>CM074856.1:84860000-86110000 GCA_037501455.1 Lantana camara
TTTACCAATTTTATATACGATTATTTGTACGCGATATTACTCTTTTCTACGCGATAAGGATACCCGGTTGTATATAGCTTGTGCACAAGACACATTTCTCCCAAATCTCCTTTCTCTCTCTCTCTCTCTTCTCCCACTCTCTCTCCCGGGGGTCACTATACGCGGCTTCGGTTACGAGCCTATAACTTGATCGTTTCTCGACGGAATTCAACAAACGAATAGTCAATTTCGATTATCTCGCCAGACCGACGCAAGAGTACTAATTTCACGGCCTAACGACGAACGGTGGTGGAGTTATGGCCGGATTTCAGTAGCAGCGGCGGAGCTGTCAGACCGTCGCCACTTCGCCGGCCTTCGTGGCGGTTTCCGGCCATCTTCTTGATGCACGCGCCCCATGCCCATAAAGTAGACTTCGAGGTGCTTCGTTTGACATCGGCGGTGCGGCCATCGGAGCAGCGAAGACGCCGCACGCGCCGCCCAAAGCTCGGGACGGCTGCACGAGTTACTGTAGCGGCGGGTTTTACCGCCTTCCGGCGGTGGTTTTCGACAGGGCTTGACGGTTTCCAAGGTTTTTCGACCCCCTGAGTTCATTTCCGGCATCAATTTCACCAGATCTTGATTATGTACTCCTTTGTGATAATCCATTTATGCTCGTAGATCAATCTTCTATAGATCTCAATGTCGAGAATTTAAGATAATCACTATGATCTTTCATGTCAAATTGTTTCTTAAACAAGAATTGGTAACTTTCACATCATCCTTGACATTCCTAATGAGCAGGATGTCGTCTTCTAAAGAACCAAAAATTGACTCTTACATCACTAACTTTCATATGTACACTTTGAGACTTATTCGACTTTCATCTGTGTTAAACGATTTGACTATCCTATGGAATCGAATTGTCTAACTCCTAGAAGCCTTTATCAATCCACAAATTGACTTAGGGATTTGCATATCTTATACATACTCCCACTGAATATGAGATTCATAGAAATACCTTATTTTAGTCTCTTTTAATCTCATATTGAACAAGACAGTTCTCATATTCATTTATCATATCTCATAGTTAGAATATGAGGATGTTGTAAACACAATCCAAATGGACTTTTGCATTTCAACCGTCAAGAAGGTTGTAATGCTTTCCATTTACTCGAAGCTCTATGAGCTTGATCCTATCAGGTGGATCAACCAAGGTCCAAACTTGGTTTGAATATATGGAATCCATATTGGATTTCAAGGCTTGCTTACACTACTCAGATTCCAAATCTGACAGTGTTTCCTCTTCAAGTAATTCCTCGGCTATCTAGGAACGCGTTTTAAACGCGTCTTAAGAGGAGGTTTTCACACGTGTACATACTCTAAAATTTGACTAAGTTTTATCAGATGGGCTCGTTTCTTCTATATGTGGCGTGGGATATATATCTTCAAATTTCTTTGAGCTCTGCTTGCTTGCCTCTCTTCTCTTACAGGAACGATTCCTTATAAGAAAGGTACATTCCTAGAAACAAACAACCTTTGTTCAAGAGAATTGCAGAAATAATATTCTATATCGCTGTGTAAACTTGAACTCGTTTCAAAATCTCTAACTGCATATTCTGAGAGTTTATTCCTAGAATGAATATAAGTCTGTAAAGCTTGCTATGGAATGGACCATATCCTATAAGGTTTCATTCCTTCATTCGGAAACACTAAAGTATTCTCGAATTAGTTTACTGAGAGATAATCCTATTATCTCCAAGACGACTAAGGAATTAGTTGCTAAGATATTGGCTATCTCGATCATATCGATTTGCCTATAACCTATGACTACTTCGGTTCCTAACCTCCTTTTGAAATTCTAAGAAGGAGCATCCTGTTTAGGCTCGATTGAGACTTGCTCGTGGGATTTCGTCCAACAAACAATGGGAGTGTTGATTAGGCTCGATTGAGACTTGCTCGTGGGATTGCGTCCTTAAGAAGGAGCATCCTGTTTCATGGGGTGTAAAGTGCAGAGCTGATGCGTACGTAATACATGAGGGTTCTCGTTATTAAAACGGGTACACTGAGGTGTCCCGCATGAGAAGATTCCTAAATGGGAAAGGAAGTTTCTGTACCTAGAAATAGAAACTTCCAGATTAGGAAATATCTCACAGGGCAATGGCGTGAGTAAATTAATCCTTTGACTTGAGATTCCATTGATGCTTTGTGGCCTAACTCTGTAGTCTTAGGTATAAGCTTTAAAGGGTGTCGCCTTAGGCAACTGTTTCAAAGCTTATGCTGGGGCTACACAAGTGGTACATGGACGCATATGAGAATCAAAAAAGGACTTACACTTGCTTAAATGCAGGAAGATCTCTTATTGCATAAGTCGTTCATATGCCATCCTAAACCCTCGGCCGAGGTAGTGGATCAAGACATCAGGAAAAGGGTTTCTCAGATTGAGATCAAATGGATATGAAATGAACTTAGCTTTAAGATTGAGATTAGTAGGGCTATCATTATTCCCATGCCCTATATCTTAATCGAGAGATGGGTTGGTAGGAGGATCGTACCTCACAGTTGTCATTGACTGAAAGGTTCTTTCGAATATATATTCATTGTTCGGGTAGGGGTCATACACCTATTACTAGATTATAGTCGTATGATCTGTGAACTAATAAAGCGTATTACTCTCACTACTAACTGAAAATGAACCTAGGGGGTCACACACAAATGCCAGATTCAAAGGGTATTAAAGGAAAGATCAAATAGTTGATCGAAATGAGACCACACGTGTAATTATACACATGTGGCACGTGAGCAAGCTTTTGGGCGTGTGGTCCAATTAAGAAATTGGACCATGTGTTGATTAATTAGAGAATTAATTATAAAGCCCAAATATAATTAATTAGGAGAATTAATTATAAATCCCTAATATGATTAATTAGGAGAATTAATTATAAAGCCAAATAAAATTAATTAGAGAATTAATTTTAGATCGTTAGAATTAATTAGAGAATTAATTGTAAAGCCCTTCATGGAATTAATTAGAGAATTAATTCTAAGTATTTAGTTGTTTAGTGATTTAGTTATTCTACTTTGATTAGAATAAATAAATAAATAAATATTAAATATCTTCTATTTATTATTCTAGTAAATATTAATTCTAATATGATTAGAATAAATATTATTGGAATAAGATATTAATTATTATTAGAATAATTAATATTCTTAATTTGGTTAGGAACTCCTTTTCTAGAAGAAATAGATATCTTATTTTGAATAAGACTCCTATTACTTGGAGAGAAAGTAAATAGAAGACGTAACGCCCCGATTTTCAGATAGTTAGGTACGCTCGACACATGTGAGTTTCGAGCGTTAGGATTTTATTTTATTATTTTGTTTATTCACTTTATACGTGTTATATTAATTTTATAAATTGTATTTCGACATGAATACGTGAAAATATATGAAATATGTGTCAACTTGAGAATTATTGTATAAATGGAATGAATTTGTTACATGAATTAATTGTCCAATTTGTATTAATTGCATAATTGTCCTTAATTGCTCATTTCCTTTTATTTATGGACTAAATTGCATGAAAATCTTTTGGACTAAATTGATCATTTTCCAAACTTGACATACTTAATTGCATAACTTATGAACTTGGAGGATCTAATCATAAATTTTCCATTTTGTCAAAATATATCACGTTATATGCTTCCTCAAGCTTCCATTCATCTCATTTTCATCATAATCATCCAACACATTTGATCTCTTTCTCACCGAACCATCATCACTCAAGAAGGAAGAGAGAATTCATCATTTTCATCTAAGAATTGAAGGGTTGGGTAGCTTTGAGGCATCATCATCATCATCACCATCTCATATCACTCCATTTCTTTCTTCCAAGGTAAACATTGTAGCACCCTTCACGTATGGATGCCACACCCCCGCACTATAGCTTAGTCCACATACGAAATGAGTAATCCGTACATGAACCAAACTATAGCGAACGGGTGACAAAGAAAAGAACCAAGCTAGCTAGGCGGGACTAACCTCAACCGGAAAAAAAACCCACAATGCAAGAAAACGAGTGGAAGCATAATAATTTCCAATATTAATTTCCATGTATTCAAGTTATACTATCTTCTAACTCCATATATCAAAACTACATAACATGTCCAAAAGTAATAGATACGATACATGAACGTGTAGTGCTAGACTCGACTGAAAACAGAATAGGACTGTGACGCCCCGTATTCTCGAAGGGCGTCCTGAAGACATTAACAAGTAAGTCTCTACACTTGTGTGTGTTTAATTTAAGAGTTCTTGAATTAGGTGATTTAATGTAAATCCAATTTAATATGTGTTCATTCGAATTATTCTAAGATTAATTCCCAACTTGATTAATTACGCGCATATTTAACCCTAACCGTCTAATTTGATTTAATTCAAATTTATTCCATGAAATAATTGTCAAGTTGCTTTTAAATCCATCATGTTGCTTAACTTGTTTAATTTCGGTTTACTTGAATTCCTTGAGATTAATTGTCAATCATGTGTTTACGAAGTGTCGTTAAATTATACGAAAGGTTTCTAAAATTAAATTGAATTAAACTCTAATTGGTAAATCTCTCTCTTTCATTTTAATTTATAAAATTAATTCGGAGCTTGAATGTTTATTCGTAACTTTACCAATTTTATTTACGATTATTTGTACGCGATATGTCTCTTTGCTACGCGATAAGGATACCCGGGTGTATATAGCTTGTGTACAAGACACATTTCTCCCAATCTCTTTTCTCTCTCTCTCTCTCTCTCCTCTCCCACTCTATCTCCCGCGGTCACTATTCGCGGCTTCGATTACGAGCCCATAACTCACTCGTTTCTCGACGGAATTCAACAAACGAATAGTCCATTTTGATTATCTCGGTGAGACGTACACAAGAGTACCAATTTCATAGCCTAAGGACGAACGGTGGTGGAGTTATGGCCGGATTTCAGTAGCAGTGGCGGAGCTGTCAGACCGCCGCCACTTCGCCGGCGTTTCGTGGCGGTTTTCGGCCCTCCTCTTGAGACACGCGCCCACAACCCAGTAAGAGGACATCCCGATGCTTCATTCAACGTCGGCGGCGCGGCCATCGGAGCCACGACGGCGCCGCACGCGCCGCCTGAAGCAGGCGGCTGCCACGCCCATCACTGTAGCGGCGCGATTCTGCCGCTTCCGGCGGTGGTTTTCGACGGGGCTTGATGGTTTCCAAGGTTTTTCGACCCCCTGAGTTCATTTCCGGCAGCAATTTCACCAGATCTTGGCCGTAGGTGGTGGTTCCGACGGAATATTCGGTGGCCAACGGGGGCCTTTTCCGGCCATCTTTTGGCGTCGGGCTCTTCACGAAAGTTGTTCGGAACGGCGAGAACTAGTAGCCTGTGATCACGCGACTCCAGATTCGGCGTTTTGGTGGTGGATCACGGCGGCATAGCGGCGGTGTAACGGCGGCGCTAGCTCCGAGGATTTTTCCGGCGAGCTACCTTAGGGCTTTCGAAGAGCTTCTCATGGTGTTCTTAGTTCTAAAATTGGAGGAGATTGACTTGGAATTTCCAGAAATTGATCGAGGATTCGGAACGGGCACGAAGACTTCATTCAGGATTGATTTTTCAGGATTTTTCCGGCGACCTTGGGCGGCGGTCCGGTCAAATTCCGGCAGCTATAGTGGTGGCATTCCAGCGGCGTCCGGTCAGAATGTTCTTCTCGTTGTGAGTTTGGTGGTGCCGGTAGGCCAGAGGTTTAGAGTGTTTGGCCCTTCACACTCTCAGACTCTACTTTCACGAGGTGAGTTTTAGGATTTTGTATAGTTACGTGACCTATGGCCTTTACATGTTGATTTCTACCCTTGCATGCGAGTATACTCTATTATAGATATGTATGTGCTGAATATGATATGTTGATGAACTTGTGTGAGTCCTGCGTGGATGGAGGTCATGAGGCTTAAAGTTCCATTGCGTAGGAAGGGTGTAAATATAAAACTAGTTTTCGAGGCATATGTAAGCTATTTTGGAAAACAGTTGAGTTTTAAATTTTGTAGCGAGATTGCCATGAAAGATTAGCGTATGTTATGTTATGATCTGTTCTGTTGTGGATCCTAGGAGCTGCGGGTAATGGGTCCCCCGGGACGGTTAGGGCCGGCGGGTTATTTACCCATTGCATAGTTCCATTTGAGATATCTTCACGCGACCCGTGCTGTAGGGAAGGTGTGGTATCTTGAGCCTTCTGCTGAGGCCGGGGAGGACTCTTGTGGGTTCGCTACCCCTTGAGGGTGAGTCTATTTTTAGACGGTTTATTATTAGATGATTTGGGGACTGTACATCTCCTCCATCACTGGTGTAGCGGTTGGATTGTTTTGATTTATGATTCTGAGGAGTTGAGGTTGGAAGCTCGTACTCGCCGAGCATATGATATGATATGTTATGGGAATCATGAATCGGGATAGAGTTTTCTGGAAAATGGTTTCTAAACTTATATCTATATCTATTTGGGTTATTTCGAAATGTTTTGGTATGCAACACCTATCCTCGGTTCGTGAGTCCATCCTTTTATTCTGTGCTACGCTCTTTATATATATATTGTGGGTGTGCGTTAGCCCCCTCACTCGGTCAAGTTGATTGACCCCTCATTTACACTTTTAGTTGCAGGTCTGTTGGCGTTTGCTAGGCGGGAGTGAGTCCTTTGAGTTACACTTCGTCGGTCTAGCCTTTCTAGTTACATTTGTCTTTCATACACTTTACTTATGTCATGACTTGTAGACTTGACATTATACTTTACCTTTCTGTAGCCCTGGGTGGCATTCGTATTCGGCCCTGTGTGGCACTTGTTGATTATTGCGTTATGTTGTTCGGACATTCGGGACTAGGTATCTATGCTAGTTGAACCCGTCACTTGTTTTGAATGTTGATTTAAATGCTTCCGCTATCTTGTTTTGAATGTTTAAATTGCTTCCGTACTCTGAGTCTGTCGAGTTAGATCCGCCTAGCCTAGTGAGTGAGTTGGTCTCCCGTTTGCTTTGATTCGGATTCGGGCATGGACTTTCCATTTCGTGACCGGGTCTGGGTCTTGGTGCGGGGGATGTGGCATCCTCCGTTTGGGGTGTTACATCCTTAAGTGGTATCAGAGCTCTAGGTTGCAAAACCGAGCTCTTGAGTCGTGTTGTGTCTGTCTAGGTCGTACGGCATAGGAATAACTGCTCATTGCATTTGTTTGACTTGATACTTTGATCCTTCGGCATGAATTATTTCGTGATTATATGATTGTGTGCACATTATGACTTTGATTATGCAACATCTTATTTTATGTGCTTTATAAATAACAACTAATTGTTGCATTTACGTGATATGCGTGTTATATTTCATTTGCATCTTTAACCCGCATGCATCGAATTTAATGTTTGAATTTCAGGGTGCCCTATGAGTCAACACTGAGATTTCTCTCCGTCAACACTACCTATTGGTACTACAACGAAAACACACCATAATTCGAAGATGAAAGGATTCTTTACCAAGATAAGTATTCATGAAAAGGTTCAAAGTTGAAGGAATGAGATTTGCTATATTTACTTACTATCTTAAAGTCAATTGAAAGATGAAGTTTGACAAATTTTAGCCTTGATGATTCGTTTATTTGGAAGTAGTCACCTTGTTGAGGAAATGAGTCAATAGAGGAGAATCTGATCAAGTAGAACCGTTTTGAAGGAGTCTCCGTTTATTTGGGAGTAGTCACCTTGTTGATGAAAACGATTTAATGTAGAAGAATCCAATCAAATAAGATCCGATCAAGTTCAAGGGATGTGGATAGGTAACCATGTTACTTAAGCAACGAGTTACAAACCATCGACGAGTGTTGAAGGTTTTGGTGTCGTTTAGAGCTAACGAACGACAAGACAAGATTGGTTGTTAGCTCTTTGGGTGTTTCTTCAAGATGAGATGGAAGACATTGTTGATGTGGGAATAGAACACTTAGATGCCGAAAGACTTTATCCAAGTTTCAGAATCATATACCATGAATTGCTTTGGGAAATGCTTAGCACCACGATCATCCAACGAAACTCTGAGGTAAATATCTAATTGACAAACGAATCATGGACAACTCCGTGAAGATGAGCAGACTAAGATTTAACACATTAACGAGAATTCTTGGGAGAAACTGAAGATGATTCTAGTTGAGCAAGGATTACGGTCTAGTAAGGGGTTTGGTGATAAACGAGCTTTGTTGAGTTACCACTTTATGAAAAGACTCAAGACAAAGAGGTTCAGATGACGAGGGTTGCATCATTGACGGCTTAAACAACTCCTACTACTTCATCTCAACTTCCTGTCAGGAGTTTGACACTACGGTGATCGGTACGCCAGGCATTCATGGCATTTGCATACATGCATCACTTAAATATTCTTATCTTGTTTTGCTTGATGTGGGTGTTGACTATTGCTATTTTAATTGTGATAACTTGGATACCTGATCTAGTATTTATAAATTGAAATTCCTACCCGTTATGAACCTTTGCTGAGATGATGAATGAGTTATTTACTTATGTGAACTATTCATGCCTATGTGATTTAAAACTCTCTTGATTACTCACTAACTTCCCATATAACATACATACATATTGTAACCTTGTTTTATAGGGATTCCATCGCGATATCCCCCTTGAGTTGAGGTACGAGCGTTGAATCTATACTCAAGGGACACCGATATCAGTTGTATAAGGGACACCAAACATGCATCGCATACTTTTCGTCAAGTGTTACTATGATGTGTGTATGTATGAATAACTGATCAATGGATTTATGTGTAAGAGAGACCTTAGGTTCCCTCTTTTTACGTGTTGGAGAGATGTAGGATTCTCTCTATTTATGTGGTAGAAAGATGTTGGATTCTTTCTAAGTTTTATGCATGAGAGATGTTGGATATTCTTGTACTTAGATATTCGGAGATGCTGAATTCTCTTGAATCTAGGGTTTTGAGGAATGCTGGATTTTCTCAAACTAGAATGTTGGGAGATGTTGGAATCTGCCCGACTTAGGTTGAGAGACGGGGTTCTCTCAATTATGTGCTTGAGAGATGGGGTTCTCTCTTTTATATGTGCTCGAGAGACGGGGTTCTCTCTCTTGTGGGTGCTGAGGGACGGGGCTCTCTCACTTAAGTGTTGAGAGATGGGATTCTGTCTTGTTTGTTGTGGTTGTGTTATGCGTTGATCTGACTACGCGTAGCAAGTGGTGCATCTGAGATGACATCGAGGTTGGGTGCAGTTGCAGCTATCAGATCATGGGAATGACTGACCGAGTTCGAAATAACTAACGGATCAAGTACTCGCACGGACCTCGACGATAATAAGACATCCTAAAGGAGGTTCGGTGTAGATGACAGGAGTAAGCCTCACCATTACAGTTATGATCTCACGCGAGTTCGGGAGAAGGGTTAGAGCACTACAACTCGAGGATCTACATTTTAGCAGTGGAACATGGGGACCAGGTTCTCTTAAGGGGGGAAGGTTGTGACGCCCCGTATTCTCGAAGGGCGTCCTGACGACATTAACAAGTAAGTCTCTACACTTATGTGTGTTTAATTTAAGAGTTCTTGAATTATGTGATTTAATGTAAATCCAATTTAATATGTGTTCATTCGAATTATTCTAAGATTAATTGCCAACTTGATTAATTACACGCATATTTAACCCTAACTGTCTAATTTGATTTAATTCAACTTTATTCCATGAAATAATTGTCAAGTTGCTTTTAAATCCATCATGTTGCTTAACTTGTTTAATTTCGGTTTACTTGAATTCCTTGAGATTAATTGTCAATCATGTGTTTACGAAGTGTCGTTAAATTATACGAAAGGTTTCTAAAATTAAATTGAATTAAACTCTAATTGGTAAATCTCTCTCTTTCATTTTAATTTATAAAATTAATTCGGAGCTTGAATGTTTATTCGTAACTTTACCAATTTTATTTACGATTATTTGTACGCGATATGTCTCTTTGCTACGCGATAAGGATACCCGGGTGTATATAGCTTGTGTACAAGACACATTTCTCCCAATCTCTTTTCTCTCTCTCTCTCTCCTCTCCCACTCTATCTCCCGCGGTCACTATTCACGGCTTCGGTTACAAGCCCATAACTCACTCATTTCTCGACGGAATTCAACAAACAAATAGTCCATTTTGATAATCCCGGCGAGACGTACGCAAGAGTACCAATTTCACGGCCTAACGACGAACTGTGGTGGAGTTATGGCCGGATTTCAGTAGCAGCGGTGGAGGTGTTAGACCGTCGCCACTTCGCCGGCGTTTCGCGGCGGTTTTCGGCCCTCCTCTTGAGACATGCGCCCATGACCCAGTAAGAGGAAATCCCAGCACTTCATTTGAAGTCATCGGCACGGCCATCGGAGCCGTGATGGCACCGCACCGCCTGAAGCTGGCGGCGGCGGCGCCCATCACTGTAGCGGCACGATTCCGCCGCTTCCGGTGGTGGTTTTCGACGGGGCTTGATGGTTTCCAAGGTTTTTCGACCCCCTGAGTTCATTTCCGGCATCAATTTCACCAGATCTTGGCCGTAGGTGGTGGTTCCGGCGACGTGGATGGTGGCAGAATATTCGGCGGCCAACCGGGGGGCTTTTTCGGCCATCTTTTGGCCTCGGGCTCTTCACGAAAGTAGTTCGGAACGGTGAGAACTAGTAGTCTATGATCACGCGACTCCAGATTTGGCAATTTAGCGGTGGATCGCGGCGGTGTAACGGCGGCGCTAGCTCCGAGGATTTTTCCGGCGAGCTACCTTAGGGCTTTCGAAGAGCTCGTTATGGTGTTCTTAGATCTGAAATTGGAGGAGATTGACTTGTAATTTCCAGAAATTGATCGAGGATTCGGAACGGGCACGAAGACTTCATTCAGGATTGATTTTTCGGGATTTTTCCGGCGACCTTCGGCGGCGGTCCGGCCAAATTCCGGCAGCTATAGTGGTGGCATTCCGGTGGCGTCCGGTCAGAATGATCTTCTCGTTGTGACTTTGGTGGTGCCGGTAGGCCCGAGGTTTAGAGTGTTTGGCCCTTCACACTCTCAGACTCTACTTTCACGAGGTGAGGTTTAGGATTTTGTATAGTTACGTGACCTATGGCCTTTACATGTTGATTTCTACCCTTGCATGCGAGTATACTCTATTATAGATATGTATGTGCTGAATATGATATGTTGATGATCTTGTGTGAGTCCTGCGTGGATGGAGGTCATGAGGCTTAAAGTTCCATCGCGTAGGAAGGGTGTAAATATAAAACTAGTTTTCGAGGCATATGTAAGCTATTTTGGAAAACAGTTGAGTTTTAAATTTTGTAGCGAGATTGCCATGAAAGATTAGCGTATGTTATGTTATGATCTGTTCTGTTGTGGATCCTAGGAGCTGCGGGTAATGGGTCCCCCGGGACGGTTAGGGTCGTCGGGTTATTTACCCATTGCATAGTTCCATTTGAGATATCTTCACGCGAACCGTGTTGTAGGGAAGGTGTGGTATCTTGAGCCTTCGGCTGAGACCGGGGAGGACTCTTGTGGGTTTTCTACCCCTTGAGGGTGAGTCTATTTTTTGACGGTTTATTATTAGATGGTTTGGGGACTGTACATCTCCTCCATCACTGGTGTAGCGGTTGGATTGTTTTGATTTATGATTCTGAGGAGTTGAGGTTGGAAGCTCGTACTCGCCGAGCATATGATATGATATGTTATGGGAATCATGAATCGGGATAGAATTTTTTGGGAAATGGTTTCTAAACTTATATCTATATCTATTTGGGTTATTTCGAAATGTTTTGGTATGCAACACCTACCCTCGGTTCATGAGTCCATCCTTTTATTCTGTGCTATCTTTATATATATATTGTGGGTGTGCGTTAGCCCGCTCACTCGGTCAAGTTGATTGACCCCTCATTTACACTTTTAGTTGCAGGTCTGTTGGTGTTTGCTAGGCGGGAGTGAGTCCTTTGAGTTACACTTCGTCGGTCTAGCCTTTCTAGTTGCATTTGTCTTTCATACACTTTACTTATGTCATGACTTGTAGACTTGAGATTATACTTTACCTTTCTGTAGCCCTGGGTGGCATTCGTATTCAGCCCTGTGTGGCACTTGTTGATTATTGTGTTATGTTGTTCGGACATTCGGGACTAGGTATCTATGCTAGTTGAACCTGTCACTTGTTTTGAATGTTGATTTAAATGCTTCCGCTATCTTGTTTTGAATGTTTGAATTGCTTCCGCACTCTGAGTCTGTCGAGTTAGATCCGCCTAGCCTAGTGAGTGAGTTGGTCTCCCGTTCGCTTTGATTCGGATTCGGGCATGGACTTTCCATTTCGTGACCGGGTCTGGGTCTTAGTGCGGGGGATGTGGCATCCTCCGTTTGGGGTGTTACAAGGACTCTGACTCCCGCCTAGCACGAACCTGCAAAACACTGAAAGGTTGAGGTGTCAGTCCAATACGGACTGAGCGAGGGTTATAAATAAATATTAGCGCAATTAACATGCAAGTTCTAATCTCGGGTAAGGTTTTTAATAAAGGAAACAATATAAGTTCAACACTAAAATAGGTCTCGCCCGAGATTACAACTAATCCATTCAATCAATACAAACGTTATCAATTCAATTCAATTCAATCAGTGGCCCGGCGAGTGAGGGCGATTCTCCAACCTTACTCCAATTAGTGAAATTACCAATAATTAGATTATCAATAGTTAAGTGAGCATGCAAGTTATTACAGTGCACAATTAGCGGTTTCAGTCCCTTCTTCCTCCGGTGATGGTGGGATTGCAAGGCCCCACCACCCAATCACTATGTACGTTAGGAGCATGACTCCCACGTACGGGATTTCTTCCTCCACCAAACCTCCTGGTGGATTCAGAGTTGATCCCAAAAGAATGAGGGTAATGCAAGAGTTACCCGTCAGCCCTTACCTCCTCGGTTGGCTCAATACACTACCCTCGGGCCCAAAGTGAACATGCTTTACTCACCAAAACAGTCAATCAATCACTCAATCAATCAATTGGTTCAATTCGGTAATTCAATAGAAAATCAATAAGGTTTGGAAAATTTATAGATATATAGATACATTTTGGCCGAAAGATCACATAGGGTTGTAAGGGTTCAATATATCTTAGAAATTAAACCTCACCTGTGCCCAAAAATAACAAGAATATAACTATGAAGCTTTCTCCTCATCAACCAGAAGGAAATCTGTGTAAAGAGGGACAAGTGTTCGTGAGACACGACTCGCATGAACCATTTAAGACGCACGGCAAAGTCATGGAATATCAATCATGCATGTACAATGAATCAATATCATAAACGTGTCCAATTAATCAATAAACTAGGTATATAACTCATATACGTCACATATGGGAGCCAAGGAAGTGAAAGGAATGCAATAAGAGAGGTTTTGGCAAAGTTTGGCAAAAGTCGACAATTTTAGGAAAACGTATATGTTGAGGGAAAACTGGAATATCTTTAATTCGAGAAATTGGAATTGGGTTTTTTTTGCTGGGAATGAAACTAGACAAGTAGACCTTTAAAATGGTATATGGCTCGTTTTCTAGTTCAAAGCGAGGAGAAAATGACGTAAACTTGAAGTTGGGGGAATGCAGTTTGTTGGTAAAGCAGCGACACGAAAAAGCATTGATAATATCTCACAAATGAGAAACGATATTGAGGTGATTCCAATTGGAGGTTGTTCTAAACTTCAAGATCTTTCCAACGGCTCAAAAATCAGGTCATTTAGAGTTCGGATGAGGGAGTACCCGGCCAGGGAATGTACAAGCTAAAATCTATCCGGTCGGGGAAAACTTGTGCAGAAACTTTCTGCACAAGCTCTACCCGCCCGTGTAGAGGGATTTCAGCTGAAAACCGAGAAGAAACAGGGGAAAACAGGGGAGGGAAGGAAAAGGAAGCAAAGGCCACAACAAAACTTACCCAAAACACTCCAAAACAATCATATAACATGCATATAACTCATATATATCAATTAGGCATCATTTAATCAATAGAAACATACATAGATCATCAAGAAATCATCATGAAAACCCTATATATATACACATGCTTCCAACTTACATATGCATCAAGATATTCATGCAAGCTTCCACTCTCATCATCCTAATCATGCTCCTAACTCAAATATTGCAAGAATCCAATATCTAATCCATGAACCCTACTTCTATTCCAATCAAAAGAGTCAAACAAGTACATGTTATACCTTGAGATGAACTAGAAATGGGATGAAATGGCAAGATGATGAAGATGATGATGCTAGCTCCTCAATTCCTTCAAAATATGTCTTGAAATGAGATGCAAATTCCTTCCTTCCCTTGGTGTTTTTACCGTTTCTTAGTGTGTGTATGTGTGTGTGTGTGTAGTTCTTGTATGTAATGTAAGGAATGAAATGTATGAGATACAATGTATATGATATAATATAAGATATCTCCCACTACCAATGATGAATCACCACTAATTGCACTTGAGTCCCCAAGTTATTTAAGTGAATGCAATCAAGTTTCATTCTATAAAATATGAGTAATTAACTCCAATTCATGTTATACAAGTAAGTCATCAAATTTATGAAGTGATCAATTAAGGCATATAAGAGCAATTAGTCACATTAGTAATTAGTTCACGTAATTTTAACGTTGAAAAAGATTTCACATAAGTTTATGAAAATAAAATGAATATAATGATATGAAAGTTATAATAATAACACATAATGCATAAATGGAAAAGCGGGGCGTTACAATTCTCCCCCCCCCCCCCCTTAAAATGACCTGGTCCCCAGGTCTACTGTCGAGTTTTTAAAATAATGCACAAGTAATAAGAGAGCCCCGTCTCTTAGATAAGTAATGAGAGAGCCCCGTCTCCCTAACACAAAATGAGAGCGCCCCGTCTCTCCAACGAGAAATGAGAGAACACCGTCTCTCAAACAAGAAATGAGAGAACCCCGTCTCTCAAAAAAGAAATGAGAGAACCCCGTCTCTCAAACAAGAAATGAGAGAACCCCGTCTCTCAAATACACCCCAAATAACGATTCAAGGAAACACTTAGAGAAACATTTATATAAATGTCACATAGGGCATGTAACACCCCCAGAGCGAAGGGTGCCACATCCCCCGCACTAAGGTCCAACACGAGTAGCGAAATAGAAGTCCGCACCCGTATCAGACCATAGCGAACGGGAGACACACAAAACTCACACCCTCGCTAGGCGGCCTAGACCCCCAAGAACTGCAAGAATTAAAATCAGAGTAGCGGAAGCAATTTATAATCAACATATATATCCCAAGATCACATATACATTTCAAAAGTGGGGAAGGGTCAACCATTCATGCCAGTTTATAAACAGAATAAACAATGCCAACTCGGCCCAAAAAAGAGTAAGCGTAATCATAAATACATAATCCAAAATACAGCAATAAGGGCAGAAGTAATCCACTACGGATGCATGAAGACCCAAGCTAAACCACAAGTAAACCCAAAAGACACTTACCGCCTAGCTTGACTCAGAAGAACCTGCAAACTCAAAAGAAAGGAAAAAAGGGAAAACAACAACGAGGGTTAGTCCTAGCGACTAGTGAGGGGGCTAACTCACGCACCCGATATATATATATAGAGCAAAGCACTTAATCAAATGGAAAGATCCTTGAACCGAGAGTGGCTTTTGCAAGCCAAAATTAATTCCCGTGATATAGATATATATAAGTTAAAGGAAAGGGAAAAAGGCAAAATAAGACTCCAAGTTTCAGGTGAATTAAGAATCCACTCTCGTTCCGTAGATCATACAAAGCTTAAACCAACTCGGCGAGTACGAGTCACACACATCCCCAACTTCCAAATACGAAGAACAAAGCAAAGCAAAACAAATCAGAATCCATCCCCAACACCGGTTGATAGAAGGGTTGATCGGCCCTAACTATCCACATACACAAACGAGACAAGGTTTAATTACTACCTTGAAACCTTCGGCGGTTGCCTCCGCCGGCTCAAGAGAAACACCCGTCCTCAACCTCCTAAGGTTGGGCGAGACTCTCAAATGGAGGTGTTGATGGAAGAGCTCGGCGACCCCTCGGCCGTCCCGAGATTACCATACCACACTCCGGGGCCCAAACAGATCACGAAAGTCACACAGACAAATCTTAAAGCTTATCTTTCAAAGCCACATCTCGCTTACACCCACACACACTTGCACCAAACTAAACTTTTGTAAACGAAAGAAAAATAGCTTATATACTTATAGAAACGTTTTCAAACCCTTATAACAGATGGGGCAAATCCCGCAACATAAATATCATACACTTATTTACTATATATTATACGTATCCACATGCGAGGCTTCAAATCAAGCAGGGTTATAGGTCGAATAACTAAAAGAACAAAACCTCACCTGGCAACGAACGAAGCGGAGTCAAAAGATGAAACTGGGCACCTACGGAGCAAGCTCGTCCCCTACAGGAAGATCCTCTGAACAAGGCAAACAACAAGGAACACTCTTAGACTCAGTATGAACCACATTGACGCTCGGTACATGTGTATGTATGCTTATGATGCAAATGATATGAAATGAATTCACATTAAGATCATCTATGAGCATTCAAAGCATAATCAAACATATATCATAAACGAGGCACGAATAAACATCAAGAAACAACGGAGAGGAAACAAAACGAACGAAACTAGAATTCCTAGGTGACACGCCCGTGTCACCGAAACAAGGCAAGCCGAGACACGCCCGTGTCTCGGTACAGAAAAGCGAAAACGAACTTAAAAGGTGACACGCCCGTGTCACCTACGAAGGGCAAACCGTGACACGCCCGTGTCACGGTACAGAAAACGCGGACGGCTCAACAGGAACTCAGCATCTCCAAAACAAAAACCCAACACTCATGCTCTAATCACCAAGCAAAGAAATGCAACAATTGCCAATAAACAAGTCCTAGGAGCATACCAACAACAACAAAACTCAAGGAAACATGAAAGGAGCAAGAATCAATCAACTTCTACCAACACTACTATTCACATGCTTGTAAAATCTCAATAACCAACCAAAGAAATGAACTCAAAAGCACATAAAAGAGAGAAGAGTAAGTGTAGAAGACAACCATGGACTTACCTTCAAATTTGGAGAAGTTTAGATGAAGATTTGAGCTTGAAATCACAAGGTTGGACAATGGGGTTTTCTCTTCCTCTTGCTTCCTTGGTTGCTGATCGATATAGATGAAAGAGAGAGGGAAGGGCTCGGTTTCTCTTGGGAAAAAGCTGAGGGAGAGCTTAACTCAAGTTATATCTCATGGTTAAGGGCTTAGATAAGGTTTAAGTGGGGTCCACAAGGTCTTAATAGGTCAAAGGATAGTTTCCAAGCTTAAGGGGCTCGTTACGGGTGAAATACGGAGGTCTTAACGAGCTTAGAAAAATGTGAGGTTTGTCCCATCGAACCTGAATCGTCGAAATGAGTTCAATGGAGGTGACGGAATTCGAATCCGAATTCCCGAGCTCAAGATACGTGTTTCGGAACCCAAGGTGCGCTAAGTGCTCTTTAGCCTCCTTTAGGTCCCGTCTCCAAAACGAACTCAAAAAGGCAACCAAAACAAATACCAAAACATATAACGAGCATATAAACGAGTTCATAAAGCATATCATCAACACAACGAGAATTCACAAAAATCAGAATTAATTAAACGCTCAAGTTAAACAAGTCCATACCAAAGCAATGAAGTTCAAATAACTTCAAATGATCCACGTTGACAATTAATATCACATAATCACTTAAAGAACTAACTAAATAGCGCACATAAGAGGTTACCTGAAAAGTCTAATCAGTCGGGATGTTACAACCCTTCCTCCTTCAAAAGGACCTGTCCTCAGGTCCGAGGCGAGGTCTTGAAAAGATCCGGATACAACTGTTTCATCTTATCCTCAGTCTCCCAAGTAGCTTCTTCGGATTCTTGATCACGCCACAGGACTTTCACAAGAGGGATCTGTCTAGTCCTCAACTCTTGCATTTTTCGATCCAACACCTGAACGGGATACTTCTTAAAAGTCAAATCCGGCTCTAACTGAACTTTCTCAACTGGAAGAATAGAAGACTCATCGGGATAATGTTTCCGAAGCTGCGAGACATGGAACACATTGTGAATCCCGGTCAAACTCGGCGGTAAATCAAGTCTGTAAGCTACTTCCCCAACTCGATCAAGGATCTCAAAGGGGCCTAAGTAGCGAGGATTAAGCTTCCCGCCTTTACCAATCCGAGCATACCCTTTTCTAGGAGATGCCTTTAAAAAGACCTTATCTCCTTTCTCGAACTCTAAGGGTCGTCTTCTCCTATCTGCATAACTCTTTTGCCGGTCTTGAGCCACTTTCAACCTTTATTTAATCACTTTCACTCTCTCGATGGTATCCTGAATTTCCTTAGGCTTCTTGGCTCTCTCGAGCTTTCCATCTTTAGTCCATCTCCACTCATCAATATCCCAAAAGAGAGGGGATCGGCACTTTCTTCCATACAAAGCTTCATACGGTGCCATGCCAATAGAAGATTGAAAGCTGTTGTTGTAGGCAAACTCAATCAAATCCAACTGTTCATCCCACGAATTCGGATAATCCAAGGCACAAGCACGAAGCATGTCCTCGAGATACCTTATTAGCCTTTCTGACTGGCCATCCGTCTGTGGGTGGAATGCAGTACTAAAGTGGAGCTTCGTCCCCAAACATTTCTGTAATTCCTGCCAAAAACTGGATGTGAACCGGGGATCTCTATCTGAAACAATGCTGACCGGGGTACCATGCAATCTAACAATCTCTTTCCGATACAACCGGGCCAACTTAGGAACCTTGTCGGATATCTTCACCTTAAGAAAGTGTGCGGACTTTGTCAACCGATCAATAATCACCCAAATCCCATCGGAACCTCCTTTGGTCCTTGGCAAGCCGGACACGAAGTCCATTGTCACTTGCTCCCACTTCCACTCGGGTATTGGAAGTGGTTGGAGAGTTCCTCCCGGTTTCTGGTGTTCTGCTTTCACCACCTGGCATGTTTGACATCTCCTAACATAGTTAGCAACGTCTCTCTTCATGCCGTTCCACCAGTATAAAGTCCTTAGATCCTTGTACATTTTGGTGGTACCGGGATGTACTGCATACGCTGACTTGTGGGCTTCATCAAGTACCAACTGCTTAAATCCTTCAGGGACACAAACCCGAGCCTTAAATCGAAACAATCCCGAATCATCAAATCCAAACTTGGTTTCAGGATCAACCCTTGACTTCGTTATCAATTTCTGAATCTCTGGATCCATAGATTGAGCTTCTATCAGTCTCTGCTTCAAAACCGGCTGAACCGAAATGTTAGCCAATCGAGCCTCTGAAACCAGAACCACTGAACCCTGTCTACTAGAACCTGTTTCCAAACCTGAAACATTCACTTTCCTACTCAAAGCATCCGCCACCACATTGGCTTTACCCGGATGGTACTGAATCTTACAATCATAGTCCTCGAGTGTCTCCATCCATCTCCTCTGTCTTACATTCAAATCCTTCTGGGTAAACAGATACTTAAGACTCTGGTGGTCGGTGAACACTTCAAAAGTAACTCCATAAAGATAATGTCGCCATTTCATCAAAGCAAACACCATTGCGGCGAGTTCCAAGTCATGAGTGGGATAGTTCTTCTCATGATCCTTTAACTTCCTTGAGGCGTAGGCTACAACCTTACCATTCTGCATTAACACACAACCGAGACCTTCCTTCGAAGCATCGGTGTAAACTGAATAGCCTTCCGAACCTTCGGGTAGGGTTAAAACCGGTGCAGTAGTCAACCTCTCCTTAAGGGTTTGGAAACTCTTCTCACACGCCTCATCCCACTCAAACTTCACCTCTTTCTTAGTTAACCGGGTCAACGGGGAAGCAATCTTCGAGAAATCTTTCACAAAGCGCCTATAATATCCTGCCAACCCGAGAAAACTTCTCACTTCCGAGACATTCTTCGGTGGTTTCCAAAGCATCACCGTTTCGATCTTCGCAGGATCCACTTCTATACCATTCCCTGAAATGAAGTGACCCAAAAAGGAAACTCGATCCAACCAGAACTCGCACTTACTGAACTTGGCGAACAATCTGTGCTCCCGAAGTGTAGACAAGACAATACTCAAATGTCGCGCGTGCTCTTCTTCGGACCTCGAATACACCAGAATATCATCTATAAAGATGACCACGAATTTATCGAGGTAAGGCCGGAATATTCGGTGCATCATATCCATAAACGCGGCTGGGGCATTGGTCAGACCAAAAGGCATGACCACAAACTCAAAATGCCCATATCTCGTGTTGAAACCCGTCTTCGGTATATCTACCTCCCGGATACGCAACTGGTAATACCCTTGCCTTAAGTCCAACTTGGAATAAACCCTCGACCCTTGCAGGAGGTCGAATAACTCTTCAATGTGAGGAAGCGGGTATTTGTTCTTAACCGTTAACCGGTTCAGCTCACGGTAGTCAATACACATTCGCAAAGTCCCGTCTTTCTTCTTTACAAACAGGACCGGGGCACCCCACGGAGAAGTGCTCGGGCGAATGTAACCACACTCTAAGAGCTCGTCCAATTGCGTCTTCAACTCCTTCAACTCGGCTGGAGCCATCCTATAGGGAGATTTCGCATACGGTTCTGCTCCGGGATAGAGATCTATCACAAACTCGACGTCCCGATCCGGAGGTAAAGATCCCAAGTTCTCCGGAAACACATCGGGGAATTCCTTCACGATCTCCGTCTCTTCGAGCTTGGCCTGATCCTTTGGCTTATTCAAAAGGTAGGCCACATAGCCCGTCGCACCGTCCCGAAACAGTCTACTTGCTTCCATGAAGGAAATAAACGGGCAGGTCTTCAACCTCTGACCCGCAAAGACCGTAGAACCCAAAGTCACCTTCTTAGCAAAACAATCCATCATGGCTCGATAACGGTACAACCAGTCCATTCCCAGAATTACCCCATACTTCTTGATAGGCATCTTGATCAGATCTGCCGGATACTCATGATCTTCCACAACCACCGGACAACCTCGATAAACACAATTCGTAGATAGAGTAGCACCAAGGGGAGAAGAAACAATAAAGGAATCATCTAGGCAAGCAACAGGCAAGGGAAGAGTAGAAGCAAGCCGGGAAGCAATAAATGAATGCGTTGCTCCCGGATCAAACAATGCATGCAATGGAATGCCATGAATGTGGATAGTACCTTCAACAACGGCATTGGCATCCACCTCTACATTCTCTTCCTCGCCCTCCAAAGCATAGGCTCTCGCTTGGATCGGTGCTCTCGGAGGTATCACATTCAACGGCGGAGGAACTCGAGGCTGAGGTGCTCTCATTTGAGGACAAGTGCTGATCATATGACCGGGCTCTCCACATTTATAACATCTTCTCAATTTCTTCCGGCAATTCTCCTCGGTGTGGTTGGGACCCTTGCAATAACTACACTGGATCGGGGCCGGTAAAGCTAGTGCCGTCGGTACCAGAGGTCGAGCTTTCTTGACTGAAGTAGGAGGACTTTGGGGTTTGAAGACCGGAGGCCCACTATAGGATACAGGCCTTTTCCCCAAATTAGAGCTCGAACCTTGGCCCGAAGAGTAAGTCGGCCTCAATCTCTTGTTGTTGGCTTCCACCTTAATTGCCTTCCTCGTAGCCTTCTCCCATGTATCCACTGTAGCTGCCTTAAGAGCATCCTGGACTTCGTATCGTAAACCATGAATAAAGTTCCGGGCCTTCTGGGTATCATCATTGGTGATGTGCGGGGCATACGGTGCAAGTCTCTCAAATTCCATGATATATTCTTCAACCGATCGATTCCCTTGTCTCAGTTCTGTAAATTGTTGCAATCTTCTCTCACGAGCACTTGATGGAACATACTTATTACGAAACTCTCTCACAAAGCTTTCCCAATCGAATTCTTCTCCATTCCTCTCCAATCGAGCTCTCATAGCTTTGAGCCAATTGGATGCGGGACCTTGAACAAACCGGGCCGTACAAACAGCTTTCTCATGCGAAGGAGCGGGGCAAATTTCCCAAATTCCCGCAACTTCCGACAACCACTCCTCGGCTTGGATGTCATCTCCTCCATACCACTTTGGCGGATTGTTATTTCTGAACTCCTTAAAGGCCGGAGTTACTTGCCCACCTTGTCCTTCCCAATATGGATTATTCCTTTGGTTCTGCTGAAGTTGGTTCAGAAGGGCTTGCACAATATTCTCAGCATTCATCGGAGGAGGTGGAGGTGCTTGTGGAGGGGGTTGATTAAGATCAGGAGTCTGTTCCCTATCTGCTCTCCTTCTTGGAGGCATCCTGAAAATACACAAATCAAGAAGATATCTATGCATGGAGTTCAGTTCATGATCATGAAGTCAATTATCACAAATTTAAGCAAATAAGTCACGTAGAGATGTGAATGAATGTAAATAGTCACATACTCCTATACCGAACGACCTAGACAGACTCAACACGACTCCAGAGCTCTGGTTTTGCAACCGAGAGCTCTGATACCACGCCAGGATGTAACACCCCCAGAGCGAAGGGTGCCACATCCCCCGCACTAAGGTCAAACACGAGTAGCGAAATGGAAGTCCGCACCCGTATCAGACCATAGCGAACGGGAGACACACAAAACTCACACCCTCGCTAGGCGGCCTAGACCCCCAAGAACTGCAAGAATTAAAATCAGAGTAGCGGAAGCAATTTATAATCAACATATATATCCCAAGATCACATATACATTTCAAAAGTGGGGAAGGGTCAACCATTCATGCCAGTTTATAAACAGAATAAACAATGCCAACTCGGCCCAAAAAAGAGTAAGCGTAATCATAAATACATAATCCAAAATACAGCAATAAGGGCAGAAGTAATCCACTACGGATGCATGAAGACCCAAGCTAAACCACAAGTAAACCCAAAAGACACTTACCGCCTAGCTTGACTCAGAAGAACCTGCAAACTCAAAAGAAAGGAAAAAAGGGAAAACAACAACGAGGGTTAGTCCTAGCGACTAGTGAGGGGGCTAACTCACGCACCCGATATATATATATAGAGCAAAGCACTTAATCAAATGGAAAGATCCTTGAACCGAGAGTGGCTTTTGCAAGCCAAAATTAATTCCCGTGATATAGATATATATAAGTTAAAGGAAAGGGAAAAAGGCAAAATAAGACTCCAAGTTTCAGGTGAATTAAGAATCCACTCTCGTTCCGTAGATCATACAAAGCTTAAACCAACTCGGCGAGTACGAGTCACACACATCCCCAACTTCCAAATACGAAGAACAAAGCAAAGCAAAACAAATCAGAATCCATCCCCAACACCGGTTGATAGAAGGGTTGATCGGCCCTAACTATCCACATACACAAACGAGACAAGGTTTAATTACTACCTTGAAACCTTCGGCGGTTGCCTCCGCCGGCTCAAGAGAAACACCCGTCCTCAACCTCCTAAGGTTGGGCGAGACTCTCAAATGGAGGTGTTGATGGAAGAGCTCGGCGACCCCTCGGCCGTCCCGAGATTACCATACCACACTCCGGGGCCCAAACAGATCACGAAAGTCACACAGACAAATCTTAAAGCTTATCTTTCAAAGCCACATCTCGCTTACACCCACACACACTTGCACCAAACTAAACTTTTGTAAACGAAAGAAAAATAGCTTATATACTTATAGAAACGTTTTCAAACCCTTATAACAGATGGGGCAAATCCCGCAACATAAATATCATACACTTATTTACTATATATTATACGTATCCACATGCGAGGCTTCAAATCAAGCAGGGTTATAGGTCGAATAACTAAAAGAACAAAACCTCACCTGGCAACGAACGAAGCGGAGTCAAAAGATGAAACTGGGCACCTACGGAGCAAGCTCGTCCCCTACAGGAAGATCCTCTGAACAAGGCAAACAACAAGGAACACTCTTAGACTCAGTATGAACCACATTGACGCTCGGTACATGTGTATGTATGCTTATGATGCAAATGATATGAAATGAATTCACATTAAGATCATCTATGAGCATTCAAAGCATAATCAAACATATATCATAAACGAGGCACGAATAAACATCAAGAAACAACGGAGAGGAAACAAAACGAACGAAACTAGAATTCCTAGGTGACACGCCCGTGTCACCGAAACAAGGCAAGCCGAGACACGCCCGTGTCTCGGTACAGAAAAGCGAAAACGAACTTAAAAGGTGACACGCCCGTGTCACCTACGAAGGGCAAACCGTGACACGCCCGTGTCACGGTACAGAAAACGCGGACGGCTCAACAGGAACTCAGCATCTCCAAAACAAAAACCCAACACTCATGCTCTAATCACCAAGCAAAGAAATGCAACAATTGCCAATAAACAAGTCCTAGGAGCATACCAACAACAACAAAACTCAAGGAAACATGAAAGGAGCAAGAATCAATCAACTTCTACCAACACTACTATTCACATGCTTGTAAAATCTCAATAACCAACCAAAGAAATGAACTCAAAAGCACATAAAAGAGAGAAGAGTAAGTGTAGAAGACAACCATGGACTTACCTTCAAATTTGGAGAAGTTTAGATGAAGATTTGAGCTTGAAATCACAAGGTTGGACAATGGGGTTTTCTCTTCCTCTTGCTTCCTTGGTTGCTGATCGATATAGATGAAAGAGAGAGGGAAGGGCTCGGTTTCTCTTGGGAAAAAGCTGAGGGAGAGCTTAACTCAAGTTATATCTCATGGTTAAGGGCTTAGATAAGGTTTAAGTGGGGTCCACAAGGTCTTAATAGGTCAAAGGATAGTTTCCAAGCTTAAGGGGCTCGTTACGGGTGAAATACGGAGGTCTTAACGAGCTTAGAAAAATGTGAGGTTTGTCCCATCGAACCTGAATCGTCGAAATGAGTTCAATGGAGGTGACGGAATTCGAATCCGAATTCCCGAGCTCAAGATACGTGTTTCGGAACCCAAGGTGCGCTAAGTGCTCTTTAGCCTCCTTTAGGTCCCGTCTCCAAAACGAACTCAAAAAGGCAACCAAAACAAATACCAAAACATATAACGAGCATATAAACGAGTTCATAAAGCATATCATCAACACATAACGAGAATTCACAAAAATCAGAATTAATTAAACGCTCAAGTTAAACAAGTCCATACCAAAGCAATGAAGTTCAAATAACTTCAAATGATCCACGTTGACAATTAATATCACATAATCACTTAAAGAACTAACTAAATAGCGCACATAAGAGGTTACCTGAAAAGTCTAATCAGTCGGGATGTTACAGGGCAAGTAGAAACACGTTACTCACATAACTAATATTTGTACACAATTAAATTGCAACTAACAAGAAAATAAATACAACAACAACAACAAAATCCGTGATACATGTTATATGCATGATTAAGTGTACCGTTCACCATTGGGTGTGCCATGAATATAGTTGGTACCTTCCACTTCTATAGTCGGCTCCACGTTTGCATGTTGCACCTTTCTCTCTAGAGCATTTTCACGGGCTTGAATAAACGGTCTCGGACCCCTAAAAGTCATCTCTCGACGCTTCGGACACGTATCTACTTGATGCTCTTTGGTCCCACAACGCATACATAAACCCAACTGCCATCTACAACCCTCAAAAGTATGGTTGTCCCGTCCACAATAAGCGTAAAGAGGCTTTCCCGACGGTAATATTGAGGACGAGGTATGTGAAACTCTCAAACCCGTTCCAATAGCTCAATTCTTCTTCTTTTTCTTCTTCTTCTTCTTCTTCTTCTTCTTATAAGACCCTTCTTGATATAACGGAGCATGATATTGTATAGACCTCTTTCCATTGTTAAAGCCCTGTTCTAATTCTGAACTTGCAGCCTGTATGGGGTAAGTAATAGGCCTCCTTGCATTCACCGAATCCTCAACCTTATGAGCCTTTGAGGTAGCCTTCCTCCAAGTACTAGTATTGACAGCTTCAATTGCTGCTTGTATGTCGGGCCTCAATTCTTGCACAAATTGCATGGCTTTATGGAAGTCGTCACTTGCAATGTTGGGCGCATACTTGGATAACCCCTCAAACTCGGCTATATACTCGGCTACAGACCTTTCTCCTTGTTTAAGTTCGGTAAACTCCTTAAGTCTCCTAGTACGAGAGGATGGAGGAATAAATTTGTTCTTAAACTCCCTTACAAAAACCTCCCACGTTATCTCCTCACCGGCTGCATCTAACACAATCTTTGTACTCTCCCACCACGAATAAGCCTCATCCTGAATAAGAGAAATAGTACAATGAGCCTTCTCTTGAGACTCACACGGGATTAATTCCCAAACTCTTTCAACCTCCTTCAACCAATGCTCAGCCTGGATATCATTTCCCTTGTAGAACTTTGGGGGTTGTTGATTTTGAAACTCCCTAAGCACATCTGAATTTTGTGTTGGCTGTAGTGGAGGCACCTGTGGTGCTGGAGGAACAAAATCCCTTATCCTCTGATCAACAAGTCGAACTATAGAATTGAGAAAATCTTGTGGTTGAGCCAGAGGGGGTGGGTATAGAGGAACCCTAGGAGAACGGTCACGGCGATGTCTCCTATGATCTAGAGAGTGCTCATGACGAGGACGACCTTGAGGTATCCTGAAATTAAGTCACTGAATATGCATGTTGAATTAATATGCCAATGCACGTAACACACTAGTAAATACTAAAATTCAACACATTGAAACGATTAAGCTCAATTAGGAAAGCACATATAATTAAAGAAATTTAAACAATTTAAAGTAGCGTATGATGCACGTGCTTATGGATGCATTGAACCTATCACTGTAGTTACATCCTTTAGCTTGGCACTCGTTCCATGTTTGTTAAATTACAAGCTTGCCTCGCATTTGTTAGTCATTTCTTGTTACCCACAGTCTTCTAAATCTTTAGAATTCCCGGACATCAACTTGTACATTTCCATCGCTTGAGAGTTGAAATTTCTTGAACTTTATTCCTTCCCCCAATTATTCCTTCTAAAGTATTGATTTTTACGTGTTGCTTAAACCTTCACTCTACATATCTTCTTCATCAAAGTTTCCTTGTATCGACTTGCATGACTTTAAAATCCGAAATTGTGATTCTTGAACTCACATGCTTCTACTTCCATGAAATTGATACCTTGCCTTCTTTCGATGTTGTCTTAAATCTTCACTTAGTCATCACTTCAGTTGAAGTCCTCGGTTTATTCCTTATGAGAATTACACCTGAGCACCTAATTTCTCCAATTAGATCTTTGTTTTTTCTTTACCGTCTCCATTTGGTGTTCCATATCTCCCACAACTTGATTTTAGTTTCAACTAGTAGAAAATCCTCAATTTTCTTGAAATTCCAAACCCTGAATCCTTAGTAACCGCAAAATTTCTTTCTCTCTCTCTCTCGAGTTAGATGAACCTCTTGTCCCCTGTGAGCTAACTTGTTTAATAATGTGGTCTTACATGTTTATTTTGTAAGTCATAAACATCACTCCTTGTTGATGACAACCTCGTACCCAAAAATCTTCGAAACTCCAACCTTCTAGAGCTTGTAAATTACTGCCGCAATTAATTCTTCTATTCCGGATCTTATCACTTGAATTAAAATCCAATTAGAGCAATCCAAGACTCTTGAATTCTTGGATGAAGTTTCCCGGTGCATTCGTTACAACTTCAAAGTAAATGGAAGGAGCTGGCAATAAATCGAGGTTGTCACAGAAATTGGTCGTGGGTTGACATGATCTTTATAGCCTATAATCACAACTTGTCTCAATTATAAATGCATGGGGTTAGTGAGTGCATATGACACCTAATTAACATTTAAACACATATTTATGCAAAATGCAGCAATTAATTCAACTAAGTTAAAGTAAAACACATAGTTCACATAATTCATCAAGTCCAAATAAATTCAAGTAGTTGCACATAAGATGCAAGACTCACAATTATCAAATAATCCTATGTCGTTCGACCTACACTCACGAGACGCGACACTAGAACCGCGGTTTTGCAATCGGGCTCTGATACCACCTAAGATGTAGCACCCTTCACGTATGGATGCCACACCCCCGCACTATAGCTTAGTCCACATACGAAATGAGTAATCCTTACATGAACTAAACTATAGCGAACGGGTGACAAAGAAAAGAACCAAGCTAGCTAGGAGGGACTAACCTCAATCGGAAAAAAACCCACAATGCAATAAAACGAGCGGAAGCATAATAATTTCCAATATTAATTTCCAAGTATTCAAGTTATACTATCTTCTAACTCCATATATCAAAACATTATCATCTCCCAAACTACATAACATGTCCAAAAGTAATAGATACAATACATGAACGTGTAGTGCTAGACTCGACTGAAAACAGAATAGGACTCTGACTCCCGCCTAGCACGAACCTGCAAAACACTGAAAGGTTGAGGTGTCAGTCCAACACGGACTGAGCGAGGGGTATAAATAAATATTAGCGCAATTAACATGCAAGTTCTAATATGGGGTAAGGTTTTTAATAAAGGAAACAATATAAGTTCAATACTAAAATAGGTCTCGCTCGAGATTACAACTAATCCATTCAATCAATAAAAACGTTATCAATTCAATTCAATTCAATCAGTGGCCCGACGAGTGAGGGCGATTCTCCAACCTTACTCCAATTAGTGAACATTACCAATAATTAGATTATCAATAGTTAAGTGAGCATGCAAGTTATTACAGTGCACAATTAGCAGTTTCAGTCCCTTCTTCCTCTGGTGATGGTGGGATTGCAAGGCCCCACCACCCAATCACTACGTACGTTAGGAGCATGACTCCCACGTACAGGATTTCTTCCTCCACCAAACCTCCTGGTGGATTCAGAGTTGATCCCAAAAGAGTAAGGGTAATGCAAGAGTTACCCTTCAGCCCTTGCCACCTCGGTTGGCTCAATACACTACCCTCGGGCCCAAAGTGAACATGCTTTACTCGCCAAAACAGTCAATCAATCACACAATCAATCAATTGGTTCAATTCGGTAATTCAATAGAAAATCAATAAGGTTTGGAAAATTTATAGATATATAGATACATTTTGGCCGAAAGATCACATAGGGTTGTAAGGGTTCTATACATCTTAGAAATTAAACCTCACCTGTGCCGGAAAATTATAAGAATATAACTATGAAGCTTGCTCCTCATCAACCGGAAGGAAATCTGTGTAAAGAGGGACAAGTGTTCGTGAGACACGACTCGCATGAACCATTTAAAACGCACGGCAAAGTCATGGAATATCAATCATGCATGTACAATCAATCAATATCATAAACATGTTCAATTAATCAATAAACTAGGTATATAACTCATATAAGTCACATATGGGAGCCAAGGAAGTGAAAGGAATGCAATAAGAGAGGTTTTGGCAAAGTTTGGCAAAAGTCGACAATTTTAGGAAACGTACATGTTGAGGAAAAACTGGAATATCTTTTATTCTAGAAGTTGGAATTGGTTTTTTCATTTTTGGAATGAAACTAGACAAGTATACCTTTAAAATGGTATATGGCTTGTTTTCTAGTTCAAAGTGAGGAGAAAATGGCGTAAACTTGAAGTTGGGTGAATGCAGTTTGTCGGTAAAGCAGCGACACCAAAATGAATTGAGAATATCTCACAAATGAGAAACGATATTGAGGTGATTCCAATTTTAGGTTGTTCTAGACTTCAAGATCTTTCCAACGGCTCAAAATTCAGGTCATTTTGAGTTCGGATGAGGGAGTATCCGGCCAGGGAAAGTACAAGTTAAAATCTACCCGGCCGGGGAAAACTTGTGCAGAAACTTTCTGCACAAGCTCTACCCACACGGGGAGTTTTTCTTCATGAATTTACCCGCCCGGGTAGAGGGTTTTCAGCTGAAAACCGAGAAGAAACAGGGGAAAACAGGGGAGGGAAGGAAAAGGAAGCAAAGGCCACAACAAAACTTACCCAAAACACTCCAAAACAATCATATAACATGCATATAACTCATATATATCAATTAGGCACCATTTAATCAATAGAAACATACATAGATCATCAAGAAATCATCATGAAAACCCTATATATATACACATGCTTCCAACTTACATATGCATCAAGATATTCATGTAAGCTTCCACTCTCATCATCCTAATCATGCTCCTAACTCAAATATTGCAAGAATCCAACAACTAATCCATGAACCCTACTTCTATTCCAATCAAAAGAGTCAAACAAGTACATGTTATACCTTGAGATGAACTAGAAATGCGATAAAATGGCAAGATGACGAAGATGATGATGCTAGCTCCTCAATTCCTTCAAAATATGTCTTGAAATGAGATGCAAATTCCTTCCTTCCCTTGGTGTTTTTACCGTTTCTGTGTATGTGTGTGTGTAGTTCTTGTATGTAATGTAAGGAATGAAATGTATGAGATACAATGTATATGATATAATATAAGATATCTCCCACTACCCATGATGAATCACCACTAATTGCACTTGAGTCCCCAAGTTATTTAACTGAATGCAATCAAGTTTCATTCTATAAAATATGAGTAATTAACTCCAATTCATGTTATACAAGTAAGTCATCAAATTTATGAAGTGATCAATTAAGGCATATAACAACAATTAGTCACATTAGTAATTAGTTCACGTAATTTTCATGTTGAAAAAGATTTCACATAAGTTTTTGAAAATAAAATGAATATAATGATATGAAAGTTATAATAATAACACATAATGCATAAATGGAAAAGCGGGGCGTTACGAATTTCAGACAGTCAGGTACACTCGACATGTGTGAGTTTCGAACGTTAGGATTTTACTTTATTGTTTTTATTTATTCAATTTATACGTGCTATATTAATTTTATAATTTGTAATCTAACATGATTACGTGAAAATATATGAAATGTAGGCCAACTTGGTAAGTATGTTACATATCGAATTTATTATTACGCGAGTTAATTGCCGAATGTATCTTAATTGCTTAATTGTCCTTAATTGTTCATTTACATAAAATAGAGGACTAAATTGCATGTAAAACTTGTGGGCCTAATTGATCATTTTCCAAACTTGATATACTCAATTGCATAACTTATGGAAATTGGAGGATTAAATCATAAATATTGCATATTTTCCCCAAATATATCGTTATATGCATTCCTTCCACATTCTTCATTTTCATTTCATCCCTATGTTTGCTTGCTCTTCACCGAAACAAACCATGAAGAAAGGGAAAGGGGATTTCATTGATTTCATCCAAGTTTTCCAAGAAATTCCATGCTTTGGGAGCTCAATCATCTAGTTGCATCATCTTCTTCCTCCTATTTCTTATTCAAGGTATATATGAGCATATATGAGATTCCTTGATTATAGTTCTTGAAGCTAGGGTTCATGATTTGAGCTTGATAATTGATGTATTGGTGCTTGAAGTAGGATTGCATGCTCAAAGCTTGAATTTTATATGTAATTCTTGAGAATTAGGATGAGTGTATATATAAGTCAAAGTTGGGAAATCTTGATGTCGAAAGCATGAGTTGTGTGTTATATTGAGTTTTATTGTACCAAAAGCATGTATACTTATTTCCTTCCATGAATTATAATGTTTGGAATTGAATTATGTGAGTTTGATGAGGATTGGAGGTGGTTCGTGCATGCTCTGTTCTTCTCCCCTATTTTCTGTATCTTCTGCGTAACGGGAACGGCCCTTCCCGTTCCCTTTGTAATTGGGGAACGGCCGTTCCCATTCATTTGAAAATTACGCAGGCGGCGAGGACGGGAACGACCGTTCCCATTTTGGCTTGCAAGCCGGAACGGTCGTTCCCATCTTCGGGGAGCCCGACAGGCGGGAATGGCCCTTCCCATTTTGAACTAAAACCTGGAACGGCCGTTCCCAACCCCCTGGTAGTGCAGAAACTTTCTGCACAAAATTACAATTTTAACCCCTCGATCCGATGACTTCTTTGACCCCGAATTGCTATTATATGATTGATTACATGCCAAAACGTGATATTTAGATGCTATATTGTTTATTGCTCGACGTCTCGTACATGATCATGCCGTGCATCTTATATGAGATAATATGCTTGAATTGTGGTCTCATGCACGTACATTGTCCCGTTTCTTGTCCAGTTATGCTCCAGGGCAGAGATTATGGATCATGAGCACGTTCACGCATTCACGAGTCGTGTGTCGCCTGTCAGGTGAGGTTTAATTTCTAGTTAAATAGAACCCGTACTCCTAATATGTGATCTTTCGGCCAAAGGTATTTATAACTATACTTTCCATGAAATCATTTATCATTTCAAGTCATGTTTCAAGCAAGCAAGCCATGATTGTTCATGTTCACGATTTCAAGCATGTTTAGGCGAGTAGCATGACCATTCGCGTTGGGCCCGAGGGTAGTGACTTGAGCCAACCGGGAAAACATGGGCCGACGGGTAACTCAGGCGCTATCCTCACCACATTTGGGGTCACCCCTGAATCCACTAGGAGGTTAGTGGAGGAAGGAGCTCCGGGCTTAGGGATTCATGTACCCTCTGCTCAACATGCATGGATGTTGCGGCCTTGCAATCCCATCATCAACCGGAGGAAGAAGGAGATTGGGGACGGGTCCGGCACCACGGATTGTCCTCGGGTTATTACATGATTTCCATTCCATGAACGTGTTATATGATTACACATGCACGATTGACGATAATTGAATTGCATGATCACTTTTTGTTCAATAATCAAGCAAGCATGTTCATGTACATTTGGAGTTCGGTTGGAGACCGCCCTTACTCGTCGGGGCCATGTATGGATTGCATGTAAATGAAGAAAGTATTTAATATTGATAGTTGTCTTCTCGGGCGAAGCTACGTTATTATTAAACTCGTATATTATCTTTTATAAGTCTTTACCCAAGAATATGACTTGCATGTTATCTGCGCTAATATGTATGTAAACCCCTCACTAAGTCTTCACAGACTGACGCCTCCACCTTTCAGGTATTGCAGGTGCACACTAGGCGGGAAGTGTGTCGAGTCTGGTCCGGGTAGTAGAGTCTTGCACGGTGCATTTTATTTACTTGTTTATTTATTGTTCAAGGGATTTATGTTTAATGTTATTGGTTATTATTATTGTTTTATTTGGAGATGATAATGTATTGATATGTAGAGTTAGAACATGTTTTAAATTGTTAAATGAGAAATGTCATGATCTGGTAAACGGAAATAATTGATAGAGATATTTGGTAACTGAGAAATATCATGATATGTCAAATTGATACTGTTGAATTATGCTTCCGCTTTATTTTGTCGCATGTATAAGTTATCCCGCCTAGCTTGTCGTGTATTGCATTGTCACCCGTTCGCTGTAGGTTAGTTCATGTACGGATTGGCCGTTTCGTATGTGGATTAATCTATAGTGCGGGGGTGTGGTACCTCCACGTGTTAAGGGGTGCTACATACAAACATGAAGATCATAGGTAATTCTTGGATGAATAGGTGAAGCTAGGGTTATGATTTCCATGTAATAACTTGCTTTTATGATGTTAGAATTATGATTCTGAGCTTTAGGCTTGAAATTCATGCATAAATATTAAGAATTATGGAGTTATATGCCAAGTTAATATATAAGCTTGATATGATGATAATGTATTGATATGGAAAGTTAGAACATATTTTAGTTGGTAAACGAGAAATGTCATGATTTGATAAATGGAAATATTTGATAGAAACTAGTTTATGCTTCTGCTTTATTTTGTTGCATGTATAAGTAATCCCACCTAGCTTGTCGTGTATTGCATTGTCACCCATTCGCTATAGGTTGGTTCATGTACGGATTGGCCGTTTCGTATGTGGATTGACCTATAGTGCGGGGGTGTGGTACCTCCACGTGTTAAGGGGTGCTACAGAAGAAAAGTCAAAGTTGGAATTCAATTCCAATGAGACTTAGGGTTCGAAACCCTAGCCTATTTATAGGTTAAGGGGTTCGAAAATTTGGCTCACGCGTGACTTGGGATTCACGCCCAATCTACATGGCTTCAAGAATTTGGGAGAATTCTCTTGCTCTCTTCCTTCTCATTTTATGTTTCTTTCTTTACACATGTTATATCGCTAGCACTTTCCCTAACATGATTTGAATCTAGGTTGGTGTGGATTATTACACTAGAGGAAACCTACTTTGGAATCTAGTAAAAAGAATCTTTCGAGGGACGAGGGTTGCTATTACCGCATGAAGTACGTTTGAGGGTGGCTCAAAATGTGTCAAGAAAGCGTCAATTCTTGTAAGTTCTTGAATCCCTAAGATTAGAAATAGAAATTGCAAGTTCGATCTTGCTTTTGGGAAATTTTTTTAAATTTCGCTGCTCTTTCTGATCGTGTTTTTCCCAACAATTGGGCTATCAGGATCGTGCCCTGTGCATAGTCCTCATTTAAGATTACTTGCTTGTTTCCAGGAGGTTTAGTACAGGTCAGTTATCTTGATCCGATGGTAACCCCATCGAAGGAGCGGGTAGGAGTCATGAGCCCCCGTCTCGAAGTGTATTTGGGTTTATGAAAGGATTGCGGTGCACTCCCTTCCTTTCGATGGTGTGATAGCGGATTTTGTGTTTGATTTCTGTTTTCCAGTATTTTGAGGCGTGTTGGTGGATGTGGTTTGAAAGCTCATACTCGCCGAGCTCTGTTCTATTTTGAGTTTGTGAAACAAGGATGGACTGATTAGGATTTTGATTTTTTTTTGTATAAGCATGTACCCTTTTGCTTCTAGAAAATGTGTTGGTGTGCAAAAACTATCCTTGGGTTCATGACCATTCAAATTTTGATATGTAACGCCCCGGTTTTTTGATCATGTATTTTGATGTGTGTGCTCCCTAATTGTGCGTTTAAATTATTTAATTTCCTAATTAATTGTTTATCATAATTACAATTTTGATTTTTAATTAACCTTTTTAATAAAATGTATTTTGTCATATTTTGATAAATATTTAAAATGGATTTTTAACTTTCAATTGAATTTTGAAATTATATGAATTCTTGAACTATATGCATTTACGTGACAAGTTGCGTGCCGTTACTACATGAAATGAATTCGAAATTTCATGGAAATTTAATATGTTGAAGATATGTGTGTCATGAATGTGTATGTATGCTCGTTTCATGTTTTCGGATTCGTTTGATTGCGTTGTAAATTTATTTTGTACGATTGGAACCAAATCGGGGCTAACGGGTAATTAGAGCACCTTTGGTTCCGTATGTGATATCTTGACCTAGGGAACTCGAAATCGAGTTTCGTCAACTCCGTTGAACTCGTAAAGAAAATATGGGTTCAATGAACTTAGCCTCATATTTTTCTAAGACCATTTGAATCACCGAAATTCAACCGAAAATGTGACTCGTTAGCAAAATCTGCCACACTTTACCAAAAAGGCCATAACTCCCTCAAACCTTGACCAAATTAACCTTGGTTGGAGCCTATGGAACCCTAGTTAGACCCACTATCCCCCCATACCATCTCCCCACCGAACCACACTCAGCCGTAAGCAAAAATCAGCTAAACATCCCCTGCTCTCCAGAAAACCCCGTAACCCATGTGCACCTTGGAGATTCAAGCTCAAATCTCTTCCATCTTCCATCCAATCCACAAGGTGAGTTTATGATTGTGATATACATCCAATATGTGTCATTTTAAGCTATGAATCCCTAGTTTTGAGCATGTGAGCATGGGATTTTGAAGAGATGATGAAATAGTTAGGTTAATGTTATTTTGTTGATCTCTTTCATTCCTTGATGGATTTGGTTGATTCAAAGCATGAATATGGTTGTTTTAACTCCCTCTTTGCATTTATGGTAATATATTATGTGGTAGATGAAGCATTTATGAGTTGCCATTAATGGATATTTGAAGTTCTTGCATGAAATGATCACATAACCCTTCATATCAAGTTTCAGCACTTTGGGGATTTGTTTAGGTGATGTTTTGGAGTTGTTTTGTTGTATATTTGTTGACATTTCATGGCTGGGCATGTTGTTTAAGGTTTGGCATGAGTTTTGCTCTATTTTCGTGCATTTTTGGCTGCTGGTATAGGGTGGTAGCGGCCGCGACCTGTGAGTGTGTTTGTTGCATTGCTCTCTCAGGTCACGCCCGCGACCTGATTTAGTTCATTTTTGGTAGGGCCCACTACCCCATTTTGGTCAACTTTCGACTTGTTGAAAAATTAGAGGAAAAATTCGAAAATATTAGGTAGCGGCCGCTACCATTCCATGAAGGAAATGGGTCGCAGTCGCGACCACTTCACATTCTGCATGAAATTCTGATTTTCAAACTTAACATGCACGATTTCCTGGGTTCATTTTTGGTTCATACACTTCAGTACCATATCATATAACGTGTTATCTTATATGTTATGAAGTTTTATAATTTTTCGTGAATTATTTTCCGAGTGATGCCTCAACGTGCCATTTTGCTCTAAGTGTGTGCTTGCATGGATGATTTCTTCCAATGTGAACCCTAATTGCTTATGTATCTCCTCTCTTATGACTTGTATGATGTGTATACATGTTATATTAAGTGCTATGCTCGTTATTTGAATTTCTTGGCTTGATTTGGTATGGATTATGAAAGTTATGAACTTGAACGGGTTTAAATGTTTCTTGAAATGAATAGAAGGATTGTTTATATATCTTTAAGATATTAATCGTGCATATGAACATTCCTATGACATAATATCATTTTTTATGCATTCATAACCTATGTTATACTTATCGTACATTGCTTATGGCTTGAATTGATGCAAAATATGAATAATAGGAAACGCGTGTATATAAAACCACCCCGTATTGAATGTTTTGATGAGTTACTTGATTGTATGACCTCATGACATGAACTTTCCTATGCATCTCATATCATGATCAATGCATTGCCTTGCGTCATATATGGTTCATTTGGAGTCTTGAGTCTCACGAATTCCCTGAATTGTCCTTTGTACAGTTTTCTCCAGGGCGGAGATGCCGGGTTCATAGGTTATCTCAAGTCTTCTTGTCTTCTTGGTTTTGGTAAGGTGTAACAGGTGGGTTTCTCTACTATCTATCTAAATAACCCTATCTACCTTCAATGTGTAAAGTTTTTGGCCAAAATTAGTATATGTATTGTAGCACCCCTCACGTGAGGCACCACATCCCCCGCACTATGGCTCAACACGAGTAACGAAACAGTAAATCCGCACCCATATCAAACCATAGCAAACGGGAGACAAACATAAAAACCTTCCTAAGCTAGGCGGAACTAGACCCTGCAATGATAACCAATCAAAAACATATAATGCATAGCAAAGCCCAAGTACAACATACAAACCATAAGTAGAATTTGGGCTCTTCAGGCCTCTTTTACATCATAGCAAATCCCAGTAAAGTCAATTCAATAATAATTTCATAAATATTCAAGTTCATGAAATAATAGAACGAGTCATACATAATTCTAATACATATGTGAGTGCAGAGACTCTCCTAACCTAACTTGACCAACTTAAAGACTCCAAACACCTCCGCCTAGCCCGAAACTCCAAAATCAAACCTGCACACTAAAAAGGTTGGGGAGGGAGAGGGTCAGTCTCTAGAAGACTGAGTGAGCATGAGCGATATACATATATAAAAACATGCACATGCAAGTCATAAATTCCGAACAAGGTTTTATTTGAAATTAGTTCCCAAAAAGGGCAAGAGAATGATTAATCAATGTTCGGATTTTATGACTAATCATATTAATTCATTATATTCATAAATCATACATAAACATAAGGCTCGGCGAGTGAGCGTGCACAATCTCCAACCAAAATCCGACCGTGTACGACAATTATCATTAATATGTTGATTAGGTGTTCATGCGATATATCATAATACATGCAGACCATATATCATAAATCATAATCGTTTGGGCAATCCGTGTCCCGGCCTTCCCGCACGGTGCATAATCATAACATAACATAAATCATAAACATAACATAAATCATAAATCATTTCCAACCTTCTTCCTCCGGGTGGTGGACGAGTTAGCAAGACCCGACCACCTCATACATAGGCCAATGGGGTTTCATGACTCCCCCAAGGGCACTCAGCTCCCATTCCCCGCTAAACCTCCTAGCGAGGGCCGGTATCACCGTACATAAGTTGGGACTAGTACAAGGGATGACCGTCGGCCCTTGCCTCCCCGGATAGCCACTTGCACTAAGTCCCTGGGCCCGTGAACATATCATAAATGCATAATCTCGCCAAAACATTTCAGTTCATAAGTACATATCATAATTCATAAATCATTTGAAAAGGGCTTACTCGATCAATATTTACTCGATAACTTTACTTTAAAGGTAACATATATATAATCATAAGGTTTTGGCCAAAGCTTTTCACATAAGGGTTGTAGGGTTTGTTACATAGCTAGAACAAAAACACCCTCACCTGAACCGTGACGAAACAAGGAACGAGTACCAAGTGCCCGAAGGATCAAGATCTCTCCACCCTGGAGATAAACTGTACAAAAGATAACATGACGTGTTCATGAGACTCAAGACTCTAAATGAACCATATATGACGCACGGCAATGCTCAAGCATGATATGAAGGCATAAAGATCATATTAAGTCATGAAAATGTTCATGTGCACTATTAAGGCATTTAAATCGTATAACCAAGTCATTCACTTGTTCATTCATTTTCATTCAAATTCTTCAATTCAAATCTCCAATCAAATTAATTCAAGAATTCAAATAGGAGCATAGAACATATTCAAGCTCTCCCATAATGCTACCACATACTTCATATTACATAAGATAGCATATTTCCAAGGTTTGACAATAAGAAGGAATCATATGAAATACAAAATGAATTACGCGATTCATAAACGATATATATGTTAGGAATAGTGCCCTAAAAGCCGATTGTATATCCGCTTTGTGCTTTTCCTTATTGTAATCACAGACAATCTTTGAATGAAATAACGAATTGAGGCAACACTTCTTTATATGCTCTTGTTTGGTATGCGTTTACTTTAGCTGTGCATGTATGAGAACTCCCCTAATCCTGATGACTTTAGGACTCTACCATTTAGGTGAAATGGTTCATGAAACGAGCCCTATATCACATAAGTCATGATTAGTAAAATACTCCAAGCCGATGAGTCCTACAGACAGTGGGAGTGTCAACCTGACTCCTCTAAGGCTTGCTTGTGGGATCACACACTTAAGAAGGACCACCTTGTTTCATGGAGGTGCAAAGTGTATGGTTGATACGTGCGTGATACATGAGGGTGCTTACTTTAATAAGTTCACTGAGGTGCCCCGTGTGAGAACATTCCTAAATGGGAAAGGAAGTTTCTACTTCAGGAAATGGAAACTTCCAGATTAGAAAATATCTCACGAGTCATTGAAGTGATTAATTGATCCTTAGACTTGAGGTTCCATGTTACTTTATGAGTTAACTCTGTAGTCTTTGGTATAAGCTTTAAAGGGTGTCACCTTAGACAACTGATTCAAGGTTTATGCTGGGGCTGCACAAGTGATTCATGAAAGTGAATGAGAATCAAGAAAGGACCTACACTTGCATATGCAAGGTGATCTCTTATTGTGTGAGTCATTCATATGCCATATGGAGTCCTTGGCCAAGGCAGTAGATCAAGACATCAAGAAAAGGGTTTCTTGGATTGAGATCAAATGGATATGAAATGCACTTAGCTTTAAGACTGGATTATTAGGGTTCTGATTATTCCCTTGCCCTAGATCTTGGTTGAGAGATAGTAAGTAGGAGGATTGTATCTCACATGAATCAATGACTTAAAGGTTCTGTCGAATCCGAACATTCCAATTCAGCTGGGGGTTAAACACTTGTTGCTAGACTATGGTCGTTTAATCTGTGGACTGATTAATTAATTAGTGAATTAATTAATTAGGGTCACTGCTAATTGAATTGAGAACCTAGAGGGTCACACACAACAACTTGGTTACATGAGTTGAGGCTTGAAAATGATTAAACGAGTTAATCGGGCCAAGAGGGTTCCACACGTGTGAAGTCACACGTGTGGCTCACGTAAGTGACACGTGTCACTGTGACACGTGTCACACACGTGTGTGTATATATATATATTATATATATATTAAATAATTAATTAGTTAATTATTTAATAGACTTTGGTTTAATTTTGAATTAAAAAGAAAGTCTAATTTTGGAGAAAATAATCTAGTTAATTAATTATGAATTAATTAATTAGATAAAAATAAGTTATTTATTTTATAATAAATAAAGTATAAAATTATCCAAAAATAGTTTGGATATTTTTATCTCTCTTAAAAGTTGACTTGAATTAGAATTCAAAGTCAAAGTTGGAAATACATGATGATCAAGTAATAGGAGAGAGAGGGACCAAATCCTTTGTTCATTAGGACTAGGTTCGGCCGCCCCTCCCCTTTCCTATATATAGGGGAGCTCATGCTCCCCTTTAGAGCTAATTGACAATTCTTGGTTCATGTGTTGAACACCTTCCTTTCTCCAAGATTATATTAAACCCTAGGTTAAGCCTAAACACTAACTAGAGAACTAGCATCCTTACTAGTTAGATTGTGATCAAGTTGGTGGACTTTCTCTAGAGACTTCAAGTTAGAAGTTTGAAGATTCGAGCTTTACCAAGGAGAGGGGATCAAGCCGCAAGAAGAGCGTTCTTGGGTGGCTTGAAACGCTTCAAGAAAGAATAAAAGAAAAGTAAGTTTTCTATCTTTACGAATTTGGTTACACGATTGCGAGTTCAAGGTCCTTTTGTTGGGAAAATTTTTTAAATTCCGCTGCTTTCTGATTCGTGTTTTCCAACAAGTGGTATCAGAGCCACCTCGTTAATCGTGTTTCTGATTCGTCTCCAATATTCTGAATTTGGTAGAAATTCTTAGGCTTGATGCGATTGAGTATTTGTAATTGTTTTAGAAAGCCTGAATTACGAAACTGTAATTTTTTCCTGAAAGTTTCTGAAAATTGGTTTTTGCAAAATTTAATTTTTGAGAACAATTTTAGATTTGAAACTGTATAAACTGTTATTGGATTTCTTGGATTGGTTTTGCTTTTGAACGAAAACACGAAACAAAAACCGGATCACGACGAACACGCGAAACCCCGCGCGCGAAGGCGTCGCGCGCGCGGGCTTCGCGCGCCACCGCCCGCCTATCCTAGGCGTGCGTAGGGCAACCGCCCAGCACCTCCCGCACGCCTGTGCGGGAGCCTTCCGGGCGCGCCTAGGCGCGCCAGCCCAGGGCGGCCGAGAATGGCCGCCCATCGCCCACCATCGCCCGACATGGCGCGCGCGCGCTAGGTACGCGGAATGCCTCGCAGTGCGCGAGTGCGCGCCCACGCGCGCTTGCGACGCGTGCGCCCCGTTTCGCGTATGGGCCCCGTTTTCCTGATCCGATTTTTCGTATTTCGTGCAATCCAGTCCCAATTTTTATTTTAATTTTAAAATTTTATTTTTTGAATATTTATTTTAATTTTTGAATAAAACTTAAAATTGGGATTTTTGAGAAATTGAAACGGTTTATATTTTGGGAAAATACACCTTTGATAAAATTATTAATTTTCAGAAATTAATTGGAATTTTATTTGTTTTGGTAATTTGGGATTTATTGAAAACTTTTATAAATAAGACTCGCATCAAGTCGTGTTTTAAGTTATTAGGACTTGAAACGAGAATTTTAATTTATTGGCTAAATTTAAATTCTCGCAATAGCATGTTAGGTGATCATGGGTTTAGATCTATGTATGGTTTTAATTTATGCACATGGATGGTTTAAAGTGGGGTTGGAGCCCTATAGTTGCGTTTTTTCAATTGAGGTTGGAGCCTCACTTATGTGCGTACTGTTATGTGATTTATTATGTGGCTTTCCATATTACTGTTTTTTAGGCCGGGGTATGCCCCGTGTAATTGTCTAAGGCCAATATGAAGATTGAGCCTTATTACTTTATGTCTTTTTCTTTTTATTGTAATTTGAGAGTAAAGATAGGTGGTGAGGTTTTATTTTCATTTTGGAGACAATGCACCCATGGAGTAAGATGGACCACATTCAAGTAACAAGGAGGCCATAAGTGAAGACCCCTCAAAATGTTAGGGAGGGGAATCTCAATTGTTAAATGTAATAGAGATAGGGCTCGTATTTTGTTAACGCTTTCCCTTATGTGATTTAAACTGTTTATGTGGCATGTATGTTAGAACTTGTGATTGTGGAGTGGCTCCCACATATCACGCATAAGATAGGTAGAACCCATGATCATTACATGTTAGTATCATGCTAGGACATGTTATCTGTTTATGTGCTTGTTTGATATGCATTTAAGTGTACTTGCATTAATCAAGACTAATAAAGTTCGATAACATATATGTTGGTGAGGTCGAACCGGACAACTCTCCGGTTGATTCGAAAATTCCCATTAAATATTAAGCTAATTTCGAACAAATAGGTGTTTAATTCGAGGTGCAAATTTTGAATTAAATTCCTAGCATTCCATCAATAGGTTTTAAGTTTAGTAAGTAAAGCTAGTTATTGTCCGCGAGTCGTGGGATAGCTAGTGGAGCTTATTAGTTCTTAGTTACCTAATTAATCATTTTTAAATGGTCAATATTTCGTGGTCAATTTTAGCAAGGGCGATGTCCGCGAGTCGTGGGTCGTTCGAACTAAGTTTTGGTCATGATCTTATGATTGATGGGTCTAGCTTAACGCCTAAGTAAATATGGATGTCGCACGAGTCGTGGGTCCATATTGAAAGATAGGTGATGCAAAAACAATTGCTAAGAATTCTAAAGGTGTTAGAATTGGTAAGTTGTACCTACCTAGGGTTCTTACTTAGAATGTCCGCGAGTCGTGGGTTCGAGGTAAAATGCCTAGGATCTTAGTACCCATTGGGAAACGTGTTCCTCTTAGATCTTTGGGAATTCTAGATCTTTGAAAAACAGTGGGAGCTACAATAGATTAAAGACCTTATCTTTTGTATATCGTTATAATTCAGCATGCTCACTAGTTCTCTGTTTTACCATTTAGGTCGTAGATTCTGTGATTCTCTGCATGTTTTGAAATGGCAACCAAAAACCCTCTTGTATCGATCCTCGAGTCAAACAAGTTGACTGGTCCCAACTATTCTGATTGGCTGAGGGATCTAAAAATCATTTTAGATTCTGAGAAGAGAACATATGTTCTCTTCGAAGGGCAGCCTAGTCCCGAAGGGGAGGCTCCCACTCGGGCCGAGCGGGACGCGATTCAGAAGTGGAAGGATGATAATCTCCAAGCCCGTTGCCTTATGTTGGCTAACATGTCTCCGGACTTGCAAAGGCAACATGAGGCCATGGAATTTGCTTGGGAGATTTACGACCACTTAGAGCAACTTTACCGCCCTCATGAACGTGTTACAAGGTATAACACTTCAAAGGAATTGTTCCACTTGAGAATGAGGGAAGGTTCAAGTGTCCATGAATATGGACTCAAGTTTCTTGCCCTTACTGAGAAACTTGCTTCCATAGACATGCCACTGAAAGATGAGCTTTCAGTGGATTTGTTGCTAGCTTCGCTCCCACCATCATTCAACCCATTTGTCCTTAACTTCAACATGAATCATGCTGGTGCTAAGGTAGCTGAGCTGATTAGTCAGCTTGTGACTGCTGAAAGCACGATCAAGAAGGACAATAAGGTTTTGATGGTGAATGCTCCATCTTCCTCTTCTGGGCTTTCTAAAGGTAAGGGCAAGAAAGCCCAAAAGAAGAAGAAGAAACCCCTTAGGCCCACTGGTGGCATTTCGAAGGGGAAGGCCCAAAAGAAGAAGCGTGATCAGAAAGAGGATGTTTGCTTCCATTGTGGCAAAGCGGGACATTGGAGGAGAAACTGCCCAGAGTACAAGGCTACTCTAAAGAAAGGTATCTTTCTCGTTGAAGTAAATCTTTCTATTAATTCTAGTTCTTGGGTACTTGATACCGGTTGTGGAACTCATATCTGTAATGATGTACAGAAGCTAAGTGAAGTCCAACAACTCAAAGAAGGAGAATGTGTCTTGAAGATCGGTGATGGCTCAAACGTTGAAGCTCGAGCTTTAGGCACAATTAGATTAGATTTAGGTAGTTTTGAGTTAGTATTAAATAAAGTCCTTTATGTACCGAGCATTATTCGTAATATAATTTCAGTTCCAATATTAGATTGTGAAGGTTATGAAACTTATATTAAGAATGGTAAATACTTTATCAAACGGAACAACTCTTCCGTTCATATCGGTACTCTAAGTAATGGACTTTACCTAACTCAAAATATCAATATTATGAATATACAACGAGAAACAAAGCGTAAGAGAGATGACAAAGTTTCAGCTCCCTTATGGCACGCTAGATTAGGACACATTTCCAAGAACAGAATTAGCAAGATAAACACTTTAGGATCATTCTCTGAAAATGATCTCAAAGAGTTAACTTCTTGCGAATCCTGTCTCAAAGGAAAAATGTCCAAAGTCCCTTTTAAAGGAACTGTGGAACGTGCCACTAAGGTTTTGGATTTGATCCATACTGATGTTTGTGGATCGCTTAGTGTAAGCACTAGAAGCAATCATCAGTATTTCATAACCTTTACTGATGACTTTAGTCGGTATGGTTATGTATACTTAATGAAGTATAAATCTGAAGCTTTTGAGAAATTCTTAGAATTTCAAAAGGAGGTTGAGAACCAAACTGGTCACAAGATCAAAGCACTTCGATCTGATCGAGGAGGCGAGTATCTTAGTGAAGAATTCCTTAATCATCTCAAAGATAATGGGATTATCTCTCGGTGGACTCCTCCGGGAACTCCTCAGCTTAATGGAGTTTCTGAGAGAAGGAATCGAACCTTACTTGATATGGTTCGTTCCATGATGAGTTTCACTGACTTACCACCTTCTTTCTGGGGTTATGCCCTAGAAAGTGCAGCAAAGATTCTGAATCTAGTTCCCTCTAAGTCAGTCCCCAAGACGCCCTATGAAATGTGGCATGGTAAAATCCCTAGTTATTCTTACTCAAGAATTTGGGGTTGTCCTGCTTACGTGAAGAGGACAGTGGGAGATAAGTTAGAATCTCGTTCTAACTTATGCTACTTTGTAGGTTATCCTAAGGAATCCATAGGATACTATTTCTATGATCAATCTGAGCAAAAGGTGTTTGTTTCCCGAAATGCCACTTTTCTTGAGGAACCGTTCCTTAAAGAAAAGAAAGGCAAGATCATAGAATTAGAAGAAGTACAAAATGACCCCACATCACCCACTGAAGAAACGTCCCACTCTGATCAACCACAACCAATCACGAATTTCGATACACATGAAAATCCTCCTCTAAGGCGTTCTGAACGCACTCCTAGACAGCCGGAGAGATGGTATGGATTCTTCCATGAAATCTCTCAAAAGGATAATGATCCTTCAACATATGAGGAGGCACTTTCAGATTCTGACTCTGAACAGTGGATAGAAGCCATGAAATCCGAAATGGATTCCATGAACTCCAACCAAGTTTGGACCTTGGTAGATTTGCCTGATGGGGTCAAACCCATAGGTTGCAAATGGATCTTTAAGAGAAGGCTTGGAGTTGATGGAAGCATTGCAGCCTACAAGGCAAGACTGGTTGCAAAAGGATTCACTCAAAGACCCGGCGTGGACTTTGACGAAACCTTTTCACCAGTTGCAATGCAAAAGTCCATTCGAATCATGCTTGCCATTGTTGCATATTATGACTATGAGATATGGCAAATGGATGTGAAAACTGCCTTTCTCAATGGTGACATTGATAAAGACATTTATATAGAACAACCCATAGGTTTCACATTCAGTGGGAGTGAGCAAAAGGTTTGCAAACTCCAAAGATCAATCTATGGATTGAAACAGGCTTCTAGGAATTGGAACATTCGATTTGATGAATCGGTCAAAGCGTTTGGCTTTATCCAAATTTCGAATGAATCATGTGTGTATAGAAAGGAATTGGAGACCTCAGTGCAATTCTTAGTACTTTATGTTGATGACATCCTTCTTATTGGGAATTCGAAGGATGACATGAAAGTGACTAAGTTATGGTTATCGAACCAATTCGAGATGAAAGATCTTGGTGATGCGTCCTATATCCTTGGAATTAAAATCTATAGAGATAGATCTAGAAGGTTAATAGGATTATCACAATCGATGTGCATTGACAAAGTATTGAAGAGATTCAATATGGAGTCAGCAAAGGTTAAGAACCTTCCTATGAGTGTAGGAACATGTCTTTCAAAGAAGATGTGTCCTAAGACTAACCTTGAGAAGGAGAGAATGACTCATACACCTTATGCGTCAGCAATAGGTAGCATAATGTATGCAATGTTATGTACTCGACCGGATGTGGCTTATGCACTTAGTGTAACAAGTCGTTTCCAATCTGACCCTGGAGATGGTCACTGGGCTGCCGTGAAGAATATTCTTAAGTACTTGAAAAGTACTAAAGATTTATTCTTAGTTTACGGAGGTCAGAAAGATCTTAATGTCGAAGGATACTGCGATGCAAGCTTTGCATCTGACTTAGATGATTTTAAGTCAATGTCAGGATACATTTTCTGCCTAAACGGCGGAGCAGTAAGTTGGAAGAGTTCCAAGCAAACTACCACTGCGGATTCGACCACTGAGGCCGAATACTTAGCTGCAAATGATGCAGCTAAGGAAGGTGTTTGGATTAGAAACTTCATTCAAGAGTTGAATGTTGTTCCTAGTATGAAAGACCCCGTTACTGTGTTTTGTGACAACACTGGGGCGGTCGCTCAAGCAAGAGAACCAAGATCTCACCAACGGACCAAGCACATTATGAGGAAGTATCACCTAATCCGTGATATTATCAAAAGAGGAGATGTGCAAATTGAGAGGGTCACATCAGCAGAGAACGTGGCAGATCCACTTACTCAACCCCTTAGTCGAGAAGCTTTCCAAGGTCATCTTCAGAAGATGGGACTTAGAGTAGCTTTAGAATGGCTTTGACGGGCAAGTGGGAGATTGTTAGGAATAGTGCCCTAAAAGCCGATTGTATATCCGCTTTGTGCTTTTCCTTATTGTAATCACAGACAATCTTTGAATGAAATAACGAATTGAGGCAACACTTCTTTATATGCTCTTGTTTGGTATGCGTTTACTTTAGCTGTGCATGTATGAGAACTCCCCTAATCCTGATGACTTTAGGACTCTACCATTTAGGTGAAATGGTTCATGAAACGAGCCTTATATCACATAAGTCATGATTAGTAAAATACTCCAAGCCGATGAGTCCTACAGACAGTGGGAGTGTCAACCTGACTCCTCTAAGGCTTGCTTGTGGGATCACGCCCTTAAGAAGGACCACCTTGTTTCATGGAGGTGCAAAGTGTATGGTTGATACGTGCGTGATACATGAGGGTGCTTACTTTAATAAGTAAGTTCACTGAGGTGCCCCGTGTGAGAACATTCCTAAATGGGAAAGGAAGTTTCTATTTCAGGAAATGGAAACTTCCAGATTAGGAAATATCTCACGAGTCATTGATGTGATTAATTGATCCTTAGACTTGAGGTTCCATGTTACTTTATGAGTTAACTCTGTAGTCTTTGGTATAAGCTTTAAAGGGTGTCGCCTTAGACAACTGATTCAAGGTTTATGCTGGGGCTGCACAAGTGATTCATGAAAGTGAATGAGAATCAAGAAAGGACCTACACTTGCATATGCAAGGTGATCTCTTATTGTGTGAGTCATTCTTATGCCATATGGAGTCCTTGGCCAAGGCAGTAGATCAAGACATCAAGAAAAGGGTTTCTTGGATTGAGATCAAATGGATATGAAATGCACTTAGCTTTAAGACTGGATTATTAGGGTTCTGATTATTCCCTTGCCCTAGATCTTGGTTGAGAGATAGTAAGTAGGAGGATTGTATCTCACATGAATCAATGACTTAAAGGTTCTGTCGAATCCGAACATTCCAATTCAGCTAGGGGTTAAACACCTGTTGCTAGACTATGGTCGTTTAATCTGTGGACTGATTAATTAATTAGTGAATTAATTAATTAGGGTCACTGCTAATTGAATTGAGAACCTAGAGGGTCACACACAACAACTTGGTTACATGAGTTGAGGCTTGAAAATGATTAAACGAGTAAATCGGGCCAAGAGGGTTCCACACGTGTGAAGTCACACGTGTGGCTCACGTGAGTGACACGTGTCACTGTGACACGTGTCAACACGTGTGTGTATATATATATATTATATATATATATTAAATAATTAATTAGTTAATTATTTAATAGACTTTGGTTTAATTTTGAATTAAAAAGAAAGTCTAATTTTGGAGAAAATAATCTAGTTAATTAATTACGAATTAATTAATTAGATAAAAATAAGTTATTTATTTTATAATAAATAAAGTATAAAATTATCCAAAAATAGTTTGGATATTTTTAGCTCTCTTAAAATTTGACTTGAATTAGAATTCAAAGTCAAAGTTGGAAATACTTGATGATCAAGTAATAGGAGAGAGAGGGACCAAATCCTTTGTCCATTAGGACTAGGTTCGGCCGCCCCTCCACTTTCCTATATATAGGGGAGCTCATGCTCCCCTTTAGAGCTAATTGACAATTCTTGGTTCATGTGTTGAACACCTTCCTTTCTCCAAGATTATATTAAACCCTAGGTTAAGCCTAAACACTAACTAGAGAACTAGCATCCTTACTAGTTAGATTGTGATCAAGTTGGTGGACTTTCTATAGAGACTTCAAGTTAGAAGTTTGAAGATTCGAGCTTTACCAAGGAGAGGGGATCAAGCCGCGAGAAGAGCGTTCTTGGGTGGCTTGAAACTCTTCAAGAAAGAATAAAAGAAAAGTAAGTTTTCTATCTTTACGAATTTGGTTACGCGATTGCGAGTTCAAGGTCCTTTTGTTGGGAAAATTTTTTAAATTCCGCTGCTTTCTGATTCGTGTTTTCCAACAATATAAACACACATAAACGGCAATAAGCAAAAGCATGCCTATAACTCATCCAAAAGCCATGAAATTAAACCACAATGCTCCCAACATATAGCAAAACAAGTTCATAGTTCAACACAAAAGGAGATAAAGTCATTCAAGAGGTGAAATAAATCAAAAACCGAAAAGGAAGCAACAAGGACTGCGCAAGGGAAGGGACACCGGGGTGTCACCCTCCTTAGCCAAACTGAGCCACGACCGTGGATCAGTACAGAGCTTCCCAGAAGGTGTGACACGCCCGTGTCTCACACTTATGTGTAAATGAGACACGGGGGTGTCACGGTACAGAACTTAACCACACACAAAGTTTTACCGGCAAAACTGAACCCATACCAAATCAATCCAAAATCATACCAAATCAACTCCAAATGCTATGAAACTTAATATACAACATATTCAGCATTTTAGGAACATTTTGTATTTAGAGTGAAAAGGCTAAATCACACGTTAAGATCATCTAAATCATGCAGCAAAACTGGGTCGCCAAAATCGCACATAAAAGCCCTATTGTTTCAATCAGCCATGATCAAGTACTTAGGGGTTGAATTTGGATCTGAAACCTTGGGGAATGCATGCTAACATACTAAAAAACTAATATACATCATATATATGCAAAATGGCACAATTTAAAGCACATTAGAATGACCAACAAGTTACAAAACGCAACAGCAACAAGTCTGTCATGAAGCATGCATAAAAACAGGCCATGTCTTTCGGTTTTGAGGCTTAAAATGGATCCAAATACTTAAAACATTAATTCTAACATATAGATCAATGAGTGTACATAATATCCATGCAAATTCACATGAAAAGAAGATCATTTGATCAACCAACAAAGCAAAATGAACAGCAGCAGTTCGAAAAACAGGGGAAGCAGTTTGATCATCATGTTTGGAGCTCCATATCTCATAATTTCATCAAAGGGTCAAGAGAGAAAATCCTCCTAATATCATATACTATCAGTTAGGAAAGAAATAGGTCAAGAAAAAAGCTCATATGATCATGTCTAAGCAAGAAAATCAGCTACACAAACAAATAGGTCACAAGAGCAAAAATCCCTAAAAGTTCATATCAAACTCATCCCTCAAACCCTAACCAAATCTGATCCAAATCATGTATTAAATAGATGAAATCAAGCATAATAGAGTAGAGAAGACATAAATATTCATACCTTGAAGATTCGAAGAAGAAGGGAGGTGATTTGAGCTCCAAAATCACAAGAATGGCCAAGGTTTTCTCTCCTTTCTTCTCTCTTTCTCTCTCGATCAGTTCCAGCTGCAAGGGGAGATATTTTGGCTCGGTTTTCAGAGGTAAAGGGGGAATAAAGAGCTTAACTCAAGGTACATAAGTCATGGTTTAAAGTATGGTTAGGTTAGAGGAGTGTTAAGGGTCCCACCATGAAGACTAGTCAACAAAAGAAGCTCTTCTTGCACGAGTTGCTCATTACGGTTGGATTTCGGAGGTCTTAATGATTTCAAAAAGGTATGAGGCTTGTTCCATTGTCTCCGAATCGTCGATACGAAGGCAACGGAGGTGTCGGAATTCGAATCTGAATTCCCAAGCTCAAGATATCACGTACGGAACCAAGGGTGCGCTAATTGCTCGTTAGCCCCCGATTTGGTTCCACAATCAAAATTAAATTCGTTAACACTTCAAATTAATCAAAAAACATAAACTGAGCATACAGGCATGTTCATAACACACATATTTACGACATACTAAATTTCCATACCATTCCGATATCATTACATAAATGAACGAAGTACAAATAGAACACTCATGCGCATGGATGAATTCATAACGTTATAAATTAATTACTAAAACTTAAATTCCTTTTTAATTAAATTACAACCAACTAGCAACATGTTGAAATTAATTAACGAAATTACCGAAATAGTTAAGGTAACACGAAACCTTAATTAAGAAATTAAACACTAAATATCAAAGTAAAATAAAATGAATTAATTAAAATAACCATAGTCTATAGTTTAAATCAAATATAAACACTTATAAACAATTAATCATATAATTAAATAATTAAATTGCGTAATTTATAAACAATTACGCCACATTATTAAAAACTGAAATACTGGGGCGTTACAATCTCTCCCCATTAAAAAGAATCCGTCCTCGGATTCACAACACGCTTGATAACAAACAATGAGAGATTCCCCGTCTCTCACAAGCAACAAGGAGAGAGCCCCGTCTCTCGAACAGCAATGAGAGAACCCTATCTCTCGCAAGTAAAGAGAGTACCCCGTCTCTCAAACAAAAATAAGAGAATCCCCGTCTCTTACAAACAAAGAGAGCACCCCGTCTCTCAACCGAAAATAAAGCAAGGAGTCTCCAATACTCCCAAGCAACTCACGCAAAACCAAATTTAAAATCACGAAAGGCACCCAAAGCAAGTAATAAATGTCGTCCACATAGATCTTCAATTACTCCAAGTAATTTAACACAGTACGAGATCAAAGCACTTAACATAAAATTTATGTAGGTTAAATTTGCATGGATGCATGTATCATGAATGCTATAAGTACCGTTCACCGTAGTTGCAAAAATTCAAAGTTGTGAATTGTCGTTGTTCAAGGTATGATCTGTCCTGAATGTAACTCAATACCCAGCTTGTCTTGGACCTCTTCAGGGTTCCCTGGTGAAGCGATTAAGGAATTCTTTAAGGAGTATATTCTTAGATCCTTTCTAACTTGTACTGCTACCCAACATCTTCAATCCTTATCCAAATCGGTGCCCAACATATTCCCGAGGATAACCACTCTGGGCGAACTTGATATTTCGATCCCAACCTTACGACGTTTATTCTTATAGTCTCTCTCATCACAAGTCTTTTCCCACCTTCCGTTCCAATTGTCCATTCATTCCCTTTTGACCCCCTCAATGTTATATTCAATAACTGGTCCCATATTTCCTTAACCGAAGACAGAAGGTTCTTGATGATTCATGAAGCTTGAAGTAACCTTCCAATTATCATCCTTTTCTATTTGGTCCCTTCTTGAGTGTCCTTCTGGATTACCTTTGATATAACTAATAACTCGATAATATTGTCTTGGACCCCTTCATACTTCATTGAATAATTCTTGATTGACACCATCCCCTTATAGGATAGCTTGATTCAGTTTTCCCCCTTGTTAATTCTAACTTAGAAGTCCATAGGAACTCTCTTATGATTCCATCACCTCCATATCAGAATTCCATATGTAGCTTCTCTCTTAATAGCTTAACCATAACCGCCGTCTTATTCATTCCTAATCACCACCCTTAGGACTTCCAGATTCCCCTTAATTTGCATCCCCATCATTACTCCTAACATATTCATTCGAGCACCACTCCCATCCTCCAATTCACCTCTCGGTCGTGCTCTCCCCCTTAAAAGTTTTGCTCTCACATGTCAAACTCCATGAATCCTTCTTTCATTGAAATTTTTGCTGAGCCACTTTTGTTTCTTTAATTCACTCCTAAGGTTCAATTCAAACCCTTCAATAATTACTTCCTTCTAATCCCCAACTTTTCTCTTTCTCGCTCTTCTTGAAATCTAGACTAATTTGATCCCCTCTTGTATTTCCATTCTTTCAACTAAAGGAAATCCCTTCAAGGATCGAAAAGGAGTTACATTATTTCCTAACCAATGCTCCCTTATTTGGAAATTTTAGTTGAATTCGTTACTTCGCCTCTGAGATTAAGGTTTCTCCAAAACTCTTCAACTTAGTTTCTTCGGTGTAGATCGTTCTAGCTAAGCTACATGCCCGGAACTCCCAAAGTATACTCCAACTATTCTTCTCGTCTTGATTTGAGTAAGCCTTGATCAAAGAATCGTTTGATGGACAAGGTGTAGCCATTCCCTATCAATTAAACACTAAACCATGCATGTTGGATTAACATGCCAATGCACATAGCAAACAATTAAAGATGCAACGATGCAACACGTTGGAGCAATTATATTAATTAAACATAAATGTACATATAGATAAAGAAAGCAATTAATTTAAATCGATGCATGATGCTCATGCCATGAATATGCAGAACCTGTCACCGAGGTGGTAGGTTTTTAGCTTGAAGACGTGTTCCTCATTCCCATAATTGTAACTTTCTTTGGAGATATTGATAACTCCTTAGCTTTCCATGGTTTTCGAATCTCCCTAATCTTCTTGCATCCATTTGTATATCCCAAGGCCCGAACGTGCTATTTTTGAACCCAAGGTCTTATTTGTCAATGGAGTTTACACCTCAACGTACTTCCAAGCATCGACCTCCAAAGGTTGTCCGAATCTTCATCTTGATGTCCTCTCCGGTTAAAATTCCCTTAGCTTATCCTTTGTTTCCGATCTACGCGCATAATTCACCCATGATAACGCTTTCCATTCTTGCTTGCTTCTTGATGTCTCCATGTTCCAAGGTTCCAAGAAGATGATGCGATTTGTATTCCTCGATGCTCATAAGTATCTTTGCCTTGTGTCCATTTGTTGTCCCACACTTATATTCGTATCAAGTGAGCTTCCATAGTTGACCTCATAATGAGCTTTATGATTAACGGCTCCCAATTTGGTCTTCCAATCACTCAACCATTCCAAACTCGGAGCTTCAACGGTGAACCTTGGAGCATTTAATCTTGTATTAAATGTCTTCAAAATCGGGGTGGTGAAGAGTTCCACACCCCTCTCGTTGTCTTACGCATCCCTCAAGTTAAAACTTGAGTCTTTGCAATTCTTGTATGTTGAGAACCTTCAAGGTTTGTAAGTAGGGCATGATTGATGAACCTTCCCGTGATCCAAGCTTCCTCCCATGATACGAGCCATGGTAGGTGGTTCCATTGTGCAAGCCGTGGAATTTGAACACTCGGCCTTCAAGTTACTTTGTCAATCGTAGTTGGTGTGAATGGTAGCTTTGTTTGCATGATAGTAGCCTATATAAGAAAGATGAACTCAAATATGGATGCATGGAGATTAGTGTATGCTTATGGCACGTAGTTAAATGGATCAATGCACATAGAATGCAAATTGCAACATTTAAAACAACTAAATGAGAGCGTAGATTGTATACATGTATTAAGCAATTTTCAACAATTAGTATCAAATATTCATGCCAAATCGATGCAATGAACATATTAACAAGTTGTTCCTATGCCGTGCGACCTAACTGACTCAAACACGACTCAAGAACACCGGTTTTGCAACCGGGCTCTGATACCACTTAAGGATGTAGCACCCCTCACGTGAGGCACCACATCCCCCGCACTATGGCTCAACACGAGTAACGAAACAGTAAATCCGCACCCATATCAAACCATAGCGAACGGGAGACAAACATAAAAACCTTCCTAAGCTAGGCTGAACTAGACCCTGCAATGGTAACCAATCAACAATATATAATGCATAGCAAAGCCCAAGTACAACATACAAACCATAAGTAGAATTTGGGCTCTTCAGGCCTCTTTTACATCATAGCAAATCCCAGTAAAGTCAATTCAATAATAATTTCATAGATATTCAAGTTCATGAAATAATAGAACGAGTCATACATAATTCCAATACATATGTGAGTGCAGAGACTCTCCTAACCTAACTTGACCAACTTAAAGACTCCAAACACCTCCGCCTAGCCCGAAACTCCAAAATCAAACCTGCACACTAAAAAGGTTGGGGAGGGAGAGGGTCAGTCTCTAGAAGACTGAGTGAGCAGGAGCGATATACATATATAAAAACATGCACATGCAAGTCATAAATTCCGAACAAGGTTTTATTTGAAATTAGTTCCCAAAAAGGGCAAGAGAATGATTAATCAATGTTCAGATTTTATGACTAATCATATTAATTCATTATATTCATAAATCATACATAAACATAAGGCTCGACGAGTGAGCGTGCACAATCTCCAACCAAACTCCGACCGTGTACGATAATTATCATTAATATGTTGATTAGGTGTTCATGCGATATATCATAATACATGCAGACCATATATCATAAATCATAATCGTTTGGGCAATCCGTGTCCCGGCCTTCCCGCACGGTGCATAATCATAACATAACATAACATAAATCATAAATCATTTCCAACCTTCTTCCTCCGGGTGGTGGACGGGTTAGCAAGACCCGACCACCTCATACATAGGCCAATGGGGTTTCATGACTCCCCCAAGGGCACTCAGCTCCCATTCCCCGCTAAACCTCCTAGCGAGGGCCGATATCACCGTACATAAGTTGGGACTAGTACAAGGGATGACCGTCGGCCCTTGCCTCCCCGGATAGCCACTTGCACTAAGTCCCTGGGCCCGTGAACATATCATAAATGCATAATCTCGCCAAAACATTTCAGTTCATAAGTACATATCATAATTCATAAATCATTTGAAAAGGGCTTACTCGATCAATATTTACTCGATAACTTTACTTTAAAGGTAACATATATATAATCATAAGGTTTTGGCCAAAGCTTTTCACATAAGGGTTGTAGGGTTTGTTACATAGCTAGAACAAAAACACCCTCACCTGAACCGTGACGAAACAAGGAACGAGTACCAAGTGCCCGAAGGATCAAGATCTCTCCACCCTGGAGATAAACTGTACAAAAGACAACATGACGTGTTCGTGAGACTCAAGACTCTAAATGAACCATATATGACACACGGCAATGCTCAAGCATGATATGAAGGCATAAAGATCATATTAAGTCATGAAAATGTTCATGTGCACTATTAAGGCATTTAAATCATATAACCAAGTCATTCACTTGTTCATTCATTTTCATTCAAATTCTTCAATTCAAATCTCCAATCAAATTAATTCAAGAATTCAAATAGGAGCATAGAACATATTCAAGCTCTCCCATAATGCTACCACATACTTCATATTACATAAGATAGCATATTTCCAAGGTTTGACAATAAGAAGGAATCATATGAAATAGAAAATGAATTACGCGATTCATAAACGACATATAAACACACATAAACGGCAATAAGCAAAAGCATGCCTATAACTCATCCAAAAGCCATAAAATTAAACCACAATGCTCCCAAAATATAGCAAAACAAGTTCATAGTTCAACACAAAAGGAGATAAAGTCATTCAAGAGGTGAAATAAATCAAAAACCGAAAAGGAAGCAACAAGGACTGCGCAAGGGAAGGGACACGGGGGTGTCACCCTCCTTAGCCAAACTGAGCCACGACCGTGGCTCAGTACATAGCTGCCCAGAAGGTGTGACACGCCCGTGTCTCACACTTATGTGTAAATGAGACACGGGGGTGTCACGGTACAGAACTTAACCACACACAAAGTTTTACCGGCAAAACTGAACCCATAACAAATCAATCCAAAATCATACCAAATCAACTCCAAATGCTATGAAAATTAATATACAACATATTTAGCATGTTAGGAACATTTTTCATTTAGAGTGAAAAGGCTAAATCACACGTTAAGATCATCTAAATCATGCAGAAAAACTGGGTCGCCAAAATCGCACATAAAAGCCCTATTGTTTCAATCAGCCATGATCAAGTACTTAGGGGTTGAATTTGGATCTGAAACCTTGGGGAATGCATGATAACATACTAAAAAACTAATATACATCATATATATGCAAAATGGCACAATTTAAAGCACATTAGAATGACCAACAAGTTACAAAACGCAACAGCAACAAGTCTGTCATGAAGCATGCATAAAAACAGGCCATGTCTTTCGGTTTTGAGGCTTAAAATGGATCCAAATACTTAAAACATTAATTCTAACATATATATCAATGAGTGTACATAATATCCATGCAAATTCACATGAAAAGAAGATCATTTGATCAAGCAACAAAGCAAAATGAACAGCAACAGTTCGAAAAACAGGGGAAGCAGTTTGATCATCATGTTTGGAGCTCCATATCTCATAATTTCATCAAAGGGTCAAGAGAGAAAATCCTCCTAATATCATATACTATCAGTTAGGAAAGAAATAGGTCAAGAAACAAGCTCATATGATCATGTCTAAGCAAGAAAATCAGCTATACAAACAAATAGGTCACAAGAGCAAAAATCCCTAAAAGTTCATATCTAACTCATCCCTCAAACCCTAACCAAATCTGATCTAAATCATGTATTAAATAGATTAAATCAAGACTAATAGAGTAGAGAAGACATAAATATTCATATCTTGAAGATTCGAAGAAGAAGGGAGGTGATTTGAGCTCCAAAATCACAAGAATGGCCAAGGTTTTCTCTCCTTTCTTCTCTCTTTCTCTCTCGATCAGTTCCAACTGCAAGGGGAGATATTTTGGCTCGGTTTTCAGAGGTAAAGGGGGAAGAAAGAGCTTAACTCAAGGTACATAAGTCATGGTTTAAAGTATGGTTAGGTTAGAGGAGTGTTAAGGGGCCCACCATGAAGACTAGTCAACAAAAGAAGCTCTTCTTGCATGAGTTGCTCGTTACGGTTGGATTTCGGAGGTCTTAATGATTTCAAAAAGGTATGAGGCTTGTTCCATTGTCTCCGAATCATCGATATGAAGGCAACGGAGGTGTCGGAATTCGAATCTGAATTCCCGAGCTCAAGATATCACTTACGGAACCAAGGGTGCGCTAATTGCTCGTTAGCCCCCGATTTGGTTCCACAATCAAAATTAAATTCGTTAACACGTCAAATGAATCCAAAAACATAAACCGAGCATATAAGCATGTTCATAACACACATATTTACGACATACTAAATTTCCATACCATTCCGATATCATTACATATATGAATGAAGTACAAATAGAACACTCATGCGCATGGATGAATTCATAACGTTATAAATTAATTACTAAAACTTAAATTCCTTTTTAATTAAATTACAACCAACTAGCAACATGTTGAAATTAATTAACGAAATTACCGAAATAGTTAAGGTAACACGAAACCTTAATTAAGAAATTAAACACTAAATATCAAAGTAAAATAAAATGAATTAATTAAAATAACCATAGTCTATAGTTTGAATCAAATATAAACACTTATAAACAATTAATCATATAATTAAATAATTAAATTGCGCAATTTATAAACAATTACGCCACATTATTAAAAACTGAAAAACTGGGGCGTTACATGTATATAGAGTCGTTTCAGGAGTAAATGATTGTAATGTAAAGCCTTTATTTTATGAACCCTACCAAATGTTTTGGCGAGAATGAATGAATGAATGAATACACAGAATGGGGCCCAGGGACTTGGTGTGAGTGGCTATCTGGGGAGGCATGGGCCGACGGTGATCCCTCACACTAGTTCCAACCAATGTACGGCGTAACCGGACCTCGTTAGGAGTTAGCGACGAATGGACACTGAATACCATCTGAGGAGTCATATAACCCCTTTTGGTCAATGCATGGATGGCTCGGGCCGATCACCCGACCATCACCCGGAGGAAGAAGGTGTAAATGTTCATGAATGTGCACGAAAGAATGTAATGCATGAAAGAAAAAAAGAAAGAATGAATGATTAATGATTTACACTAGGTTTTGGTTGGAGATAATGCACGCCCACTCGCCGGGCCATGAAAAGACCTAATGGAATTGATTGTTATAATCCCTTTTGATGACTTCTTTATTTTACCCACTTGGGAAATGTTTTAAAAACCTCATTTGGGATTATAACTTGCATGTGAATGTTTAAATACTATCTTATATTATACTTATGCCCTGTTTTATACCCACCAGTCTCTTAAAGACTGAACCCGGTTTGTTTTCAGTTTCTTTGCAGGTTTGGAGTGCTAGGCGGGAAGTCGAGTCTGTCAAGTCTGTTAGTTAAGTTTAGATCACTTCACATGCATTTTGTAATTAGATTGAATTTCACAAGAATGGATAAATGTTATAACTATGATTATGATTCTGAAATTATGTAATGGATGAATGTTCGGGAATAGGTTATATTGCTAGCTGAACTCGTTATTTTGCTCGATTTGGTACTAGATTAAATGATATGCTTCAGCATTTTTCGTTCATCCTTGTTCTTTATTATGTGGTTGCGAAGGTTTAGTTCCCGCCTAGCCTAAGGAGTGAGTGAGTCCCCGTTCGCTGTGAGCTGGGTTCATGCATGGATTTTCCATTTCATGTGTGGATCGAGCTCATAGTGCGGGGGATGTGGCGTCTTTCCGGTTGGGGTGCTACATGATATGTGCTTTGCTCTGTTATGTCTATAGCGTACATGGGTTAACCCCTCACCCAGTCTTGGGCTGATTCCTCACTTTTCCATCTTTTAGTTTCGCAGGTACAGGTATGCTTTGGTCGAGCTAGGCCGAGCATTGAGTTGAGTCAAGTTCATGTTCGTCTAAGTCGAGTCGTTTGGGTTGTACTTGCATACACTCTACATTTTGTTCATATATATATTGTTGCCATGGCAGCGCAGATGTTAGGTTTTAAATTGCCCCTGTCAGGCTTGATCTTTTGGAACAAACTTGGTAAATGTTACTTATTTGCTCAGTTATGGCCTGTGATGGGCTCGTATGTGAATTGTTTTGAAATATTACGCTTCCGCATGTGCTTGTAATTTGATATTTGAATGTGCATTTCGTAAGGGTTAGAATCCGCCTGGCTTAGGAGTGTTTGTCTGTCTCCCGTTTGCTTTGACTTGCGTATGTATACGGATTTCCCATTTCATATATGTGTCGGGTCAGAGTGCGGGGGATGTGGTGACCCTACGCTTCGGGGTGCTACACCTTCAGAATTTCAAAATATTATGAATGATATTTTTAATCCTTATAGTGATTTTATAATTGTTTATATTGATGATATTTTAGTATTTTCAAAAAATATTGAAAATCATTTTAAACATCTTGATATATTCAAAAAAAAATTTATTCAAAATGGTTTGGTAATATCTAAACCAAAAATGCTTCTTTTTCAAACAAAAATTAGATTTTTGGGTCATAATATTGAAAAAGGGGAAATTACACCTATTAATTGAAGCATAGAGTTCGCTTCAAGATTTCCTGACCAAATTACTGCCAAAACTCAACTCCAAAGATTTCTTGGTAGTTTGAATTATATTTCTCCTTATTATAAGAATTTAGCTGAAGATACAGCTATTCTTTATGATAGGTTAAAGAAAAATACTAAACCCTGGACAGAGGATCATACTCAAGCTATTAAGAAAATTAAGAGTAGAGTTATAAATCTACCTTGTTTGATGCTTGCTAATCCCAAGTGGGATAAGATTATTGAAACAGACACCTCTGAGATAGGCTATGGAGGAATTCTTAAACAAAAATCTCCTCATAATTAACAAGAATATCTTGCTAGATTCCATTCTGGGAAATGAAGAGATAGTCAGAAGAATTATGCTACTATAGCAAAAGAGATTTTGGCTATTCTTAAATGTGTTTTAAAATTTCAAGATGATTTATATAATCAAAAATTTGTTATTAAGACTGATTGTCAGGCTACTAAATATATGTTTAATAAAACTATTGATCATCAAGTTTCTAAGTAAATGTTTGCTAGATGGCAAGCTCAATTAGCTCCTTTTGATTTTGAAATCATCTATAACAAAGGAGCTGACAATAGTCTTCCTGATTTTCTAACACGAGAATATTTACAGGATGAGTGGAGCTAGAGGAATTCCAGAGTTACCTCCCCACAAATTTTATAAATCTATCAATTGGGATAAGGCCAAGAAATTTCACAATTATGTGAAAAAAATTGTGTTCCTAGCACATGAGGATGACAGGAATATTATTTATTGGGAGGATAAAATCCTTTATGAGATTCTTAATCCAAGAATCAACATCAATTATATTGATAGAAAAAGTCAATATGAAAATGCTTGTTTCCATATTAATTCTAGTTGGGATTTTAAGGAAAAGCTCCTTGAAGAGATTAATTATTATATTATCTGAAATTTTGCAGATATGGATTCTTCTATGCAGGAAGAAAGGTCAATTAGCCTTGAGAATTGGGAAGAATTCAAATATATGTTTGATCCCCCCTTGATTGGTCCTTATGATATTAGGACTAATATTAAAAGACCATCTGCTAAGATTTATTTAAGTCTTAGAAGTATTCCAAGGCTTATAGCCGAACAGAGATATCTGGAAGCATCTATTCAATCCTTAAAATCTTTATGTTTTTATCTCAATGAAGATCATGGCCTTGATCATTATATTGAAGAGGATGAAGAACAACTTAAATTGGTTAAAGATCGTATTAAAAAGCTAATAGCTTAAATTATCTTATTTCAGGATGTTACCTCAAGGAGGAGGCAGAAATCCCTCTAATAGAGGAAGAGGTGGAAGAACCATTGCACAATTTGGAAATCAAAAGCTAATAGCTACAAATATTGCCAATATTTCATCTTCATCTTCAAGCAATACTGTAAAAGATGATCCTTTATATAAGGAATTTTTGGAATATAATTCAAAGCGAAGCAGGAGATTAATAATCAAACTGCTCCTTCTTATGCCAATGTGGTAGCTGAAGAAGAGGTTGAATCAGAAGACCTAATTTATGAGAAAAATTCTCATAGAGAGTTAATATTACTCTTGGAAAAAAAAGATTTGAGGTGGAAAGATAATATCTGGTATCTCATGCAGAGGTATTTAGATAATATCGATTTTACTGTTGGACCATATAAGCAGAGGACTCATTTTGAGAATATACTCAAAGTAACTGGATCCTGCGAGTTTAATCATTTTCAAGCAGGAAAACAAGCTAAAGTTTATAACTTTGTAAGGTTATTATCAAGCAGATAATATCTCCAGAAGAATGGGGAATCAGTACCCTTAGGGAAAGAGAATATAGTATCCCTAATTCCCAAGTGAAAATAAAATTAAACTATTGGGATTATGTGGATGCATTCAATAAAGCTTTCATATATCAGAATGCAAATCACAAGCATTCGTGGTTTTTTAAAATTTGTCCGAATGTTTATAACAAGGACATCCCAAATTGGTTATATCAATGGTGGATTTGTTTTGGTCCTACAACAAAAATTTTGCCTAGCATTTTCCAAGAATTATATTCTCAATGGGTTAATATTTCGCCAAAATTGATTGAGGCAGAAAACAATGAAAAATGGATTGAAGGAATGCCTTCCCTAGATTTCTTTACAGTGTTTGGCATCCCATGGATATGGAAGTGGGAACCTGAACTTGGAGAAACTCAGTAAAAGATTCCTTGTATTTACAGAACTTTTTATACAAAGTTTTGGAGAAAAATGTTGCAAACTAATGAAGAAGGCAATGCCGAAGGCCAAGAAACCATTGATAATATCAAGAAAGTGATTGGTCAATATCAAGAAATTATAGAGAAAAATCAGTCTCCAAGTCCTTTCCAATTTATTTCCAAAAAATTACAATTCCAGAAAGGACAAGTTTCTGAACAAGAGAAGGTTACTTCTTATTTAAAAGAAGTAAAGAAAGATTTAATGAAAAATCTTAGCTTTGAAACTCAATCAAATGCTTCAATGGAGACATCATCACAAGATGAGGAATACTGCTTATTCGGGGAAGCTCAAAATCCTTATGAGGGTATGTTTGATGTTATTAAACAGGTGATCCAGAGGTACATGAAAAAAAAAAGACAAAGGAAAGGCAACAATGGGGCCCTAGAGGTGTGATATTTCAACCATTACACCAATAATTCTTTCCACTATTGGAAAGAATCTTTACTTTTATAAAATAACTACTTTAATAAAGTATTGTAAATTGCTTCAATCACGGAGCAAATAGTTTAGATAGATTTTCAATTCCGGATTTCAAATCCGATCTTTTGCCTATTTATAGTAGTGTTCAGCTTTGCATTAGGTAGAGCGAAAAATACTAAGTTTTTGTAATTTAAATTTCAGTTTGTAATCTTTTCCAGAACTTCTAAAAATTTTGCAATTCTGCAAGACTGGTGTGCAACAAACAACAAGTAAGTCATTTTACCTTTCAGTTCTTAATCTTTATAATTTTGTATTACATTTCGCCGCCTAATATGGCCTGCTAGATCTGATTGTGATGAATAATATCATGTTACTGGAATCAATGTTCATGGCGGGCTAGAAAGCACGAACACGACAAAAAAAGTGTCCGTGCAGTGCCCGACACGTGTCGGACACGGACACGCCTCGGACACATGTCGGACACGGCTGAAAAGTGTCCGAAATAAAAAAAATTGGAAAAACAAATAGGACACGGTGTCGGACACGGCGGGGTGAAGTGTCCGACACGGCTCGGACACGGTGGGGCAAATTTTCTAATTAAATAAAGTTTTTTATGTATTTTTTAATATTTTTAGAATTTTTTGGGGAGAAAACTAAAATAACAAACTTATTCTAGTTTTTAATTATACATATTTTTTTAAAATATTTTATTTTATATAGATTATACTTATAAACTATTTTTATTTTTATATGAAATATTTTAATTTATATATAAAATATATTTATTTATATAAAATATAGCCGTGTCGTGTCCTAAAATTTTTAAAAAATCCGTATCGTCGTGTCCGTGTCGTGTCGTGTCCGTGTCGGTGCAACATAGATGGCGGGATTAAAAAAAAAAAAAAAAAAAAGAGTACCTGATCAAAAAATTTTATTTCTGGGATGGTAAGAGTTAAAATAAGCAGAGATTAGGTTTGTCGAAGTCTAGATTCGCCCACTCTGTTGTCATGTTTTAGGCGTTTTTAGGGCTTGCCTCCATGACTGATTAAGAACTGAATCTCTTGCTAGTTTTAACTTTTTAAAATCACCCATGTACAGTATAAAAGCTTTTGATATGGTCTCACCAAATAATTTAATTTTTGTTATTAATTTCCGCCTGTAGCGCCCCAAACAAAAGGCACCACATCCCCCGCACCGAGGCCCGACCCGTATATGAAATGGGAAATCCATACACGTGCCAAGTCACGGCGAACGGGGACCACTCACTTGCTATGCTAGGCGGGAGCTAGAATCTCGAAACCCCACAAGCCAATCAATAAGATAAAATGCACGTGCGGAAGAATATCATATAATCAATCATGAATATAGGTAGCAATTGATGGGTTCAACTAGCATAAATACCTAGTCCCGAAATTTCAAACATAAATCATAAATCATAAATCTGCGTTTAAACATGACTTAAACAAATTACAATATGCGTGAGGAAAGACTCTGACTTAACTACAAAACTTGACCGACACAAATCCCGCCTAGCACGCCAAGCCTGCAAAAGAACTGAAAACAAAGCCAGGTTCAGTCTATAGGAGACTGGTGGGTATAAAACAGGGCATAGCATATATAATATCGCAGAATTTAAACACCCACACATACACGCTATAATCCCATGCGAGGTTTTTAAGATATTTCCCAAGTGGGTAAAACAAAGGAAAACAACGCTCGGGATTACAGCTATCGAATTCATACAATCCATTCATAAGGTTTCATGGCCCGGCGAGTGGGCGTGCATAATTTCCAACCTTCTCCTCGTGTGTGCATAGTCCATTTGTTCATTCATGATCGATCATGCAACATTCATTCATTCATTCATAATCTTTCATAATCATAATCATAATCATTCATTCATAATCATAAACACTTACACCTTCTTCCTCCGGGTGGTGGACGGGGTTAGCAAGACCCGGCCACCTCATACATAGTGGCTAGTGAGGTTCATGAGTCCTCAAAAGCCCGATTCCCCTTCCTCGCTAAAACTCCTAACGAGGTCGGTTGCGTCATCATTGTTTGTTGGGAGTAGTGCACGCGGATCACGGTCAGCCCGAGCTTCCCCGGGTAGCCACGTACACATAGTCCTGGGCCCCATTAACCATTGTGTTCACTGATCCCACCAAAACATTGGGTGAGGGTTCATAAAAGAAAAGGGCTTACATTGAAAAGCGTAGACTCTTTTGAAAAGACTCGATATATATATATAAATACATACTTGGCTTAAAACCTTCACATAAGGGATATATCGGGTCGTCATAACTAATAGAAGAGAAACCCACCTCTACACCTTACCGACCAATACCAAGAAGAAAATAAGAGGACTTGAAAGTGTCCTATGAACCCGGCATATCTCCGCCCTGGAGAAAACTGTACACAAGACGATACAATGCATTCGTGAGACTCAAGACTCTAAATGAACCATATATGACGCACGGCAATGCAATGAATGTCTTATGATATGCATAAGAGAGTAAGTCATGGCATGGAGATGCATTAAGGCACATAATCAATCATTTCATTCATTCTTGGAGCTTTCATAGTCACTCGAGTTCATGTCTCCCATGTATAGTATCAAATCCATCCATTAATTTCGAACAAAGATCATAACACATATTTCAATAAGTATACAATTCATATGAATCATAAAAGAAAAGATAAATATGCAAGTAGGGTTCATATTGATAGTAAAGATCCATATATGCACGTACTTGGAGCATTGATGACATATTAAATCATAACTCGTAAAGTATTCCACGAAAAATCATTAAAATTTATAATAAATAAGATAACACATTATAAAATATGTTAGTATAGCGTAGAAGTCATAAAAGAGGTGGAGGAATGTAACGCCCCGTGTTTTCACACGTGCAGGTAAGAGTTACGTGCGCATTTACATTCAATTATATAATTTTATATCTTGTTTTACTAATGGAATTCGTTTCTAATTTGATTTAATTGTTTAAATTTTATATGAATTCGAATTTGAGTTATGATTATATGAATGAATTTGTGAGAATGTGAATTTCATGAATTCGATGTTAATTGAATGGAATTACGTGTTTCGTGTAATCCGTGGACTTGTTTGTAACTTATTTGAATGTTTTGGACTCAATTGGAAATTGATTTTGGGCTTAATTGCCACTTTTTGAAAGTTTAGGGACCTATTTGTATATAGGCAACCCTGAACGGTTTTCGCGATATCTTGAGCTCCGGACCTCGAAATCGAGATCTGTAACCGGCGTTGAGCTTGTCTCGACGGTACCTATCCATTAAACTTGACCTTATACTTTTTCGATACCGTTTGAACCTTCGACAACGAATCTTTCCACAACCTCGACCTTATCACTTGTTTGAACCGTTTACTAAACGAACCGGACTTGAATCGACCCGTATCCTACCCATATTAGCACTAAATATCAGCATTTCCTATCTCCTTGCTTCCATTACATTCATCGATCATTAGCATCTCAAGAGGCCAAGGAAGAGAGCTCTAAGAAACCCTTGTTTTGATCAACCAACCCTAAGCTCAAGATCAGCCTTCATCCAATCTTCTTCCAAGGTAAGATATGTATTGTTTTCTCCTCTTTCTCCTCTCCATTTTCTCCCGATTGTATCTTGGTTTGAGTTGGAGAATCATGTGCTTTGAAGAAAAAGCTTGAATATGACCAAATAATATGAATTCTTGGTTCCATGTCTTTCCTTGGTTTTAAATGATAATTGATGCATGAAAAATGATCCTTGTAACTTCTTTATCATTTTTATATGCTTGGACTTCATGTTGGTTGTGTATTACATGATGTGCCATTAATGGAGCTTGAAACTTTCATGGATGAGTAGCTTGGTTTTGAGTGGTCTTTTGCCAACTTTGGGTGTGAATTCTTGTATATATGATTGGATTGCATGATATATGTGAATTATATGAATTAAAAGCATGTTTAAGTGCAGTATATGAGCTTCCTTGTGGCTGCCCTGTTTTTAAAGCTTTTCCCACGTAGAAAACAGAGTTTCTGCTCTGTTTTTCCTCGCACAACGACGAGCTAACACGGCCGTGTCAGCTTTGAACTGAAAATGGGCACGGCCGTATTGGGCTCTCGACTTTGTTTTTTTTCTAAATTTAATCTCGGACACGGCCGTGTCCAAATGCTTTGAAAACTCAACACGGCCGTGTCAAGCCCTCGACTTTGAATTTTTGGATTTTAAACCTCGGACACGGCCATGTCCGTTTCCTTTGAAAACTCAACACGGCCGTGTCATTTGAAATGGCAGCTTTGGGGGAACTCTTTTATTGCTTGTTTTGAGTTTATGGCTTGTGTTGGTGGATTATATGTAATGTGCTTATATTAAAGCTATGTTTTATGATTGATATATGATATTTATAATCTTATGAATGCAAGTATGAAAGTATGAACGATATGAACGAGAGGGAATACGGTTTTTACCGTATATTGAACGAAACTTGTTGAATTATATGTTTAATTGAATTCTATGACATTCATGATCATAATTGAACATATTATCGCATTTTAAGCATTCTATAGCATGTCATTTCTTAGCCGAGCGTCAAATGTGGTCATAATGGAGTCTCACACTACCTTTGTCACACAGGTCTTGGTCCAGTGGGTGACGAGGTCGAGCAGTAAGAGTTTGTCGGGTTCTTTTGTCTACCAGGTGGGTTTTTCTTCTATTAGATAACAATATGGCCCGAACACCTAATGTGCAAGATTTTAGCCAAAACCCTATATAGGTATTTATACCAAGTTTTTAAGGAGCAATGTTTTAAACGAAAGCCTTTTATTATGACTATCCTACCAAAATGTTTTGGCGAATAATGAATGTGTGATCACAATGAATGGGGGCCTGGGACTTAGTGTAGTGGTGAACCGGGAAAGCTTGGGCTGACGGGAATCCATTTATACTAGTTCCAATAATTTCGGCAACCTGGACTTCACTAGGAGATTAGTGAACGAAAGGGGACCCGCGCTTTTGGGGATTCATGTACCCCTCTAGCATTAATGAATGAGGGTTCGGCCCTTGCAAACCCGTTCCCTACCCGGAGGAAAAAGGAGTATATGAATGATCGAATGAATGATCTAATGAATGTGCACGTAAGAATGAATGTATGAACGAATGAATGAATAAATGATTAATGAATTACACGAGGTGGTGGTTGGAGATAATGCACGCCCTCTCGCCCGGCTACTAATGACCTAATGAATGAAATGAATCGTTATAATCCTATTCGTTGTATCTTATTTAACTCCCAGTTGGGAAAAAAGTGTTTAAACCTCGAATAAGGATTATAACTTGCATGTATGTGTTTAAATTCCGAAATATTCTGATATTATGCCTCTTTTTATACCCACCAGTCTGTCTAAGACTGAACCTGGAGTTGTTTCAGTTGTTTTTCCAGGAAGGGGATGCTAGGCGGGATGCGAGTCGGGAGGAGAGTCTTGCATAGTGTCTAGCCTTTCCTTTACACGCATTTGATTTCATTTTGTTACTTTTGGATTTTGTATATGTATGGAGCGTACATGAATATGGTACCTATATGTATCTTACTTGAATTATTGGTACATAGAGCGTATAGCTCAATATATATGAATTACATGTTGGTACCTAGAGCATCTAGCTCAATATATAATATATGAATGATTGCTTCCGCTTTCCTTAGGTTGCTCTGATTGTTGTTGTTGTTGTTGGGGTTTAAGTTATAGGTTAGTCCTGCCTGGCTTAGCGAGTGTGTATGTCTCCGTTCGCTATGATTCGGCACGTGTATGGAAATCCATTCCGTATACGGTTTGGGTCATGGTGCGGGGGATGTGACGTCTCGCGCTCGGGCGTTACATCCTTTGAGTGGTATCAGAGCCCAGGGTTGCAAAACCAGGGTTCTAGTGTCGTGTTGAGTCAGTAGGTCGTTCGGCTGTAGGAATTACTTATTAATTTGGAGCATTTGCATTTTTATGTGATAATGTGCTTGGATTCTTGACTTGAACGATTGATTGAATTTATTGCATTATCACGCATGGACTAAATATGGCATGCATGTTAGTGTTCGAATTGATAGGATGCCTCCGAGAAGACATCAGGAAAGGTCTCCGGGTCATCATCATCATAGGGATCGTTCTCCTAATCCTCTACAACCGCCTATGAACATGGAGCACTTTATGGAAGCGGTATATAACTACGTGGAACATAGAAGGGCTCAGCATCCTCCAGTGCAACCGCAGGCTGAACAACAAGCACCTCCTCATAATAACCCGAGAGATCATCATGGGTTGTTTTTGAGCTATAATCCTCCTAGATTTTCGGGTTCGGTAGATGATGCGGTATCAGAAGGATGGCTCTCAAGGATTGAGAGGATTTTTAATGTTCGACAATTCACATCTCAAGAAAAGGCCCAGTTTGCTATTTTTCAACTGGACGGGGAAGCATACGATTGGTGGGAACGTACAAGAGAGAAGCTTGAAGTGGAAGGGGAAAAAGTTACTTGGGAAGTGTTTGTAAGGGAGTTTAGAGAAGCTTTTGTGCCGGAAGTTGTTCAAGAAAGGAAGGAACAAGAATTTATGGATCTGAAACAAGGGACTCGGACGGTGGCTCAGTATCTTTCTCTTTTCAATAGGCTTGGGAAGTATGCACCTCACATTACAAGGGATGAAAAGAGAAAGGCAAAGAAGTTTATAGCTGGATTGAGGCAGGATCTGAGGCATAGGCATGCGGGCCATAACTTTGAATCTTTTGCTGATACTGTACAGAGGGCGTTAGTGCTGGAAGAGGAGTATAAGAAAAAGGACCCCTTACCTCGTATGCAAATGGGACAAGGATCGGGGTTTGGAAAGGGGAAAAGGCCTATGGTATCTCCTCCTCAGCCATTTCAAGGGCAAAACAAGAGGTTTCGACCTACAGGAGCTGCACCGCCGAAGCCACAAGCACCTCCAATTACTTCTGATCCTCGGCATGATAGGTCACCACGTCTATTTTGTGGAGGCCCGACTCACACCTACAACACGTGCCGAAGGAGGTTGGGACAGTGCCTGATTTGTGGGAAGACGACGCATATGGCCAATACTTGTCCGGATAAGACTCCAGGCTACCAACCGGGAGCTCAGAGGCCGCTGATTCCAGCTCGTGCGTATGCTCTTGCGGGTGAAGAGCAAAATGTGGAAGCTAATCCCAATGCTATGGTGGAAGGTACGATATGCATCCATAACACGAACATACATACATTATTTGACCCTGGCGCTACTCATTCTTTTATTTCTTGCCAATTAATTGATACTTTGTGTTTGCTTGTTACGTGCTTAAATGCTTGTTATGTGGTGAGTTCGCCGTTGGGTGGAAGTCTTGAGACGAATCGGGTGGTCAGAGATTGTGTGTTTGGGTTTCGATGGCAGAGAATATCGAGCAGATTTGGTGGTGATGCCGATGAACAGATATGGGGTGATTTTGGGAATGGATTGGTTGTTTCGGTACCATGCCACGGTTGATTGTTTCACCAAGACAGTTAAGTTGGGAGAAGAAGTGGTAGTGGGGAAAGAATCAGAGATTACACCTCTTTTGTCGTTTACTGAGGCTCACAAGTTGATAAGGAATGGGGCAACGGGATTTATTGCCTATATCTTGAATAAGCAGAAAGATCAGTCAAAATTGGAAGAAACTGAAGTGGTAAAGGAATATCTTGAGGTGTTTCCGGAAGTTTTAGGTTCTTTGCCTCCGGATCGAGAGATCGAATTTGTAGTAGGCTTATATCCGGGAGCTGAACCTTATTCTAAGACTCCTTACCGGATGGCACCGGAAGAGTTACAGGAGTTGAAAGTTCAGCTGGAAGAACTCCTTAAGAATGGATATATTCGACCGAGTTCATCACCATGGGGCGCGCCGATTCTCTTTGTTAAGAAAAAAGATGGAACTTTAAGGATGTGCATTGACTACCGGGAGTTGAATCGGATGACTGTAAAGAATAAGTATCCATTGCCTAATATAGAGGATTTGTTTGATATGCTACAAGGGTCAAGAGTGTATTCTAAGCTCGATTTAAGGCAGGGATATTATCAGTTAAAGATTAAGGAGGAAGATATTCCTAAGATAGGATTTAATACCCGGTACGGACATTATGAATTCGTGGTGATGCCGTTTGGACTAACTAACGCGTCGGCAGCTTTTATGGACATGATGCATCGGATTTTCCGGCCGTATTTGGATAAGTTTGTTGTGATCTTCATTGATGATATTTTGGTATAATCAAGGTCAGAAGAGGATCATGCTCGGCATTTAAGATTGGTATTGGAAACTTTAAGAGATAACCAGCTCTATGCAAAATTCAGCAAATGCGAGTTTTGGATTGACAGGGTGAGTTTCTTGGGACATATTATTTCGAGCAAAGGATTAGAAGTGGATCCTTCGAAAATAGAGGCAGTTTCTAAGTGGCAGAGTCCTAAGAATGTTTCTGAAATCCGAAGTTTCTTGGGTTTAGCCGGTTATTATCGAAGATTTGTTAAGGATTTCTCTAAGATTGCGGCTCCGTTGACCCGATTAACCAAGAAAGAGGTTCGGTTTAAGTGGGATGAGAAGTGTGAGGCTAGTTTTCAGCTCTTGAAGGATAAGTTAACTTCTGCACCGATACTTGCACTTCCGGATGGTGTTGAAGGGTTTATGGTGTATACGGATGCTTCCCATGAAGGCTTAGGTTGTGTTTTGATGCAGAACGGGAGAGTAATTGCTTATGCCTCTAGGAAATTGAAAGAGCATGAGAAGAATTATCCCACTCACGACCTTGAACTTGCAGCGGTGATTTTTACCTTAGGGAAGTGGAGACATTACTTGTATGGGACTTCTTTTGAGATTTTCACCGATCATAAGAGTCTTCAGTACTTATTCTCTCAGAAGGAGTTGAATAGAAGGCAACGAAGGTGGATGGAGACTCTCGAGGACTATGATTGTGTGATTAAGTATCACCCAGGCAAAGCTAACGTGGTAGCGGATGCATTGAGCAGGAAGGCTGGTGTATCCAATTTGAAGGTAAATATTGGACAACCAATGGAGTTGGTTAAGATAAAAGCTCGTATCGGTAGTATCTCAGTACGTCCAGAGTTAAGGCAACAGATATTTGAAGCACAACGGACGGATGTTGAGATTCAGAAATTGATAGAGAAGGCTCGATCAGACTCCGAGTATCCATTTGGATTTGATGACACAGGAATCTTTCGATTCAAGAACAGAGTGGTAGTTCCGACAGAGTTGAGAAGAGCTATTTTGGATGAAGCTCATAAAACGGTGTATTCGGTACATCCTGGTGGAAACAAGATGTATCGGGACTTGAAACAGTATTAATGGTGGAATGGGTTGAAGAGAGATGTGGTGAATTATGTGAAGCATTGTGTGACTTGTCAGTTAGTGAAAGCTGAGCATCAGAAGCCGTCAGGATTGTTACAGCCACTACCTATTCCCGAATGGAAATGGGAACAGATAGCAATGGATTTCGTATCGGGTTTACCTAGAGTGAAGGGTGGATTCGATGGAATTTGGGTAATCGTGGACAGGTTAACCAAGTCAGCGCATTTTCTTGCAGTTCGGATGTCAGATAAGATAGGTAAGTTGGCTAAGAGGTATTGTGATGAGATTGTTCGGTTACATGGAGTGCCAGCTAGCATTGTTTCAGACAGGGATCCGAGATTCACTTCCAAGTTCTGGCAAGCGTTACAGAAGTGTCTGGGGACTAAACTCCAATTTAGCACAGCTTTTCATCCACAGACTGACGGGCAATCTGAAAGGTTAATCAGATATCTTGAGGATATGTTAAGGGCGTGTGCGTTGGATTTTTCGAGTTCATAGAACGAGCAACTGCCCTTGATTGAGTTTGCTTACAATAATAGTTATCAAGCCTCGATAGAAATGGCACCGTATGAATTTCTTTATGGAAGGAAGTGCCGATCCCCGTTGTTTTTCGATTTGGAAGAATGGAAGTGGAGTAAGCAAGAAGGGGTACAAAGAGGTGAAAGGAAAGATAAGCCTTCCAAAGCTATTCAGGATGCTATTGAAAAAGTTCAGATTATTCGACAACGGATGAAAGTAGCCCAAGATCGACAGAAAAGTTATGCAGATAAGTGAAGGAAAGATCTTGAATTTGAAGTTGGGGATAGGGTATTCCTGAAAGCTTCACCTCGGAAAGGATTTACCCGAATTGGAAAAGGAGGAAAGTTGAATCCCCGATATTTGGGACCTTATGAGAGTTTGGAGAGAATCGGAGATACAGCTTACAGATTGGATTTACCTCCAAGTTTAACGGGTATTCACAATGTCTTCCATGTATCACAACTTCGGAAGTACTACCCCGATGAATCAGTGATCATACCGGTTGAAGAGGTTGAGCTCGAACCGAATCTCACTTTCGTTCAGAAACTAGTTAAGATCCTAGATCGGAAATTTTAAGAACTTCGAAACAGACGGTTTCCCTTGGTGAAAGTGTTATGGCGAAGTGATAAGACGGAAGAAGCTACGTGGGAGACGGAAGAGAAAATGAAGAAGTTTTATCCCGAGTTGTTTCCGACCGAGCAATGAATCCGAGGACGGATTCTCTTTAAGGGGGAGAGGTTGTAACGCCCCGTGTTTTCACACGTGCAGGTAAGAGTTACGTGCGCATTTACATTTAATTATATGATTTTATATCTTGTTTCACTAATGGAATTCGTTTCTAATTTGATTTAATTGTTTAAATTTTATATGAATTCGAATTTGAGTTATGATTATATGAATGAATTTGTGAGAATGTGAATTTCATGAATTCGATGTTAATTGAATGGAATTACGTGTTTCGTGTAATCCGTGGACTTGTTTGTAACTTATTTGAATGTTTTGGACTCAATTGGAAATTGAGTTTGGGCTTAATTGCCACTTTTTGAAAGTTTAGGGACCTATTTGTATATAGGCAACCCTGAACGGTTTTCGCGATATCTTGAGCTCCGGACCTCGAAATCGAGATCCGTAACCGGCGTTGAGCTTGTCTCGACGATACCTATCCATTAAACTTGACCTTATACTTTTTCGATACCGTTTGAACCTTCGACAACGAATCTTTCCACAACCTCGACCTTATCACTTGTTTGAACCGTTTACTAAACGAACCGGACTTGAATCGACCCGTATCCTACCCATATTAGCACTAAATATCAGCATTTCCTATCTCCTTGCTTCCATTACATTCATCGATCATTAGCATCTCATGAGGCCAAGGAAGAGAGCTCCAAGAAACCCTTGTTTTGATCAACCTATCCTAAGCTCAAGATCAACCTTCATCCAATCTTCTTCCAAGGTAAGATATGTATTGTTTTCTCCTCTTTCTCCTCTCCATTTTCTCCCGATTGTATCTTGGTTTGAGTTGGAGAATCATGTGCTTTGAAGAAAAAGCTTGAATATGACCAAATAATATGAATTCTTGGTTCCATGTCTTTCCTTGGTTTTAAATGATAATTGATGCATGAAAAATGATCCTTGTAACTTCTTTATTATTTTTATATGCTTGGACTTCATGTTGGTTGTGTATTACATGATGTGCCATTAATGGAGCTTGAAGCTTTCATGGATGAGTAGCTTGGTTTTGAGTGGTCTTTTGCCAACTTTGGGTGTGAATTCTTGTATATATGATTGGATTGCATGATATATGTAAATGATATGAATTAAAAGCATGTTTAAGTGCAGTATATGAGCTTCCTTGTGGCTGCCCTGTTTTTAAAGCTTTTCCCACGCTGAAAACAGAGTTTCTGCTCTGTTTTTCCTCGCAAAACGACGAGCTGACACGACCGTGTTAGCTTTGAACTGAAAATGGACACGGCCGTGTTGGGCTCTCGACTTTGTTTTTTTTTTCTGAATTTAATCTCGGACACGGCCGTGTCCAAATGCTTTGAAAACTCAACACGGCCGTGTCAAGCCCTCGACTTTGAATTTTTGGATTTTAAACCTCGGACACGACCGTGTCCGTTTCCTTTGAAAACTCAACACGGACGTGTTATTTGAAATGGCAGCTTTGGGGGAACTCTTTTATTGCTTGTTTTGAGTTTATGGCTTGTGTTGGTGGATTATATGTAACGTGCTTATATTAAAGCTATGTTTTATGATTGATATATGATATTTATAATCTTATGAATGCAAGTATGAAAGTATGAACGATATGAACGAGAGGGAATACGGTTTTTACCGTCTATTGAACGAAACTTGTTGAATTATATGTTTAATTGAATTCTATGACATTCATGATCATAATTGAACATATTATCGCATTTTAAGCATTCTGTAGCATGTCATTTCTTAGCCGAGCTTCAAATGTGGTCATAATGGAGTCTCACACTACCTTTGTCACACAGGTCTTGGTCCAGTGGGTGACGAGGTCAAGCAGTGAGAGTTTGTCGGGTTCTTTTGTCTACCAGGTGGGTTTTTCTTCTATTAGATAACAATATGACCCGAACACCTAATGTGCAAGATTTTAGCCAAAACCCTATATAGGTATTTATACCAAGTTTTTAAGGAGCAATGTTTTAAACGAAAGCCTTTTATTATGACTATCCTACCAAAATGTTTTGGCGAGTAATGAATGTGTGATCACAATGAATGGGGGCCCGGGACTTAGTGTAGTGGTGAACCGGGAAAGCTTGGGCTGACGGGAATCCATTTATACTAGTTCCAATAATTTCGGCAACCTGGACTTTACTAGGAGATTAGTGAACGAAAGGGGACCCGCGCTTTTGGGGATTCATGTACCCCTCTAGCATTAATGAATGAGGGTTCGGGCCTTGCCAACTCGTTCCCTACCCGGAGGAAAAAGGAGTATATGAATGATCGAATGAATGATCTAATGAATGTGCACGTAAGAATGAATGTATGAATGAATGAATGAATGAATGATTAATGAATTACACGAGGTGGTGGTTGGAGATAATGCACGCCCTCTCGCCCGGCTACTAATGACCTAATGAATGAAATGAATCGTTATAATCCTATTCGTTGTATCTTATTTAACTCCCACTTGGGAAAAAAGGGTTTAAACCTCGAATAAGGATTATAACTTGCATGTACGTGTTTAAATTCCGAAATATTCTGATATTATGCCTCTTTTTATACCCACCAGTCTGTCTAAGACTGAACCCGGAGTTGTTTCAGTTGTTTTTGCAGGAAGGGGATGTTAGGCGGGATGCGAGTCGGGAGGAGAGTCTTGCATAGTGTCTAGCCTTTCCTTTACACGAATTTGATTTCATTTTGTTACTTTTGGATTTTGTATATGTATGGAGCGTACATGAATATGGTACCTATATGTATCTTACTTGAATTATTGGTACATAGAGCGTAGCTCAATATATATGAATTACATGTTGGTACCTAGAGCATCTAGCTCAATATATAATATATGAATGATTGCTTCCGCTTTCCTTAGGTTGCTCTGATTGTTGTTGTTGTTGTTGGGGTTTAAGTATAGGTTAGTCCCGCCTGGCTTAGCGAGTGTGTATGTCTCCGTTCGCTATGATTCGGCACGTGTATGGAAATCCATTCCGTATACGGTTCGGGTCATGGTACGGGGGGATGTGACGTCTCGCGCTCGGGCGTTACAAGGAAGATCAAACAAGCAACGAAAAACGGAACCGGAGTCATGAGGATAGGCTGGACAAAATCTACCCCCATGGATTTTTCCAAAGGGAAAAATCCACCCCCATGGATTCTGGTCAGAAACTCACTGACTCAAATCCGGAAAAATCCACCCCCGTGGATTTGTATCTGTGGTGAAAAAAACACACAAACAAGGCATGCACGAAAGAGGAAGGAAACAAAGCATGTTACCAACTTAAAACTCAATGAAATGCATATAAATTCAGGCCATAAGCTCACACATACATGCCAAAACCGAAGCTAAAGCATGAGAATGGAAGAGATGCTCATATAGGTTCATGTTCTTTGAGTTTCATGAAAAATCATTAATGGTAACTTCCAAATAACTCATCTATCATGCAATACAAGTTTAAAGAGACATAAGTGGAGGTCTTAGGATCATATATCATGCTTCATACTAACATAAATCACAAGAACTCATGCAAGATTCATCAAAGTTTCACAAACCCTTACTATTCATCATCTTCTCCAATCCTAACTCAAATCATAGTGAAATCATGCAATAAGGGACTTAAAAGAACCACAATGAGATACACAACATAAAAATGGGATTACCTTTCACATTGGAGAAGAAATGAAGGGAGTATGAGCTCAAATACCCCAAGGTTGAATAGTTTCCTTCTTCCCCCTTTTCTTTCTCTTCTTTTCTCTTCTTTCTCTCTCTTTTGGCTGAATTGATTGAATGTGAGAGAGAGAGAGAGTGGCTCGGTTTGGGGCTGAAAAGGGGAGAGATAGAGGTACTCCAAGTGGGTATAGGTCAAGGGTTAGGGTCTAGGGGTGTTATTTAGGTCCGTAGGCTCATAAATTGTCAATGGTTGTCATTTTAGGCGTGAGGTGCTCATTTCGCTTGAAATTCAGAAATCCAAATGGTCTTAGAAAAATATGAGGCTTATTCCATCGGATCTGAATCATCGATACGAGTCCAATGGAGGTGACAGAACTCGATTCCGAGGTCCCGAGCTCAAGATAATACATACGGAACCAAAGGTGCGCTAATTGCTCGTTAGCCCCCGTTTTGGTTTCCAAAACTCAAAATAAATTCAAAACTCAAACAAAAGAATCCGGAAACATAAAACGAGCAAAAATATATGGTTAAAATACACATACTTCACTCATACCAAGTTTTCACAAAAAATGAAAATCAAATCGAATAGAAACTACCCTTAAACACAATCACATAGACATAAACGTTTCAAGAATTCATTTTCAAAATTAAACTACTAAGAGAAATAATAATTGAAATTATATAAAATTAATTTAATTACACATATCGTTAAACATATACGTCATACACTGAATAACAGAAAAACTGGGGCGTTACACCGCCTTAATAAAAGATCCCCTTTTATGGTATATTATATGAATTATAAATAAATAAAGTATATATATATATATATTATATAAATAATAATAGTTTGTATAATATATATATTACTTTTTTAATTTAAACATTAGGGTTCGCGAGAAAATTAACACACAAAGGGTTCGAGTTCGATTCGTATAAATCGCGAACTGAGCCATGGTTCGATTCGAGTTCGATAACCTCGAACTCGAGCCCAAACTTTTGTTGATTGGGTTCGTTAAGCTCGCGAATGGGCTCGTTGTTTCCCAAACTTTTGTTGATTAGGTTCGTTAAGCTCGCGAAGGGCTCGTCGTTTACGTCCCTAATTGTAGGCATGTAAGTAGGGGCATTCAGTTAAAAGGGCCACCCAAGTGTTTTTTTAGTAAGTTAACCCCTAGTTTCAAAAGAATTGGGTACATAACCCTTTTCTTAATTTTGTCTAATAAAATAAATATTAAATATAATTATTTTCCACGTGGCAAATCGAGTAGGCGATCTTACAAATCGCACACTCGATTTTTTTTCTTTTATTTTCTTTAATTATTTTTATTCATCATGATTTCTTTAAATCTATTTTTCAATTTTTTCTTTATTTTCATTTATCACTTTTTCTTTTTTATTTATTTTCTTTTATTTTTTTAAGATCCAGATTTGATTTATTCATTTTTCCACAAGAAATCGCGTACCATCCATCGCGCACTCGATTGCAGAAATGGCGTGCGCGATCGCAGAACTCAAGCGATTTCTGCAATCGCGTGAGCGATTTGCGCAAACGATTTCTGAAATCGCACGCTTGATTCATGAAAACGCACTATTATAGAAATCACGTACTTGATTTCTTGAAGAAATCTGGAAAAAAAAATGCAGAAAAGTAGAAGAAGAAGACGATAAGATTTCTGGATCTTCAATTGCAGAATGCAGTCAGAAATAGTTGCAGAAGATAAAGATACGGCGATGCAGAACACGAATTCGACGGAGGCCATTGCAGAAGATGAATCCACGACGAGAAGACATTTATGGAGGCGATTGCAGAAGACGTCGGCGGCGAGAGAAGTTGAGAAGACGAATCGCGATGAGAGAATGTGAGAAGACCGTCTCTGTTTTTCATCGTTGAACGAGAGAAGAAGGAGAGAAGAAGAGAAGGAGAGAAGAAGAAACGGCGAAGAAGAAAAGAAATTAGGGTTTGATTTGGATGAGAGATCTGAATTTGAAAGATATGATGTGATTATTAATCATGTCAGATAATAGAGAATAAAAAAAAGGGAAAAGAAATTGAGGGTTATATCCCTAAAATAAGTCTTGGGCGTCCCTCCGGTCCTAATTGTCCCATGTAAGTAGCGGATGTATCCTATTTAATTTGTATCCTATGTATTCTTGAGACGCACAAGACAAGAAATGAACACATTAAAACCTTCTCCCCAAATCTCTCTTATTATTAACGATTAATTGGACGCAAATTCAGTGTAAATCTTTGGATAGGGCAGAAGAATGACAATCGATGACAACAGCTCCATATACGTTGGTGGTCTCCCGTACGACATCACCGAGGAGAGTCTTCGCAGAGTATTCCACATATACGGTGCTGTGCTCGCTGTCAAGGTCTCGTACTCTGGTCTTCACCCATATTTCTTTTAATAGAGGTCAATGGGGTTTTACAAGTTACTGCCTTTGTATTTCCAAATTTTTATTTGATTCTTGGTGAATTTGTACCCGTAGAAGGGGCAAACCACCCCACTTTTAGTTTTGAAATACATTCTTGAGAAGGGGTAATTCTGTTTCCTGGGTTGGAATTCAAGTTGGTGCAGAGCAATCATAGTTTCCAGTTAAGGGAAAAGCTGCTTAAGTTGTGGGTTTGGGATTGCAGTGATTCCTGGACCTTTCAAGGTGATCTACAAATGTTTTTATTGCTATAACAAGCTACATTAGCAGATTGGGTAGCATGCATAATTTAGTGATTAATATTTTGTTAGAGTATCAAGGGAATGATGATGTTCTATTGCGTAAATCTGTGCCTACAAGAAATATGCATTAAAGAAGATATGCATTTTTCGTTTTAAGAGGTAGAGATGTCTGAGTGTTTTTAAAGATGGGTGGTCTATTGATGATGCAAGAGGGTGAAAAGATATGCAAATGACTTCTTGCTTTTACTGCAGTAGTTTGGAATGTAGAGACTAAGAACGAGTGGTTACTGTAAGACCATCTTCCAGTTGGTAACTTTACATTACTCTAGTATAACAATACTGTATATTAGGATGCCTATCTGATTATTGTCTTTGGATTATTGATAATTTAGTTGTATCATCATTGACTCTATGTGTTTGTCAAACTTATATTGAGAAATGAACCCTGATGGAGGGTTGGGGGTGGGGGCGAGGTTAATGGTAACTAGCTTTGTGAGGTTGTAAACAACCGATTGTGCTCGTCAGAAATATACTTTAAAATGCGTCCATAATTATGAAATGAATATTTTAAATGGTTCAACTCAGAGGGGCTAAAGTTGCTTCTATAAGTATGGACATCAACATTATAGCAGTTGTAAAATCTGAGTCCCCAAAAATTCAATAATCAAAATCTCAAAATTATCTTAACGAGCTCAGCTGACCCAATCCATTGAAACAGTGGTAGGTAGTTGATGATATACGATCTTTTTTATTCAAACAATTTCCTTTTTACTGCATCCGATCATGACTTTTTCCTTATGCTAGTAGAACATGCACACATTGGCAAAGAAAATAGAAGGTGCACAGATTTGTTTACAATTTCTATATGGATTGTTGAGGGAAATGTTTCATTTTGATGTTAATTTCTTTTTTTGAAGGAGATGTTAATTTGTTTTTAAGTGCTTCATGTGTGTTCTTTAAACTGTTAGGGATTTGCTTTTAAGGGATTTATCCTGGCAGAACAGCATAGAAAAAGTACAGAAACAGAGCTAAGAAGAATATCATCATGTATATGTTAAAAGAATTTCTCAAAGCTTAGAGATTCCTATAAACTGATCATGTGTCATATTTCCTAGTAACTTAAAGCATTACAATTCTTTGTCCCAAAGTTATTCTAAATTTCTACTACTATTTTGACATCTTTACTGCCTGCATCAGGTGCTTTTGAAACTTTAAGATTTTCTCAACAAGTGCACTTTGAGAATTTAGCCCTGTATTAAGTTTTTCTTGCCTTGTCCTGTTTCCTTGCATGTAACTTTAAGTGAACTTTAGACTATTAAAATCTGATCTGCAGATAATCAATGACCGCTCTGTTGGGGGAAAGTGCTATGGATTTGTTACATTTGCTAATCCTAGATCGGCAATGCAAGCCATGAAGGAAATGGATGGCAAGGTTCTCCTCTCATCTCGCTTTTTCTCTCATGTATCTAACTAATTTAGTTGTAGTAGCATCAAATTTGATGTGTTCTTTTCACTCTATTAATTTTCTCCTACTTTTTTGTTGTTTAAGTTTTTGCTTTTAATTCCTAAAAATCTGACATAAGAGATTTATTCAGACCATTGATGGGCGAGTTGTTAAGGTGAATGAAGTGAGAACTAGAGGTGGAAAATCAAACTTTAACAATGAGAATTCTCGACACGATTTGGAGAGACGTATTGATGGTGACAGCAGTAGAGATCAAGGGAGAGATGAAGATTATGATAGGCAGCATCATCATGAGGGACATCGACAAAGGTCTCGAGACCATAACCAAAGCAGGGAGAGAGGTCATGATCATGTAAGAAATAGATATGTGGATGAAAGGCGATTTCGTAATTACAATAGGCATATGGATGATGTTGAGCAGGAGTGTGGCAGAAAGCGGGAACGTGATTGGGAAAGAGAAAGTGATAAATTTATTGAGCAACAGAAGAACAGTCATCATAAGAGTGTGGACAAAGACAAACATCAACAACTGGACTTACTAAATAGGTATTACCCTAGGCTTGCATCGTTAATTGTTAATTAGCACTGAAGTATGTGTTAAGAATTTTTTTTATGTAGTGATGTGATCTTTTAGCTTGGGGAATTGGGATAGTTATTGTTGTTGGACGAATCATGCAATTCAGTTCCAACTTCTATAAAAATACCCAAAAAAGAACAAAAGAGAAGTTCTAACATCTATAGCTTCATTTCTTGCTTTTAGTTATTATCATTGTAAATTTATTTAATGCCAAGGTAGGGGTTGTAATTATATATGCTTGAGCAGGTCAAGATTTGATGATTCTGGGAGTAGGGAGCTTTCTATGCAGTCATTTAATAATGACCTAGACCAGGTTGAATTGTTGATCTTTTATTATAATGTATGTCTATATATGTTCAATAATAACCATGACGATTTCCTGTCAGCATCAACAGGGTGAAAATATGATAGCTGTTTCAAATCAAAAGCTTGAGGAACTTCGTAAAGAGGTACACTATATTTTCTAGGGTTAAATCTAAAAGAAGATGAGAATGATGCACAGAGTAATAACTGGTTTTACTGTACCCTCCCTCATGACTTCCTCTCTTGTGACTCTACAGGGTTTTAGTAACCCCAGTTTTCCCTCCCTAGCCCTTGAAATCTCTTTTAACTATTCTCAGCTCGGAAATGATTCCAGATCTAGTTAAATAGTCAGTTTACATTTAAAAAAGGGATAATACCACATCCTGAAATCTTGGCCTATTTACAATAGCACCCTCTGTCTGTTAAACTATAATTAGCCACTTGCTGTTTGCTTCAGTCTAAAAGAATTGCAATAACCACTAGATATCCTAACTGAACCTGAAAACAACCGCCAAACCATACTATGTGGATATCCAACTTTGCCCTTGATATATTGTTCATATTTATATTCAAATAGAGATGCCCTTGAGGTTACTTTTAATATTTTACAATAATCAGATATGCAACTTGGTCGAGCTGATAGTTGGTAGCAAATTTATTACTGCTACTTTTGGCGCTATTTCTTAATGGATTTTTATTATATTCTAGTAAAAGGAATGCAAATTTACCTTCATACTGGACATGTACTATGTGTATGCTTTTTATGAAAGCAGTTGCCCCAGGCGGCCAGGCGAGGGTTGGGCACCTCTCTAGGGACAGGCCTGGCGAATTACGGCAGGCGGTGAGAGGCGAGCGCCTTTTCTCGCCTAAGAAGAAGGCGAGGCAATGATATTTGTCGCCTTTTCTTGTGTTAGGTTAATTGACATTTCTTTTAAATTAAGTGGGCATTTTATGGGCTAGCTTCTAATAATAAATATGTCAGCTGACTTTTTAAAGTTAAAACAAAAGGACTATATAACAAATAAGATTAAAACCTAAGTTTTAAGATAAAAGAAAACAGAACTTCTGAACTTTTGTTATGTATAATATGTTTTTTTGAATTCTAAATTAATTTCACCTAATTTATTATAAAAGATATATAATATTTTATTTTTTTTAATATTATATTGCCTCATTCGCCTTTTTGTCGCCAGCCTCTCGCCTTGAAAAAGTACCTCTTGCCCGCCTCTCCCCTCTCGCTATTCATAACTATTTGGGTGGTAATATTAATTACTTAGTAAATTGAAGTTCCCACTTCCCTAGCCTTCTAAACCTGAAAGGTAGCTACAAAATGTAGAAGATCATTTCCAGGATTTTTGACTTATAGTTATATTTAGAAATTACCTTGACAGCGATTTTGCTTGTCTATTTATTTGTACTTACGGTCTGTGGAAACTTCATCAGAAAACCTTTAAATTTTGGGTTGATGGACATCTATTCTTGTTCATTTAAAACATTTGTCTCAGGGTTCATGTGGTAATAGAATATAATATGTAAATTCTTGATTAGATATGTCAGATGGAAGAATTGGCTGCCGACAAACAAGAAATAGTGTCTAAACTACATGAAAAATACCTGGTAAATAGTATGAAGTCTTAAATTTTGAATTTCTATTACAATGTTCTATATCTTAAACCTATGCTTTCCCTCCCTTTGTGACCTTAGAAATTGGAGGACTCACTAATGTCAGCGAAAAAGCTTACTTCACTTCGTCACATACAATTTGCTAAGGTAATCTCATTTATTGTTGATGATTATTCTCATTCAAGGTTGAAGCCCATAGAATTTAGTTCTCTCCTAAGTTTTATGACTGGTGCAGTTGAAAAAATGTTATCTGCAAATGAGAAACTATGACGAGAGATTTAAAAAGTCAGAACAAGAACTCCAGGTTAGCCTCTCCAAAAAGTTATACATCCACTGCCTGTTTTTTGGTCTGTGATACATTTTCTCTATAGTTCTTGCAATCATCTAATTATTCGACTTATTTTTTGACCATATGTTATTGGTATCTTAAAAAGTTTAACGTCCATAGATCAACAAAAAGCTGCTTCCATCTTTCTTTATAAACTTCATAATTCGTATGGAAACATCTGACTGGATTTGAGAAAACTGCTAATGTGTGATTGCTGGCAGTATGATGAATGCTGAATTAAATAACAACTCTACAAGGAAAAGTTGAAATAGATTTATGAAAATTAGTTAGTGAGAATTATGATATGGAATTAAAAGGTTGAAGAAAAAATTGTGTAAGGTGTACCAAAGATAGAGGGCGCATTGCTGTCCTGGGGGCAAGTTGGTGAAACAATTGTTTTATGTGAAGAATGGGTTTGTTCATATATGACTTGGGAGAGTGGTTGTGGTGGAAGATGAAATGGAACTCCTGAAGGATATCCTTTGGGGGTATTCATATTGATGATATGTACTTGCGTGTTAGAAAATTGAAAGAAGAATGCTCACTGGATTGAAGATGTATTAGATGAGACATAATTGTCATGAATATAGGAATCCGATTATGGAGCTTGGCGCTTTCATTAGTTACATGCATCTAGAAGTGGATGTGATGTCGTTTTGGTAAATAAAAGAAAGTGAATTGTGCTGAGGGGAATGACATATGTTTTCTTAATAATTATCTGCTTGATTAGTTTTAGTATACAAGCGAGCTTATTCATTGTAAAAAACAGTTTTGACAGATGATAGATAAACGGTCATCTTCTCTCTCTCTCTCTCATGTGCCTTGTAAAAACACAACCTCATTTCCTCCCTCTCTCTCTCATGTACCTCTTAAAACCACTACCTCATTCCCGAGCCTAAAAAGAAAAAAGCAAAAAGCAAAAAGAAATTACAGCAGTATAATACAGTTAAATGTTTTCCTTGCAGTGGCTTATAGATTCAACAATGATTGAGATGGGAAATGATGGAGGGGGCATCGATGATGTAATAGTGACAAATGGGAGGACTTGATATAATGTTAGAGGTCTGTGGCACTGGACGGTTGTTAGTTTTCTCTTGTTTTGCCTGCCCTTTACTGAAACTGTTGTGTCTTGTTGTATTGGTTGCAGAGACAATAAATTATAATATAGTGAATATACATTTGAATGTTAGTGAAATCAGTGTTTGTTTTCTCCTCTGTCTCAAATCTATACCCCGGTGTTGAGTTATATTTACAACATCGTGTGAATAATGTCATGCTTTGTTTGGACCATATAATCAGAGTAAACATTAGCGCGGAACTAACCCTTGAACCATATAATCAGAGTAAACATTATCACGGAAGCAATAACTGATCATAACATATATACAATGAGCATTCAAGCTCCAAAAATAATTCATTTACATCATTCACATGCCGTCACGGTCCAAAACATGTACGCTCCAAAACAATAATCATATACAAAGATCAAATGTAAGAGTATGCAAGTGTAAGACCAAAATACAAGAGCTACAGACGAATGTAAGACCTATGACTCGAATTCCCGCCTAGCTCGTGACACCTGCATAAAACAACTAAAAACCAAACGGGTTCAGTCCAAAAGGGACTGGTGGATATAAAAATAGGGCATAAATATAATATACGACGGTATTTAAACAGTCACATGCAAGCTATAATCCCAAGTGAGGTTTTTAGAGAATTTCCCAAGTGGGCGAAATAGAGAAATCATCAAAAGGGATTATAACGATTCATTTACATTAGGTCATTATTGGCCCGGCGAGTGGGCGTGCATTATCTCCAACCAACACCTTGTGTAGTTCATTAAACATTCATTCATTCTTTCTTTTCATGCATAACATTCTTTCGTGCACATTCAGTAACATTTACACCTTCTTCCTCCGGGTTGGTGGCGGGTTTGCAAAGCCCGACCACCCATTCATTGACCAAAAGGGGGAATATGACCCCCCAGATGCCAATCAGCGTCCATTCCTCGCTAACTCCTAACGAGGTCCGGTTACGCCGTTAATTGGTGGAACTAATGTGTGGGATCACCGTCAGCTCATGCCTCCCCAGATAGCCACTCACACTAAGTCCCTGGGCCCCATTCGTGCAATCATTCATTTCTCGCTAAAACGTTTGGTAGGATTTATAAAATAAGGGCTTTACGTTGCAAATATTTACTCTTTAAAATGACTCTATATATATATATATATATTCATTTTGGTCGAAACTTTTCACATTGAAGGTATATATAGGGTCATATCACTAAATAGAAGAGAAACCCACCTTAACGGCAAAAGGAGAACACACGAGCCTCACTGACCGGCCTCGTCTCCAACGGAATCAAAATCTGTGCAAGAAAGGTGAAGTGAGACTCAAAATGACCATATAAGACGCTCGGCGATGTAATGATCATGATATGAATGTATAAAAGATAAGATTATGTTATGAAAATGTTCATGTGCACTATTAAGGAATTTAAGGCATATAAACAAGTCATTCATTCATTCATTCATTTTCATTCAAATTCATAAATTCACATTTCATATCAATTCATTCCAAGAATTTCAAATATGATCATAGCACGTATTAAATCGCATTTACAATGAGAAAATAAACAATTAAATACATTCAACTCAATATCGAAAATTAAATAAAACATGAAATAGGTAACAATTAAATTCTATAATTCAATTAAATCAAATAATATTTAATAAACATATATATATATATATATATATATATATATATATATATATATATATATCAATATACGTACATAAATTATATATATATCTCATGCATGCAAACTATTTAAATATATATATATATATATAACATGCATGCAATTCAATAAAGCACAAACAAATTTCATGCATGAAACATTCACTTCAAACATATGCATGCCTATTATAATATAACACATGCACAAACTATATGCATTAAAACAAAAACATTGAAATTCATGCATTCAAGCCTAAAGTATATATATATCTACGTAAATACACATGCACACATACTAAAACATAGGTATGCAAACAATTAAAACCATATTACATGCACTCACAGCAACACATGCAAATACATAAAGAAGGAAATGAAAGGAAAAGGTAGCAGCAGCAGTTCGGCAGCCCCAATTCAAATGTATGACACGGCCGTGTTGGTTTTCAGTTTAAAATGGACATAGCCGTGTCCGGTTTTATAAAATTCAGGTAACCAAGTCGAAGCATCAACACGGCCTCGCCCATTTTCCATTGGATTTGGACACGGCCGTGTTGCCTTCCTTCTTCGCACACCAGCTGCAAAATAACGCAGCAAGACCCCTGTTTTTGGTCATGAAAATGCAACAGCAACAAGCAACAAAAAGGCAGCAACCAAGGGCATGAAATGCAGCAGCAATATAGCATGAACAAGCCACTTAAATGCCTTAAAACTGGCAGCAACAAGCAAGAAAACACAGCAGTTTGACAGCAGCAAAAACCAGTTCAAAACAGGGGCAAAAACCACGAAAAACAGAGCAACAACTGATCTCCTTTATCCCATCATGTAACACCCCCGGAGCTACATCCCCCGCACTAAGGTCTAATCCGAGTAACGAAATTGAGGGTTCGCACCCGAATCAAACCATAGCGAACGGGAGACACACAAAACACACCCTCGCTAGGCGGCCTAGACCCTTAAGAACTGAGCAAATTAAAATGAGAGTGGCGGAAACGTAAACATGCATACAAAAATCCCAAGATCTCAAATCATAGCATATTAGGGTTCAAGTTGTCAAGATAAACTATAAGAACAAATATGTATATACATCATAGACAATGCCCATCCGGGGCCAAAATAGCATGAGTAATCAAGAAATATAAGTCAAAAGGGCATAAAGGTAAGGTACATAATCCAAAAACAAATGCATGAGACCCGAGCTACACCACAAGACAACTTGACAGACTCTTGCCGCCTAGCTCGACTCAAGAAGTACCTGCAACTTAGAAGAAAAGGGAAAAAAAAAGAAAGAAAAACAACGAGGGTTAGTCCTAAAGACTAGTGAGGGGGTTAAACTCACACACCCGATATACATATAGAGCATAGCACTTAACAACATAAAGAATCCATGGACCGAGAATGGTTTTTGCAAGCCAAAGTGTTTTCCCCGTGTTATAGATATATACATACTTTAGAGAAAACAAGGGCCGGAGGCCAAATAACAAGTTTTAAGCACTTATAAATCCTTTCTCGTTCCATAGAATTGCACAAGGTCCACCAACTCGGCGAGTACGAGTCACAACTCCAAACCTCCATAAACAAAGGGACAAAACAAAGCAAAACAAATAAAATCCAACCTTTACACCGGGTGATAGAAGGGTTGACGGCCCTAACTATCTAAAAATCACAAGAGACAAGGCTTAATTATGACCTTGAAACCTTCGACGGTTGCTTCCGCCGGCTCAAGAGAAACACCCTTCCCCAAACCTCCCGAGGTTAGGTGAGACTCTCAAAAGGAAAATGTTGATGGAAGAGCTCGGCGACCCCACGGCCGACCCGAGATTACTATACCATTCTCTGGGGCCCAAACACATCACACAAATCACACAAAGGGCAAAGCTTATCTTTCAAAGCCACATATCTCGCTTATACACACACACGCTTAATCAAAGGCTTGTCAAAACAAAGGCAAAATAGCTTATATACTTATACAAAGCGTTTTCAAGATCATATAACAAATGGGACAAGCCCTCAAGATACATATCTTACACTTATCTATTATATAATAAACGTATTTTGCATGCGAGGCTTCAAACCATATAGGGGTTGTAGGTCAAATAACTAAAGGAAACAAAACCTAACCTTAACACCGATAACGGAGACAAAAGAAAGTAACCGGGCACTTAGGGGGCAACCTCGTCGTCCACGGGAAGAACCTCTGAACAAAACAAACAACAACGGTGTACTCTTAGACTCAAAATGAACCACATTAACGCTCGGTAAATGCATATGTATGTTTATGATGCAAAGGACATAAAATAAATTCACACTCTTAAGTCATATGAGAGCATGCATTGCATATAAGTTCATAATTCACAAACGAGGACGTAAAACAAGTCAAGGATTCATAACATTAAACTTAACACATAATGTAACAAGTTAATGAAGCATAAAAGTCATAAACAAGACAAGAAAGCTAACTAAAAGAAATGAAAAGGAAGCAAAACCATGCAAAGACGGGCGAAAAACGAGAATTCCTAGGGGACATGCCCGTGCCCCCCTGGAAGAGCAAACTGAGACACCCCCATGTCTCAGTACAGGAGACGAATAACGGATTCCAGAAGGTGACACGCCCGTGTCACCGACATAGAGCAAACCGAGATACCCCGGTGTCTCGGTACAGAGAGGACCAGACAGCTAGCACCCCCATGTCAGGTGGATTGATGTAAACAACTCTAACACTTAAATCAAGTCCATACAACTCAAAAGGGATGACTAAGGAATCATAATCATGCATCAAGCTCAAATAATTCACAAGGCAACATGCTAGAGAATTCAAAATCCACCAAACCCTTACTATTCATGTGGTATGCTCATTCTCATGAAATTCAAAGATAAAGCTCAACATATTACACTTAATAGAACCATACAAGCTTGGAGAACTCAAAAATATGCTTACCTTCAAAATTTTAGAAGAAATAGAGGAGTAGATTGGCCAAAATCTTCAAAAATGCAATAGTGCTCTATCTTCTTCCTTGGTTTCTCTTGGAGCTAAATTTGGGGAACTTTTCTTGCTTCCTTGGGAGGTGGTGCACGAAATGGGATAGGAAGAGAGGGTATATGCTGAGTTTAGATCATTAACCCAAGGTTAAGGAAGGTTTGGTTAAGTTTAGGGGTCCACAAGTATTGACTAGTCAACAAAGCAGGGCTATGTTGCATCAAAGGCTCGTTCCGGTCGATTTGCGAGGGTCCAAATGGGCTTAGAAAAGTGTGAGGGTAGGTTCCAAAGCTTGTAAATCTCGTCGCGAGTCCAATGCCTCTTCCGAAATTCGAATCCGAATTCCCTAGCTCAAGATACGCCACCTGGAACCCGAGGTGCGCTAAATGCTCTTTAACCATCCTCTAGGTTCCGGAAAAAAAACGAGCACAAAGCCAGACCAAACAAAACCCGAAACACCAAACGAACATGCTAACACGTAAATAACTCACATAGGTCACGTATATCAAGAATTCACAAAAGTCGGAATCAACGAAGAGCACGTACGAAACAAAATACAAGCGAAAGGGCATAAACGTTAAAAAATTCAAATAGCAATTAAACAAGTAAGATCAATTAATTAAGAACATTAAAAGAAATAAAAGACATAATTAAATAAATAATAACATATTTAACACCCCGTGAATGCATACCTGTAGATCCGAAAGGTCGGGATGTTACAACCTCCCCTCCTTCAAAAGGACCTGTCCTCAGGTCCGAAGCGAGGGTCTTGAAAAGCTCCGGGTACAACTGGACCATCTTAGTCTCTGTCTCCCATGTGGCTTCCTCGGATTTCTGAGCACGCCACAACACTTGAACAAGAGGTATGTGCCGGTTCCTCAACTCTTGCATCTTCCGGTCCAAAATCTTAACCGGGTGTTTCTTGATTGTTAAATCTGGCTCAAGTTGCACTTCTTCAACCGGTAGAATAGAAGACTCATCGGTATAGAATTTCCTTAACTGAGAAACATGAAAAGCATTGTGTATCCCGGTTAAGCTCGGTGGTAATTCCAAACGGTAAGCCACTTCCCCAACTCGATCAAGGATCTCAAAGGGGCCTAAGTAACGCGGGTTAAGCTTCCCACCTTTACCAATCCGAGCAATCCCTATTCTAGGAGATGCCTTTAGAAAGACATTATCTCCGACTTCAAACTCCAAGGGACGTCTCATCTTATCCGCATAACTCTTCTGTCGGTCCTGTGCCGCTTTCAACCTCTGTTTAATTACCTTAACCTTCTCAATGGTATCTTGGATCTCCTCCGGTTTCTTAGCTCTTTCGAGCTTTCCATCTTTGGTCCATCTCCACTCATCAATATCCCAAAAGAGTGGGGATCGACACTTTCTTCCATACAAAGCTTCATACGGAGCCATACCAATTGAGGACTGAAAGCTGTTATTGTAGGCGTACTCAACCAAATCCAATTGATCATCCCAGGAATCTTGAAAATCCAAGGCACAAGCACGTAGCATGTCCTCGAGATACCTTATCAACCTCTCGGACTGTCCGTCCATTTGTGGGTGAAATGCAGTGCTAAACTGAAGCTTCGTACCCAATTACTTCTGCAATTCTTGCCAAAAACTCGAGGTGAACCGAGGATCCCTATCCGAAACAATACTTACCGGAGCACCATGAAGTCTAACAATCTCTTTTCGGTACAACCGGGCAAGCTTAGGCACCTTGTCGGACATTCGAACCTTGAGAAAATGGGCCGACTTCGTTAACCGATCAATAATGACCCATATCCCATCGAAACTTCCTTTGGTCCTTGGCAAGCCGGACACAAAGTCCATTGTCACTTGCTCCCACTTCCATTCAGGAATTGGAAGCGGTTGGAGAGTTCCTCCCGGTTTTTGGTGTTCGGCTTTCACCACTTGGCACGTTTGACATCTTCTAACATAGTTAGCAACGCCCCTCTTCATGCCATTCCACCAATATAGAGTCTTCAAATCTCTATACATCTTGGTGGTACAGGGATGTACCGTGTAAGCCGACTTATGTGCCTGGTTCAGAACCACCTTCTTCAACTCTTCCGGAACACAAACCCGAGCCTTAGACCGAAACAAACCTGAATCATCAAGTCCAAACTTAGTTTCCAGATCAACCTTTGCTTTGGCCACCAATCTCTGCTTTCCCGGATCATTAGATTGAGCTTCAATCAATCTTTGCTTCAAGACCGGTTGAACCGAGATATTTTCTAGGCGAGCTTCCGAAACCTTCTTACTAGAACCTGCTTCCAAACCCGAAACACTCGCTTTGCGGCTCAAAGCATCTGCGACCACATTGGCTTTACCCGGATGGTATTGAATTCGACAATCATAATCCTCAAGAAGTTCCAGTCAACGACGTTGCCTTACATTCAAATCCTTTTGGGTGAACAAATACTTCAAACTCTGGTGATCGGTAAACACATCAAAGGTAGCCCTGTAGAGATAATGACGCCATTTCAACAAGGCAAACACAACCGCGGCGAGTTCCAAATTATGAGTGGGATAATTCCTCTCGTGATCCTTTAACTTCCTCGAGGCGTAGGCCACTACTTTACCTTTCTGCATCAACACACAACCGAGCCCTTCCTTAGAAGCATCGGTGTAAACTGAGTAGCCTTCTGAATCTTCGGGTAAGGTTAAAACCGGTATAGTAGTCAGCTTCTCTTTAAGAGTTTGGAAACTCTTCTCACACGCCTCATTCCACTCAAATTTCACCTCTTTCTTTGTGAACCAGGTCAACGGGGAGGCAATCTTCGAGAAATCTTTCACAAAGCGCCTATAATACCCTACTAAACCTAGAAAACTTCTCACTTCTGAGGCATTCTTCGGTTGTTTCCATAGCATTACCGACTCAATTTTTGCCGGATCCACCTCTACACCTTTCCCTGAGATGAAGTGACCCAAGAACGAAACCCGATCCAACCAAAACTCGCACTTACTGAACTTAGCAAACAAACGGTGCTCTCGTAGTGTAGACAAAACCGTCCTCAAGTGCCGGGCATGCTCTTACTCGGACCTCGAATACACCAAAATATCATCTATAAAGATGACCACGAATTTATCGAGGTAAGGCCGGAATATTCGGTGCATCATGTCCATAAACGCGGCTGGAGCATTAGTAAGACCAAAGGGCATAACCACGAACTCAAAATGCCCATTGCGCGTGTTGAAACCCGTCTTTGGTACATCTTCCTCCCGGATGCGCAATTGATAATACCCTTGCCTCAAATCTAACTTGGAGTAGACACACGAACCTTGGAGAAGATCGAACAACTCTTCTATATGAGGAAGTGGGTATTTGTTCTTAACCGTTAACCGGTTCAACTCCCGGTAGTCAATACACATCCGCAACGTCCCATCTTTCTTCTTTACAAACAAGACGGGAGCACCCCATGGAGAAGTACTCGGGCGGATGTAACCACATTCTAGGAGTTCATCAAGTTGAGCCTTCAGCTCCTTCAACTTAACCGGAGCCATCCTATAGGGAGACTTCGCATACGGTTCTGCTCTGGGATAGAGATCAATTTCAAACGCAATGTCTCGATCCGGAGGTAAAGACCTCAAACTCTCCGGAAAGACATCAGGAAAATCCTTCACAATCTCGTCTCTTCGAGCTTGGCTTGATCTTTTGGCTTGTTTAAAAGATAAGCCACATAGCCCATCGCACCGTCCCGGAACATCTTGCTAGCTTCCACAAAGGAAACCAACGGGCAAGCCTTCAATCTCTGACCCAAAAAATACCGTAGAACCCAAAGTCACTTTCTTTGCGAAACAATCCATCTCTGCTCGGTGCCGAGACAACCAATCCATACCCAAAATCATCCCAAACTTCTTTATAGGCATCTTAATCAAATCGGCCGGAAACTCTTGGTCTTCCACAACCACCGGACAACCACGGAAGACACAATTCGTAACCAAGTTACCACCAAGAGGAGAAGTAACAATAAAAGAATCATCAAAACAAGCAACAGGTAAGGAAAGAGTATGAATAAGCCGGGAAGCAATAAATGAATGCGTTGCTCCCGAGTCGAACAATGCATGCAATGGAATGCCATGTATGCTAACGGTACCTTCAATGACGGCATTGGTATCCACTTCCACGTTCTCCTCTTCACCCTCCAAAGCATAAGCCCGTGCTTGGATAGGAGCTCTCGGAGGCATCATATTCAATGGTTGAGGAGCTCGAGGTTGAGGAACTCTCAATTGAGGGCAAGCGTTGATCAAGTGACCAGATTCTCCACACTTATAACATCTCTTGTGTTTCTTATGACATGTCTCCTCGGTGTGATTGGGACCCTTACAATAGGCACATTGTATTGGCGCCGGTAGAGCGGGTGCTGCCAGTACAGGAGGTCGGGCTTTCTTGAAAGAAGTGTTGGAACCTTGGGCTTTGAAGACCGGAGACCCACTTTGAGAGGTAGGCCTCTTCCCAAGTTAGATCCCGAACCTTGCCCCGAAGAATAGGCCGGGGGCCTCAATCTCGAATTATTAGCTTCCATTTTCAAGGCCTTCCTTGTAGCTTTTTCCCAAGTGTCCACAGTAGCGGCTTTAAGGGCATTCTGAATTTCATATCTCAATCCATGAATAAAATTTCGGGCCTTTTGGGTATCATCATTTGTAATGTGGGGAGCATATGGAGCAAGCCTTTCAAATTCCAAGATGTAGTCCTCAACTCTCCGGTTTCCTTGTCTCAACTCCGTGAATTCCTGGAGTCTTCTCTCTCGGGCACTCGGGGGAATATATTTGTAGCGAAATTCTCTTGTGAAACTTTCCCAATTGAATTCTTCTCCCTCTCTTTCCAACTGAGCTCTCATAGACTTGAGCCAATTTGAAGCGAGTCTTTGAATGAACCGAGCCGTGCAAATGGCTTTCTCATGTGAGGGAGCGGGGCAGATTTCCCATATTCCTGAAATTTCTGACAACCATTCCTCTACTTTAATATCATCGCCTCCATACCTTTTAGGAGGGTTGTTGTTCCTGAACTCCTTGAAGGCCGGAGTTACTTGTCCTTCTTGTCCCTCCCAGTTAGGGTTATTTCTCTGATTTTGTTGTAACTGATTCAAAAGAGCCTGTACAATATTTTCGGCATTCAAGGGAGGTGGAGGTGGTGGTCCTTGACCATGTGGAGGCAGTTGATTAAGATCCGAAGTTTGCTGCCTATCCACTCTTCTTCGTGGAGGCATTCTGAAAATCACAATTTCAAGAAATATCGATGCATGAAGTTCAGTACATGTTCATGAGACCAAATGTCATCACTTTAAACAAATAAGTCACATAAAATGCAAATGAATGCAAAGAATCACATACTCCTAAGCCGATCGACCTAGACAACTCAACACGACGCCAGAGCTCCGGTTTTGCAACCAGGAGCTCTGATACCACGCAAGGATGTAACACCCCCGGAGCGAAGGGTGCCACATCCCCCGCACTAAGGTCTAATCCGAGTAACGAAATTGAGGGTTCGCACCCGAATCAAACCATAGCGAACGGGAGACACACAAAACACACCCTCGCTAGGCGGCCTAGACCCTTAAGAACTGAGCAAATTAAAATGAGAATAGCGGAAGCGTAAACATGCATACAAAAATCCCAAGATCTCAAATCATAGCATATTAGGGTTCAAGTTGTCAAGATAAACTGTAAGAACAAATATGTATATACATCATAGACAATGCCCATCCGGGGCCAAAATAGCATGAGTAATCAAGAAATATAAGTCAAAAGGGCATAAAGGTAAGGTACATAATCCAAAAACAAATGCATGAGACCCGAGCTACACCACAAGACAACTCAACAGACTCTTGCCGCCTAGCTCGACTCAAGAAGTACCTGCAACTCAAAAGAAAAGGGAAAAAAAAAAAGAAAGAAAAACAACGAGGGTTAGTCCTAAAGACTAGTGAGGGCGTTAAACTCACACACCCGATATACATATAGAGCATATCAGTTAACAACATAAAGAATCCATGGACCGAGAATGGTTTTTGCAAGCCAAAGTGTTTTCCCCGTGTTATAGATATATACATACTTTAGAGAAAACAAGGGCCGGAGGCCAAATAACAAGTTTTAAGCACTTATAAATCCTTTCTCGTTCCATAGAATTGCACAAGGTCCACCAACTCGGCGAGTACGAGTCACAACTCCAAACTTTCATAAACAAAGGGACAAAACAAAGCAAAACAAACAAAATCCAACCTTCACACCGGGTGATAGAAGGGTTAACGACCCTAACTATCCAAAAATCACAAGAGACAAGGCTTAATTACGACCTTGAAACCTTCGATGGTTGCTTTCGTCGGCTCAAGAGAAACACCCTTCCCCAAACCTCCCGAGGTTAGGTGAGACTCTCAAAAGGAAAATGTTGATGGAAGAGCTCGGTGACCCCACGGCCGACCCGAGATTACCATACCATTCTCTGGGGCCCAAACACATCACACAAAACACACAAAGGGCAAAGCTTATCTTTCAGAGTCACATATCTCGCTTATACACACGCACGCTTAGTCAAAGGCTTTTCAAAACAAAGGCAAAATAGCTTATATACTTATACAAAGCGTTTTCAAGATCATATAACAAATGGGACAAGCCCTCAAGATACATATCTTACACTTATCTATCATATAATATACGTATTTCGCATGCGATGCTTCAAACCATATAGGGGTTGTAGGTCAAATAACTAAAAGAAACAAAACCTCACCTTAACACCGATAACGGAGACAAAAGAAAGTAACCGGGCACTTAGGGGGCAACCTCGTCGTCCAAGGGAAGAACCTCTGAACAAAACAAACAACAACGGTGTACTCTTAGACTCAAAATGAACCACATTAACGCTTGGTAAATGCATATGTATGTTCATGATGCAAAGGACATAAAATAAATTCACACTCTTAAGTCATATGAGAGCATGCATTGCATATAAGTTCATAATTCACAAACGAGGGCATAAAACAAGTCAAGGATTCATAACATTAAGCTTAACACATCATGTAACAAGTTAATGAAGTATAAAAGTCATAAACAAGATAAGAAAGCTAACTAAAAGAAATGAAAAGGAAGCAAAACCATGCAAAGACGGGCAAAAAACGAGAATTCCTAGGGGACATGCCCGTGCCCCCTGGAAGAGCAAACTGAGACACCCCCGTGTCTCAGTACAGGAGACGAATAACGGATTCCAAAAGGTAACACGCCCGTGTCACCGACGTAGAGCAAACCGAGATACCCCGGTGTCTCGGTACAGAGAGGACCAGACAACTAGCACCCCCGTGTCAGGTGGATTGATGTAAACAACTCTAACACTTAAAGCAAGTACATACAACTCAAAAGGGATGACTAAGGAATCATAATCATGCATCAAGCTCAAATAATTCACAAGGAAACATGCTAGAGAATTCAAAATCCACCAAACCCTTACTATTCATGTGGTATGCTCATTCTCATGAAATTCAAAGATAAAGCTCAACATATTACACTTAATAGAACCATACAAGCTTGGAAAACTCAAAAATATGCTTACCTTCAAAATATGAGAAGAAATGGAGGAATAGATTGGCCAAAATCTTCAAAAATGCAATAATGCTCTATCTTCTTCCTTGGTTTCTCTTGGAGCTGAATTTGGGGAACTTTTCTTGCTTCCTTGGGAGGTGGCACACGAAATGGGAGAGGAAGAGAGGGTATATGCTGAGTTTAGATCATTAACCCAAGGTTAACGAAGGTTTGGTTAAGTTTAGGGGTCCACGAGTATTGACTAGTCAACAAAGGAGGGCTATCTTGCATCAAAGGCTCGTTCCGGTCGATTTTTGAGGGTCCAAATGGGCTTAGAAAAGTATGGGGGTAGGTTCCAAAGCTTTCAAATCTCGTCGCGAGTCCAACGCCTCTTCCGGAATTTGAATCCGAATTCCCTAGCTCAAGATACGCCACCCGGAACCCGAGGTGCGCTAAATGCTCTTTAACCATCCTCTAGGTTCCGAAAAACAAAACGAACACAAAGCCACACCAAGTAAAACCCGAAACACCAAACGAACATGCTAACACGTAAATAACTCACATAGGTCACGTATATCAAGAATTCACAAAAGTTGGAATCAACTTAGAGCACGTACGAAATAAAATACAAGCGAAAGGGCATAAACGTTCAAAAATTCAAATAGCAATTAAACAAGTAAGATCAATTAATTAAGAACATTAAAAGAAATAAAAGACATAATTAAATAAATAATAACACATTTAACACCCCGTAAATGTATACCTGTAGATCCGAAAGGTCGGGATGTTACACATCATGTTCAGGTAAGTTAGGCCATCTCATACGCAGCAAAACAACACCAATTCGACATATAAATCAGTCCCAAGGAAGCTCAACGCAAAAAGAAGGCATAAGTGATCATTTCATGAATTTTCCTCAAAGTGTCATTAATGATAACTCATGACTTCTTCAACTACCATGTAATGAATGATCATAAATGTAAAGAAGAAGTCAAAACAATCATTCTCATGCTTGGAATCAAACAAATCCATCAAAAAACGAAGAAGAACAACATAAATGTTCGAAACCTAACTCTTCCTCAAATTCAACCAAAAACTCATGAAACCATGATCAAAATTGGGGATGCATAGCTTAAAATGACACATATTGAATGTATATTACAACCCTAAGCTTACCTTGTGGATTAATGGAGGTTTGGAGGAGATTTGAGCTTTGAATCTCCAAGGTGCACAAGGGTTACGGGAAAAACTGAAAGTCAGGAGCTTTGGCTGAGATTTTTTGCTTGTGTGAGGGTTGGTTCGGTTAAGGGATGGCATTACAGGTTAGGTGGGTGAGTTAGGGTTCCATAGGCTCCAACCATGGTTAATTTGGTCAAGAATTGTAAGAGTTATGGTCATTTTAGTAAAACATGGCAGTTTAGGCGCCGATTCGTTTTTCGGTTGAATTTCGGAGGTTCAAATGATTTCGAAAAAATATAAGGCTAAGTTTATTAAACCCGAATCTTCGATACGAGTTCAACGAAGTTGATGGAACTCGAATCCGAGTTCCCGAGCTCAAGATATCACATACGGAACCAAGGGTGCGCTAATTGCTCGTTAGCCCCCGACTTGGATTCCAAAAATAAATTAAATCCAAAACTCATGCAAATGAACCCGAAATTACGAAACGAACATATATTCATATACAAGACACGTGTATCTCTGACATATTAAATTTGCACAAAATTTCGGTATCAATTCACATAAAAACGAAACACGTTTATATCACTTATAAGCAATGCATAAGAAAATCCATACGTTTACAACTAATTAAAATTTAAATTCGTATATAAATTATAAATAAAATGCATGCATTAATTATGCTTTTAGTAACAAAGTGCACTAATTAATTTCAATTAAAGTAAATGGACGAAATAAATTAAATATTTAATATTAAATAATTTATGATATTAATAATTACCATTTTAATATTTAAAATAAAATTAAATATATAAAACACGTATAAATAATTATTTCGCGCAAGTTGGTAAACATATACGTCATACCTGTACGGCCGAAATATCGGGGCGTCACCGAAGTTCTCCATGAGCTTAAGTACTTCTCAATGGACAAGAGCAGGGGCTGGTATTGTGCTATTGAAATCTTTTGTGGGGCAAGGGGAACGCCAAGGTAACGGGTTGGAAACTCTCCTTGTTTGAAGGGGGCTACAAGGAGAATTTCATTCATTTCAGAAGACTTGAGTCCAGCCATGAAAATCCTTGATTTATCAGGATTAACCATAAGCTCTGAGACAAGTTGGAAATTCTTAAGTGCATCCAAAAGGATTTGGACTGGAATTTTGTCACCCCTACAGAAAAGCATGAGATCATCAGCGAGAGCAAGGTGGTTAATTCCCAATTTTTGACATTTTGCATGGAAATTAAACTGCGTGTTGTGCGTTCTAAGATGGAGTAAACGAGAAAAATATTCAATGCATAAGACAAAAAGATAGGGAGAAAGAGGATCCCCTTGTCTTAATCCAAGTTTGCCATCAAATTCTCCATAAAGACTCCCTTGAAGGGCGACTAAGAAGGATGTCGTTGAGATGCATTGCATGATCCATGAAATAAACTGTTATGGAAAGCCCAAATTAATGAGCAAGTCTTCAAGAAACGTCTATGAAATCGTGTCAAAAGCTTTCGTAAGATCAAGCTGCATCATAATCCGAGGGGTGTTCCTTTTTATGTTATAGCCCCTAAGGAATTCTTGGGCAAGGAAAATGTTATCTTTCATTTTTTGACCCAGGACAAAAGCTGCCTGTGCCAGGTTGATAATATCCTCGAGGACTGATTTGAGCCGGTTAGCAAGAATCTTGGAAATAATTTTGTAAGAAACATTCAGACAAGAGATTGGTCTGAAATCCTTTACATCAGTGGCACCATCTTTCTTTGGAATGAGACTAATTGTTGTGTGATTTATTTGTTTTAAGAGGCTACCATTTGCAAAAAATTCTCGGATAGCATTTGTAAGCTCCAAATGAATGATGTACCAGCTTTGCTTGTAAAATCCAGCTGAAAAACCATCTAGACCAGGTGTTTTATCATTGCCAATGGAAAATAAAGCATCCTTGATTTCTTGATCAGTCAATGGTGCAACAAGAAGCTGGCTTTGTTCCGCTGTGATAGGATTGCCTTGAGAGATAACTTGGTGGTCCAAAGGAGCCGTAGATGGACTGCTACCAAAGAGATGCTTGTAATAGTCCAGAAAACATTCCCCCACATCATTGATAGAGTTTGTGAGAGAACCGTCAGATTTTATAAGGTGCGTGATGGCGTTCTTTGTCTGATTCTTCCTGATTATGGCATGAAAATAGGCTGTTGCACGGTCTTGTTCCATGATATGCTCAGCCTTTGCTTTTTGTTGGAGGAAGTTCCGTTCAGCTTCTTGAAGGAAGATAGCCTTCTTCCTTAAACTATTAACCAAGCTAACCAGCGGTTCATTGAGTGGATCAGCTAGCAACTTTTTGTAATTTTCTTGGAATTCTTGCACAACAGCTTTTACTCTAGTGGAGATGTGGGTAAAGTCTTTTTTGTTCAGTTATTTTAGAGGTTCCTTGAGGGCGTGCAGTTTCTTGCAGAAGATATATTGAGGGCGGCCATAAAAGCTGTTAGTTCTCCGGTAATTCAACACTAAGGATGTGAACTCCGGATGCTTGGTCCACATAACAAACAATTTAAACATTCTGTTTTCGGGGCACATTGTTTTGAAACAGTTTGTTACAATGGGACAATGATCAGATTCTGGCACCATGGGAAGGAAAATAACACGGCAGAAAGTCCCTGATGATGCCCATTCTTGATTGATCATGACTCTATCCAATTTAGCAAACTTATTCCCCTTGCGCCAAGTGAAAAATTCTCCAGAAAAAGGGGGCATCAGTGAAACCCAGGGAACTTCTGAAATTGATAAGATCCCACATTGATTAGGCGGAAGGGTCATGCCAATCCTCTCACAAACATCAGCAGCACAATTCAAATCTCCAGTGATGAGCCAAGGTGAGGAAGGAGGAACATTGAGATTTTGCAGCTTATTCCAGAGTTGTCTTCTCGCCATCATGGAGTAAAGACCATAAACAAAAGAAACATGAAATTCAATGTGAGAAGTACGGCATTTGACAGTAGCATGAATGAATTAAGCAAAAATTTCAACAATATTGCAATTAATGTAAGAATTATTCCAGCAAACTGCAATTTTTCCGTTATCAATAATGTCAAAATTGTGAACATAATCCCAATTAGGCAACTGACTACGCATGAAGAAATTAAAGGTTTCAGGGGACACTTTCGTTTCAAGAAGACAACTTACTTTACAATTAAACTAACGAATGATCTTTAACACTGCTTGTTGTTTCTGGGTGCGGTTCAACCCCATCACATTCCAAGTGAGAAGATTCATGAGGCAACCAAGGAGGTACCGGCGCCTCCGCCGCTTCTTGGGAATAGTACCCTAGAAAGTCGATTAGTCATAATCTGTTTTGGGACTTTCCTAATATCACAGACAATCTTTGAATAATATACGGTTGATTATTATCATAGGCAAACACTTCTTTATGTGCAATACATGTTTTGTGTGTTTACATTATGTGCGCATGTATTAGAACTCCTCTAATCCATAAGGCCGTTAGGGACTTTGTCATTAGGTGAATGGCACATGAAACAAGCCCTAACTCAAAGCCGGATTAGAAACCACTCCAAGTCGATGAGTCCAACAAACAGTGGGAGTGTTAATTAGACTCGATTGAGACTTACTCGTGGGATTACGTCCTTAAGAAGGAGCATCCTATTTCATGGGGTGTAAAGTGCATAAGTTGATGCGTACGCAATACATGAGGGTACTCGTTATTAGAACGGGTACACTGAGGTGTCCCGCGTGAGAAGATTCCTAAATGGGAAAGGAAGTTTCCACTTTAGGAAGAGGAACCTTCCGGATTAGGAAATATCTCACAGGTCAATGGCATGAGTAAAGTAATCCTTTGACTTGAGATTCCATTGATGCTTTGTGGGCTAACTCTATAGTCTTAGTTATAAGCTTTAAAGGATGTCTCACGAGACAACTGATTCAAGGCTTATGCTGGGGCTACACAAGTGGCACATGGAAGCATATGAGAATCAACAAAGGACCTGCACTTGCTTTAAGTCGTTCATATACCATCCTAAACCCTCGACCGAGGTAGTGGATCAAGACATCAAGAAAAGAGTTTCTTGGATTGAGATCAAATGGATATGAAACGAACTTAGCTTTATGATCGGGATTAATGGGGCTCTCATTATTCCCATGCCCCTAGATCTTAATCGAGAGATGGGATGGTAGGAGGATCGTACCTCACAACTGTCATTGATTGAAAGGTTCTTTCGAATATATATTCACTGTCAGGGGTAGGGGTCACACACCTGTTGCTAGACTATGGTCGTGTGATCTGTGAACTAATAAAGCGTATTAGTCTCACTGCTAACTGAAAATGAACCTAGGGGGTCACACATAAATGCCAGATTCAATGGGTATTGAAGGAAAGACCAAATAGTTGATCAAAATGAGACCACAAGTGTAATGTACACGTATGGCACGTGAGCTTGAGTTAGGCGTATGGTCATCGGACCATATGTTAATTAATTGGAGAATTAATTATAAAGCCCAAGTATAATTAATTAAGAGAATTAATCCCTAATATAATTAATTAGGAGAATTAATTATAAAGCCAAATAAAATTGATTAGAGAATTAATTTTAGCTCGTTAGAATTAATTAAGAGAATTAATTCTAAAACCCTTCATGGAATTAATTAGAGAATTAATTCTAAATATTTGAGTTTTTCATTATTTAGTTATTCTAATTTGATTAGAACAAATAAATAAATAAATATTAAATATCTTCTATCTATTATTCTAGTAAATATTAATTCTAATATGATTAGAATAAGTATTATTGGAATACGATATTATATTATTATTATTGGAATAATTAAATATTCCTAATTTGATTAGGGGATCTTTTTCTAGAAGAATAATATCTTATCTAGGTAAGAGATTATTACTTGGGGAGAAAGAAAGAAAATAGAAGTAAAGTCAAAGTTGGAATCCAATTCCAATTAGGGTTTGGAGGTTCGAACCCTAGGCTATAAATAAGCCAAGGGGTTCGAATTTTTCCTCTTACGCATGACATGGGGATCACGTCCAAACTACGGCGTCATGATAGGAAAATTCTCATGCTCCCTTTCTTCTCGTTTTTTTTCTTTCTTTACACATGTCATAATACTAGCATGCTCACTCACATGATTTGAATCTAGGACTGGTGTGCATTATTACTCTAGGGGAAACCTACTATGGTATCTAGTAGAAAGAATCTTTCGAGGGATGGGGTTGCCATTACTACATGAAGCGCGTTTGAGGGTGTAACGCCCCGACTTTTCGGTCGTACAGGTACGACGTATGTGTTTACCAAATTGTGCGAATTAATTGTTTATAAGTGTTTTGTATATTTAATTTTATAATTAAATGTTAAAATGTTAAATAATTATATCTTTAATTTTATTAATATTAAATTCATATTTAATTCGTTGTGATGGGGTAGGACCGTGAAGTGTCAAACTCCGGTCACTTTCTATTTGATATATGTGGGGGAAACCGGAAAATGATCGCCGGATGGAAGAGGGGTTCTACCTGCTAGGACAAACACTAAGAATAAACAGTCAGAAGGCCAAGCTGGGAGACTGGGGGGGATGCCCAGTTTGGCTCTCCGACGCTCAAGTCAGTTAAGGAACTGAAAGAGAAGAAAAGTAATTGCAGAGCTCAAGTATGGAAGCTTGCTTACAGTGAAGGAGATGAACTCATCTATTTATAGTTGAGGGTCAGGGACCCTTTGGTCATTTGTACCGTGTGGTCCTGGCCAAATGTCGCCCTAACATGTGGCGTTATGGGAGAAACCTAGGAGGAATCTTCTGTAAAAGCCGGTGAAAGTTAGTGTTGGCGACAGTGGCAGGTGCGCGGGCATGTACGGGGTGTCAGAGAGCCGTTTTAGGGGGTTGGTAACGAGGGCTAAGAGTACGCTCGTGTCAACCAAGGGCCTTGGAGGCCAAAGAATCCACTGGGGGATGGAGGCCAAGGCTGCGTAACGAGGGGGAGTGGAAGCTTCTTCGAGGGATGATAACGCTGGAAGAGAACTTCCAAGATAAACTGGGACTTTGCTCCATTTTGTTAGGTGCGCTCGTTTAAGAGCCGCAAGGGTGACCATGCGTGCGCACAACAGAGACGACACGTGTTCTTTAGGGACTTTGATGCTCGGGGGTCTTGGACGCTCGTTGATAACCTGCCCCAGTTATGAAGGGCCACGTGTTACCTTCTCGTGTCGCCACGTGTCCAAACGCGGGTCGAGCGTATTTTGACCCCACCATTTTGCCCCCCAGTTCTGTAGTCCTTAGTGATAAGGGCTGTAGAATTCTACCAATGTAAGTCTTCGAGCGTTGCGCTTGGGGAAGGCGTAGCGTGTTGGGCAATTATCCTCCTGACTGCGCCATAAATACGGTCCTTTCATCTGACCGCTTGAAACTCTTATGCATTTAATGCTGATGTGCGTGGGGCGCGTGGCCCTTGGGATATGTGTGACGGTTCCATAAAGTGAACGGTTTCCTAGGCAGGAAATGATTGCAATTTCAAATTACCTGCCAGAAACGTACCAACTTCCATTCCTATAAATAAGGGATTCCGTATCCCTTTTACTCTTTACGCGACCAAAACCTCCAGAGCATATTCGAGAAAGAACATCTGCAGAGTGATCTTCAAAGCAATTTCCACCATCTCTAAGTTTTCCAGAAAACTCAAGGTAACCACTTTAGCAAAATCATCTGACTGACTAACCCTAGTGTCGATTAGGATCCCCTTTCTAGAATTCCTTTCAATCCCAAAATTTCTGAATTTTGCAACCCTTCCCCAATCCCTTAAAAACCCATCTCAAATCATGTCCGGAGACCACGTCGAGGAGTTTGTCAGGGAAGTTGAGGAGATGGCTAGCCGTGGATCGTCTCCCAGGGATGAGGAGTTGGAGACAGCGGTTTTCGCCATGGGAGAGAGAAATCCGGGGGGTGTGGAGCCCCTTTTCGAAGAGATAGACCTGACCTTGGAGGTGATGAGGCAAGGGGAGGTTTTCGCAATAACGGAGAGGACCACCCATCCCCATCGCTATACTGTGACGGTGGCAATGCCTGCTCCGGCCCCGGGAGGGGGGGGGGGGAATGAGGAGGTTGAGCCCTCGGAGGCACCTCCCAAGAAGAGAAGGACCAAGAAGTCTAAAAAAGCCCAGAAATCCAAAGACTCAAACCAGGGTGAGGGCTCGGGTATGCAGGAGACCGAGCGTACTCCTGACGAGACTCCCAGTACAATCACTCTAGGAGAGATAAAGACCATGCTAGCGCCAATATATTGGGACGAGCGCTTCTCCTGGCGAATCCTTGTTAAGCACGAGCGTGCCAACCGTCCACCCCCTGGTGAGATGGCTGTTTACAAAGCTGCAGTCAGTTCTGGGGGATTGAGGTTTTCGATCCCGGTTCCGGTGGCCAATATCCTTAATAATTTGAACCTGTGTCCCTCGTAAATTGTGCCCAACGGAGTCGCTCTTATAACCTGCTTCGTGATCCTCATGAAGTGTACCCAACACGAGCCCTCAATACGGAATTTCAACGCTCTACTCCAAGTTGTTAGCTCACTGTGCTCATCCCCAAGGCGGGTTTCTTCTACTACGTTCAAGCAAAGGCCCATCTGAAATTGATCAATTCCCCCTCATCCACCTACGGCCCAGATTGGAAGGAGAAGTTTATCTTTGTCAAAGCCCCAACGGATCATGATTTTGGGGTGGCACGAGAGTGGATTTCACACGGGAAAGGCTCCCTTGTGAAGAATCGCCTAGTCCCCACTTTCCCTGAGAACTGGGCTAGAGATTTGGCTGAAGCATTGAGGGACGAGGGCTGGATGATTCAAGCCAAGGAGTTGATAGATGATGCGGAACTCATGTTCCTCTGTGGGCTTACCAACGACCCTCATTATCTCAGCAACCCCCCCGCTCGAGATTTGGAGAGAGACGGTTAGATTTTAGGGCACTAACTTTTAGGTAGGGATGCTAACTGCGTACTTGTATTTGTAACTTGTATTCCAAAAGAGCTTGCATAAAGATTTCTGACCTCTGTTGTTTTTTCCTTGCCCCAGGAGCAAACATTATCATGGCTGGTGGAGGAATCCGAAATGTTGCCCAATTCGTCAACGCTCGCAACCGCCAGCAACGTCAAAACGTCAAGATAACCAGCAAAATGTCCGAGGCCGAGGGGCCGGAAGGGGTGATGGACGAGGCGGTCACCAAGGGGCTAGCTCAAGCTCCGCTCAAACTGTAGCACCCCTACATGTGGGGATGCCACACCCCCGCACTACAGGCCGATCCACCCACGAAATAAATAGTCCGTACATGAACCAACCTGCAGCGAACGAGTGACAATAAAAATAAAATGACCGGCTAGGCGGGACTAACTCATACATGCAATAGAAATAAAGCGGAAGCATAACCTGTTCAATAACAAACATCACTACTAGCATGCTATAACATTGATCATTTGCCAAGCAACTCGTATACTAGTTCACATATCAATACATTATCATCTCCTAAAATACATAACAAATAACATTAAGCATAATTCCTTTGGAACAATAAATCAACAACTAAATAAAATGCACCGTGGTTGACTCAACTACAAGGACTAGACTCGACTCATATCCTGCCTAGCGTGCACCTGCAATAACCTGAAACGTGGAGGCATCAGTCTGTGAAGACCGAGTGAGGGGTTTAAATAGATATTTGCGTAGTTATCATGCAAGCTATATTCTCGGGTAAAGTTTTATAAAAGATAAATATATAAGTTCAATAATAAGATATCTTCGCCCGAGAATACAACTATCAATATTAAATACTTGATCATTTTATGCATTCAATACATGACCCAGACGAGTGAGGGCGGTCTCCAACCTTACTCCAAATGTACATGAATCGTGCTTGCGTTGTTAATCAATAGGTGATCATGCAATTCAATTATCACGCAATCGTGCGATAGTGTAATCAAGTAACACATTCATGGAATGGAAATAATGCAATAACCCGAGGACAATCCGTGGTGCCGGACCCGTCCCCTGTCTCCTTCTCCCTCCAATGATGGGAAGGTAGCTAGACTTCACCATCCACGACGTGTTGAGCAGAGGGTACATGAATCCCTAAGCCCGGAACTCCTTCCTCCACTAATCTCCTAGATGATTCAGGGGTTATCCCAATGTGGTGAGGATAGCGCGAGAGTTACCCGTCAGCCCTTGCTTTCCCAGTTGGCTCAAGCCACTACCCTCGGGCCGAACGTAAACGGTGATGCTTACTCGCCTAACATGCTTGATTCTTGGCAATAACATGGCTTGCTTGCTTGCTTTTCATGATCATGACTTGCTTGAAATGGTAACTGATTTCATGTAAAATTATAGATATAGATACCTTTTGGCCGAAAGATCACATAAGGAATATACAGGTTCTATAAAGCTAGAAATTAAACCTCACCTGACAGGCGACACGACGATTCATGGGTACGTGAACGTGTTCATGATCAACAATCTCCGCCCTGGAGAGTAACTGGACAAGAAACGGGACAATGTATGTGCATGAGACCACAATTCAAGAATATTACCACAGAGAAGACGCACGGGGTGATCAAGTAACGAGACATCGTGCAATGAACAATGTAGCATGTAAATATCATGTTTTGATATGTAATTGATCATATAATCACAATTTGGGGTCAAATAAACCATTGGAGTTAAACTCCAAAATTCCATTTTTATGCAGAATGTTTCTGCCTCTCCAGAGGCCTGGGAACGGCCGTTCCGGCCCTTAGTTCAAAATGGGAAGGGCCGTTCCCAGCTCCCCGAAGTTGCTCCCCGAAGGTGGGAACGGCCGTTCCGGCTTACAAGCCAAAACGGGAAGGGTCGTTCCCGTCCTCGCCGCCATGCACACAATTCAAAATATGGGAATGGCCGTTCCCCAAATACAAAGGGAACGGAAAGGGCCGTTCCCGTTATGCAGAAGATACAGAAACAGAGCATGAAGAACAGGGGAGCTATGAACCAAGCTCCAAATCATCCCAATCACCTATAATTCAATCCCTACTTCCATAATTCATGAAGGAAACATGCTAGCATACCTAAAACACAATAGAATTCAACTTAAACACTCATATCATACTCCAATCATCATAATCATCATATCAAGCTCATATATTAACTTAACATATAACTCCATGATCCTCACAATTTATGCATGAATTTCAAGTCTAAAGCTTAGCATCATGCTTTTAATAATTAAACACAAGTTAGCAAGCTTAACTTCTAACCCTAGCTTCAAGAAATATAATCAAGAGCTCGCATATATACCTTGAGATGGAGGTAGATGGAAGAAGGTAATAGAAATGGAAGATGGAGCTTCAACTCCCAATTTTCTTGGAAAACTTGATGAGATTGATGAACTCTTTCCTTCCTTTCTTGGAGGTTTTTGGCTTGGTGGAAAATAGCAAAGACGGATGATGATTTTGATGAAAAAATGAAAGGAAGATGGTGGATGAGATGTATATATCGATATATCTCTTGAAGAGATATAGTTTTTTGCAATTAAATCCTCTAAAGATATAAGTTCATGCAATTGAGTATGTCAAGTTTGGAAAATGATCAATTAAACCCAAGAACTAATTATGCAATTTAGTCCTCACATTTACAAGAATAATAATTTAGGGACAAGTATGCAATTAATTCATGGTTGATAATTATTTCACGTAGCAATTAAATTCACTTTATCAAATAATTCTCAAATTAACACGTATTCCCACATTTTCATGTAATCATGTTGGAATTTAATTTATAAAATTAATAGAACACATATATAAATTGGGATAAATGAGAGAAATAAATAAAATCCTAACGCTCGAAACTCACACGTGTCGAGCGTACCTGACTGTCTGGAAATCGGGGCGTTACAACTCTCTCCCCCTTAAGAGAATCCACCCTCGGATTCCTTGTCCTGAGTTCCTAGCATTTAATTAACTCTTACGTGTTCATCCCACGCGGGTTAGCTACTCCCCGTCATGTTAGGAATAGTGCCCTAGAAAGCCGATTGTATGTCCGCTTTGTGCTTTTCCTTATTGTAATCACAGACAATCTTTGAATGAAATAACGAATTAAGGCAACACTTCTTTATATGCTCTTGTTTGGTATGCGTTTACTTTATCTGTGCATGTATGAGAACTCCCCTAATCTTGATCACTTTAGGACTCTACCATTTAGGTGAAATGGTTCATGAAACGAGCCCTATATCACATAAGTCATGATTAGTAAAATACTGCAAGCCGATGAGTCCTACCGACAGTGGGAGTGTCAACCTGACTCCTCTAAGGCTTGCTTGTGGGATCACACCCTTAAGAAGGACCACCTTGTTTCATGGAGGTGCAAAGTGTATAGTTGATACGTGCGTGATATATGAGGGTCCTTACTTTAATAAGTAAGTTCACTGAGGTGCCCCGTGTGAGAACATTTCTAAATGGGAAAGGAAGTTTCTATTTCAGGAAATGGAAACTTCCAGATTAGGAAATATCTCACGAGTCATTGATGTGATTAATTGATCCTTAGACTTGAGGTTCCATGTCACTTGATGAGTTAACTCTATAGTCTTAGGTATAAGCTTTAAAGGGTGTCGCCTTAGACAACTGATTCAAAGCTTATGCTGGGGCTGCACAAGTGATTCATGAAAGTGAATAAGAATCAAGAAAGGACCTACACTTGCATTTGCAAGGTGATCTCTTATTGTATAAGTCAATTCATATGCCATATGGAGTCCTTGGCCAAGGCAGTAGATCAAGACATTAAGAAAAGGGTTTCTTGGATTGAGATCAAATGGATATGAAATGCACTTAGCTTTAAGACCGGATTATTAGGGTTTTGATTATTCCCTTACCCTAGATCTTGGTTGAGAGATAGTAAGTAGGAGGATTGTATCTCACATGAATCAATAACTTAAAGGTTCTGTCGAATCCGAACATTCCAATTCAGCTAGGGGTTAAACACCTGTTGCTAGACTATGGTCGTTTAATCTGTGGACTGATTAATTAATTAGTGAATTAATTTATTAGGGTCACTGCTAATTGAATTGAGAACCTAGAGGGTCACACACAACAACTTGGTTACATGAGTTAAGGCTTTAAAATGATTAAACGAGTTAATCGGGCCTAGAGGGTCCCACACGTGTGAAATCACACGTGTGGGTCACGTGACTGGAGACGTGTCATTGGGACACGTGTACCACACATGTCATTGGGACACGTGTGCCACATGTGTTTATTTGATTAAATATTAAATAATTAATTTATTAATTATTTAATAGTCTTTGGTTTAATTTTGAATTAAAATGAAAGTCTTATTTTGGAGAAAAATAATCTAGTTAATTAATTGTGAATTAATTAATTAGATTGTTCACAACAAATTTTATTGTCTGCAAAATAATATTACAAGACGAAAAATAGTATGAACAACAAATATATAAATTTAAAGAATTTAACGAATTTGATGGAATAAATCCTATCAAATCTATTCCTCTGATTCTTCTATTCAATTTTGTATTCGAGGGCGTGAAGCTTATTCCCGAACACTTAGGCACGATTTTTGCCGATTTTGACGGAGAAAACCACGTGATTTACCTGCAGCTTTGATGAGACCGTAGAACCATCAAAGGTTGTAGTTTCGTGTAGCAGCGGGCTTGAATATCTAGAAGACTTGAAGACGACAAGAAGAAGACTTTGACGAAGACTTAGAAGACTTGATGAAGTGAAGATTCGCGCACGTGGGTAGACTTGACGGCGTGAAACTCCCTTGATGTCGTTCTCTTCTCCTTGCTCTATGTCGATGTCGAAGTCTTGAAGTCCGTTGATCGAAGGCAATCCCTTTGAAGTGTTACCCATGACCTCTATTTATAGGTGTAGGGTTGAATATTTTGATAATTATCTCTTCATTTATTTATTAAAGGATAATATCAAATGTATTTATTTATTTATCCCTTTAATATGAATTTATATTAAAGAAAATAAATAAATGACATAAGCTTTGACTTGGTTGGTCCACGTGTTGAGACATGCCACGTGTCGTCATTTAATTGGACATAACCAACTGAGCTGCAAGACTTGATTTGATTCGCCGGAATACTTCAATTTTGACACGTGTCGATACTCGATTTGATGACAAAATAAATATTAAAATTATCAATTAAATCAATCTATTTAAATATTTTATGGATTTTGATTTAATATTTATCCAAAAAATATAAAAATAACATGAATTAATTACATGTGTCACATTTTAATTCGACGAAAATTAATTCGTCTACAAATGCCCCCACTTCAAAGTTCGGCGAAAGACGTGTCAAGCGTCGGCGAAATTTGAAGTACTTAATTTAAAGTCTCAAATTTAAAATGACTTTGGGCGCCACTGATCGCTATTGGAGTTTGAACTTAAAATTATATCACCATGTGACTTGAAATATATCACCGATTCATTTAAAGAAGAATATGCCCAATTTTTGGACTTAAATAATCTTTATAAGAGGTCACGTCTTGACCTATTAAGAACACATGGGCCCAACTCCCTTTTTTTTTTGGTTTCTTCAAACTCTCGGGCTGAATATCAAATTACACTTGAGCAAACCCAACATTTAAATACTTTCCCATGACAAATAAAAGGAGTGTTTGCCCTGGGCTGAAGTTCGGGGCCCAATAATTAATGTTGAATAGTGATTGAACACTTCAATTTAGGCAACGTTAGTCTTCACTCTTCAACAATCAGCATATATGTTTTTTGTAGCACCCTAACCCCCAGGGCACCACATCCCCCGCACTATAGCCTCGATCCACGTATGAAATGGAAAGTCCATACATAAACCAAAACTATAGCGAACGGGTGACAATAAAAATGACGAGCTAGGCGGGACACTCTCCCCAACAGCACCAAAGCAAACATGATAATGGAAGCGGAAGCAATAAAATCATTTATACGTATAGGTACCATATTTACCGAATAGATATGTATAGATACCAACTTAACTATCAATACATTATCATCTCTTAATAATATACATAATCAGGTATCCAAAACGTGACAATGATGATCATAACATGATAGGTAACGAAATATATACAAGAACGGTACAATGCTAGACCTGTGATATGCAAGACTTGACCGGACTCCCGCCTAGCACAACCACGCTCTCAAGTACCTGAAAAGTGAAGTATCAGTCTACCGAAGACTGAGTGAGGGGCAATAATTATATATAACACACATCACATGCAAGTTGTAGCCTCGGGTGAAGACTTTGGGAATAAAGAGATATATAATTCAAGAAGCTTAATCTTTGCCCGAGATTACAACCAATCCCTTTAACATTTTAACTTGAACATTTCATGAACATGTGACCCCGGCGAGTAGGGGCTATTCTCCAACCTTTACACCAAACGTGACAATACGTGCTTGCGTTATCAATTCAATACATGATCATGCAATTTAATTTAGTGCTCACATAGACAATTTCATGCTTGAAATCATGCGATAACCCGAGGATAACCCGACATGCCGGATTAATCCCCAGTCTCCTTCTTCCTCCGGGTGATAGCGAGTTTGCAAGGCTCGACTATCCACGACATGGTGTGTGTAGAGGACATGACCCTCTAGACACGGAACTCCTTCCACCACTAATCTCCTAGTGGCTTCGGGGCTGATCCCAACAATGTGAGGATAATTCAGTAGTTACCCGTCAGCCCTTGGTTTCCCGGTTGGCTCAAGAATTACCCTCGGGCCCACGTGCAATCATGTACTCGCCAAACATGCTTGAAATCATGACTTTCTTGCTTGAAATATTCATGGTTTTGAAATCATTTATAAATACAGTATGTTTTGGCCGAAATAGCACATAAGGGTGGTTGGGTTCTATATACATAACCTAAAACCTCACCTTTTCTTGTAAAATACAATAAGGTAGTGTTCTAAGGAGCCTTCTCCTCGTCCACGCCCTCGTGACCTGTGTAAACACGACGTGTATACGTGAGACATGCCCTAAAATGAACAAAATATGACAAACGGCGGAAATGTATCGAGACGACCACGAAAATACAATGTGGCATGATAACATGTTGTTTCACTTCATATTAGCACATATTATAGCAATTTGGGGTCAAAGAAGTCGTCGGATCGAGGGGTCATTTTTGTAATTTTATGCAGAGAATTTTGTTCTGCATTCCAGGTGGGAACGGCAGTTCCGGTCCCCTTTGAAAAATGGGAACAGTCGTTCCCACGAGTTCCCCAAAACGCGCCAACGATTTTAAAATAAAAGCGCGCCTTATAGCTGGGAACGGCCCTTCCGGCACCAAGGCCAAAGTGGGAACGGCCGTTCCCACGGTCGGCCGCCTATTTTCAGTTTAAAAGAGGGGAACGCCCGTTCCCACAATGCCTTGAGGCTGGGAAAGGTCGTTCCCAGTTTCTGCAACTTACAGAAGCAGAGCAAAAACAGGGGAAGGCTACGGGAATGCAAACAAAACCACCCAAAATTCCATTTTCAATCCACAAGTTATGGTTTTCTGGAAATATAAATGCATATAGGTTTATAAAATGATAAACTAACCTCTAAACACTTAAAACACAAAATATCATCAAGAATTCATGATTTATGCCCATGATCAAAAGTTGATCATTCATGCCAAATATTCAAGAATTCAAGCTATAACTCATGCCATAGTTCATGAAATGATCACATAATCATACCTCTAACTTCAATTAATTCATCTAGCACATAATTCTCAAACCCTAACCATATCAAATATGATCAAGAATTATCACTTCCATGCAAACCAACCTTGAAGATGAAAATATGGAGAAAATAGTTGATGATGATGATTAACTCCCAATTTCCTTGAAATATTTCTTGAAATCTTGATGATTGAATGCAAAATCACTTCCTTCTCCTTGCTTCTTGATACCGAGAGAGAGAGCAATTTGTTGGGAAATATTTTGATGAAATGAGATCATGGAAGCTAGGAGATGTTATTACGTCATTCATCCTCCTTGATTTTTGTGAAATATGGAAATTGCTATTTGATCCTTTGTTTTATGAAGTCATGAAATCAAGTATGCCACAATTCAAATTATACTCAATTAAGTCCTTAAAGATTATGCAATTAAATCCCTAGAATTTAAAGAAATATTCAACTAGGGACAATTTGATAATTTAAAACACTCTTGGTAATTGTTTCATGCAATAAATATTTTTCGTGTCATGAAATAATATTTTCAATGATATAAAATCAAATAATTCACATAAATAATGTTTCGTGAATTTTATAAAAATATGAATGCCACGTAAGAAGATATTATGAAATTAAAGAAATAAAATAAAACCTACGCTCAAACTCACACGTGGCGTGCTTACCTGTTCATCCGGAACCGGGGCGTTACATTTTTCATCTTCGGAGTCTTTTCAGAAGCGTCGCCGGTATTTCTTCTTCTCATCAACGATTACTTGAGCGGCAAGATCCCAAGCACTCATTGTAGCACCCGGGACGATAGGCACCACATCCCCCGCACTATGAGTCTAATCCATATACGAAATAGGCAGTCCATATATGAATCGGACTCACAGCGAACGGGTGACAAACAAAACAACAGTCCTGACTAGGCGGAAGCTAACCCTGGAACAATCAACAATAACTAAAATGCGGAAGCAAGGAAACCATTCATGTAATACCAAAGAAATAAGTGAAATCCAACAAGAATATGAATACGGGTTCCACTAATCAATGCACCTGTCCTAACCTGTCCCAAATCAATACAAGGCAATAACATAACAACGGGTTCAACTAGCTCCAGAACCTGTCCTATCCTGTCCCGAAATAATATCAGTTCAATAAGGGCACATTGGCCAACCATAAAAGGTCAATACAATACTTAGAAATCATATAGTATGCAGTGAGTGTAAGTGAGTGGGCCTAGAACAAAAACTCGACACTCTAACTCCGCCTAGTAACCAACACCTGCAAAAGAAACTGGAAAAGTGGGAAAGAGGGGTCAGTCTCTAAAAGACTGAGTGAGCAGGAGCGATACATATATATAGAAACATGCACATGCAAGTCATAAATCCCGAGCAAGGTTTTATTTAAAATTAGTTCCCAAGAGGGAAAGTGAATAACTAAGCAATGCTCGGAATTTATGACTAATCATATTAAATTCATTAAGTTCATAAATCATACATAAACATTAAGGCTCGGCGAGTGAGCGTGCATTATCTCCAACCAAACTCCGACCATGTACGACAAATATCATTAATATATTAAATATGTGATCATGCAGTATATTATAATACACACAAATCATATAACATAGTCGTTTGGGCGATCCGTGTCCTGGCCTTCCCGCACGGTGCATAACAATCATAATACAATCATATTCATAAAACAAGTTCCAACCTTCTTCCTCCGGGTGGTGGACGGGGTTAGCAAGACCTGACCACCTCATACATAGGCCAATGGGATTTCATGACTCCCCCAAGGGCACTCAGCTCCCATTCCCCGCTAAACCTCTTAGCGAGGGCCGGTATCACCGTACATATGGTGGGACTAGTACAAGGGATCACCGTCGGCCCTTGCCTCTCCGGATAGCCACTTGCACTGAGTCCCTGGGCCCGTGCAATCATAATCATACATGCATAATCTCGCCAAAACATATCAATTCATAAGAAACATAACATTTTCATAATTCATTAGAAAAGGGTTACTCGATAATAATTTACTCGATGACTCCACTTTGAAAATGATATATGTATATATAAGGTTTTTGGCCCAAAACTTATCACATAAGGGTTGTAGGGATTGGTACGTAACTAGAACGAAAACACCCTCACCTGGAATACCACGAGGCATAAAGCATGAGCAATACGGGTGCCTATTCAATTCGGAAGTCTCCGCCCTGGAAACGAACTGTACAAGAGAAGGAACAGTGTGTACCAGTGAGAGGAGACTCAATGTGAACCAAATAGGACGCTCGGCAATGTAATGATCATGATATGAATGAAGAAAAGATGCTATAATGTAATGAACACGTTCATGTGCACTATTAAAGTCTTAAAGACATATAAACATTCAATTCATTCATTCAATGAAGCATTCGTATTCAAACGAGTTCATATCTTTCACATTCACGTCAAAGGAATTTAAATTATATAATCAAGTCATTCACTGACATTCTAATTCATAATTCCACATTTTCAATCAAATTAATTCAAATAATTCATACATGATCATAGCACTTATTAAATCACATTTAAAATTACAAAATAAACAATTACATACATTCAATTTAAAATCGGAAATTAAATAAAACATGAAATAGATAACAATTAAATTCTATAATTCAATTAAATTAAATATTATTTAATATATAATCAATATATATATATATATATATATATATATATATATATATATATATATATATATATATATACATGCACCCGTACAAAACATGCAAAACAATATGCATGAAATCAGAAGGTGACACACCCGTGTCACCATTACAAAGTAAACCGTGACACCCCCGTGTCTCGATACAGCGGGACCAGACAATCACGCACCCCCGTGTCATGCTGAAGAAGAAAAGGGTGACACGCCCGTGTCACGCATGCAACAGAGAAAAGGAACGCAGCAGAAAAACAGAGCAACACCTTCCAATCTTCAACCAACATTTTCAGGTAAGTTAAGATCACCAATATGCAAGAAAACCACTCCACAACAACACACAAACATGCTCCCAAAGTGTTGAAACATGTTGGAGGTAAGGATGATCATTTCATGTAAAAACTTCAAATATACATTAATGGTAATTCATGAATTCTTCAACTACCATCAAATATTTCACCATAATTGCAAGGAAGGCGTCATGGTAACCACATTCAAGCTTGGAATCAACCAAAACAACCAAGCAATAAAAGAGATCAACAAATTGGCATATAACCTAACTATGCATCCATATATCCAAAACCCCATCAATACATGATCAAAATTAGGGATGAATGAATGAAAATGACTCATATTGAATGTACATAACATATCCAAGCTTACCTTGTGGATTAATGGAGGTTTGGAAAGATATTTGAGCTTGAATCTCTTGGTAGGGCTTGAGCTACGGGATTTCCTGGAAAGCAGATGATGTTTGGCCAATTTTCAGCAAGTGGGAAGGGTTATCTAGGTTTGGGGGGTTAATGGCTAAATAAAGGGTTGAGTTAGGGTTCCATAGAGTCTAACCATGGTTAATTTGGTCAACAAATGAATAAGTTATGGTCATTTTAGTGCAGCAAGGTCAGTTTGGTCGCCGTTCCGTATTTCAGTTGAGTTTCGGTGGTTCAAACGGCATTAGAAAAAATATAAGGCTAAGTTTATTAAACTCGAATCTTCGATACGAGTTCAACGAAGTTGACGGAACTCGAATCCGAGTTTTCGAGCTCAAGTTATCAATTACGGAATCAAGGGTGCGCTAATTGCTCCTTAGCCCCCGACTTGAATTCGAAAATTAAAATAAATCCGAAACACATGCAAATGAACTCGAAAATACGAAACGAATATATATTCATATACAAGACACGTATAAATCCAACATATTAAATTTGCATGAAATTCCGGTATCAATTCATATAGAAACGAAGCACGTAAATGTGGCTCATGAACAATATAACAATAAAATTCATAACATTTACAAATAATATACAAATTTCAAATGCGTATAATTTATAAATATAATGTAACATCCCGCTCGTCCAATTTATAAGGTACGCCACGTTTCAACCTTTTAATGTGTTTAATTATGCGATTTTATATTTTTCGTGGCCCTATTTTGAACTCTTTAAGAGTTTAGGGGCCTTTTTGTAATTTTCTCTTTTTAGGGGTTTTTCGGTCATTTATCGTTCGAATGAGATTTTGACCATTTTGACCCCTTCAACACGTTCGGGGCATCGAAACGAGTCCGTAGACTCTGAGTTTGCCCTATTCTGACGTCGTTAACCCCTTCTTCCGACCGTTTTCGTGTACGAGGACCCGAGATATAATACCCCGCATCCTCGTTTTGCGTGCAAAACTCAGCAGCTCTCTCTCTCTCCTCCCTCTCCCGCGATACACGTTACCCACACACACTCGAAGGTGTGTTTTCACACACTCGTCCAACTTGCTCGTTTCTCGACGGATTTCGACGAACCACTAGTTCATTTCGATTGTCTCGACAACGCGGTCGCAACCGTACCAAGAACTCGACCAACCGACGACCGACGATGGAGATATTCGCGATTTTCAGTCGCGCATGTGGGGACTGGCGGAGCCGCCACTTTGCCGGCGGTTTTCGGCGGTTTCCGGCGCCTTTCCGGCGACACGCGCCATACACCCAGAGAGAAGGGCCTCCGGCGCAGCTGATGACGTTGGCGGCGCGGCCAACGGCCACCGAGCGGCGGCGCACGCCGCCGCCGCGTGAACAGTGTCGCGGCGGTGCTCCGGTGACTTTTTCCGACGAAGGTTATTGTTTTCCAAGGTTTTTCGACCTCCCGAGTCCATTTCCGGCATCGTTTTCACCGAATTTTGGCCGTAGGTGGTGGTTCCGGCGACGTGGTGGCGGCAGAAACTTCGGAGCTCAACGGGGGCCTTTTCCGGCCATCTTTTGGCCTCGGGCCCTTCACAAAAGTTGTTCGGAACGACGAGAACTAATGAACCCCATTTGCTCGACTCCAGATTTTGCCGTTTGGCGGTGATTCGCGGTAGCTACAGTGGCGGCGCACCGGTGGCGCCACCTCCGGGGATATTTCCGGCGAGAAAGCTTAGGGCTTTCATAAAGCTCGTCATGGGTAAGCCGATGCCTCTTTCGGATCGTATTTTGGTTCACCGGTTTGAAAGTAATTGAAGTTTCAAGATTCTAGGGTTTTCGTATTGTTGGATCTGAAATTGAAGACAATTGGCTTGGAATTTGCAGAAATTGATCGAGGAATTGGATTGAGTACGATGAATCTTTGCATGGGGGTTTTTTTGGGATTTTTCCGGCACGTTCCGGCGGCTCCGGCAGCGGCGTTCCAGTGGGCTTCGGACAGCTCGTTCGCCTCGTTGTGGTGAGTCCATCACCACTTTCCGTTCGTCAATCGGACACTCGGTTTAATTTCTGCGTATTTATTTATGTAATTGAGAATTATTTGATTAATTGTTCTAATTGTAAATTAATTGTCATATGCTTGAATTGCCGATTGAAATGTATTCCGTTATGTATGAAATCATGTATGATATGAAATGTGATATGTAAACTTGCGTGATTTGAATTAATTGAACTTTAAATTGTCACTTGGTAAATAAATATTTTAATCACGTAAATTGGAATTTGATATGTAACTTCGTGATCTTTAAATAGAATTTGTAGCATGTTATTATATGATTTGTTTTGCTTTATAATACGTATAAATTTGCGAAATGTTATATGTGAATTCCATTTCCTTTCACGTTCCCTTAATTGCATTAATTGTGTTTATGAATATGCCTTAGTGTTTTGTTTTGCATAGAATTAATATGAATTTGAAACCTGCTTATGTGATTGCATTTCGTATGTGCTTGAGCTTTGTCGTGCGTCTCTGTGTGGTTGTCTGAGTTTGAGTCTGAGCCCTGTGTTGTGTTTGTGTGTTCAGTTGGTTCAGGTGCACCCGGGGTGGTGACAAGTGAGTCGTGCAGGTTCCGGGGTGAACCATCTGCTGTGTCTTCGGCTATGTTTGGTGCCAGGTGAGGTTAGGATATAGTTATACCCTATTGATATGTGTCTATATGTTTGCATGCGAATATAAGCCTTACGTATATATGTAGATACGTGTGCAATACGAATATGTGTGACTTTGTGTTATGTTGGATATAAGATATGTAAGTACGATATGTATGAATGTACGTGTATGTTTGTGATTGAGTGTGTGGGAGGTGTGTGCGTTGTGATATGTTTCGTTTCGATTCGAATGGGTAACTATGATATGATTATGATTATGAACGTGGCGTGCGTGAGTTTGTGAGTGCGTGTGTGTGTGTGTGCGTGAGTTTGTGAGTGTGTGCGTGCGTGGTGGTGTATGTGTGTCAGTGCATGTGTGGTGGTGTTGTGTGTGTGTGTAGGGCCGGTGATTATGGGTAAGGAGCCTCGGAGCGTCGAGTATTACTCCTGTGCATGATCATCGGGATGTGGGTAAGGAGCCTCGGAGCGTCGAGTATTACTCCTGTGAACATTTCCCCTTTGATTTGATGGTTTGATTCTATTTTGCTTTGGGACACGGTGATTATGGGTAAGGAGCCTCGGAGCGTCGAGTATTACTCCTGTGCACATTTTCCCCTTTTGTCTGAACGTTTGCTTGGTGTGCTTGTTTTCGTTAAGTTAGTTTGTTAGGAAATTGTTCAGGAAACGGGAGTGGATTTCTAATTAATAAAATTAGGACTGTTTTGGCCTTTGGCCTAACTCTTTTAATCTCCTATATCTAGTATCACGTGAGAAATATTTTAGAATGCAAAAACCACGCCCCGGTTCACGAACTCCCTTTTATGATATGTGCTGTGCTCTGTATATGTATATACGCGTGTGTGTGTAGCCCCTCGCTCAGTCTTTGGACTGACCCCTCCCCCTTTTATGTTTTTAGTGTGCAGGTTTCGGTTTGGGTTCGCGTTGGTGTTCGTGCTAGGCGGCGGTGTGTCGTGTCTTTTGAGTCTGTGTCTGCACGTTTCAGTTTGTTAAGTATTTTGTTCTGATTTATGATTCGTAAATTTTGTATAAGATATGTTTGTGCAGGTTTGAGTTTATGATTTGAATTTAGGGAATTCGGGACAGGTTACGACAGGTGCTCGGATTAGTTGAACCCGTTGTGAATATATGATTGCTCGGGACAGGTTAGGACAGGTTGCTGGATTAGTCGAACCCGTTTCGTTATTTCTGATGTTTGTATGTTACTGTATGTTCAAGGTATGAAAGTTTTTGTATGTTGGTATTTCGTGCTACTTCCGCTGTCATGCTTCGCATATTTACTTTTGAACAGGGTTAGATACCGCCTAGCTAGTGCATGTGTTTTTGTTTGTCACCCGTTCGCTGTGACTTGGTGCGTGTGCGGACTTCCCATTTCGTACACGTGTTGGGTCATAGTGCGGGGGTGTGGTACCCCACCATGCGGGGTGCTACATATAATGCATGCATAATTAATCACCTTAAATTGCATGTGTTTATGCAAACATATTAAACAATTCATACCACAATTAACATACATATATATTTATATTTATATAAATTTTTGATATTAATAACATTAAAATAAAGTAATTAACATTTAATACATTTAACATAAAATTAAATATGTAAATCACGTATAAATAATTATTTCGCGCAATTTGGTAAACACGTACGTCATGCTGTACTACTTACTAAAAAAAAACTGGGGCGTTACAACCTCTCCCCCTTAAAAAAATCCGTCCTCGGATTCACTATCTGCCTGAAAACAATTAATGTAGGAACCCCGTTCCTTACAAACAACAAGGAGAGAATCCCCGTCTCTCAAACAACAAAGAGAGAACCCCGTCTCTCAAGAGCAACAAAGTGAGAACCCCGTCTCTCAAAAACAACAAAGAGATAACCCCGTCTCTCAAGAGCAACAAAGAGAGAACCCCGTCTCTCAAAAACAAGTAACGAAGTTCAAAATACAAAAATACAGCCACAATGAAGAACAAACACCAAGGAGAAAACATCAAAATATCCAATTACGGCAACTTAGTCAAAACAATCACCTAAAGGCAGGGAACAATCATCATTTACTTACATCTAATATCGATTGTACAACCATAATTTAATAAATCAAAGAGTCAAAGCGCAAATTAGCAAAATTATTTAAATTAACAATGCGTGCATGCGTATGCCATGGATGATTAGTGTACCGTTCACCGTAGTAATGGAAATGATGTTGTGACTTAGTTCCATGGTTTGGATAATCTGATCTCTAGCTGGCTTGACTCCCAACTCGTCTTTCATACCTTTAGTATGTAATCGACTGAGAAAGTTAAACTCTTGGTTGACCCTCTTCTTGATTCCATTCTGATCCTTACTCACCGTTATCTTCTTCAGTTAGCCTAGTATTAGTCTATCCTACACACTTTCAGAATATTCATCCTTGTACCAGATTCACTCTATTATCTGACCGTACAAGAATACACCACCTACACAGTACTGGGGTTGTTTAATGATGTTTCAAAAGTTTAGTGGAAAGTATACTTTTTCTTTTCTTAATAGTTGTGAAAATCCAATATCGACCCAATCTTCAGTTCCTAATCCAACTCTATTCATTGACTTCAACTGATTTTGATTCTTGTTGAGGACTTGATTAACTAGGAGTTGTTGACACCGTTTTCAAGGAGGTTAGCTTAATCGTAATTCCACTTACCACAGCTAACCTAGTAATCCGTCAGAAGTTCCCTGATAATACCATCACCTCCGATGTCTGAACCACGTACTTATGAATTTCCAAACGAGCCACTCTCTTCGATGCCTGATAGAGATCTTCAACCCAAGTGTATTAGCTCGACTTCCACTTTAAAGATTTAAACTGACAAAGCCGTATCATTCTTTTCCTGTCCCTATCTTTAGGTCTTTCATGTCCGTCTTGGCTTGTATTTCCATTGTTACCACAAGAAGCAACTTCCTCCACATTACGGTAAATTTAAGTTTAGGGGTAGTCGCACTCTCCCCCTTAAAAATTTTCTATCTTAATTCCTTGAATTTATTGCACTACCTCGCGGATCACAAATCTCGGATTTCATCATTTTTGCGTTCATGGTTAAATGATTCTAGTTGTTCACATGCCAGGTGATCTCACTCACCACTGCCTTAAAATGATAGGTAGAGATAGCCACTTTCTTCTCTCATTCCATTCTTCGATTCCACCTTTCAATTCTCGGTATTTCTTTCCCCTTTTGATTCACAATTTGCAACCCAAATATTTCTTCTCTTCATGACTCAGATGAGACTCGGTCAGAGTAATGCTTAAGGGGGAAGCAAAGGAGATTCCTATCAAATAAACACTAGATAATGTATGCCAGTTAAGAATGCCAATGCACGTAGTATGTTTTCAAATAATTAATAATGCAACACGTTTGAGCAAGTATGTCAATTGAAGAAGCATATATAAATAGAAAATTTTAAATAATGTAAAGCGGTGAATGATGCACGTGCTTATGGATGCATTGAACCTGCCACCGTAGCAATGAGAAGCTTTATCTCGGCACTTCATTCCTCGTTTGTTGAATTATAAGCTTGTCTCGAACTGTTGATCATTTCTTGTTTTTCCCACGGTCTTCTAATCTTCAAAATTATCTAGCATCAACTTGGACATTTCCATGGCTTGGAAGCACGATTTCTTGAACCTGAAGCCTTCTACGCTCATGGAATTAGCATCTTGCCCTTTTTTTTTTTTTTTTAATAATCACTCTCCAATTGTAGTCCGAGTCTTCTTCATGGTTATCACTTTAATCAAAACTTCCTTGGTTTACTCTTTAGGAGTTCAAATATTTAAATGAACCCCTTTCCAACTGTTTATACTTGATCGCCTGAAATCCACCCAGCAATTCTTTGCCTCTCTTTATCATCCCTATTTGTTGCTTCATATCCTTTAACGTGATCCCACAACACGACAATGCAGCTTGGATCTGAAAGATACCCCAACTCATCGGAGATAAAACCTTTGGTATGATTATCTCCCAAAATTTATATCCACCGGATTGATTGACTTCCTTTATTCCTTCCACGATCGAAATCCCAAGGCATACCATTTTCCATATTTTCCTTTGCTTCTTTTCCACATAAGTTAAGCTTTGTTGCTTATTACCACGAACCTCCTTTACTTTAATTCTCTTAAAAGTTCTCATCTTTGTGTTGGTATAATATCGAGTCCAAAACATCCTCGACCTTTTCTTCACTCTTCCCCTTAGTTGAGACATTCAATGGAATCCAGTTGAAAGAAATTATGGTGAATGTTTATCTTGCAAGTTGAAGACGTCATACCCTACTACTCTTCTTTATCAAGCATCCACCAACTTCACTCACACCAACGAGTTGCTCTCATAATTGTTCTTTCTATTGGGGATCTCATCACTCGATTCATAACCCAATTGAAGGAGATCGTAGTTCTTGAATTCTAGTCTGAAATTTTCGATGCATTCCTTACAACTTCCAACCGAAAGAAAAACAGGTGATAGACGAGATTTATAGTAAAGATTGACCGTGGTTTGATATTATCTTCGTAACCTATAATTCACAACTCATTTTGAAATATATGCATGCGATTAGTACATGTTCATGCCACATAATTAGCACCAAAAGCATGGAATCGATGCAAATGCAAAATATAAATCAACAAAGTTTTAAAATAATCACATTTCAAGGTTAGAAAAGATGCAATGCACACGTTGACAAGTAGTTCCTAAGCCGTGCGACCTAGACTTGACACGACACGACACTAAAACTCCGTTTTGTAACCTGGAGCTCTGATACCACTTATAGATGTAGCACCCGGGACGATAGGCACCACATCCCCCGCACTATGAGTCTAATCCACATATGAAATAGGCAGTCCATACATGAATCGGACTCACAGCGAACGGGTGACAAACAAAACAACAGTCCTGACTAGGCGGAAGCTAACCCTGGAACAATCAACAATAACCAAAATGCGGAAGCAAGGAAATCACTCATGTAATACCAAAGAAATAAGTGAAATCCAACAAGAATATGAATACGGGTTCCACTAATCAATGCACCTGTCCTAACCTGTCCCGAATCAATACAAGGCAACAACATAACAACGGGTTCAACTAGCTCCAGAACCTGTCCTAACCTGTCCCGAAATAATATCAGTTTAATAAGGGCCCATCGGCCTACCATAAAAGGTCAATACAATACTTAGAAATCATATAGTATGCAGTGAGTGTAAGTGAGTGGGCCTAGAACAAAGACTCGACACTCTAACTCCGCCTAGTAACCAAAACCTGCAAAAGAAATTGGAAAAGTGGGAAAGAGGGGTTAGTCTCTAGAAGACTGAGTGAGCAGGAGCGATACATATATATAGAAACATGCGCATGCAAGTCATAAATCCCGAGCAAGGTTTTATTTAAAATTAGTTCCCAAGAGGGCAAGAGAATAACTAAGCAATGCTCGGACTTTACGACTAATCATATTAAATTCATTAAGTTCATAAATCATACATAAACATTAAGGCTCGGCGAGTGAGCGTGCATTATCTCCAACCAAACTCCGACCGTGTACGACAAATATCATTAATATATTGAATATGTGATCATGCAGTATATTATAATACACACAAATCATATAACATAGTCGTTTGGGCGATCCGTGTCTCGGCCTTCCCGTACGGTGCATAACAATCATAATACAATCATATTTATAAAACAAGTTCCAACCTTCTTCCTCCAGGTGGTGGACGGGTTAGCAAGACCCGACCACCTCATATATAGGCCAATGGGATTTCATGACTCCCCCAAGGGCACTCAGCTCCCATTCCCCACTAAACCTCCTAGCGAGGGCCGGTATCACCGTACATATGGTGGGACTAGTACAAGGGATCACCGTCGGCCCTTGCCTCCCCGGATAGCCACTTGCACAAAGTCCCTGGTCCCGTGCAATCATAATCATACATGCCTAATCTCGCCAAAACATATCAATTCATAAGAAACATAACATATTCATAATTCATTAGAAAAGGGTTACTCGATAATAATTTACTCGATGACTCCACTTTGAAAATGATATATGTATATATAAGGTTTTTGGCCCAAAACTTATCACGTAAGGGTTGTAGGGATTGATACGTAACTAGAACGAAAACACCCTCACCTGGAATACCACGAGGCATAAAGCATGAGCAATACGGGTGCCTATTCAATTCGGAAGTCTCCGCCCTGGAAACGAACTGTACAAGAGAAGGAACAATGTGTACCAGTGAGAGGAGACTCAATATGAACCAAATAGGATGCTCAGCAATGTAATGATCATGATATGAATTAAGAAAAGATGCTATAATGTAATGAACACGTTCATGTGCACTATTAAAGTCTTAAAGACATATAAACATTCAATTCATTCATTCAATGAAGCATTCGTATTCAAACGAGTTCATATCTTTGACATTCACGTCAAAGGAATTTAAATTATATAATCAAGTCATTCACTGACATTCTAATTCATAATTCCACATTTTCAATCAAATTAACTCAAATAATTCAAACATGATCATAGCACTTATTAAATCACATTTAAAATTAGAAAATAAACAATTACATACATTCAATTTAAAATCGAAAATTAAATAAAACATGAAATAGATAACAATTAAATTCTATAATTCAATTAAATCAAATATTATTTAATATATAATCAATATATATATATATATATATATATATATATATATATATATATATATATATATATATATATATATATATATATATATACATGCACCCGTACGCAACATGCAAAACAATATGCATGAAATCAGAAGGTGACACGCCCGTGTCACCATTACAAAGTAAACCGTGACACCCCCGTGTCTCGGCACAGCGGGACCAGACAATCACGTACCCCCGTGTCATGCTGAAGAAAAAAAGGGTGACACGCCCGTGTCACGCACGCAGCAGAGAAAAGAAACGCAGCAGAAAAATAGAGTAACACCTTCCAATCTTCAAGCAACATTTTTAGGTAAGTTAAGATCACCAATATGCAAGAAAACCACTCCACAACAACACACAAACATGCTCCCAAAGTGTTGAAACATGATATGGAGGTAAGGATGATCATTTCATGTAAAAACTTCAAATATACATTAATGGTAATTCATGAATGCTTCAACTACCATCAAATATTTCACCATAATTGCAAGGAAGGCATCATGATAACCATATTCAAGCTTGGAATCAACCAAAACAACCAAGGAATAAAAGAGATCAACAAATTGGCATATAACCTAACTATGCATCCATATAGCCAAAATCCCATCAATACATGATCAAAATTGGGGATGAATGAATGAAAATGACTCATATTGAATGTACATAACATATCCAAGCTTAACTTGTGGATTAATGGAGGTTTGGAAAGAGATTTGAGATTGAATCTCTTGGTAGGGCTTGAGCTACGTGATTTCCTGGAAAGCAGATGATGGTTGGCCAATTTTCAGCAAGTGGGAAGGGTTATCTCGGTTTGGGGGTTAATGGATGAATAAAGGGTTGAGTTAGGGTTCCATAGAGTCTAACCATGGTTAATTTGGTCAACAAATGAATAAGTTATGGTCATTTTAGTGCAGCAAGGCCAGTTTGGTCGCCGTTCCGTATTTCGGTTGAGTTTCGGTGGATCAAACGGCATTAGAAAAAATATAAGGCTAAGTTTATTAAACCCGAATCTTCGATACGAGTTCAACGAAGTTGACGAAACTCGAATCCGAGTTCCCGAGCTCAAGTTATCAATTACGGAACCAAGGGTACGCTAATTGCTCGTTAGCCCCCGACTTGAATTCGAAAATTAAAATAAATCCGAAACACATGCAAATGAACTCGAAAATACGAAATGAACATATATTAATATACAAGACACATATAAATCCAACATATTAAACTTGCATGAAATTCCGGTATCAATTCATATAGAAACGAAGCACGTAAATGTGGCTCATGAACAATATAACAATAAAATTCATAACATTTACAAATAATATACAAATTTCAAATGCGTAAATAATTTATAAATATAATGCATGCATAATTAATCACCTTAAATTGCATGAGTTCATGCAAACATATTAAACAATTCATACCACAATTAACATACATATATATTTATATTTATATAAATATTTGATATTAATAACATTAAAATAAAGTAATTAACATTTAATACATTTAACATAATATTAAATATGTAAATCACGTATAAATAATTATTTCGCACAATTTGATAAACACATACGTCATGCTGTACTACTTACTAAAAAAGAAAAAAAAAAACTGGGGCGTTACACTCATGGAAACCTCCTGAGCTCTATCGGCCACCTTATTTTATTCATTTTTTTTTAAAAAATAATAAAAATAAAATAAAATAGCTATCCGGGATTTCTCCATATTTTGGATTTAAGATTTAATTCAATCTTGGACTGCGGTTGTGAGAAGTGGAGTCCTGATGGGATTAGATTTCCTGTATGCAGATGGACTCCATATTTTCTGAGTCTATATAAGCGCATGACCTTGGCATAATCATCATTGCTATCAGAAAACAAGTTTGAAGTGCAACTCCGGCAGTAACACAAATCAGGGTGACTTATTGGGTGTGAATTCAGAGCTGCTTGTCTTGTGTTGAGCTACATTTTCTGCACGCCTTTGCCTTGCTTCTTCCCTTCCATCTCAGTCAGGCTCAATCTTCAGACGAAATATAGCGCATCTCTTCTACTCAGATTCTCGCTCACAAAGTGTTTGACAAATTTCCCCAGAGAGCTGCGAGAAGCCACTTCAATTTTTGTCTGCATCAAGAATTTGTGCAGGTTGATCTTGCCACTGCTCTGCTTCCATTTTATGTCGGAATTCACATATTCAGGAAATTGAGAAATTGGAATTAAACTTGCAGGTTTCAAACTTGGGACAACAACTTTATTTGTCTGATTTGCTTTGCATGGTGCCAAATTTTTTCAAACTTGGGACAGCAACTTTAGTTGATCCACTTGTTGCATTAATTCATTACTTTTAAAAGGAAAGGATATTCAATATTGACCTAGGCCTATAGTCAGAGCACGAACACCTTCTCTTGGATTTTTTTTTCTTTTTATTGCATATATTTGGGCCTTTCCTTTGATATATACGGCATGTGGAATGTAGAATTATAATTTAACCCTTTTCACTATACACATGATACCAAAAGGTTTCGGGATCAGTGAAGGCAATTCCCACAAAGCTAGGCTCACCTCACTTATTTTCTCTTGGATGGGAGAAACTCCTTATTGCTTTTGTAGTAACGTGGGCACTTATTTGGGGCCACCACAATTATTTCTTCTCCATGCATGTACACTTAAGCTTTTTGCCTTTCCATCCAGCATTACCATCCAACAAAAACACACAATTTGAATAGCCAACTAATTGTAGCTTTGATTTGTCAAGGAATTAAATTTTGGTTTGTCTCATCCAACCATCACGAGACTGGAACCTTTGAACAGCAGCCTTACTAATTTAAAGCTCTCCAAAGTGATTTTTTTTTTTTTCTTTAAACTTCATTTAGTGCTTGTTACATTCAATTTCTTTGCAAGAAAGAAGGCCTCTTGTTGCTGCACATTGACGTGGGTACGCATGCAGAAAATCCACATTTTTTTTTATTTTTTATTTATTTATTTATTTATTTTTTTGGATTTTGCAACAATCGACACTTGTTATCCCGAAGCTTCTTGAAGTCAACTTTGCGAATCTCCTTGATCTTTTAAGATCGATTAGTTTGCCTTTTGATTTATCATCCTATTTTCCATTCATGACTTGTTTCTATTCGGTTAATTCTTCTAACTCCCCTTCTATTTTTTTTGGCAGGAGATCAAAATTTCGGATTTCAGCAACCTTCAACACTTCGACTTGTGGGACTTCAACTTTTTGATCATCGATTTTGGATTTCTTTGGCAGCATCACAGTGAAATATTCTTAATTTTTTTCTTTCTCACTTATTTTACAGATACGACTCGTTGATCCTAAATCTCTTCTACTTGGTCTTTGTTTTTCGTAGATAATCCAAATCTCTCAAGATGTTTATCGAGGATCACGCCGAACCATTTCCATGCATCGCCATTGGCCGCGACAATGACAGCTTCAAAGTCAAACCTACTTCTTTACCCGTCCACAAGCCTGCTATCGATATTCACTTTCCTGAGCCTATTGATTCGACGCTGCATATCGCCGACTAGTCAGAAGAGATCACTACAGAACTATATGACGATCACATCGACGAATTCTTTCATTCGCCAGCCATCTTATTGAAATCTTCTCTACATGATGTCGACAACTTGATAACGGGCTTCTCACTTCCGAATCGACATCTCGTCACCAAAGGAACTTCTTGGAAGATTCCTTCTTCAAAGTTTGGTGAAGTATCCTTCCACGCCGGCTACTGGGAATGGACAGAACACATCTTGGCCTTCTTCGAACATCGTCTCGTTCAAGCAGACATCTACACAGCCATTCATGCTTCACTCTTCACGTATGTCGTCGACAAGAACGTCCTTCAGGCATTCTTCGAGTTATGGCATCCTTCGACGAATACTCTGCATACGGCTGTTGGGGAATTGTCAATCTCTCTATGAGATCTTCGTGGTATTTCCGGCTTGCCCATACTTGGAGATTTCTACGATGAGGCAACCCCTTCAGCTTATGAACTTCTCGGCGATCAGGCCCGAGCTCCACCTCTTCGCGAAACGACTCTACTCTTCCGCGTTGCTGCAAGTACTTGTTCTTAGCTTGTCACATGCTGCCTAAGACTTCTGATGGCATATTGATTTCCGATTGGATAAACTTCTGGTTTAAGGAAACGACTAGATATGCCCCTCCTCCATCGCAATCTACAAAAAAGAGAACCAACAAGCCATGATTTTCTCAAAATCCTTGCGGGAGTATCGACGCGTCCCTTCTACCTCGTGCCAATTACCACGTTGATCCATTCACGATCTTGGGAATCGAAGAGAATGTAAAAGAGGACACTTATCTTGCTGCTTTCCTCGCATGCTGGCTTTGCAGCTTTGTTCTTTCGCATGGACAAGTCGACTGAGTTCGTGCCACTGTTTTCAAAGTTGCCAGTCAGATAGCTCGTGGACGTCTTTTTCCTCTCGCTATACCTGTGTTAACAAGTATTTATCGCGGTTTAAGAGATATATCTACTTCGCCGAATCTGACCGAGTCTATTGCTGTCTTCCCTATTCATTATCTTATAGTTGGATAGCGCGATACTTCGACACTCACTTTACTTCCAACATTGAACAACAAATTGGGGACAAGTCAAAGGGTACTTTGATGGTAAGACATTCGGGGGAAAGCATGGCAAAATCTTTTGAAATTCAGCCGGCACGTGATTTGTTCCATAACATCAGCTCATCAGACCTTCGAAACTTACATCCCCAACATCAAGATAAGGAAGTACTGATGGATCGTACTTGTTTCTCCCTCACCCTCAAGGGTATTTTCATATCTCTGCGATCTAGCTACTTGACTTTTCGGTGTGGGAATGAACATCTTGTTAAAGCATACAGTCCTCATCGATTCAGCCAACAACACGGCCTTTGTCAACACATCCCGGGTCGCTTGAAGAAAGAAATCTTAACCTGCGAATTATCTGCACTTGTTCGACTTTGGCGCTCATGCGCTTTTCTGAACTCGTCATCCACAGTAGTTTTACCGGGAAAACATAATGTTTCGTCACTGGCTACGAAAGAGTACACAATTTGGTGGAAAGCAACTTGGGAAGCTACTCAGAGAAACAACACCAAAATTGTTTTGAAACTCACTCAAAAAAACCCGAAGCCAAACTCTACAATGCCAAAACAACATAAAGGTGATTCTTCTAAGGCTACGCAACAAAACGACGATCATGAACCCATTGCGAAAAAGCTAACTTCCCCTTCGAAGGCTTCTCATGACTCTATTCTCCCAGCAGAGAAAGAAGATAGTTCGACTGGGGATGCTTATCAAGTAGTTGAGAGGCCTAAGAAACGAATGACTTTACTCTACGCATCTTCCTCGAAACACGAGATAGCCAAGGAAGGCAATGAAGTCATCTCTGCCCTTTATTGTTCAGCCGAAGATTCTGACAGCCGACGCCAACTTAAGAAGAAGCAGAAGGTGTTCAATTTAGACAACATTACTATTGATTCTAACTTTTTTGCAAATTGCCCAAGTTCTAATCTACCGTTGGCTGAATTAACACTCTATGTATATATCGGCTGAAAATACTTTTTTTTTTTTTAATTATTAGTAGTTTCTTCGATCCTTTACTCACATCAATTATAACCCCTCTTTTTCTTTTCTTGCAGCTTTCACAACTTGAGGACGGAGTTCAAGCGACTTCTGAGCAGAGTGGTGGTTCCGTAAATGAGCTCACCCCTTTCGACTTGTGAAAAGTGGATTCTTCTCATCCTCCGAGTGGTAAAGCTAAAGCAGTTAGAGGAGATAGTGAACAACCAAGAATCACTCTACCCAAATTGATGCCTAAAGCGCGCCCGACAGAAGTACTTGAAACATCTAGAAAGGCATCTAAAGTTCCACATCGCCCTTCTATGGCTCCCGAACCGTCTGTGTTTTGCCTTCACGCTCTTTTTGGTGAAGCCGAGAAAATGTTGGTCAACTTCCTTTGGAAGAGTATTCGTGATAAGATTGAAAGAACTCCCTTTGAGACGCTCTCGAAGATAGAATCCGATATACGAGCTGTTTTTGGCAAGATGAAGGATTACATGAGAGATCCATCACCTTTGGAGAGTCGCCTGAAGGAATTTCTTGAGAATGCTTCAAACTTCGCAAGTGTTAAGTAGAAATCCATTCACAGGAAAACACAAGAGGCTCATGAGGAATCTCTCTCTCTTGCTTCACAAAGTTTTGACGAAGCTGAGGTACAGAAACATGAGTACGCCGGAGTAGTGGAGAATTTGAGGGCGGAACTTCGTCAAGCCGAAGAGAACTTAACCAAAATACAAGCTGACGTGTATGCTCGTCGAGAGGCTCTTTTGAAACTTCAAGATGCCCCTTATATGACCGAAAAGGAAAATGAAGCCCTTAAGAAGATGGAGGAGCTACTTGAAGAAACTCGTCAGGATTTGATAGACTTTGATATTTTCTCATAGATAGCTTAGAGTAGTTGATCGTTTTCCTTCGGTTGCTTAGCTTTAGGACTTTTCTTCTTTGCCCTTTTTCCTTCTTGATGATGTTATGAACTTTACTACTTTAGAGATTGCTTAATAAAAGTTAACTTTTTTTTTTTTATCTCACAACTCTTCGAGTAATTCCTTTTTTTTTTTAATGCCATTATAATACATAATTCATTATAACATGAAAGCATCAAAATCAAATAAACTAACTTTGCCTCCAACATATAACTTTATATGACTTTTTTTTTTTGTTTATACTTAGTTTTCATGAAGAATTATCAATTCAACATAAAACCAACATAAAGTCATGATAAAGTTGTGACTGAACTTAGAACAAATCTAAGCTGCCTACGTGCCCTAATAAAAGGGATCAAGTCATAACGTAGTTCAAAGAAAACTTCTTTGGAGAAGATTTAGGGGGACCGTTCACAGTTTATACTCATGCGGGCCAGGAGTATTCAAAGTTTAACCACCCTGAACAAGAGTGGGGAATTTCTATTTTAGCCACACGAAATACCATCAGTGGAGTAAGTTAGCAGTTTATCCACATACATTACAATTGGTGGTTACCGTACATAGTTTATACTCATATGGGTCAAGAGTTGACATGCAGTTTAGGCTCGTGCATCGAGGAGCGGCATGCTTCATTATGTATAGTATTTCTTCAAAAATTTTCCATTTATCGGTCCTATGCGCAAGCCATCTTTGTCGACCAACTTGTAGGCGCCATTTGTGTATACTTCTTTCACCACATGCGGACCATCCCATTTTGACATGAACTTACTTCCCATACGCTGAGTGATGGTGATAGGTCTTCTCACCGCTAAGACTAAGTCTCCAACTTGAAACTACCGTGGACGCACTTTTCTGTTGAACGCTCTCGTCATTCGAGCTTGATAGCATTCAAGCTGCTATTGCGCTGCGAGTCTTTTCTCATCTAATGCTTCTAACTCTTCAAGCCTGAGACGAGCGTTTTCTTCAGGAGTTAGTCCTTCTTGAATCGCGACACGAAGCGATGGAATTTGGCTTTGTAAGGGGAGCACGGCTTCAACTCCATAAACTAGTGAATACGGGGTAGCTTGAGTCGCAGTACGATGCGTCGTTCGATACGCCCATAATGCTTTCCCTACTCTTTCGTGCCAGTCCTTTTTTGACTTAGACACAACTTTCTTCAAAAGACTACACAATGTTTTGTTAAACGCCTCCGCCAAACCATTTGCAGGCGCGTTATAGATTGATGAATTCTGTTGTCTAAAGCTAAATTACACATAGAGTTTATCCATCAACTTGTTGTAGAAGGGTTTCCCATTATCAGTAATGATGTATCGAGGCACCCCGTACCTGAAGATTAAATTACATCTTATGAATTCGACCACCGTTTCCTTCTTTACTTCTCTAAGGGGTACTGCTTCCGCCCATTTCGAGAAGTAATCAGTGGCTGCCAATATGTAAGAATGACCACCCGACGACTTAGGAGTGATTGGCCCCACCACGTCAAGTCCCCAAGCATCGAACGACCAAGAAGCTACAGTCGGATGTAGAGGTTCGGGCGGTTGGCGTATCAGATTAGCATGTATTTGGCAAGCTTCGCATTTTCTCGCATAGTCCAAACAATCCTTGATCATAATTGGCCAGTAATATCCCATCCTCTTTATTCTGAAATGCAATTTCGGGCCCGATTGATGAGCCCCACATACTCCCGAGTGTGCCTCCGTCAAAGTTTTGATTATTTCATCACCGTTCAAGCAACGTTGGTAAGTCCCTTCATATGATCGTCGATACAAAGTATCCTTGTATAGCAGAAAACGAGAAGACCTCCTACGTACTTCTGTTTTATGTCGAGGATCAGACGGTAGCTTTCCATGTCTCAGATAGTCGACTATCGGAGTTCTCCAATCATTTTCATCATTTACCGCGATCGAAATAACGCTTACGTTCTCAGTGTTGAACTTTTCCAGTGAGGGCACAACCCATCGGTTACACACGGGTACGCTTGTCGTTTCACCTTTCGATAGGGCCATGGCGGTGGCCAAGTTAGCCAAAGCATCCGCCAACTTGTTTTCCTCCCTTGGAATGTGACTTAGGACAATATTTTCAAACTTTGTCATCAAATCAGAAGTTTGTTGATAGTATGGAACCAAGTCTTCCTTCCTGACTTCATACTCGTTTCGAAGTTGGTTCACTATCAATTTGGAGTCACCGTACACTTCTATACTTAAAATCCTGATTTCTAATGCCATTTGGAGAACGATGATCAGAGCTTGGTATTCGGCTACATTATTTGAGCATAATTCTCCTAATACGAAAGAGTACGTCAACACCAACCTTTCGGGATAGACGAACACCACTCCTGCACCTGCTCCGTCAAACCGGGCTCATCCATCAAAGAACATCATCCAGGCTGGCGAGGGTTCAACAAAGAAGACTTCTTCATCCGGGAGGTCATCTGACAGTTCCCAATCAGCTGGAACCGGGTGATCTGCTAAGAAATTAGCAAGCGCTTGACCTTTCACCACTTTCTGCGATACATAAACTATCTCGTATTGGTTAAATATGATGGACCACATAGCCAATCTTCCGGATAACACGGGTTTAGACATCACATATTTAACTGGGTCGGCTCGAGATATGAGTCTTATGGAGTAAGCCTCGAAGTAGTGTTTCAACTTCTTAATCGCATAAAACAACGCCAAACAGATCTTCTCAACAGGCGAGTACTTCAACTCGTTTTCTGTCAAAGCCCTACTAAGATAGTATAACGCTCTTTCCTTTCCTTCGTCGTTTTCTTGCGCCATTAAAGCACCAATTGACCTCTCCTGGGCAGCGATATATAAGATGAGCGGTTTTCCGGGTGTTGGAGCCCCTAAAACAGGCGGATTTGAAAGATGTCTCTTGATACTTTCGAATGCATTCTGACACCCCCGATCCCGTTCAAAAGTAGTGCCTTTCTTCATGAGATGACTAAAAGGTTGACATCTTCCAGCCAAATTTGATATGAACCTTCTAATGAATGCCAAGTTGCCTTGTAGACTCCGCAGTTGTTTGAGATTCTTGGGCGGGGGCATTTTCTGAATGGCGTTAATTTTTGCAGGGTCGACCTCAATTCCACGACGACGAACTATGAAACCGAGAAATTTTCCATAAGTGACTCCAAAAGCACATTTCAAAGGATTCATCTTCAAATTGTATTTTCTAGTCGATCAAACACAACTTGTAGATCCGCTAGATGATTTCTCTTTTCCTTAGTTTTTACTACAAGGTGATCGACATAGCATTCCACGTTTTTATGCAACATTTCATCGAAGATATTCTGTATAGCTCGTTGATAAGTAGCACCTGCATTCTTTAGTCCAAACGGCATAACTTTATAGTAGTATATGCCTTTAGGAGTGCGAAACGCCGTACATTCCTCATTTTGTGGAGACATTCTGATCTGGTTGTACCCCGATGATCCATCCATGAAAGACAAAGCTTCGTGCCCTGTAGTGGCATCAACCATAAGCTCGATGATCGGCAGCGGGAAGTCGTCCTTTGGGCAAGCTTTGTTTAAGTCTCGAAAATCCATGCATACGCGAATCTGGCCATTCTTCTTCTTGACCGGGACAATGCTGGAGATCCAAGTAGGGTATTTTACTTCTCTAATGAACCCAGCATCGATAAGCTTGTTGACTTCAGCTTCAATTAGAGGGACTAACTCTGGGCGACATAGACGTTGTGATTGCTTCACTGGCCGAGTTCCATGCTTTATGCCAAGGCGATGAGTCGCAATTTTCGGATCTAACCCGGGTATTTATTTGTATGTCCAAGCGAAGACATCTTTGTAGTCCTTTAACAAACTAATGTACTGAGTTGTTTCTTCGGAGTCGAGAAGTGCACTCACAAACAATGGCCGAGGCTCGTCTACCGTACCGAGGTTGACTTCTTGTAACTCGTCTACGGTTGCTCGTACTCCATCTTCAAGTTGCGGAGGCGCATCCTAGACTTCATCATCCGTGATTTCAGAGTCACAATCTTTATGAATCGAGACATGATTACACGTTCTTATGGTGACAGGCCCTTCCATTGTGATGAGCAAAGTAGAGGACGCGCCCCCAATCGAGAAATGGAAAGTTTGATTTTCTCCAGTCGTACTTGGCGATTTTGTGGACCCTTCATGAGCTGTGTTTCCATCAGCACATGCGCTTTCACCGAGATGATCGAACACCGAGCGACGTTTTGATGTATACTTATTCTATGAAGCTTCTTGATACTTAGGCCCGAGTCTCTTGAACACGGAAGGACGTTTCATGGGAGTAGCAAGCCTATCAAACACCGATACACGTTTATTCTTTTGATCGCCTTCATTTTTCATGGTGGAGATGTGTTACACATTCAGACGTTTATTTTTTTGAGATACACGTATTCTCACCGGTTCCGTGTGAACATATCCCACGCCTGTATTAGGCTGATTAACACGAAGTCCCTTTTGTTTTAGCTTAAGTTGTGCTTCCGTGAGGCCGTGAATCTTACCAGTTAATTCTGGTCTTAAGCTGCCTAAGGCCGACGGGGTAGAAAAGTCATATCATGATCTCTCTAAGAGTGTGTAAGCTTTCGGATCGAATACTCCTTCTAGCTTTTCAGGCCGCACTTCCGAAGATGGTGAATTTGCAGACTTCAAGTTGATGATGGGCATTATCAAGTCTGATTTCAAAGTTTCGAGACCGTTAAGGAATTTCACTTTTTGTCGTTCATCACGAGTTTCGCATGTGAGTTTGATTTCCTCATCGCAGACTTTGTGCTTTTCACTTGAAGATTCTATAGGAACTTCAATGGGTATATCCTCTTTTACGAATTCGGGCTCCAGGTAGAGCTTAGCATCAGCAAAGTGAGATTCAGCCTCGGTAAAGGGCTTCACATCCGCGTCCACTTTCACAACCTCCCCGTTCTTTAAATATTTGAAGCATTGGTGGAGGGTAGAGGGAACGACGCCGTTCTCATGAAGCCATGGTCTTCCTAACAATAGGTTGTAGGAGGTTCTAGCATCAATCACGTGAAGCAGGGTGCTAGCCTTTAGTTTTCCGATTTGAAGGTCTGTTCGGAGCATCCCCATTGCACGTTGGCCTCCTTGGTTGAATCCTTGGATAGTTAGGCGACTTTGAGATAACTCATCAATGGAGATACCTAGCTTCTTCATGGTAAACTTCGGCATGATGTTAACTACCGAACCTCCATCAATCAATATGCGGTTTACCTTTTGTTCATGCATGAATCCAGAGATGAAAAGTGGTCGATTATGTGGTTTTGGTCCCAACACCAAATCTTCGTCTGTGAAGTTAATCGCAGCGCTGGTCACATGACAAGAAACAACATGGAGAGTCTTTTCTTCACTGGAGACAGGATTCACATTTTCTACTTTCGATCCGAAGTACTTCTTCGGAAAAAAAGTCGCCTAAAGTCACGGGCTTCCAGTAGCACTTGTTTGAAGGCCCTTTTTGGTCAGGTGTTCTCGACTTCTTCTTTGGCTTATCTTGTGTATGCTTGAGCGGCGTTAGTCTCTTTGACCAAGTAGGATGAAACTTCTCAACTCGTTGTCTTTGCCTTCGGCGGCGCGTCACTATGGTCCATTCGCCTTCGTCCTCATCCTCGTTCGTTGCATATGTCTCACACTTAGCATTTTCAGTAGTTAATAAACTTGAAAGTAACCCCGGTTCAAAGCTCCCAAACTGGATTACTATGGGTGCCCCCGATGACACTAGCGGCGTTGTTTCATTCTTTCGGCTTTCAAGCGGATTGATATCTATCGAAGTGGCAACACTAGTAGTGTTCGTATCAGCTAAATCTTCGCAGTCGAGAATAATTTTCCCTTCTTTTGCCAAAGCCATGATTTTATCTTTCAAAACAAAACACTTTTCCAATGGGTGGCTAATGACTCGGTGATACTTGCAGTACTTCGGGTCATTCACCTTTCCACTTTCTCCGGGGCGTTTTGGCTCTGGCAGTTCTATCTTCTTCCTCGCGAGCAATTCATCGAAGATGTGTGCAACATCTGAGTCTGGGAATTGATACTCTTTTTCTTGCATCTCTTTTAGAGTGAGACGACGCCTCTCATTTTGCATGGTTTGACTTCTTGGCTTTTCTACACCTTTTTTGTCCTTGGGCGGGATCTTGACGGGAAGTGCTTTAACGGTGATAGACTCTTTTGTAGGAGGCTTAATGAATCTTTCGTTTTTCCTTATATCTTTTCTATCCCTCTTTTGATCATCTGCAAGATAGTTGGTGCCATGATTCGCGATGCTTAGTTCCATGTCGTGGGTGCGGGTAGCTAACTCTTCGAAAGTACGAGGTTTGATGCCCTGGAGAATGTAGAGGAGCCCCCAATGTATTCCTTGAGTGTACATTTCCACTGCGGATATTTCGGAGAGTCTATCTTTGTAGTTCAAACTCAGTGCTCTCCACCGGTTGATGTAGTCCACGACCGGTTCATTTTTCCATTGTTTCGTGTTGGTCAACTCGATCATGCTCACTGTGTGGCGAGTGCTGTAGAACCGATTGAGAAACTCTCTCTCCATCTTATCCCAACTGTCGATTGATTCGGGCTCTAAGTCGACGTACCAATCAAATGCGTTCCCCTTAAGCGATCGTACAAATTGCTTGACCAGATGATCTCCATATGTCCCCGCATTGTTGCAAGTTTCTACGAGGTGGGCAACATGTTGCTTAGGGTTGCCTTTGCCCTCGAACTGCTGAATATTCGATGGTTGATAACCCATTGGCATTTTTAGAGAGTCGATGCGCTTAGTATATGGTTTTGCATATGATGGAGAATTCTGATATGAAGCGCCATACTGAGCTCGTATTGTGTTGGTTATCATGCCCTGTAGTTCTTGAACAGATAAAGCAGCGATAGTCGCAGTAGAGTGATTCGTTCTTATCGCGGAGTCTTGTTTCTGAGGAGGAAAATTCACTTGCTTTCCATCGGTGGTTTGAGTGATTTGAACAGAAGGAGTCCGAGGGTCGTGGCTAGACTGGGAAGGATCGTTGTTTTCTAGTTTGCTCATGAGTTGGGCGATCTGGGAATCCTTCTCTTCCAAAGCTTGTTGCAGATGAGCTATCGCCTGAGCCATTTGCGCGACTTGATCTCCGTCGGTCATTACTTCAGTTCCCTTAGCCTTTTTTGCAAAGGGAGTTTCCTTCGGGTTGGTTTCCTTAGGGGTCGAAGGATTCGAGCCATCAGATGATTTTGAGTCGCTAAGATGACCATGTGTAGAAGATTTCGAATTTTGGTTAACTTCCTTATTTTTCAGTGCGAGTTGATCCTTCTTAGGAGACATGAAGAACTCGTGGAAGCAGGAATTCAATACGGAGGAGAAGAGATGAGAGGTAGGATCGGTCCCACTGGGCGTGCCAAAATTTATTCATAAAAAATTTTATTGTTTGCAAAATAATATTACAAGACGAAAAATAGTATGAACAACAAATATATAAATTTAAAAAGTTTAACGAATTTGATGGAATAATCCTAGCAAATCTATTCCTCTGATTCTTCTCTTCAATTTTGTATTCGAGGGCATGAAGCTTATTCCCGAACACTTAGGCGCGATTTTGGCCGATTTTGATGGAGAACACCACGTGATTTACCTGCAGCTTTGATGAGACCGTAGAACCATCACAGGTTGTAGTTTCGTGTAGCAGCGGGCTTGAATATCTAGAAGACTTGAAGATGACAAGAAGAAGACTTTGACGAAGACTTAGAAGACTTGATGAAGTGAAGATTCGCGCACGTGGGTAGACTTGACGGCCTGAAACTCCCTTGATGTCATTCTCTTCTCCTTGCTCTATGTCGATGTCGAAGTCTTGAAGTCCGTTGATCGAAGTCAATCCCTTTGAAGTGTTACCCATGACCTCTATTTATGGGTGTAGGGTTGAATATTTTGATAATTATCTCTTCATTTATTTATTAAAGGATAATATCAAATGTATTTATTTATTTATCCCTTTAATATGAATTTATATTAAAGAAAATAAATAAATGACATAAGCTTTGACTTGATTGGTCCACGTGTTGAGACATGCCACGTGTCGTCATTTAATTGGACATAACCAACTGAGCTGCAAGACTTGATTTGATTCGCGGGAACACTTCAATTTTGACACATGTCGATACTCGATTTGATGACAAAATAAATATTAAAATTATCAATTAAATCAATCCATTTAAATATTTTATGGATTTTGATTTAATATTTATCCAAAAAATATAAAAATAGCATGAATTAAATTCGATAATTAATATTTAATTACATGTGTCACATTTTAATTCGACGAAAATTAATTCGTCTACATAGATAAAATAAGTTATTTATTTTAAATAAATAAAGTATAATAATATCCAAAAGGGTTTGGATATTTTAGCTCTCTTAAAAGTTGATTGGAATTAGAATTCAAAGTCAAAGTCAAAATTACTTGATGATCAAGTAATAGGAGAGAGGGACAAAAACCTTAGCCCATAAGGACTAGGATTTTCGGCCACTCCCCTCCTATATATAGTGGAGCTCGAGCTCCCCTTGGGGCTAATGATTGATGATCTTCTTTTGGTTCATCTGTTGAACACCATCCTTTCTCCAAGATAAATTAAACCCTAGGTTAAGCCTAAACACTGACTAGAGAACTAGCATCCTTACTAGTTAGATTGTAGTCAAGTTGGTGGACTATCTCTAGAGAGCTTCAAGTTAGAAGTTTTGAAGATTCGAGCCTTACCAAGGAGAGGGGATCAACCCGCGTGAAGGGCGTTCTTGGGTGGCTTGAAACGCTTCAAGAAAGTTAATTAAGAAAGTAAGTTTCTAATCTCTATGAATTTGGATACACGATTGCGAGTCCAAGATCCTTTTGTTGGAATATTTTTAAATTTCCGCTGCTTTTCTGTTTCCGTTTTCCAACAAGTGGTATCAGAGCTACCTCGTTAATCGTGTTTCTGATTCGTCTCCACTTTACTGAATTTGGTAGAAATTCTTAGGCTTGATTCGATTGAGTATTTGTAATTGTTTTAGAAAGCCTGAATTACGAAACTGTGTTTTTCCTGAAAGTTTCTGAAAACTGGTTTTTTATAAAATTTAATTTTAAAACTGTTTTAGATTTGAAACAGTGTAAACTGTTTTTGGATTTCTTGGATTGGTTTTTCTTTTGAACAAAAACACGAAACGAAAACCCGGATTACGATGAACACGCGAAACCCCTCGCGCGAAGGCGTCGCGCGCGAGGACTTCGCGCGCACCGCCCGCCTGTCCTAGGCGTGCGTAGGGCTACCACCCAGCACCTCCCGCACGCCTGTGCGGGGAGCTTCCCGGGGGCGCCTAGGCGTGCCCGCCCGTCACCGCCCATTGCCGGCCCCCTGCTGGGCTAGAATCCCGCAAGCGTACGGGATTGCTCGCCCAGCCGCCCGCCATCCTGTCGAGAAGGGCCGCGCACGCCTGCGACGTGTAGCCCTTTTCGTGCACGGGCCCCATTTTCGTGATCTGTTTTCGTATTTCGTACAATCCAGTCCCAATTTTTATTTTAATTTTAAAATTTTTATTTTGAATATTTATTTTAATTTTTTGAATAAAATTTAAAATTGGGATTTTTTGAGAAATAGAAACGGTTTATATTTTGGGAAACTACATCTTTGATAAAATTATTAATTTTCAGAAATTAATTGGAATTTTATTAGTTTTTGCTAATTTGGGATTTATTGAAAGCTTTTATAAATAAGACTCGCATCAAGTCGTGTTTTAAGTCATTAGAACTTGAAACGGGAATTTTAATTTATTGGCTAAATTTAAATTCTCGCAAAAGCATGTTAGGTGATCATGGGTACTAGTCTATGTATGCTTTACATTTATGCACATGGATGGTTTACATTTGGGGTTGGAGCCCTATAGTTACGTTTTTCAATTGAGGTTGGAGCCTCACTTATGTGCGTACTGTTATGTGATTTATTATGTGGCTTTCCATATTATTGTTTTTGAGGCCGGGGTATGCCCCATGTATTTGTCTAAGGCCAATATGAAGATAGAGCCTTATTACTTTATGTCTTTTTCTTTTTATTGTAATTTGAGAGTAGAGATAGGTGGTGAGGTTTTATTTTCATTTTGGAGATAATGCACCCATGTAGTAAGATGGACCACATTCGAGTAACAAGGTGGCCATAAGTGAAGACCCCTCAAAATGTTAGTGAGGGGAATCTCAATTGTAAAAATGTAATAGAGATAGGGCTAGTATTTTGTTACCGCTTTCCCTTATGTGATTTAAACTGTTTATGTCGCATGTATGATAGAACTTGTGATTGTGGAGTGGCTCCCACATATCACGCATAAGATAGGTAGAACCCATGATCATTACATGTTAGTATCATGCTAGGACATGTTATCTGTTTATGTGCTTGTTTGAAATGCATTTAAGTTGTACTTGCATTTATCAAGACTAATAAAATTGGATGACATATATGTTGGTGAGGTCGAACCGGACAACTCTCCGGTTGATTCGAAAATTCCCATTAAATATTAAGCTAATTTCGAACAAATAGGTGTTTAATTCGAGATGCAAATTTTGAATTAAATTCCTAGCATTCCATCAATAGGTTTTAAGTTTAGTAAGTGAAGCTAGTTATTGTCCGCGGGTCGTGGGATAGCTAGTGGAGCTTATTAGTTCTTAGTTACCTAATTGATCATTTTAAATGATCAATATTTCGAGATCAATTTTGGCAAGGGCGATGTCCGCGAGTCGTGGGTTGTTCGAACTAAGTTTTGATCATGATCTTATGATTGATGGGTCTAGCTTAACGCCTAAGTAAATATTGATGTCACACGAGTCGTGGGTCCATATTAAAAGATAGGTGATGCAAAAACAATTACTAAGAGTTCTAAAGGTGTTAGAATTGGTAAGTTGTACCTACCTAGGGTTTTACTTAGAATGTCCGCGAGTCGTGGGTTCAAGGTAAAATGCTTAGGATCTTAGTACCCATTGGGAAACGTGTTCCTCTTAGATCTTTGGGAATTATAAATCTTTGAAAAACTTTGGGAGCTACATTAGATTAAAGACCTTATCTTTTGTATATCGTTATAATTCAGCATGCTCCCTAGTTCTCTGTTTTACCATTTAGATCGTAGATTCTGTGATTCTCTACGTGTTTTGAAATGGCAACCAAAAACCCTCTTGTATCGATCCTCGAGTCAAACAAGTTGACTGGTCCCAACTATTCTGATTGGCTGAGGAATCTAAAAATCATTTTAGATTCTGAGAAGAGAACTTATGTTCTCTTCGAAGGGGAGCCTAGTCCCGAAGGGGAGGCTCCCACTCGAGCCGAGAGGGAAGCGATCCAGAAGTGGAAGGATGATAATCTCTAAGCCCATTGCCTTATGTTGGCTAACATGTCTCTGGACTTGCAAAGGTAACATGAGGCTATGGAATTCGATTGGGAGATTTACGACCACTTAGAGCAACTTTACCGCCCTCATGAACGTGTTACAAGGTATAACACTTCAAAGGAATTGTTCCACTTGAGAATGAGGGAAGGTTCTAGTGTCCATGAGTATGGACTCAAGTTTCTCGCCCTTACTGAGAAACTTGCTTCCATCGACATACCACTAAAAGATGAGCTTTCAGTGGACTTGTTGCTAGCCTCGCTCCCACCATCATTCAACCCTTTTGTCCTTAACTTCAACATGAATCATGCTGGTGCTACTGTAGCTGAGCTGATTAGTCAACTTATGACTGCTGAAAGCACGATCAAGAAAGATAATAAGGTTCTGATGGTGAATGCTCCATCTTCCTTTTCTGGGCCTTCTAAAGGTAAGGGCAAGAAAGCCCGAAAGAAGAAGAAGAAACCTCTTAGGCCCACTGGTGGCGTTTCGAAGGGGAAGGCCCAAAAGAAGAAGCGTGATCAGAAAGAGGATGTTTGCTACCATTGTGGCAAAGCGGGACATTGGAGGAGAAACTGCCCAGAGTACAAGGCTACTCTAAAGAAAGGTATGTTTCTCGTTGAAAGAAATCTTTCTATTAATTCTAGTTCTTAGGTACTTGATACCGGTTGTGGAAATCATATCTGTAATGATGTACAGATGCTAAGTGAAGTCCAACAATTCGAAGAAGGAGAATGTGTCTTGAAGATCGGCGATGGCTCAAATGTTGAAGCTCGAGCTTTAGGCACAATTAGATTAGATTTAGGTAGTTTTGAGTTAGTTTTAAACAAAGTCCTTTATGTACCGAGAATTATTCGTAATATAATTTCAGATTCAATTTTAGATTGTGAAGGTTATGAAACTTATATTAAGAATGGTAAATACTTTATCAAACGGAACAACTCTTCCGTTCACATCGGTACTCTAAGTAATGGACTTTATCTAACTCAGAATATAAATATTATGAATATACAACGAGAAACTAAACGTAAGAGAGATGACAAAGTTTCAGCGCCCTTATGGCACGATAGATTAGGACACATTTCCAAGAACAGAATTAGCAAGATAAACACTTTAGGATCATTCTCTGAAAATGACCTCAAAAAGTTGACTTCTTGCGAATCCTGTCTCAAAGGAAAAATGTCCAAAGTCCCTTTTAAAGGAACTGTGGAACGTGCCACTAAGGTTTTGGATTTGATCCATTCTGATGTTTGTGGACCGCTTAGTGTAAGCACTAGAAACAATCATCAGTATTTCATAACCTTTACTGATGACTTTAGTCGGTATGGTTATGTATACTTAATGAAGTATAAATCTGAAGCTTTTGAGAAATTCTTAGAATTTCAAAAGGAGGTTGAGAACCAAACTGGTCACAAGATCAAAGCACTTCGATCTGATCGAGGAGGTGAGTATCTTAGTGAAGAATTCCTTAATCATCTCAAAGATAATGGGATTATCTCTCAGTGGACACCTCCGGGAACTCCTCAACTCAATGGAGTTTTTGAGAGAAGGAATTGAACCCTACTCGATATGGTTCATTCCATGATCAGTTTCACTGACTTACCACCTTCTTTCTGGGGTTATGCCCTAGAAACTGCAGCAAAGATTTTGAATCTAGTTCCCTCTAAGTCAGTCCCTAAAACGCCCTATGAAATGTGGCATGGTAAAATCCCTAGTTATTCTTACTTAAGAATTTGGGGTTGTCCTGCTTACGTGAAGAGGACAGTGGGAGATAAGTTAGAATCTTGTTCTAACTTATGCTATTTTGTAGGTTATCCTAAGAAATCCATAGGATATTACTTCTATGATCAATCTGAGCAAAAGGTGTTTGTTTCCAGAAACACGACTTTTCTGGAGGAACCGTTCCTTAAAGAAAAGAAGGGAAAGATCATAGAATTAGAGGAAGTACAAAGTGACCCCACGCCACCCACTGAGGAAACGTCCCCTTCTGACCAACTGCAACCAATCACGAATTTCGATACACACACAAATCCTCCTCTAAGACGTTCTGAACGCACTCCTAGACAACCGGAGAGATGGTATAGATTCTTCCATGAAATCTCTCAAAAGGATAATGATCCTTCAACATATGAGGAGGCACTTTCAGATTCTGACTCTGAACAGTGGATAGAAGCCATGAAATCCGAAATGGATTCCATGAACTCCAACTAAGGTTGGACCTTGGTAGATTTGCCTGATAGGGTCAAACCCATAGGTTGCAAATGGATCTTTAAAACAAAGCTTGGAGTTGATGGAAGCATTGCAGCCTACAAAGCAAGACTGGTTGCAAAAGGATTCACTCAAAGACCCGGCCTGGACTTTGATGAAACCTTTTCACCAGTTGCAATGCAAAAGTCTATTCAGACCATGCTTGCCATTGCTGCATATTATGACTATGAGATATGGCAAATGGATGTGAAAACTGCCTTTCTCAATTGTGACATTGATAAAGACATTTATATGGAACAACCCATAGGTTTCACATTCAGTGGGAGTGAGCAAAAGGTTTGCAAACTACAAAGATCAATCTATAGATTGAAACAGGCTTCTAGGAATTGGAACATTCGATTTGATGAATCAGTCAAAGCGTTTGGCTTCATTCAAATTTTGAATGAATCGTGTGTGTATAGAAAGGAATTGGAGACCTCAGTGCAATTCTTAGTGCTTTATGTTGATGACATCCTTCTTATTGGGAATTCAAAGGATGACATGGAAGTAACTAAGTTATGGTTATCGAACTAATTCGATATGAAAGATCTTGGTGATGCATCCTATATCCTTGGAATCAAAATCTATCGAGATAGATCTAGAAGGTTAATAGGACTATCACAGTAGATGTACATTGACAAAGTATTGAAGAGATTCAATATGGAGTCAGCAAAGGTTAAGAACCTTCCTATGAGTGTAGGAACATGTCTTTCAAAGAAGATGTGTCCTAATACTAACCTTGAGAAGGAAAGAATGACTCATACACCTTATGCATCAGCAATAGGTAGCATAATGTATGCAATGTTATGTACTCGACCGGATGTGGCTTATGCACTTAGTGTAACAAGTCGTTTCCAATCTGACCCTGGAGATGGTCACTGGGCTGCCGTGCAGAATATTCTTAAGTACTTGAAAAGTACTAAAGATTTATTCTTAGTTTACGGAGGTCAGAAAGATCTTACTGTCGAAGGATACTGCGATGCAAGCTTTGCATCTGACTTAGATGATTTTAAGTCAATGTCAGGATACATTTTCTGCCTAAACGGCGGAGCAGTGAGTTGGAAGAGTTCCAAGCAAACGACCACTGTAGATTCGACCACTGAGGCTGAATACTTGGCTGCAAATGATGTAGCTAAGGAAGGTGTTTGGATTAGAAACTTCATTCAAGAGTTGAATGTTGTTCCTAGCATGAAACACCCCATCACTGTGTTTTGTGACAACACTGGGGCTGTTGCTCAAGCAAGAGAACCAAGGTCTCACCAACGGACCAAGCACATTATGAGGAAGTATCACCTAATCCGTGATATTATCAAAAGAGGAGATGTGCAAATTGAGAGGGTCACATCAGCAGAGAACGTGGCAGATCCACTTACTAAACCCCTTAGGCGAGAAGTTTTCCAAGGTCATCTTCAGAGATGGGACTTAGAGTAGCTTTAGAATGGCTTTGACGGGCAAGTGGGATATTGTTAGGAATAGTGCCCTAGAAAGCCGATTGTATATCCGCTTTGTGCTTTTCCTTATTGCAATCACAGACAATCTTTGAATGAAATAACGAATTAAGGCAACACTTCTTTATATGCTCCTGTTTAGTATACGTTTACTTTATCTGTGCATGTATGAGAACTCCCCTAATCCTGATGACTTTAGGACTCTACCATTTAGGTGAAATGGTTCATGAAACGAGCCCTATATCACATAAGTCATGATTAGTAAAATACTCCAAGCCGATGAGTCCTACCGACAGTGGGAGTGTCAACCTGACTCCTCTAAGGCTTGCTTATGGGATCACGCCCTTAAAAAGGACCACCTTATTTCATGGAGGTGCAAAGTGTATAGTTGATACGTGCGTGATACACGAGGGTGCTTACTTTAATAAGTTTGTTCACTGAGGTGCCCCGTGTGAGAACATTCCTAAATGGGAAAGGAAGTTTCTATTTCAGGAAATGGAAACTTCCAGATTAGGAAATATCTCACGAGTCATTGATGTGATTAATTGATCCTTAGACTTGAGGTTCCATGTCACTTTATGAGTTAACTCTGTAGTCTTAGGTATAAGCTTTAAAGGGTGTCGCCTTAGACAACTGATTCGAGGCTTATGCTGGGGCTGTACAAGTGATTCATGAAAGTGAATGAGAATCAAGAAAGGACCTACACTTGCATTTTCAAGGTCATCTCTTAATGTGTAAGTCATTCATATGCCATATGGATTCCTTGGCCAAGGCAGTAGATCAAGACATCAAGAAAAGGGTTTCTTGGATTGAGATCAAATGGATATGAAATGTACTTAGCTTTAAGACCGGATTATTAGGGTTCTGATTATTCCCTTACCCTAGATCTTGGTTGAGAGATAGTAAGTAGGAGGATTGTATCTCACATGAATCAATGACTTAAAGGTTCTGTCGAATCCGAACATTCCAATTCAGCTAGGGGTTAAACACCTGTTGCTAGACTATGGTCGTTTAATCTGTGAACTGATTAATTAATTAGTGCATTAATTAATTAGGGTCACTGCTAATTGAATTGAGAACCTAGAGGGTCACACACAAGAACTTGGTTACATGCGTTAAGGCTTTAAAATGATTAAACGAGTTAATCGGGCCTAGAGGGTCCCACACGTGTGAAATCACACGTGTGGGTCACGTGACTAGACGCGTGTCATTGGGACACGTGTGCCGCATGTGTTTATTTGATTAAATATTAAATAATTAATTTATTAATTATTTAATAGACTTTGGTTTAATTTGAGTTAAAATGAAAGTCTTATTTTGGAGTAAAATAATCTAGTTAATTAATTGTGAATTAATTAATTAGATAAAATAAGTTATTTATTTTAAATAAATAAAGTATAATAATATCCAAAAGGGTTTGGATATTTTAGCTCTCTTAAAAGTTGATTTGAATTAGAATTCAAAGTCAAGTCAAAATTACTTGATTATAGAGTAATAGGAGAGAGGGACAAAAACCCTAGCCCATAAGGACTAGGATTATCGGCCACTCCCCTCCTATATATAGGGCTCGAGCTCCCCTTGGGGCTAATGATTGATGATCTTCTTTTGGTTCATGTGTTGAACACCATCCTTTCTCCAAGATAAATTAAACCCTAGGTTAAGCCTAAACACTAACTAGAGAACTAGCATCCTTACTAGTTAGATTGTAGTCAAGTTGGTGGACTATCTCTAGAGAGCTTAAAGTTAGAAGTTTTGAAGATTCGAGCTTTACCAAGGAGAGGGGATCAAGCCATGAGAAGAGCGTTCTTGGGTGGCTTGAAACGCTTCAAGAAAGTTAATTAAGAAGTAAGTTTCTAATCTCTACGAATTTGGAAAATTTTTAAATTTCCACTGCTTTTCTGATTCCGTTTTCCAACACGTCAGGGATTAGTTCGAAAGAGGTTTTTAATCCACAAGGTCCTCCAATGTGCGTGAAATCACGACCCTCAACTTTCCGGAACCTAGCCACTTGAGAAAAATATACCTTCCACTAGAGCAAGTTGACAAGTAACCAAAATAGTGAGAGTGCCCCGTCTCTCAACAACCAACGAGAGAACCCCGTCTCTCGAGCAAGCAACAAGAGAACCCCGTCTCTTGACAACCCTGAGAGAATCCCCGTCTCTCACGCACACAAAATAAAATTCAAGCGAGCACTTAGATAAACATTTACAATTAACACACAAGGAGCAAGTAGAAATTATCAGTTATGCAACTTATTGTTTACATAAAACAATTAGCAGTAAAGATGGAATCATATCCAGGAATAAGAAAATAATAATAAACAAATAATAATAAAATAATGGTGCAAGTGGTATGCATGATTAAGTGTACCGTTCACCTAGGATTATAGTTCTTGCACTAAAACAATTCGGCCGAATACTTGATTCTTTAGTTGAGATTTTTCTCGCTTTGCCCCGCTACGGTTTGATATTCCCATTCTTGATAATCATCTTAGCTCTAGTGCTATTTTCTAACATAATCCGTAAATCATCATTAATCACCACATCTTCATACCCGTATTTAACCTCAGATTTATCGGTTGCACCCTTCTTAAATTAATTACCACATCCACTTTTGGGTTTTGGAATGGAAAACAACCCTAGGTTTCTTGTCATAGAGGGGTTGTATATTTAAGCTTAAAAGACTGGCTTTGTGCTCCAAGCAGACTCTTATCCGATAACTAGAGAGAACAGGTTTTACCATTTCCTCAACCTCCTTAGTCGAAGTAACACATTTCCCGAAGCAAGGGTCTTAAACTCTTTATTTGAAATCTGAAAGTTGAGCTCCTGTTCCATTATAAGATAACACGGCGGAACCATTCATACCATTAAGATCTTTGGTTCTATGACTATTTTTAGTCGAGTTGTTTACCCTGTCCATTTTATGAAGGTTTCCATTTACGGCGGATGTTTGATGCGGAAAAGGAACTAACTCAACAAGCACACTTGTATAGAAACCGAAGGGATCAAGTCCTAGTGAAACTTCTTCCAATTGGTCCCTAAAACTTTTATGATGTACCCAACAACTCTGCAAAAGATCTTGAAAGAGACGATCAATTAGCTTCAATTTTCTTGGAAGTGTTCACGACAACTGGTATATTTATGGAAGCGACGCCGACAGCACGAATGAAAGGGCGATGTGCAGTTACAGGCATCTCTAGGGTATAAGTAACAACTTCGTAAGAGAACTCTTGCCGGAGTTAACCTATTAAAGCTTGGGATTGATTCCGAGTATTAACCAAGTTGAATTCTTTTCTAGTTACTGAGTCAACTGATATCCTGACACACACCCTTCAACGGCAGCCGTATTCTGAAAATAGTAATAAAGCGAAGGTACTGTCGATGATGGGACTTTTCTTTGTGTAAGGGGAAAGAAAAATTTCCTTTACATGATTTTGATAGAAAACTCTGGAAAGAATCGGTTTTCTTGAAATTCCAACTCCCTTGAGTAAGGTTTAACTTCCGGTTTTAGTTATTCCCAGGCCATCTCTCCCCCTTAAGAAAATAAACTGTCTAATTCCTTGAGCTCGTTTACCACTCCATAATTTTCGACTATATTCCCAATCTGATCTGATATCTGTAATTTTTCCAACATCCCAATAATCCTCCGAATATTACCCGAACATAATTTCTTCCAATCTCTTGATTCAATATAATCTTAATTGAAACGATAGTTGAAGTAGAATCAGAGAGAGAGCCGAACCTATCATAGTAAACACTAAATAATGCATGCCGGTTAAAATGTTAATGCACATTTTAAACTCACAACCAATTTAGAATGCAACACGTTAGAATAATTATATTAATTTAAGGTACGCATATAACAAAGAAACTTTGACTAATTTAGACAAGGTACTCAACAAATCACTCAACAACAATAATTGTAGTAATAAATGTAAATGAGAGACAAGTTAAATTAATACAATATATGATGCACGTGTGTATGAATGCATTGAAGAACCTGTCACCGTAGGAAGGTTAGGCTTGGATCCGGTATCCGTTTCTTGTAGCCAAATTACAAGCTTGGTTCGAACGATTGATCATTCTCAAATTTTCCTACGGTCTCTTAAATCTTCAGAATTTTCCAACTTCAACTTAGACCCTTCCATGACTTGGTTGAAATTTCTTGAACCCAACTCCTTCTCGATTATTATTGCCAAATAGTTTCCAAACCCTTTTCCATAATTTATTCCTTGGTCCAAAATTTCTTGGTAGAACTTTCGGTAACTTTAGGATCCGAGGTGGCACTTCTTGGATTTAATTGCTTCTATTCGCATGCCATTGATATCTCGACATTTTCCAAGGAATTAATCTCTAACGGTGATCCCGACATTCATCCTCACCATCATATTGCCGTTCTTTATTGTTTCCAGTTATTGCTCTATATCTTCCAGTTCAACCATATAATGATTGGTAATCGTTGAAGCCACTTCATTCTTAACTCTCCGAAAATGCCTCTTCCTTGTTGCTAGAATTTCCAGCCTAAGCATCTTCGATATATTATTTTTTTCCAACCTTTCGGATCTTGTAAATGATTTCCCACGCTTGATTCTTCTTTTCCGGTTCTCATCACTTCAATTTTCAATCCCAATAGAAAAGGATGATGACTCCTAAATCCTCATACAAATTTCTGGCACGCTTTCTTACCCTTCCCAAGTTGGAGAGGTAGTCTTGTGATAAACGGAAATCATCGCATGATTGGCCGTGGGTTGATATCATTTCCATAACCTGTCACTCACAACTTATCTTGCAAATAAATGTATGTGGGTAAGGCGTGCTCATATCAAATAGTTGTCACATAATTGATGCCGATAACGAGAATTTAATACAAAATGCAACAAGTAATTCATCAATGTTTAAGATAAGACACGTTGATCACATAGATTTCAAACAATTTAAAATCAATCAATTGACACTTAATAGCATAAATTAATGCAATATACAAGTAGTCAAATAATTCAATTGATTCTAATAAACTCATGTAAGTTCAAGTAGATCAAGAAATTCAGATAATATACAAGACTCTCAAATTGACAATTAGTTTCCTATGCCATACGACCTAGACTTGACTCGACACGACACTAGAACCTCGATTTTACAACCGGGCTTTGATACCACCAAAGATGTAGCACCCCTACACGTGGGGATGCCACACCCCCGCACTACAGGCCGATCCACCCACGAAATAAATAGTCTGTACATGAACCAACCTACAGCGAACGGGTGACAATAAAAATAAAATGACCGGCTAGGCGGGACTAACTCATACATGCAATATAAATAAAGCGGAAGCATAACCTGTTCAATAACAAACATCACTACTAGCATGCTATAACATTGATCATTTGCCAAGCAACTCGTATACTAGTTCACATATCAATACATTATCATCTCCTAAAATACATAACAAATAACATTAAGCATAATTCCTTTGGAACAATAAATCAACAACTAAATAAAATGCACCGTGCTTGACTCAACTACAAGGACTGGACTCGACTCACATCCCGCCTAGCGTGCACCTGCAATAGCCTGAAAGGTGGAGGCGTCAGTCTATGAAGACTGAGTGAGGGGTTTAAATAGATATTTGCGCAGTTAACATGCAAGCTATATTCTCGGGTAAAGTTTTATAAAAGATAAATATATAAGTTGAATAATAAGATATATTCGCCCGAGAATACAACTATCAATACTAAATACTTGATCATTTCATGCATTCAATACATGGCCCCGACGAGTGAGGGCGGTCTCCAACCTTACTCCAAATGTACATGAATCATGCTTGCGTTGTTAATCAATAGGTGATCATGCAATTCAATTATCGTGCAATCGTGCGATAGTGTAATCAAGTAAAACCTGCATGGAATGGAAATCATGCAATAACCCGAGGACAATTCGTGGTGCCGGACCCGTCCCCAGTCTCCTTCTCCCTCCAATGATGGGAAGGTAGCTAGACTTTACCATCCACAACGTGTTGAGCAGAGGGTACATGAATCCCTAAGCCCGGAACTCCTTCCTCCACTAATCTCCTAGCGGATTCAGGGGTCATCCCAATGTGGTGAGGATAGCGTGAGAGTTACCCGTCAGCCCTTGCTTTCCCGGTTGGCTCAAGCCACTACCCTTGGGCCCAACGTGAACGGTCATGCTTACTCGCCTAACATGCTTGATTATTGACAATAACATGGCTTGCTTGCTTGCTTTTCATGATCATGACTTGCTTGAAATGGTAAGTGATTTCATATAAAATTATAGATATAGATACCTTTTGGCCGAAAGATCACATAAGGGATATACAGGTTCTATATAGCTAGCAATTAAACCTCACCTGACAGGTGACACGACGACTCATGGGTGCGTGAACGTTTTCATGATCAACAATCTCCGCCCTGGAGAGTAACTGGATAAGAAACGGGACAATGTACGTGCATGAGACCACAATTCAAGAATATTACCAAATTGAAGACACATGGCGTGATCAAGTAACAGACATCGTTCAATGAGCAATGTAGCATGTAAATATCATGTTTTGACATGTAATTGATCATATAATCACAATTTGGGGTCAAATAAACCATTGGAGTTAAACTCCAAAATTCTATTTTTGTGCAGAATGTTTCTGCCTCTCCAGAGGCCTGGGAACGGCCGTTCCGGCCCTTAGTTCAAAATGCGAAGGGCCGTTCCCAGCTCCCCGAAGTTGCTCCCCGAAGATGGGAACGGCCGTTCCGGCTTACAAGCCAAAACGGGAAGGGCCGTTCCCGTCCTCGCCGCCATGCACACAACTCAAAATATGGGAAGGGCCGTTCCCGTTACTCAGAAGATACAGAAACAAAGCATGAAGAATAGGGGAGCTACGAACCAAGCTCCAAATCATCCCAATCACTTATAATCCAATCCCTACTTGCATAATTCATAAAGGAAACATGCTAGCATACCTAAAACACAATAGAATTCAACTTAAACACTCATATTAGACTCCAATCATCATAATCATCATATCAAGCTCATATATTAACTTAACATATAACTCCATGATCCTCACAATTTATACATGAATTTCAAGTCTAAAGCTTAGCATCATGCTTTTAATAATTAAACACAAGTTAGCAAGCTTAACTTCTAACCCTAGCTTCAAGAAATATAATCAAGAGCTCACATATATACCTTGAGATGGAAGTAGATGGAAGAAGGTAATAGAAATGGAAGATAGAGCTTCAACTCCCTATTTTCTTGGAAAACTTGATGAGATTGATGAACTCTTTCCTTCCTTTCTTGGAGGTTTTTGGCTCGGTGGAAAAGAGCAAAGATGGATGATGATTTTGATGAAAAAATGAAAGGAAGATGGTGGAAGAGATGTATATATCGATATATCTCTTGAAGAGATATAGTTTTTTGCAGTTAAATCCTCTAAAGATATAAGTTCATGCAATTGAGTATGTCAAGTTTGGAAAATGATCAATTAAACCCAAGAACTAATTATGCAATTTAGTCCTCACATTTACAAGAATAATAATTTAGGGACAAGTATGCAATTAATTCATGTTCGATAATTATTTAACGTAGCAATTAAATTCACTTTATCAAATAATTCTCAAGTTAACACGTATTCCCACATTTCCACGTAATCATGTTGGAACTTAATTTATAAAATCAATAGAACACATATATAAATTGTGATAAATGAGAGAAATAAATAAAATCCTAACGCTCGAAACTCACACGTGTCGAGCGTACCTGACTGTCTGGAAATTGGGGCGTTACACAAACCTCTCAAGGCCGTGGAGAAAATGGAGCGACAAACACAGAAAAGAGTATAGTGGCCCAGCCGCCAGTAGCAGCGGACACAAGGGTATCCAACCCCAATACCGCCAATCAGATAAGGCCCCCCACGAGTGTAGTGATCAGAGGGGCTCAGGGGAGCGATGATCAAGCTTCCCAAAAAAGGAAAAGAATGCCCGACACTTTTGCCATAACCGGCAAGGGCAAGCAGGTTGTTGAGGGCCCCAAGGGTGATGGAGATACTTCCTCCTCCGAGGAAGAACATTTGTGGGGATTCGAGCTCAAAGGGGATAGGAACTACATGCGCTCCATGGAAGGGGGCCCCATTCTATTGAATCATGGATCACCCTCGCGTGCCATTAGCGACGGCCTATATGAGAGGGTCCAATTCACAAGGGACCACAAGGCTTTATACTCCGAGCCTGTGGAAAAGGTGACTGGCGACATGATTCATGCCGTAATTTCTGTGAGTAACTTTTATGCTTGTAATCTTTGTCTTTTGAAGATGTTATTTTCCAAGATTTTCATTCAGTCCCACCCTTTTGAGCCCATGCAGCAAGTTCTCTGAGGGCGAAGAATATCCAAATGCGCGCCTCGGTTTATGCTGACCGGAAAGCCAAATACAAGAAGATGGCATGCTCGAACGACCCCGCCCAGATCCAGGATGAACTACAGGTGGAGAAGGTCAAGTTCATCTCCCTTGAAGCGGAGCATAAGAAGCTGGAGATAGAGATGAAGAAGCTGCAGGAGGACTTTACGAATGCCGAGACTGCTCGGAGGAGCTGGCACACGCAGTATAATAACCTCAACGAGAGCACTCAGAAGCTGAAGGAAGACCGCGACGGATGGGTCGCCAAATTCAATGCTTCAGAGAAGAAGTACGAAGACATGATGAGCCAGATCCCCCATCACATAGAGCAGGCCAATAAAGAAGCGCTCATCAAGTTTTGCCACTCAAAGGCATTCAACTTTGTGGCCTCCCTGCATTGCCTTGATGAAGCCCAAAAAGCTTTTAACTTGGCGATTGAGCAGGGTATTTTCAAGGGTCTGACTGACGTGTCCGCTCGTGGAAGGTCAGATATGGGGCTCATGTTCAACGGGCGTTGTGTCGAGGAGGACGAGGATCGTGAAGACCCTGAGTCAAATCATTCCGAGCCGGAGTACATCTTTTTGGTCACGCTCATCCAAGACGAATACATGGCTGCTCATCCTCCGGAGGGAGCCTCTCAGGTGGAACAAAATGAGGGGACTAATAATGTCAGTGCCGCTCCCGAAAATCTTCCAATAAATGAGCCTGCGGCGCCAATTGCCAAGCCTCCCGTCCCAGCAAACCAAAATGCTTTGGTTCCACCGGCTGAGGGCAATGAGCCTATAATTCCTCCAACGCCAGAAAACAACGAGCCTACCCCTCCACCGCAAGAACCCGCTGCTCCCGCTCAACAGGAGTCGTGAACTTGGAAGAGGATGTTGCTGCTGCAGCTTCAGCTTCTATTTGTATTTCCTTTCTGCACTTTTTGTGGGCCATGATGCCCTTGTTTTACATCATTGTAATTATTTCACTTTAAATCAAAGCTCATTTCCTTTTGATTTTGTCTTTGTTTCCATGTTTGCGCGCTTGTTATTGTCAAAATCTTATATTTATAAGACTATGAGTAATTTTAAGCTCAAGCAAAAGACATAAGAGAACTTGGAAATTTTTGCTAAGTCTCTGAGTAAGTAGGAGGGTCTTACTTTGCACGTGCCCCCATTTCAAGATCCACGAAAATTTTGCGAAAGCATGGATTCAATTCATGTCTTGAACGAGCATGAGGGCTCCTTTAACAGTTAAGCCCCAGCTTAGGTTTGATGAAAATCTGCAAAGATTGGCTAAGTCCCAAAAGTTGAGTGTAGGTTTTCCCCCTCAAGGTCACCCTTATAAATAGGACTTGTGCAAATTCATGTGTGTAATGCACTTGTGCCATTCCGTGGACGCATGCGAGGGTCCCACTTCAAGGGTGTCACTCGTGAGTGCTGGTACCGGAACCCGAAATAGTACTACTCCGGGACCGTACTTTAAATTTTTTCTTTAATATACAGGTATCAAAATATTTCTAAAATATTTAAATACAAAGCAGTGGAAGACTTAGCCGGATCTACTCATGTATATACATGCAATTGATATTAAATTTTAAATCACAAAGTAGAAAAATAAAGCACGCAATTAACACTTAAGAGCACCTAATTCATTATGCTTAAATAAAAACAATATAAAAATACCTTTCACCGAAGATGGCTACTGCGCCCGGAATTCGCCTCCCGAGAAACCAATTCGCGATCTCCTCGCGAAACCGGCAGAGCTTCCCTGTAATAACCCCAGGGACACCCTCGGAGTGTGGGCTCCGAAGTATTTCTCTAAATACTTAGAGAAAATAAAACTTGAAACTAGAAAACCCTTTTCAGGGTTTATTCTCCCGAATTCAGGTGTTTATATATAAACACATAATTAAAATTAATTCTAAAATAAATCAGAATTAACTAGGAGAATGGGATATGGTTTAAAAGCCGAGAGTTTAGCCAAAACCTCTCCAAAGTTGGATTGAAAAAATGAAATGGCAAGGCCCCTATTTATGGGGGAAAAACCGAGGGAAAAATATTAATTTCACCTCCCACTTGCATGTGCAACTTGGATACGAAAACCAAGGTGACTACGTTGAAGCTCTCATCACCACGAGTCCAATGCCGCCGAGAACTCCGCGATTGGAGCTCATACGCGCCCTCACGAGCGGCCACAAGGTGGCGCGTGTGATGTACCTTCGGCCTAGGGTTTGGGTGACATGGCCTCTTCTGGAGCGGCCATGTGTCCGGGTCCGACCCTATCCGAGAACTGACCCGTTGACCCGTTTGACTGACCCGGTCCAGACAAATCTGGACCGTTGCTTCATGTTGACATGGCGTGATCTGGACCGTCCACGTGTCGCACACGTGGTGCCCAGTCAGCGCCACTTGGCAGCTGACCCGCTGACATGGCATGCCACGTCAGCTCTGATTTTTTTTTTTCGATGAAAATTTTATTTTCTCCAAAATCAAATTCCGAGTATTTCCAACTCTTTGGAACTTGCTTGGCTAGTTTCAAACACTTTGAAATTTTATTTCTCTCTTTCCCTTTAACGTTTTATCTTCGGGTTTTCGATTGGGGCTTGCAGGGGGACCTGCAGGACTAATTAATTTTAGCTCCAAACGGATTAATATATTATCATCCCATGATAATAACTAATTACCGTTTAACAATATTTAATTCCACTAAATAAATATTGTTGCACTCTAAAATTAATTAAATTATTCACGAATTTCTCGATCTAGAATAATTTTTCATTTTACTCCTCCATGTAGATATCCATGGAAAATAAATTAATACTACTATCATTTATTTTTCATTTCTAATCTGAAATTTCCTGATTCGCCTTAAGTTCAAATCTCTTGTACGTGAAACACATTCAACATACAACTTCAGTGACGCATCACACGAAGTACTTTGGCCAAAGTTTTAATTCGAACTTTGCAAATCCATTTCAGGGATATCTTTTAACTTTCCAGCAAACCCACAGATTCCTCGATCAATATTTCTCTTTAGCACATTTCATGTAATCACTGAACGTACAAAGGTTTCGGTCATTCGATATCGAGACCTCACTTATGAGCAAGTTACAATGATTAACACTACATGCTTAAAGTCGAAATACTACCAGGATTAAGAGTTCAATGCTCTATAAGATTTGTTCATTTTAGATAGTAGTTTAAAATGAACTATCTAAGTGGTCCAGTTCGATGTTTCCAAATCTATTGAAAATCATCAATGTGTTATAATTGGAAACTCCATTTCCCTATGATGAAAGACTAATCATCTTATATAACACATTGTAGTCTCGATAAGAACTTATTCTTATCATATCGACTAGAACTTTAATAACACGTGATTTCGATATCCAAAGTCCTTTCCTATGAAACACATTTCATATAAGAATATCATCACACGTTATTAATTATGTTAATATACTCATAACTTGCGATAATTTCAGTTTTATTAATCCAACAAAATACGAAGTATTTACAAAGAAATTGGATTTTCAGGGCACTAATCCCAACAATCTCCCACTTGCCCTAAATCCAATTGGCTACACATCTAAGCCCCATCCCTTCTACATGAGTATTAAAACTCTTTTATGCCAAAGTCTTAGTGAAGGGATCTGCCAGATTATTTACCGAGTCAATCTTTACTACTGCCACTTCTCCACGTTTCACATAATCTCGAATAATGTGGAACTTTCTCTCGATGTGCTTTACACGGTTATGACTTCGAGGTTCCTTGGAGTTGGCCAACGCTCCAGCATTGTCATAGTACAATGTGATTAGTGTAAGTCCATCTTTGATGACTTCCGAATCTATTAGGAAATTTCTAAACCAATACGCTTCTTTGGCTGCTTCCGAAGCTGCCACGTATTCGGCTTCCATGGTGGAGTCAGCAATGTAACTTTTCTTAATACTCCTCCAACTTACGGCTGCTCCCCCCAGAGTAAACACGTATCCAGACGTCGAACATCTAGAATCTAAATCAGATTGAAAATCTAAATCTGTGTACCCTATAGGGATGAGCTCATCACTGCGATAAACAAACATATAATCCCTAGTTCTTCTCAACTACTTCAATATATGCTTTACAGCTATCCAGTGTTGGGGTCCAGGGTTTGACTGATATCTGCTGACCATACCCACAACATAACAGATATCTGGCATTGTACATAACATGGCATACATGAGGCTTCCTCGACTGATGAAGCATATGGAACATTTTTCATTTCCTCTGTCTCTTCAGCTGTCTTGGGACACTGATCTCGAGACAGATGAACTCCATATCAGAAAGGTAATGAACCTTTCTTAGAGTCAGCCATATTGTACCTTGCCAACATCTTATCTATATATGCTGCTTGTGATAAACCAATCATCTTATTTTTACGATCACAACAAAGTCTGATCCCTAAAATATAACTGGCCTCACCTAGGTCTTTCATGTCAAACTGATTTGACAGCCAAATCTTGACTGCTGACAATACTCCTGTATCATTCCCAATGAGCAAAATATCGTCTACGTATAAAACTAAAAATGTTACAACACTACTCTGATGTCTTTTGTACACACATGGTTCATCAGGCAACCATATAAATCCAAAAGATTTAATTGCTTCATTAAATCTGATGTTCCATGATCTAGACACTTGCTTAAGACCATAGATTGATCTATTAAGCTTGCATACCATACGCTCCTGATTTCTGGCTATAAAGCCCTCAGGTTGAGCCATGTATATCTCTTCTTGAAGGTGCCCGTTCAAGAAGGCAGTTTTTACATCCATTTGCCAGATTTCATAATCATAATAAGCGACAATGGAGAGAAGAATCCTTATGGACTTAAGCATAGCTACAGGCGAGAAGGTTTCATCGTAATCGATACCTTCTTTCTGAGTATAACCCTTTGCCATAAGCCTTGATTTAAAGGTTTTTACCTTTCCGTCCACTCCTCTTTTCCGCTTGTAAAACCGTTTGCATCCAATAGGTTTAATGCCCTCAGGCGCCTTTACAAGTTCCCAGACTTTATTAGAATACATTGAATCTAACGCAGATTCCATGGCTTTGACCCAACGGTCAGCGTCTATATCTTTTATAGCTTTATCATATGTGATAGGATCAGATATGTCAGATTCAACCACTTGGGTTAATCCTAAGTATCTGTCAGGTGCCCTGATAATCCTCCCACTACGACGAGGTTGTTGTGTACTTATCCCTACATCATATGTCGTATCTGGTACATCATATGTATCCATCATATTTTCAGTTGTTATGGGTTCTTGGAGTTCAGTATCTGATACTGCCATTTCTTCTAACATTATTTTACTTCTACCCTTGTGGTCATTTACGAAATCGTCTTCAAGATATTTAGCATTAGTGCTTACAAACACTTTGTTATTTCTCGTATCGTAAAATATCCCACTTCTCGTTCCTTTAGGATAACCTATGAACAAACAAACCTCTGTTCTTGGTTCCAACTTGTCAGGATCCTTTCTTAACATATGGGTTGGGCTTCCCCATATCCGAAGATAGGAGACACTGGGCTTCCGCCCTCGCCACAGTTCCATTGGTGTTTTAGGAACTGACTTGGATGGAACATGGTTTATTATGTGAGCTGCCGTTTCGAGAGCAAAGCCCCAAAACGAACTCGGTAGGATAGCATGACTCATCATAGATCTTACCATTTCCATTAGAGTTCTATTCTCCTTTCTGCAACACCATTCTGTTGGGGTGTACCCGGTGCAGATAACTGAGATTTAATCCCATTTACAGTGAGAAATTCTAGAAACTATGTAGATAAATACTCTCCACCACGATTCGATCGAAGTGCCTTGATACGTTTTCCAATTTGATTATCGACTTCAGCCTTATATTCTTTGAACTTTTCAAAAGCTTCAGACTTATGTCTCATCAAATAGACGTATCCATATCTGGAATAATCATCCGTAAAAGTGATGAAATACTCAAAACCTCCTCTTGCTTGAACACTCATAGGACTACACACATCCGCATGAATTAATTCAAGCAACTCTGTGGCTCGATTACCTTTAGTCTTGAAAGACCTCTTTGTGATTTTTCCTTGTGAACAGGATTCGCAGACTGGAAGTTTGTCAAGTCCAAAGGACTTAATAGTCCATCCAAAATTAGTCTTTGAATCCTATTCGAATTAATATGACCAAGCCGTAGGTGCCACTTATAAGCCTCGTTGGGCATAGGAGCTTTTCTCTTGGATGGTAAGTCAAGTTTAGTAGTGTTAAGTTCAGAATTAGGGTTTTTATCAGGGTATAATAAGAAAAGACCATCGCTTACTGTACAAGAGCAAATAAACCTTTTATTATGCTTAATGGTTAAACATCGTTCAAAATAAACACTAAAACCATTATTCATTAAACAACTAACAGAAATCAGATTTCTGCGTATAGACGGTACATATAAAGTGTCTTTCAAAATCAAAACCCTACTGCCAAAATATAGTCTACAGTCCCTACTGCTAATACAGATATACTAGTATTATCTCCGAGCAGTAGCTGCATCTCGCCGTCTTCAAGCTTCCTGGTTAGCTTGAATCCTTGCAATGAATTGCAGATATGATTAGTTGAACCTGAGTCCACACACCAGGAATCTGGTGGACTTCCAACTAAGCATACTTCTAATAAGCAAGACATCACCATACCTTGTGCAGACGACTTAGCAGGAAGACTGGCTAAGTATTTTGGGCAATTCCTTTTCTAGTTCCCATTACCTCCACAATGGAAATATTTTCCCTTGCTTGGCTTAGCTTTCTTCTTCTGAACCTTACTTTTAGGATGGGAAACTTTTCCCTTTCCTACCGTTCCCTTAGCTTTCATTACCCCTTCTGTCACCTTGAGTTCATTCATTAGCTCAGGCCGAGTAAAATCCAACTTATTCATAGAATAGTTCTGCCTGAACTTATCAAATGATTTTGGCAGAGAGCACAGGATCATGTCCTGTTTGCTGAGATTATCCATCTTAGCACCGAGGCTCTCAATTTCATTCAAATAAGCCATCATGTTCATAACATGATCCTACACAGGTGATCCTTCAGACATCTTAGTTACCACCAACCTTCTCATCAGCTCGTGCTTACGTGCACGATTCTGTCCACCAAACATCTGATGAAGATGTTCCATCATGTTCTTAGCAGTAGGCATCTCATGCATGTGATTGTTAAGAACATTTGAGACAGATGCCAGGATGTAAGACATAGCCAGATCATTATGCTTGATCCACTTGGCATAGTTGTCTTTCAAAGCCTAGGTGGCTGTGGTTTCTGGTACTCCCGAACAAGGTTCAGTGAGCACATATTTCAAACCCTCGTGTCCAAACACGATATCAAGATTCATTTTCCAATCAACATAGTTTGAACCTTCAAGCCTATTTTCCTTAATAATCGATTGAAGCGGGCTAGCGGACGTCATTGTTTTAAAACTGAAATATTTAAAATATGCGCAAGTTATGAATCTGTATATTACTTCTTTAGCGTCTAACCATTAAATGAAATCCACAGAATGCATTTTGGTTTACGCAATGATGACTTAACTAACCGCAGTTAGCTCCCCGGAAGCGAGGTCAAAAACTACTTAGAAAAACAAGAACTATTCTTAATTAACATGTTATCCAGGTAACTCTTACTAAACTATGTTAATCCACCACGTCAACCTTTGGTCTCTAAGTGAGTGTAACAGGGCTCCGAAGGGAGGTTAATACATCACTCAGTCAAGTGTAAACCATTATCTAGAAATTCATACTAGTAGGTCAAGATACTCCACGGGGAGCGTGGTCGTGCTTGACTTTCCTCGTATTTCATTCTATCCGAAGAAGTCTAATCTTGTATACTGCGAACACATACCCACCGAAGGGAGTAGTACGTATCCACTATACTATAGACGGGCAATGGAGACCGTAAGAATCCATCTAATTCATCTTGCTCCCACTTGAATTTGTTTAGAGTTGTGGATTATCTTTGATTATCACATAATCTATTTGGCGTCTTATAATCAGCAGTGATTAACCTAATTAATATGCTCCCACCAGGAATAATAAATCACATTTATAATCCTAATAATATTTTTAAGTCTACTTAATAACTCTTTATTAATTAGGCCGAAAAATATTAATCCTATTATGCATCACGTTCAATCTCTATTAAACATTATTTATCTAATCACATTAAATAAAATATGCATAATTGAAAATAGCATAATATCTCATATTATCATGATCATACCATAAAATAAAACAATTAAGCATGCATGCAAATAATTATCACATAATTATCATGCTTAAAATTAAATGGCACTTTAAGTAAATATGTTATAAATTATCACATAATTTAAATCATATTTACTGATTCGACAATTAACCAGGAAGATTAGTGAAATCGATTCCCAGAAAATTATCATTCCACGTAAATTCCAAGGAAACACTGGAGGGGTCACAACGGTCCCACTTAAAAACCAGCCTCCTTTGACAGAATTTACGTGCACAGTAGCAAATTTAAATTTATGCATCGCATGCATCATATCAATGCATGTATATATCTAGAGCACGGCTCTGATACCAGTTGGTGGTACCGGAACCCGAAATAGTACTACTCCGGGACCGTACTTTAAAAATTTTCTTTAATATGCAAGTATCGAAATATTTCTAAAATATTTAAATAAAAAGCAGCGGAAGACTTAGCCGGATCTACTCAAGTATATACATGCAATTGATAATAAATTTTAAATCACAAAGCAGATAAATAAAGCATGCAATTAACACTTAAGAGCACCTAATTCATCATGCTTAAATAAAAACAATATAAAAATACCTTTCACCGAAGATGGCTACTGCGCTTGGAATTCACCTCCTGAGAACCCGATTCCCTATCTCCTCACGAAACCTGCAGAGCTTCCCTATAATAACCCAGGGACACCCTCGGAGTATGGGCTCCGAAAGTATTTCTCTAAATACTTACAGAAAAGAAAACTTTAAACTAGAAAACCCTTTTCAGGGTTTATTCTCCCGAAATCAGGCATTTATATATAAACACCTAATTAAAATTAATTCCAAAATAAATCGGAATTAACTAGGAGAATGGGATATGATTTCAAAGCCGAGAGCTCAGCCAAAACCTCTCCCAAAGTTAGATGGAAAAAATGAAATGCCAAGGCCCCTATTTATAGGGGAAAAACCGAGCGTAAAATAGTAATTTCACCTCCCACTTGCGTGTGCAACTTGGACATGAAAACCAAGGTGACTACGTTGAAGCTCTCATTGTCACGAGTCCAACGCCGCCCAGAACTCCCCGATCGGAGCTCACACGCGCCCTCACGTGCGGCCACAAGGTGGCGCATGTGATGCAACTTCGGTCTAGGGTTTGGGTGATGTGGCCTCTTCTGGAGCAGCCACGTGTCCGGGTCTGGTCCAACCTGCAACCGGATCTGGTCCGACCCTATCCGAGAATCGACCCGTTGACCCGACCCGTAACCCATTTGACCGACCCGGTCCAGATAAATCTGGACCATTGCTTCATGTTGACGTGGCGTGATCTGGACCGTCCACGTGTCGCACACGTGGTGCCCAGTCAGCGCCACTTGGCAGCTGACCCACTGACGTGGCATGCCACATCAGCTGCCAAGTCATCATCGATTTTTTTTTTTCGATGAAAATTTTATTTTCTCCAAAATAAAATTCCGGGCATTTCCAACTCTTTGGAACTTGCTTGGCTAATTTCAAACACTTAGAAATTTTATTTCTCTCTTTCCCTTGAACGTTTTATCTTCGGGTTTTCGATTGGGGCTTGCAGGGGGACCTGCAGGACTAATTAATTTTAGCTCCAAACGGATTAATATATTATCATCCCATGATAATAATTAAATACCGCTTAACAATATTTAATTCCACTAAAAAATTATTGTTGCACTCTAAAATTAATTAAATTATTGACGAATTTCTCGATCTAGAATAATTTTTCATTTTACTCCTCCGTGTAGATATCCATGAAAAATAATTAATACTACTATCATTTATTTTTCATTTCTAATATGAAATTTCCTGATTTGCCTTAAGTTCAAATCTCTTGTACGTGAAACACATTCAACATACAACTTCAGTGACGCATCACACAAAGTACTTTGGCCAAAGTTTTAATTGGAACTTTGCAAATCTATTTCAAGAATATCTTTTAACTTTCCAGCAAAGCCACAGATTCCTCGATCAATATTTCTCTTTAGCATATTTCATGTAATCACTGAACGTACAAAGGTTTCGGTCATTCGATATCGAGACCTCACTTATGAGCAAGTTACAATGATTAACACTACATGCCTAAAGTCGAAATACTCCCAGGATTAAGAGTTCAATGCTCCATAAGATTTGTTCATTTTAGATAGTAGTTTAAAATGAACTATCTTAGTGGTTCAGTTCGATGCTTCCAAATGTATTGAAAATCATCATTGTGTTATAACTCGAAACTCCATTTCCCTATGATGAAAGACTAATCATCTTATATAACACATTGTAGTCTCGATAAGAACTTATTCTTATCATATCGACTAGAACTTTAATAACACGTGATTTCGACATCCAAAGTCCTTTCCTATGAAACACATTTCATATAAGAATATCATCACACGTTATTAATTATGTTAATATACTCATAACTTGCGAGAATTTCAGTTTTATTAATCCAGCAAAATACGAAGTATTTACAAACAAATTGGATTTTCAGGGCACTAATCCCAACAGTGAGTTCTTGAAAACTTGTCAAAAAGTTTTCCTTTCCTCCTCCTTCCTTATGTTGGCCTTTCCGGCATCCGGGATTCTATTTTCGATCGCAAGGTATTCGCAACGAACAACCAAGGCCTATTAGAAATTCCCTCGAGCGGATTTGTTCTTAAAGTCTTGATTCGCGAGGGATCCTTTTTTCGAGCGCTGGGTGTTGACATGAGCGACCTGGGCCTACTAGGATTTCCTTTGAGCGTATTTGTTCTTGAAAATTTCTTTATCATTATTATTCTCATATAGATATATTGTTTTTGTGTTGGTTGCGAGCGTTAACAGGTTTTCCTTATGAGGGCGTCCCCTCATGCGGAGCAAAGCACTAGTAAGCATAACCTCTTTAACCTATGTGCAATAATGACGTGTGCATCGCTAATCACACTCGTAATAACGAGGGCCGCGGGTCTCAACCATTTGCATAATTTAAAAACGAACGTATAGAAGTATTTAGGAGAATGTATCATGACTTACTTGTGATTTGAAGTGGTACATAGGGCCCACTAGCGGGTTTGTTACATCATTCTTTTTAGAGGGTTTAAACATAGAACCGCCGGAGGTTACACGCGTTCCAAGGGTGAGGCAAGCGCTCACCTTGGAGCGTCTCCAGGGTGTAAGTGTTGTTGGCCCTGACCTGTATGATTTTGAATGGGCCTTCCCAGTTGGGGTCCAGTTTTCCCACATGCTTGGAGACTTCCACTTTCTTTAAGACCAAGTCTCGTAGCTGGAAAGTTCTTTCTTTTACACGCTTGTTGTATTGTCGCGCTACGGCTGCTTTATATTTGTGCATTTTTGCCTACGCGTTGTCCCTTTTTTCCTCCAATAGGTCCAGCTCTAGGCTTCTGCTGGCTTCGTTGTCCTGAGGCTCGAAGTAGGCTATACGAGCGGATTCGTGTGTGATTTCCGCGGGAATCATAGCTTCAGACCCGTAAACGAGGACAAACGGTGTTTCGCCTGTTGCCCCTCGTGGGGTTGTGCGATAAGGTCATATAGCCCCTTGTAATTCTTCAGCCCATTCACTTTTCCTACTTTCCAGCATGGTTTTCAGATGTCGGAGAATAGTCCTGTTGGTGACTTCAGCTTGACCTTTGGCCTGAGGGTGGCCTACATAAGTGAAGCGCTGCTCAATTCCTAATTTCGAACACCATTCTCTGGTATCTGTTGCAATAAACTGCGATCTATTGTCTGAGATAAGCACCCTCGGGATTCCGTATCTGCAAATGATATTTTTCCAGATGAAATCCCTTACAACCCTGAAAGTGATTTTCGTGACGGCTTCAGCCTCTGCCCAATATGACAAATTTCTTTTGCCCGGCCGCCATTGGCAAAGGACCCACAATGTCTATACCCCACTGGTCAAAGGGCCATGAGACATCTATGGGGACCATCTGGGCTGTTGGCAACTGAGGGATGTTTGAATGGAATTGACATTTGGGACATCTTTTGGAGAATTCGAGGGCGTCTTGTAGAATAGTAGGCCAATAGAACCCACTCCTTAGTATTTTCATGGCAAGGACGCGCCCTCCTAGTGATTCCCATAACTCCCTCCATGTACATGCTCAAGGGTCTCTATGGCTTGCGAGGGCCTCAAACACCTCATTGGTGGGCCCTGGAATGACTTTTTGAAAAGCTTGCCTTCGCTATCCAAAGAGAAACGAGGGGCCTTGTTTCGGACTTTTCGTACCTCCACTTTGTCAGTGGGACAAATGCCATCCTTGATAAATCTCACTATGTCATCGAGCCAACATGGCTCGTGTGGATCGATCATGGCTACCACTTGTTTGGTGACCCTCTCCTTTATCAATGGCTCCTATACTCTAAGGAACGTGACAGAGCGGTCGCCGGTACCTTCCAATGCTGATGCAAATTTCGATAGAGCGTCAGCGTGCTTGTTTTCTGTCCGTGGGACCTGGAGTAGATGGAATTTGTAACAGCCCGGATTTTTGAGATCAGTATAGCACGGGTAAGTAAAGGGTTAAGAGGAAAGCGTTTATAGCCTCAGTCCATTACACATTTCATTCTATGTGAATTATGTGCATCTATGTTTTGATTTACGATCGTACCTTCTTGAGAGAACCATATTACTATTCATTCATCGAACCCTAAACCTTTACCTAAACCTTAAGAAACCTTATAAAGCTGATTTTCGTATTTTCCAAATTCATATAATAGCTTTCGTCATCCCGAAAATACGTTTTGAAAATTGTTTGTCAAAAATTCCTTTTAGGTCCCTAGTTACTATTCATCCTTAATTGTAGGAATTTTCGAAACACTTTTACCTATCCAATATTGGGTTTGATAGAATCCTTGCAAAATTTTATGAATTTTGGTATGATTCCCAAACCTTAATTCGTAACGTAGCTTCCGTAGAAATCAAAACCGACCGAAAAAACCTAATTTTGCCCTAAATTAGAAATTTCTGAATTTCAATGTTTTTCCTATACAATATTATAACCATTTTCCTATACAATATTATAACCATTGCGAACCTTGGATTATTTTATGAATTTTAAGATCTTTTCCAAACTCTAGTTCAAATCCTAGCTCGATTTATAAATTTATCTTTATTTTTCCCAAAGTACTATTTCCACCGTAAAAACTAATTTTTAAACCGTACAACATTTGGTATCCAATATTACAGTCAAAATGATCCTTAAATTATTTCAAGAATCATGGACACTTTCTCGGAAATCAATTCACATTCTAGCTTCGTTTATAAATTTTATGGTATTTTTCAAAATTCCCGAACGACTACTACTTTAAATGTAGACGTTCAAACGTTAAGTGTTTATAACCATTACAAAGCTCTTTCGATCCTCTTTCTTTTACAACTTCTCTCATTTCAAACTAAACCCTAGACATTCTTCTATGAATTTATTATCATTTTTATCCTATTTTAGAATTATTTTTATTTTGTCATGATTACTAGATAAATTAATTATATCCTAATTATACACCTAAGTATACACCTTAATCCCCTTAATAAATGAACCTAACTTATTCAGTACATGACTCACTTGATTAAGTCTTCAAAATTGCAACATAATCCCCCAAGACATACCTATAATTCCCTAGGAAGCATAACATAAAATTCACACCAAAAATCATATATCCCTCTCTCCCTCTCGTGAATCCCCCTCTCTCTCACTAAGGTACAATTTTCTTTTATTATTCCATGCTTTATATTATGTTTTTAATATAATAATATTAGTAGTATGCTTAGGTGTAATCAAATTGTGCTTTAGGAGTTTATTTTTATAAAATATATGCATAATTGCTAGCTTTATGTGCAATGTGTCTACATTATGGAATTTATTTAATTAAATGCATGATTTATGATATGATATAATATGAATATGTATTTAAATAATTATGTTCTTGCTTGATTAAATTTATGCTTAGAATAATTTATTTAGATTTAATTTTATGATTAAAGTGCTACATTTGAATTTAATTATATGTTATGAATTTGAAATTTCTTAAATATGATCATGAACTAGTATGAACATCTTCATAAGCCAAGAACACATTCATAATGTTCTTGAAGAAAATCATGTGCACGTGTGATAGTGTGTGTGATCGATTTTATGTTATAAAGTGTTTAATTCATAAGAAATTGCATAGTAAATGTGTTCAATAGTAATTTTGACTTTTTGGTCAACATTTAATTAAATAATTTCTAAATTAATTTAAAATTAATTATAAAATAGGATTTTGGAATTTTAAATAAAGATTTTTCCAAATTAATTCAAAAATTAATAAAATTATAAAATAATTTCAAAATCAACCTACATTGTTAAATTAAATTCTAAATTTAATTCCTAATACTTTAATTAAGGTCAAAGCATGGTTAATAAATATTTCAGTGGTTAAAGAATTCATGAAACCTAATTAATTAATTAAATTTTCTTAAACAATTAAAATTAAATTTTACCGGGAAAATCTCTAAATATTATAAGAATTATCTGATATGTTATATTTCCTACACCTTATATGATTATTTGATTAGAATAATAAGAGCCTAGTTCTAAGTCAGTAGTAATTACTTTCAGGCGACAATTGCACCGAACAGTGGGATCCGTTCCAACCTGTTTGAATTTCGATACTAGGTGAGGGTTAAAACATTTCAACTGGAATCATGTCTATACTTATATCTAATTATAAAATGATTTCCAAACCTATCTATTATTTGATTTCCTATCTATACATATCAATATAATACGATATTCGTCTTTATGAGGAAAATACCATTAAGTAGGAATCAGGATCTTATCCGGACATTATATACTTCAGTCCTATTAATACTAAGAACTGATCCCCAACTAAGCAAGTAAATCACTATTATTTATCAAAATGGGCCCGGCGCGCAGCTGTGTCGAGCAATACCTGGAAGGCATCGGGCTAAAGGTATTGTTGGTGCCACAGACCGCCACCAACTCTTGGTAGTGGTTTAGCTGGAGGTTAGTTACTCCACGCCAAGAGACTTACAAGGGACACAACCTCCCTAGGAGAGATAGCTTCCTCCCACATATTGTATATCATCGGTAGGGTTTGCTCCCCTACTAACACTTCGGTGTTGCGGAGTTATTATCTTACTTAGTTTTATTGAAGTACTGGTGCCTTGATCAGCCCAATACTATTTCACAAATATTTTAAGGAGATTGGAGGGAGACGCTTTACTTGCAGGCGGTATAAATCTTTTAAGAAACGGTTCATGAATTATAAACTAAACTCCAAGTACCCCTATCCCTGTTTCAAACTTATGAACCGTATCATATCTGCTGTATCTTATTGTATGTATATATATATATATATATAACTACCTATATCCAAATCTAATCTTCCTTCACTTAGTCACTTTGACTAATTCCTCGCCTGTTTCAAACACATGATTTAAGGGAGCGAGGACTACGACACCTAGAGGTATCTTGAAGCTATAGGTGTCATACTTATTAGATCAGGTTTAGATTAAGAGCATTTAATCCTGATCATATATATACTACTAATAATCTGCTCTCGTACATTGACTCCGCATGCCACGCTATCATATTACCCCCTATAATATCATGTACTATTCTGTGTTTACATGTTGCTCGTTGCAAGTTTTAAATTTCTTTATCTTCCGCTGCATTTTATCCTACGCTCTACTTAAGTACCGTCTATACCATTCGCCGTAGTATTTCTCGAGTGCTAGCTCTCACATCCACTCAAGGGTAGTACGGTGCGAGAGCTCTAGTGTTAAGGGGCGCTACAGAATTCCATGAATTTCCCAATGATTTCTCTGGCCTTGCTCAAGTAATACACCATGTTGGTTTCTCGAGCCTCATAAGTTCCTTCAATCTGGCTCGCAATTAATTGTGAATCAACATAGGCGGTAATTCTAGAGGCTCCGTTTTGAAAAGCAAATTTCAACCCTTACACGAGGGCTTCTTATTCTGCCTGGTTATTGGTAACCAAGAAATCCAACCTGATCGCAAAGTCTATCTCAATTCCAATGGGGTCTCTAAGGGTTACCGCTGCTCCTTCCCCCTGAGAGGTTGAGGAACCATCTGTGTGCAGGACCCATAGACCGTCGTTTTCTGGAACAGCAGGTTCTAAACCAAAGCGTTCAACCAGTAAATCCGTTACAACTTGCGCTTGTATGGCAGTTCTGGGCTCGAAACTTAAGTCAAATTGGCTCAACTCAATGACCCACTTTATCAGTCTTCCAGATACATCCGGCTTGGACAACATCTACTTTAATGGCTGATCCGTGAAGACGGTTATTGAGTGCGCCTGGAAATAGGGCCTCAACAGTCGTGATGCATTAATGAGGGCGAATGCGAATTTTTTAATTTCTAAATATTTTCTCTCGGCCCCTTGCAATGTTTTGCTTAAATAATAAACAGGCAAATGCTTATGCTCCCGTATGGTTGTTAGAACTGTGCTCGTTGCTTCTGTGGAAACGGAGAGGTACATAAACAACCTTTCGCCCTCAAGGGGCTTTGTCAAGAGTAGGGCGCTCGAAAGATAAGCCTTCATGTCTTGTAATGCTTTCTCACACTCCTCAGTCCAAGCTAAATTTCGAGCATTACGCAGAATTTTGAAGAAAGGAAGGTTCATGTCTGCCGAGCGCGAGATAAACCTGTTTAAAGAAATGATTTTCCCTACAAGCACCTGTACTTCCCGGAGATTACGAGGGGATGGGATGTCCAAAATAGCCTTGATTTTTTCCGGATTAGCCTCAATCCCCCTTTGGCTGACCATGTAGCCCAAGAATTTTCCTCCTCGCACTCCAAAAGTACATTTCGAAGGATTTAATTTCATCCCATACTGGCGCAGAATGGCAAAAGTGCACTTGAGATCCTCCAGGTGTGAAACTTGACGCTCGCTCTTAATAATCATATCATCGACGTACACTTCCATGGATCCTCCAATTTCTTTCTCAAACATTCTGTTAACGAGGCGCTGGTAAGTGGCCCCAGCGTTCTTGAGTCCAAAAGGCATGACCAAGAAGCAATATACACCCAAGTGGACAACAAATGAAGTTTTGGGGCGGTCTTCCGGGGCCATAAAGATTTGATAGTACCCTTGAAAGGCATCCATCATACTCATGAGTTCGCAGCTTGCGGTCGAATCTACCAGCTGGTCTATACGGGGCAATGGGTAAGGATCCTTAGGGTAAGCCTTGTTAAGATCAGCGAAGTCACTGCACATGCGCTACTTATTTGCGCTCTTGGGTACCAATACCACGTTACATAACCATTCGGGATACAGTATTGGCTCGATGTACTGGGCCTCGAGAAGCTTGTTGACTTCCTCCTCAATAACTTTCTTCCGAAAACCGTGTACATCCCGTTTCTTCTGCTTAATTGGCTTAAATGATGGGTCCACGTTGAGCCTGTGGACCATGACGATCGGATCAATCCCAGTAAGGTCGGATGCTTTCCATGCAAAAAGATCGATATTTTCCCGGAGGAAGTCGATCATCATGATCTGCGAGGGTCCTGAAAGGTTGGATCCAATCTGAGTGGTTTTATCCTTGTGTAACAACCCTAACCTGGGCCGAGTTGGAAAAGGTAAAGTAAAGGGGTTATTCAAGAAGCACTTATAATCTCGGTCCTTATTTATTCTCTTCATGCATTACATTTTATGTGACTTATGTGCTTTTATGTGTTACACTTTAATTAAATGATCGTAGATTTAATTATTTCCTCTATTTAACTCGTACTTTGAAACCTTTCTCATAGAATCTTAGAACTCTAATATTTATCCCTTCTAGCACCTAAAACCCCTTTATATGCTTCAAAACCTATTCCTACAATTTTAGGTTGAAAATTACGAAAATACCCCTACAGCTAAAAAATATTCCTACATCTCCCGAAGCACTTTCACTACCCAATATTGTAACCAAAAGAATCCTCACATTATTTCGAGGATCGTGATACTCTCCGTGAACCAGAATTCCCATCCTAACTCTAGTAGTATCAAAAACCGGCAAAAACCCTAGCTTATAATTCGATCATAAATAAATCCTTACTCATCTACTTTTTTATATTCAATCGATCCTTAAACTATTTTATAAATTTTCATGCATTTACCAAAAACTCGATTCCACCCATAGAATATTTTATAAATATTTTCCTTTTTAAAAATTGTCATTTTATTTTAAACGATTAGCTTTCATTCAATATTTGAAATTTTACTTAAAACGTTTCTTGAATTTTTCTCTAAAATATGATAATATTTACAACCTTTAAACTTCATTATAACTTCGTTTATATAATTTTCTCATGATTTCCATAATCTTTAATATTCATAGTTTATAAACGAAAACTCTAAATATTCCACAGCTATAATCATAACGAAGCTTATTTTTCACTCGTTCTTTCATTAATTTACTACTTCAAGGTTTTACCTCTCGACTCTTGAATAAATTTTATATCATTTTACATTTATTTTTATTCCAAAATAAACCTTCTAGAAAGTTTTATTAAATGGATACCATTTCTCCACAAATCCTATATAATTACCAAGCATTTGTTTAAGCTATAGTTCAACCACATCTCTCATTTAATTACCATGCATTTGTGTGAATTAGAAGACATCCACATCTCCCTTAAACTCTTAATAATTGCATAAAGACCCCTCATGACTACCTATAAATACCCCCCTCAAGCCTCATTTATAACTCACAAAATCAACATAAAAATCACTCCCTCTCTTCCCCTAGCTCACGCCACTCTCTCCCTCTCTCTACAGGGTGAGTTTTTCTTTTATTATTTCATGCTTTATAATATGTTCTTAGGGCGTTTATGAGTATAGCATGCTTAGATTTAATTAAATTATGCTTTAGGAATTTTATTTTATGAAATATGTGCATAATTATTAGTTTTAAATACAATGTGTGTACATTATGAAATTTTATTTAATTAAATACATGAATTATGATATGATAAAATGTGAGTATGTATTTAAATGATTTTGACCTTGTTTGATTAAATTCATGCCTAGAATAATTTATTTGGAATTATTTTTCATAGAGAATTTATATATTTTGCTATATTATGCTTCAAATCTTATGTTATGAATATGAATATAATCAAGCATGTGTAGAACATTTTATGAATACTTGAAGATTTGAATAAATTCATGTTTAGGAATTTATTTATGAATCATATTTCATGAAAAGTTTATATATTATGCTCATTTATTTTTTAATCTTATGTTATGACTATGAATTTGATCAAGAATGCCTATAACATCTTATGAATATTGAAACATGATGAAGAACATGTTCTTGATGTTCTTGAAATATGTGTGTACCGTGTGCTAGTGTGTGTAAGTGTGTGTTTGATTTTATGTTTAAAAGTATTTAATCCCCTATGTTTAAATAGTAACCGTTTTTCAATAGTAACCTTGACTTTTGACTTTAAATATGAATTTTGACCAATAATCTCATGTAGTAATTTGAAGAGTTAATATAAAATAAAATTTGGGTTTTATGAAAGAACTTTTGTCTAACGATTTCAAAATCGGGATTTAATAACGTTTTCAAAATCGGGTTCACTTTTATTAAAAATAAACCTTAACTTGGATTCATGATTTGAATAAGAATTTCTTGGTTAATTCTGTTGTATAACTTTGGTATCAGTATGTTTTACAATAATATTTCAATTACCAAATTTCCTGTACATTTACTGTTACTCCTTGTTACAACATGCTTTAATTGTACTCATTCATGTGTCTCATTAGTATAGAAAGAACCTAGTTCTCTAAGTCCGTAGTAGTTCACTACTTTCAGGAACTAGGTCTGGACAGTGGAACCCCGAATACTTTACTTGATTCCGTATCATAGCAGGTGAGGTTAAAATATTTTCAACTGGGATCATGAGTCTACATATAAAATATTTTATTATTTATCCTAATAAAGATTCAGTCTTATTTTCCCTATATATAGTATTATCCCCTTCTTGGGAAAATATATGATATAAGGATATCTATTATCCTATTATATAAAACAAAATCCTTGTTTAAGTATATGTTACAAACATATCATACTCAAGTCCGTTTTGGCGAGTATTGATATAATGTAACTCTGTTCTGTATTTAAAATGTAAGATCTATATCTGTTGGGCCCGGTGGTACGGTAGAACTAATAGACGGGTGGCAAGGGCCATCGTCTATTACTATACCTGCCGCCAAATCTGATCTTAATGTTGGTTTAACTGGAGGTTAGTTATTCCACATTAAGTGACGGGAAAGGTACGTCCCTCCCTCTGTTTGTACCTGGATCTCGAGGGGTTGCTCCCGCCAGATCATGGAGGAAGAAGGCTGGATTGATTCTGTTATTTTTGATTTCATTCTGTTTAAGGAGTAAAGGATGGACAACGCCTACTTGCAGAGCATTAATACTTTATTATCGTACGGTTCATATTTTCAAGAATCTGATACCCAGTCCCTTAATTCCCTTTTTCTCAAAATAAATATGAACCAAATATTTGTATTGATTATTATTTTATTGATTTCCGGTGTAATACTATTAATCTATTATTTTATTAACAGTATCAAACTCCAACTTTTATAGTCAAACACTTTTTCAAATATACCTATACGTATATATGTAGTTCCAACTACCCCCTCACTTAGTCACTTTGACTAACCCTCGCACTTTACAACTCGTGGTTTCAGGTTAACAGACGCTTACTAAAAGGTATCTTGAAGCCTAGTGTGTCTTCTCGTTAGCATAATAGTTCAAGGTTCTTTAGAATAAGTTATGCTTCTGAGCTTGTAATTATCTATTACGGCATGGTCACTACTTTTGATATCTATACTATGCCATTACTGGCTTATTTATTGCATTCCCCTATCATAGTTTTGAAAGTTTTTAAATTATAAAATTTCCGCTGTAGTGTTCTAATACTCTGATATTGTATAGCACTGTCCGTTCGCCGTAGTGTTTCTCGGGTGCTAGGCCTCACATCCACTCGGGAGATACTTTGGTGCGGGGTTGTAGTGTATAGGGGTGCTACACCTTGTTTCCTGGTTCCAACTCAATAGTGAGAAACTTTTTCGTGGGCTCGATCCGTATTTCTGGGCGAGGGAGCTCGAGCTCCCTTTTCTTTCCCGTCAGCTGGCCATCACCAGTGGGTTCACTCATGCCATGCTCGTCTTCCTCAGACGAGGATTCACCAACCGTTCCTGGAGGGGCAGTTTCGAGGGTACCCTTGCCGTTGGGATGTTTCTTTTTGTTCTTCTTTCTATTCATCTTGGCCCTCTTGCGCACGGGACCATCCTCGTCCAGATTAGGGAAATCCACAGATTTCTTGGTGGATCCCATCTGGAACGCTTTTTAAGGGATAGCATGTAATATTCCCAGGCCTCACGGACATTGCATAAAACTTCTCCGACAGCCTCGGGGGTAGGAAATTTTATTTTCTGATGATACGTTGAGATAATTACTTTGAAATCCACGAGGGCCGGTCGCCCGATTATGATGTTATAAGGGATCTCAATTTCCACCACCGCGTAAGTGACCATGAGTGTCTTCCGCTGTGGGGCACGGCCAAATGAGGTGGCCAAGCAAATTTGCCCTCGTGGGACAACCTCAGAACCCCCAAAGCCAATGAGGGTTGTCTTGAGTGGTTCGAGCGGAGTGTTAGTGACATTCATCTTTTGGAATGTAGTGTAGGGAAAAACATTAACAGAGCTTCCACTATCCACTAACACCCTCTTTACAATGTGATTGTGGACATCTAAGCTAACCACCATGGGACAGTCAGAGGTTTCACTGACCCCATGGGGTGTTACAATATGTTCCAAGTCCTTAACTGTAAATCCTATTACATTATGTTCCTTCGAGCGTTCATCTTTGGATCCCCGAATGGCATAGACTGATTTGGGCACCGAGGGACGTTGATCGTAACTCCGGATATACCGTCGCCGAGAAGCGTTAGAATCTCCTCCAGAGGAACCTCCTGCTATCATGTTGATGACCACAAAAGGGGTATTTTCTTGGTCTGGAGGTTTCCCTTTGCCACGGTGGCTATTCTCTGTGGGGCCTCGTCCTCGTGGGCTCCTTGAACGCGAGGGACTCCTCCTCCTTTCCCTCGAATGCTCGTTGTACCGTTTACCATAACGCTCCAACATCTTAACAAACTCCTTCAAGTGCCCCCCAGTGATAAGCCTTTGAATTTTAACTTCCAACTGGCGGCATTCATCCGTGTCGTGTCCCTTTTGCTTGTGGAAGGCACGGTATTTATTCGAGCATCTCAAAGCCTTTGTGTCCTTCATCTTCGTGGGCCTTTTGAAGAGCTTCTTGTCTGATAAGGCGTAAACTTCTGAGATAGGCCGGTTAAGGGGGATACGCTCGAATCTCTGTGGGGAAGGCGGTGACTTACGGCGCTCTCTGTGGGGAGGCTCCTCTCGCCCTCGTTCATTTTTAGAGGGCTCGGAATGCCTAGGAGCATTGGACCCGTACATATCTTCGAACGCGAAATAGGGCTTGGCTATCTCCCTCATTGCCATGAGGGATGTGGGGCATTTCTTCAAAACGGAATCGGTAAATTTCTTACTCACATACTGCTTGTGATTGCAGGCTTTGAAAAGAACGTGGATAAGGAAATCCATGGAGGGCCTCTCCACCAATAGTACCTCCTTGTTGAAGCGAGCAAAGAACGATCGAAGGGACTCATGCTTGCCCTGAATCAAGTTGTACAAGGCCGTGGGCGCTATGATAGGAGCCTTCAAGGAATTGAAGTGGTTTAAAAAGGCATCAGTGAGTTCACTGTATGAGTGGATCGAGCCTGGCGGCAGACGCTTGTAGCACTCTTGGGCCATTCCTACGAGGGAGGTAACAAAAACCTTGGCCCAGTAATGACTAGAGTGCTCGTATAGATACATCAAGTACAGGAAATGATCCAGATGCTCTGCGGGGTCCGTGGTCCTATCGTAACGGTTAACAGATGTTGGGCCCTTGCCCATGCCTGCTTGGGCCACCAGAACTTCCTCCACGAGGGGAGATCCCTTAGCGAGCGGATGGTGATTGTAACATCCAAAATTTTCTTCTTGATCCACATGACGTGGAGCATGCTTTTGGCGGGCTGGGCGACGAGCGTCTCTGGCATTATCTCATTCATCCCCGGCATGGGGACCTGAGATCTCGCTCGAGAGAACTGTCCCACTATGTCTTGCAACCCCTGCAGCCGGTCTTGCACAGCCACGAGGAGGTTGGGATCTTCTCTCCGGATTTGGCTCCCTCGTTGGGATGCTTGTGGCCTAAGTTTGGATGCGCGAGAGTGGGCTTCTTTATCAACGTTGATTCTTTCCTTGGGCTCTCTGCCCCTGTCGGCTTGAAGACGCTCGTTTTTTACCTTGGTTGGGCGTCTCTTTGGCGGGCGGAGGTAGCGGTTGAGCCCTCAGGATGGCCTGAGCCTCCCTAAGCGGATATGTCTGCATCCCCCCCAAAGGAGGGGTAGCCTGAGTGACCTGCCCAGAGGGAAAATACATGGAATGAAATCTCTCCCATGCACCCTAGGCCGCCTGAACCTCACACTGGGCATAAAGAGCCCTTATGCGACGCCCCTCCGTAGGCCATGGAAAAGGGTCGGAAGAGACGACGCCCGCACAATCTCACTAGAGTTAGCTAGAAGCTTCCCCTAGTTTGACCGCTAAGCGTTTGACTAAATAAAAGACAAAGTAGTACAAAACCTAAAATGTTACCATAATTACAAACAAAAGTGATACATACATCTGTATTCATCACCAAAATAACATAATATACTACAAAGGTTCAACTAGGATACGGCAAAAGCTAATATAATTTACATACAACTATTCATGTAACTAGTCACAACACAACCTGCTCAGATAAGGAGTTCGTAGTGTCAAGCCAAAAGAGTACATAACATTCCAGTCATAGATATAGTACGATAAACTGACAAAAGAAGCCAACAAAGCAAATAGGAGCACGAATCCCAAGCTACCCTTCGCTCTCCTCACCTATTATCTCCCTTGGCTGAGTAAGATCTGAAATGAGGATTAAAAGAAAGGAATAAGTCCAAAAGAGACTTAGTGAGGTAGTCGGAATTTCAAATTAATAGATGTAAGTCAAGACAAATAAGAATATCATGATATGTGAATGATTGATACGAGCTGTATGTAAATGCCACCCTAACACCAAAAAAATCAAGAATAATAAAATCCTGAACACCGTTGTCGAATGCCCTCGACCTGACTGATAGGATCCCACGTGCCCGTGAGATACCTAAATAACTTGACTTCCGTGTTCTACCTCCAGACACACATCACGCCAAGGTACAACTGAATTGGGATTGTTTTGGACACACATGATCGACGGCCCGAACCGCCCGATCGGTCTGTCAAAAGCAATACCCTGGGCCCGAACTTCTCTTAGGCGTCCCTAAGAGTAATAGTAACTGAAACTTAATGATTAGCTCATATGATAAAATTTAAAAGAGTTATCATTTTGGAAAAACAAACTCGTTTCATTAATGCAATACATATAGATATGAAGATCATTTGTATGTAAAACCATTTGATTTAAAGTAAGAGCAAATATTGAATAAATATCTAATTACAATATATTATTATGGATGGAAGAAAACAAAATCATGAAATGAAGGTCTTATGAAGGTTTATATATTTATAGTATTTTATAATATTATAAATAAAATTTTAAAAACCAAAATAAAATAAATTTAAATTTTCCTCACCAACTTGTGATCTTGATCTCGAAAACCTGAATGAAAGTAAATAGGGTAAGTTTCGAACAACTCTCATTCCTAGTAACCCAACTTATCACTACCCGTTACATAATCCCAAAATAATAAAATTTTTATTTAAGTCACGTACAACACAAAGTATCTCTTTTACTATCCGAATAATTAATCAAAAATCTTTGGTATAACCTTCACTAATCCTATGAGTTCTATCACAAGATTATAGTATTAGCACTGCCTCTACCAACAAATGTTGTTCAAACATGTCAAGCTGATAGCTTTGGCCGCTGAAACCGGTACAATCAATTATAGCATCACTATAAGTTTAAGATCATACAAATAACACTATTATCATAGTTTTCACATAACACCAAAATTCATTTAGGTAGATATCATATTAACAATTGGAATATGTAAATAAAAACATATACTTCCAAGTATGCGGCCTCCAGCATGATACTAGTCCATACATGTAACAATTATCACAAAGAAAAAACAATTTCCTTTATCAATCATAAGAACACTTTAACTCCCAGACTACAGCCTACACAAACCATTCTTAGATGATCATTTCAAGTTTCTCATTAAGTTTAGGGAATATTCAGTGCTCTAAATATCAAACTTCCAAGATTACCGTGACTAGTATAATTGATCAATAATAAGAAGAAAGCAGTATACGAGGTTACCTTATGAATCAGGATCTCAAAAATTTCGTAAGTGAGAAAAGAGAATTTGAAAATAAAGATCAGACAACCACGTTGCTCATAGGAAAATTCTTATTCCTGATCCAATTATTATTATTACTAATTGAGCATGGAATTAGTTTATCTATGATTCTAAGAAAAGAAAGAATTATAAAAGACTTAACAATAAGATGATTAGTATATTAGTCAGACCTTACATGATTCCCATGCTTTCAAATTCCAAATAAAATATTAGCATCCAAATTCCTTAAAGCACAATAGTAGATCGACCTTGCTATAAACCAGAGCCACCATTTCCTTCTTTATACAATTATTTGCGCAAAATTCTAAGAACACGAAATTTTTCCTATTTACCCAAATTTCAGGCATTAAATAAAGCTCACTAAAACCAAATTATAACTAGGAGAAGTATTTACCTTGTAGAAGAGATGCCTTGGATCTATTTCTAAGATTTCCCTCAAGCCTAAGTGAAGTTGTTGATATTTTTTTTCCAGAACTCTCAACCTCACGAGAGAATTTGCAGAAAAAACAAGAAGGAGAAATAGTTTTCTAGACTCATCCTTTATTTAAGGATATTAGAGATAGATTTTTATTAAGTTTCAATCACAACCCTACAATTGTTTGGAAACATGGAAGATGAGGATTAAATCTTCTTAAACATTAAATCTAAGCTCTCCATTTGTAAAGAAAAAGTAGTGGCTAGGATTGATTAGAGAAAAGTTTTTCTAGAAATTTCCATTATCTCCTAAAAATAAAAAAATATATATAAAACTAAGATTAAATCCTAACCTTACATTAATCTAAGAAATCAAGGGCTAGGATTACTCTGATTACCATTATATAAAATAAACACATTATATCACATAGCTAAAAATAAAATTCATGGAATATAATTAAATGCACGTAGGAAATAATAAATCAAATAATAAAATTATGAGAATATTCGAAACTAAATAAATGAAACACACATACGATCCAAATTTAAAATTTTCATTTAAAATAACACGTATTATGAATGCATAAAATGTTTCCTAAAATGCATATTATCAATTTTAATTTTAATTTTAATTTTAATTTTATTTTATTTTATTTTATATTTTTTTTAATTTTAAATTATTATTACCTGCTTCCGATTTCTCAAAAATCGGGGTGTCACACCTTAGCTATTGAGGAGTCAAAGGGGGCAACTCGACCCCTTCGATCTCCCTTGGAATCACCATTGGGAGCTGGATTTGCCCGGTATGGTATGGTTGAATCGCCGGCAACATGAAGTTAGGAGTGAGAGTGTACCCAGGAGGAGGCATCAAGAAAGGGTGTCCTCTTGGAACGGTGTGGGCATTAAGCCATGTGTTCTCGGGATGATGGGAAGAAGGTGGAAGCTGAGCGCTTCCACCGGCGGCGGGATTGAGTGGCTCAGGAAGCACCGTTGGTGGAGCCATCGGTTCCGTTGGTGAAAGTGTGCCTTCGACAGGCGGTGCTCCGTCAGCCGCCGTCGACGGCATAGTAGTGACATTGGAATCGCGGGGAAGGTCATCTCCTCCTCCCACTGCTCCAGACCTAGTAGCAACCATGGTTTGATGGGTGTTGGGTGTTTGTTTTTCAACTAGCAAAAGAGAGAGAGATGAGCTGAGAATGGTTTTCCCACAGACGGCGCCAAAAATGATGGGGTAGGAACGTGAAGTGTCAAACTCCGGTCACTTTCTATTTGATATATGTGGGGGAAACCGGAAAATGATCGTCGGATGGAAGAGTGGTTCTACCTGCTAGGACAAACACCAAGAACAAACAGTCAGAAGGCCAAGCTGGGAGACTGGGGGAGACTGGGGGGGATGCCCAGTTTGGCTCTCCGACGCTCAAGTCAGTTAAGGAACTGAAAGAGAAGAAAAGTAATTGTAGAGCTCAAGTATGGAAGCTTGCTTACAGTGAAGGAGATGAATTCATCTATTTATAGTTGAGGGTCAGGGACCCTTTGGTCATTTGCACTGTGTAGTCCTGGCCAAATGTTGCCCTAGCACGTGGCGTTATGGGAGAAACCTAGGAGGAATCTTCTGCAAAAGCCGGTGAAAGTTAGTGTTGGCGACAGTAGTAGGTGCGCGGGCATGTAAGGGGTGTCAGAGAGCCGTTTTAGGGGGTTGGTAACGAGGGCTAAGAGCACGCTCATGTCAACCAAGGGCTTGGAGGCTAGAGAATCTGTTGGGGGATGGAGGCCAAGGCTGCATAACGAGGGGGAGTGGAAGTGTAGCACCCCAGACGGAGGATACCACATCCCCCGCACTAGGACTCGGACTCGGTCATGAAATAGAAAGTCCGTGCCCAAATCCGAATCATAGCGAACGGGAGACCAACTCACACACTGGGCTAGGCGGATCTTACTTGACAAACTCAGAGTGCGGAAGCAATTTAAAACAATCATCATCAGATAGCGAAAGCAATTAAATCAATATACCAAAAAATTGACGAGTTCAACTAGAATAGGTACCTAATCCCGAATATCAACATACATAACAGGTGACGGGTTCAACTAGCATAGATACCTAACCCCGAATATCAACATACAAAACAGGTGGCGGGTTCAACTAGCATAGGTACCTAATCCCGAATATCAATTCATAATCCAACATAATAAACAGCATAAGTGGCATCATAATATCTATTAACATCCAAGTACTAGGTTACTAACCCAACACGGATTTGTATCTAAGTAGAACATAAACATAACCTTCAATTGTGAAACATAAATACATAACATAAGTAAAGTATGCGACAAATGCATCGTAACACCAACTAGACTGACAAGTGTGACTCCGAAGACTCACATCCGCCTAGCTCAAGCCAAAAGGAATCCTGCAAACTAAAAGATAAAATGAGGTGTCAGTCAACTGACTGAGTGAGGGGGGCTAACGCACACCCACAATATATATATAAAGAGCATAGCACAGAATAAAATGATGGACTCATGAACCGGGGATAGGTGTTGCATACCAAAACATTTTGAAATAACCCAAATAAATATAGATATAAGTTTAGAAACCATTTTCCAGAAGGACTTTATCCCGATTCATAATTCCATAACAGAATAGAACACATGCTCGGCGAGGACGAGCTTCCCACCTTTACTCCTCAGAACATAAAGCAAAATCAATCCATCCTCTACTCCAATGATGGAAGAGCCATGCGTTGGCCCTAACCATCTATAATAGAAAGGCTCACAAGGGGTAGCGACCCCACAAGTGGCCTCCCTAGCCCTAGCCGAAGGCTCAATATATCACGCCTCCCCTATCTCCCTGAGTCGCGCAATGATATCTCAAATGGAACTACTCACAGGTATATCCCCGACGGCCCTAACCATCCCGGGGGCTCCTTACCCATAGCTCCTCGGATCCACATACATACATACATACAGATGCCAATATTTCATGGCCAACTCGCTACAGAAACATAACATAACTGAATTTTTCAAAATAGCTTACATATGCCTCAAAAACTGGTTTTTATATATATTCCTACGCTGCAAGGGATATAGCCTGAAGGTACCCACCCACGTATGACACATGCACGTACATTCCCACGCTGCAGGGATATAGCCCGAAGGCACCCGCCCACGCAGAATGCACGCATAAGGTCATAAACATATCATATCCAACACATACGTATCTATAGTAAGGTATACTCGTATGCAAGGGTAGAAATAAGCATACAAAGGCCATAGGTCGCATAACTATACAAAATCCTAAACCTCACCTTGTGCAAGTAGAGTCTGAGAGTGTGAAGGGCCAAACACTCCAAACCTCGGGCCCACCACCGACACCACCAAACTCTGTGATAAGATATACAGAAGCCCAAACTTAAACTCTATATTTACCAAGTAAGATGCACGGCGTATCAAGAGATGAATGACATGCAAAGAGGGATGATGCTTATGAAGTTGGTCACAGGGGACAATTCAACTATTCAAGTAAATCATGCAAGTAATGAAGTATCAAGGTTCAAAGATTGCATTCCAAGTCATATCGTAGCATACAAGTCAAGTAGGAACTCAAACGAATCAAATACGCATGAAAAAGCAAGTAAAAGGGGTCACAGACGCATGGGAACGACCATTCCCATGCACAACATAGCATGGGAACGGTCCTTCCCACACCAAGGCCAAGCGAGACTGGGAACGACACACATGGGAACGGTCGTTCCCATGTTCGGCCCCCCAAATCCAAATCCTAGCCCGGAAGGGCCGTTCCAAGCTTAAAGCATAAATGGGAACGGCTATTCCGGCTACAGATCTACAGCAGAAGCTTGACAGCTTGGGGAAGAAGACAACCATGGCCGAAAATGGCCTATTTCACACCATTTAAACCATAAAATTTCCACAAAAATCATATATATCATCACATAAATCATGCTTATGATATAAATATCAATTTAGCTCAAGAACAAGGGTGATTTTGGCTAAAACTCATACAACCCATTTTCATGAAAATCAAGCTTCAACCATGGTAAGATGTATCCAAACTCACTCCCTATCATACCATTAACAACTATAGCACATATTCAACATGGAGAAACACATATTCATGCTCAAGAACTCAAGGATTCACCATTAGAGCCATATTCTTGAAGTTGGGCATAAATCACCATTTTCACAAGACTTCCTCATACAAGCTCATACATTCAATTTCATGCTAGGATTCATGGATAGAAATGAAATACACATCAAGGGAAATTTGTAGCTTACCTTGGCTCTTGAAATGATGAAGAAACGAGGGAGATATGAGCTCTTGAAGGTGTGGAATGGCTTAAGTCTTCATCCTCTCTTGAAGCTTCTCCATGGCTGTCACAATGAGGCTATTTTGAGGTTTGAAGTGAAATAAGAAAGGGGATCTAGGTTAGGGTTTCAAGATATAAAATGAGGCTAGAGGCTTTATTAGGATTTGGGCTCAAATAAATGACTTTCGGCCCAATAGGTCAAGATTAAAAGGTTCAAGGTCTAAACGGTTTTCGAAAAATATAAATTAAATTCCATGGGACCCAAATCGCCGAATCAAGTCCAATGGTCATGTCGGAATTTGAATTCAAATTCCCGAGCTCATATTGGTCTCGAACGACCCAAACTCACCCGACTTGAGTTAGGCCCAAAACACACAAATAGGTCCAAGTCCTATTTAAATCCAACTCCGAAAATTAATTTAAATTCATCCAAGTTCCATTCTTAAGTTGTCATACAAGAATTCATAATTTACCATTTTGGATTTTAGTCAATTAAGTCGCATTTTCAATCAAAGTTGGAATTAAACACAGAAAAAGGGAATTAAATCACATAAGTGCATAAGGTAAACTCTCTCGTAACGCATACCTATACGATTTATCGGACGGAGCCTCACAGGAAGCTTCTTCGAGGGATGATAACGCTTGAAGAGGACTTCCAAGATAAGCTGGGACTTTGTTCCGTTTTGTGAGGTGCGTTCGTTTAAGAGCCTCAAGGGTGACCATGCGTCCGCACAGCAGAGTCGACACGTGTTCTTTAGGTACTTTGACGCTCGGGGGTCTTGGACGCTCATTGATAACCTGCCACAGTCATGAAGGGCCACGTGTTACCTTTTCGTGTCGCCACGTGTCCAAACGCGGGTCGAGCGTATTTTGACCCCACCACGTTGACATTGATTTTTTTATTTAAAAATGAAATTTAATTTTTGTTATTTAATATGGAATTCTATGAATTTGTAAATGCATTGCTTATGAGTGTTATAATCGAGCTTCGTTCTTATATGATTTGATATCGAAATTTAGTGAAATTTTAGTATTTTTTGCAGATTTATATGTTATGAACATGTATATGTGCTCATTTTAGGTTTTCGATCTCGTTTGGTGTGATAACGAAGTTATTTTGTGTGTTGGAACCAAATCGGGGGTTAACGGGCAATTACCGCACCCTTGGTTCCGTATGTGATATCTTGAACTCGAGAACTCAGAATCGAGTTCCGTCAACTTCGTTGGACTTGTATCGATGATTTGGGTCTAATGAACCTAGCCTCATATTTTTCTAAGCCTATTTGGATCCCCAAAATTCAACCGAAAAATGAATCGGGGGCAAAACTGCCACACTTTATCATTTTAATCATAACTCTTACCATACTTAACCAAATTAACCATGGTTGGACTTTTTGGAACCCTAGTTCAGCCCACTATCATCCCCTAATCTCTCCCATTCTAGCCATATTCAAACAAAGGAGAAAACACAGCCCCAAGTCCCAGACACTCAGTTCCATCTTGCCACTTTGCCAAACTTTGAGATTTTGAGCTCTAATCTCTTCCAACCTTCAACCAATTCAAGAGGTGAGTTTAAGGTTGTAATATAAATTAATTTATGATCATTTTGAACCATGTATCCCAAATTTTGAGCTTGTATTCATGGAGATTTGAGGGCATGAATGAATAATTAGGCTATGGATGAATTTCTTGATCTCATTGAATTCTTGATGCTTTTAATTGTTTTAAAGCATGAAAGTGATCACCTTAACTTCCTTATTCATTTATGGATTTCCATTTTGTGGTAGTTGAAGGTTTAATGAGATGCCATTAATGAAACTTGGGTTAAGTTGAAGAACTTGAACTCTTTCTTCCTTCTTTGAACTTCATTTCTTGGCGGTATGATTTTGGGTGATTTATGTTCGTTTTTCCTTGAGCTTGTGTGAGTTTGTGTTGTTGCTGTTGCCTTCTTTCCTTCTCTATATGTACTGCTGCTGCTATATAAGGTTTGGAGTAGGGGAAATGGTATGTTGTTGCTGTAAAAACTGGAGCTACAAGGGGTAACGCTCGTCACCCCGTTTCCTTGCACATTTGGTGACTCCCGTCACCATGGAGTTGAAGATCACTGCCTGTTGTAACGGGGGTCACAACTTTTATACTTGATGATGGTGACTCCCATCTCTCCTCAAGAATGAGTTGCTGCCTGTGTTAACGGGACTCACTCCCATTGCACTTGGAGTGTAACGCCCCGACTTTTCAGTCGTACATGTATGACTTATGTGATTATTATTTGCGCGTTTAAATTCATTTAATTATACATAAATATATATATATTTTATTCTTACTTTTAATTGTTAATTCCTTAATTATATGAATTTAATTGAAATGAATTTTATGAATTCTTGAGCGTATGTTTTTATGTGACTTGATCGCGTGCTGTTTCTATATGATTTGCTTTTTGATTTTCGTGAAAATTGGGTATGTTGTAGATTTATTTGTTATGAACGTGTATGTGTGCTCATTTTACGTTTTCGGATTTATTTGATTGAGTTTCGAATTTATTTTAATTTTGGAATCCAAAATGGGGGCTAACGAGCAATTAGCACACCCTTGATTCTGTATGTGATATCTTGAGCTCGGGAACTCAGATTCGTGTTCCGTCAACTCCGTTGGACTCGTATCGACGATCTGGGTTCAATGATCTAAGCCTCATATTTTTCGAATATCGTTTGGACCTTTGAATTTCATCCGAAACTTGCAATATCGACCAAAATGACCTCCCTTCACTTATTTAACCATAACTTGAACTATAGTTAACCAAATTAGGTGAAACTTGATCCTACTTAACCCTTTTTTAACCCTTGATCAGCTATCCTAACTCTCGTTACATTTTTCACTCTCACACTTAGCCAATTTCTGCTTGAAACCAAGACACCCTTGAAGGAGAAGAAGAACACTATTCATCTTCAACCTTTTGAGCTCAATTCTCTTCCAAATCACCCCATACTTGAAGGGTAAGTCATTGATTGTGTTTTTCACCCTCTCCTCTTTCTTTTAAGTCTAATATGGCTGAATTTGGTGGATCAATGAGCCTGTATTGATGAAATATGTGAATAGTAAGGGTTTGATCAAAATTTGGAGTTATGGATGAATTCATATGTTTCCTTTGAGTTTGATGCATCATAAATGAACCTTTGGTATCCATTATTACTTGTATGACCTGATTTGTCTTGGTAGTTGAAGACTTAATTTGTAGCACCCGGAACGCCGAGATGCCACACCCGCCTAGCACGCCACTGAAAGTACCTGAAAAAGGTAAGGTGTCAGTCTACCACAGACTGAGTGAGGGGTTTAAATAAATATTAGCGCAAGTAACATGCAAGCTATAATCTCGGGTAAAGTCTTTAGAAATGAAACAATATAAGTTAGTAAAAGAAATAATCTTCGCCCGACATTACAACTCTCCAATTTAACAATACAATCAATTACAATTCAGTTCAATCAGTGGCCCTGCGAGTAAGGGTAATTCTCCAACCTTACTCCGACTGTGTACAATTCGTGCTTGCATTATTAATCAATACGTGATCATGCAGTTCAATTATGGTGCATTCGTGCATATTGTATTCAAGCAAGACAATCAATCAGTGCAATTATGACAATAACCCGAGGACGATCCGTGGTGCCGGACCCGTCCCCAGTCTCCTTCTTCCTCCGGTTGATGGGGGATTGTAAGGCCCCGCCATACAATAACGGTGTGCGTTAGGAACATGACTCCCACGCACGGAATATTCTTCCTCCACCAAACCTCCTAGTGGATTCAGAAGGGATCCCAAAACGATGAGGATAGTGTATAGATTACCCGTCTGCCCTTGCTTTCCCAGGTGACTCCATACACTACCCTCGGGCCCAAAGTGAACATGCTTTACTCGCCAAAACATAATCAATTCACGATATCTCAATTGTCCAATATATCACGAGATCACTTGTTATCATTAAAGTTTTAGAAAGATTATAAATATACATACATTTTTGGCTTAAAAGATCACGTAGAGGTTGTACGGGTTCCATATGTATACATATCTAGAAATTAAACCTCACCTGACAGGCGACACGACGAATCAGGGATGCATGAATGTGTTCACGATCAACAATCTCCACCCTGGAGAATAACTGGACAAGAAACGGGACATTGTGAACTCGTGAGACATGACTCAATAATGATACCAAAACAGGACGCACGGCATAATCATAATCAATTTGTCATGCAATAACACTTAAGGAATGTCGAAAAAAAGCATAATTATCAATTAACTAAGCATATATATCATATAATTCGCATACGGGAGCCAAGGAAGTGAAAAGAATGCAATAAGAGAGGTTTTGGTGAAGTTTGGTAAAAATGGTCAATTTTAGGAAATGCACTTGCTGAGGGAAAACTGGAATATCTTTAATTCTAAAAGTGGGAATTGAGTTTTGTTTATTTATTTTGTAACTAGACACAAAAACCTTTCCAACTCTATACGGCACGTTTTCTAATTCAAAGCGAGGTGAAAATGGCGTGGGTTCGAAGTTGAACAAAATGCAGTTTCCGGAGGGGTCGCGGGTGCGACCAAAACCCTTCACAAAATGGTCACGGCCGCGACCAAGTATTTTTCCGAAATTTTCATCCAATTTTCCAAAAGTCGAAAGTTCTCCAAATTGGGGTCATGGGCGCGACCAGTTTTATGCATATTTTTGGTCACGGGCGCGACCTTCAAATTCTGGAGAAAAAACTGAGCAGAAAACAGGGGAAGGCTCGGCCAAACACCAAAATGACTCAAAACACCAATTTTCAAGCTTCAAAATGTAATATTTCTTGAAATCATCATGCATATATGTTAAAGATACAATAAGATTCCTTTTAAACACATAACTCATGCCTTAATCATCAAATTCATCAACTTCACTCCATGGATGAGTTCATCATATAACTTCATAAATATCAACAATTCATGCTCAAATTCAAGTCAAGAACTTAAAATCATGCATCTAGCAATTAAAACACATAATATCTAGTTCAATTCACAACCCTAGCCTCATGTATTCAATTCAAGAATTCAAATATATACACCCATGGCTACCTTGAAGAAAAGAAATGGGATGAGAGGAGATGATGATGATGATGATGATGATGAAGCTTCAAATATGAAATTTCCTTGGAAAATTTGAATGAAATCAATGAAATCCTTTCTCCCTTTCTTGATGGTTGAATCGGGAGCAACAAAGAAGCAAGGTGATGATGAATGTTGGATGAAAATGAAGATGGAAGCATAGAGAAGGCATTTAACGTGATTCATCATCCTCAAATTTGGTGAAATGCTCAAATTGCAACTTAATCCCTCATTTGTATAAGTTATGCAATCAAGGATAAATGGTTGGCAAATTGATCAATCGAGCCCAAGAAATAATCATGCAATTAGGTGCTTGAATTTAAATAAATGATCACTTCAGGTCAAGTTGACAATTAAATTACGTTCAGCAATTAATTCGCGTAACAATTAAATGCAATTCACTTAATACTTCGCAAGTTGACAAGTATTTCAATTAAACATGTAGAATTATAATTCATATAATTTTCAGGAATTATGGGAATTTAATAAACGAAAGGATTAAATAATTCCTAACTCTCGGAAAATCACACGTGTCGTGCGTACCTGAACGTCTGGAAAATTGGGGCGTTACAATTCTCTCCCCCTTAAGAGAATCCGTCCTCGGATTCACCCTTCAATGTTCATCCCACGCGGGTTGGTCATTCCCCGTCAGGGATTAGTTTGAAAGAGGTCTTCCACCAACAAGATTCCTCTAATGTTGTTAAGTCACGACCCTCAACTTCCCAGAACCTAAACACTCGAAGGAAAATCTAGCCTTCCCTTAAATAAGTTGACACATAGTAGGAAATAATTAGAGTGCCCCGTCTCTCAACAAGACACGAGAGAACCCCGTCTCTCAAGCAAATGACAAGAGGACCCCGTCTCTTGAGTAACAAAATAAAGCCGACTAACAGGGAATTAAATGTAACAATAATGAAGTATATGATGCACGTGATATACATGATCAAGTGTACCGTTCACTGTAGATTGAAATTCTTTCGTTGTGGTAGTTTAGTTGAACGCTTGATTCTTTAACTTATTTCCGTGGCCGTCTCTCCCCCTTAAGAAAGAAAATGAAAATTTTCTTTCTTAAGTCTTTTGAAGTTCGAATTGGGTGTCTAATGGTTCAACTTCCTCAATTTGGTAGAACTGGATTAATGATTGTAGTAGGAATGGAGATAACCTACTAGCAAGAAACACTAGATAATGCATGCCGATTAAAATGTCAATGTACGTGCCACATTTATGACAATTTAGAATGCAAACTGTCACCACTAATATAAAAAAAGTTCAAATTGACACGTTAAACATAAAATTTTCAAGTCACATAAGATCACTTAGTGAGCAATTAATGATATAAATGGATGCAATGTACAAATTGCCAAATAATTCCTACGCCGTTCGACCTAGACTTGACACGACACGACACTAGAACCTCGGTTTTGCAACCGGGCTCTGATACCACCTCAGATGTAGCACCCGAAAGACCGAGGTGCCACACCCCGCACCATAAGTCCAGCTCACACATGAAATGGGTAGTCCATATATGAATCGGACTCATGGCGAACGGGTGACAATAAAAAAAAAAACTCACTAGCTAGGCGGGACTAACCCTCAATCCATTCAAGTCCAAATCTAGGAATTTAAAGCGGAAGCATAATAATTTCATTCGCATATATCAAATATCCCAAAAATAGTTAACCTCCAACTTCATATCAATACATTATCATCTCTAACAATTGTCTATATAACAATAACATATTTGATCCATAAGTATCCTTAATATGAAAATGCAATACTGGACTCATCTCGACAAATGGATACGACTTAGACTCCCGCCTAGCACGCCACTGAAAGTACCTGAAAAGGGTGAGGTGTCAGTCTACCACAGACTGAGTGAGGGGTTTAAATAAATATTAGCGCAAGTAACATGCAAGCTATAATCTCGGGTAAAGTCTTTAGAAATGAAACAATATAAGTTAGTAAAAGAAATAATCTTCGCCCGACATTACAACTCTCCAATTTAACAATACAATCAATTACAATTCAGTTCAATCAGTGGCCCTGCGAATGAGGGTAATTCTCCAACCTTACTCCGACTGTGTACAATTCGTGCTTGCATTATTAATCAATAGGTGATCATGCAGTTCAATTATGGTGCATTCGTGCATATTGTATTCAAGCAAGACAATCAATCAGTGTAATTATGACAATAACCCGAGGACAATCCGTGGTGCCGGACCCGTCCCCAGTCTCCTTCTTCCTCCGGTTGATGGGGGATTGTAAGGCCCCGCCATCCAATAACGGTGTGCGTTAGGAACATGACTCCTACGCACGGAATATTCTTTCTCCACCAAACCTCCTAGTGGATTCAGAAGGGATCCCAAAACGATGAGGATAGTGCATAGATTACCCGTCTGCCCTTGCTTTCCCAGGTGACTCCATACACTACCCTCGGGCCCAAAGTGAACATGCTTTACTCGCCAAAACATAATCAATTCATGATATCTCAATTGTCCAATATATCACGAGATCACTTGTTATCATTAAGGTTTTAGAAAGATTATAGATATACATACATTTTGGCTTAAAAGATCACGTAGAGGTTGTACGGGTTCCATATGTATACATATCTAGAAATTAAACCTCACCTGACAGGCGACACGACGACTCAGGGATACATGAATGTGTTCACGATCAACAATCTCCACCCTGGAGAATAACTGGACAAGAAACGGGACATTGTGAACTCGTGAGACATGACTCAATAATGATACCAAAACAGGACGCACGGCATAATCATAATCAATATGTCATGCAATAACACTTAAGGAATATCGAATAAAAGCATAATTATCAATTAACTAAGCATATATATCATATAATTCGCATACGGGAGCCAAGGAAGTGAAAAGAATGCAATAAGAGAGGTTTTGGTGAAGTTTGGTAAAAATGGTCAATTTTAGGAAATGCACATGCTGAGGGAAAACTGGAATATCTTTAATTCTAAAAGTGGGAATTGAGTTTTGTTTATTTATTATGAAACTACACACAAAGACCTTTCCAACTCTATATGGCACGTTTTCTAATTCAAAGCGAGGTGAAAATAGCGTGAGTTCGAAGTTGAACAAAATGCAGTTTCCGGAGGGGTCGCGGGTGCGACCAAAACCCTTCACAAAATGGTCGCGGCCGCGACCAAGTATTTTTCCGAAATTTTCATCCAATTTTCCAAAAGTCGAAAGTTCTCCAAAATGGGGTCGTGGGCGCGACCAGTTTTATGCATATGCCCGCGACCTTCAAATTCTGGAGAAAAAACTGAGCAGAAAACAGGGGAAGGCTCGGCCAAACACCAAAATGACTCAAAACACCAATTTTCAAGCTTCAAAATGTAATATTTCTTGAAATCATCATGCATATATGTTAAAGATACAATAAGATTCCTTTTAAACACATAACTCATGCCTTAATCATCAAATTCATCAACTTCACTTCATGGATGAGTTCATCATATAACTTCATAAATATCAACAATTCATGCTCAAATTCAAGTCAAGAACTTAAAATCATGCATCTAGCAATTAAAACACATAATATCTAGTTCAATTCACAACCCTAGCTTCATGTATTCAATTCAAGAATTCAAATATATACACCCATGGCTACCTTGAAGAAAAGAAATGGGATGAGAGGAGATGATGATGATGATGATGATGAAGCTTCAAATATGAAATTTCCTTGGAAAATTTGAATGAAATCAATGAAATCCTTTCTCCCTTTCTTGATGGTTGAATCTAGAGCAACAAAGAAGCAAGGTGATGATGAAAGTTGGATGAAAATGAAGATGGAAGCATAGAGAAGGCATTTAACGTGATTCATCATCCTCAAATTTGGTGAAATGCTCAAATTGCAACTTAATCCCTCATTTGTATAAGTTATGCAATCAAGGATAAATGGTTGGCAAATTGATCAATCGAGCACAAGAAATAATCATGCAATTAGGTGCTTGAATTTAAATAAATGATCACTTCAGGTCAAGTTGACAATTAAATTACGTTCAGCAATTAATTCGCGTAACAATTAAATGCAATTCACTTAATACTTAGCAAGTTGACAAGTATTTCAATTAAACATGTAGAATTATAATTCATATAATTTTCAGGAATTATGGGAATTTAATAAACGAAAGGATTAAAATAATTCCTCACTCTCGGAAAATCACACGTGTCGTGCGTACCTGAACGTCTGGAAAATTGGGGCGTTACAATTCTCTCCCCCTTAAGAGAATCCGTCCTCGGATTCACCCTTCAATGTTCATCCCACGCGGGTTGGTCATTCCCCGTCAGGGATTAGTTTGAAAGAGGTCTTCCACAAACAAGAATCCTCTAATGTTGTTAAGTCACGACCCTCAACTTCCCAGAACCTAAACACTCGAAGGAAAATCTAGCCTTCCCTTAAATAAGTTGACACATAGCAGGAAATAATTAGAGTGCCCCTTCTCTCAACAAGCAACGAGAGAACCCCGTCTCTCAAGCAAATGACAAGAGGACCCCGTCTCTTGAGTAACAAAATAAAGCCGACTAACAGGGAATTAAATGTAACAATAATGAAGTATATGATGCACGTGATATACATGATCAAGTGTACCGTTCACTGTAGATTGAAATTCTTTCGTTGTGGTAGTTTAGTTGAACGCTTGATTCTTTAACTTATTTCCGTGGCCGTCTCTCCCCCTTAAGAAAGAAAATGAAAATTTTCTTTCTTAAGTCTTTTGAAGTTCGAAGTGGGTGTCTAATGGTTCAACTTCCTCAATTTGGTAGAACTGGATTAATGATTGTAGTAGGAATGGAGATAACCTACTAGCAAGAAACACTAGATAATGCATGCCGGTTAAAATGTCAATGTACGTGTCTCATTTATGACAATTTAGAATGCAAACTGTCACCACTAATATCAAAAAAGTTCAAATTGACACGTTAAACATAAAATTTTCAAGTCACATAAGATCACTTAGTGAGCAATTAATGATATAAATGGATGCAATGTACAAATTGCCAAATAATTCCTACGCCGTTCGACCTAGACTTGGCACGACACGACACTAGAACCTCGGTTTTGCAACCGGGCTCTGATACCACCTCAGATGTAGCACCCGGAAGACCGAGGTGCCATACCCCCGCACCATAAGTCTAGCTCACACATGAAATGGGTAGTCCATATATGAATCGGACTCATGGCGAATGGGTGACAATAAAAAAAAAAACTCACTAGCTAGACGGGACTAACCCTCAATCCATTCAAGTCCAAATCTAGGAATTTAAAGCGGAAGCATAATAATTTCATTAGCACATATCAAATATCCCAAAAGGAGTTAACCTCCAACTTCATATCAATACATTATCATCTCTAACAATTGTCTATATAACAATAACATATTTGATCCATAAGTATCCTTAATATGAAAATGCAATACTAGACTCATCTCGACAAATGGACATGACTTAGACTCCCGCCTAGCACGCCACTGAAAGTACCTGAAAAGGGTGAGGTGTCAGTCTACCACAGACTGAGTGAGGGGTTTAAATAAATATTAGCGCAAGTAATATGCAAGCTATAATCTCGGGTAAAGTCTTTAGAAATGAAACAATATAAGTTAGTAAAAGAAATAATCTTCGCCCGACATTACAACTCTCCAATTTAACAATACAATCAATTACAATTCAGTTCAATCAGTGGCCCTGCGAGTGACGGTAATTCTCCAACCTTACTCCGACTGTGTACAGTTCGTGCTTGCATTATTAATCAATACGTGATCATGCAGTTCAATTATGGTGCATTCGTGCATATTGTATTCAAGCAAGACAATCAATCAGTGCAATTATGACAATAACCCGAGGACAATCCGTGGTGCCGGACCCGTCCCCAGTCTCCTTCTTCCTCCGGTTGATGGGGGATTGTAAGCCCCCGCCATCCAATAACGGTGTGCGTTAGGAACATGACTCCCACGCACGGAATATTCTTCCTCCACCAAACCTCCTAGTGGATTCAGAAGGGATCCCAAAACGATGAGGATAGTGCATAGATTACCCGTCTGCCCTTGCTTTCCCAGGTGACTCCATACACTACCCTCGGGCCCAAAGTGAACATGCTTTACTCGCCAAAACATAATCAATTCATGATATCTCAATTGTCCAATATATCACGAGATCACTTGTTATCATTAAGGTTTTAGAAAGATTATAGATATACATACATTTTGGCTTAAAAGATCACGTAGAGGTTGTACGGGTTCCATATGTATACATATCTAGAAATTAAACCTCACCTGACAGGCGACACGATGACTCAGGGATACATGAATGTGTTCATGATCAACAATCTCCACCCTGGAGAATAACTGGACAAGAAACGGGATATTGTGAACTCGTGAGACATGACTCAATAATGATACCAAAACAGGACGCACGGCATAATCATAATCAATATGTCATGCAATAACACTTAAGGAATATCGAATAAAAGCATAATTATCAATTAACTAAGCATATATATCATATAATTCGCATACGGGAGCCAAGGAAGTGAAAAGAATGCAATAAGAGAGGTTTTGGTGAAGTTTGGTAAAAATGGTCAATTTTAGGAAATGCACATGCTGAGGGAAAACTGGAATATCTTTAATTCTAAAAGTGGGAATTGAGTTTTGTTTATTTATTATGAAACTAGACACAAAGACCTTTCCAACTCTATATGGCATGTTTTCTAATTCAAAGCGAGGTGAAAATAGCGTGGGTTCGAAGTTGAACAAAATGCAGTTTCCGGAGGGGTCGCGGGTGCGACCAAAACCCTTCACAAAATGGTCACGGCTTCCGAAATTTTCATCCAATTTTCCAAAAGTCGAAAGTTGTCCAAAATGGAGTCGTGGGCGCGACCAGTTTTATGCATATTTTTGGTCGCGGGCGCGACCTTCAAATTCTGGAGAAAAAACTGAGCAGAAAACAGGGGAAGGCTCGGCCAAACACCAAAATAACTCAAAACACCAATTTTCAAGCTTCAAAATGTAATATTTCTTGAAATCATCATGCATATATGTTAAAGATACAATAAGATTCCTTTTAAACACATAACTCATGCCTTAATCATCAAATTCATCAACTTCACTTCATGGATGAGTTCATCATATAACTTCATAAATATCAACAATTCATGCTCAAATTTAAGTCAAGAACTTAAAATCATGCATCTAGCAATTAAAACACATAATATCTAGTTCAATTCACAACCCTAGCTTCATGTATTCAATTCAAGAATTCAAATATATACACCCATGGCTACCTTGAAGAAAAGAAATGGGATGAGAGGAGATGATGATGATGATGATGATGAAGCTTCAAATATGAAATTTCCTTGGAAAATTTGAATGAAATCAATGAAATCCTTTCTCCCTTTCTTGATGGTTGAACCGAGAGCAACAAAGAAGCAAGGTGATGATGAAAGTTGGATGAAAATGAAGATGGAAGCATAGAGAAGGCATTTAACGTGATTCATCATCCTCAAAATTGGTAAAATGCTCAAATTGCAACGTAATCCCTCATTTGTATAAGTTATGCAATCAAGGATAAAAGGTTGGCAAATTGATCAATCGAGCCCAAGAAATAATCATGCAATTAGGTGCTTGAATTTAAATAAATGATCACTTAAGGTCAAATTGACAATTAAATTATGTTCAGCAATTAATTCGCGTAACATTTAAATGCAATTCACGTAATACTTCGCAAGTTGACAAGTATTTCAATTAAACATGTAGAATTATAGTTCATATAATTTTCAGGAATTATGGGAATTTAATAAACGAAAGGATTAAAATAAATCCTAACTCTCGGAAAATCACACGTGTCGTGCTTACCTGAACGTCTGGAAAATTGGGGCGTTACATAATTGGTTTCCATTAATGGACTTTGAAGGAAAATGGATGAAATGAACTCTTCTCTCTTCACTCATGTTCTTGATCATTGATGCAACTTTGGGGCTTGTTTTGAGGTGTTTTTGTTGTGCTTTTATTGCCTTAACTTACCTTGAATCGTTCGTTTTAAGTTGGTTGCAGTTCGGTTCGTTTTTTCCCTATTTTCGTTGCATTTCTGGTGCTGCGTATAGGTAGTCGCGTTTGCGATCGCACCAAGAGTAATCTTGGTCGCGGCCGCGAATTTTTTTCAAATTTTTCTCGCGCGACCCCTTCATGAGCATTTTTGGTCGCGCCTGTGACCATATTTTGGGCATGTTTCGACTTTTGAAAAATTGGAAGAAATTGGCTGAAAAATGGAGGTAGTGGCTGCTACTATTTAATGGCAGCGACCCTCTCACACTCATGCATGAATTTCAAAATTTTAACATGTTTTGCATGGATTTCTCAACTTGTTTCCGGTTCATACACTTCATTAACATGGCATATAATGTATTATCTTGTGTGTTATGAAGTTTCATGATTTTTGGTTGATTATTTTCCGAGTTATGTACGAACTTGCCTTGATTGCTTCACAACGTGTATGCATGCTTCCATACTTCCAATTTGAACCCTAAATGATAACTCTTAATCTCTTATATGATTTATATGAGTTGTTTACACGTTAATGTACGTAATATGATCATTTTATGAACTTCATGACTTGATTTGAGATGAAAAGTGGGAGATATGAATTCTTTTAAATATGAAACCTTCATGTATTGCTTGCATTTGCACTTGTTAAACGAATTACTTGATTTCATGACTTCATGGCATCATTTTACTTGTTATACATCTCATATCATGAATATAGCATGCCATGCATCATAATTGGTCATTTTGAGTCTCATACCTTCTCTTTTGCACAGATTTAGGTACGGTTGGAGACGGAGGCGTGCCTTGAGCCACTGGTGCCCCTCTTTTGATTTTCAAAAGGTGGGTTCCTCTTCTAATAGTTATGACAACCCAAGATATCCCTTATGTGAAATATTTGAGCCAAATTAGTATATTTATATATCGAGTCATTTTGGGTAAATGATTTCAAACGTATGACCTTTCATTTATGAATCCTACCTTAAGATTTGGACTTAGTACATATGGCTAACTGGGCCGGCAAGGGCCGACGGTGATTTCATGTACTAGTTCCAACCAAACTACGGTGATATCGGACCTCGCTAGGAGATTAGAGGGAATGGGAGCTGAGTGTCCTTGGGGGATTCATGTACCCCCATTGGCCTATGTATAGACCGATGGTCGGGTCTTGCAATCCCATCCACCACCCGGAGGGATAAAGTGTATATGTATGATTATGATCATGAATATGAATGTGCACAAAAGATATGTATGATAATAAATGAATTATGAAATGATTACACGAGGTGTTGGTTGGAGATTATGCACGCCCACCCATGAAACCCTATGAATACTCATGAACGAATATGATTGTCGAGATTCCATTTTTGCCTTCTTTGTTTTGTCCACTTGGGAAATCTTTATCAAAACTTCAAACAGGATTAGGATTTGCATGTGTATGCTTAAATTCCATAATATTTATATTTATGCCCTGTTTTATACCCATCAGTCTCCTATAGACTGAACCTGGTTTGTCTTCAGTTGTTTTGTGCAGGTGATAGGAGGAGCTAGGCAGGAATTCGAGTCGTGTGCTTGAGTCTTGTATTCATGTCTAGCTCTTTTCTTTTGGGTTTACATACACTCATCACATTTTGTATTGTGCTTATGTTATTGAGCGTTATGTTTTGTTAGGTCGTGCGGGCCATGGATTACTCAAATTGAACTTGTATATCTATTTTGGAGCTTCATAGCTCATTATATATAATATATGTTAGTTCTTGCTTCCGCATAATATTATTACTCCGATTTTTATTATGTATGGTTATCGAATGGTTTAAGGGTTAGCTCCCACATAGCATAGTGTGTGTGTGTGTGTTTGTCCCCGTTCGCCGTGATTTGGCACGTGTATGGACTTTCATTTCATATACGGGTCGGGTTTCGGTGCTGGGGATGTGGTACGTTGCGCTCGGGTGCTACATCCTTATGTGGTATCAGAGCTTAGGGTTGCAAAACCCGGGCTCTCGTGTCGTGTCGAGTCAGTTCAGTCGTACGGCTTTAGGAATAATTTGTCAATGTGTTGCATATGCATTTCTTATGTGACTTTGTGTTTTAATTCTTGATTTTGTTTGAATTAATTGCACTCTCATGCATGAACTAACCATAACACGTATTTTAGTGTTTCCTTGATAAAATGCTTCCAAGGAAAGATAGACACAGGTCACCGGATTGAAATCGTCATCGTGACCATTCTCCTACACCTCAACAACAACCTCAACAACCACAACCGCCTCCAATGGATATGGGAAATTTTATGGAAGCTATTTTTAATTATGTTGAGCGTCGGAGAGCTCAAGCTCCCCCATGGGGTGTTCCTAAGCTCCCCCCCCCCCCCCCCCCCCCCCCCCCCGGTTTTTTGGTTCTCTTGATAATGCCGTTTTAGAGGGATGGGTGACTAGGTTGGAGAGGATTTATGGAGTCCGACAATTTACTACGCAGGAGAGGGCTCCATTCGCCATATTCCAACTTGATGGTGAGGCACATGACTGGTGGGAACGAACAAGGGAGAAGCTGGAAGTAGATGGGGAAGAGGTCACATGGGAGGTTTTCAAAAGGAAATTTTGGGAGTGTTTTGTGCCTGAGGTTGTAAGGGAACGAAAGGAACAAGAGTATATGGATCTGAAGCGGGGCAATCGTTCAGTGGCTCAATATCTTGTAGCATTCAATAGGTTAGGCAAGTATGTTCCTCACATTACATGGGATGAAAAGAGCAAGGCTAAGAAATTTATTACGGGACTAAGACAGGACTTAAGGCATGGGCATGCCGGACATAACTTCGAGTCCTTTGCCGACACCGTGCAAAGAGCTTTGGTTCAGGAGGAAGAGTACGAGAAAATGGATCCGGTCTTTAGGGTACCAATGGGACGAGGTTCCGGATCAAGTTCGGGAAAGAGACCGATGGTTCACGCTACTCCCCTTCCCAAGATTCCTTATAAGAAGCCACGAATGGGAGGACAAGCTCCACAAGCTCCAAGGGCTCTACCACCGGCACCGGCATCTACCACCTCACGCCGGGATGTACCTCCATGTACTCATTGTGGGGGACTGACCCATACTTACAACAATTGTCAAAGGAGGCTGGGATTATGCCTCATATGTTGGATGGAAGAGCGACCATATGGCGGATGCTTGTCCTAATAAAGCTCCAGGTTTTCGAGGACGAGCTACAAGACCTATGATTCAGGCATGTGCTTATTCCCTTGAGGGCGAGGAGCAGGACGCAGAGGTTGATCCGACCGCCGTGGTGGAAGGTACTATATGCATTCATACCACGAACAATCATGCACTTTTCGATTCGGGTGCTACGCATTCCTTTATTTCGTATGATCTTGTTGCTTCTATGTGCCTGCCTGTTATTTCTTTATTTTCTTGTTATCTGGTAAGTTCTCCCCTCGGTGGAAGTCTTCAGACAAATCAGATGGTTCTGGATTGTTCAGTTTTGTTAGAAGGGAGAGATTATCCGACTGATTTTATCGTTATGCCCATGAAGAAGTATGGGGTTATATTGGGAATGGACTGGTTATTTCGACATCGGGCCAAGGTTGATTGTTTCGCCAAGAAGGTAAAGGTAATTTTGGGTGAAGAATTGGTGTTTGGTAGTGGGTCGAAATCGGTATCTCTCTTATCTTTCATGGAAGCCCATAAGTTGATGAGAGAAGGAGCTATGGGATTTATTGCTTACCTTCTCAATAAGCCGAAGGATCAAGTTAAGTTTGAGGATACCGCCGCTGTGAAAGAATTTGCCGATGTGTTTCCGAAAAATCTGGGGTCATTACCGCCAGATCGAGAGATTGAATTCGTGATAGATTTGTATCCGGGGTCCGAGCCATATTCTAAGACCCCTTATCGGATTGCACCGGCCGAATTGAAGGAATTAAAGATTCAACTTGAAGAGTTTCTTACGATTGGATATATTCGACTAAGATCTTCGCCTTGGGGTGCACCGGTTCTTTTTGTTAAAAAGAAAGATGAAACTTTAAGAATGTGTATAGATTACCGAGAGCTTAATCGGATGACAATAAAGAACAAGTATCCTTTGCCTCACATTGAAGATTTATTTGATATGTTACAAGGTTCGGGGGTATATTCAAAGCTGGGTTTAAGACAAGGATATTACCAAATAAAAATCTGGGAAGAGGACATCCCGAAGATGGCACTTAACAGTCGGTATGGGCATTACAAGTTTGTAGTGATGCCTTTTGGATTAACTAATGCTCCGACTGCTTTTATGGATATGATGCATCGAATTTTTCGACCTTACTTAGACAAGTTCGTGGTAATATTTATTGATGATATCCTTGTTTATTCGAGGACTCCGGAGGATCATGTAAGGCACCTCAGATTTGTGTTGGACACTGTGACACCCCGCCTCTTGGCATTCCAGGTACGGCGTCACGAGTGAGTTTAATTCTGTAATCTATGTGAATTATGTGATTAGCATGCTTACGTGTCAACGTGAGACTTATTTTAATACGTGTGCATTAGAATTTAATTAATGTCTTGGACTCAAGTGTCCAATAATTGTAAATTAGGATACCTAATTTTAATTAGGACGTTTGACCCTTCGTGGCTATTTGAGCTCAGGAATTCGAATTCGAATTTTGACCCGGCCATTTGATTCGTTTCGATGATTCGGATTTAACGGATTTAACCTTTTAATTTTCTAAAATCATTTGATAACCCAACCGTTTTAAAACCCAATCCGTTCGGACCGGATATCGCTTGGCCGACCCGTTTGCCCGACCCGTTTTCAGCCTTAAAAGCTGAAAATATCCCTTTCCCTCTTCATTTGTTGGACCGATCAAGGCAAGGAAGAGAGAAGAGAAGGAGAAATATCCATTTTTTGCCCCAAGCTTTGAGCTCAAGCTTCCGAAGATCCAACCGTTCAATCAACGACCTAAGGTAAAATTTGTGACCCTTTCATTACGTGTTTCGATTTAATATTCCTTTCGTGCCTTGGATTCATGTTATGTGACTAGTTGGAGAAGATGATGAATAGTGTTGGGTTCGGGTTTTATGTGTTCGAGTTTGTTTCGGGAGCTTTTATATGCAAATATGTGACCTACATGTTGAATAGACTTCGTGATACGAATTTCGTGTGTTCCGGTGTTGCATGGGTTCGTGTGAGCTTGGGTTTTGGTCCCATTTCCGCTATTGTTACTGTTCCACCATTTTTCTGGCAGACGATACCCAAACACCCGTTTTGTGACTCAGTGTAATTCCCAAACACCCGTTTGGGAACCTTCTGTTTTGACCCGAGAGCTTCCAAACGCCCATCTCTGCTTTCTGTGTATTTTTAAAACGCCCGTTTCTCCCTCAGATGAGCTCCAAATGACCTGATTTTTTATTCTTTGGAAACCTATTGAAGTGTGCTACAATCTACAATTGGAATAAACTCAATATCTTTTCTAGTTTGTGAGATATAATAATTTTAATTTGGTGTGGCTATTTTCCCGAAACTCTGCTATCACCCAACTTTGATCCTACGCCATTTCCTCCTCACTTTGAACTAGAATTCGAGCCTTATATCATTTTAAAGGTCTTTTTGTCTAGTTTCATACCCAAGAAGCAAAACTTGATTCCCACTTATCAAACTCAAGATATTTCAGTTTTCCTACGACCTAAACGTTTTGGAAAATTTCCAATTTTGCCCGATTTCACTCAAAACCACGTTTTGTGTCTTTCTCCCACTTTTCTTGTACCTTTCTGACCCCGAGCTTGTTCCTAACTTGTTATAACATGTTTATGTGTTGATATTTGTTTTATTTGTGCATGAATTGGTTATTATGCATTCATGCACACATTGTTCGCTCTTAATTGGATTAATTGGAAACTTGAGTGTTTCCTAAGCATGATTATGACTCCATTACATTGTGAGACGCATACGTTTGCATGAATTTAATTTGTATATGAGCTTTGCCTACTTATTTGCATTCTTTGTATGCATAAACATAAGTCGTGCGTCAATGTGGTTCATTTGGAGTCTAAGCTTTGTGTTTTATCTCCAGTTGGTTCAGGTGCACCCGGGATGGTGTTTCGTGGTTCGTTCTGATTCCGGGGTGAATCCTTTGTTCGGTTTGGGTTTCTTCAGTGTAAGGTGAGGTTTAGGTTTGTTTCTTGGTAGTTAATACGACCTACGACCCTACGTGCTTGTTTTCAAAGCCCGCATGCGACTATACTATTATACTTATATAATAGATATGTGCTTATAAGATATGTTTACGATCTTGTTACAAGCTTAAATGATTTTGAACTATATGTAAGAGCATATGTTAGCTTGAAAATGTTTTGCAACGAGGCTATGCCCCAAACCGTGTGTTGGCAAGCAAACCAAAGAGAGGTACGCGTATAGCGTATGCCGAGTTGCAAGGTAAGGTATGCTCGATAAGGTACGTAAGTTATGTTTATTTATGTAGCGAGTTAAGTAAGTTTAAGGAGATAATTGGTTGTTATTGGGTCCCGGAGACGTGGGTAAGGACGCCCGGGACGGCAAGGGCCGTCGGGTTAAGCCTCTACACGGTCTCCATTTGAAGTACTTACGCACGACTCTGAGAGGTTGAGGAGGCGTGGTACTTTGAGCCCTCGGTGGATAGCCGAGGAAGCCACAATGTGGGTTAGCTACCCCTTGTGTATACGTAAGTAGGTGGAGAGGGTTTGACTCCCGAAACACCATGGTTGTTGGGGTTGGATTGATTTACGCTTAAGTTTTCTGTTTTCGTACGTATGTTGATAACTGAGGAGTTAGAGTAAGACCCGTACTCACCGGGTATAAGAATTCGTTAAGATATGTTGATTATGAAACGGGATAGGAGCTTTCCTTTATGTTATTATACGAATATGTTAAGTTTGAGATGTTTTGATTAAGTATAAGTATAAGTTTGGTATGGAAAAATGGTTTTGGTATGCAAAACCCTATCCTGGTTCGTAGTCTTTTGTTTAATACGTGCGATGCTCTATATGTATATGTAACGCCCCCACCCGTACTAGAACATGAGGAGAGCGGCGTCTCAACCCTCGCACTGAAGCACCTCTCAAGTAATGGTGTGAGCCATCACTCGAGAAATACTCCAGCGAACGGTTGTCTAACTCAGAACTATACATGTATAACGATGTGGCTATGCAGCGGAAAATCAGAGTATTTTAAAACTTTTCAAAACATGTGCGTGATGGCATGTAACAAGAAAGAACATATTGATCGTGTAAGAGAGACTCGGCATATCAAAACATATAACATATTCACAAATAAGTACCGATACAGCAGTGTAACGCCCCGCTTTCTCATTTATACTAATGTGTCGTATTTGTTTATAAATTGCGCAATTAAATTATTTAATTATGTGATTAATTGTTTATACGTGCTTGATATTCAATTTCTTTATAATTTTTAGTGTTTTATTTTATTTTATTTTATTTCAATTTAATATTATTTTATTTATTCCGTCATTTTAAGTATTTATTTTAAATTGTTACTAATTTAATGATTAATGTTAATTAAGTGTTTAGTAATTAATTATGTCTTAATCATTCGTATTAATTAATTTCTATGTTAATCCTTTGACCTTGATTATGTTTAAAATTTAATTTAATTTATTTAGTTTAATTTTATTATGCATGAATTGTATGAATATGTGCATGGTCGTTTAAATTGTGCATCGTTCTTATATGAAATGATATCGAAATGTTGTGAAATTATAGTATGTCGTAAATATATGTGTTATGAACATGACTACATGCTTGGTTTATGTTTTCGAACTCGTTTGACGTGTTAACGAATTTAATTTGATTTGTGGAACCAAATCGGGGGCTAACGAGCAATTAGCGCACCCTTGGTTCCATACGTGATATCTTGAGCTCGGGAACTCGGATTCGAGTTCCGTCAACTTTGCTGAATTCGTAACGAAAATTTGAGTTTAGTGAACTTAGCCTTATATTTTTCCAAAGTCATTTGAACCTCCGAAATTCAACCGAAAAACGAAAGGGCGACAAAACTGACCATGTTATACTAAAATGACCATAACTCATCCAAACCTTGACCAAATTAACTATGGTTGGATGATTTAGAACCCTAACTCAACCCTCTAACCAGGATTAAACACTCCAAACCGAGATAACCTTCATCACATAAAGAAAACTCAGCCAAAACATTCTGTTCTCCAGTTTTCCCGTAACCCTTGTGCACCTTGGAGATTCAAAGCTCAAATCTCCTCCAAACCTCAATCAATCCACAAGGTAAGCTTAGGGTTGTAATATACATTCAATATGTGTCATTTTAAGCTATGCATCCCCAATTTTGATCATGGTTTCATGAGTTTTTGGCTGAATTTGAAAAATAATAGGTTTTGAGCAATTGTGTTGATCTCTTCCAATTCTTGATGAATTTGATCATTTCCAAGCATGAAAATGGTTATTTTAACACCCTCTTCTCAATTATGATCATTGATTATGTGGTAGTGGAAGATTTAATGAGATACCATTAATGAACGTTGTATCAAAATGACTTCGTTTCCTCCTTGCTTTTGTGCTGCTGCTACTGCGTGACTTGGGGCTGTTATGGGGCCTGAATTGCTGTTGTTTGTTGCTCTTTCATGAATATTTATGTGTCTACATGTCGGTTGAAATCTTGTATGTGGTCTTGCTCTGTTTTGCATTCATTCGTCCCTGTTTTCTTTCGTGAACTGCTGCTGTTCATTTTACCTTGCTGCGTGGGTTGGTTTGCGCATGGATTAAAGGTTGTTATGGTGGTGTTTGCTGCTGTGGTTGCTACCCTGGAGTGTCTTGTGTGTTGCTGTATAATTATGTAAGGAAAACAGGGGATGAGCTTCGCCTAAACTGCTGCCTCGCGTCTCTAATGTAACTCCCCGGCCGGGGAGATTTTGTGCATGGAAAAGGCCCGGCCGGGAAGATCTGCTGCTCTGCTGTTGCATTTCATCCCTTCTTCTTTTAACTTGTTAAATGTTTAATTGGTTCCCTATTGCATCATTGGTAGCATGATTCATGATCCTGCAGATTGTTAACTGTAAAATGTTTAAAACAATATATGATGAATAATTCAGAATGAATTTAAGGCTGTGAGTGCATGCATGAGTTTTACATCTATATTATGTCCATATATATATATATATATATATATATATATATATATATATATATATACATGCACGCAAGGGTGTGTTTGTGTAATTAAACATTTCATGCATGAAATGATAGAAATGGAATTGAAAATGCATGCATGTGTACATCTATATAATGTTTGCATGCATGTTTTATTATTGTTAAATTGTGCATGCATGAAATTAAATACCTTTTTGCATGTTAATGCATGCAAAGCATGATACGTATATTTAATTATATATATATATATATATATATATATATATATATATTATATTAAATGTTATTTGATTTAATTGAACTATGGAAATTAAATTGTTATCTATTTCATGTTATTTAATTTCCGATTATGATATGAATGTAACTAAATGTTTATTTTCTAAGTATCAACGTGTTATAGTACGTGATATGATCGTATTTGAGTTGTTATAAAATGTGAAATATATGATTTATGAATTATGGATTTAATTCATGGAATGATTGGAATGCCTAATTCATTTAAGTTATAAATTGTTGTTTGGAATCCTTGACTTAAAGTATTATGAATTACGAATGGAAAGAATGGGAAATCTTTGTTTATTGATTAAAATTGTTTGATTGACTCGACTTGGCATGATTCATGAACAAATGAATATGATACCTTCATTTCTTGAAAGTACTTGAATGAATGGCTTGTTTATATGCCTTAAATGTATTAAAAGTGCACATGAACGTGTGCATGACATAATATCATCTTTTATGCATTCATATCATGAGCATAACCTGCCGTGCGTCATATATGGTATGTTTGGAGTCTTGAGTCTCACAAATTCGTTGTTTTGTCCTTGCACAGTTTGTCTCCAGGGCGGAGAAATCTTGATCAACTAGGCACTCGGTAACTCGTATCCTTGTATCGCTATGTTCCAGGTGAGGGTGTTTTCGTTCTAGTTACATATTAAACCCTACAACCTTATGTGACAAGCTTTGGCCAAAAACCTTATGTATATATATATATATATATATATGTTACTTTTAAAGTAAAGTTATCGAGTAAATATTGATCGAGTAAACCCCTTTTCAAATGAATTAGGAAATATATTATGTTTCTTGTGAATTGATATGTTTTGGTGAGATTATGCATGTATGTTATGTTCACGGGCCCAGGAATTTAGTACATGTGGCTATCCGGGGAGGCACGGGCCGATGGTGATCCCATGTGCTAGTTCCACTATGTTACGGCGATACTGGCCCTCGCTAGGAGGTTTAGCGGGGAATGGGAGCTGAGTGCCCTTGGGGGAGTCATGAAACCCCATTGGCCTATGTATGAGGTGGTCGGGTCTTGCTAACCCGTCCACCACCCGGAGGAAGAAGGTTGGAACTTATTTTATGATTATGATTATGTTTATGATTGATATGCACCGTGCGGAAAGGCCGGGACACGGATTGCCCAAACGAATATGCTTTATGATATGATATATAATCTGTGTGTATTATGATATATTGCAATCACCTAGTTAATATAATAATGATATTTGTCGTACACGGTCGGAGTTTGGTTGGAGATTGTGAACACTCACTCGCCGAACCTTAATGTTTATGTATCATTTATGAACTTAATAAGTTTAATATGATTAGTCATAAAGTTCGAGCATCGCTTAGTCATTCCTTGCCCTTTTTGGGAACTAATTTCTAATAAAACCTTGCTCGGGATTTATGACTTGCATGTGTATGTTTTATATATACGTATTTCGCTCCTGCTCACTCAGTCTTCTAGAGACTGATCCTCTCCCTCCCCAACCTTTTAGTGCGCAGGTTTGGCTTTGGAGTTTCGAGCTAGGCGGAGTTGTGTGGAGTCTTTGAGTCGGTCAAGTTCAGTTAGGAGAGTCTCTGCACTCGCATATGTATCTAATTTATGCATGATTCAATCCTATAATATTATGAATTTGAAGCTTTATATATTTGTTACTGAATTGCCTTGTCGGGCTTTGTTATGAACTAAAAGAGGCCTGAGGAGCCCAAGTCTGCCTGTGGTTCATGTGTTTAATTTCTGCAGGCCCGTGGCCAATGCATGTGTATGGATTTAGTTCTCCGTTGCATTATGTCTTGTTGATTAGTAATAATTGCAGGGTCTATGTTCCGCCTAGCTTAGGAAGGTTTTTTTCTGTTTGTCTCCCGTTCGCTAGGGTTTGATACGAGTGCGGATTTACCATTTCGTTACTCGTGTTGAGCCATAGTGCGGGCGATGTGGTGCCTCACGTGCGGGGTGCTACAAGCAGAGTTCAAAATATCGGTAGCAGAGTAGCGGGAAGAGTATAACAAAGATACCCAAGTATTCAAAAACATAAAGTGATGCAGCCATAAACATATGCAGGACACAACAGAAAGTAATACTAAGTCCTGACTGAAACAAAAGTGACAATCTAGAGCTTGAAGATACCTCTAGACAGCGGCTGCAAGACCTGAAACCACGAGGCAAGAAAACGGGGGAGGTATTAGTCAAAAGGACTAAGTGAGGGAATACTTTAAAGAAAGTACTGAGTGATAAAGAACTTGAAGTAAAGTTTAGAACTATTAAATGCAATGCTTTAAAGAAGAACTTGAACAAGTTCGATTAATAAAACTCTTTTGAATGCGATGTTGTAAAAGAATGCACGTTTCAAAACACTTTCATGAATGCTATCACATGCGCACGCATATGCTGTAGATGGTTCATAGTTCTTTCATAAAACGGGATAAGGGTAAAGTGAACTTTTTCAATTATGAACCATACTTTATGAAACAGATTTTTGCCCGCAAGCTAGGCTCCTCCATCCTTACTCCAGAAAACATGATTTCGTAGGGTATCGGACCGAGGTCAACAATAACTCCACACACAGTAGAGTATCAGACATGTAAAACCCCGCATTTTTGAAGCAAGATACGATGTCATTTCCATGCGATTAGATTGTTATTTAATTAACTCTGCGTGTGTTTGAATTTCTTTATTTACGTTTTAATTGTTTAAATTGGCTCGATTGCATCCTTTTGACATATGTGGACTTAATTGATATATGTGTGTAATACCTAATTACTCTCTTAATTTAAATTGTGTGGGCTAATTTGGAATTAATTAAAATTGGGGATCAATTTCTAATCAAGAGAAATTCAATTGGACTTAATTGGACATCACTTTAAATCTTTGGGGTACTTTTATAATTTCTAAAATTCGAATTTGGACTTACTAATACTTTCTTTAAAATCTTGGGGATGCTTTTATAATTACGCAATCTCTAATTGGACCTAATTAATCTTAATTGGAATTTGAGGACTCAATTGCATCATCCTAACTCTAGAGGGACCTTTGTGCAATTTCGGAAGAAAGGGGTCTTCTTATACCGAGAAACCCTAGCTGCTCATCATTCTTCCTTCCTCTTTCTCTTCCGAGAAGCAGCAGCGCAGCAGTTGCTGTGCCAATCTCCATCTCCGCCGTAACACCTTCTTCTCCGGCGAGACCACCCCCCCATCTCCGCCTTTCCGCCACCACCACGACCCTCCGCCATCATCTCGCCACCTTCCAGATCTGAGAAGGGAAGCACCTGCATCGCTGTCCCAGCAACGGCGTAACAACCACCGCCTTCCACACCACAGCCTTGCCGTCTCCACCTTTGGTTACCATTCCAGGCGACCACCACCACCGCCATATCCAGAAGCCCGACCATCTCGCCGCCGCTCCAGCCGACTAACCGCCAGATTTAGAGCCGCGGGCACTTCCACCACCACTACCACACTAGCTAAGCTCCGCCGTTCTCTCTCTCGGCTGTAGAACTAGAGACGCCGCCGAACCACTACCACCCTCACTTTTGCCTCAACCGAAGGAGAAGCCACAGAGCACAACAACTTCAGCCCCTGTTCCTTGGCGGCGACGACAACCGTAGTAATTCCCACAGATCTGGGCACGAGACCGGCACGCGACCACCGCCGCAATGGGGTCCAGGTCTAGCAACCCCAACTCGGTTCTGCCAGCCCTGCTCTACCGTCGTTGTGAGAATTCCCTTTTCCTTATTTCCGGAAATGTGAGCCTAACTGATTTCATTTGTTTCCTGATTAACTGTAAATTATCTTCAAAGTTATATACTGTATTTATGTAATTCAGTTTTGTTAAATGATTTTTTTAAAGGTTGTTTTATATAATTATGAATCACGTCTCATATTGAGTGTTTAAGCTTCGAACGGAAAACATTTTGTGGTATATGATGGTGCAGATTTAGTCTTCTAGGCTATGTTTATGTGTTGATGGTAATGGGAATGATAGATTTTGGGTTAATTATGACTCAGTGACCTTGATAATTATGATGTAATCGAACTGGTCTTTAATAACTGTAAAGTTGGGATGAATTGGAGATTTGCAACTGTGATTTAAGCGAGATGGTTTAATTAGATGTGTATTTTAAATGATCTAATCGTGTATGGTAATTTAGTCTAGTTATTGAATAAAATAGATAAAAATACGTTTTAAACGTGATGCTGCTGAATTTCAAAATCTGTTGCTGCAATGAATTGGTTTAATAACTTGGGAATTTGTGTGTGTGGTGTCGTGTGGGTGCGTGAGAGTTGGTATATATATTAAATATATGTTATAATTGAATTTGTGAGATTGTATTGAATTAGGATTTTATGCGTATGTGTGTTGTATGTCATGTGAAATTCATAAGATCCTTAATTGAATTGGATGTTGGTAATTAATGTGCTAATAACAAATGAATTGTTTGAGAAACACTTGTTTTGTAAGTTTCTAAAATGGGCTAAGCAAGAATTGTAATATCTTTATAACTAATCCTGGAGTTAGTGTGTTGTGCATGTGAATCTGCGTGCTGTTGTGTGTATACGTGAGTGATATTATATATATATATATATATATATATATATATATATATATATATATATATATATATATATAAAATTTTATAATGTAAGCTAGTAATGCATCTATTTTTTGTTCAATAGGATTTAGTACAGAGAGAAATATTATTAGTTAGTGGATTAAAACTTCAATTAAGAAACTCTTGAATTAATTATTGATCCGTTGGAATTGTGATCAAGTATGAATTGTATGTAGTGATTAGTATGTACCAAAATGATCCACCCTTGAGGAATTAGACGACATACATGTATTAATCCAAATTAAACCGAGTGTTTGAGCATAAGTTTACTTAATACGATTTGATTGATCCTTAAATTGCTAGAACATTTTATTGCCATCGATCGTGCATTTATGTCTCGTATATGATCTAGTTACTTGTTTACTGATTGTGGAATATTAATTGTGTGCATGAACATTTTCATGACATCCTTGTAAACTCTGTGTACATATCATATCAATTCTTGTCCTCTTATAATCATCGCCGTGCGTCTATGTGGTTTATGTTTGAGTCGTGTCTCGTGAGTACGCTGTACTTCCTTTTCTGTACAGTGATCTCCAGGGCGGAGACAACCCGATCAAGTTTGCATTGGTCTTGTCAGTTCTCGTTACTCGTCGCTTTTCAGGTGAGGTTTAGGATTTTGTATGGTTAAACGACTTATGAACCCAATATGATGATTTCAATCCCCGTATGCAATTATATACTACATATACGATTAAATATGTATTGGATATGATATGATTATGACCTTATGATACAACTTCAGTTTTGGAAATTAAGTATGAAGGCATATGTAAGCTATTTCGAAAAGTTAAGTTATGTTATGATTATGTAGCGAGATTGCCATGAAAGTTGGTATATGTTATGTTCTGTTATGTTCTGGCGCCCAGGAGCTACGGGTAACGAATCCCTGGGACGGTTTAGGGCCATCAGGGCTCGGCCTGTGCGTAGTCTCCATCTGTATGAAGAGGATGTACCGGGACCCACCAGGAGGTTTGTTTGGGAAATGGAGTCCTAAGGGTTTGAGTAGCATCAGCACTCCCCTCGACTGTATGGATGGTTAGGGTCGCGCAACCCTACCATCACCCGGAGTTGAGGTTGGTATGTTATTTCTGTTTTGTTATGATACGAGGAGTTGAGGTTGGAAGCTCGTACTCGCCGAGCATATGATATGATATGTTATGGCAATCATGAATCGGGATAGAGTTTTCTGGAAAATGGTTTCTAAACTTATATCTATATCTATTTAGGTTATTTGGAAATGTTTTGGTATGCAACACCTATCCTCGGTTCATGAGTCCATTCTTTTGTTCTGTGCTGTGCTCTTTTATATATATATTGTGGGTGTGCATTAGCCCCCTCACTCAGTCAGTTGACTGACACCTCATTTATCTTTTAGTTTGCAGGTTTTCTTTTGGCTTGAGCTAGGCGGAAGTGAGTCTCTTGAGTCACACTTGTCAGTCTAGTTGGTATTAGGATGCATTTATCGCATACTTTATTTATGTTATGTATTTATGTTTCACACTTGAAGGTTATGTTTATGTTCTATTTAGACTTAAACCCGTGTGGGGTTGAAAAGTTAGTATCTGGATGTTTATTATGTTGGATTATAAATTGATATTCGAGACTAGGTATCTATGCTAGTTAAACCCGTCACCTGCTTTGCATGTTTTGTTTTAAATGCTTCCGCTACCTATTGTTGTTGGTTTTAATTGCTTCCGCACTCTGAGTTTGTTAGAGTTAGATCCGCCTAGCCTAGTGTGTGAGTTGGTCTCCCGTTCTCTTTGATTCGGATTCGGGCATGGACTTTCCATTTCGTGACCGGGTCTAGGTCTTAGTGCGGGGGATGTGGCATCCTCCGTTTGGGGTGTTACATCCTTAAGTGGTATCAGAGCTCTAGGTTGCAAAATCGAGCTCTAGTGTCGTGTCGTGTCTGTCTAGGTCGAACGGCGTAGGAGAATTTGGTTATGTGCGCACCTGCATTATGATTTGAAGAGCTATGCATTCGAATTTTCATCACTTTACTGAATTTATACTACTTGATGCATTACATTTCTTGGTAGTTCTTGATTGATTTATTACGTGGCATGAGCATTTACTAATCGACATGCATATTTCGATATTGAAGTTGTTGAGATTTTCAGGATGCCACCGTGTCAACAGTACCACGATCAACCTTCTCATCCAAATCTGAACGACCGGGGACAATCTACGACTGAAGTACCACCAATGAATTTGATGGCGATGATGTACCGAGAATTTAAAACATTTAATCCTCCCCAATTTCGAGAAGGGAATGATATAAGGGCCGAAGAGTGGCTTTTGGAAACAGAGGGCATCTTTGAGATATGGGCATGCAACTCTCAAGACATGGCTCGCCTTGCTACGTTCCTCCTACAAGGTCAAGCAAGGCAATGGTGGCAAAGATTAGCCCAACAATCATGCATCAATTCTCATAATATAACAATCATATCACATGATCATAGTATATACTAGAGCAATTCATGAACATAATTCTCCTACTATTCCATTAGCTAACATGCATGAACATAATTCAAATTCCATAATCATGCATCAATTCTCATAATATAACAATCATATCACATGATCATAGCATATACTAGAGCAATTCATAACATATTCAAGCATATATTAAACAATTAAAACATATAAACAACTATTCAAACATATCATGAAACTATATAATAAATGCATAAAATAAAATCCTATGTAGCTTAGGGAAGACCCTAAGACCCAACCTAAACATAATATAAACATACCATAACATAAAAACATAAATTAACTAAAACATAACATAAACTAAAGCATAAAAATTAAAACAACTAACCTAAACTCAAAGGGGGGGAGTGACCGCAAGAGGGGGAGAGGGAGAGGGAGAGGAAGAAAGGGAATTGTTAACACAACATATGAGCAAGGATTCTAATGCCTCTTGCCCTCTATTTATAGTTGAAGAGAAGCCCCTCACCTTGGAAATAAAATGTAGGGAAGGGTATAAGAGCAAAAGTGGAATAGCTTCACTTGGAAGCTTTAGGTATTATGAGGTAAAATGGGACTGCTGGGGGGTATTTCGGTATTTTCACCTCCAAAACGTGAAGGTAAGTGGCTGGAAGTATAACCATGCCGTCCGGGCAAAAATTAGCTTCGACGCATATTCATTCGTCGAAATCGGGTTTACCATTTAAAAGATACATTAGTTTTAGTGAAAAAAAGTTTTGAGCTCGAAACTCAACAGGAGTGAAAAACGACTTTCTAGAATGATTTTCAAGTCCGGATTGTTTCCAAAATTCAAGAAATAAATCGAGAAGCGTTTTGAATCCAATATCCACTATAAAACGTTTTACCGTTAAAAAGTTGAAAACATAGAATGAATAGTGAATTCTCACGTACGAACGTACGCTTCAAAATTTCAAGCTAGGGTTTGAATCAAGAGTTGTAAAACATCTCAAAAATCTTGAAATAGCTCAAGTAATGCAAATCCAGAGAGAAAATATTTTCCGAATGAAAACCGTTCATAAAAGGAATAGTGAACTAGGGTTTTCGAAAACATTTTCAATAAAACAAATGCTCAAAATAGGTTTCCAAGTCAAGAATGATTTTAAAAGACTCGTCTCGACTCAAGGATCGATTCGACTGTAAACTTGGGTAGGAAAGGTATCAGAATCAAAAGCTCATTTTTAGATGAATAGTAATTTTGGTCGGTAAGTTCCAAAAATACCCTTATGGTTCAAGAAAGACTCTCTGAGCTCGGGAAACAAGTTCAAACGATAGAGAAACATGTGTGGTGAACCTCTAGGGTTCGAGTAACAATATGAACAAGGTAGGCTCGGGTTATGAATAGTAAACTGTATCAAAGGTCAAGAATTCCCCCCTTAAAACATGTCAGATCATATACGAGCACAAAGTTCATGTAAGAATGCAATGCATGATGATTCAAAAAGTTGGATCACGGTCTATAAATGCTTTACCAATGCCCTTAACTTACTGTTTTCATCCAGGCCCTGTTTTGGGCTGTTACAATCACCCCTCCTTCAAGAGAAACTGTCCTCAGATTCTTTCGCTGTAACCGCAAATAACTCGGGGTGATGCTTCTGCATTTTCTCTTCTGCTCCCAGGTTGCCTCTTCTGTCCCATGTTCCTTCCAAAGGACTTTAACCAAAGGAATTTTCCTATTCCTCAGCTCTTGAAACTTCCTATCTAGAATCTTAGCGGGCTTCAAAACATAAGTCAAATCCGATTCCAACGGTATCTCCTCTACCGGCACAACCTCTGTTTTATCCGAGAAACACTTGCGAAGCTGAGATACATGAAATACGTTGTGGATTCCTGTTAGACCTACAGGCAAATCGAATCTATAAGCAGTTGGTCCGACTTTCTCCAGTATCTCATACAGTCCAACATATCTCGGGTTTAACTTTCCACCTTTCCCTGTGACGCCCCGCATGCTCGAAGGGCGTCCTGATAATATTAACAAGTAAGTCTCTACACTTATGTGTGTTTAATTTAAGAGTTCTTGAAGTATGTGAATTAATGTAAATTTAATTTAATACGTGATCATTCGGATTATTCTAAAATTAATGGTTAAATTGATTTTAAATCCATCATGTTACTTAACTTGTTTAATTTCGGTTTACTTAAATTCCTTGAGATTAATTGTCAATCATGTGTTTACGAAGTGTCGTTAAATTGTACGAAAGGTTTCTAAAATTAGATTGAATTAAACTCTAATTGGTAAATCTCTATTTCATTTTTTATTTATAAAATTAATTCGGAGCTCGAATGTTCATTCGTAACTTTACCAATTTTATTTACGATTATTTGTACGCGATATTTCTCCTTGCTACGCGATAAGGATACCCGGTTGTATATAGCTTGTGCACAAGACACATTTCTTCCAATCCCTTTTCTCTCTCTCTCTCTCTCCTCTCCTCTCCCACACTTTCTCTCTCCCGTGGGGTCACTATGCGCGGCTTTGGTTACGAGCCCATAACTCAATCGTTTCTCGACGGAATTCAACAAACGAATAGTCCATTTCGATTATCTCGGCGAGACGTGTGCAAGAGTACCAATTTCATAGCCTAAAGATAAACGATGGCGAACATATCGCTGATTTTCAGACGCCCAGGCGTGTGGCGGCGGACCGCGACTTCGCCGCCCATTTCCGGCGGCTTCTGGCGGGCTTTCAGCAACACGCGCCGAAGACCCATAAAGTAGACTTCCAGTGCTTCATTTGATGTCGGCGGTGCGGCCATCGGAGCAGAGACGGCGCCGCACGGGCCGCCCAAAGCTCGCGGCGATGGCGCGAGTTACTGTAGCGGCGGGTTTCGCCGCCTTCCGCCGGTGGTTTTCGACGGGCTTGATGGTTTCCAAGGTTTTTCGAACCCCTGAGTTCATTTCCGGCATCAATTTCACCAGATCTTGGCCGTAGGTGGTGGTTCCGGTGACGTGGGCGGTGGCAGAAACTTCGGCGGCCAACAGGGGCCTTTCTGGCCACCTTTTGGTATCGGGCTCTTCACGAAAGTTGTTTGAAACGACGAGAACTAGTGGCCTGTGATTAGGCAACTCCAGATTCTATGGTTTGGCGGCGGATCGCGGCGGCAAAATGGCAGTGCAACGGCGGCGCTAGTTCTGAGGATTTTTCCGGCGAGCTACCTTAGGGCTTTCGAAGAGCTCGTCATGGGTAAGACAATGGCATTTACGGATCGCATTTTGGTTCACTGGTTTGGAAGTAATTTGAGTTTGAAGATTTAGGGTTTTCGTGTTCGTAGATCTGAAATTGGAGGAGATTTACTTGGAATTTCCCGAAATTGATCGAGGATTCGGAACGGGCACGAAGACTTCATTCAGGAATGATTTTTCGGGATTTTTTCGGCGACCTTCGGCGGCGGCCCGGCCAAATTCTGGCAGCTACAGTGGTGGCGTTCCAGCGGCGTCTGGTCAGAATGTTCGTCTCGTTGTGGTGAGTTCAACGCCACTTTCCGTTCGTTAATCGGACACTCGATCTATTTATTACGAATTATTTTGTGTAATTGTGATTATTTGAATTAATTGTTTTAAGTGCAAATAAATTGGTTATTGTTGGTTTGTTGATCAAGATGTATTCCAATCGTATATGAAAACATGTATTGAATGGATTGTGATATGCATGAATGTTTTTATTTACAATTTGCATCCCGGTGTGATGAATTTAAGCTATTTGTTAAGTACGAAGGGGTGTTTGTAACGCCCCGATTTCCATTTATTAATATCCTATGTTTTAAAATAATTTTATAAATTATATTTTACAATACTTTCATGAAAATTTTATGAATTTATAACAAATTGAGAATTTCTTTCATGACTTGAAAATATCCATTTCGTAAAATATTTACCGGGTATGAGTTAATTACCAAATTGTCCCTAGATAGATATTTCTTTAAACTTGGGGACTAAATTGCATGGGTTTCAAGGACTTAATTGACCATATTTCAAAACCTTATATCCTTAATTGCATAACTTGAACTCTGAGAGGAGTAATTGGCAAAATTGATCATTTCACACAAATAAAAAATGGTGAATCACGTTATATGCTTCCATGAGTTTCCTTGCTCATTTATCCCAAAAATCATCGATCAAATTGCTTCCTTGGTTCACCGAACCATTTCATAAGCAAGAAGGAAGAGATTTCATCATATTCATCCAAGATTTTCAAGAAACTTCCCAAGCTTTGGGGCATAGTCATCATCATCATCCATCTCCTTCATTTCTTTTATTTCAAGGTGGGATTATGGTTGAATTCATGATTCTTAATCAAATACGTGGTAGCTAGGGTTTGGGAATTATAGCATCCATGGATTAGTTGTTGTTTGAGGCATGATTACCTGATTTTATCATGCTTTATTTCATGAATTCTTGCAAAATATGGAAAAATATGTTGAATTCATTTATGAACTTGAAAGTGGCAAACTTGGATGATCAAGCATGGTTGATGAGTTCCTTTGTATTTTATGATATCATGAGTTTATATGCATCTTATTTCCAGAAAATCATAGCTTTGTTGATTGGGAATGGAATTTGTGGCTTGCTTTGTTGTTTCCCGTAGCCATGCTCTGTTCTGTTCTGTTCTTAAAATTTGCAGAAACTGGGAACGACCGTTCCCAGCCTCAAGGCAATGGGGGAACGGGCGTTCCCACCCTTTCAAAAAAAACTAGGCGGCCGAGCATGGTAACGGCCGTTCCCATTTTGGCTTTGGTGCCGGAAGGGCCGTTCCCAGCTAAAGGCGCCCTTTATATTTAAAATCGTTGCCGCGTCTTTGGGGTTACGGGAACGACCGTTCCCATTTACAAAGGGAAGCTGGAACGGCCGTTCCCACCTGACATGCAGAACAAAATATTCTGCATAAAATTACAATTTTAGCCCCTCGATCCGACGACTTCTTTGACCCCGATTTGCTATTATATGATCTAATATGTACTGAAACAACATGTTATCATGCCACATTGCATTTTCCTCGTCATCTCGTTGCATTTCCGCCGTTCGTCATATTTGGTCCATTTTAGAGTCATGTCTCACGTGTACACGTCGTGTTTGCACAGATCATCTTCTCGTGACGTGGAGCAGGGGCCGTAGGCCGTGTCTTGGCTTGCACTTTGTCGGTAAAGGTGAGGTTTAGTTATTAATTATCTAGAACCCTATAACCCTTATATGGATTTCGGCCAAATTACATATGCGTATATCTTTATAACCGTTTTCCAACAACAAGGGATTTAATAATTACTCGTGTATCATGTTACAAATCGTGTTGCCTAAAACTAATCATGCTCATGACAAGCAAATCGTGTATCGTGTTTATAATCAAGCCATGAATCGTGTCATCATGTATCGTGTATCGTGATTATGGGCCCGAGGGTGAGTGTTTGAGCCAACCGGGAAAGCATAGGGCTGACGGGTAACTCATAACACCTCTCTCACACCGTGGGGATGCCCCCTGAATCCACCAGGAGGTTTGGTGGAGGAAGGAGTCCCGTACGTGGGAGTCATGCTCCTGACGTGCAACGTGTTATCGTGGGTGGTTCGGGACTTGAAAACCCACCACCAAGGGTGAAGGATGGATTTCGTGTTATTGATCATGTGCACTTTAATGACTTGCATGATAACTTAATTAAATGAAAGTGCAACCCTTGTTCACTGTCGAGGTTGGACGGAGATCGTGCACGCCCTTCGCCAAGGCCACTGATTGTTTTAATAACCGTGATTATCGTATTAAACCTGATAGTTGTAATCTCGGGCGAGTTATTGATATTCTTGCATTTATATTGTTGATATTATTATTTGGTTACAAAACCTTACCCGAGATTATAACTCGCATGCTACTTGTGTTTATATATATAGATTGCCCCTCACTCGGTCTTCACAGACTGACGCCTCCACCTTTCTGGTTTTGTTCGTGGCGTGCTAGGCGGGAGTCGGGTCGTGTCTTTCTGTCCAGCTGAGTCTAGCATAGCTTTTCTTCTCATGTATTAATAGTTCAGAGTACCATGTTGATAGTTCTAAGGACATATATGTGAACGTTACTTGGAAGATGATAATGTATTGATATGATTATATAATATTCTTATGCTTCCGCTTTATATGGTTGCATGTATTAGTTATCCCGCCTAGCCGGTCGTGTATTGCATTGTCACCCGTTCGCTATAGGTTGGTTCATGTACGGATCGCCCATTTCGTATGTGGATTGACCTACAGTGCGGGGGTGTGGCACCTCCACGTGTAAGAGGGGTGTTACAGTGTTAGTGTAATATTTAGAAACTAATCTCTTATGTGACTAAATGAACTTGAATGATATTTTAGAAGAACGAATATTTTGTGATTTCTCTATATGGATATGAGACGTTCTCAATGTTATGTTTGTTGTAAATTGTGTTTCAAAAATGAAATTGAGATACATGAAAGATGCTTGAACAACTTGAGACTTTAGGCATGATAGGAGTTAGAATTGTAATATCTTGATTTACTCTTACTACATGAAAATGGTATATTATGAATTACTATAAATTGATAATTGTCATGCTTGTAAGTAATTAATTCCTAGTTGAATAATTATATAAACACTTTAAACGAACAATTATGCTTAGTAATCAACTAAGGGGATGTATGTGTAATAATTCTAAACTTTTATAAATAACTTAGGGGATGTAAGTGTAATATTTATGAAACTATGAAAGTGACTTGAGCTTATGTACCAAACATGTTGTGAAGTTGTAAAGTATGATCTTAAGTGAATTAAATGCACTCTTTATTTGTATCAAGTATGCCATCTACGTACAACAACCTTGTATGTTTCTATGATCAAGATGCTCATACTTATGCACTTTATAACTCGTCATGAACTTGATGCTTAATTCTAATATTATAATTGAACCCTGTGACATTGGATAATTTAATATGCATTTTGTGAATACATTGACTTCCTAAATTGATCTTGCATCTTTGGATATGGAATTACGTGTCGGTTGCTTGTAAATATGACCTTGTTGAACATTGATATGCCTTGAATGACCACGACACCTTATCCAAGCACAACATGAACACTTATGCATAACCACGATCATGTTGAGCAACGCCGTGCGTCTTGTTTGGTTCATATAGAGTCTAAGTCTGGGCTTCTGTATGTCTTGTCAGAGAGTTTGGTGGTGCCGGTGGGCCCGAGGTTTAAAGTGTTTGGCCCTTCACAGTCTCAGACTCTACTTTCACGAGGTGAGGTTTAGGATTTTGTATAGTTACTTGACCTATGGCCTTTACATGTTGATTTCTACCCTTGCATGCGAGTATACTCTATTATAGATATATATGTGTTGAATATGATATGTTGATGATCTTGTGTGAGTCCTGCGTGGATGGAGGTCATGAGGCTTAAAGTTCCATCGCGTAGGAAGGGTGTAAATATAAAACCAGTTTTCGAGACATATGTAAGCTATTTTGGAAAACAGTTGTGTTCTAATTATGTAGCGAGATTGCCATGAAAGATTGGCGTATGTGATCCGTCGTGATCTGTTATGTTGTGATCCATTGTGATCTGTGTGTGGATCGATCCTGGTGAGCTGCGGGAATGGGTACCCCAGGGACGGTTAGGGCCGTCGGGGCATTTATCCATTGCGTAGTTCCATTTGAGATACTTCACGCGACCCGTGCTGTAGGGAAGGTGTGGTATCTTGAGCCTTTGGTGTTTTATCCGGGGAGGACTCTTGTGGGTTCGCTACCCCCTAAGGGTGAGTCTATTTTAGACGGTTTATTCTCGATGGTGTGGAGACGGTACATCTCCTCCATCAATGGTGTAGAGGTTGGATTGATTTTGATTTATGTTATGAGGAGTTGAGGTTGGAAGCTCGTACTCGCCGAGCAGTTGATTATGTTATGTTATGGAATTATGAATCGGGATAGAGTCTTTCTGGAAATGGTTTCTAAACCTATATCTATATCTTATTCGGGTTCTTTCAAAACGTTTTGGTATGTAACACCTATCCCCGGTTCATGAGTCTATCCTTTTTATTCTGTGCTATGCTCCTTATATATATATATTGTGGGTGTGCGTTAGCCCCCTCACTCGGTCAAGTTGACTGACCCCTCATTTACACTTTTAGTTGCAGGTTGTTGGCGTTTGCTAGGCGGAAGTGAGTCATTTGAGTTGCACTTCGTCGGTCTAGTCTTTCTATTTGCATTTGTCTTTTCATACACTTTACTTATGCTTTGTCTTGTAGACTTGAGAATTATAATTTACTATTCGGTAGCCCCTTGTGGCACTCTCATTCGGCCCCTTGTGGCACTTGATGATTATTACTTTATGTTGATATTCGGGACTAGGGATTTATGCTAGTTGAACCCGTCACCTGCTTTGCATGTTTTGTTTTAATTACTTCCGCTGTCTATTGTTGTTGGTTTTAATTGCTTCCGCACTCTGAGTTTTGGTCAAGTTAGATCCGCCTAGCCTAGTGTGTGAGTTGGTCTCCCGTTCGCTCTGATTCGGATTCGGGCATGGACTTTCATTTCATGCTCCGGGTCTGGGTCATAGTGCGGGGGATGTGGCATCCTCCGTTTGGGGTGTTACATTCCCAATTCGGGAAAACCCTTTCATTGGCGATGCCTTCAGAAATACCTTTTCGCCCACTGTGAATTCCAAATCCCTTCTTTGTCGATCAGCATAACTCTTCTGCCGGTCCTGGGCAGCTTTCATTCTCTGGCGAATGATCTAAATCTTTTCCGTCACTTCTCTTATCCATTTAGCTGAATTCACTCTGATTGGTCCTTCCTCAGTACATCTTGCTTCATCCAAATCCCAGTATAACGGGGATCTACATTTCCTTCCATACAAGGCTTCATATAGAGTAGCTTTAATAGAAGCTTGATAACTATTGTTGTATGCAAACTCCACAAGAGGTAAACACTCTTTCCAACATTCCTGGAAGTCCAAATCGCAAGCTCTTAAAATATCTTCCAAGTATTTGATCATCCTTTCTGATTGTCCATCCGTCTGAGGATGCACTACAGTACTGAAGTTCAACTTTGTTCCCATCAAAGTCTGAATTTCCTTCCATAATTGCGACGTGAATTTCGGATCTCTATCCGACACTATACTGTTTGGAACTCCGTGTAGTCTGACAATCTCTTGCTGATACAGCTTTGCCAACGCGCTGACCTTATCCGTTGTCTTTACTGGCAAAAAGTGCACTGAATTTATCAATTGATCAATGATCACCCAGATACTATCTTGTCCTCCTCTGACTTTGGGTAATCCAGTGACAAAATCCATTGTGATTTACTCCCATTTCCATGTCGAAATCGGTAATGGTTGCAACTTCCCACTCGGCTTCTGGTGCTCAGCTTTAACTTTCTGACAAGTTAAGCACTTCTTGACATAGTTGGCTATGTCTCTCTTCATGCCGTTCCACCAGAAATGCATCTTAACATGTTGATACATCTTAGTACCTCCGGGATGTATCGTGTACTTAGTCTTATGCGCTTCATCGAGAATCTCTTTCCTCAAAACAGTTGACACGCATATTCGACCTTTGTACCTCAATATTCCATGTTCATCAATCCTGAACTTGGTCCCATCATATTTCTCCTTAGATTGAGACATTTCTTGATCTACTCATCGTTCTTCTGTGCTTCTAACACTTGCTCTTTCAACGGTGATATCATCACAACGTTCGTGATTCGAGCTTTAGTTATCACCTCCATTCTCTGTCTTCGATCAGTCTCGGGATTGGCAGAAATCTGTGCCAAACGAACTTTTCTGCTTAGTGCATCGACTACAACTTTTGTCTTTCCTGGATGCTACTGAATAATGCAATCGTAGTCCTCCAGAAATTCCATCCACCTTCTCTGTCGCATATTCAACTCCTTCTGAGTGAATAGATATCGTAGGCTCTTATGATCAGCAATGATCTGAAACGTAGCTCCATACAGGTAATGTCTCAACTTTCCAAGAGCAAAAATTATCGCTGCTAACTCCAAATCATGTGTCGGGTAGTTGACTTCATGTGTTTTGAGTTTCCTTGATGCATACACAATCACTTTTCCATTCTGCATCAAAACTCCTCCTAGTCTTTCTTTCGAAGCATCAGTGTAGACAGTGTATCCTTCTTTTCCTTCGGGTAACCCTAACACGGGTGCAGTTGTTAGCATCTCCTTCAATCTTTGAAAACTTTGCTCACACTTCTTAGTCCATTCGAATTTGCCTTCTTTCTTTGTCAACTTAGTGAGAGGTGTAGCTATCTTCGAGAAATCTTTGACAAACCTTTGATAGTACCCAACTAATCCCAGAAAACTCCTCACTTCTGAAGGATTCTTCAGTGACTTCCAATCCATAATCGTCTCGATCTTCGAGGGATCTACTTCGATTCCAGATCTTGATATGATGTATCCGAGAAACGTAACTCTCTCAAGCCAGAACTCACATTTGCTGAACTTTGCATATAGCTTGTGATCTAGCAAAGTGCGTAACACGATTCGAAGATGCTCAGCATGTTCCTCCGGTGTCTTTGAAAACACCAAGATATCGTCGATGAAGATCACTACAAACTTATCGAGGAACGGCTTAAGTATACGGTGCATCATATCCATGAATGCAGCTGGTGCGTTCGTCAAACCAAACGGCATTACTACAAACTCATAATGTCCGTATCGGCTATTGAAAGCAGTCTTCGGAATATCTACTTCCCTGATCTTCAATTGATAATACCCTTGTCTAAGATCTAACTTGGAGTAGACCTTCGATCCTTGTAGTGTATCGAACAACTGTTCGATATGAGGGAGAGGATACTTATTCTTCACCGTCATCCTATTCAGCTCCCGATAGTCAATGCATAAATGCAATGATCCATCCTTCTTCTTAACGAAAAGCACAGGCGCTCCCCACGGTGATGTGCTCGGTCGAACATACCCTGGCTCTATCAGTTCGTCCAATTGCTTCGTTAGTTCTTCCAATTCAACTGGAGCCATTCTGTAAGGTGTCTTTGAGTACGGCTCAGCTCCTGGTATCGTCTCGATCGTAAACTCCAACTCTCGGTCAGGAGGTAACGAATCCAAATGTTCAGGAAACACATATAAGAATTCGTTCACCACTTCCACTTCTTCGATCTTTAGTTGATCTTTCGGCTTATTCAAAAGATAAGCAACAAATCCACTAGCTCCTTTCTGAATCAACTTCTTAGCTTCCATCGAAGAAACAACTGATAACTTCTCAACTTTCCCTTCTGATGTCCCACTTTCATCTTCTTCCAAGATGATCTCTTTCTTGTAACAATCCAACTTAGCTCGGTACTTAGACAACCAATCTATACTGAGTATAACATTGTATCTTGTCATCGGCAACTCAATAAGATCCGTCGGGTAACAACGGGTACCAATACATATAGGGCAGTGTTTATATACTTGATCCGTAACAAGGCAAGTTCCCAAAGGAGAACTCACTTCAAATTTATATGGCAAGTATTCAAGTGGAAACTATAAATGCGCACATAATTTAGATACAACAAATGAATACGTGGCACCAGGGTCATACAAGACCTTAACTGGCGTGTTAAGAATGTGCACAATACCTTCCACAACAGACGAAGGACCAACCTCCTCCTTACCATCCAAAGCATAAGCTATGCCTTTGACCACCGGTTTGTTCGTCATACCCACCACCACTTTTCCTTTATCTTGGACCCCAAATCTCCTGATCTTGTTCGGGCAGCTATCCATCTGGTGCTCAGGGGAACCACACGCGAAACACTGTCCAGCTTTCTTGCGACAGTTCTCCTCAGTGTGTCCCGTTCGGCGACAATATCTGCAAACAATTTCCTCTGGACCTGGCTGAGGTGCTCTCTGCTGTTGTGGTGCCCTCTGATACTGCTGTGGCACTTTCTGCTTTTGTGCTTGTTGTTTCGGTGGAGCCTTCTGCTGCTGATGCTGTGGTGTTACCATTGGCTTCTTTCCGATTCCTTGGGGAAAAGATCCGGATGGTCGCTTGTTCGCTTGATAAGGCTTAGGGTCAGAAGGTCCTTGGCGTGCAGTAGTTATCTTGATCTCCTTGTGTGTAGCTTCAACCCTTAGTGCTCTATCAACAGCCCGGTTGTAGGTCTCTGTAACGCCCCAGTTCCGGTTGTGTGTAATTCTTTAATTTTACAATACTTCTACATGACATTTCATATTTTTATAAAACTCATGAGATATCATTCATGTGAATTATGTGAATTCATATCATTGGAAATATTATTTCATGACACGGAAAAAATATTTATTGCATAAAATCATAACCGAGAGTGTTGAATTACGAAATCGTCCCTACTTGATTATTTTTCTAACTTTAGGGACCTAATTGCATATTATTCCAAGGACTTAATTGATCAGATCTCAAAACCTCATATTTTTAATTGCATAACATGAAAGCTTGGTGGAGTAATTGGCAAAATGGGATAATTCACACATATCAAAAAGGGGTTGTTACGTGATATGCATCTCCAAGCTTCCATACTCTCATTTCATCCAAAATTCACCCAAACACATTTGCTCCTCACTCTCGGTTTATTCAAGGAAGTAAAGGGAAGGGATTTTCATCATCTATCTCAAGAATTTCCAAGAAAGATTTCAAGAAATTAAGCTTGATCATCATCTTCATCCATTTCTTCATTTCTTTTCCATTCAAGGTTGGTTTTGCATGAATTGATGATTCTTGATCATATTTGAATTGGCTAGGGTTTGAGAATTGTATGCTAGTTGGATTGATTGTAGATGGAAGCATGATTCTGTGATAATATCTTCAATTATGGCATGATTTATAGCATGAATTCTTGAGTATTGAGCTTGGATGATCAAGTTTGATCATGAAAATGAAATCTTCGATTCTTGATGATTTTCCATGATTTATATGTCTAAGTGTTATTTTATCATCCTTTGGACATATATGCATCATATTACCAAAAATTATGGCCTTTGTTGATCAAAACTTGAAACTTTGTTGCTTGGTTGTTCTTTCCCGCAGCAATCCCCTGTTTTGCTCTGTTTTTCCAGTTGCAGAAACTGGGAACGACCGTTCCCAGCCTCAAGGCATTGTGGGAACAGGCGTTCCCACCTTTTCAAATGGAAATAGGCGGCCGAGACTGGGAACGGTCGTTCCCATTTTGGCCTGCGTGCCGGAAGGGCCGTTCGCAGCTTCAGCGCATTTTAAAATTGGAAATCGTTGGCGCGATTTTGGGACTTACGGGAACGACCGTTCCCATTTACAAAGGGAGTCCGGAACGGCCGTTCTCACTTGATTTGCAGAACAAAAGTTTCTGCATAAAATTACGAAATTAGCCCCTCGATCCGACGACTTCTTTGACCCCGAATTGCTATAATATGAACAAATATGTACTGAAACAACATGTTATCATGCCACATTGCATTTTCCTCGTCATCTCGTTGCATTTCCGCCATTCGTCATATTTGGTCCATTTTAGGTCATGTCTCACGTATACACGTCGTGTTTGCACAGGTCACGAGGGTGTGGACGAGGAGCAGGCTCCTTAGAGCACATCCTTATTGTATTTTGTAAGAAAAGGTGAGGTTTTGTTCTAGGTATATAGAACCTTATAACCTTTATGTGTTATTTTTGGCCAAAACTTATTATATATATAAACGTTTTCAAAGTTACAAACATTTCAAGCCATGATTGTCATGATTTCAAGCAAGTTTGGCGAGTACATGATTGCACGTGGGCCCGAGGGTAATTCTTGAGCCAACCGGGAAAGCAAGGGCTGACGGTCAACTCCGGGATTGTCCTCACACTATTGGGATCACCCCCGAAGCCACTAGGAGATTAGTGGTGGAAGGAGTTCCGTGTCTAGGGAGTCATGTTCCCTATACACAGCATGTCATGGATAGTTGAGCCTTGGAAACTCACTATCACCCGGAGGAAGAAGGAGACTGGGGAGTAATCCGGCATGTCGGGTTATCCTCGGGTTATTGCATGATTTCAAGCATGAAATTGTCTATGTGAGCACTAAATTGAAATGCATGATCATGTATTGAATTGATAATACAAGCACGTATTGTCACGTTTGGTGTAAAGGTTGGAGAATCGCCCTTACTTCGCCGGGGCCACATGTTCATGAAATGATCAAGTTAAATTGTTAAAATAATTAGTTGTAATCTTGGGCAAAGGATAAGTTTTCCCGATCTATATATCGATTTTATTTCAAAGCCTTCACCCGAGGATACAACTTGCATGTGACGTGTGATATATATCTTATTGCCCCTCACTCAGTCTGCGGTAGACTGATACTTCACTTTTCAGGTACTTGAGAGCTTGGTCGTGCTAGGCGGGAGTCGGGTCAAGCCTTGCATTGCACAGGTCTAGCATTGTACCGTTCATGTATATACTTTTGTTAGCTATCACGTTATGATCATGATTATTATATTTTGAACACTCTAGCATGTATAGAATATTGAGAGATGATAATGTATTGATAGTTGAGTTGGTACCTATTATGTATCTATTCGGTAAATATGGTACCTATATGTATGATCGTTTTATTGCTTCCGCTTTCATTATCATGTTTGATTGATTGTGTTGGGGAGAGTGTCCCGTCTAGCCTGGTTATTTTATTTGTCACTCGTTCGCTATAGTTTTGGTTTATGTATGAACTGCCCATTTCATATGTGAATCGAGGCTATAGTGCGGGGGATGTAGTGCTCTGGGGTTAGGGTGCTACATCTACAGGTGGTATCAGAGCCCGGTTACAAAACCGATGTTCTCGAGTCGTGTCAAGTCAGTCTAGGTCGCACGGCATAGGATTACTTGTTATTTGAGAGTCTGCATTTCATTGAACTACTTGATTTACTTGAATTTTCGCACTACTTGAGATATTTACTTGTCTTTGAATGTGTGTTTATTAATATCATTGAATTATATGCACACATTTGCATTTATTAATCAAACCACGCATGTGTAGTGATTTGATCTCAGGATGGATCGTGATAGACATCACCGTGACCGATCTCCTAGACACAGGCATTGTCATCATCGCCACCACCATCGTCGTGAGAGGTCACCACCTCCTCCTCCACCTGCTCAGGAACAACGTCAGGACTTTATGAACGCAGTAGTGGGGCTAATTGATCAGAGACTACAGGACAGGGTTCCTCCACGACCACCAGCGCCAGTAGCACCTCAGAAGAACCCTATTTCTGCCATTTTGCGAGAGTTCCAGAATCAGCGTCCCCCGAAGTTCTATAAGGGAGGCGATATACAGGCAGAGATGTGGCTGAAGGAGATCGAGAGAATCTGGCAGCTTATTCCTTGTGATACTCAGGAGAAGGCTCGCTGTACACTCACTTTGACCCAGGGCGAGGCGTATTCTTGGTGGGAGAGGAGCAGGATGCCGAGATCGACCCCGCCGTGGTAGTTGAAGGTGTTATCTGCATTCATGGCACGAAAATCTATACATTGTTTGATCCAGGAGCTACACACTCCTTTCTTGCGCACTCTATTGCTATTTTATTACCTATGCCTGCTATGTGGTCTTCTATGCGCTATTTAGTTAGCACTCCTTTCGGTAGTAGGCGAGAGACGGCTCAGGTTTACTGGGATGTTCCAGTGGTGATTGAAGGTCGGGAATTTTTAACAGATTTTATTGTTATGCCGATGGAGAGATACGGGTCTATACTAGGGATGGATTGGTTATACAGTCACTGTGCTATCGTGGATTACCGAGCAAAGAAAGTGCAGTTGGGATCAGAGGTTATCACGGGCTGTACATCGAAGACCGTGCCCTTACTTTCGTTCTCAGAGGCTCAGAAATTTGTCAAAGATGGGGCTACAGGATTTGTTGCTTATATTCTAAACAAGCCAAAGGATCAGGTAAAATTGGAAGACACAGAAGTGGTAAAAGAATTTCCCGAGGTGTTCCCGGAGAAATTGGATTCGTTACCTCCTGAACGAGAAATTGAGTTTGTGATTGATCTTTATCTGAATGCTAAGCCATTTTCAAAGACTCCATATCGGATGGCTCCAGCCGAATTAAAAGACTTAATGGTTCAACTCGAGGCATTGTTGGAAGTTGGGTACATCCAGCCGAGTTCTTCACCTTGGGGAGCACCGGTGTTATTTGTAAAGAAAAAGGACGGAACGTTGAGAATGTGCATCGACTACCGGGAGTTGAACAGGATGACTATTAAGAATAAGTATCCCCTCCCATATATCGAGGAGTTATTCGATATACTTCAGGGTTCCAAAGTCAACTCAAAATTGGATTAAGACAGGGATACTATCAGCTGCGAATCCGAGCAGAGGATATTCCTAAGACGGGATTCAATATTCGGTACGGGCACTACGAGTTCATGGTTATGCCTTTTGGGCCGACTAATGCCCCTACAGTTTTCATGGATATGATGCACCAGATTTTCAGGCCTTTTCTCGACAATTTTGTGGTGCTTTTCATCGATGATATTCTGGTATTTTCAAAATCAGTCGAGGAGCACGCGAGACATCTTAAGCTCGTTCTACAAACTTTGAAAGAGCGTCAGTTATTTGCCAAATTCAGCAAGTGTGAATTTTGGATCGATCGGGTTTCCTTCTTGGGACATGTAATTTCGGGTAAAGGGTTGGAAGTCGATCTCTCGAAAATCGAGGCCATGCTTAAGTGGGAGAAACCGAAGAATGCCTTGGAGGTTGAAGATTCTTGGGATTGGCTGGTTATTACAGAAGATTTGTTCAGGATTTTTCCAAAATTGCTGCACCGTTAACCCGATTAACAAAGAAAGATGTCAACTTTGTCTGGGACGAGAAGTGTGATCAAAGTTTTAACTTTTTGAAAGAAAAGTTAGTCTCAGCTCCGATGTTAGCACTTCCTGAGGGTTCAGAGGAATACGCAGTATATACAGATGCTTCTAAAGAAGGATTAGGTTGTGTTTTGACTCGGAAAGGAAAAGTGATTGCTTATGCTTCTCGAAAGCTAAAGGAATATGAAAGGAATTATCCGACACACGACCTAGAGCTCGCCGCCGTGATCTTTGCTCTCGGGAAATTGAGGCATTATCTTTACGGGACTTCCTTTGAGATTTTCACCGACCACAAAAGCCTCCAGTATCTATTCACGCAGAAAGATTTGAATATGAGGCAACGATGTTGGATGGAAAAGTTAGAAGATTATGATTGTACGATCAAGTACCATCCAGGGAAAGCCAACGTGGTCGCCGATGCACTTAGCAGGAAGGCGAGTGTATCGAGTTTGGAGATAAAGGAAAGTGATGAAGTTGCTTCAATTGTGTTAAAGGCTCGGGTTTCCAATATCACAATTCAGCCGGAATTGAAGTATCAGCTATTTGAGGCTCAGAATAATGATCCGGAGGTTCAGAAGCTTGTAAGTAAGGCTAGGGCTGATCAGGAGAGTCCGTTTGGGTTTGATGAGACCGGTTTGCTTCGATTTAAAAACAGAGCGGTAGTACCTGAAAAACTGAAACAGGTTCTACTTGAAGAAGCTCACAAGTCAGCTTATTCGATCAACCCGGGAGAAAACAAAATGTATAAGGATTTGAAGCCATATTATTGGTGGAACGGGATGAAAAGAGACGTGGCTGAGTATGTGAAACATTGCCTGACTTGTCAAAAAGTGAAGGCTGAGTATCAAAAGCCCGCGGGACTTCTACAACCGTTACCTATTCCCGAATGGAAGTGGGAACAAGTAACGATGGACTTTGTTTCCGGATTACCGAAGGTTAAAGGCGGGCTTGATGGAATTTGGGTAATTGTGGATAGATTCACGAAGTCTGCTCACTTTCTACCGGTCCGGATGTCTTATAAGATTCCAAAGTTGGCTGAAATTTATAACAGAGAAATTATCCGACTTCATGGTATTCCGGTGAGTATCGTTTCAGACCGAGACCCGAGGTTTACATCTAAGTTGTGGCAAGAATTACAGGCCGTTTTGGGAACGAGGCTCAAGTTCAGTACAGCATTTCACCCGCAAACAGACGGTCAAACGGAAAGGTTAATCAGGTATTTGGAAGATCTTCTTCGGGCTTGCGCAATGGATTTTCAGAATTCATGGGCAGAACAGCTTCCTTTGATCGAATTTGCTTATAATAACAGCTTTCAGGCTTCAATCGGGATGGCTCCGTATGAATTTCTTTGTGGAAGAAAGTGTCGATCTCCGTTGTTCTTCGACTTGGACGAATGGAAATGGTCGAAACAAGAAGGTGTAAAGAAAGGTGAAAGATTTGAGAAACCTTCCAAGGTCGTTCAGGATATGATTGAGAAAGTTCAAATGATTCAACAACGGATGAAAGCCGCGCAAGATAGACAAAAGAGCTATGCCGATACACGCCGAAGAGATCTAGAATTTGAAGTTGGTGACCGGGTATTCTTGAAGGTGTCACCAAGGAAAGGTTTCACCCGGATCGAGAAAGGAGGGAAACTTAACCCTCGCTATTTAGGTCCTTTCGAGACTCTTGAAAGAATAGGCGAAGTAGCCTATTGACTGGACCTACCATCGAGTCCTACGGGGATTCACAACGTATTCCACGTATCTCAGCTAAGGAAATATTACCCCGATGAGACCACGACTCTCCGCGTGGAAGAAGTTGAGCTGGAACCGAATTTGACCTTTGTTCAGAGGCCGGTTAAATTCATGGATCGGAAATTTCAGGAGTTGAGAAACTGGAGGATTCCCATGGTTAAAGTGTTGTGGAGAAGTGACAAAACCGAGGAAGCTACGTGGGAAACGGAAGATAAAATGAAACGGTTCCACCCGGAGTTGTTCACGCAAGACTAGAGAATCTGGGGACCAGATTCTTTTAAGGGTGGGAGAGTTGTAACGCCCCAGTTCCGGATGAACAGGTAAGCACGCCAAGTGTGCGTTTTGAGCGTAGGTTTTATTTTAATTCTTTAATTTTACAATACTGCTAAGTGACATTTCATATTTTTATAAAACTCATGAGATATCATTCATGTGAATTATGTGAATTCATATCATTGGAAATATTATTTCATGACACGGAAAAAATATTTATTGCATAAAATCATAACCGAGAGTGTTGAATTACCGAATCGTCCCTACTTGATTATTTTTCTAACTTTAGGGACCTAATTGCATATTATTCCAAGGACTTAATTGATCAAATCTCAAAACCTCATATTTTTAATTGCATAACTTGAAAGTTTGGTGGAGTAATTGGCAAAATGGGATAATTCACACATTTCAAAAAGGGGTTGTTACGTGATATCCATCTCCAAGCTTCCATACTCTCATTTCATCCAAAATTCACCTAAACACATTTGCTCCTCACTCTCGGTTTATTCAAGGAAGAAAAGGGAAGGAATTTTCATCATCTATCTCAAGAATTTCCAAGAAAGATTTTAAGAAATTAAGCTTGATCATCATCTTCATCCATTTCTTCATTTCTTTTCCATTCAAGGTTGGTTTTGCATGAATTGATGATTCTTGATCATATTTGAATTGGCTAGGGTTTGAGAATTGTATGCTAGTTGGATTGATTGTAGATGGAAGCATGATTATGTGATAATATCTTCAATTATGGCATGATTTATAGCTTGAATTCTTGAGTATTGAGCTTCGATGATCAAGTTTGATCATGAAAATGAAATCTTGGATTCTTGATGATTTTCCATGATTTTTATGTCTAAGTGTTATTTTATCATCCTTTGAACATATATGCATCATATTACCAGAAATTATGGCCTTTGTTGATCAAAACTTGAAACTTTGTTGCTTGGTTGTTCTTTCCCGTAGCAATCCCCTGTTTTACTCTGTTTTTCCAGTTGCAGAATCTGGGAACGACAGTTCCCAGCCTCAAGGCATTGTGGGAACGGGCGTTCCCACCTTTTCAAATGGAAATAGGCGGCCGAGACTGGGAACGGCCGTTCCCATTTTGGCCTGCGTGCCGGAAGGGCCGTTCCCAGCTTCAGCGTATTTTAAAATTGGAAATCGTTGGCGTGATTTTGGGGCTTACGGGAATGACCGTTCCCATTTACAAAGGGAGTCCAGAACGGCCATTCCCACCTGATTTGCAGAACAAAAGTTTCTGCATAAAATTATGAAATTAGCCCCTCGATCTGACGACTTCTTTGACCCCGAATTGCTATAATATGAACCAATATGTACTGAAAGAACATGTTATCATGCCACATTGCATTTTCCTCGTCATCTCATTGCATTTCCGCCGTTCGTCATATTTGGTCCATTTTAGGTCATGTCTCACGTATACACATCGTGTTTGCACAGGTCACGAGGGTATGGACGAGGAGCAGGCTCCTTGGAGCACATCCTTATTGTATTTTGTAAGAAAAGGTGAGGTTTTGTTCAAGGTATATAGAACCTTATAACCTTTATGTGTTATTTTTTGCCAAAACTTATCATATATATAAACGTTTTCAAAGTTACAAACATTTCAAGCCATGATTGTCATGATTTCAAGCAAGTTTGGCGAGTACATGATTGCACGTGGGCCCGAGGGTAATTCTTGAGCCAACCGGGAAAGCAAGGGCTGACGGGTAACTCCTGGATTATCCTCACATTGTTGGGATCACCCCCGAAGCCACTAGGAGATTAGTGGTGGAAGGAGTTCCGTGTCTAGGGAGTCATGTTCCCTATACACACCATGTCGTGGATAGTTGAGCCTTGGAAACTCACTATCACCCGGAGGAAGAAGGAGACTGGGGAGTAATCCGGCATGTCGGGTTATCCTCGGGTTATTGCATGATTTCAAACATGAAATTGTCTATGTGAGCACTAAATTGAAATGCATAATCATGTATGAATTGATAATGCAAGCACGTATTGTCACGTTTGGTGTAAAGGTTGGAGAATCGCCCTTACTCGCCGGGGCCACATGTTCATGAAATGATCAAGTTAAATTGTTAAAATAATTAGTTGTAATCTCGGGCAAAGGATAAGTTTTCCCGAACTATATATTTATTTTATTTCAAAGCCTTCACCCGAGGATACAACTTGCATGTGACGTGTGATATATATCTTATTGCCCCTCACTCAGTCTGCGGTAGACTGATACTTCACTTTTCAGGTACTTGAGAGCTTGGTCGTGCTAGGCGGGAGTCGGGTCAAGTCTTGCATTGCACGGGTCTAGCATTGTACCGTTCATGTATATACTTTTGTTAGCTATCATGTTATGATCATGATTATTATATTTTGAACACTCTAGCATGTATAGAATATTGAGAGATGATAATGTATTGATAGTTGAGTTGGTACCTATTATGTATCTATTCGGTAAATATGGTACCTATATGTATAATCGTTTTATTGCTTCCACTTTCATTATCATGTTTGATTGATTGTGCTGGGGAGAGTGTCCCTCCTAGCCTGGTTATTTTATTTGTCACCCGTTCGCTATAGTTTTGGTTTATGTATGAACTGCCCATTTCATATGTGGATCGAGGCTATAGTGTGGGGCATGTAGTGCTCTGGGGTTAGGGTGCTACATCTACAGTCTCAATGTCCAAAGAAGCAAGTGCCCACCGAAGTTCGGGCTTCAGTCCATCAATAAACCTCTTTGTCTTGCGACGCCCATCATTTAGAATATGAGGCGCATACTTGATCAGCCTCACAAACCTAGCTTCATACTCCATCACATTTATAGTTCCTTGAACCAGACTCATAAACTCAGCCTCTCATGCGTCACGAGTTACTTGAGGCGTATACCTCTGCTGAAACTCTCTAATAAACTCATCCCAACTTCCTTCAATGTTATTCTCAATCTACATATGCTGAACGTGCTTCCACCAATTGTATGCAGCTCCTTCCATAAGAAAAGTAGCATACCGATCTCGTTCACGATCCTCTGGGTAGATCTCCATAGCCTCGAAAATCTTCTCAAGACTAGTAATCCAATTCTCAGCCTTTATGTCATTCGGTTCTCTATAGAACATAGGTGGATTCATCCTCAAAAATTTTTCCATTGACCTTTCATTAGGAGGATTATCTCTCGGTGCGCAAGCCCTCATAAATTGTCGTAGCACATCCCTTAATTTTGGAGTTCCCTCCCGTTCAGGGGCTGGCGTGATATCTCTTTAAGGTGGCGTGACATCTCTTTAGGGAGGCAGTGGTGGTACACGATTCTGGGGTGCTCTTCTTGGTGGCATGTTGTTACTGAATTCATAAGTATTCAGATATATATTCGATGCATGACATATAATGATTCACAAAATCCGTAACCACGTATTCACATTCCCACATAGTCACATATAAGTATGAGAACAACACATTCCCATAACAATATGTCAGCAAAGATTCCAACATATCATGTAATCAGAAACAACTATCAGACAACATTTAAATGGGAACAGAAGCTTGTGTAACATATCAATATATCAGAAACATGTATAACATATCCCAAAACATGATCAACATGTAAACGGGAACAGAACGTGTACTGTCATATCAACCAGAACTGTAACGTGTATAACATGATCAGAAGCATGATCAATCCAACAACAAGAATATCATCATGCTAACAATAAATGAAATGGCATGATCCTATCAACGGTCCTAATGGTATCTTGAAGCAACTCTAAGACTCAAGCAATGACAATCATGGAAAGCAGTAAACAGATATCCAACATAAAGCCGAAAGTGTTATAACTGTGCAAGGTTTGGTAAAATTTACTACAGGCCACATGTTAACAGTATTAATTCAAAATGGGGAGGACCCGATCCTATCGAGTTGACTCCCTTACAGGCCTTACCAATCCGTCCAACCCTGCTGAATATAACCTAGTAGGTACCAAGTCATCTGAACCGTCATCCGTGGTACCAAAAGTCGGGGATCATCTATCATAGCTATACATCCCCTCATCCAAAAGTCAGTCCTGAACTTTCCCGGCTATACGTCCGCCATCCATAGATAGATATATATGCATCAGTACTATATACAGAAAACCTCTTATCAGCGATCAACCCTGATAACTGTGGTCTAAAGAACCCTTGGTGGTGTCATCAGAAACAGCAACGACCTCATCTTGTCCGTGTCCTTCTGGCTCATCTCTGCCATCGTCATCATCATCATCAGATCCTCCATCGCCTCCATCAGACTGCTCCTGCATAGGCTCGGGCTCCTGAGAGGCCTGACTGACATCCTGACCCTCGACCTCCTCAACTGCCTGCTCATCGGATAAGTGATAGGTATCATACAGGCGAGCTCTCACACGTGCACGGTAGTGTTGGTGACGCTCCATAGAAGTGTCGTGATCAATAGTCATCTGCATAAGATATGCCTCCAGCTCAGCAATACGAGCAGCTCTCTGATCAGCAATATGAGTCATCTCTGCAGCATGCTCACGAGCGATGTCCCTATCAATCTGGTACTGCAGTGACCGATCCTGATGGCTCCTGATGGCGCATAGACTCCAACCTAACCTCACGGGTCCTCTGATACTCCTGAAAGTAACCATCTCTCTCAGACTCGAGATAGTGCACAACTTTGTTAGGATAGGAATACCCAGGTCTGCCACTGTTCGTAGACCTGCGCCAGGTGTAGAAACGAGTGCCTCCACGGTGAGAAATTGTCACAGTACGCGGGGCCTCAAACTGCTCAAAGAAAGCCTCATCCATCTGCTGATTAGGATCCTGGTGTGGCTGAACTGCCATAGCTATACAGAAGATACCACAGATATGAAATCCAGATATAATAACCATGCAATCCCCAAATATCCTGTCTCGATGCAATATGAAAATGATCCTGGATGCAATGCGTGAACAATCCATGATGCGACATGAGAGCAATCTAGGTTAAGTCTCTTCTTACTTAACCCGATGCTCTGATACCACCTCAGGCTGTAACGCCCCCACCCGTACTGGAACATGAGGAGAGCGGCGTCTCAACCCACGCACTGAAGCACCTCTCAAGTAATGGTGTGAGCCATCACTCAAGAAATACTCCAGCGAACGGCTGTCTAACTTAGAACTATACATGTATAACGATGTGGCTATGCAGCGGAAAATCAGAGTATTTTAAAACTTTTCAAAACATGTGCGTGATGGCATGTAACAAGCAAGAACATATTGATCGTGTAAGAGAGACTCGGCATATCAGAACATATAACATATTCACAAATAAGTACCCATACAACAGAGTTCAAAATATCAGTAGCAGAGTAGCGGGAAGAGTATAACAAAGATACCCAAGTATTCAAAAACATAAAGTGATGCAGCCATAAAACATATGCAGGACACAACAGAAAGTAATACTAAGTCCTGACTAAAACAAAAGTGACAATCTAGAGCTCAAAGATACCTCTAGACTGCGGCTGCAAGACCTGAAACCACGAGGCAAGAAAACGGGAGAGGTATTAGTCAAAAGGACTAAGTGAGCAAATACTTTGAAGAAAGTACTGAGTGGTAAAGAACTTGAAGTAAAGTTTAGAACCGTTAAATGCAATGCTTTAAAGAAGAACTTGAACAAGTTCGATTGATAAAACTCTTTTGAATGCAATGCTGTAAAAGAATGCACATTTTAAAACACTTTCATGAATGCTATCACACGCGCACACATATGCTGTTGATGGTTCATAGTTCTTTCATAAAACGGGATAAGGGTAAAGTGAACCTTTTCAATTATGAACCATCCTTTATGAAACAGATTTTGTCCCGCAAGCTAGGCTCCTCCATCCTTACTCCAGAAAACATGATTTCGTAGGGTACCGGACCGAGGTCAACAATAACTCCACACACAGTACAGTATCAGACCAAGGTCAATAATACCCCACTAACACATACAAACATGCCCCATCCTCCACCGGTTGTCACTTCGGGTAGCTAGCCCTAGGCGACCTGTAAACATGTAATGGGAACAGATTTGCTGTCCGTTCCCAGACAGATTGTCCTGACTTAACAAACCTCCTGTTAAAAGTCGGTGTCAATTGTCTAAGTGTGGCGGCCGGTATTGGTGATGTCGTTGGCGTATACCTCGCGAACATCACCTCTACACATAACCGCCGGGCCCAAACTGTAAACTGTATGCTTGCATTTAAGAATTAGCAGTGACCAGAGTACCACTCCAGTGTGCTAACAATAACATGTGAAACTGTAACTGTAACATGTGATGCTGTCTGTAAAACATATGATGCTGTCTGTAAACATGTGATGCTATCTTGTAAAACATGTGATGCTGTCTGTAAAACTGTACTTTGAAAACATATGCAGATCATGTAACTGTCTTTGAACAAGAATGCAGAACTTTGGAAAACATGTGCTGTAGATCAAGGTATACTATTAAAGTATGAATGATCCTTTCAAAAGAATGTCCCGATAAAAGGGATAGTTCAAAACGAGGTTTAGCTTTGAATTTCAAAACATATGATATGATAGTATAATCGTGGTTCCAGTTGGAAAACATTTATAACTTCACCTCACCTATTAGTAACAAAAGGTAGGTAGACAGATTATGCGGTGCCCTGGGGATCCCAGTGCTAAACTTTAACTCCTGTAGGTGGTGTACTAGAGTGAGCTTAAGAACTAAGACCCACTACTAACCAAGATGCATATGAAATGCAGGAAACAAATGAACAAGGAACATGTAAAGAACATGTAACACAAGAGAGTAATACCATTTAAGGTATTCAAGAAAGGTAACTCACAAAGGAATACGTTAAAGTGAGTTACTCTCAACGTTGGACTATGATCTTACTATAACCGAGTAAGCTTTAGTCAAATTATGAATCCTATCGCAAACCTTAGGTTATGAAAGAAGTCCATGAAAGAAAACACATTTAGACCCTGTATATGGAAACCCTGGGTGCAAATGTCTATTAAGAAAGCACAAGTTTTATTTCACTTTTACTATTCAAAAGTACTATTCAAAATTACTATTTAAGATTACTATTCATAGGTTACTATTCACTTGTCGGGTCAAACGGTCGGGTTAAACCCTTACTATACACACACACCTACACACACGGTACACACACACACCATGCACGTACACACACACACACACACGACATGCACACACACACACACACTAATTAAATTATGATCTTGATTATAACCTATAGTTTCAAGTTCATGTTATTATAATCAAGTGTGATCTAGGTTAAAGGTATAACCTATGGTTAAGAGATCCAATTAAGGCATAAGATCAAGTTATCAAACATTATTCTATCTTAGGTTATAACATGTGACAATATTAAAGTGTATAACATATGATCAAGGCTTTAATCCATTAATCCATATAATATCATAAGCTCAATTCATAATTCAAGAATCATATAACAATGTGACAACATGTCACAACATATATCATATCATATCATGAACCTTTAGGCATGTAACATGTAACAATTTAATTCAATACCAACATGTAACAAGTTGTGACATAATTAATTGTAAGTCACTATTCCGTTAGCTAGCATGCATGAACATAATTCAAATTCCATAATCATGCATCAATTCTCATAATATAACAATCATATCACATGATCATAGCATATACTAGAGCAATTCATAACATATTCAAGCATATACTAAACAATTAAAACATATAAACAACTATTCAAACATATCATGAAAACTATATAATAAATGCATAAAATAAAATCCTATATGGCTTAGGGAAGACCCTAAGACCCAACCTAAACATAATATAAACATACCATAACATAAAAACAGAAACTAACTAAAACATAACATAACCTAAAGCATAAAAATTAAAACAACTAACCTAAACTCAAAGGGGGGAGTGACGGCAAGAGGGGGAGAGGGAGAGGAAGAAAAGGAGTTGTTAACACAACATATGAGCAAGGCTTCTAATGCCTCTTGCCCTCTGTTTATAGTTGAAGAGAAGCCCCTCACCTTGGAAATAAAATGTAGGGAAGGATATGAGAGCAAAAGTGGAATAGCTTCACTTGGAAGCTTTAGGTATTATGAAGGTAAAATGGGACTGCTGGGGGTATTTCGGTATTTTCACCTCCAAAACGTGAAGGTAAGTGGCTGGAAGTATAACCATTCCGTCCGGGCAAAAATTAGCTTCGAAACGCATATTCATTCGTCGAAATCGGATTTACCGTTTGAAAGATACATTAGTTTTAGTGAATAAAAGTTTTGAGCTCGAAACTCAACACGAGTGAAAAATGACTTTCTAGAATGATTTTCAAGTCTGGATTGTTTCCAAAATTCAAGAAATAAATCGAGAAGCGTTTTGAATCCAATATCGACTATAAAACGTTTTACCGTTAAAAAGTTGAAAACGTAGAATGAATAGTGAATTTTCGTACGCTTCAAAATTTCAAGGTAGGGTTTGAATCAAGAGTTGTAAAACATCTCAAAAATCTTGAAATAGCTCAAGTAATGCAAATCCAGAGAGAAAATATTTTCCGAATGAAAACCGTTCGTAAAAGGAATAGTGAACTAGGGTTTTCGAAAACATTTTCAATAAAACAAATGCTCAAATTAGATTTCCAAGTCAAGAATGATTTCAAAAGACTCATCTCGACTAAAGGATCGATTCGACTGTAAACTTGGGTAGGAAAGGTATCAGAATCAAAAGCTCATTTTTAGATGAATAGTAACTTTGGTCGGTAAGTTCCAAAAATACGCTTATGGTTCAAGAAAGACTCTCTGAGCTCGGGAAACAAGTTCAAACGATAGAGAAACATGTGTGGTGAACCTCTAGGGTTCCAGTAACAATATGAACAAGGTAGGCTCGGGTTATAAATAGTAAACTGTTTCAAAGGTCAAGAATTCCCCCTAAAAACATGTCAGATTTTATACGAGCACAAAGTTCATGTAAGAATACAATGCATGATGATTCAAAAAGTTGGATCACGGTCTATAAACGCTTTACCAATGCCCTTAAGTTACTGTTTTATTCCAGGCCCTGCTTTGGGTTGTTACAGTATATATGTGTGGGTGTGCGTTAGCCCCCTCACTCAGTCGAGTTGTAGACTGACCCTCTCCCTTCCCAATCTTTTAGTATGCAGGGTTGCTTTGGAGTTTGGAGCTAGGCGGAGTTGAGTCAAGTCTTTGAGTCGGTCGGTCTGAGTCAGATTAGCTTTCATTTACATTTGTATTATTTGATTTCGAATCGATATGTAAGTTACGCATATGGATGTTTATGTATTTTTTATTTTCAATTGCCCTTGATGGGTTCTGTAAATAGTTGAAAAGAGGCCTGAGGAGCCCAAGTCTGCACGTGAACCGTGTGTTTAATTTCTGCAAGCCCGTGGCCAATGTATATCTTTGAATTTTATCTTCCGCTGCTATATATATTGTTGGTTGGTTTTTCCTTGACAGGCTCTACATTCCGCCTAGCTTAGGTGTTTGTTTTGTTTGTCACCCGTTCGCTACGGTTTGATCCGGGTACGGACTCTCCATGTCGTTGCTCGGGTTGGACCGTAGTGCGGGGAATGTGGTGCCTCACGTGCGGGGTGCTACATGCAGAGGTGTTGTAAAACCGGGGTTCAGTGTCGTTTTGCGTCTGTCTAGGTCGCACGGCATAGGACAAGGTGATTAAGTGTATGCATTTGTATCCTATTTGATATAATATGCATTTGAATCTCTTAACACTTGTTGATTTTATTACGTGCAATGCATTGCATTTCTTAATTGCAATTACCTAGCTTGATTACGTGGCATACTCATATACTAACCGACATACATATATCTATACTGTAAGTTGTGAGATTTTCAGGATGCCATCGCAATGACAAGGTCTTAATCAACCATCACCTCCACGTTTCCATAATCAAGAACAACATCACATTGAAGTACAACCCATGAATCCAATGGCAACATTACACCGGGACTTCAGAGCATTCAATCCTCCCCAATTTCGTGAGAGTGATGATATACAAGCAGAAGAATGGATATCTGAGGTTTAAAGTGTCTTTAAAATGTGGCAGTGCAACCCACAAGATAAGGCACGCCTTGTAACTCTACTACTACAAGGACGAGCAAGGTAATGATGGAAAAGAGTTGCCCTCCAAATTGAAGCCAAGAGCGAAGGATTAACTTTGGGATGTCTTGTTCATCAGTTTAAGAAGAGGTGTATCCCGACTGTTCTACACAATCGAAGAATTGAAGAATTTCTCAACCTCAAACAAGGCAAAGGAACGGTTGTGAAGTATATCAATGAGTTCGAGAAACTAGGCAAATATATACTTCACATATGGGCAACGAAGAGATGAAAGTAAGGTGATTTATGGGAGGCCTTCGGGAGGAGTTCAAGGAAGCTTTAATTGCAAATAACACGAGCACTTGGGACAAGGCGATTACTAAAGCTTTAAGGGTTGAAAATTAGAAAGTGGCCGGTGGAAAAGAAGGTGAGGATTCAGAATCAAGAAATGAGTTGGGGTTTCGCTCCAACCTGCGAGTAGAGGAAAAATCTCAACATTTGGGTATTCAAGCCAAAAGGAAGATCCGTGGGAAGAAGTATAAAGTCGGGAATTCTTCCAGAACACGAAAGAAGTCTCAACCGTGTGCTATTGTGGAGAAACTCATCACGCCTACAACATGTGTTGGGACCGGTTGAAGAAGTGTCATGCATACGGATCGAAGAATCATTTGGGCACAGAATGGGATCAATTAAGGAATCACAAATGATGGGAATGAAATCAAAGGCTTCAATTTGAACATTAACAAGAATTTGAGGATCGAGGTATATGCATTTATGGCACGTGCATTCACGACATATTTAATTATTATCTTATTACTTGATTTCGATTATATGTATTCCTTGGAGCATTCTATGTGTCTGAGTGCCAAATATGTGTTATATCCCATTTGCATTTTAACTCGGCATGCATAAGTTGGTGTTTGATTTTTAGCTTAGTACTCCCCACATGACACGAGGGATGGTTTGTTGAGAATTAAGAAGAGTAGGTTGAGGATGAAAGAGGTGATTCGGGAATTTTCTTGTACGGGCGTAGTCTAGGGAATTGATATGAAATTGGAAGAAGACTATCGCAAGGATATGACTAAAGCCCTTAAATCTGCTGATGAATGAAGGAACGAGGTAGTAGATGAGGTTATTAAAAAAAGGCATAAGAAGTTATTGTATGATGCTTCCGAAACAAAGAAGATCAACTCGATTTGGGAGCATGAAGATAACCTCTATTTAACCACGACTTTGAAGAAATGGATCTGGGGAAGACAACTTAAAGTCCATTCAAGTGGTCCAAGGATTCTAGAGATTCAAGGAAGAAAGATAATGCATTCGAGATGGTGGAAGTGCAAAGAGTGTCGAAAGGATCCACAAAGAAGCTAATGTTACGAATCATATAACATACGATCATGCAATGAGTTATCTAAATAGACCAATATAAATTCCGAAGCATGAAGGCGACCTCTGTGTAACCGTAGTTTTGAAGAAGGGGAGTCCATGAGGGAAAATTTGAAGGTTCCTTTCGGGTTTTCGAAGGACTTTAGAACTCCGAAGAGGAAAGATAAAGATTACGAGGTTGGTCTCGCACTCAAAAAGGGAAGAAAATACCGAGGAAAATAATTCCATACTTCAAAGGAATTATCACAAGGGAACGAGGTCGATTCTTTAGCAAATTTTACAAGATAGGTATGGGGCGAGGAAATGGAGATATAAAGATGTTGATGTTTCATTGACTTCGAGGATCGGGTGAAGGGTTTATTCAATAATCGAAGTCTGAGGAACTCCATTTCGGGGAAAACAAGAACAAGGCTAAGAGTATACTTGTAGCGCCTCCCCAGCACTACAACCCCGCACCGTAATACTCCCTGGGTGGAGGTTAGACCCAACACTCAGGAAATAATGCGGCGAACGGTTAGGATAATATATGAATGGAGTACGTGACACAGTGCAGCGGAAGATAAAGAGATTCAACTTTACCAATGAACGGGGAGGATAACTTACAATGAGCAAGGATTATCATTATTGAGCAAAGTAGTTTACAAAAGGGTATAACAGGTTGGCACGCAAGGACAAAGTATGAGATGGTTTGTTTCTACAGAGAGTAGGCTCAAGACAGTGTACTCTTAGAATCGGATCCAACCTACGGTTGTAGTGCTTCAAGATACCTCTAGTTGTCGTTCATTGATTCCTGAAATCATGCATTTTAAAAACAGGCGAGAGGGTTAGTCAAAGTGACTAAGTGAAGGGGGTATGAGGGTTTATAGATATATGTATATATATATATATTTATATTTATATGATCAAGAAGATCTTGATCTATAATATTAACAATAGGATATAGCAAATAGGAAACGGTTCATAATAATTGTAAAACAGGGATGGGGTAGTTTGGAATCTTTATAGAAATATGAACCGTTTGTAACGAGAACATTAATGCCCGCAAGCTAGGCCTCTCCATCCATAACTCCTTAAATAATTGGTAAAATAGTATCGGGCTGATCAGGCTCCGATACTTCAATAAAATCAAGAATATTAACTCCACTACTCCTTGATGTCAATAGGGAATCAAACCCTAGAGACCACGAGCTAGATTCGGGAGGCAGCTATCTCTCCCTCATCCCTTGGCGTGGAGTAACTAACCTCCAGTTAAACCATTACCAAGAGGTGGTGGCAGTCCGCAGCACCAACAATACCCTCGGCCCGATACCTTCCGGGTAATTGCTCGCTACGGATACAGCCGTGGCCCATAACAGGAATCGAGAACAATATTTTGCTTGCATAACCTGGAATCAATGTTTTGATAAAATGGACTTGAAATATATAATGTTCTAGAAAAACGTTGATTCCGGCAAGAATGTATTTTTCCCTTAAAAGGGATAGTGTAGTAAAGTAATATATATATATATATATATATATATATATATATATATATATATATATATATGGCAGTAAATCAATATGATGGGTAGGCGTGAAAATAGTTTTTATATAGATACGTATGTATAGGCATGATTCCAGTTGAAAACATTTTAACCCTCACCTATACCGATAGTCAGATATTGTAACGTGGATTCCAGTGCGCCTGAAAGTATTAACTACTATAGACTTAGAACTAGGTTCCTTATATTAATCAAATAAGCACATAAAACACATAATGTTCATGCATAAAAGGATTACATCAAGTAAACACATAAACTATATCATGTTAGAGAATTCCCGATAAACTCTAATTTTAACCATTTAAGGAAAATTAAGTAATTAATCAGGTTTCATGAATTCTTTAACCATTTGAATATTTATTAATCACATTATAATCCTTATTATAACATTATAAATGGAACTTAGAATTTAATTTGACAATATAGGTTATATTTTGAAAATAATTCATAATTTACCGATTTTTGGAAAATTCGGATAAAATCTTTATTTAAAAATTCCAAAACTAATTTTATAATTATTTTAATAATATTTTCGAAATTATCAGCTTATGGGTTGACCAAAAAGTCAAAGTTACTATTGAAAACATTTACTATTCAATTTCTTGTGAATTAAACACTATATAACACAAAATCGAACACACACACTCACACACTATCACACGTGCCCTTAAAATTATTCAAGAACAACATGAACATGTTCTTGAGCCTATTTGAATATTCAAAGAAGGTATGTAACACACTTGATCATATTCATATTTATAACATAGAATTTGAAGCATAATATAGCAAAATATATTAATTCTCTATGAAAAATAATTCTAAATAAATTATTCTTGACATGAATTTAATCAAACAAGATCATAATTATTTAAACATATATTCATATCATATCATATCATAACTCATGCATTTAATTAAATAAAATGCATATATGTTATCACATTTTTCCTAAACTAGCATAAATAACATATATTTCATAAAATAAATTCCTAAAGTATAATTTAATTAATCCTAGGCATGCTACTATTATTTTTATACTAAGAACATTATATAAAGCATGAAATAATAAAAGAAAGCATACCTTAGAGGGAGGGAGAGGGAATGGCGTGAGAATTGGGAGAAAGGGAGTGATTTTGTGTGTTGATTTGTGAGGTATAAATGAGGCTTAAGGGGGGTATTTATAGGTAGTCATGAGGGGTTTCTAAGCAATAAATGAAAGTTTATGGGAGATGTGGTTGCCTAATATTTCAACAAATGCTTGGTAATTAAATTGGAGATGTGGTTTAATTACATGATGAACAAATGCTTGGTAATTAACTAGGAAATGTGGAGAAATTATGCTCATTTGTTTAATTTTCCTAGAAGAGCATGAGGTCATGGATGATGTCATTTGGAGTAAAAATAAATGTAAAAATAATATAAAATTTATTCAAGAGTCGAGAGGTAAAAGATTGAAGTAGTGAATTAATGAAAGAATGGGTGAAAAATGAGCTTTGTTTTGATTATAAATGTGAAATATTTAGATTTTCGTTTATAAATTATGAATATTAAAGATGATGAAAATCATGAGAAAATTATATAAACGAAGCTAGGATAAAGTTTAGAGTTTGGAAAAATCACCATAATGTAGAGGAAAATTCAAGGATCGTTTCAAGTATAATTTCGACTATTGAATAAAAGCTAATTTGTTCAAAATAAAATGATGATTTTTAGAAAGGAAAATATTTATAAAATATGCTATAGTGAAATCGAGTTTTTGGTAAATGCATGAAAATTCATAAAATAATTTAAGGGTCGTTTTGGTTATAATTTTGAATATCAAAAAGTAGATGTGTAAGGATTTATTGATGGTCGAATCATAAGCTAGGGTTTTTGCCGGTTTTTGACACTACGGGAGCTAGGATGGGAATTATGGTTTACGGAGAGTATCACGATCCTCAAAATAATGTGAGGATTCTTTTGATTAAAATATTGGGTAATGAAAGTATTTCGGGAAATGTAGGAATATTTTGGAGCTATAGGGGTATTTTCGTAATTTCCAACTTGCCCCTGTTTCGGGCTGGTACAATCCTTCCCCCTTAAAAAGAATCTGTCCTCAGATTCTCCTCATGTTTCATAATAACTTAAAGTAATGTTTGTATCCGCTATCTATGATAAGCAGGTTTCCAAAAGAGAACTTACTTTTAAACACATAAGGCAATTGTTCAAGTAAGAAATTTGAATGTGCACATAAGTGATGCAATGAATGCATGGCGCCAGGATCAGTAACTGGCGTGTTTAGAATGCATACCTTTAACAACTTTGGGGATGACAATTTTAAACTGCAACCACCCTTATAGAGATAATATAATGCATGGTAGTTGAGAATGATGTGCAGATGGTCACAAAATTAAAATTTCCAAGCAATAGCAATTAACAGACACAACATCCTTAGCGAAGATAAAGCATATATAGAGGCACAGGAAATTAATAAGTTAGTTTTCGGTCCTACTAGTATCTTGAAGCAATTCTAATAACTTAGGATTTGAACGAATTAGAAAGTATAAGTGAAGTGCTTCCATGAGTTAAGAATACTAGTATGATGAAGGAGATGTAGATCTTGTAACCGAATCTACCAAGAAATTGATAATTGAAGGATTTGATAGAACTCAGGATTTTGGTGTGATTAAGACTGTATACTTGACTTAATCGAGGAAGGGTTTAGTACTACAATTGTAACAAATCACATGCTGGTCGGCCGCCCCAATAGTGATTGATCACAATTTAAGCACTAAAGACACGAGAGTACATATGAGACTTTATGAATGATGAACCCCAAATTTCCGCAACCTGGGGCTCTGATACCACTTTAATTGTAGCGCCTCCCCAGCACTACAACCCCACACCGTAATACTCCCTGGGTGGAGGTTAGACCCAACACTCAGGAAATAATACGGCGAACGGTTAGGATAATATATGAATGGAGTACGTGACACAGTGCAGCGGAAGATAAAGAGATTCAACTTTACCAATGAACGGGGAGGATAACTTACAATGAGCAAGGATTATCATTATTGAGCAAAGTAGTTTACAAAAGGGTATAACAGGTTGGCACGCAAGGACAAAGTATGAGATGGTTTGTTTCTACAGAGAGTAGGCTCAAGACAGTGTACTCTTAGAATCGGATCCAACCTACGGTTGTAGTGCTTCAAGATACCTCTAGTTGTCGTTCATTGATTCCTGAAATCATGCATTTTAAAAACAGGCGAGAGGGTTAGTCAAAGTGACTAAGTGAAGGGGGTATGAGGGTTTATAGATATATGTATATATATATATATTTATATTTATATGATCAAGAAGATCTTGATCTATAATATTAACAATAGGATATAGCAAATAGGAAACGGTTCATAATAATTGTAAAACAGGGATGGGGTAGTTTGGAATCTTTATAGAAATATGAACCGTTTGTAACGAGAACAATAATGCCCGCAAGCTAGGCCTCTCCATCCATAACTCCTTAAATAATTGGTAAAATAGTATCGGGCTGATCAGGCTCCGATACTTCAATAAAATCAAGAATATTAACTCCACTACTCCTTGATGTCAATAGGGAATCAAACCCTAGAGACCACGAGCTAGATTCGGGAGGCAGCTATCTCTCCCTCATCCCTTGGCGTGGAGTAACTAACCTCCAGTTAAACCACTACCAAGAGGTGGTGGCAGTCCGCAGCACCAACAATACCCTCGGCCCAATACCTTCCGGGTAATTGCTCGCTACGGATACAGCCGTGGCCCATAACAGGAATCGAGAACAATATTTTGCTTGCATAACCCGGAATCAATGTTTTGATAAAATGGACTTGAAATATATAATGTTCTAGAAAAACGTTGATTCCGGCAAGAATGTATTTTTCCCTTAAAAGGGATAGTGTAGTAAAGTAATATATATATATATATATATATATATATATATATATATATATATATGGCAGTAAATCAATATGATGGGTAGGCATGAAAATAGTTTTTATATAGATACGTATGTATAGGCATGATTCCAGTTGAAAACATTTTAACCCTCACCTATACCGATAGTCAGATATTGTAACGTGGATTCCAGTGCGCCTGAAAGTATTAACTACTATAGACTTAGAACTAGGTTCCTTATATTAATCAAATAAGCACATAAAACACATAATGTTCATGCATAAAAGGATTACATCAAGTAAACACAGAAACTATATCATGTTAGAGAATTCCCGATAAACTCTAATTTTAACCATTTAAGGAAAATTAAGTAATTAATCAGGTTTCATGAATTCTTTAACCATTTGAATATTTATTAATCACATTATAATCCTTATTATAACATTAGAAATGGAACTTAGAATTTAATTTGACAATATAGGTTATATTTTGAAAATAATTCATAATTTACCGATTTTTGGAAAATTCGGATAAAATCTTTATTTAAAAATTCCAAAACTAATTTTATAATTATTTTAATAATATTTTCAAAATTATCAGCTTATGGGTTGACCAAAAGTCAAAGTTACTATTGAAAACATTTACTATTCAATTTCTTGTGAATTAAACACTTTATAACACAAAATCGAACACACACACTCACACACTATCACACGTGCACTTAAAATTATTCAAGAACAACATGAACATGTTCTTGAGCCTATTTGAATATTCAAAGAAGGTATGTAACACACTTGATCATATTCATATTTATAACATAGAATTTGAAGCATAATATAGCAAAATATATTAATTCTCTATGAAAAATAATTCTAAATAAATTATTCTTGACATGAATTTAATCAAACAAGATCATAATTATTTAAACATATATTCATATCATATCATATCATAACTCATGCATTTAATTAAATAAAATGCATATATGTTATCACATTTTTCCTAAACTAGCATAAATAACATATATTTCATAAAATAAATTCCTAAAGTATAATTTAATTAATCCTAGGCATGCTACTATTATTTTTATACTAAGAACATTATATAAAACATGAAATAATAAAAGAAAGCATACCTTAGAGGGAGGGAGAGGGAATGGCGTGAGAATTGGGAGAGAGGGAGTGATTTTGTGTGTTGATTTGTGAGGTATAAATGAGGCTTAAGGGGGGTATTTATAGGTAGTCATGAGGGGTTTCTAAGCAATAAATGAAAGTTTATGGGAGATGTGGTTGCCTAATATTTCAACAAATGCTTGGTAATTAAATTGGAGATGTGGTTTAATTACATGATGAACAAATGCTTGGTAATTAACTAGGAAATGTGGAGAAATTATGCTTATTTGTTTAATTTTCCTAGAAGAGCATGAGGTCATGGATGATGTCATTTGGAGTAAAAATAAATGTAAAAATAATATAAAATTTATTCAAGAGTCGAGAGGTAAAAGATTGAAGTAGTGAATTAATGAAAGAATGGGTGAAAAATGAGCTTTGTTTTGATTATAAATGTGAAATATTTAGATTTTCGTTTATAAATTATGAATATTAAAGATGATGAAAATCATGAGAAAATTATATAAACGAAGCTAGGATAAAGTTTAGAGTTTGGAAAAATCACCATAATGTAGAGGAAAATTCAAGGATCGTTTCAAGTATAATTTCGACTATTGAATAAAAGCTAATTTGTTCAAAATAAAATGATGATTTTTAGAAAGGAAAATATTTATAAAATATGCTATAGTGAAATCGAGTTTTTGGTAAATGCATGAAAATTCATAAAATAATTTAAGGGTCGTTTTGGTTATAATTTTGAATATCAAAAAGTAGATGTGTAAGGATTTATTGATGGTCGAATCATAAGCTAGGGTTTTTGCCGGTTTTTGACACTACGGGAGCTAGGATGGGAATTATGGTTTACGGAGAGTATCACGATCCTCAAAATAATGTGAGGATTCTTTTGATTAAAATATTGGGTAATGAAAGTATTTCGGGAAATGTAGGAATATTTTGGAGCTATAGGGGTATTTTCGTAATTTCCAACTTGCCCCTGTTTCGGGCTGGTACAATCCTTCCCCCTTAAAAAGAATCTGTCCTCAGATTCTCCTCATGTTTCATAATAACTTAAAGTAATGTTTGTATCCGCTATCTATGATAAGCAGGTTTCCAAAAGAGAACTTACTTTTAAACACATAAGGCAATTGTTCAAGTAAGAAATTTGAATGTGCACATAAGTGATGCAATGAATGCATGGCGCCAGGATCAGTAACTGGCGTGTTTAGAATGCATACCTTTAACAACTTTGGGGATGACAATTTTAAACTGCAACCACCCTTATAGAGATAATATAATGCATGGTAGTTGAGAATGATGTGCAGATGGTCACAAAATTAAAATTTCCAAGCAATAGCAATTAACAGACATAACATCCTTAGCGAAGATAAAGCATATATAGAGGCACAGGAAATTAATAAGTTAGTTTTCGGTCCTACTAGTATCTTGAAGCAATTCTAATAACTTAGGATTTGAACGAATTAGAAAGTATAAGTGAAGTGCTTCCATGAGTTAAGAATACTAGTATGATGAAGGAGATGTAGATCTTGTAACCGAATCTACCAAGAAATTGATAATTGAAGGATTTGATAGAACTCAGGATTTTGGTGTGATTAAGACTGTATACTTGACTTAATCGAGGAAGGGTTTAGTACTACAATTGTAACAAATCACATGCTGGTCGGCCGCCCCAATAGTGATTGATCACAATTTAAGCACTAAAGACACGAGAGTACATATGAGACTTTATGAATGATGAACCCCAAATTTCTGCAACCTGGGGCTCTGATACCACTTTAATTGTAGCGCCTCCCCAGCACTACAACCCCACACCGTAATACTCCCTGGGTGGAGGTTAGACCCAACACTCAGGAAATAATACGGCGAACGGTTAGGATAATATATGAATGGAGTACGTGACACAGTGCAGCGGAAGATAAAGAGATTCAACTTTACCAATGAACGGGGAGGATAACTTACAATGAGCAAGGATTATCATTATTGAGCAAAGTAGTTTACAAAAGGGTATAACAGGTTGGCACGCAAGGACAAAGTATGAGATGGTTTGTTTCTACAGAGAGTAGGCTCAAGACAGTGTACTCTTAGAATCGGATCCAACCTACGGTTGTAGTGCTTCAAGATACCTCTAGTTGTCGTTCATTGATTCCTGAAATCATGCATTTTAAAAACAGGCGAGAGGGTTAGTCAAAGTGACTAAGTGAAGGGGGTATGAGGGTTTATAGATATATGTATATATATATATTTATATTTATATGATCAAGAAGATCTTGATCTATAATATTAACAATAGGATATAGCAAATAGGAAACGGTTCATAATAATTGTAAAACAGGGATGGGGTAGTTTGGAATCTTTATAGAAATATGAACCGTTTGTAACGAGAACAATAATGCCCGCAAGCTAGGCCTCTCCATCCATAACTCCTTAAATAATTGGTAAAATAGTATCGGGCTGATCAGGCTCCGATACTTCAATAAAATCAAGAATATTAACTCCACTACTCCTTGATGTCAATAGGGAATCAAACCCTAGAGACCACGAGCTAGATTCGGGAGGCAGCTATCTCTCCCTCATCCCTTGGCGTGGAGTAACTAACCTCCAGTTAAACCACTACCAAGAGGTGGTGGCAGTCCGCAGCACCAACAATACCCTCGGCCCAATACCTTCCGGGTAATTGCTCGCTACGGATACAGCCGTGGCCCATAACAGGAATCGAGAACAATATTTTGCTTGCATAACCCGGAATCAATGTTTTGATAAAATGGACTTGAAATATATAATGTTCTAGAAAAACGTTGATTCCGGCAAGAATGTATTTTTCCCTTAAAAGGGATAGTGTAGTAAAGTAATATATATATATATATATATATATATATATATATATATATATATATATGGCAGTAAATCAATATGATGGGTAGGCATGAAAATAGTTTTTATATAGATACGTATGTATAGGCATGATTCCAGTTGAAAACATTTTAACCCTCACCTATACCGATAGTCAGATATTGTAACGTGGATTCCAGTGCGCCTGAAAGTATTAACTACTATAGACTTAGAACTAGGTTCCTTATATTAATCAAATAAGCACATAAAACACATAATGTTCATGCATAAAAGGATTACATCAAGTAAACACAGAAACTATATCATGTTAGAGAATTCCCGATAAACTCTAATTTTAACCATTTAAGGAAAATTAAGTAATTAATCAGGTTTCATGAATTCTTTAACCATTTGAATATTTATTAATCACATTATAATCCTTATTATAACATTAGAAATGGAACTTAGAATTTAATTTGACAATATAGGTTATATTTTGAAAATAATTCATAATTTACCGATTTTTGGAAAATTCGGATAAAATCTTTATTTAAAAATTCCAAAACTAATTTTATAATTATTTTAATAATATTTTCGAAATTATCAGCTTATGGGTTGACCAAAAAGTCAAAGTTACTATTGAAAACATTTACTATTCAATTTCTTGTGAATTAAACACTATATAACACAAAATCGAACACACACACTCACACACTATCACACGTGCCCTTAAAATTATTCAAGAACAACATGAACATGTTCTTGAGCCTATTTGAATATTCAAAGAAGGTATGTAACACACTTGATCATATTCATATTTATAACATAGAATTTGAAGCATAATATAGCAAAATATATTAATTCTCTATGAAAAATAATTCTAAATAAATTATTCTTGACATGAATTTAATCAAACAAGATCATAATTATTTAAACATATATTCATATCATATCATATCATAACTCATGCATTTAATTAAATAAAATGCATATATGTTATCACATTTTTCCTAAACTAGCATAAATAACATATATTTCATAAAATAAATTCCTAAAGTATAATTTAATTAATCCTAGGCATGCTACTATTATTTTTATACTAAGAACATTATATAAAACATGAAATAATAAAAGAAAGCATACCTTAGAGGGAGGGAGAGGGAATGGCGTGAGAATTGGGAGAGAGGGAGTGATTTTGTGTGTTGATTTGTGAGGTATAAATGAGGCTTAAGGGGGGTATTTATAGGTAGTCATGAGGGGTTTCTAAGCAATAAATGAAAGTTTATGGGAGATGTGGTTGCCTAATATTTCAACAAATGCTTGGTAATTAAATTGGAGATGTGGTTTAATTACATGATGAACAAATGCTTGGTAATTAACTAGGAAATGTGGAGAAATTATGCTCATTTGTTTAATTTTCCTAGAAGAGCATGAGGTCATGGATGATGTCATTTGGAGTAAAAATAAATGTAAAAATAATATAAAATTTATTCAAGAGTCGAGAGGTAAAAGATTGAAGTAGTGAATTAATGAAAGAATGGGTGAAAAATGAGCTTTGTTTTGATTATAAATGTGAAATATTTAGATTTTCGTTTATAAATTATGAATATTAAAGATGATGAAAATCATGAGAAAATTATATAAACGAAGCTAGGATAAAGTTTAGAGTTTGGAAAAATCACCATAATGTAGAGGAAAATTCAAGGATCGTTTCAAGTATAATTTCGACTATTGAATAAAAGCTAATTTGTTCAAAATAAAATGATGATTTTTAGAAAGGAAAATATTTATAAAATATGCTATAGTGAAATCGAGTTTTTGGTAAATGCATGAAAATTCATAAAATAATTTAAGGGTCGTTTTGGTTATAATTTTGAATATCAAAAAGTAGATGTGTAAGGATTTATTGATGGTCGAATCATAAGCTAGGGTTTTTGCCGGTTTTTGACACTACGGGAGCTAGGATGGGAATTATGGTTTACGGAGAGTATCACGATCCTCAAAATAATGTGAGGATTCTTTTGATTAAAATATTGGGTAATGAAAGTATTTCGGGAAATGTAGGAATATTTTGGAGCTATAGGGGTATTTTCGTAATTTCCAACTTGCCCCTGTTTCGGGCTGTTACAATACTCAACAGCGGAATTGGAAATTGAGGAAGAGTAAAGGCTAACCAACGACTATGGGATGAAGCCCGGAATGATGATTGAAGCGGTGATTGAACTACAAAGTTCAGGGCTCAAGTGTGAACAAAGAACCTCGGCAACAATCAATTCCTTAAAGACAAGCTTTACAATGCATCGGTGAAAGGTACCTCGAACGTGCATATCACGTGCATCATGCATATCTAAGTTTGTTATACTTGTTATGTTGTTTTATTTTTGCTTTGTGAGAAGTTTTGAGAGTTTGGGAGTTGTTGTTTTCGGTAAGATGAGGGTCGAGCTTTGCAACCGGATCAACAATCTTTTTGAAGACTTTAGTGGTGTGAAGGGAGCCGGGATGTGTGACACTTCGGACTTTAGATCGTGATGAAGTAGATTCGGTTAGAGCTTGGTATAGAGAGGCATGAGTTCGATAACTATGTTAATCGTTGAATACCGAGCCTTAGAGTTGACTCGGTTGTACTCAAACGGTGAGAGTTGAATCTACCTTAGACCCTCTTTACCGTGCGAGTCGAGCAATTCATGACCTGATCGATTTGAAGATTCAAACCCCTTGTGCTTGAAGACCTTTCTTGGGCTAACCCTCATCGGGACGTCATGAACCTTGAACTTGGGTGAATACAGAAAGTTGTTCGAGCTTCAAACTCGAGCAGGTGAACCTGGGGACCAGGTTCTCTTAAGGGGGGGGGGGGGGAGATTGTGACACCCCGCCTCTTCGGCATTCCAGGTACGGCGTCACGAGTGAGTTTAATTCTGTAATTTATGTGAATTATGTGATTAGCATGCTTACGTGTCAGTGTGAGATTTATTTTAATACGTGTGCATTAGAATTTAATTAATGTCTTGGACTCAAGTGTCTAATAATCGTAAATTAGGATACCTAATTTTAATTAGGACGTTTGAGCCTTCGTGGCTATTTGAGCTCGGGAATTCGAATTTGAATTCTGACCCCGCCATTTGATTCGTTTCGATGATTCGGATTTAACGGATTTAACCTTTTAATTTTCTAAAACCATTTGATAACCCAACCGTTTTAAAACCCGATCCGTTCGGACCGGATATCGCTTGGCCGACCCGTTTGCCCGACCCGTTTTCAGCCTTAAAAGCTGAAAATATCCCTTTCCCTCTTCATTTGTTGGACCGATCAAGGCAAGGAAGAGAGAAGAGAAGGAGAAAGCTCAATTTTTGGCCCCAAGCTTTGAGCTCAAGCTTCCGAAGATCCAACAGTTCAATCAACGACCTAAGGTAAGATTTGTGGCCCTTTCATTACTTGTTTCGATTTAATATTCCTTTCGTGCCTTGGATTTGTGTTATGTGACTAGTTGGAGAAGATGATAAATAGTGTTGGGTTCGGGTTTTATGTGTTCGAGTTTGTTTCGGGAGCTTTTATATGCAAATATGTGACCTACGTGTTGAATAGACTTCGTGGTATGAATTTCGTGTGTTCCGGTGTTGCATGGGTTCGTGTGAGCTTGGGGTTTGGTCCCATTTCCGCCATTGTTACTGTTCCACCATTTTTCTGGCAAACGATACCCAAACACCCGTTTTGTGACTCAGTGTAATTCCCAAACGCCCGTTTGGGAACCTTCTATTTTGACCCGAGAGCTTCCATACCCATTCCTCCCTCAGATGAGCTCCAAATGACCTAATTTTTTATTCTTTGGAAACCTATTGAAGTGTGCTACAATCTACAATTGGAATAAACTCAATATCTTTTCTAGTTTGTGAGATATAATCATTTTAATTTGGTGTGGCTATTTTCCCGAAACTCTGCGATCACCCAACTTTGATCCTACGCCATTTCCTCCTCACTTTGAACTAGAATTCGAGCCTTATATCGTTTTAAAGGTCTATTTGTCTAGTTTCATACCCAAGAAGCAAAACTTGATTCCCACTTTTCAAACTCAAGATATTTCAGTTTTCCTACGACCTAAGCGTTTTGGAAAATTTCCAGTTTTGCTCGATTTCACTCAAAACCACGTTTTGTGTCTTTCTCCCACTTTTCTTGTACCTTTCTGACCCCGAGCTTGTTCCTAACTTGTTATAACATGTTTATGTGTTGATATTTGTTTTATTTGTGCATGAATTGGTTATTATGCGTTCATGCACACACTGTTTGCTCTTAATTGGATTAATTGGATACTTGAGTGTTTCCTAAGCATGATTATGACTCCATTACATTGTGAGACGCATACGTTTGTATGGATTTAATTTGTATATGAGCTTTGCCTACTTATTTGGATTCTTTGTATGTATAAACATAAGTCGTGCGTCAATGTGGTTCATTTGGAGTCTAAGCTTTATGTTTTATCTCCAGTTAGTTCAGGTGCACCCGGGGTGGTGTTTCGTAGTTCGTTCTGATTCCGGGGTGAATCATTTGTCCGATTTTGGTTTCTTCGGTGTAAGGTGAGGTTTAGGTTTGTTTCTTTGTAGTTAATACGACCTACGACCCTACGTGCTTGTTTTCAAAGCCCGCATGTGACTATACTATTATACTTATATCATAGATATGTGCTTATAAGATACGTTTACGATCTTGTTACAAGCGTAAATGATTTTGAACTATATGTAAGAGCATATGTGGGCTTGAAAATGTTTTGCAATGAGGCTATGCTCCAAACCGTGTGTTGTCAAGCAAGCTAGGATCTACCTCAACATCTTAATAATAAGGAAGACACAGAGAGGTACGCGTATAGCATATGCCGAATTGCAAGGTAAGGTATGCTCGACAAGGTACGTAAGTTATGTTTATTTATGTAGCAAGTTAGGTAAGTTTAAGGAGATAATTAGTTGTTATTGGGCCCTGGAGACGTGGGTAAGGACGCTCGGGATGGCAAGGGTCGTCGGTTTAAGCTTGTACACGGTCTCCATTTGAAGTACTTACGCGCAACTCTGGGAGGTTGAGGAGGCGTGGTACTTTGAGCCCTCGGTGGATAGCCGGGGAAGGCACAATGTGGGTTAGCTACCCCTTGTGTATACTTAATTAGGTGGAGAGGGTTTGACTCTCGAAACACCATGGTTGTTCGGGTTGGATTGGTTTACCCTTAAGTTTTCTGTTTTCATACGTATGTTGATAACTAAGGAGTTAGAATAAGAACCGTACTCGCGGGGTATAAGAATTCGTTAAGATATGTTGATTATGAAACGGGATAGGAGCTTTCCTTTATGTTATTATACGAATATGTTAAGTTTGAGATGTTTTGGTTAAGTATAAGTATAAGTTTGGTATGGAAAAATGGTTTTGGTATGCAAAACCCTATCCCGGTTCATAGTCTTTTGTTTAATACGTGCAATGCTCTATATGTATATGTAACGCCCCCACCCGTACTGGAACATGAGGAGAGCGGCGTCTCAACCCCCGCACTGAAGCACCTCTCAAGTAATGGTGTGAGCCATCACTCAAGAAATACTCCAGCGAACGGTTGTCTAGCTCAGAACTATACATGTATAACGATGTGGCTATACAACGGAAAATCAGAGTATTTTAAAACTTTTCAAAACATGTGCGTGATGGCATGTAACAAGCAAGAACATATTGATCGTGTAAGAGAGACTCGGCATATCAGAACATATAACATATTCACAAATAAGTACCGATACAGCAGAGTTTAAAATATCGGTAGCAGAGTACCGAGAAGAGTATAACAAAGATACCCAAGCCTCACATTTTTCTAAGTTCTTGAGCTCGGGAATTCGGATTCGATTTCTGTCACCTCCGTTGAACTCGTTTCGATGACTCGGGTTCAATGGGACAAGCCTCACATTTTTCTAAGTTCATTAAGACCCTCGAATTCCACCCGAACCGAGCCCCTTACGTCTGAGAGCTACCTTTTGACCTAATATAAGCATGTGGACCCTACTTAAAACTTAACCAGGCCTTAACCATCATTTAAGCTTTGAATTAACTCCCACTTTCAGCCCCAAAACCTCCAATACCGATCCATTCTCTCCCTCTCTCACCAATCTCGTTCAGCTCCAAGGGAAAAGAAGAGAAGAAGAAACCCCTTTGGCCATTTTGTGAATTTGATCTCAAATCATCACCTTAGTTTCTCAAATTTGAAAGGTAAGTTCATGGTTGTAATCTACACTCCCTCTTCTCTCTTTTATGTGCTCTTGAGTTTATTTCCACGATTGATTCATGAGATAGAGCAATCATGTCAATAGTAGTAGGTGGGAGAATTGTTGATTCTTGCTTCCATTCTTGTTCCCTTGAGATGTGGTGATGATTTATGACTTCTAGAGCATGATTCTTAGAATTTATTGCATCTCCTTTCATGGTTGTTGAGGTATGATTAATTTGCCATTAATGAAGCTTGAGGATTGGATGATATAACTTGATGCATTTCTTCCCATTCTTGCCTTGTTTGCTTGCATTTTTGTGGCTGAAGTTATTGCTACTTATTGGGCATGAAATGTTGATGAATTGGTGTCATTTTGTTGCATTTTGAGTGTGATTTGATTGGCATAAGAGTCTCCTAAGTGCCCCCAACCGAAATCCCCTGTTTTTGCCTTCAAAATTCGGTGTTGCTGCGTTAAAATTTTTGCAGCCCGAACGCCTGACACTGCCGTGTCGGGTTACAAAGGAAAATGCACACGGCCGTGTTGAGCTCTTGGCAATGTTTTTTTTCGAATTATTTCGCCTGACACGGCCGTGTCCATCCCCTTTGTATTTCTGACACGGCCGTGTCTAACAGGGTGGCGTCCGGGGAGATTTCTTTCGCCTTTTCGTTGCTTCTTGTTGTTTCTTTTTGCCTCGTTTTTTATGTGTATGCTTGATTAACTTGTTATATTATGTGTTAAACCCTATGTTATGAATTTATGACTTAATTTACGTCCTCGTTTATGATATATGTTCTTATATGCATTGTATGCTCGTAAATGACCTAAATGTGGATACATTTCATATCTTTTGCATCATAAGCATACATATGCATGTACCGAGCGTCAATGTGGTTCATTTTGAGTCTAAGAGTGTTCCTTGTTGTTTGTCTTGTTCAGAGGATCTCCCTGTCGAGGACGAGGTTGCTCTGTAGGTGTCCGTTTTTCTCTTTTTGTCTCCACTACGTTCATTGACAAGGTGAGGTTTTTGTTCTTTTAGTTATTCGACCTATGACCCAATTTGATTTAAAACCTCGCATGTGAATACGTATAATATATGGTAAATATGTGTATCATAGATATGTTGCGGGATTGTCCCATTTGTTATAAGAGTTTGAAAACGCTTTGTATAAGTATATAGCTATTTTGCCTTTGTTTGCAAAAGTTAGCTTTGTGCAAGAGTGTGTGTGTGTGTAAGCGAGATGTGGCTTTGAAAGATAAGCTTTGAGATATGTATGTGTGATTTCTGTGTTCTGTTTGGCCCCCGGAGTGTGGTATGGAAATCTCGGGATGACGGAGGGGTTGCCGAGCTCTTCCATCAACACCTCTATTTGAGAGTCTCACCCAACCTTGGGAGGTTGAGGAAGGGTGTTTGTCTTGAGCCGACGGAGGCAACCGTCAAAGGTTTCAAGGTAGTAATTAAACCTTGTCTCGTCTGTGTATTTGGATAGTTAGGGCCGATCAACCCTTCTACAAACCGGTGTTGGGGATGGATTCTGATTTGTTTTATTTTGCTTTGATCTTCGTATATGGAAGTTGGGATGTGTGTGACTCGTACTGGCCGAGTTGGTTTAGTTTTGTACGTTCTATGGAACGAGATTTGATTCTTAAATCACCTAAAACTTGGGATTTGGAATTTGGCCTTTTTCTTTCTATTTAACCTATGTATATCTATATCACGGGAACTACTTTGGCTTGCAAAATCCACTCTCGGTTCAAGGATCCTTTCGTTTTGATAAATGCTTTGCTCTATATGTATAGCGGGTGCATGAGCTAGCCTGTAGCACCCCGGCACGTAAGGATGCCACACCCCCGCACCATAGGCTGCTCCATATACGAAATGAAATATCCGTACATGAACCAACCTATAGCGAACGGGTGACAATAAGATAACACGGGAGCGAGGTAGGACTAATTTATAATCAATAACCATAATGCGTACTAAATAAATCAAAGCATGCAATATTATCTATCATTTATCTAGTAATTCATACCCGGAGTTTACATATCAAGACATTATCATCTCCTAAAATACGTAACATGTAACCTGAACAATAATTCCTTGGAAATGATAACAAATAAGTAAATACACCTCGCGGGGCTCGAATGCAAGGAATCGACTCAGCCTGGTTCCCGTCTAGAGTTGTACCTACAAGAACACTGCGCATATATCGATTTCATGAATTACCACATCATTCCATTAAACGCCACCACCCTAGTCACATCAACCCCCAATCACTCCATAATTCTCAAGAATTACACATGAAATTCAAGCTTTGAACATGTAATCATACTTCTAGCACTAATATACCAATCATCAAACTCAAATCATAAACCCTAGCTTCATATATAAATTTCAAGAAATTATGTATACTTCCCTTTCGTCCTTTGAAGAGCTTAGAAGATGAAGATGAAGTTGAGATGATGATGATGATAGCTTATAAGCTAGCAAATCCTTCAAGTTTTGGATTGAAATTGCTAAGATACCTTCTTCCCTTCTTGTTGGTAGTGGCTCGGTAGAGAAGAGCAAGAGATGATAAATGCCCAAAATGAATGAATGATGTGGAAGATGCATATACCGTGACATATAGCAAGGAAAATATGATATTTGTAACTAAATCCTCCAAGTTTTATAAGTTATGAAATTAAGGATACGGGGTTTCGAAAATGATCAGTTAAGTCCAAGAATATATGTGCAATTTAGTCCACTAATTTAAAATAATGAGCAATTAAGGACATATAACAATTAAGGCATATTTGGTAATTAATTCGCGTACCTGGAAAGCCGGAAATTAGGGCGTTACAACTCTCCCCCCCTTAAAAGAAGCCGTCCTCGGATTCACTTGGGCGAGCATGTAATGTCATAAATAAATGCAATACACGGATTAGCAAATAATCCCTAAACTGTTTGACCTAAACTTGACACGACACTAGAACCTCGGTTTTACAACCTGGCTCTGATACCCCTTAAGATGTAGCACCCCGGCACATAAGGTTGCCACACCCCCGCACCATAGGCTGCTCCACATACGAAATGAAATGTTCGTACATGAACCAACCTATAGCGAACGGGTGACAATAAGATAACACGGGAAGCAAGGTAGGACCAATTTATAATCAATAACCATAATGCGTACTAAATAAAATAAAGCATGCAATATTATCTATCATTTATCAAGTAATTCATACCCGGAGTTTACATATCAATACATTATCATCTCCTAAAATACGTAACATGTAACCTAAACAATAATTCCTTGGAAATGATAACAAATAAGTAAATACACCTCGCAGGGCTCGAATGCAAGGAATCGACTCAGCCTGGTTCCCGTCTAGCATTGTACCTGCAAGAACACTGCGCATATATCGATTTCATGAATTACCACATCATTCCATTAAACGCCACCACCCTAGTCACATCAACCCCCAATCACTCCATAATTCTCAAGAATTACACATGAAATTCAAGCTTTGAACATGTAATCATACTTCTAGCACTAATATACCAATCATCAAACTCAAATCATAAACCCTAGCGTCATATATAAATTTCAAGAAATCATGTATACTTCCCTTTCGTCCTTTGAAGAGCTTAGAAGATGAAGATGAAGTTGAGATGATGATGATGATAGCTTATAAGCTAGCAAATCCTTCAAGTTTTGGATTGAAATTGCTAAGATATCTTCTTCCCTTCTTGTTGGTAGTGGCTCGGTAGAGAAGAGCAAGAGAGGAGGTGATGAATGCCCAAAATGAATGAATGATGTGGAAGATGCATATACCGTGACATATAGCAAGGAAAATATGATATTTGCAACTAAATCCTTCAAGTTTTATAAGTTATGAAATTAAGGATATGAGGTTTGGAAAATGATCAATTAAGTCCAAGAATATATGTGCAATTTAGTCCACTAATTGAAAATAATGAGCAATTAAGGACATATAACAATTAAGGCATATTTGGTAATTAATTCGCGTACCTGGAAAGCCGAAAATTGGGGCGTTACATAGCCCCCTCACTAGTCACTAGGACTAACCCTCGTAGTTTTTTTTGCCCTTTTTCCTTTCTTTTGAGTTTGCAGGTTCTTCCGAGTCAAGCTAGGCGGCAAGTGTCTTTTGGTTTACTTGTGGTATAGCTTGAGTCCGCATGCATCGTAGTGGCTTTCCTTTCCTTTACTTTGAGATTCCGGATTATGTATTCTAATTACACTTGTACTATTTTGGTCGTGATGGCATTGTACATTTTGTATATGATCTAGCTTGTAGCATGAATACTTGACCCTCTCCCATTTTGATTATGTATATATGTGATCTTGGGATTTGTGTTGGATATGAATTGCTTCTGCTACTCTGATTTTATTTTGCAAAGTTTTTTTTTTTTTTTGAGGGTCTAGGCCGCCTAGCGAGGGTGTGAGTTTGGTGTGTCTCCAGTTCGCTATGGTTTGATATGGGTGCGAACTCCCTATTTTGTTACTCGTGTTAGACCTTAGTGCGGGGGATGTGGCACCCTTCGCTCCGGGGGTGTTACATCTTTGCGTGGTATCAGAGCTCTCGGTTGCAAAACCGGAGCTCTGGAGTCGTGTTGAGCCTATCTAGGTCGTTCGGTTTAGGAGTATGTGATTATTTGCATTCATCTACATCTCTATGTGACTTCATTGTTTTAAATTCATGATAATTGATTTCATGATCATGAACTGAACCCCATGTATAGATATTTCTTGATTTGTGTATTTTCAGGATGCCTCCAAGAAGGAGAGCAGATAGGGAGCAGACTCCTGATCTTAATCAACCCCCTCCACAAGCACCTCCACCTCCTCCGATGAATGCTGAGAATATTGTGCAGGCTCTTCTTAACCAGCTTCAGCAGAATCAGAGAAATAATCCACAATGGGAAGGACAAGGTGTACAAGTAACTCCGGCCTTCAAGGAGTTCAGAAATAACAACCCACCGAAGTGGTATGGAGGAGATAACATACAAGCAGAAGAGTGGTTGTCAGAGGTTGAGGGAATTTGGGAAATTTGCCCCACTCTTTCACATGAGAAAGCTGTTTGCATGGCCCTGTTTGTTCAAGGCCCCGCATCCAATTGGCTCAAGGTTATGAGAGCTCGATTGGAGAGGAATGGAGAGAAGTTTGATTGCGAAAGCTTTTTAAGAGAGTTTCGTCACAACTATGTTCCACCTAGTGCCCGCGAGAGAAGACTTCAGCAATTTACAGAATTGAGATAAGGGAACCGTTCGGTTGAAGAGTATATCTTGGAATTTGAAAGACTTGCACCATATGCTCCACATATCACCAATGATGACATCCAGAAGGCCCGAAACTTTATTCATGGTTTGAGATATGAGATCCAGAATGCTCTTAAGGCTGCTACTGTGGATACGTGGGAGAAAGCTACGAGGAAGGCGATCAAAGTGGAGGCCAATAACATAAGATTGAGGCCGACCTACTCCTCGGGACAAGGTTCGAGTTCTAATTTGGGGAAGAGGCCTGCATCACAAAGTGGGCCTCCGGTCTTCAAAACCCAAGATCGTAACACATCAGTCAAGAAAGCTCGACCTCCGGTACCTGCGGCACCAGCTCTACCTGCTCCAATACAATATAGTTATCGCAAAGGTCCCAATCACACCGAGGAGTCATGCCGGAAGAAATTGAGAAGATGTTATAGGTGTGGAGAGCCCGGTCATTTGATTAGCACTTGTCCTCAAATGAGAGCACCTCAGCCTCGAGCTCCTCAACCGTTGAATGTGATGCCTCCAAGAGCACTGATCCAAGCGAGAGCTTATGCTTTGGAGGGTGAGGAAGAGAATGTAGAAATGGATGCCAACGCCGTGGTTGAAGGTACTATCCACATTCATGGCATTCCATTGCATGCATTGTTTGATCCGGGAGCAACGCGTTCATTTATTGCTTCACGGCTTGTTTCTACTCTTCCATTACCTGTAGCACCCGAGCGTAAGGTACCACATCCCCCGCACCGAGACCCGACCCGTATATGAAATGGAAGTCCATACACGTGCCAAATCTACGGCGAACGGGGACACAACACACACGTTATGCTAGGCGGGACTAACCCTTAAACCAATCAGTGCAGGAATCATAAAATCAGAGTTAAAGAAAATTCGCGGAAGCAGGAATTTCATAACAAATGTACAATGAGCTAACAAGCTCCAAAAATAGATATACAAGAGCATTCGAATATGCAATGGCACTCACGGCCTACAAAAATCAAAACGCTTCAATCTATAACAGGATCAAATACAAAAGTAGTAATAATAGTATGAGTATGAGACTGAAAAGAGGTGCTAAACATAAATGCAAGACCTAGACGACTTGAATTCCCGCCTAGCACACCTATACCTGCACAAAACAGCTGAAAACAACCGGGTTCAGTCTAAAAGAGACTGGTGGGTATAAAAACGGGGCATAGGATATGTAATATCGCATAAATTAAACACATACATGCAAGCCCTAATCCCGTGTGAAGTTTGATAGGAATTTACCAAGTGGTTAAAACAAAGAGGACATCAACGGGATTACGACGTTCATTTTCATTCATATTTATTCATAAGGGTTTAAGCTCGGCGAGTGAGCGTGCACAATCTCCAACCTTCTCCTCGTGTAATCATATTATAATTAGTGGTTATCATGCATATCTTTCGTGCACATACATAAATGATCATAATCATACATATACACCTTCTTCCTCCGGGTGGTGGACAAGTTAGCTAGACCTGACCACCGAATAAATCAGTGGCCAATGGGGGTACATGAATCCCCCAAAGGCACTCAGCTCCCATTCCTCGCTAAAACTCCTAGCGAGGGCCGGTATCACCGTAGTTGGTTGGAACTAGTATATGGGATCCCCGTCAGCCCTTGCTTCCTCGGTTAGCCACATATACTAAGTCCCGGGGCCCGTTCCGTAATAAATAATAAATGTGTCTCGCCAAAACATAAGGTAGGGTTTCATAAACAAAAAGGGGTCAGACATTTGAAATCATTTACCCAAAACGACTCGATTGATATAAATATATTATTTTGGCTTAAACTTGGCACATAAGGGATTTATAGGGTTGTTTTAACTAATAGAAGAAAAACCCACCTTTACCAAAGCAAAATAAAGGCACAAGCGTCTCAATGCTCGTCCACGTCTCTGACCAAACCCGAATCTGTGCAAAAGAAAAGGTATGAGACTCAATGACCACATATGACGCTCGGCAGTGAAATGCATATGACGTGCATGCATAAATGATCATATTATATCATAAAAATTTTCATGTGCACGATTAAGGAATTTAAAACATATAATTCAAATCATTCATTCACATGTTTCATTTGAATTCATAATTTCATATTAATTTCATAAATTCAAAAATTCGTAATATTCATAAATTCACATAAATTCCATAAATTCATAACATTCATAGTACATAGCGATTAATCTAGAATTCATTTAATAAGCACATCATATAATATTCAACTTCACATTTAGGGATGAAATAGATAAAACGTTCAATCAAAAGTCGATAATCAAATACGCGAAATGGAAATCAATTAATTTCTAGAAGTGAATTAAATCAAATAATATTTGAAATATATAATAAATATATATAATATAATAAATATATATAATCATATATAATATAACAATTATATAATAATATATAATAACATATATAATATATATATCATATATATATATATACACGTACACACACATTAACCTACCCATGCATGCATATATATTATATATTACATGCATAATTATACATACTATATATTCTATACATATTATATACTATATATATTATATACATGCATGCAACACATGCACGTACACACACAATTACACCCCATGCATGCACACTCTAACACCTATATATATACTATATTTTATACACATGCAACACTCACACAACACACAATTAATACATATATATAACACCACTCCCATGCATGCAGCTTTAAAATAACAATCATGCACACACCCAACACCATGCAGTACAAATATACAACAGCAGCAAACACTCACGCAAGGAAGAAGAAGAAGAAAAGGCAGCAACATCAGCAACAGGAAGGCGCAGCAACAGTTCAGAGAAAAACAGGGTGACACCCCCGTGTCACCCTTCAAGCTTGGACCGAGACACGCCCGTGTCTCGGTACAGAGACTCCAGGCTGCGTAGCACCCCCGTTCCTCGCTGGAACGGGCAGAAAAGGCACGCCCGTGACAGCAGCAGCAGCAGCCTCAAACGCAGCAGAAAACAGAGCAAGAAAAAGGCCACCAACTCCAACAAGAACAAAGGCAACACAAGCAGCAATACAAGGTACACAATGCAACTCAAATTCAACAAGAACACACACCACAAATTCACGAATTGAACAGCAACAAGGATGAAGAAAATCGCAGCAGTTTGACAGCAAACCAGCGTGAGAAAACAGGGCACTGTTGCGGAAAAAAAAAAAAAAAGACAGGACATGCTAGCTCTCAACTCATGCGACTCAGATCAGGTCCCAAAAGGTCATCAAATACTCAGTAAAATAACATGAAACCAACACAAGATTCAGTCCCAATTAAACTCACACAAGAAGGAAGCCATACGTGACATTGAAGTGAATTTTCTGAAAATTTCATAAGTGATATCTCATATATATCTCAACAAACATGAAATCAAAGATCATAAATGTTATGAGGGAGTCAAAACAATTAATATCAGGCTTGGAATCGATCAAAACCATAAAGAAACGAGGAAGATCAAGATTTTGCCCAAAACTCTAACTTTCGGTAAAATGGCCCAGAAATGATTAAACCATGCTCAAACTTGTGAATGGAAAGATGAAAATGCTCAGAATTAATCATATATTACAACCCTAAGCTTACCTTGATGATTGGTTGAAGTTTGGAGAAGATTTGAGCTCCAAAATCTTCAAGGGAAGAAGGGTTTCGGGACTGGACTGCAAGACAGTAGCTTTGGCTGATGTTTGGGGGTTGTGTGAGGATTATCTTGGTTAGGGCTTGATATGTACTGATAGATGGTTGAGTTAGGGTTAAAAGGAATCAAACCATGGTTAGTTTGGTTATGGTTTGGATGAGATATGGCTGAATTAGTGTAACAAGGTCAAGTTGGTCTCCGTTTCGTTTTTCGGTTGGATTTCGGAGTTTCAAATGAATTAGGAAAAATATAAGGTTAAGTTTACTAAACTCGAATTTTCGTTACGAGTTCAGCGGAGTTGACGGAACTCGAATCCGAGTTCCCGAGCTCAAGATATTAAATTCGGAACCAAGGGTACGCTAAGTGCTCGTTAGCTCCCGTTTTGGTTCCTCAAATGAAATTAAATTCGTTAACATAGCAAATGAATTCAAAAACATAAATTGAGTGTAAAATCATGTTCATAACACATATATGTACAACATATTACAAAATCGTGGCAATTTGATATCATATCATATAAGAACGAAGCACAAAATAAACGAACCAACTCAATCACACAATTCATGCATAAGTTATAAAATTTACATGCAATTATGATTTGCATGCATGCATATAATCCCATGCAAAAATATAAAATTCATGCATAATTATATTAAATCCCATGCAAAGAAATGAAATTCATGCATATAATATTTCACGTAGGATATATATATATATATATATATATATATGTATAAATAAGTAATTCATTAAAACATGATTAATTAATATAACATATAATTAGCATAATCATTAAATTAATAATAATAATAATTAAACATATATAAATATATATATATCTACGAGACATATATATATAAAATTAATAATATTAAAATAAAATAATATAATATAATATAGTAAAATAATAACAATAATTATAAAATTAAATATAAAGCACGTAAAAACAATTAATTCGCGCAATTAGGTAAACACATACGTTCTACCTTTACGTCCGAAAAGTCGGGGCGTTACAATCTCTCCCCCTTAAAAGAATCCGTCCTCGGATTCACTGCTCGCTCGGAAACGACTCGGGGTGAAACCTTTATATCTTAACCTCCGTCTCCCACGTAGCCTCTTCGGTTTTATCACTTCTCCCAAAGAATCTTGACTCTTGGAATACGCCGATCTTAAGTCCCTGAAGTTTTCGATCCAAAAGCTTAATCGGCTTTTAAACGAAGGTGAGATCCGGTTCTAATTCCACTTCTTCAACCGGTAGAACCTCGGATTCCTCTCGAGAATACTTTCGAAGCAAGTGTTTAATTTTCCTCCTCGTCCAATCCTTGAGAATTCTCTTCATGGGAAAGCCTTTAGGAAAACCTTATCTCCAGTCCCAACCTCCAATTTCTTCCTCCGTAGACCTGCAGAACTCTTTTGTTGATCCTAAGCAGCCTTCATCCGTGGTCTAATTATCCGGACCTTGTCAATAGCCTCTTGTACAGCCTTAGAAAGTTTTTCCTTCTTTTCCCCTCTTTTAATTCCTTCTTGCTTGGTCTAATTCCATTCCTCCAAGTCCAAGAACAACGGTACTCGATATTTACGTCCATACAGAGCTTCATAAGGGCCATTTCAATCGAGGCTTGATAGCTGTTGTAGTAAACAAACTCAATTATCTGTAACTGCTCATTCCACGAACTTTGAAAGTCCAATGCACATGCTCTCAACAGATCCTCCAGATACTTAATCAACCTTTCTGATTGTCCGTCGGTCTGAGGATGGAAAGCTGTGCTGAATTAAAACCTCGTTCCCAAACACTTCTGCAATTCTTGCCATAACCTTGAAGTAAATCTGGGATCCCGATTCGAGACAATACTACTAGGTACACCATGAAGCCTGACAATCTCATCATTGTGTCTATTAGCCAACTCGTTCACTTATCGGACATTCTGATTGCAAGAAAATGAGCGGATTTCGTCAACCTGTCCATGATAACCCACTTTCCATCGAAACCTCCTCTCACTCTTGGTAATCCCGAAATAAAATCCATAGAATGTTCCCACTTCCTATCCGGGATAGACAATGATCGAAGTATTCCCGATGGCTTTTAATGTTCCGCCTTAACCGCTGGACAAGTCATGCAGTGTTTCATAAAGCTGATAACATCCCGTTCTCATCCATTCCATCAATAAAATTCGTTTAAGATCCTTATACCTCTTGTTCCTTCCGGGATGTAACGAATACCCTGACCGATGGGTTTCCTCAAGAATAATCCTTTTTAACTCATTCGGTACAACAACTCTATTCTTAAATCTTAGAAGTCCCGTATCATCAAATCCAAACGGACAATCTGAATCAGCTAATTTCTGGATCTCGGGATCAATCCTCTGAGCATCAACTAACCTCTGTTTAAGATCTGGTCGAACCGTAAAATTCCGAACACTAACCATTAGTCTGAACAACTCATTCTCAACTCCAATTCCCACTTTCACATCAGACACACTAGTTTCCCTACTAAGTGCATCCACGACCAACTTAGTTTTGCCAGGATGGTATCGGATTGTACCCTCATGATCCGCCAAGAGTTCCATCCAATGCCGTTGTCTCTTGTTCCATTCTTTATGTGAGAATAAGTATTAGAGACTCTTGTGAACAGAAAAGTCCTCGAACGAAATTCCATGGAGATACCTTCTCTGCTTATCCAAAGCAAAGATCACTGTCACTAATTCCAAATCATGAGTGGGTAATTCTGTTCATGCTCTTTCAATTTCCTTGAGGCATGAGCGATCACTCTTCTATTTTACATCGACACACATCCCAAAGGGACGAACTTGGCCGTATATATCCAACTTTGAGTAATACCTCTAATTGAATCTTTAAACTCTTCCAAATCAGTCGGATATTCTTTCCCTTCAATCAAGACTGAACACTCCCGAACCAACTGATCTGTCTGAAGACTCCCACCAAGAGCGAACTCACCAAATAACAAGAAGAAAAAGCAAATAACAGGCAAGCACCGAATAGCAACTAAGTCACAAGAAATAAAGAATGCGTGACACTCGAATCAAAGAGTGTATGTATGCTCATGTTATGTATGCATAGGGTACCTTCTTCCGCGGCTGTGGGATCAATCTCTGTACCTCGCTCTTCACCTCCGATGGCGTAAGCACGAGCCGGGATCATTGGCCTTTGAACTCGTCGTTGATATTCGGGGTCTTTGTAGGGACAAGTATCCGCCCTATGGTCAGCTTTTCCACATATAAAGCACAAATTCAACCTCCTCCGACAGTTATAATAATTATGAGTTGGTCCTCCACAATGTGTACAAGGAGCTTGAGCCAATCGTGCTTCACTCGGACGTTGTTGATCCCTTGTTGGTGCAGGCAAAGCTATTGGAACCGGTGGAGTTGGTCCTCCCAATCTTGGCTTCTTAAACGGACCCTTGGGAGAGGAAGTAGCTTGAACCAAAGGTCGCTTTCCCGAACTTGTTCCAGAACCTCGTCCTCCAAACCGAGGTTTCTTAAATAGACCCTTAGGAGGCGGACTAACTTGAATCATCGGCCTCTTTCCCGAATTCGATCCGGATCCTCTTCCCATAGGAGTTCTAACAACCGGATCCTTCTTTTTGATTTCCTCCCCTTGCGTAGAAGGCTGTCGGACTCCAGGTAGCCTCTCTACTCGAATCAACCAACCCTTCGAGACCGCATCATCGATAGGACCAGAAAATCGAGGGGGGTTGTAACTCAGAAATACCCCATGAGGATCTCTATTATCATTATGATTTGGTGGAGGAACTTGTCGTTCTGCCTGTTGCGGTGGGGGAGCTTGAGCCCTCCTATGCTCTACGTAGTTGAAAACCGCTTCCATAAAATTCCCCATATCCATCGGTGGTGCTTGTGGTTGGGGTGGAGGCGTAGGAGTTCGATCATGATGACGACAATGTCTGGGAGATCTCTCACAATGTTTACGTGGAGGCATCCTGTTCAAGAAACACTAAAATGCATGCTATCTTTAGTCCATGCATGCAAGTGCAATTAATTCGATCAAAATTCAAGATTTAGAGCACACAAGCACGTAAACAATGCATATGCAACACGTTGACAAGTTGTTCCTAAAGCCGAACGACCTAACTGACTCAACACGACACTAGAGCCCGGGTTTTGCAACCCTAAGCTCTGATACCACTTAAGGATGTAGCACCCGAGCGTAAGGTACCACATCCCCCGCACCGAGACCCGACCCGTATATGAAATGGAAGTCCATACACGTGCCAAATCTACGGCGAACGGGGACACAACACACACGCTATGCTAGGCGGGACTAACCCTTAAACCAATCAGTGCAGGAATCATAAAATCAGAGTTAAAGAAAATTCGCGGAAGCAGGAATTTCATAACAAATGTACAATGAGCTAACAAGCTCCAAAAATAGATATACAAGAGCATTCGAATATGCAATGGCACTCACGGCCTACAAAAATCAAAACGCTTCAATCTATAACAGGATCAAATACAAAAGTAGTAATAATAGTATGAGTATGAGACTGAAAAGAGGTGCTAAACATAAATGCAAGACCTAGACGACTTGAATTCCCGCCTAGCACACCTATACCTGCACAAAACAGCTGAAAACAACCGGGTTCAGTCTAAAAGAGACTGGTGGGTATAAAAACGGGGCATAGGATATGTAATATCGCATAAATTAAACACATACATGCAAGCCCTAATCCCGTGTGAAGTTTGATAGGAATTTACCAAGTGGTTAAAACAAAGAGGACATCAACGGGATTACGACGTTCATTTTCATTCATATTTATTCATAAGGGTTTAAGCTCGGCGAGTGAGCGTGCACAATCTCCAACCTTCTCCTCGTGTAATCATATTATAATTAGTGGTTATCATGCATATCTTTCGTGCACATACATAAATGATCATAATCATACATATACACCTTCTTCCTCCGGGTGGTGGACAAGTTAGCTAGACCTGACCACCGAATAAATCAGTGGCCAATGGGGGTACATGAATCCCCCAAAGGCACTCAGCTCCCATTCCTCGCTAAAACTCCTAGCGAGGGCCGGTATCACCGTAGTTGGTTGGAACTAGTATATGGGATCCCCGTCAGCCCTTGCTTCCTCGGTTAGCCACATATACTAAGTCCCGGGGCCCGTTCCGTAATAAATAATAAATGTGTCTCGCCAAAACATAAGGTAGGGTTTCATAAACAAAAAGGGGTCAGACATTTGAAATCATTTACCCAAAACGACTCGATTGATATAAATATATTATTTTGGCTTAAACTTGGCACATAAGGGATTTATAGGGTTGTTTTAACTAATAGAAGAAAAACCCACCTTTACCAAAGCAAAATAAAGGCACAAGCGTCTCAATGCTCGTCCACGTCTCTGACCAAACCCGAATCTGTGCAAAAGAAAAGGTATGAGACTCAATGACCACATATGACGCTCGGCAGTGAAATGCATATGACGTGCATGCATAAATGATCATATTATATCATAAAAATGTTCATGTGCACGATTAAGGAATTTAAAACATATAATTCAAATCATTCATTCACATGTTTCATTTGAATTCATAATTTCATATTAATTTCATAAATTCAAAAATTCGTAATATTCATAAATTCACATAAATTCCATAAATTCATAACATTCATAGTACATAGCGATTAATCTAGAATTCATTTAATAAGCACATCATATAATATTCAACTTCACATTTAGGGATGAAATAGATAAAACGTTCAATCAAAAGTCGATAATTAAATACGCGAAATGGAAATCAATTAATTTCTAGAAGTGAATTAAATCAAATAATATTTGAAATATATAATAAATATATATAATATAATAAATATATATAATCATATATAATATAACAATTATATAATAATATATAATAACATATATAATATATATATCATATATATATATATACACGTACACACACATTAACCTACCCATGCATGCATATATATTATATATTACATGCATAATTATACATACTATATATTCTATACATATTATATACTATATATATTATATACATGCATGCAACACATGCACGTACACACACAATTACACCCCATGCATGCACACTCTAACACCTATATATATACTATATTTTATACACATGCAACACTCACACAACACACAATTAATACATATATATAACACCACTCCCATGCATGCAGCTTTAAAATAACAATCATGCACACACCCAACACCATGCAGTACAAATATACAACAGCAGCAAACACTCACGCAAGGAAGAAGAAGAAGAAAAGGCAGCAACATCAGCAACAGGAAGGCGCAGCAACAGTTCAGAGAAAAACAGGGTGACACCCCCGTGTCACCCTTCAAGCTTGGACCGAGACACGCCCGTGTCTCGGTACAGAGACTCCAGGCTGCGTAGCACCCCCGTTCCTCGCTGGAACGGGCAGAAAAGGCACGCCCGTGACAGCAGCAGCAGCAGCCTCAAACGCAGCAGAAAACAGAGCAAGAAAAAGGCCACCAACTCCAACAAGAACAAAGGCAACACAAGCAGCAATACAAGGTACACAATGCAACTCAAATTCAACAAGAACACACACCACAAATTCACGAATTGAACAGCAACAAGGATGAAGAAAATCGCAGCAGTTTGACAGCAAACCAGCGTGAGAAAACAGGGCACAGTTGCGGAAAAAAAAAAAAAAAAGACAGGACATGCTAGCTCTCAACTCATGCGACTCAGATCAGGTCCCAAAAGGTCATCAAATACTCAGTAAAATAACATGAAACCAACACAAGATTCAGTCCCAATCAAACTCACACAAGAAGGAAGCCATACGTGACATTGAAGTGAATTTTCTGAAAATTTCATAAGTGATATCTCATATATATCTCAACAAACATGAAATCAAAGATCATAAATGTTATGAGGGAGTCAAAACAATTAATATCAGGCTTGGAATCGATCAAAACCATAAAGAAACGAGGAAGATCAAGATTTTGCCCAAAACTCTAACTTTCGGTAAAATGGCCCAGAAATGATTAAACCATGCTCAAACTTGTGAATGGAAAGATGAAAATGCTCAGAATTAATCATATATTACAACCCTAAGCTTACCTTGATGATTGGTTGAAGTTTGGAGAAGATTTGAGCTCCAAAATCTTCAAGGGAAGAAGGGTTTCGGGACTGGACTGCAAGACAGTAGCTTTGGCTGATGTTTGGGGGTTGTGTGAGGATTATCTTGGTTAGGGCTTGATATGTACTGATAGATGGTTGAGTTAGGGTTAAAAGGAATCAAACCATGGTTAGTTTGGTTATGGTTTGGATGAGATATGGCTGAATTAGTGTAACAAGGTCAAGTTGGTCTCCGTTTCGTTTTTCGGTTGGATTTCGGAGTTTCAAATGAATTAGGAAAAATATAAGGTTAAGTTTACTAAACTCGAATTTTCGTTACGAGTTCAGCGGAGTTGACGGAACTCGAATCCGAGTTCCCGAGCTCAAGATATTAAATTCGGAACCAAGGGTACGCTAAGTGCTCGTTAGCTCCCGTTTTGGTTCCTCAAATGAAATTAAATTCGTTAACATAGCAAATGAATTCAAAAACATAAATTGAGTGTAAAATCATGTTCATAACACATATATGTACAACATATTACAAAATCGTGGCAATTTGATATCATATCATATAAGAACGAAGCACAAAATAAACGAACCAACTCAATCACACAATTCATGCATAAGTTATAAAATTTACATGCAATTATGATTTGCATGCATGCATATAATCCCATGCAAAAATATAAAATTCATGCATAATTATATTAAATCCCATGCAAAGAAATGAAATTCATGCATATAATATTTCACGTAGGATATATATATATATATATATATATATATATATATATATATATATATATATGTATAAATAAGTAATTCATTAAAACATGATTAATTAATATAACATATAATTAGCATAATCATTAAATTAATAATAATAATAATTAAACATATATAAATATATATATATCTACGAGACATATATATATAAAATTAATAATATTAAAATAAAATAATATAATATAATATAGTAAAATAATAACAATAATTATAAAATTAAATATAAAGCACGTAAAAACAATTAATTCGCGCAATTAGGTAAACACATACGTTCTACCTTTACGTCCGAAAAGTCGGGGCGTTACATTACCTATTGCTTGCTTCAATGATTCTTTTGTTGTTTCTTCCCCCCTTGGTGGTACTTTATCTACGAATTGTGTTTACCGTGGTTGTCCGGTAGTTGTGGAAGATCAAGAGTATCCGGCAGATTTGATCAAAATGCCTATCAAGAAGTATGGGGTGATTCTGGGTATGGATTGGTTGTACCGTTACCGAGCAATGATGGATTGTTTTTCCAAGAAGGTGACTTTGGGTTCTACAGTCTTTGCGGGTCAGAGGTTGAAGCCCTGCCCGTTTATTTCCTTCATGGAAGCGAGCAAACTGTTCCGGGACGGTGCGACGGGCTACGTGGCCTACCTTTTGAATAAGCCAAAGGATCAGGCCAAGCTCGAGGAGACGGAGATCGTGAAGGAATTCCTCGATGTGTTTCCGGAGAATTCGGGATCTTTACCTCCGGATCGGGATGTCGAGTTTGTAATAGATCTCTATCCCGGAGCAGAACCGTATGCGAAATCTCCCTATAGGATGGCTCCAGCCGAGTTGAAGGAGTTGAAGACGCAATTGGACGAGCTGTTACATTCGCCCGAGCACTTCTCCGTGGGGTGCTCCGGTCCTGTTTGTAAAGAAGAAAGACGGGACTTTGCGAATGTGTATTGACTACCGTGAGCTGAACCGGTTAACGGTTAAGAACAAATACCCACTTCCACACACTGAAGAGTTGTTCGATCTCCTACAAGGTTCAAGTGTTTATTCTAAGTTGGATTTAAGGCAAGGGTATTACCAGTTGCGTATCCGGGAGGGAGATATACCGAAGACAGGTTTCAACACGAGATATGGGCATTTCGAGTTTGTGGTCATGCCTTTTGGTCTTACCAATGCCCCAGCCGCGTTTATGGATATGATGCACCGAATATTCTGGCCTTACCTCGATAAATTTGTGGTCATCTTTATAGAGTATTGTATTGTCTACGCTTCGGGAGCACAGATTATTCGCTAAGTTCAGTAATTGCGAGTTCTGGTTGGACCGAGTTTCCTTTTTGGGTCACTTAATTTCTGGGAATGGTATAGAAGTGGACCCGGCGAAGATTGAGACGGCTATGCTTTGGAAGCAACCTAAGAATGCCTTGAAAGTGAGAAGTTTTCTCGGGTTAGCAAGGTATTATAGGCGCTTTGTGAAAGACTTCTCGAAGATTGCCTCCCCGTTGACCCGGTTAACTAAGAAAGAGGTTAGATTCGAGTGGGATGAGGCGTGTGAGAAGAGTTTCCAAACTCTTAAGGAAAGATTGACTACTGCACCGGTTTTAACCCAACCCCAGGGTTCAGAAGGCTACTCAGTTTACACCGATGCTTCTAAGGAAGGTCTCGGGTGTGTGTTAACGCAGAATGGTAAGGTTGTAGCCTACGCCTCAAGGAAGTTAAAGGATCACGAGAAAAACTATCCCACTCATGACTTGGAACTCGCGGCAGTGGTGTTTGCTTTGATGAAATGGCGACATTACCTTTATGGAGTTACTTTTGAAGTATTCACCGACCATCTGAGTCTTAAGTATTTGTTTACTCATAAAGATTTGAACGTAAGGCAGAGAAGGTGGATGGAGCTACTTGAGGATTATGACTGTAAAATTCAGTACCATCCGGGTAAAGCTAACGTGGTAGCGGATGCTTTGAGTAGTAAAAGCTAGTATTTCAGGTCTAGAAGCAGGTTCTAGTAGACAGGGTTCAGTGGTTTTGGTTTCAGAAGCTCGCTTAGCTAATATTTTGGTTCAGCCGGTTTTGAAGCAGAAATTGATAAAAGCTCAATCTGTGGATCCCGAGATTCAGAAATTGGTAACTAAGTCAAGGATTGATCCTGAAACCAAGTTTGGATTTGATGATTCAGGGTTGTTCAGATTTAAGGCTCGGGTTTGTGCTCCAGAAGAACTTAAGCAGTTGCTACTTGATGAAGCCCACAAGTCAGCGTATGCAGTACATCCCAATACCACCAAAATGTACAAGGATTTAAGGACTTTATATTGGTGGAATGGTATGAAGAGAGACGTTGCTAATTATGTTAAGAAGATGTCAAAAATGCCAAGTGGTGAAAGCAGAACACCAGAAACCGGGAGGAACTCTCCAACCACTTCCAATACCCGAGTGGAAGTGGGAGCAAGTGACAATGGACTTTGTGTCCGGCTTGCCAAGGACCAAAGGAGGTTCCGATGGAATTTGGGTGGTTATTGAGCGGTTCATGAAGTCGGCGCATTTCCTTAAGGCGAAGATGTCCGATAAGGTTCCTAAGTTGGCCCGGTTATACCGGAAAGAGATTGTTAGGTTGCATGGTACCCCGGTCAGCATTGTTTCAGATAGAGATCCTCGGTTCACATCCAGTTTTTAGCAGGAATTACAGAAGTGTTTGGGGACGAAGCTTCAATTTAGTACTACATTCCACTCACAGACGGATGGCCAGTCTGAAAGGCTAATAAGGTATCTTGAGGATATGCTTCGTGCCTGTGCCTTGGATTATCAAGATTCGTGGGATGAACAGTTGGATTTCACTGAGTATGCCTACAACAACAGCTTTCAGTCTTCTATTGGCATGGCACCGTATGAGGCTCTTTATGGAAGGAAATGCCGATCCCCTCTCTTTTAGGATATAGATGATTGGAGATGGACTAAAGATGGAAAGCTCGAAAGGGCTAGGAAACCCAAGGAGATTCAGGATACCATCGAGAGGGTGAAAGTGATTCGGCAGAGGTTGAAAGCGGCACAAGACCGACAGAAAAGTTACGCGGATAAGAGAAGACGACCCTTAGAGTTTGAGGAAGGAGATAAGGTCTTTTTAAAGGCATCTCCTAGAAAAGGGTATGCTCAGATTGGTAAAGGCGGGAAGTTAACCCTTGCTACTTAGGCCCCTTTGAGATCCTTGATCGAGTTGGGGAAGTAGCCTACAGACTTGATTTACCACCGAGTTTGACCGGGATTTACAATGTGTTTCATGTCTCGCAGCTTCGAAAACATTATCCCGATGACTCTTCTAATCTTCCAGTTGAGAAAGTTCAGTTGGAGCCGGATTTGACTTTTAAGAAGTACCCAGTTCAGGTGTTGGATTGGAAGATGCAAGAGTTAAGGAATAGACAAATCCCTCTTGTGAAGGTCTTGTGGCGTGATCAAGAATCCGAGGAAGCCACTTGGGAGACCGAGGATAAGATGAAATAGTTGTATCCGGAAATTTTCAAGACCTCGCCTCGGACCTGAGGATAGGTCCTTTTGAAGGAGGGAGGTTTGTAACATCCCGATTGATCAGACTTTCAGGTAACCTACTATGTGCGCTATTTAATTATTTCTTTAAGTGATTACGTGATATTTAATTGCTAACGTGGATTTAATTGGTTAGACGTTTAACTTTCCTTTGCTTTGTATTTTGCTTGTTTTGATTTCGAATTTAATTCTGATTTTTGTGAATTCGTGATATGTGTTAATTATATGCTTTATGGACTCGATTATGTGCTTGTTGTATGTTTTGGTATTTTCTTTGCTTGCCTTTTTTTTTTGGGGTTCGTTTTGGAGACGGGACCTAATGGAGGCTAAAGAGCATTTAGCGCGCCTTGGGTTCCGGGACGTGTATCTTGAGCTCGGGAATTTGGATTCGAATTCCATCACCTCCGTTGAACTCATTTCGACGATTCGGGTTCAATGGGACAAGCCTCACATTTTTCTAAGTTCATTAAGACCCTCGAATTCCACCCGAAACGAGCCCCTTACGTCTGAGAGCTACCTTTTGACCTAATATAAGCTTGTGGACCCTACTTAAAACTTAACCAAGCCTTAACCATAATTTATGCTTTGACTTAACTCCCACTTTCAGCCCCAAAACCCCCAATACTGATCCATTCTCTCCCTCTCTCACCAATCTCGTTCAGCTCCAAGGGAAAAAAAGAGAAGAAGAAACCCCTTTGGCCATTTTGTGATTTTGAGCTCAAATCATCACCTTAGCTTCTCAAATCTGAAAGGTAAGTTCATGGTTATAATCTACACTCCCTCTTCTTTGTTTTATGTGGTCTTGAGTTTATTTCCATGGTTGATTCATGAGATAGAGCAAGCATGTGAATCGTAGTAGTTGGGAGAATTGTTGATTCTTGCTTCCATTCTTGTTCCCTTGAGATGTGGTGATGATTTATGACTTCTAGAGCATGATTCTTGGAATTTATTGCATCTCCTTTCATGGTTGTTGAGGTATGATTAATTTGCCATTAATGAAGCTTGAGGATTGGATGATATAACTTGATGTATTTCTTCCCATTCTTGCCTTGTTTGCTTGCATTTTTGTGGCTGAAGTTATTGCTACTTATTGGTCATGAAATGTTGATGAATTGATGTCATTTTGTTGCATGTTGAGTGTGCTTTGATTGGCATAAGAGTCTCCTAAGTGCCCCCAATCGAAATCCCCTCTTTTTGCCTTCAAAATTCGGTGTTGCTGCGTTAAAATTTTTCCAACCCGAACGCCTGACACGGCCGTGTCAGGTTATAAAGGAAAATGGACACGGCCGTGTTGAGCTCTCGGCAATGTTTTTTTTCCGAATTATTTCTCCTGACGCGGCCGTGTCCAACAGGGTGGCGTCCGGGGAGATTTCTTTCGCCTTTTCGTTGCTTCTTGTTGTTTCTTCTTACCTCGTTTTTTATGTGTATGCTTGATTAACTTGTTATATTATGTGTTAAACCCTATGTTATGAATTTGTGACTTAATTTACGTCCTCGTTTATGATATATGTTCTTATATGCATTGTATGCTCGTAAATGACATAAATGTGGATGCATTTCATATCTTTTGCATCATAAGCATACATATGCATGTACCGAGTGTCAATGTGGTTCATTTTGAGTCTATAAGTGTTCCTTGTTGTTTGTCTTGTTCAGAGGATCTCCCTGTCGAGGACGAGCTTGCTCCGTAGGTGTCCGGTTTCCTCTTTTTGTCTCCACTACGTTCGTTGACAAGGTGAGGTTTTTGTTCTTTTAGTTATTCGACCTATGACCCTATTTGATTTGAAACCTCGCATGTGAATACGTATAATATATGGTAAATATGTGTATGATACATATGATGCGGGATTGTCCCATTTGTTATATGAGTTTGAAAACGCTTTGTATAAGTATATAGCTATTTTGCCTTTGTTTGCAAAAGTTATCTTTGTGCAAGAGTGTGTGTGTGTGTAAGCGAGATGTGGTTTTGAAAGATAAGCTCTGAGATATGTATATGTGATTTCTGTGTTCGGTTTGGGCCCCGGAGTGTGGTATGGCAATCTCGGGACGACCGAGGGGTCGCCGAGGTCTTCCATCAACAACTCCATGTGAGAGTCTCACCCAACCTTGGGAGGTTGAGGAAGGGTGTTTGTCTTGAGCCGACGGAGGCAACCGTCGAAGGTTTCAAGGTAGTAATTAAACCTTGTCTCGTCTGTGTATTTGGATAGTTAGGGCCGATCAACCCTTCTAGCAACCGGTGTTGGGGATGGATTCTGATTTGTGTTGTTTTGCTTTGATCTTTGTATATGGAAGTTGGGATGTGTGTTGTGACGCCCCGTATTCTCGAAAGGCATCCTGATGACATTTACAAGTAAGTCTCTACACTTGTGCGTGTTTAATTTAAGAGTTCTTGAATTATGTGATTTAATGTAAATCCAATTTAATATGTGTTCATTCGAATTATTCTAAGATTAATTGCCAACTTGATTAATTACGCGCATATTTAACCCTAACCTTTTAATTTGATTTAATTCAAATTTATTCCATGAAATAATTGTCAAGTTGATTTTAAATCCATCATGTTGCTTAACTTGTTTAATTTCGGTTTACTTGAATTCCTTGAGATTAATTGTCAATCATGTGTTTACGAAATGTCGTTAAATTGTACGAAAGGTTTCTAAAATTAAATTGAATTAAACTCTAATTGGTAAATCTATCTCTTTCATTTTAATTTGTAAAATTAATTCGGAGCTTCAATGTTTATTCGTAACTTTACCAATTTTATTTACGATTATTTGTACTATTTGTACGCGCTATTACTTGCTACGCGATAAGGATACCCGGTTGTATATAGCTTGTGCACAAGACACATTTCTCCCAATCCCTTTTTCTCTCTCTCTCTCTCCTCTCCCACTTTCTCTCTCCCGCGGGTTACTATCGCGGCTTCGGTTACGAGCCCATAACTCGATCGTTTCTCGACGGAATTCAACAAACGAATAGCCCATTTCGATTATCTCGGCGAGACCGACGTAAGAGTACCAATTTCACAGCCTAAAGAAGAATGGTGGCGGAGTTATGGCCGGATTTCAGTAGCAGCGGCGGAGCTATCAGACCGCCGCCACTTCGCCGGCGGCCACCTCCTTGATGCACGCGCCCCATGCTCAGACAGAGGACTTCCAGGCGCTTCGTTTGACGTCAGTGGCGAGGCCATCGGATCAGCGATGGCTCCGCACGCGCCGCCCAAAGCTCGCGGCGGCGGCGCGAGTTATTGTAGCGGCGGCGGCAGAAACTTCGACGGCCAACGGGGGCCTTTTCCGGCCATCTTTTGGTCTCGGGCTCTTCACAAAAATTGTTCGGAACGACGAGAACTAGTGACCTGTGATCAGGCGACTCCAGATTCAGTGGTTTGGCGGCGGATCGGCGGCGGCAAAGTGGCGGTGCAACGGCGGCACTAGCTCCGAGGATTTTTCCGGAAAGCTACCTTAGGGCTTTCGAAGAGCTCGTCATGGGTAAGACAACACCTCTTTCGGATCGCATTTTGGTTCACCGATTTGGAAGTAATTTGAGTTTGAAGATTTAGGGTTTTCGTGCTCTTAGATTTCAGATCTAGGACAATCGGCTTGGAATTTCCAGAAATTGATCGAGGATTCGGAACGGGCATGGAGACTTCATTCAGGACTGATTTTTCAGGATTTTTCCGGCGACTTTTGACGGCGGTCCGGTGGCGGCCCGGCGACTTTCCGGCGGCTCCGGTGGCGGCACTCCGGCGACTTTCGGACAGAATGTTCATCTCGTTGTGGTGAGTTCAACGCCACTTTCCGTTCGTTAATCGGACACTCGATCTATTTATTATGAATTATTTTGCGTAATTGTGATTATTTGAATTAATTGTTTTAAGTGCAAATAAATTGGTTATTGTTGGTTTGTTGATCGAGATGTCTTCCAGTCATATTCGAAAACATGTATTGAATGGATTGTGACATGCATGAATGTTTCGATTTACAATTTGAATCCCGATGTGTTGAATTTGTGCTATGTGTTTAGATATGAAGGGGTGTTAGTGTAATATTTAGAAACTAATCTTTTATGTGACTAAATGAACTTGAATGGTATTTTAGAAGAACGAAAATGTTGTGATTTCTCTATATGAATTTGAGACGTTCTCAATGTTATGTGTATTGTAAATTGTGTTTCAAATGTAAATTTAGATACATGAAATATGCTTGAACAACTTGAGACTTGATGCATGATAGGAGTTAGAATTGTAATATCTTGATTTACTCTTACTACTTGAAAATGGTATATTATGAATTACGATAAATTGATAATTGTAATGCTTGTAAGTAATTAATTCCTAGTTGAATAATTGTATAAACACTTTAAATGAACAATTATGCTTAGTAATCAACTTAGGGGATGTAAGTGTAATATTTATGAAACTATGTATGTGACTTGAGCTTGTGTACCAAACATGTTGTGAAGTTGTAAAGTATGATCTCAAGTGAATTAAATGCACTCTTTATTTGTATCAAGCATGCCATCTACGTACAACGACTTTGTATGTTTATATGATCAAGTTGCTCTTACTTATGCACTTTATAACTCGACATGAACTTGATGCTTAATTCTAATATTATAATTGAACCCTGTGACATTGGATGATTTAATATGCATTTCGTGAATACATTGACTTCCTAAATTGATCTTGCATCTTTGGATATGGAATTGCATGATGGTTGCTTGTAAATATGACCTTGTTGAGCATTGATATGCCTTGAATGACCACGACACCTTATCCAAGCACAACATGAACACTTATGTATAACCACGATCATGTTGAGCAATGCCGTGCGTCTTGTTTGGTTCATATAGAGTCTAAGTCTGGGCTTCTGTATGTCTTGTCACAGAGTTTGGTGGTGCCGGTGGGCCCGAGGTTTAGAGTGTTTGGCCCTTCACACTCTCAGACTCTACTTTCACGAGGTGAGGTTTAGGATTTTGTATAGTTATGCGACCTATGGCCTTTACATGTTGATTTCTACCCCTGCATGCGAGTATACCTTATAATAGTTATGTATGTGTTGAATATGATATTTTTATGACCTTATGCTTGCACTTCTCCGTGGGCGGGCTATCCCTGCAGCGTGGGAATGTAAGTGTGTGAGTCTTGCGTGGGCGGGCTATCCCTGCAGCGTAGGAATATATATAAAAACCAGTTTTTGAAGCATATGTAAGCTATTTTGGGAAAAACAGTGTGTTGTGATTATGTAGCGAGTTGGCCATGAAATATTGGCATCTGTATGTATGTATGTATGTATGTGGATCCGAGGAGCTATGGGTAAGGAGCCCCCGGGACGGTTAGGGCCGTCGGGGATATACCTGTGCGTAGTTCCATTTGAGATATCTTCACGCGACCCGTGCTGTAGGGAAGGTGTGGTATCTTGAGCCTTCGGCTAAGGCCGGGGAGGACTCTTGTGGGTTCGCTACCCCTTGAGGGTATGTCTGTTATGGATGGTTTGGGGACGGTACATCTCCTCCATCATTGGTGTGACGGTTGGATTGATTTTGTATTTTATGATATGATTCTGAGGAGTAAAGGTTGGAAGCTCGTACTCGCCGAGCATGTGTTCTGTTCTGTCTGGGAATCATAAATCGAGATAGAGTTTCTGAAATGTTTTCTAAAGCTTATACTTATAACTATCTTTTGGGTACTTTTGAAAATGTTTTGGTGTGCAACACCTATCTCCGGTTCATGAGTCCACCCTTCTGATATGTGCTATGCTCTATATATATACAGTGGGTGTGCGTTAGCCCCCTCACTCAGTCAGTTGACTGACACCTCATTTTACACTTTTAGTTGCAGGATTGTTGGCGTTTGCTAGGCGGAAGTGAGTCCTTTGAGTTGCACTTCGTCGGTTTAGTCTTTCTATTTGCATTTGTCTTTTCATACACTTTACTTATGCTTTGTCTTGTAGACTTGAGATTATATTTTACTATTCGGCCCCTTGTGGCACTCTCATTCGGCCCCTTGTGGCACTTGATGATTATTAATTTATGTTGATATTCGGGATTAGGTATCTATGCTAGTTGAACCCGTCATCTGCTTTGCATGTTTTGTTTTAAATGCTTCCGCTATCTATTGTTGTTGGTTTTAATTGCTTCCGCACTCTGAGTTTTGGTCAAGTTAGATCCTCCTAGCCTAGTGTGTGAGTTGGTCTCCCGTTCGCTCTGATTCGGATTCGGGCATGGATTTCCATTTCATGTTCTGGGTCTGGGTCATAGTGCGGGGGATGTGGCATCCTCCGTTTGGGGTGTTACATCCTTAAGTGGTATCAGAGCTCTAGGTTGCAAAACCGAGCTCTTGAGTCGTGTTGAGTCTGTCTAGGTCGTACGGCATAGGAATAACTGCGTATTGCATTTATTTGACTTGATATTTTGACCCTTCAGCATGAATTGTTTTGTGATTATATGATTGTGTGCACATTGTGACTTTGATTATGCCACATCTTATTTTATGTGCTTTATAAATTACAACTAATTGTTGCATTTACGTGATATACGTGTTACATTTCATTTGCACTTTAACTCCCATGCATCGAATTTAGTGTTCGAATTTCAGGGTACCCTATGAGTCAACACTAAGATTTCCCTCCGTCAACACTACCTATTGGTACTACAACGGAAACACGCCATAATTCGAAGATGAAAGGATTCTTTACCAAGATCAATGGTCATGAAAAGGTTCAGAGTTGAAGGATTGAGATTTGCTATGTTAACTTACTATCTTAAAGTCAATTGAAAGATGGAGTTTGATGAATTTTCACCTTGATGATTCGTTTATTTGGAAGTAGTCACCTTGTTGATGGAAACGAGTTAATGTAGAAGAATCCGATCAAATACGATCCGATCAAGTTCAAGGGATGTGGATAGGTAACCATGTTACTTAAGCAACGAGCTACAAACCATCGGTGAGTGTTGAAGGTTTTGGTGCCATTTAGAGTTAACGAATGACAAGACAAGATTGGTTGTTAGCTCTTTGGGTGTTTCTCTAAGATGAGATGGAAGACATTGTTGATGCGGGAATATAACACTTAGATGCTGAAAGACTTTATTCAAGTTTTAGAATTATATACCATGGATTGCTTTGGGAAGTACTTAGCACCACGATCATCCAACGAAACTCTGAGGTAAATATCTAATTGACAAATGAATCATGGACAACTCCTTGAAGATGAGCAGACTAAGATTTAACACATAAATGAGAATTCTTGGGAGAAACTGAGGATGATTCTAGTTGAGCAAGGATTACGGTCTAGTAAGGGGTTTGGTGATAAACGAGCTTTGCTGAGTTACCACTTTATGAGAAGACTCAAGACAAAGAAGTTCAGATGACGAAGGTTGCATCATTACCGGCTTAATCAACTCCTACTGCTTCATCTCGACTTTCTTGTCAAGATTTTTACACTTTGGTTAACGGTACGCCAAGCATTCATGGCATTTGCATACATGCATCGTTTAAATACTCTTACCTTGTTTTGCTTGATGTGGGTGATGACTACTGCTATTTTAATTGTGATAACTTGGATACCTGATCTAGTAATTGTAACTTAAAATTTCTACTTGTTATGAACCGTGCTGGAATGAATGAGTTATGCATTTATGTGAACCATTCATGCCTATGTGATTTAAAACTCTCTTGATTGCTCACTAACTTCCCATACAACATACATACATACTGTAACCTTGTTTTATAGGGATTCCATCGCGATATTCCCCTTGAGTTGAGGTACGAGCGTTGAATCTATACTCAAGGGACACCGATATCAGTTGTATAAGGTACACCAAACATGCATCGCATACTTTTCGTCAAGTGTTACTATGATGTGTGTATGTATGAATAACTGATCAGTGGATTTATGTGCAAGAGAGACCTTAGGTTCCCTCTTTTTACGTGTTGGAGAGATGTAGGATACTCTCTATTTATGTGGTAGAAAGATGTTGGAATCTTTCTAAGTTTTGTGCGCAAGAGATGTTGGATTCTCTTGTATTTAGATATTCGGAGATGCTGGATTCTCTTGAATCTAAGAGTTTGAGGAATGCTAGATTTTCTCAAACTAGAATGTTGGCAGATGCTGGAATCTGTCCGACTTAGGTTGAGAGACGGGGTTCTCTCAATTATGTGCTTGAGAGACGGGGTTCTCTCTTTTGTGTGTGCTCGAGAGACGGGGTTCTCTCTCTTGTGGGTGCTGAGGGACGGGGCTCTCTCACTTACGTACTGGGAGATGGGATTCTCTCTTGTTTGTTGTGGTTGCGTTACGCGCTGATCTGACTACGGGTAGCAAGTGGTGCATCTGAGACGACATCGAGGTTGGGTGCAGTTGCAGCTATCCGATCATGGGAATGACCGATCGAGTTAGCCGATCAAGTACTCGCACGGACCTCGATGATAACAAGACATCCTAAAGGAGGTTCGGTGTAGATGACAGGAGTAAGCCTCACCATTAGAGTTATGTTCTTACGTGAGTTGCGGAGAAGAGTTGGAGCACTACTACACGAGGATCTACATTTTTGCAGTGGAACCTGGGGACTAGGTTCTCTTAAGGGGGGAAGGTTGTGACGCCCCGTATTCTCGAAAGGCATCCTGATGACATTTACAAGTAAGTCTCTACACTTGTGCGTGTTTAATTTAACAGTTCTTGAATTATGTGATTTAATGTAAATCCAATTTAATATGTGTTCATTCGAATTATTCTAAGATTAATTGCCAACTTGATTAATTACGCGCATATTTAACCCTAACCTTTTAATTTGATTTAATTCAAATTTATTCCATGAAATAATTGTCAAGTTGATTTTAAATCCATCATGTTGCTTAACTTGTTTAATTTCGGTTTACTTGAATTCCTTGAGATTAATTGTCAATCATGTGTTTACGAAATGTCGTTAAATTGTACGAAAGGTTTCTAAAATTAAATTGAATTAAACTCTAATTGGTAAATCTATCTCTTTCATTTTAATTTGTAAAATTAATTCGGAGCTTCAATGTTTATTCGTAACTTTACCAATTTTATTTACGATTATTTGTACTATTTGTACGCGCTATTACTTGCTACGCGATAAGGATACCCGGTTGTATATAGCTTGTGCACAAGACACATTTCTCCCAATCCCTTTTTCTCTCTCTCTCTCTCCTCTCCCACTTTCTCTCTCCCGCGGGTTACTATCGCGGCTTCGGTTACGAGCCCATAACTCGATCGTTTCTCGACGGAATTCAACAAACGAATAGCCCATTTCGATTATCTCGGCGAGACCGACGTAAGAGTACCAATTTCACAGCCTAAAGAAGAATGGTGGCGGAGTTATGGCCGGATTTCAGTAGCAGCGGCGGAGCTATCAGACCGCCGCCACTTCGCCGGCGGCCACCTCCTTGATGCACGCGCCCCATGCTCAGACAGAGGACTTCCAGGCGCTTCGTTTGACGTCAGTGGCGAGGCCATCGGATCAGCGACGGCTCCGCACGCGCCGCCCAAAGCTCGCGGCGGCGGCGCGAGTTACTGTAGCGGCGGCGGCAGAAACTTCGACGGCCAACGGGGGCCTTTTCCGGCCATCTTTTGGTCTCGGGCTCTTCACAAAAATTGTTCGGAACGACGAGAACTAGTGACCTGTGATCAGGCGACTCCAGATTCGGTGGTTTGGCGGCGGATCGGCGGCGGCAAAGTGGCGGTGCAACGGCGGCACTAGCTCCGAGGATTTTTCCGGAAAGCTACCTTAGGGCTTTCGAAGAGCTCGTCATGGGTAAGACAACACCTCTTTCGGATCGCATTTTGGTTCACCGGTTTGGAAGTAATTTGAGTTTGAAGATTTAGGGTTTTCGTGCTCTTAGATTTCAGATCTAGGACAATCGGCTTGGAATTTCCAGAAATTGATCGAGGATTCGGAACGGGCATGGAGACTTCATTCAGGACTGATTTTTCAGGATTTTTCCGGCGACTTTTGACGGCGGTCCGGTGGCGGCCCGGCGACTTTCCGGCGGCTCCGGTGGCGGCACTCCGGCGACTTTCGGACAGAATGTTCATCTCGTTGTGGTGAGTTCAACGCCACTTTCCGTTCGTTAATCGGACACTCGATCTATTTATTATGAATTATTTTGCGTAATTGTGATTATTTGAATTAATTGTTTTAAGTGCAAATAAATTGGTTATTGTTGGTTTGTTGATCGAGATGTCTTCCAGTCATATTCGAAAACATGTATTGAATGGATTGTGACATGCATGAATGTTTCGATTTACAATTTGAATCCCGATGTGTTGAATTTGTGCTATGTGTTTAGATATGAAGGGGTGTTAGTGTAATATTTAGAAACTAATCTTTTATGTGACTAAATGAACTTGAATGGTATTTTAGAAGAACGAAAATGTTGTGATTTCTCTATATGAATTTGAGACGTTCTCAATGTTATGTGTATTGTAAATTGTGTTTCAAATGTAAATTTAGATACATGAAATATGCTTGAACAACTTGAGACTTGATGCATGATAGGAGTTAGAATTGTAATATCTTGATTTACTCTTACTACTTGAAAATGGTATATTATGAATTACGATAAATTGATAATTGTAATGCTTGTAAGTAATTAATTCCTAGTTGAATAATTGTATAAACACTTTAAATGAACAATTATGCTTAGTAATCAACTTAGGGGATGTAAGTGTAATATTTATGAAACTATGTATGTGACTTGAGCTTGTGTACCAAACATGTTGTGAAGTTGTAAAGTATGATCTCAAGTGAATTAAATGCACTCTTTATTTGTATCAAGCATGCCATCTACGTACAACGACTTTGTATGTTTATATGATCAAGTTGCTCTTACTTATGCACTTTATAACTCGACATGAACTTGATGCTTAATTCTAATATTATAATTGAACCCTGTGACATTGGATGATTTAATATGCATTTCGTGAATACATTGACTTCCTAAATTGATCTTGCATCTTTGGATATGGAATTGCATGATGGTTGCTTGTAAATATGACCTTGTTGAGCATTGATATGCCTTGAATGACCACGACACCTTATCCAAGCACAACATGAACACTTATGTATAACCACGATCATGTTGAGCAATGCCGTGCGTCTTGTTTGGTTCATATAGAGTCTAAGTCTGGGCTTCTGTATGTCTTGTCACAGAGTTTGGTGGTGCCGGTGGGCCCGAGGTTTAGAGTGTTTGGCCCTTCACACTCTCAGACTCTACTTTCACGAGGTGAGGTTTAGGATTTTGTATAGTTATGCGACCTATGGCCTTTACATGTTGATTTCTACCCCTGCATGCGAGTATACCTTATAATAGTTATGTATGTGTTGAATATGATATTTTTATGACCTTATGCTTGCACTTCTCCGTGGGCGGGCTATCCCTGCAGAGTGGGAATGTAAGTGTGTGAGTCTTGCGTGGGCGGGCTATCCCTGCAGCGTAGGAATATATATAAAAACCAGTTTTTGAAGCATATGTAAGCTATTTTGGGAAAAACATTGTGTTGTGATTATGTAGCGAGTTGGCCATGAAATATTGGCATCTGTATGTATGTATGTATGTATGTGGATCCGAGGAGCTATGGGTAAGGAGCCCCCGGGACGGTTAGGGCCGTCGGGGATATACCTGTGCGTAGTTCCATTTGAGATATCTTCACGCGACCCGTGCTGTAGGGAAGGTGTGGTATCTTGAGCCTTCGGCTAAGGCCGGGGAGGACTCTTGTGGGTTCGCTACCCCTTGAGGGTATGTCTGTTATGGATGGTTTGGGGACGGTACATCTCCTCCATCATTGGTGTGACGGTTGGATTGATTTTGTATTTTATGATATGATTCTGAGGAGTAAAGGTTGGAAGCTCGTACTCGCCGAGCATGTGTTCTGTTCTGTCTGGGAATCATAAATCGAGATAGAGTTTCTGAAATGTTTTCTAAAGCTTATACTTATAACTATCTTTTGGGTACTTTTGAAAATGTTTTGGTGTGCAACACCTATCTCCGGTTCATGAGTCCACCCTTCTGATATGTGCTATGCTCTATATATATACAGTGGGTGTGCGTTAGCCCCCTCACTCAGTCAGTTGACTGACACCTCATTTTACACTTTTAGTTGCAGGATTGTTGGCGTTTGCTAGGCGGAAGTGAGTCCTTTGAGTTGCACTTCGTCGGTTTAGTCTTTCTATTTGCATTTGTCTTTTCATACACTTTACTTATGCTTTGTCTTGTAGACTTGAGATTATATTTTACTATTCGGCCCCTTGTGGCACTCTCATTCGGCCCCTTGTGGCACTTGATGATTATTAATTTATGTTGATATTCGGGATTAGGTATCTATGCTAGTTGAACCCGTCATCTGCTTTGCATGTTTTGTTTTAAATGCTTCCGCTATCTATTGTTGTTGGTTTTAATTGCTTCCGCACTCTGAGTTTTGGTCAAGTTAGATCCTCCTAGCCTAGTGTGTGAGTTGGTCTCCCGTTCGCTCTGATTCGGATTCGGGCATGGATTTCCATTTCATGTTCTGGGTCTGGGTCATAGTGCGGGGGATGTGGCATCCTCCGTTTGGGGTGTTACATCCTTAAGTGGTATCAGAGCTCTAGGTTGCAAAACCGAGCTCTTGAGTCGTGTTGAGTCTGTCTAGGTCGTACGGCATAGGAATAACTGCGTATTGCATTTATTTGACTTGATATTTTGACCCTTCAGCATGAATTGTTTTGTGATTATATGATTGTGTGCACATTGTGACTTTGATTATGCCACATCTTATTTTATGTGCTTTATAAATTACAACTAATTGTTGCATTTACGTGATATACGTGTTACATTTCATTTGCACTTTAACTCCCATGCATCGAATTTAGTGTTCGAATTTCAGGGTACCCTATGAGTCAACACTAAGATTTCCCTCCGTCAACACTACCTATTGGTACTACAACGGAAACACGCCATAATTCGAAGATGAAAGGATTCTTTACCAAGATCAATGGTCATGAAAAGGTTCAGAGTTGAAGGATTGAGATTTGCTATGTTAACTTACTATCTTAAAGTCAATTGAAAGATGGAGTTTGATGAATTTTCACCTTGATGATTCGTTTATTTGGAAGTAGTCACCTTGTTGATGGAAACGAGTTAATGTAGAAGAATCCGATCAAATACGATCCGATCAAGTTCAAGGGATGTGGATAGGTAACCATGTTACTTAAGCAACGAGCTACAAACCATCGGTGAGTGTTGAAGGTTTTGGTGCCATTTAGAGTTAACGAATGACAAGACAAGATTGGTTGTTAGCTCTTTGGGTGTTTCTCTAAGATGAGATGGAAGACATTGTTGATGCGGGAATATAACACTTAGATGCTGAAAGACTTTATTCAAGTTTTAGAATTATATACCATGGATTGCTTTGGGAAGTACTTAGCACCACGATCATCCAACGAAACTCTGAGGTAAATATCTAATTGACAAATGAATCATGGACAACTCCTTGAAGATGAGCAGACTAAGATTTAACACATAAATGAGAATTCTTGGGAGAAACTGAGGATGATTCTAGTTGAGCAAGGATTACGGTCTAGTAAGGGGTTTGGTGATAAACGAGCTTTGCTGAGTTACCACTTTATGAGAAGACTCAAGACAAAGAAGTTCAGATGACGAAGGTTGCATCATTACCGGCTTAATCAACTCCTACTGCTTCATCTCGACTTTCTTGTCAAGATTTTTACACTTTGGTTAACGGTACGCCAAGCATTCATGGCATTTGCATACATGCATCGTTTAAATACTCTTACCTTGTTTTGCTTGATGTGGGTGATGACTACTGCTATTTTAATTGTGATAACTTGGATACCTGATCTAGTAATTGTAACTTAAAATTTCTACTTGTTATGAACCGTGCTGGAATGAATGAGTTATGCATTTATGTGAACCATTCATGCCTATGTGATTTAAAACTCTCTTGATTGCTCACTAACTTCCCATACAACATACATACATACTGTAACCTTGTTTTATAGGGATTCCATCGCGATATTCCCCTTGAGTTGAGGTACGAGCGTTGAATCTATACTCAAGGGACACCGATATCAGTTGTATAAGGTACACCAAACATGCATCGCATACTTTTCGTCAAGTGTTACTATGATGTGTGTATGTATGAATAACTGATCAGTGGATTTATGTGCAAGAGAGACCTTAGGTTCCCTCTTTTTACGTGTTGGAGAGATGTAGGATACTCTCTATTTATGTGGTAGAAAGATGTTGGAATCTTTCTAAGTTTTGTGCGCAAGAGATGTTGGATTCTCTTGTATTTAGATATTCGGAGATGCTGGATTCTCTTGAATCTAAGAGTTTGAGGAATGCTAGATTTTCTCAAACTAGAATATTGGCAGATGCTGGAATCTGTCCGACTTAGGTTGAGAGACGGGGTTCTCTCAATTATGTGCTTGAGAGACGGGGTTCTCTCTTTTGTGTGTGCTCGAGAGACGGGGTTCTCTCTCTTGTGGGTGCTGAGGGACGGGGCTCTCTCACTTACGTACTGGGAGATGGGATTCTCTCTTGTTTGTTGTGGTTGCGTTACGCGCTGATCTGACTACGGGTAGCAAGTGGTGCATCTGAGACGACATCGAGGTTGGGTGCAGTTGCAGCTATCCGATCATGGGAATGACCGATCGAGTTAGCCGATCAAGTACTCGCACGGACCTCGACGATAACAAGACATCCTAAAGGAGGTTCGGTGTAGATGACAGGAGTAAGCCTCACCATTAGAGTTATGTTCTTACGTGAGTTCCGGAGAAGAGTTGGAGCACTACTACACGAGGATCTACATTTTTGCAGTGGAACCTGGGGACTAGGTTCTCTTAAGGGGGGAAGGTTGTGACGCCCCGTATTCTCGAAAGGCATCCTGATGACATTTACAAGTAAGTCTCTACACTTGTGCGTGTTTAATTTAACAGTTCTTGAATTATGTGATTTAATGTAAATCCAATTTAATATGTGTTCATTCGAATTATTCTAAGATTAATTGCCAACTTGATTAATTACGCGCATATTTAACCCTAACCTTTTAATTTGATTTAATTCAAATTTATTCCATGAAATAATTGTCAAGTTGATTTTAAATCCATCATGTTGCTTAACTTGTTTAATTTCGGTTTACTTGAATTCCTTGAGATTAATTGTCAATCATGTGTTTACGAAATGTCGTTAAATTGTACGAAAGGTTTCTAAAATTAAATTGAATTAAACTCTAATTGGTAAATCTATCTCTTTCATTTTAATTTGTAAAATTAATTCGGAGCTTCAATGTTTATTCGTAACTTTACCAATTTTATTTACGATTATTTGTACTATTTGTACGCGCTATTACTTGCTACGCGATAAGGATACCCGGTTGTATATAGCTTGTGCACAAGACACATTTCTCCCAATCCCTTTTTCTCTCTCTCTCTCTCCTCTCCCACTTTCTCTCTCCCGCGGGTTACTATCGCGGCTTCGGTTACGAGCCCATAACTCGATCGTTTCTCGACGGAATTCAACAAACGAATAGTCCATTTCGATTATCTCAGCGAGACCGACGTAAGAGTACCAATTTCACGGCCTAACGACGAATGGTGGCGGAGTTATGGCTGGATTTCAGTAGCAGCGGCGGAGCTATCAGACCGCCGCCACTTCGCCGGCGTTTCGCGGCGTTTTCCGGCCACCTCCTTGATGCACGCGTCCCATGCTCAGACAGAGGACTTCCAGGCGCTTCGTTTGACGTCAGCGGCGAGGCCATCGGATCAGCGACGGCTCCGCACGCGCCGCCCAAAGCTCGCGGCGGCGGCGAGAGTTACTGTAGTGGCGGCGGCAGAAACTTCGACGGCCAACGGGGGCCTTTTCCGGCCATCTTTTGGTCTCGGGCTCTTCACAAAAATTGTTCGGAACGACGAGAACTAGTGACCTGTGATCAGGCGACTCCAGATTCGGTGGTTTGGTGGCGGATCGGCGGTGGCAAAGTGGCGGTGCAACGGCAGCACTAGCTCCGAGGATTTTTCCGGAAAGCTACCTTAGGGCTTTCGAAGAGCTCGTCATGGGTAAGACAACACCTCTTTCGGATCGCATTTTGGTTCACCGGTTTGGAAGTAATTTGAGTTTGAAGATTTAGAGTTTTCGTGCTCTTAGATTTCAGATCTAGGACAATCGGCTTGGAATTTCCAGAAATTGATCGAGGATTCGGAACGGGCATGGAGACTTCATTCAGGACTGATTTTTCAGGATTTTTCCGGCGACTTTTGACGGCGGTCCGGTGGCGGCCCGGCGACTTTCCGGCGGCTCCGGTGGCGGCACTCCGGCAACTTTCGGACAGAATGTTCATCTCGTTGTGGTGAGTTCAACGCCACTTTCCGTTCGTTAATCGGACACTCGATCTATTTATTATGAATTATTTTACGTAATTGTGATTATTTGAATTAATTGTTTTAAGTGCAAATAAATTGGTTATTGTTGGTTTGTTGATCGAGATGTCTTCCAATCATATTCGAAAACATGTATTGAATGGATTGTGACATGCATGAATGTTTCGATTTACAATTTGAATCCCGATGTGATGAATTTGTGCTATGTGTTTAGATATGAAGGGGTGTTAGTGTAATATTTAGAAACTAATCTTTTATGTGACTAAATGAACTTGAATGGTATTTTAGAAGAATGAAAATGTTGTGATTTCTCTATATGAATTTGAGACGTTCTCAATGTTATGTGTATTGTAAATTGTGTTTCAAATGTAAATTTAGATACATGTAATATGCTTGAACAACTTGAGACTGGATGCATGATAGGAGTTAGAATTGTAATATCTTGATTTACTCTTACTACTTGAAAATGGTATATTATGAATTACGATAAATTGATAATTGTAATGCTTGTAAGTAATTAATTCCTAGTTGAATAATTGTATAAACACTTTAAATGAACAATTATGCTTAGTAATCAACTTAGGGGATGTAAGTGTAATATTTATGAAACTATGTATGTGACTTGAGCTTGTGTACCAAACATGTTGTGAAGTTGTAAAGTATGATCTCAAGTGAATTAAATGCACTCTTTATTTGTATCAAGCATGCCATCTACGTACAACGACTTTGTATGTTTATATGATCAAGTTGCTCTTACTTATGCACTTTATAACTCGACATGAACTTGATGCTTAATTCTAATATTATAATTGAACCCTGTGACATTGGATGATTTAATATGCATTTCGTGAATACATTGACTTCCTAAATTGATCTTGCATCTTTGGATATGGAATTGCATGATGGTTGCTTGTAAATATGACCTTGTTGAGCATTGATATGCCTTGAATGACCACGACACCTTATCCAAGCACAACATGAACACTTATGTATAACCACGATCATGTTGAGCAATGCCGTGCGTCTTGTTTGGTTCATATAGAGTCTAAGTCTGGGCTTCTGTATGTCTTGTCACAGAGTTTGGTGGTGCCGGTGGGCCCGAGGTTTAGAGTGTTTGGCCCTTCACACTCTCAGACTCTACTTTCACGAGGTGAGGATTAGGATTTTGTATAGTTATGCGACCTATGGCCTTTACATGTTGATTTCTACCCCTGCATGCGAGTATACCTTATAATAGTTATGTATGTGTTGAATATGATATTTTTATGACCTTATGCTTGCACTTCTCCGTGGGCGGGCTATCCCTGCAGCGTGGGAATGTAAGTGTGTGAGTCTTGCGTGGGCGGGCTATCCCTGCAGCGTAGGAATATATATAAAAACCAGTTTTTGAAGCATATGTAAGCTATTTTGGGAAAAACAGTGTGTTGTGATTATGTAGCGAGTTGGCCATGAAATATTGGCATCTGTATGTATGTATGTATGTATGTGGATCCGAGGAGCTATGGGTAAGGAGCCCCCGGGACGGTTAGGGCCGTCGGGGATATACCTGTGCGTAGTTCCATTTGAGATATCTTCACGCGACCCGTGCTGTAGGGAAGGTGTGGTATCTTGAGCCTTCGGCTAAGGCCGGGGAGGACTCTTGTGGGTTCGCTACCCCTTGAGGGTATGTCTGTTATGGATGGTTTGGGGACGGTACATCTCCTCCATCATTGGTGTGACGGTTGGATTGATTTTGTATTTTATGATATGATTCTGAGGAGTAAAGGTTGGAAGCTCGTACTCGCCGAGCATGTGTTCTGTTCTGTCTGGGAATCATGAATCGAGATAGAGTTTCTGAAATGTTTTGTAAAGCTTATACTTATAACTATCTTTTGGGTACTTTTGAAAATGTTTTGGTATGCAACACCTATCTCCGGTTCATGAGTCCACCCTTCTAATATGTGCTATGCTCTATATATATACAGTGGGTGTGCGTTAGCCCCCTCACTCAGTCAGTTGACTGACACCTCATTTTACACTTTTAGTTGCAGGATTGTTGGCGTTTGCTAGGCGGAAGTGAGTCCTTTGAGTTGCACTTCATCGGTTTAGTCTTTCTATTTGCATTTGTCTTTTCATACACTTTACTTATGCTTTGTCTTGTAGACTTGAGATTATATTTTACTATTCGGCCCCTTGTGGCACTCTCATTCGGCCCCTTGTGGCACTTGATGATTATTAATTTATGTTGATATTCGGGATTAGGTATCTATGCTAGTTGAACCCGTCACCTGCTTTGCATGTTTTGTTTTAAATGCTTCCGCTATCTATTGTTGTTGGTTTTAATTGCTTCCGCACTCTGAGTTTTGGTCAAGTTAGATCCGCCTAGCCTAGTGTGTGAGTTGGTCTCCCGTTCGCTCTGATTCGGATTCGGGCATGGATTTCCATTTCATGTTCTGGGTCTGGGTCATAGTGCGGGGGATGTGGCATCCTCCGTTTGGGGTGTTACATGTGTGACTCGTACTCGCCGAGTTGGTTTAGTTTTGTACGATCTATGGAATGAGAGTGGATTCCTAAATCACCTAAAACTTGGGATTTGGCATTTGGCCTTTTTCTTTCTATTTAACCTATGTATATCTATATCATGGAAACTACTTTGGCTTGCTAAAACCACTCTCGATTCAAGGATCCTTTCGTTTTGATAAATGCTTTGCTCTATATGTATAGCGGGTGCGTGAGCTAGCCCCCTCACTAATCACTAGGACTAACCCTCGTAGTTTTTTTTGCCCTTTTTCCTTTCTTTTGAGTTTACAGTTTCTTCCGAGTCAAGCTAGGCGGCAAGTGTCTTTTGGTTTACTTGTGGTATAGCTTGAGTCCGCATGCATCGTAGTGGCTTTCCTTTCCTTTACTTTGAGATTCCGGATTATGTATTCTAATTACACTTGTACTATTTTGGCCGTGATGGCATTGTACATTTTGTATATGATTTAGCTTGTAGCTTGAATACTTGACCCTCCCCCATTTAGATTATGTATATCTGTGGTATTGGGATTTGTGTTGGATATGAATTGCTTCCGCTACTCTGATTTTATTTTGTGAAGTTTTTTTTTTTTTAGGATCTAGGCCGCCTAGCGAGGGTGTGAGTTTGGTGTGTCTCCCGTTCGCTATGGTTTGATACGGGTGCGAACTCCCTATTTCGTTACTCGTGTTAGACCTTAGAGCGGGAGATGTGGCACCCTTCGCTCCGGGGGTGTTACAAAGGCGTTGGATGGAAGTTCTTGCAGATTTTGAGTTTACAATCAAGTACCATCCCGGTAAAGCCAACGTGGTCACGGATGCACTCAACAGGAAGGTTAGCGTGTCCAATGTGAAAGTGGAAATTGGATATGAAGATGAGTCTTTCAAGTTGAGGGCTAGTATTCGGAATATTTCGGTTCATCCAGATCTTCAGCAGAGGTTGTTTGACGACGCTCAAAGGGTTGATCCCAAGGTTCAAAAATTGGTAGAGAAAGCTCGAGCAGATCTAGAATGTCCGTTTGGGTTTGATGATACGGGACTTCTAAGGTTTAAAAACAGAATTGTGGTACCAGAAGAATTGAAATGGATTATTCTTGAAGAGGCTCATCGGTCAGGGTATTCGATACATCCTGGAGGAAAGAAAATATATAAGGATTTACAGAAGTTCTATTGGTGGAATGGACTGAAACTGGATGTAATTAATTTCGTGAAACATTGTATGACCTATTAAGTGGTAAAAGCTGAACATCAAAAGCCATCGGGACTACTTCAACCCTTACCTATCCCGGAGTGGAAGTGGGAACAAATACCTATGGATTTTGTCTCGGGTTTACCAAGGGTGAAAGGAGGTCTTGACGGAATTTGGGTAATTGTGGACAGGTTGACAAAATCGGCTCATTTTCTTGCCATCAGAATGTCCGACAAGGTAAGTTGGCTAAGAAGTATAATGATGAGATTATCAGGCTTCATGGAGTGCCGATTAGCATTGTGTCGGATCGGGATCCAAGATTTACTTCCAAGTTTTGGCAAGAATTACAAAAGTGTTTGTGAACAAGGCTTCATTTTAGCACATCTTTCCATCCTCAAACTGACGGACAATTAGAGAGGTTTATTAAGTATTTGGAGGATATGTTGAGAGCATGTGCATTGGACTTTCAAAGCTAATGGAATGAATAGTTGTCATTGATTGAGTTCGCTTACAACAATAGCTATCAAGCCTCGATAGAGATGGCACCTTATCAAGCTCTCTACGGACGTAAGTGTAGATCCCCGTTGTTCTTTGACTTGGAGGAATGGAATTGGACAAAATAAGAAGGCGTGAAAAGAGGTGAAAAGAAGGAAAAACCCTCTAAGGCCATATAAGAGGCTATTGACAAGGTCCAAATAATTAGACAACGGATGAAGGCTGCTCAGGATCAGCAAAAGAGCTATGCGGACCTCCGAAGGAAGAAGCTTGAGTTTGAGATTGGAGATAGAGTCTTCTTAAAAGCATCTCCACGAAAAGGGTTTTTAAGGATTGGTCGAGGAGGAAAACTGAATCCTCGGTATTTGGGACAGTACGAGATTTTGGAAAAGGTTGGGGATACAGCCTATCGTTTGGATTTGCCCCCAAGTTTGACCGGAATTCATAATGTGTTTCATGTCTCGCAACTCCGAAAGTATTACCGGGATGAATCTGAGGTTTTACCGGTTGAAGAAGTAGAATTAGAACCAGATCTCACCTTCGTTCAGAAGCCGATTAAAATATTGGATCGGAAATTTAAAGAACTCCAAACTTGGCTTATTCCACTAGTCAAGGTTCTTTGGAGAAGTGATCAAACCGAAGAGGCTACGTGGGAAACGGAGGAAAAGATGAAAAGATTCCACCCAGAGTTATTTCTGAGCGAATATTGAATCCGAGGATGGACTGTTTTAAGGGGGAGAGATTGTAACGGCCCGACTTTTCAGTCGTGCTGGTATGACTTATCTTAATTATATGAATTTAATTGAAATGAATTTTATGAATTCTTGAGCGTATGTTTTTATGTGATTTGCTTTCCAATTTTTGTAAAAATTGGGTATGTTGTAGTCTTATAAACGTGTATGTGTGCTCATTTTACGTTTTTGGATTTATTTGATTGAGTTTGGAATTTTTTTTTCATTTTGGAATCCAAATCGGGAGCTAACGAGCAATTAGCACACCCTTGGTTCTATATGTCATATCTTGAGCTCGGGAACTCGGATTTGAGTTCCGTCAACTCCTTTCGACTCATATCGACAATTCAGGTTCAATGATCTAAGCCTCATATTTTTCTAACTTGGTTTGGACCTTCGAATTTCATCCGAAACTTGTAATCTCGCACAAAATGACCTCCCTTCACTTATTTAACCATAACTTGAACTATAGTTAACCAAATTAGGTGAAACTTGATCCTACTTAACCCTATTTTAACCCTGGATCTGCTATCCTAACTCTCATTACATTTTTCACTCTCACACTTAGCCAATTTCTGCTGGAAACCAAGACACCCTTGAAGGAGAAGAAGAATACTATGCATCTTCAACCTTTTGAGCTCAATTCTCTTCCAAATCACTCCATACTTGAAGGGTAAGTCCTCGATTGTGTTTTCCACCCTCTCCTCTTTCTTTTGAGTCTAATATGGCTGAATTTGGTGGATTAATGAGCATATATTGATGAAATATGTGAATAGTAAGGGTTTGATCAAGATTTGCAGTTATGGATGAATTTATGTGTTGCCTTTGAGTTTGATGCATCATAAATGAACTTTTGGTATCCATTATTACATGTATAACCTGATTTGGCTTGGTAGTTGAAGATTTAATTGGTTTCCATTAATGAACTTTGAAGGAAAATGGATAAAATGAACTCTTCTTTCTTCACTCACGTTCTTGATCATTGATGCAACTTTGGGGCTTGTTTTGTGGTGTTTTTGTTGTGCTTTTATTGCCTTAATTTACCTTGATTTGTTGGTTTTGAGTTGGTTGAATTTTGGTTCGTTTTTCCCCTGTTTTCGTTGCATTTCTGTTGCTGCGTATAGGTAGTCGCGGCCGCGATCGCACCAAGAGTAATCTTGGTCGCGGCCGCGAATTTTTTTCAAATTTTTCTCGCAACTTGGATCTCACCCACGACCCCTTCATGAGCATTGTTGGTCGCGCCCGTTACCATATTTTGGGCATGTTTCGACTTTTGAAAAATTGGAAGAAATTGGTTGAAAAATGGAGGTAGCGGCCGCTACCATTTCATGAAGGAAATGGGTCGCGGCCGAGACCCTCTCACACTCATGCATGAATTTCAAAAATTTAACATGTTTTGCATGGCTTTGTCGACTTGTTTCCAGTTCATACACTTCATTAACATGTCATATAATGTATTATCTTGTGTGTTATGAAGTTTCATGAATTTTGGTTGATTATTTTCCGAGTTATGTACGAACTTGCTTTGATTTCTTCACAACGTGCATGCATGCTTCCATACTTCCAATTTGAACCCTAAATGATAACTCTTACTCTCATATGATTTATATAAGTTGTTTACACATTAATGTACATAATATGATCGTTGTATGAACTTCATGACTTGATTTGAGATGAAATGTGAGAGATATGAATTCTTTTAAATATGAAACCTTCATGTATTGCTTACATTTACACTAATTAAATGAATTACTTGATTTCATGACTTCATGGCATCGTTTTACTTGTTATACATCTCATATCATGAATATAGTATGTCGTGCATCATAATTGGTCATTTTGAGTCTCATACCTTTCTTTTGCACAGATTTGGGTATGGTCGGAACTTGGATCGCACCCACGACCCCTTCATGAGCATTTTTGGTCGCGCCCGTTACCATATTTTGGGCATGTTTCGACTTTTGAAAAATTGGAAGAAATTGGTTGAAAAATGGAGGTAGCGGCCGCTACCATTTCATGAAGGAAATGGGTCGCGGCCGCGACCCTCTCACACTCATGCATGAATTTCGAAAATTTAACATGTTTTGCATGGCTTTGTCTACTTGTTTCCAGTTCATACACTTCGTTAACATGTCATATAATGTATTATCTTGTGTGTTATGAAGTTTCATGAATTTTGGTTGATTATTTTCCGAGTTATGTACGAACTTGCCTTGATTTCTTCACAACGTGCATGCATGCTTCCGTACTTCCAATTTGAACCCTAAATGTTAACTCTTACTCTCATATGATTTATATAAGTTGTTTACACATTAATGTACATAATTTGATCGTTGTATGAACTTCATGACTTGATTTGAGATGAAATGTGAGAGATATGAATTCTTTTAAATATGAAACGTTCATGTATTGCTTACATTTACACTAATTAAATGAATTACTTGATTTCATGACTTCATGGCATCGTTTTACTTGTTATACATCTCATATCATGAATATAGCATGTCGTGCATCATAATTGGTCATTTTGAGTCTCATACCTTTCTTTTGCACAGATTTGGGTATGGTCGGAGACGGAGGAGTGCCTTGAGTCACTGGTGCCCCTCTTTTGATTTTTAAAAGGTGGGTTCCTCTTCTAATAGTTATGACAACCCAATATATCCCTTATGTGAAAGATTTGAGCTAAATTAGTATATTTATATATCGAGTCATTTTGGGTAAATGATTTCAAACGTATAACCTTTCATTTATGAATCCTACCTTAAGATTTGGACTTAGTACATGTGGCTAACTGTGACGCCCCGATCGATAAATCGTACAGGTATGCGTCACGAGAGAGTTTACCTTACGCACTTATGTGATTTAATTCCCTTTTCATGTGTTTAATTCCAACTTTGATTGAAAATGTGACTTGATTGACTAAAATCCAAAATGGTAAAATGTGAATTCTTGCATGACAAGTTAAGAATGGAACTTGGATGAATTTAAATTAATTTTCGGGGTTGGATTTAAATAGGACTTGGATCTATTTTTCTATTTTGGGCCTAACTCAAGTTAGGTGAGTTTGGGTCGTTCGAGACCAATATGAGCTCGGGAATTCGAATTCGAATTCCGACACCACCATTGGACTTGATTCGGTGATTTGGGTCCTATGGAATTTACTTTATATTTTTCGGAAACCGTTTAGACCTTGAACCTTTTAAGCTTGACCTATTGGGCCGAAAGTCATTTCTTTGAGCCCAAATCCTAATAAAGCCTCTAGCCTCATTTTATATCTTGAAACCCTAACCTAGATCCCCTTTCTCATTTCACTTCAAACCTCAAAATAGCCTCATTTTGACAGCTATGGAGAAGCTTCAAGAGAGGATGAAGACTTAAGCCATTCCACACCTTCAAGAGCTCATATCTCCCTCGTTTCTTCATCATTTCAAGAGCCAAGGTAAGCTATGAATTTCCCTTGATGTGTATTTCATTTCTATCCATGAATCTTAGCATGAAATTGAATGTATGAGCTTATATGAGGAAGTCTTGTGAAAATGGTGATTTATGCCCAACTTGGAGAATGTGACTCTAATGGTGAATCCTTGAGTTCTTGAGCACGAATATGTGCTTCTCCATGTTGAATATGTGCTTCTCCATGTTGAATATGTGCTACAGTTGTTGATGGTATGATAGGGAGTGAGTTTGGATGAATCTTGCCATGATTGAAGCTTGATTTTCATGAAAATGGGTTGTATGAGTTTTGGCCAAAGTCACCCTTGTTCTTGAGCTCAATCAATATTTATGTGATAAGCATGATTTATGTGATAATATATATGATTTTCGTGGAAATTTTATGGTTTAATTGCTCTGAAATCGGCCATTTTCGGCCATGGTTGTCTTCTTCCCGAAGCTGTGAAGTTTCTACACAGACTGCACCAGATCTGAGGCCGGAACGACCGTTCCCGTTTGGCCTTGGTGCCCGGAACGGCCCTTCCCACCAAGGGCTGATGTCAGCAAGCGAGAACGGGAAGGGCCATTCTCGTTTTTGCCTTGAGATGGGAACGATTGTTCCCATGCTCGCTAGGTGGCTTCTGGGAATGACCGCTCCCATGCTTAGTTATGCATGGGAATGGCCGTTTCGGAGCTACTGTTACACTTTGCACTTGTCTTTTTCGTGTTTTCTTGATCCGTTTGAATTGCTTTATGACTTATATGCTTTAATATGATTTCGAATGCTTTTTTAAACCTTAATACTTCGTTAATTGCATGATTTGGTGGAATATATGAATTATGGTACGTGACCTATGTGTACACTTCATTCCATATTACTTATCATTCATCTCCAGATACGCCGTGCGTCTTACATGGTTCATATGGAGTTTAAGTCTGGGCTTCCGTATGTCGTGTCACAGAGTTTGGTGGTGCCGGTGGGCCCGAGGTTTAGAGTGATTAGCCCTTCACACTCTCAGACTCTACTTACACAAGGTGAGGTTTATGATTTGGTATAGTTATGAGACCTATGGCCTTTACATGCTAATTTCTACCCTTGTATGTGAGTATACCTTACTATAGATATATATGTGTTGGATATGATATGTTTATGACCTTATACGTGCATCCTGCGTGGGTGGGTGCCTTCGGGCTATATCCCCGCAACGTGGGAATGTATGTACGTGCATACCGCGTGGGCGGGTGCCTTCAGGCTATATCCCTGCAGCGTGGGAATATATATAAAAACCAGTTTTTGAGGCATATGTAAGCTATTTTGGAAAAATCAGTTGTGTTATGTTTCTTCAGCGAGTTGGCCATGTTATATGGTATTTGTTCTATTCTGTTCTATTCTGTTATTGATCCTAGGAGCTGCGGGTAATGGGTCCCCCGGGACGGTGAGGGCCATCGGGGTATTTATCCATAGCGTAGTTCCATTTGAGATATCTTCACGCGACCGGTGCTTTAGGGAGGGTGTGGTGTCTTTAGCCTTCGGCTAAGGCCGGGGAGGACACTTATGGGTTCGCTACCCCTTGTGAGTCTTTATGTTATAGATGGTTAGGGCCAACGCGTAGCTCTTCCATCATTGGAGTAGAGGATGGATTAATTTTGCTTTATGTCCTGAGGAGTAAATGTTGGAAGCTCGTTCTCGCTGAGCAGTTGATTTGTCATGTATGGAATCATGAATCGAGATATAGTCTTTACCAAAAATGCCTTCTAAAGTTACATCTACATCTATTTGGGTTAGTTTGAAATGTTTTGGTATGCAACACCTATCCTTGGTTCAAGAGTCCATCCTTTTATTCTGTGCTATGCTCTTTATATACATATATTGTGGGTGTGCGTTAGCCCACTCGCTCAGTCAGTTGACTGACTCCTCGTTTTATCTTTTAGTTACAGGTTCTTTTGGCTTGAGCTAGGCGGAAGTGAGTCTTCTGAGTCACACTTGTCGGTCTAGTGGTGTTAAGATGCATTTGTGGCATACTTTACTTATGTTATATATTTATGTTTCACACTTGAAGGTTATGTTTATGTTCTACTTAGACTTAAACCCATGTGGGGTTTGTAAGCCAGTAATTGAATGCTATTAGATATTGGTGATACTCATGCTGATTATTATATTGGATTATAAATTGATATTCGGGATTAGGTATCTATGCTAGTTAAACCCGTCACTTGTTCTGCATGTTATTTTAATTACTTCCGCTATCTTTTGATGATTGTTTTAAATTGCTTCCGCGCTCTGAGTTTGTTGAGTTAGATCCGCCTAGCCTAGTGTGTGAGTTGGCCTCCCGTTCACTGTGATTCGGATTCTGGCATGGACTTTCTATTTCATGACCGGGTCTGGTCCTAGTGCGGGTGATGTGGTACCCTCCGTCTGGGGTTCTACATCCTTAAGTCGTATAGAGCTCTTGGTTGCAAAACCGAGCTCTTAAGTCGTGTTGAGTCTGTCTAGGTCATACGGCATAGGAATAACTACGCATTGCATTTGTTTGATATGATATTTTGACCTTTCGGCATGAATTGTTACATTATGACTTTTATTATGCAACATCTTATTTTATGTGCTTTATAAATTGCAACTGATTGTTGCATTTACGTAATATACGTGTTACATTTCATTTGCATCTTTAACCCACATGCATCGAATTTAGTGTTTGAATTTCAGGGTGCCCTATGAGTCAACACTGAGATTTCCCTCCGTCAACACTACCTATTGACACTACAACGAAAACATATCATAATTCGAATGTAACACCCCGTCTTCTCGGCAATCCAGGTACGATGTCTCAGGAGAGTTTAATTCAGTAATTATGTGATTAGCATGCCTTACGTGTCAATTTGTAATTTTATTTAATCATGTGCGCTTTAGAATTTATTAAATGTACTTGTACTCAATCGTCCAATATTTGCCGATTAGGGCCTAATTTTAATTAGGGTGCTTTAGCCCTCGTGGCTACCTTGAGCTCGGGAATTCAAATTCAAATTTTGACCTTGTCATTGAGGATTCGGATTCGATGAAATTAACATTTTAATTCTCTAAAGCCGTTTGATACCCCTACCATTTTAAAATCCGATCCGAGTGGACCGGATCCTTTTTGACCCGCCCCGTAAAACGACCCGTTTCAGCCCTTTATGGCTGAAAATATCTCCCCTTTTTTCCTCATTTTGGAACGATCAAAACAAGGCAAGAAAGGAGAAGAAGAAAACCTCCCCATTTGGCCCTTCAAGCTTTGGCTCAAGCTTGCGAGATCCGACCAGCCGATCGAAGATTCAAAGTAAGATTTGTGATCCTCTCCTTACGTGGTTCGATTCTACCGATTGAATCTTGCTTTTCTTTCTTGATTCTATGAAGTTGGAGAAGATGATTAATAGTATGCTTGTATGAAAATTTGATCTCTTGCCTTCATACTTGAATTATATGATCTAAATTTGATATATGTTCTTCTTTTGAGCTCTCTTGTTGCATAAATGTTGAAATTTTCATTGTTGGGTGAGCATCGCATATAACTCCATTAATGGAGCTTAAAGAAGATGAAATGGCAACTTGGTTTCTTGTTTGTTTCATGCCTTAAGTTTAAGATATGTGTTAGAGCATGTTTCCATGAACTTGTGCCTTGATTTTCATTGCATTTGGTTGAGTTTTGAGGTGGTTTTGATCATTGTTGGTTTCCTCCATGTTTACCCCTATTTTTGCGTCTCTTGCTCGTCCATAAGGACTACCCGGGTGGGTAGTTTTGTGTGTTAAAAGTACCCGGGCGGGTAGATTTAGTGCAGAAATTTTCTGCACTGTTTTTCCCCTACCGGGTAGATTTCAACCTTCTTTTTCCCCGGCTGGGTACCCCCCCATATGACCTCGGATTGAGTGGATTTTTATATATGTTCAACCTTATTGAGTCTAGAACAATCTCCAATTGGAATCACCCCAAAATTGGTTCTATATTGTGAGATATAATCGTTTTAAGTTGGTGTCGCCACTTCGCCGAGAGTCTGCAATTGTTCAACTTCAAACCTACGCCATTTTTGACTCGCTTTGAACCACGATTCGAGCCACATACCATTTGAAATATCTATGTGTCTGGTTTCATTTCCATCAAGCAAAACTCAATTCCCATTCCTGAAACTCAAGATATTCCTGTTTTCGTACAGCTTGTCAATTTCGGAAATCTGTCAGCTTTATCCCAATTTCACTCGGAACTCCTTTTTGTGTTCTTATTCCGTTTTTCTTGCATCTGTCCACCTCCAAACTTATTCCTAACTTGTTTTAGAATGTGTGAGTGTAGGTATTTGCTCTTTTTATGCATTTTATGTTTCTTAAGTAATGTGAGTTGTTTGCACAAATCGCTTATGCGCCTTGTTATGTTTTTAGATGCTTCATTATGCATTAATTGTGCACATGAACATGCTTTAATGCATATTATGAATTTGTTAAGCTATGATATGTGTGTTTTTGCACGTCTTGTATGAATTTGATACGTGTATGAGCTTTTGACTAAGTATTTGCATCTCTTACGTGACTAAGGATATGCCATGCGTCTATATGGTTCGTCGTCGAGTCTAAGTTTTGCATATTGTCTTCAGTTTGTCCAGGTGCACCCGGGGTGGTGTTTCGTGATTCGCATTGATTCCGGTGTGAATCCTTTGTCTCATTCTTGGCCACGTCCGTGTAAATGAGGGTTAGGATCTTTTCTTTTAGATCAGTGACCTATGGCCTTAATGTGATGTTTTCTTAACCCGCATGCGAATATATATACTATATGTATATTAAATATGTATCTTATGATATGTTATGAATCTTGTTATTCGATTTCATACGAATTCTTCTGAAATTATAAGTATGGGCATATATAAGCTTAAAATGGTTTTGCAACGAGGCTATGCTCCAAACCGTGTGGTTTCAAGTGAACTATGGATCTCCTTTAGCATCTTATGAATTTGGAAGACACAGAGAGGTACGTGTATAGCATATGCTGAGTTGCACGGTAAGGTATGTTTGTTATGGTATGTTTCTTCAGTATGAGTCATATGTTTCTAGGTTTCAGGAGTTAGGTATGTTTCTTTATGAGACTTATGAATCCTTTTGAATCTTATGAATCCCTGGGCCCCGGAGGTGTGGGTAAGGCAGACCCAGTGCGGGTGTTGGGGTCGCCGGTTATCACCCCTGTGCACACACTCCTTTGAAGTTCCTACGCGCGACTCTGTGAGAGATGGAGAAGGCGTGGTGCTTTGAGCCTTCGGTTGAGGTCGGAGAAGGTATGTTGTGGGTTCGCGACGCCACGTATATTGAGTTGCACGATGTGGGCCCGTAACCCGCGTGCAGACTTCCGGAGAAGGTTGGAATACGGGAATATGAATCTTTGAATTTATGAATCTTATGAATTTATGAGTTTATGATTCTTTATGAATCTTTTGAGTCTTTTGATTAAGGAGTAAGGTTGGAGACCTGTACTCGCCAGGTATTCGAATTCTTTTGTTATGTTGATTATGAAACGGGATAGGGGAGTTTGTTTTCAATATGAGATTTCTACGCAATGTTATGAATCGATCTAAATACAAGAATCCTTATGAGTTACAATATGGATCCGTATGAGTTTTTAATATGAATCCATATGCGTACTTGAATCTATGAATCCTTACGAGTTTTCAAACTTAAGCATATACGAATATATGAATAAGTATGAGTACTTTTGGAAAACGGATTTGGTATGTAAAACCCTATTCCCGGATCATAGGGTTGGGTGTGCGTTAGCCCCCCTCACTCAGTCAATTTGTAGGCTGACCCCTCTCTTTCCCCCCTCAGTTAGAGGTGCTAGGTTTGGGTTCGTGCTAGGCGGCGGTCTTCTTTTGAGTCGTTCGGGTCAAGTCTTTACATTCTGCATCTTTATTGCTTTTGCCTTTTCATTCTGAGGTTATGTATAAGTTTGTAATTTGATTCAAATCTGATATGTATATGATTAGAATTACCCTTGCTGGGCCTTACCTTATGTCCCAAAACTTGGCCTGTGTGCCCAAGTTTGCATGTGGAGTGTATGCTTTAATTTCTGTTGGCCTGTGGCCTTGCATGTGTGTATGTTGATCCTGTGCTTCCGCTTCTGGTTTTCGAATTGTTGAGCACTCTGTTTCAGGGTCTAGACAGCCTAGCTTAGGTGTGTTTTATTTGTCACCCGTTCGCCATGGCTTGGTGTGTTAGCGGAGCTCCCATTCCGTCACACGTGTCGGGCTATGATGCGGGGGATGTGGTGCTCCTCGCTCGGGGTACTACACCGAAGATGAAAGGATTCTTTACCAAGATCAATATTCGTGAAAAGGTTCAGAGTTGAAGGAATGAGATTTGCTATATTGACTTACTATCTTGAAGTCAATTGAAAGATGAAGTTTGATGAATTTTAACCATGAGGATTCGTTCATCTGAAAGTAGGCACCTTGTTGACGAAATGAGTCAATGGAGGAGAGTCTGATCAAGTAGATTCGTTTTGAAGGAGTTTGATGAGCTTTCGCCTTAATGATTCGTTTATTTGGAAGTAGTCATCTTGTTGATGGAAATGAGTTAATGTAGAAGAATCTGATCAAATAAGATCCAATCAAGTTAAAGGGATGTGGATAGGTGACCATGTTACTTAAGCAACGAGCTACGAACCATCGGAGAGTGTTGAAGGTTTTGGTGCCGTTTAGAGTTAACGAACGACAAGATAAGATTGGTTGTTAGCTCTTTGGGTATTTCTTCAAGATGAGATGGAAGACATTGTTGATGTGGGAATAGAACACTTAGATGCCGAAAGACTTTATCCAAGTTTCAGAATCATATATCATGGATTGATTTGGGAAGTGCTTAGCACCACGATCATCCAAAGAAACTCTGAGGTAAATATCTAACTGACAAACGAATCATGGACAACTCCTTGAAGACAAGCAGACTAAGATTTAACACATAAATGAGAATTCTTGGTAGAAACTGAGGATGATTCTAGTTGAGCAATGATTACGGTCTAGTAAGGGTTCAGTGACAAACCAGCCTTGCTGAGTTACCACTCTATGAAAAGACTCAAGACAAAGAGGTTCAGACGACGAGGGTTGCATCATTGTCGGCTTAGTCAACTCCTACTGCTTCATCTTGACTTTCTTGTCATGATTTTTACACGTCGGTTAACGGTAAGCCAAGCATTCATGGCATTTGCATACATGCATCGCTTAAATACTCTTACCTTGTTTTGCTTGATATGGGTGATGACCATTGTTGTTTTAATTGTGATAACTTGGATACCTAATCTAGTATTTGTAACTTGAAATTTCTACTCGTTATAAACCGTTGTTGAAATGAATGAGTTATGTACATGTGTGAACTATTCATGCCTATTTGATTTAAAACTCTCTTGATTGCTCACTAACTTCTCATATAACACACATATATACTGTAACCTTCTTTTATAGGGATTCCATCGCGATATCCCCTTTGAGTTGAGGTATGAGCATTGAATCTGTACTCAAGGGACACCGATGTCAGTTGTATAAGGTACACCAAACAAGCATTGCATACTTTTCGTCAAGTGTTACTCTAATGTGTGTATGTATGAATAACTGATCAGTGGATTTATGTGCAAGAGAGACCTTAGGTTCCCTCTTTTACGTGTTGGAGAGATGTAGGATTCTCTCTATTTATGTGATAGAAAGATGTTGGGATCTTTCTAAGTTTTGTGTGCGAGAGATGTTGGATTCTCTTGTACTTAGATATTCAGAGATGCTGGATTCTCTTGAATCTACGGGTTTGAGGAATGCTGGATTTTCTCAAACTAGAATGTTGGGAGATGTTGGAATCTATCCGACTTAGGTTGAGAGATGGGGTTCTCTCAAGTATATGCTTGAGAGACGGGGTTCTCTCAAATATGTTCTTGAGAGATGGGGTTCATTCTTTTATGTGTGCTCGAGAGACGCGGTTCTCTCTATTGTGGGTGCTGAGGGACGGGGCTCTCTCACTTACGTGTTGAGAGATAGGATTCTCTCTTGTTTGTTGTGGTTACCGACGCTTTGAGCAGGAAGGCCAGTATTTCGAGTGTAGTGGCAGGGATTTTTGAGCAGAGTTCATCTGTTGTGGTTTCCGTGGCTAGGTTAGCCAACATCACGATGCAGCCTGATTTGAAGCAGAGATTGTTAGAGTCTCAGTCTACGGATGCCGAGATTCAGAGATTGGTTGCACGTTCGAGAGATGATCCGGAGACTAAATTTGGGTTTGATGATTCTGGTTTGTTCAGATTCAAGGCAAGGGTGTGTGTGCCTAACCAGCTCAAGAGGGTAACACTTGAGGAGGCACACCGCTCCGGTTATTCCATTCACCCGGGAGGTACAAAGATGTACCGAGCCTTGAAAGAGTTGTATTGGTGGGGTGGCATGAAGAGGGATGTCGCATTCTTTGTGAAGCGATGTCTAACAGGCCAGAAGGTCAAGGCAGAACTTCAGAAACCGGGAGGTACTCTCCAACCACTTCCGATTCCGGAGTGGAAGTGGGAGTAGGTGACTATGGACTTTGTGTCCGGCCTGCCGAGGTCTAGGAGAGAATTCGATGGGATTTGGGTAGTAGTAGACCGTTTGACTAAGTCTGCCCATTTCCTTAAGATTCGGATGACGGATAAGGTGCCTAAGTTGGTTGAACTGTATTGTAATGAGAAAGTGAGGCTACATGGAGTTCCGGCTAGCATCGTATCAGATCGGGACCCTCGGTTTACGGCTAGTTTTTGGCAGGATGTTCAGAAGTGCTTGGGTACAAAGCTTAACTTTAGCACCGCATCACATCCTCAGATTGATGGATAGTCAGAGCGGTTGATTAAGTATCTTGAGGATATGTTAAGGGCGTGTGCATTGGATTTTAAGGATAAATGGGATAAGCACTTGACATTGGTTGAGTTCTCTTACAACAACAGCTACCAGGCTTCGATTGGCATGGCCCCTTACGAGGCACTCTATGGGAGGAAGTGTAGGTCACCACTATATTGGCATATTGAGGATTGGCGATGGACTAAGGAGGATAAGCTCACGAGAGCAAAGGCCTTGGCTAAGAGTGAGAAGACGATTGAGAAGGTTAAGTTAATTCAGCAGAGAATGAAAGCAGCTCGGGATAGACAGAAGAGTTATGCAGATAAAAGGAGAATGCCTCTTGAGTTTGAGGTCGGAGATCGTGTATTCTTGAAGGCATCGCCTAGAAAGGGTTTTTCTCGTATTGGTAGAGGTGGGAAGCTTAACCCTCGATATCTTGGACCGTTTGAGATTCTAGAGAGGATTGGAGAGGTGGCGTATAGGTTGGACCTACCGCCGAATTTGACTGGGATTCATAATGTGTTCCACGTTTCACAGCTTCGGAAGTTCTACCCCGATGAGTCGACGGTTTTACCGGTTGAAGAGGTACAGCTTGAGTCCTATTTGACGATTCTGAAGCACCCGGTTGAGATTCAGGATCGGAAAGTACAAGTGTTTAGAAACAAGCAGATTCCCTAGGTCAAAGTGTTGTGGAGAGATCAGAAATCTGAGGAATCGACTTGGGAGACTGAGGAGAAGATGACGAAGATGTATCCGGAGTTGTTTCTAGCAGCGAATCTGAGGACAGGTTCTCCTAAGGGGGGGGGGGGGAGAGAGGTTGTGACGTCCCGTCCGATAAATCGTACAGGTATGCGTCACGAGAGAGTTTACCTTACGCACTTATGTGATTTAATTCTCTTTTTATGTGTTTAACTCCAACTTTGATTGAAAATGTGACTTAATTGACTAAAATAAAAAATGGTAAAATATGAATTCTTGTATGACAACTTAAGAATGGAACTTGGATGAATTTAAATTAGTTTTCGGAGTTGGATTTAAATAGGACTTGGACCTATTTGTGTGTTTTGGGCCTAACTCAAGTTAGGTGAGTTTGGGTCTTTCGAGACCAATATGAGCTCGGGAATTCGAATTCGAATTCCGACACCACCATTGGACTTGATTCGGTGATTTGGGTCCCATGGAATTTACTTTATATTTTTCGGAAACCGTTTAGACCTTGAACCTTTTAATCTTTACCTATTGGGCCGAAAGTCATTTATTTGAGCCCAAATCCTAATAAAGCCTCTAGCCTCATTTTATATCTTGAAACCCTAACCTAGATCCCCTTTCTCATTTCACTTCAAAGCTCAAAATAGCCTCATTGTGACAGCCATGGAGAAGCTTCAAGAGAGGATGAAGACTTAAGCCATTCCACACCTTCAAAAGCTCATATCTCCCTCGTTTCTTCATCATTTCAAGAGCCAAGGTAAGCTACGAATTTCCCTTGATGTGTATTTCATTTCTATCCATGAATCTTAGCATGAAATTGAATGTATGAGCTTATATGAGGAAGTCTTGTGAAAATGGTGATTTATGCCCAACTTGAAAAATGTGGCTCTAATGGTGAATCCTTGAGTTCTTGAGAATGAATATGTGCTTCTCCATGTTGAATATATGCTATAGTTTTTGATGGTATGAAAGGGAGTGAGTTTGGATGCATCTTACCATGATTGAAGCTTGATTTTCATGAAAATGGGTTGTATGAGTTTTGGCCAAAATCACCCTTGTTCTTGAGCTAAATTGATATTTATGTGATAATATATATGATTTTCGTGGAAATTTTATGGTTTAATTGGTGTGGAATCGGCCATTTTCGGCCATGGTTGTCTTCTTCCCAAAGCTGTGAAGTTTCTGCACAGACTGCACCAGATCTGAGGCCGGAACGGCCGTTCCCGTTTGGCCTTGGTGCCCGGAACGACCCTTCCCGCCAAGGGCTGATGTCAGCAAGCGAGAACGGGAAGGGCCGTTCCCGTTTTTACCTTGAGATGGGAAGGACCGTTCCCATGCTCGCTAGGTGGCTTCTGGGAATGACCGTTCCCATGCTTAGTTATGTATGGGAATGGCCGTTCCGGAGCTACTGTTACACTTTGCACTTGTCTTTTTCGTGTTTGCTTGATCCGTTAGAATTGCTTTATGACTTATATGCTTTAATATGATTTCAAATGCTTTGTTAAACCTTAATAATTCGTTAATTGCATGATTTGGTGGAATATATGAACTATGGTACGTGACCTATGTGTACACTTCATTCCATATTACATATCATTCATCTCTTGATATGCCGTGCATCTTACTTGGTTCATATAGAGTTTAAGTCTGGGCTTCTGTATGTCTTGTCACAGAGTTTGGTGGTGCCGGTGGGCCCCGAGGTTTAGAGTGTTTGGCCCTTCATACTCTCAGACTCTACTTGAACAAGGTGAGGTTTAGGATTTTGTATAGTTATGCGACCTATGGCCTTTACATGCTGATTTCTACCCTTGTATGCGAGTATACCTTACTATAGATATATATGTGTTGGATATGATATGTTTACGATCTTAGCGTGCATCCTGCGTGGGTGGGTGCCTTCGGGCTATATCCCTGCAGCGTGGGAATTTATGTGCGTGCGTCCTACGTGGGCGGGTGCCTTCAGGCTATATCCCTTCAGCATGGGAATATATATAAAAACCAGTTTTTGAGGCATATGTAAGCTATTTTGGAAAAATCAGTTGTGTTATGTTTCTTTAGCGAGTTAGCCATGTTATATGGTATTTGTTCTATTCTGTTCTATTCTGTTGTGGATCCTAGGCGTTGCAGGTAATGGGTCCCCCAGGACGGTTAGGGCCGTCAGGGTATTTATCCATTGCGTAGTTCCATTTGAGATATCTTCAAGCGACCCGTACTGTAGGGAAGGTGTGGTATCTTGAGCCTTCGGCTAAGGCCGGGGAGGGCACTTGTGGGTTCGCTACCCCTTGTGAGTCTTTATGTTATAGATGGTTAGGGCCAACGCGTGGCTCTTCCATCATTGGAGTAGAGGATGGATTAATTTTGCTTTATGTCCTGAGGAGTAAAGGTTGGAAGCTCGTTCTCACCGAGCATTTGATTTTTTATGTATGGAATCATGAATCGAGATAGTGTTTACGAAAAATGCCTTCTAAACATATATCTATATCTATTTGGGTTATTTCGAAATGTTTTGGTATGCAACACCTATCCTCGCTTCATGAGTCCATCCTTTTATTCTGTGCTATGCTCTTTATATACATATATTGTGGGTGTACGTTAGCCCCCTCGCTCAGTCCGTTGACTGACTCCTCGTTTTATCTTTTAGTTGCAGGTTATTTTGGCTTGAGCTAGGCGGAAGTGAGTCTTCTGACTCACACTTGTCGGTTTAGTGGTGTTAAGATGCATTTGTGGCATACTTTACTTATGTTACGTATTTATGTTTCACACTTGAAGGTTATATTTATGTTCTACTTAGACTTAAACCCATGTGGGGTTAGTAAACTAGTAATTGAATGCTATTAGATATTGGTGATACTTATGATGATTACTATATTGGATTATGAATTGATATTCGGGATTAAGTATCCATGCTAGTTGAACCCGTCACCTGTTCTGCATGTTGTTTTAATTACTTCCGCTATCTGTTGATGATTGTTTTAAATTGCTTCCGCGCTCTGAGTTTGTCGAGTTAGATCCGCCTAGCCTAGTGTGTGAGTTTGTCTCCCGTTCGCTATGATTTGAATTCGGGCATGGACTTTCTATTTCATGACCGGGTCTGGGTCCTAGTGCGGGGGATGTGGTAGCCTCCGTCTGGGGTCCTACAATAACTGGGGAGGCAAGGGCCGACGGTGATTGCATGTACTAGTTCCAACCAAACTACGGTGATATCGGACCTCGCTAGGAGATTAGTGGGGAATGGGAACTAAGTGCCCTTGGGCGATTCATGTACCCGCATTAGCCTATGTATGGACCGGTGGTCGGGTCTTGTAATCCCGTCCACCACCTGGAGAGAAAAGGTGTATATGTAGGATTATGATCATGAATATGAATGTGGACAAAAGAAATGTATGATAATAAACGAATTATGAAATGATTACACGAAGTGTTGGTTGGAGATTATGCACGCCCACTCGTCGGGCCACGTAACCCTATGAATACTCATGAACGAATATGATTGCCGTAATTCCGTTGATGCCTTCTTTGTTTTGCCCACTTGGGAAATCTTTATCAAAACTTCAAATGGGATTAGGATTTGCATGTGTATGATTAAATTCCACAATATTTATACTTATGCCCTGTTTTATACCCACCAATCTCCTATAGACTTAACCCGGTTTGTCTTTAGTTGTTTTGTGCAGGTGATAGGAGGAGCTAGGCGGGAATTCGAGTCGTGTGCTTGAGTCTTGTATTCATATCTAGCTCTTTTCTTTTGGGTTTACATACACTCATCACATTTTATATTACGCTTATGTTATGGAGCGTTACGTTTTGTTAGGCAGTGCGGGCCATGGATTACTTAAATTGAACTTGTATATCTATTTTGGAGCTTCACAGCTCATTATATATAATATATGTTAGTTCTTGCTTCCGCGTCAAATTATTACTCCGATTTTTATTATGTATGGTTATCAAATGGTTTTAGGGTTAGCTCCCGCCTAGCATAGTGTGTGTGTGTTTGTCCCCGTTCGCCGTGATTTGGCACGTGTCTGGACTTCCATTTCATATACGGGTCGGGGTTTCGGTGCAGGGAATGTGGTACCTTGCGCTCGGGTGCTACATAGAGGGAGTGACCCCCATTACCAACCCTTCACTTTGAATTTTATGTGTGATTTTTTTTGTGTGTTTGTGCATGTAATATGCGTTATATATTATGTGGGAGTGTACGTACACATATATATATATATATATATATATATATATATATATATATATATGTTATGTGATGTTTAATTTATTTGGAATTAATTTGTTATCTATTTCACGTTCTTACATATTTAAATAATTTAAATGCCTTTATTTTGTTTATTTTATTATTGTAAACTTGATATATTTGCGTTATAATTGTTATATGAAATTCATGACTTGAATTGCTATGAATTATGAAACGTTTGAACGTGAAACCTTCAAGTATGGAACATATTGAATGAACTACTTGGTTTTACGGCTTCATAATGTGATTTATACCTTGTATGCATCTCATATCATGAGCACAACATGCCGTGCGTCATAATTGGTCATTTTGAGTCCCACACTACCTCTTTTGCATAGATTTGGGTCCGGTCAGAGACGAATGCAATCCTTAAAGCTTTTATACTTCTTATTTTGTCGTTCAAGGTGGGTTTCTCTTCTAATAGCGATAACCACCTAATATACCATTATATGAAAGGTTTTGAGCCAAATTGGTATATTAGTATATCGAGTCTTTTCTCGAGTAAATGATTTCAAATGTCAGCTTTTCTTTCATGAATTCCTAGCCTATTATTTTGGCGAGAAGCATGATATGAAAACACGGGCCCAGGAACTTAGTATATGTGGCTATCCAGGGAGGCAAGGGCCGATGGTGATCCCATATACTAGTTCCAACCAAATTTACAGCGAAACCGACCTCGTTAGGTGTTTTGGCGGGGAAGGGGAACCAGGCTTTTGAGGATTCATGTACCTCACTAGCCACAATGATAAGTATAGGTGGTCGGGCCTTGTAAACCCGTCCACCAACCGGAGGAAAAAGGTGTATATGTATGATTATGATCATGTTATGAATGTGCACTAAAGTTACATGTATGATAACCCATGAATTATATTTGTGATTATACAAGGAGTAGGTTGGAGATTATGCACGCCCACTCGCCGGGCCTGGAAACTTATGATTAAATATGAATGAATATGATATTTATAATCCCGTAGATGTCCTTCTTGTTTTACCCACTTGGAAAATTTGGTAAAAACTTCATACGAGATTGTGGCTTGCATGTACATGTTTAAATTCCGCGATATTTATACTTATGCCCTGTTTTATACCCACCAGTCTCCTATAGACTGAACCCGGCTTATTTTTAGTTGTGTTGTGCAGGTGTGAGATGAGCTAGGAGGGAATTCGAGTCGTTGTGTCTCGCATTTGTTTCTAGCTTTTATTTTGGGTCTCACACACTCATATTTATAATTATGACTTTTGTATATGACTGATGACTTGAGTGTACAAGTTTTGAGCCGTGACGGCGTGTAAATGTTGTAGATAATCTATTTTTGGAGCTTGCATGCTCATTGTAAATAATATATGATAGCTAATGATTCCGTTTTAAATTTTACTCTGATTTGATGGTTTAAGGGTTAGTCCCGCCTAGCATAACGTGTGTGTTGTGTCCCCGTTCACCGTGATTTGGCACGTGTATGGACTTTCCATTTCATATACGGGTCGGGTCTCGATGCGGGGGATGTGGTACCTGGCGCTCGGGTGCTACATCCTTATGTGGTATGAGAGCCTAGGGTTGCAAAACCCAAGCTTTCGTGTCTTGTCGAGTCAGTCTAAGTCGTACGGCTTTAGGAATAACTTGTCAACGTGTTGCATATGCATTTCTTATGTGATTATGTGCCTAACTCTTGATTTTGTTTGAATTATTTGCATTCTCATGCATGGACTGAAATAGCATGCATTTCAGTGTTTCTTTGATAGGTTATATAACACCCCAAGCGGTGGGGCATCACACCCCCGCACTATGACCCGACACGTGTACGAAATGGAGAGTCTGCACACGCACCAAGTCACAGCGAACGGGTGACTAACGAAAAACACACCCACTAGCTAGGCGGTACCTAACCCTATATAGAAAAAAATAAGCGAAACATGATAGCGGAAGCAATACAAAATGGCAACTTTCAAAAACTTTCATACATGAAACATATTGAGCAGTACAGAAATCAAAATCATCTACACTGGTTCAACTAATCCAAGCACCTATCCTAACCTGTCCCGATTAATCAAACAACAAAACGGGTTCAACTAATCCAAGCACCTGTCCTAACCTGTCCCGAATTCCAATAAATCAAATCATACGTGCAACCTGCTCACAACATATGCTATACAAAATTCACAACTTATAAATCGGAGCATAATACTTAACAAACTGAAACGTGCAGACACAGACTCAAAAGACACGACACACCCCCACCTAGCACGAACTCCAACGACCTCCAAAGCAAAGTCTGCGAACTAAAAACATAAAAGGGGAGGGGTCAGTCCAAAGACTAAGCGAGGGGCTACTCACACACACCTACATATATATAGAGCACAGCACTTAGAAGAAGCAACGTTCGTGAATCCGGGGTTAGTTTTTGCATGCCAAAACATTTTCCCGTGATAATATACATATAGGGTGACTTATCAAAACAGAACGAACAGAATTTAACTTATGTAGACTTAGCACACGTATCAGAACATAACTTATTCGGTTAATAACAAAATCTAATTTTTATCTTAACTTAAGAGTCTACCCCCGTTTCACGAACTTACAACCGACAGACATAACAAAACTCGGCGGGTACGAATACACACCAACCAACTCATTCTTATCACACATGTGCATAAGCAGACGAAATCAGAACCAACGCACCTCCTTCACACCGGTGATGGAAGGGTTGTACATACCCTAACCATCCACACATATATGTCAGGGTAGTGAGTTTCGCGACACTCACTTCCCAAGGACTCCGTCCCCCACCTCCCTCCGAGTGGGTTTCGGGTTGATCCTATCAGAATGGAGAAGTGCAAAGGGGTTGTAACCGGCTACCCCATGGCCGTCCCGGGTCTCCCTTATCCACAACTTCGGGGCCCATTACACAGAAAAACACACATATATCGGAACTTAACCCGCCACACGCAGACATACAGACAGACATATCTCATGTATATCGTACTTATCATATCGTACGTACATATCATGCAGACTGACCTCGAAATCATAACATATCAAAACTAAGCATACATAGGCTCGTACATAGCGTTTCTTACTTTCAATTTATGACAAAACCATGAAAGTACATATTTCACACATATCTACATATATACAAGGCTTATAAATCGCACACATTCAAAAACGGGCACATTGCAATAGGGTATAACTATATCCTAACCTCACCTGGTACCAAACAAAGCTAAAGACACAGCCGATGGTTCACCCCGGAACCTGCACGACTCTCTTGTCACCACCCCGGGTGTAACGCCCAGTTTTTCAGTTTTAATAATGTGACGTATTTGTTTATAAATTGCGCAATTTAATTATTTAATTATATGATTAATTGTTTATAAATGTTTATATTTGATTCGAACTACAAACTATTGTTATTTTAATCTAGTTCATTTTATTTCAACTTGATATTCAGTGTTTAACTTCTTAATTTATGTTTCGTGTTACCTTAACTATTTCGGTAATTTCAATATGTTATTAGTTGGTTTTAATTTAATTAATATGGAAATTAAGTTTTAGTAGTTCATTTATAACAATATAAATTCGTTCATGCGCATGAGTGCTCTTTTTGCGCTTCGTTCATATATGTAATGATATCGGATTGGTATGGAATTTTATTATGTCGTAAATATGTGTGTTATGAACATGTCTATATGCTCGGTTTATGTTTTCGGATTCATTTGACGTGTTTACGAATTTATTTTGATTTTTGGAACCAAGTCGGGGGCTAACGAGCAATTAGCGCACCCTTGGTTCCGTACGTGATATCTTGAGCTCGGGAATTCGGATTCGAATTCCGACACCTCCGTTGCCTTCGTATCGACGATCCGGAGACAATGGAACAAGCCTCATACCTTTTTGAGATCATTAAGACCTCCGAAATCCAACCGTAACGAGCAACTCGTGCAAGAGGAACTTCTTTTGGTTGACTAGTCTTCATGGTGGGACCCCATAACACCCCTTAACCAAACCATACCTTAACCATGACTTATTTACCTTGAGTTAAGCCCTTTCTCTTCCCTTTTAGCTGCAAAACCGAACCATATCTCCCTCACTTCTGCTGGGTCTGATCGAGAAAGGAAGAAGGAAGAAAGGAGAAGAAACCCTAGGCCATCCTTGTGATTTTGGAGCTCAAATCACCATCTTCCTTCACCAAATCTTCAAGGTATGAATATTTATGTCTTCTCTACTATATTATGCTTGATTTCATCTATTTAAAACATGATTTGGATCAGATTTGATTAGGGTTCGAATTATGAGATTGGTATGAACTTTTAGGGATTTTTGCTCTTGTGACCTATATGCTTGTGTGGCTGAATTTCTTGCTTATATGTGATCATATGAACTTGTTTCTTGGCTTATTTCTTTCCTAACTGATAGTATATGATGTTAGGAGGATTTCATCTCTTGACCCTTTTTATGAAATTATGAGATATGGAGCTCCAAGCTTGATGTTCAAACTGTTTCCCCTGTTTTCGAACTGCTGTGTGAGAATTGGTGTTGTTGCATGATCATATGGCCTCCATTTCGTGTGAAAATGCATGGAGTTGATGTACACTCATTGTTCTATATGTTAGCATTCATGCCTTAAGTATTTGGTTCCATTTGAAGCCTCAAAACCGCAAGACATGGCCTGTTCTTATGCATGATCTTTGACAGAATTGTCGCTGTTGAGTTTGGTAACTTGTTGGTCCTTCTAATGTGCTTTAAATTGTACCATTTTGCATATATATGATGTATATTAGTTTTTTGGTATGTTAGCATGCATTCCCCAAAGTTTCAGATCCAAATTCAAGCCCTAAGTACTTGATCAAGGCATGATAGAATCATTAGGGCTCATATGTCCGATTGTAGCGACCCAGTTTTGTTTCACGGTTTCGATGATCTTAACGTGTGATTTAGCCTTTCCACTCTAAATGAAAAATGTTCATAACATGTCAAATATGTTGTATATTAAGTTTCAGAGCATTTGGAGTTCATTTGGTATGCCTTTGGATTGAATTTGTATGAGTTCAGTTTTGCCGGTAAAATTTTACGTGTGATTTGGTTCTGTACCGTGACACCCCCGTGTCTCATTTACTCATAAGAGTGAGACACGGGCGTGTCACACCTTCTGGGCAGCTCTGTACTGAGCCACGCCCGTGGCTCAGTTGGGCTAGGGTTGGTGACACCCCCGTGTCACTTCCCATGTGCAGTCTTGGTTGCTTCCTTTTCGGTTTTTGATTTGTTTCACCTCCTTAATGACTTTATCTCCTTTTGTGTTAAACTATGAACTTGTTTTGCTATGTGTTAGGAGTATTGTGGTTCAATTTCGTGGCAATTGGATGAGTTATAGGTATGCTTTTGCTTATTGCCGTTTATGTGTGTTTATATGTCGCTTATGAATCGCATCACTTATTTTCTATATCATATGGTTTCTTCTTGTCGTCAAACCTTGGATATATGCTATGTTATGTAATATGAAGTATGTAGTAGCATGTTGGGAGAGTTTGAACATGTTCTATGCTTCTATTTGAGTTCTTGAATAAATTGAATGGTGATATGAATTGAATGATCTATGATTGAATAAGTGAATGAATTGGTTATATGATTTTCATGACTTAATATGATCTTTATGTCTTCATATCATGTGTGAGCATTGCCGTGCGTCATATATGGTTCATTTAGAGTCTTGAGTCTCACGAACACGTCTTGTGGTCTTTTGTACAGTTTATCTCCAGGGTGGAGAGCTTTTGATCGTTCAGGCACTTGGTGCTCGATCCTTGTTTCTTCACGGTTAAGGTGAGGGTGTTTTCGTTTTAGCTACGTAATAAACCCTACAACCCTTATGTGAAAAGCTTTGGCAAAAACCTTATAACTATATATATATATATGGTTTTCAAATGAAGCTATCGAGTAAATTCTTCTGAATTATACGTATGAGCGTATATAAGCTTATAAATGGTTTTGTAACGAGGCTATGCTCCAAACCGTGTGTCTTTATGCTAGCTACGGATTTGGATGACACGGAGAGGTACGTATATAGCATATGCCGAGTTGCACGGTAAGGTATGATTTCTTATAGTATATCCTATGTACGCATTGATTGTTTTGGCGAGTAACTATTGTTCACGTTGGGCCCGAGGGTAGTGTATTGAGCCAACCGGGAAAGCAAGGGCTGACGGGTAACTCTTGCACTATCCTCACCATTGTGGGATCATCTCTGAATCCACCAGGAGGTTTGGTGGAGGAAGAAATCCCGTACGTGGGAGTCATGCTCCTGACGTACACCGTGCCTGGATGGTTGGGTCTTGCAAGCCCGCCATCACCCGGAGGAAGAAGGAGTTATTGATTGAAATTGCTAATTGTGCACTAAGTTCTATTGCTTGATCACTTAATTAATTACGACTGAATTATTGTACACTGTCGGAGAAAGGTTGGAGATTTGCCCTCACTCGCCGGGCCACTGATTGAATTGAATTAAATTGAGTGTATTGTTAAATTGATTAGTTGTAATCTCGGGCGAGTTATCTTTTACTATTAAACTTATGTTGTTTCTATTTTATGAACCCTTACCCGAGATTATGGCTTGCATGTTACTTGCGCGAATATTTATTTATAAACCCCTCACTCAGTCTGTGGTAGACTGACACCTCACACTTTTCAGGTACTGTCAGTGGCGTGCTAGGCGGGAGTTCGAGTCGTGTCCAGTTGTCGAGTTGAGTCTAGCATTGCATTTTCAAGTTCTTGGTATTTTTGGCTTATCATGTTAGTGGTTTTGGGTTATTTATACATGTACGATGTATAGGAGATGATAATGTATTGATAAGTGTTGGTACCTACTATTATATAAATGTTGGTATCTATAAGTAAATATGTAAATATGGTACCTACAAGTATTGATTGCTATTGCTTCCGCTTTTATTGTTCTGAATTGTTTATTGGTAGTATTTGAGGGTACCCGCCTAGCTTTTGAGTTTTTTTTATTGTCACCCGTTCGCCATGAGTACCGGTTCATATATGGACTACCCATTTCATGAGTGAGCTAGACTCATGGTGCGGGGGTGTGGCATCTCGGCGTTCCGGGTGCCACACCGGGTGCACCTGAACCAACTGAACACACAAAACAGACCACAAGGCTCAGACTCAGACAGACAACCACACAGGGACGCACGGCAAAAGCAATCACATAAACAGGATTCAAATTCATATCAATTCATATATTGCACATATTACCAAGTCAAATAAATCACATAATAACATGCTACAAATTCATTTAAATCCACGGGGTCCTAAGCAAGTTACAACTTAGTCACATAATCATTCAAGTCCTCATATAATTTTCCGATGCATAACAAATTCACAATTATTACATAATAGATTAAATTCCAATTTACGTGATTAACATATTTATTTACCAAGTGACAAATTAAAGTTCAATTAATTCAAATCACGCAAGTTCACATATCACATTTCATATAAAAGCACGTAGTACGAGAACAAACAAATGATATAATAACATGTTTCGAATTTCATTTATATCTCACGAAATTACATATTAAATTCTAACCATGCTAAGTTCATATAATTCATTCATGGCACACCCAATTCATATATCACATAACGGATTCAATTTGACCAAGTTTACTTAATTTAAATCAAGCAAATTCATAACGTTTTCAAAATTACACAAACACCCCTTCAAGTTAGACAATTAGCCCAATTAGACAAAAAGGGGAATTCAAATTGCAAATCAAAGCATCCACATATATCATAATTCATTTTATACATGATCTCGTACACATTGGATTACAATTCGATTGACAAATCTAGCAAATCGCAATTAAATTATATTTAGATCAAATAATCAAATAAATCGCAAAAGCACAAATAAATTCGTAGAAATTAAACCGAGTGTCCGATTGACGAACGGAAAGTGGTGATGAACTCACCACAATGGGGCGGACGATCTGTCCGAAGCCCGCCGGAACTCCGCCGCCGGAATAGTGGCCGGCCGCCGGAACGTGCCGGAAAAATCCCGAAAAATCACCCGTGCAAATACTCCTCGTGCTCTTTCCAATTCCTCGATCAATATCTGGAAAATCCAAGCCAATCGTCACCAATTTCAAATCCAAGAATAAGAAAACCCTAAAATCTTCAAACTTCAATTACTTTCAAATCGGTGAACCAAAATGAGATCCGAAAGAGGCATCGGCTTACCCGTGACGAGCTTTACGAAAGCCCTAAGGTAGCTTGTAGGAAAAATCCCCGGAGACCTCCGCCACAGCGAACCGCCGCTGTACCGCCGCGAACCACCGCCAAACGATTGAATCAAGAGCCATGTGATCACAGGCCACTAGTTCTCGCGTTCCGAACAACTTTCGTGAAGGGCCCGAGGCCAAAAGATGTCCGAAAAAGGCCCCCGTTAGCCTCCGAAGTTTCTGCCATCGCACACCTCCCGGAACCACCACCTACGGCCAAAATTCGGTGAAAACGATGCCGGAAATGGACTCAGGGGGTCGGAAAACCTTGGAAAACACTAACCTTGGACTCAGGGGACCGATGTGTCACTGTTCACGCGCGGCGGCTGGAGATTCAGGTGGCGCGTGCGCCGCCGTCCGGTGGCCATTGGCCGCGCCGCCAACGTCATTCGATGCGCGGGAAAGTCTTCTAACTAGGTCCATGGCGCGTGTCGCCGGAAAGGCGCCGGAAACCGCCGGCAAAGTGGCGGCTCCGCCACTCCCCACCTGCGCGACTGAAAATCACGAATATCTCCACCATCGGTCGTCGATTGGTCGAGTTCTTGCTACGGTTGTGACCGCGTCGTCGAGTTCGTCGAAATTGACCAGTGGTTCGTCGAAATCCGTCGAGAAATGAGCGAGATTGAGTTGTGCATGAAAACACACCTTGGGTATGTGTATATGTCGTGAAACGCGGGGACAGAGAGAGAGAGGCTGAAGCTGGAATTATGGCACGCAAAACGAGGATCCGGGTATTATATCTCGGGTCCTCGTACACGAAAACGGTCGGAAGAAGGGGTTAACGACGTCAGAATTGGGCAAACTTAGAGTCTACGGACTCGTCTCGATGCCCCGAACGCGTTGAAGGGGTCAAAATGGTCAAAATCTCATGGAAACGATAAATGACCAAAAAACCCCTAAAAAGAGAAAATTACAAAAAGGCCCCTAAACTCTTAAAGAGTTCAAAATAGGGCCACGAAAAAAATAAAATCACATAATTAAACACATTAAAAGGTTGAAACATGGCGTACCTTAAAAATCGAACAAGCGGGATGTTACAGGTTACCTCCAAGAAGAGACAGACATAGGTCTCCGGATCGGCGCCGTTATCGTAACTGATCACCATCCCCACAACAACAAGAGCCACAACAACCACAACCGCCTCCAATGAACATGGAGAACTTTATGGAAGCGGTCTTCAATTATGTTGAGCACCGAAGGGCTCATGCTCATCTACCACAATAAGCTGAGCAACAACCGGCACCTCCACCGAACAATAATAGGGATTCCCATAGAGTATTTTTGAGCTATAACCCTCCTCGATTTTCTGGTTCTATCGATGATGTAGTTTTAGAGGGATGGTTGACTAGGTTAGAGAGAATCTATGGAGTTCGACAGTTTACCACGCAAGAACAGGCTCAATTCGCCATTTTCCAACTACATGGCGGGGCATATGATTGGTGGGAAAGGACGAGGTAGAAGCTGGAAGTTGATGGAGAAGAAGTTACGTAGGAGGTCTTCACGAGGAAGTTTTGGGAGTGGTTCATGCCCAAAGTTGTCAGGGAAAGGAAGGAGCAGGAGTTCATGGATTTGAAACCCGGCACCCGCTTGGTGGCCCAATATCTTGCTACTTTTAATAAACTTGGAAAGTTTGCTCCTCAAATTACTCGGGATGAGAAGAGGAAAGCTAAGAAGTTTATCGCAGGGCTAAGCCAGGATATGAGACATGGGCATGCAGGTCATAATTTCGAATCCTTTATGGATACGGTCTATAGAGCTTTGGTGCAAGAAGAAGAATACAAGAAAAAGGATCCGGTCTTTAGGGCACCGATGGGAAGAGGCTCCGGATCAAGTGCGGGAAAGAGACTGATGGTTTACTCCCCCACCCAAGGGTCCTTTTAAGAAGTTATGAATGGGAGGACCAACCCCACAAGCTCCAAAAGCTCTACCTGCTGCACCTTTAGATCGAAAAGTTCCAAGCGCGGCTCGATTGGCTCAGTTTCCGTGTGCACGTTGTGGAGGGCTAACCCACAACTACTACAACTTCCGAAGAAGGTTGGGTTTATGCCTCATTTGTGGAAAGGGAGATCATATGGCAGATGTATACCCCGACAAGAATTCGGGATTTCAAAGAGTAGTTCCGAAGCCTATGATCCAAGCACGTGCTTATGCCCTTGAGGGTGAGGAGCAGGAGGCAGAGGTTGATTCGACCGCTGTGGTGGAAGGTACCATATGTATTCATACCACGAACATTCATGTACTTTTTGATCCGGGGTACCACACATTCCTTTATTTCGTTTGAACTTGCTGCTTCTCTGTTCTAGTCTATTACTTGTTTAAATTCTTGTTATTTGTTGAGTTCCCCTCTCGGTGGAAACCTTCGGACAGATCAAATTGTTCGGGGTTGTCTGGTGTTGTGGGAAGGAAAAGATTATCCAACAGATTTTATTGTTATGCCTATGAAGAAGTATGGGATTAAATTGGGTATGGATTGGTTATTTCGGCATCGGGCCAAGGTTGATTGTTTTACAAAGAAGATTATTTTGGGTGAAGAATTAATTGTTGGTGTTGGTTTGAAATCGGTACCTCTCTTGTCTTTTACAGAAGCACACAAGTTGGTAAGGGAAGGAGCTACGGGATTCATTGCTTATCTTCTTAATAAGCCGAAAGATCAAGTAAAGTTTGAGGATACCGCAGTTGTAAAGGAATTTCCCGATGTGTTTTCAGAAAGTTTTGGTCCGTTGCTGTCGGATCGAGAGATTGAATTTGTGATAGATTTATATCCGGGATCCGAGCCGTATTCTAAGACCCCTTATCAGATGGCACCTGCCGAATTAAAAGAGTTAAAGATTCAACTGGAAGAGTTTCTTAAGATTGGATATATTCGGCCAAGTTCTTCACCTTGGGGTGCACCGGTTCTTTTCGTCAAGAAGAAAGACGGGACTTTAAGAATGTGTATAGATTACGGGGAGCTTAATCGGATGACAATAAAAAATAGGTATCCTTTGCCTCACATTGAGGATTTATTTGACATGTTACAAGGTTCGGGGGTATATTCGAAATTGGACTTGCGGCAAGGATACTACCAATTGAAAATCCGGGAAGAGGATATTCCAAAGACGGGATTTAACACCCGGTACGGGCATTATGAGTTTATAGTGATGCCCTTCGGATTAACTAATGCTTCGACTGCTTTTATGGATATGATACATCGGATTTTTCGGCCCTAATTGGATAAATTTGTAGTAATACTTATTGATGACATTCTTGTTTATTCGAAGACTCCGGAAGATCATGCTTGGCATCTCAGAATTATGTTGGATACCTTAAGAGAGCACCGGTTATATGCTAAGTTTAGCAAATGTGAGTTTTGGATTGACCGGGTAGCATTTCTAGGCCACATTATCTCAATGAAAGGTGTGGAAGTAGATCCTTAGAAGATTGAGACAGTTACTCAGTGGCAAAGCCCGAAGAATGCCTCAGATATAAGAAGTTTCTTGGGTTTGGCAGGTTATTATCGGAGATCCGTGCAGGACTTTTCGAAGATTGCTGCCCTTTTAACCCTGTTGACTAAGAAAGAGGCTAACTATGAGTGGGACGAGGCATGTGAGGCGCGCTTCCAACTCTTGAAGGAAAAGTTGACAACTACACCTGTGTTAGCACTTCCCGAAGGTACAGAAGGATATACAGTTTATACGGACGCCTCAAAGGAGGGTTTGGGATGTGTCTTGATGTAGAATGGAAACGTAATTGCCTACACCTAAAGGAAACTGAAGGAACATGAACAGAACTACCCCACTTATGATCTCGAACTTGCAGCAGTGATCTTTGCTCTGGGAAAGTGGAGCCACTATCTCTACGGAGTTTCTTTTGAGATCTTTTCCGACCACAAGAGTGTCCAATATTTATTCTCTCAGAAGGAGTTGAACAAGAGACAAATGGAAATTCTTGCGGATTTTGAGTGTACAATCTGATACCATCCCGACAAAACCAATGTGGTCGCGGATGCGCTTAGCAGGAAGGCTAGCGTGTCCAATGTGAAAGTGGAAATTGGAGATGAAGTTGAGTCATTCAAGTTAAGGGTTAGTATCCGGAATATCTCGGTTCAGCCAGATCTTCAGCTGAGATTATTTGATGTTCAGAGGGTTGATATCGAGGTTCAGAAATTAGCAGAGAAAACTCGAACAGATCCAAAGTGTCCGTTTGGGTTTGATGACACGGGACTTTTAAGGTTTGAGAACAGAATTGTTGTGCCCGGAGAATTAAAAAGGATTATTCTTGAAGAAGCTCATCGGTCAGGGTATTCGATACATCCCGGAGGGAACAAAATGTATAAGGATTTAAAACAATTTTATTGGTGGAATGGTTTGAAACGGGATGTGATCAATTTTGTGAAGCATTGAACGATTTGTCAAGTGGTAAAGGCGGAACATCAATAGCCATCGGGGCTACTTCAACCATTACCGATTCCAGAGTGGAAATGAGAACAAATAGCTAAGGACTTTATTTCGAGCTTCCCAAGAGTAAAGGGTGGTATTGATGGGATTTGGGTTATTGTAGACCGTTTGACGAAACCTGCTCATTTTCTTGCCATCAGAATGTCCAACAAAGTGAGTAAGTTAGCTAAGAAGTATAATGATGAGATTGTCAGGCCCCATGGAGTACCAGTTAGCATTGTGTTGGATCGGGATCCAAGATTTACTTCCAGGTTTTGGCAAGAATTACAGAAGTGTTTGGGAACACGGCTTCAGTTTAGCACACCTTTCCATCCTCAGACAAATGAACAATCAGAAAGGTTGATTAAGTATTTGGAGGATATGTTGAGGGCGTATGCTTTGGATTTTCAGAGCTCGTGGAACGAGCAATTGCCATTAATCGAGTTTGCTTATAACAATAGCTACCAAGCCTCGATAGAGATGGCACCTTATGAAGCTCTCTACGGATGAAAGTGTATGTCTCCGTTGTTCTTTGATTTGGAAGAATGGAATTGGACCAAACAAGAAGGTGTGAAAAGAGGGGAGTGTTGGAAAACAGCACGGTTAAAGCAGCGGAAGTTTAAAATTTTTTCCAAAAGGGATCGTGATCTTGCAATGTTTGTATCGTAACGTTGGGATATTAAGAAACTTACAACAATTGAAGCTTTCCTGAAATGTTTTCAGCCGCCCTCAAACGTTCTTCAAGCGACATGAATATCCCCGTTTCGTGATTCTTTCTTCGAGATTCCAAAGTAGAAATCCTCTAGAGTATTAATCCATACCAACCTAGATTCAAATCATGTTAGTGAGTATGCTAGTACTGTAACATGCGTATTAAAGAAACAGAAACGAGATTAAATTGAGAGCATGATTAAATCTCTCTTCAAAGCTCCTGTTTGACGAAGATTGAATCTGCCACGCCTTCGAGCTTCGTGCGAGACGTTCCGGACATCCCCTAGACGAACCGACCCAATACTCCCAATAAAATCGTGTTTTTACAATCTAAATACGTCATTAAAATCGAACCATCAGCTCTTCATATACATATGGGGTTTCCTAAACCCTAAGTCTGTTTTAGGAACATGATTCCTAGTTTGACTTTTCTTCTATTTTTCTTTCTCTCCAAGCAATAATATCTTATCTAAAGAAGATGTTATCCTTCTAGAAAGAGCTCCTTCTAATCAAATTAAGAATATTTAATTATTCCAATAATAATTAAATATCTTATCTTAATTATATCTTATTCTAATCAATATTAGAATAAACATTAAATAGAAGATATTTTATATTTAACTTATTTATTTATTCTAATCAAATTAGAACAATTAAATAATTAAATATCTTGAATTAATTCTCCAATTAATTCCATGAAGGGCTTTAGAATTAATTCATTAATTAATTCTAATGGGATAAAATTAATTCCTAATTAATTTTCTTTGGGCTAATTAATTCTCCAATTAATTATGTTATGGCTTTATAATTAATTCACTAATTAATTATATTTAGGCTTAATAATTAATTCTCCAATTAATTAACACATGATCCAATTCCTCAAATGGATCGCATGTCCTAAAATGCTCTCGATCCACACGTGTACTTTACACTGTGGTCTCGTTTTGATCAACTACTTGATCTTTCCATAATACCCTTTGAACCCGGTATTTGTGTGTGACCCTCTAGGTTCAATTTGACTTACTAGTGAGTCTAATTAATTAATCCACTTTATTAACTAATTACCTCACAGATCATACGACCATAGTCTAGCAACAGGTGTGTGACCCCTACCCGAAATGTGAATGTATATTCGAAAGAACCTTTTAGTCAATGTCATCATGTGGGATACGATCCTCCTACCATCCTATCTTTCGATTAAGATCTAGGGCATGGGAATATGGAGAGCCCTACTAACCTTAATCTTAAAACAAAGTTCCCTTCATATTCCATTTAATCTCAATCCAAGAACACCCCATTTTCTTGATGTCTTAATCTAACCACCTTGCGCAAGGATTTTAGGATGGAATCATCAATGACTTGTGTAATAAGAGATCATCTTGCCTACAGCAAGTGTAGGTCCTTTATTCATTCCAACAATTCTCAAATGCCACTTGTGTAATCCCAACATAGGCCGTGGTTCAGGTGTCTATATGGCGACACCCTTTTGAGCCTATATCAAAGATTACAGAGTTAGCTCATATGAGATGTTGGAAAACACGAATCAGAAAGCAGCGGAATTTAAAAAAATTTTCCCAACAAAAGGACCTTGGACTCGCAATCGTGTAACCAAATTCGTAGAGATAGAAAACTTACTTTTCTTTTGTTCTTTCTTGAAGCGTTTCAAGTCACCCAAGAACGCTCTTCTCGCGGTTTGATCCCCTCTCCTTGGTAAAGCTCGAATCTTCAAACTTCTAACTTGAAGTCTCTAGAGAAAGTCCACCAACTTGATCACAATCTAACTAGTAAGGATGCTACTTCTCTAGTTAGTGTTTAGGCTTAACCTAGGGTTTATTTGATCTTGGAGAAAGGAAGGTGTTCAACACATGAACCAAAAGAATTGCCAATTCCCTCTAAAGGGGAGCATGAGCTCCCCTATATATAGGAAAGGGGAGAGGGGCGCCGATCCTAATCCTTGTTGGGCAAGGATTTGGTTCCTCTCTCTCCTATTACTTGATCATCAAGTATTTTCCAACTTTAACTTTGAATTCTAATTCAAGTCAACTTTTAAGAGAGCTAAAAATATCCAAACTATTTTTGGATAATTTTATACTTTATTTATTATAAAATAGATAACTTATTTTATCTAATTAATTAATTCATAATTAATTAACTAGATTATTTTCTCCAAAATTAGACTTTCTTTTTAATTCAAAATTAAACCAAAGTCTATTAAATAATTAACAAATTAATTATTTAATACATATATATATTCAATATATATATATTCACACGTGTGTGACACGTGTCACAGTGACACGTGTCACTCATGTGAGGCACACGTGTGATTTCACACGTGTGGAACCCTCTTGGCCCGATTAACTCGTTTAATCATTTTCAAGCCTCAACTCATGTAACCAAGTTGTTGTGTGTGATCCTCTAGGTTCTCAATTCAATTAGCAGTGACCCTAATTAATTAATTCACTAATTAATTAATCAGTCCACAGATTAAACGACCATAGTCTAGCAACATGTGTTTAACCCCTAGCTGAATTGGAATGTTCGGATTCGACAGAACCTTTAAGTCATTGATTCATGCGAGATACAATCCTCCTACTTACTATCTCTCAACCAAGATCTAGGGCAAGGGAATAATCAGAACCCTAATAATCCGGTCTTAAAGCTAAGTGCATTTCATATCCATTTGATCTCAATCTAAGAAACCCTTTTCTTGATGTCTTGATCTACTGTCTTGGCCAAGGACTCCATATGGCATATGAATGACTTACACAATAAGAGATCACCTTGCAAATGCAAGTGTAGGTCCTTTCTTGATTCTCATTCACTTTCATGAATCACTTGTGCAGCCCCAGCATAAGCCTTAAATCAGTTGTCTAATGCGACACCCTTTAAAGCTTATACCTAAGACTACAGAGTTAACTCATAAAGTGACAAGGAACCTCAAGTCTTAAGGATCAATTAATCACATCAATGACTCGTGAGATATTTCCTAATCTGGAAGTTTCCATTTCCTGAAATAGAAACTTCCTTTCCCATTTAGGAATGTTCTCACACGGGGCACCTCAGTGAACTTACTTATTAAAGTAAGCACCCTCATGTATCACGCACGTATCAACTATACACTTTGCACCTCCAAGAAACAAGGTGGTCCTTCTTAAGGGCGTGATCCCACAAGCAAGCCTTAGAGGAGTCAGCTTGACACTCCCACCATCTGCAGGACTCATGGGCTTGGAGTATTTTACTAATCATGACTTATGTGATATAGGGCTCGTTTCATGAACCATTTCACCTAAATGGTAGAGTCCTAAAGTCATCAGGATTAAGGGAGTTCTCATACATGCACAGCTAAAGTAAACGCATACCAAACAAGAGCATATAAAGAAGTGTTGCCTCAATTCGTTATTTTATTCAAAGATTGTCTGTGATTACAATAAGGAAAAGCACAAAGCGGATATACAATCGGCTTTTAGGGCACTATTCCTAACAATCTCCCACTTGCCCGTCAAAGCCATTCTAAAGCTACTCTAAGTCCCATCTTCTGAAGATGACCTTGGAAAGCTTCTCGACTAAGGGGTTTAGTAAGTGGATCTGCCACGTTCTCTGCTGATGTGACCCTCTCAATTAGCACATCTCCTATTTTGATAATATCACGGATTAGGTGATATTTCCTCATAATGTGCTTGGTCCGTTGGTGAGATCTTGGTTCTCTTGCTTGAGCAACCGCCCCAGTGTTGTCACAAAACACAGTAATGGGGTCTTTCATGCTAGGAACAACATTCAACTCTTGAATGAAGTTTCTAATCCAAACACCTTCCTTAGCTGCATCATTTGTAGCTAAGTGTTCAGCCTAAGTGGTCGAATCTGTAGTGGTTGTTTGCTTGGAACTCTTCCAACTCACTGCTCCGCCGTTTAGGCAGAAAATGTATCCTGACATTGACTTAAAATCATCTAAGTCTGATGCAAAGCTTGCATCGCAGTATCCTTCGACAGTAAGATCTTTCTGACCTCCGTAAACTAAGAATAAATCTTTAGTACTTTTCAAGTACTTAAGAATATTCTTCACGGCAGCCCAGTGACCATCTCCAGGGTCAGATTGGAAACGACTTGTCACACTAAGTGCATAAGCCACATCCGGTCGAGTTTGCATACATTATGCTACCTATTGCTGACGCATAAGGTGTATGAGTCATTCTCTCCTTCCCAAGGTTAGTCTTAGGACACATCTTCTTTGAAAGACATGTACCTACACTCACAGGAAGGTTCTTAACCTTTGCTGACTCCATATTGAATCTCTTCAATACTTTGTCAATGTACATTGACTATGATAGTCCTATTAACCTTCTAGATCTATCTCTATAGATTTTAATTCCAAGGATATAGGACGCATCACCAAGATCTTTCATCTCGAATTGGTTCGATAACCACAACTTAGTCACTTTCATGTCATCCTTCGAATTCCCAATAAGAAGGATGTCATCAACATAAAGTACTAAGAATTGCACTGAGGCTCCAATTCCTTTCTATACACACATGATTCATTCGAAATTTGGTTGAAGCCAAACGCTTTGACCGATTCATCAAATCGAATGTTCCAATTCCTAGAAGCCTGTTTCAATCCATAGATTGATCTTTGGAGTTTGCAAACCTTTTGCTCACTCCCACTGAATGTGAAACCTATGGGTTGCTCCATATAAATGTCTTTATCAATGTCACCATTGAGAAAGGCAGTTTTCACATCCATTTGCCATATCTCATAGTCATAATATACAGCAATGGCAAGCACGATCCGAATAGACTTTTGCATTGCAACTGGTGAAAAGGTTTCATCAAAATCCACGCCGGGTCTTTGAGTGAATCCTTTTGCAACCAGTCTTGCTTTGTAGGCTGCAATGCTTCCATCAACTCCAAGCTTTCTCTTAAAGATCCATTTGCAACCTATGGGTTTGACCCCATCAGGCAAATCTACCAAGGTCCAAACTTAGTTGGAGTTCATGGAATCCATTTCGGATTTCATGGCTTCTATCCACTGTTCAGAGTCAGAATCTGAAAGTGCCTCCTCATATGTTAAAGGATCATTATCCTTTTGAGAGATTTCATGGAAGAATCCATACCATCTCTCCGGCTGTCTAGGAGTTCGTTCAGAACGCCTTAGAGGAGGGTTTTCGTGTGTATCGAAATTCGTGATTGGTTGTAGTTGATTAGTAGGGGACGTCTCTTCAGTGAGTGGCGTGGGGTTACTTTGTACTTCTTCTAATTCTATGATCTTGCCTTTCTTTTCTTTAAGGAACGGTTCCTCAAGAAAAGTGGCATTTCTGGAAACCAACACCTTTTGCTCAGATTGATCATAGAAATAGTATCCTATGGATTCCTTAGGATAACCTACAAAGTAGCATAAGTTAGAACGAGATTCTAACTTATCTCCCACCGTCCTCTTCACGTAATCAGGACAACCCTAAATTCTTAAGTAAGAATAACTAGGGATTTTACCATGCCACATTTCATAGGGCGTTTTGGGGACTGACTTAGAGGGAACTAGATTCAGAATCTTTGCTGCACTTTCTAGGGCATAACCCCAGAAAGAAGGTGGTAAGTCAGTGAAACTCATCATGGAACGAACCATATCAAGTAGGGTTCGATTCCTTCTCTCAGAAACCCCATTAAGCTGAGGAGTTCCCGGAGGAGTCCACTGAGAGATAATCCCATTATCTTTGAGATGATTAAGGAATTCTTCACTAAGATACTCGCCTCCTCGATCAGATCGAAGTGCTTTGATCTTGTGACCAGTTTGGTTCTCAACCTCCTTTTGAAATTCTAAGAATTTCTCAAAAGCTTCAGATTTATACTTCATTAAGTATACATAACCATACCGACTAAAGTCATCAGTAAAGGTTATGAAGTACTGATTATTGTTTCTAGTGCTTACACTAAGCGGTCCACAAACATCAGTATGGATCAAATCCAAAACCTCAGTGGCACGTTCCACAGTTCCTTTAAAAGGAACTTTGGACATCTTTCCTTTGAGACAGGATTCGCAAGAAGTCAACTCTTTGAGATCATTTTCAGAGAATGATCCTAAAGTGTTTATCTTGTTAATTCTGTTCTTGGAAATGTGTCCTAATCTAGCGTGCCATAAGGGAGCTGAAACTTTGTCATCTCTCTTACGCTTTGTTTCTCGTTGTATATTCATAATATTGATATTTTGAGTTAGGTAAAGTCCATTACTTAGAGTACCGATATGAACGGAAGAGTTGTTCCGTTTGATAAAGTATTTACCATTCTTAATATAAGTTTCATAACCTTCACAATCTAATATTGGAACTGAAATTATATTACGAATAATGATCGGTACATAAAGGACTTTATTTAAGACTAACTCAAAACTACCTAAATCTAATCTAATTGTGCCTAAAGCTCGAGCTTCAACGTTTGAGCCATCGCCGATCTTCAAGACACATTCTCCTTCTTTGAGTTGTTGGACTTCACTTAGCATCTGTACATCATTACAGATGTGAGTTCCACAACCGGTATCAAGTACCCAAGAACTAGAATTAATAGAAAGATTTATTTCAACGAGAAAGATACCTTTCTTTAGAGTAGCCTTGTACTCTGGGCAGTTTCTCCTCCAATGTCCCGCTTTGCCACAATGGAAGCAAACATCCTCTTTCTGATCACGCTTCTTCTTTTGGGCCTTCCCCTTCGAAATGCCACCAGTGGGCCTAAGGGGTTTCTTCTTCTTCTTTTGGGCTTTCTTGCCCTTACCTTTAGAAGGCCCAGAAGAGGAAGATGGAGCATTCACCATCAAAACCTTATTGTCCTTCTTGATCGTGCTTTCAGCAGTCACAAGCTGACTAATCAGCTCAGTTACAGTAGCATCAGCATGATTCATGTTGAAGTCAAGGACAAATGGGTTGAATGATGGTGGGAGCGAAGCTAGCAACAAATCCACTGAAAGCTCATCTTTCAGTGGCATGTCCATGGAAGCAAGTTTCTCAGTAAGGGCGAGAAACTTAAGTCCATATTCATGAACACTTGAACCTTCCCTCATTCTCAAGTGGAACAATTCCTTTGAAGTGTTATACCTTGTAACACGTTCATGAGGGCGGTAAAGTTGCTCTAAGTGGTCGTAAATCTCCCAAGCGAATTCCATAGCCTCATGTTGCCTTTGCAAGTCCGGAGACATGTTAGCCAACATAAGGCAACGGGCTTGGAGATTATCATCCTTCCACTTCTGAATCGCATCCCGCTCGACCCGAGTGGGAGCCTCCCCTTCGGGACTGGGCTCCCCTTCGAAGAGAACATAAGTTCTCTTCTCAGAATCTAAAATGATTTTTAGATTCCTCAGCCAATCAGAATAGTTGGGACCAGTCAACTTGTTTGACTCGAGGATCGATACAAGAGGGTTTTTGGTTGCCACTTCAAAACACGTAGAGAATCACAGAATCTACGACCTAAATGGTAAAGCAGAGAACTAGTGAGCATGCTGAATTATAACGATATACAAAAGATAAGGTCTTTAATCTAATGTAGCTCCCACTATTTTTCAAAGATCTAGAATTCCCAAAGATCTAAGAGGAACACGTTTCCCAATGGGTACTAAGATCCTAGGCATTTTACCTCGAACCCACGACTCGCGAACATTCTAAGTAAGAACCCTAGGTAGGTACAACTTACCAATTCTAACACCTTTAGAACTCTTAGTAATTGTTTTTGCATCACCTATCTTTCAATATGGACCCACGACTCGTGCGACATCCATATTTACTTAGGCGTTAAGCTAGACCCATCAATCATAAGATCATGACCAAAACTTAGTTCGAACGACCCACGACTCGCGGACATCGCCCTTAAAACCATGAAATTGACCATGAAATATTGATCATTTAAAATGATCAATTAGGTAACTAAGAACTAATAAGCTCCACTAGCTATCCCACGACTCGCGGACAATAACTAGCTTTACTTACTAAACTTAAAACCTATTGATGGAATGCTAGGAATTTAATTCAAAATTTGCATCTCGAATTAAATACCTATTTGTTCGAATATTAGCTTAATATTTAATGGGAATTTTCGAATCAACCGGAGAGTTGTCCGGTTCGACCTCACCAACATATATGTTATCCAATTTTATTAGTCTTGATTGATGCAAGTACACTTAAATGCATTTCAAACAAGCACACAAACAAATAACATGTCCTAGCATGATACTAATATGTAATAATCATGGGTTCTACCTATCTTATGCGTGATATGTGGGAGCCACTCCACAATCACAAGTTCTAACATACATGCCACATAAACAGTTCAAATCACATAAGGGAAAGCGGTAACAAAATACGAGCCCTATCTCTATTACATTTAACAATTGGGATTCCCCTCCCTAACATTTTGAGGGGTCTTCACTTATGGCCTCCTTGTTACTTGAATGTGGTCCATCTTACGCCTTGGGTGCATTGTCTCCAAAATGAAAATAAAACCTCACCACCTATCTCTACTCTCAAATTACAATAAAAAGAAAAAGACATAAAGTAATAAGGCTCAATCTTCATATTGGCCTTAGACAATTACACGGGGCATACCCCGGCCTCAAAAACAGTAATATGGAAAGCTACATAATAAATCACATAACAGTACGCACATAAGTGAGGCTCCAACCTCAATTGAAAAACGCAACTATAGGGCTCCAAACCCAATTTAAACCATCCATGTGCATAAATTAAAACCATACGTAGATCTAAACCCATGATCACCTAACATGCTTTTGCAAGAATTTAAATTTAACCAATAAATTAAAATTCTCGTTTCAAGTCCTAACGACTTAAAACACGACTAGATGCAATTCTTGTTCAAGAGCCTTTTCTATAAAACCCGAAAAACAATGAACTAATAAAATTCCAATTAATTTCTGAAAATTAATAATTTTATTCTTTCAATATTTTCAGAAAATAAAGATTGTAACTTTTCCAAAGTTTAAATCGATTAAATTTCTAAAATCCCAATTTAAACAATTATTTCAAAAATAATTCAAATTTAATAAATAAAATTTTTCGAAAAAATTAAACCGGGATTGGATTGGACTAAACATGAAAATCAAGATCGCGAAACGAAGGGCCCGGAACGGACTGCACGCCCGCCCGAGGCGCTGGCCTAGGCGCTGGCGGGCGACAGCGGCGGGCAGTCCCGCGCGGTTGCGGGACTTCTGGGCGGGCGGACACGCGGGTCTGGCGTGCTACGCCTTAGCACGTCCAGGCTCACATTTTCGTAACGCGATTTCGTGTTTCGTACTTTTAGTTCAAAAACCAAAACAATCCAAAATTCAAAAACACGAATTAAATTAATTTCTATCAAAACGGTTTTTCAAAAACACAATTTAAGAAAACAGTTTCAGAAATTCAAGAAAAATTACAGTTTCGTAATTCAGGCTTTCTAAAAGAACTCATGAATACCTAATTCGCATCTAAGCCTAAGAATTTCTACCAAATTCCAGAATAATTGAGACGAATCAGAAACACGATTAACGAGGTGGCTCTGATACCACTTGTTGGAAAACACGAATCAGAAAGCAGCGGAATTTAAAAAATTTTTCCCAACAAAAGGACCTTGGACTCGCAATCGTGTAACCAAATTCGTAGAGATAGAAAACTTGCTTTTCTTTTGTTCTTTCTTGAAGCGTTTCAAGCCACCCAAGAACGCTCTTCTCGCGGCTTGATCCCCTCTTCTTGGTAAAGCTCGAATCTTCAAACTTCTAACTTGAAGTCTCTAGAGAAAGTCCACCAACTTGATCACAATCTAACTAGTAAGGATGCTAGTTCTCTAGTTAGTGTTTAGGCTTAACCTAGGGTTTATTTGATCTTGGAGAAAGGAAGGTGTTCAACACATGAACCAAAAGAATTGTCAATTCCCTCTAAAGGGGAGCATGAGCTCCCCTATATATAGGAAAGGGAAGAGGGGCGCCGATCCTAATCCTTGTTGGGCAAGGATTTGGTTCCTCTCTCTCCTATTAGTTGATCATCAAGTATTTTCCAACTTTGACTTTGAATTCTAATTCAAGTCAACTTTTAAGAGAGCTAAAAATATCCAAACTATTTTTGGATAATTTTATACTTTATTTATTATAAAATAAATAACTTATTTTATCTAATTAATTAATTCATAATTAATTAACTAGATTATTTTCTCCAAAATTAGACTTTCTTTTTAATTCAAAATTAAACCAAAGTCTATTAAATAATTAACAAATTAATTATTTAATACATATATATATACAATATATATATATTCACACGTGTCACTCATGTGAGCCACACGTGTGATTTCACACGTGTGGAACCCTCTTGGCCCGATTAACTCGTTTAATCATTTTCAAGCCTCAACTCATGTAACCAAGTTGTTGTGTGTGACCCTCTAGGTTCTCAATTCAATTAGCAGTGACCCTAATTAATTAATTCACTAATTAATTAATCAGTCCACAGATTAAACGACCATAGTCTAGCAACAGGTGTTTAACCCCTAGCTGAATTGGAATGTTCGGATTCGACAGAACCTTTAAGTCATTGATTCATGCGAGATACAATCCTCCTACTTACTATCTCTCAACCAAGATCTAGGGCAAGGGAATAATCAGAACCCTAATAATCCGGTCTTAAAGCTAAGTGCATTTCATATCCATTTGATCTCAATCCAAGAAACCCTTTTCTTGATGTCTTGATCTACTACCTTGGCTAAGGACTCCATATGGCATATGAATGACTTACACAATAAGAGATCACCTTGCATATGCAAGTGTAGGTCCTATCTTGATTCTCATTCACTCTCATAAATCACTTGTGCAGCCCCAGCATAAGCCTTGAATCAGTTGTCTAAGGCGACACCCTTTAAAGCTTATACCTAAGACTACAGAGTTAACTCATAAAGTGACAAGGAACCTCAAGTCTAAGGATCAATTAATCACATCAATGACTCGTGAGATATTTCCTAATCTGGAAGTTTCCATTTCCTGAAATAGAAACTTCCTTTCCCATTTAGGAATGTTCTCACACGGGGCACCTCAGTGAACTTACTTATTAAAGTAAGCACCCTCATGTATCACGCACGTATCAACTATACACTTTGCACCTCCATGAAACAAGGTGGTCCTTCTTAAGGGCGTGATCCCACAAGCAAGCCTTAGAGGAGTCAGGTCGACACTCCCACTGTCTGTAGGACTCATAGGCTTGGAGTATTTTACTAATCATGACTTATGTGATATAGGGCTCGTTTCATGAACCATTTCACCTAAATGGTAGAGTCCTAAAGTCATCAGGATTAGGGGAGTTCTCATACATGCACAGCTAAAGTAAACGCATACCAAACAAGAGCATATAAAGAAGTGTTGCCTCAATTCGTTATTTTATTCAAAGATTGTATGTGATTACAATAAGGAAAAGCACAAAGCGGATATACAATCGGCTTTTAGGGCACTATTCCGAACAATCTCCCACTTGCCCGTCAAAGATTACAGAGTTAGCTCATATGAGATGTTGGAAAACACGAATCAGAAAGCAGCGGAATTTAAAAAAATTTTCCCAACAAAAGGACCTTGGACTCGCAATCGTGTAACCAAATTCGTAGAGATAGAAAACTTACTTTTCTTTTGTTCTTTCTTGAAGCGTTTCAAGTCACCCAAGAACGCTCTTCTCGCGGCTTGATCCCCTCTCCTTGGTAAAGCTCGAATCTTCAAACTTCTAACTTGAAGTCTCTAGAGAAAGTCCACCAACTTGATCACAATCTAACTAGTAAGGATGCTACTTCTCTAGTTAGTGTTTAGGCTTAACCTAGGGTTTATTTGATCTTGGAGAAAGGAAGGTGTTCAACACATGAACCAAAAGAATTGCCAATTCCCTCTAAAGGGGAGCATGAGCTCCCCTATATATAGGAAAGGGGAGAGGGGCGCCGATCCTAATCCTTGTTGGGCAAGGATTTGGTTCCTCTCTCTCCTATTACTTGATCATCAAGTATTTTCCAACTTTGACTTTGAATTCTAATTCAAGTCAACTTTTAAGAGAGCTAAAAATATCCAAACTATTTTTGGATAATTTTATACTTTATTTATTATAAAATAAATAACTTATTTTATCTAATTAATTAATTCATAATTAATTAACTAGATTATTTTCTCCAAAATTAGACTTTCTTTTTAATTCAAAATTAAACCAAAGTCTATTATATAATTAACAAATTAATTATTTAATACATATATATATTCAATATATATATATTCACACGTGTGTGACACGTGTCACAGTGACACGTGTCACTCATGTGAGCCACACGTGTGATTTCACACGTGTGGAACCCTCTTGGCCCGATTAACTCGTTTAATCATTTTCAAGCCTCAACTCATGTAACTAAGTTGTTGTGTGTGATCCTCTACGTTCTCAATTCAATTAGCAGTGACCCTAATTAATTAATTCACTAATTAATTAATCAGTCCACAGATTAAACGACCATAGTCTAGCAACAGGTGTTTAACCCCTAGCTGAATTGGAATGTTCGGATTCGACAGAACCTTTAAGTCATTGATTCATGCGAGATACAATCCTCCTACTTACTATCTCTCAACCAAGATCTAGGGCAAGGGAATAATCAGAACCCTAATAATCCGGTCTTAAAGCTAAGTGCATTTCATATCCATTTGATCTCAATCCAAGAAACCCTTTTCTTGATGTCTTGATCTACTACCTTGGCTAAGGACTCCATATGGCATATGAATGACTTACACAATAAGAGATCACCTTGCATATGCAAGTGTAGGTCCTATCTTGATTCTCATTCACTCTCATAAATCACTTGTGCAGCCCCAGCATAAGCCTTGAATCAGTTGTCTAATGTGACACCCTTTAAAGCTTATACCTAAGACTACAGAGTTAACTCATAAAGTGACAAGGAACCTCAAGTCTTAAGGATCAATTAATCACATCAATGACTCGTGAGATATTTCCTAATCTGGAAGTTTCCATTTCCTGAAATAGAAACTTCCTTTCCCATTTAGGAATGTTCTCACACGGGGCACCTCAGTGAACTTACTTATTAAAGTAAGCACCCTCATGTATCACGCACGTATCAACTATACACTTTGCACCTCCATGAAACAAGGTGGTCCTTCTTAAGGGCGTGATCCCACAAGCAAGCCATAGAGGAGTCAGCTTGACACTCCCACCATCTGCAGGACTCATCGGCTTGGAGTATTTTACTAATCATGACTTATGTGATATAGGGCTCGTTTCATGAACCATTTCACCTAAATGGTAGAGTCCTAAAGTCATCAGGATTAGGGGAGTTCTCATACATGCACAGCTAAAGTAAACGCATACCAAACAAGAGCATATAAAGAAGTGTTGCCTCAATTCGTTATTTTATTCAAAGATTGTCTGTGATTACAATAAGGAAAACCACAAAGCGGATATACAATCGGCTTTTAGGGTACTATTCCTAACATGAGACAGTGTGGAATCTCAAGTCCAAGGATTAATTCCTCACGTCATTGACATGTGAGATATTTCCTAATTTGGATGTTTCAGGGAACTTCCTTTCCCATTTAGGAATCTTCTCAAGTGGGACACTCTCAGTGATAAAGTTCTTGCAACTATCACCCTTATGTATTATGAACGCATCAACCCATGCACTTATCACCTCATGAAATAGGGTGATGCTTCTTAAGGACATAACTACATAAGCAAGTCTCAACAGAGGCAAAGTCGACACTCCCACTGTCTGTCATCCTCATTGACTTGGTGAAGTTTCTAATCCTCGCCTATGGAGTTAAGAACTTGTTTCATGTGTCATTCCCATAATGACAAAGTTCTTAACGGCCTCATCGGATTAGGGGAGTTCTAGACATGCACACGTAATGGAAACACTCAAAACACGTATTGGCACATAAGAAGTGTTCGCCTGTGATTATAATCATTCGTATATTATTCAAAGATTGTCTGTGATATAGGGAAAGTCCCAAAGCATAACAGCTTTCTGGGGCACTATTCCCAACAGGGAGAAGAAAGAAAAACCCTCTAAGGCTGTAAAAGATGCAATAGATAAGGTCCAGATAATTAGACAACAGATGAAGGCGGCTCAAGATCGACAAAAGAGCTATGAAGCTCTTCGGAGAAAGAATCTTGAATTTGAAGTTGGAGATAGAGTCTTTCTAAAGGCTTCTCCACGAAAAAGGTTTTCAAGGATTGGTCGAGGAGGAAAACTAAACCTTCGGTATTTGGAACCGTATGATATTTTGGAGAGAATTGGTGATACAGCCTACCATTTGGATTTGCCTCTAAGTTTGACTGAAATTCATAATGTATTTCATGTCTCGCAACTCCGGAAGTATTACCGAGATGAATCCGAGTTTTTACCGGTTGATGAGGTGGAACTAGAGCCAAATCTTACCTTTGTTCAGAAGCCGATTAAGATTTTAGACCGGAAATTTCAAGAGCTCAGAAATCGACTTATCCCATTTGTCAAGGTTCTATGGAGAAGTGATAAAACCGATGAAGCTGCATGGGAAACGAAGGATAAAATGAGAAAGTTTCACCCCGAGTTGTTTCCGGGCGAGCAGTGAATCCGAGGACGGATTCTTTTAAGGGGGAGAGATTGTAACGCCCCGACTTTTCGGCCATACAGGTATGACGTATGTGTTTACCAAATTGCCCGAATTAATTGTTTATCAGTGTTTTGTATATTTAATTTTATAATTAAATGTTGAAATGTTAAATAATTATATCTTTAATTTTATTAATATTAAATCCATATTTAATTCATTGACTTTGATTTATTTATTTAAAAATGAAATTTAATTTTTGTTATTTAATATGGAATTCTATGAATTTGTAAATGCATTGCTTATGAGTGTTATAATCGAGCTTCGTTCTTATATGATTTGATATCGAAATTTCGTGAAGTTTTAGTATGTTGTAGATTTATGTGTTATGAACATGTATATGTCCTGGTTTTATGTTTTCAATCTCGTTTGGTGTGGTAACGAATTTATTTTGTGTGTTGGAACCAAATCGAGGGTTAGCGGGCAATTAGCGCACCCTTGGTTCCGTATGTGATATCTTGAGCTCGGGAACTCAGAATCGAGTTCCGTCAACTTCGTTGGACTCATATCGATGATTCGGGTCTAATGAACCTAGCCTCATATTTTTTAAGCCTATCTGGACCCCCGAAATTCAACCAAAAAATGAATCGGCTGTAAAGTTTTATCAGAACGTGGGTTACGTCCTCAAACCTTTTGAAGTCTTTGGGCTTCCTTTCTTCTCTCTTAGGAACGATTCCTTAAGAAAGGTATACTCTTCAAAAACAAACAACATTTGTTCAGAACAATTGCACAAACAATATTTGTATATTGTTTGCATAGACTTGAACCAGTTTCAATCTTATCTCTCAATTTCTCCTTCAATTAAGAAGACTCAAGAGAGATACATTCTTTAGAACAAACAATATTTGTTCCAAAGAATTTCAAAGACAATACTATATATTGTTCATATGAACTTGAACTTGTTTCAAGTTTATCTCCCACTGTCTTTTTCTCTTAAGAAGACTCCCACTGTCCTCTTCATATAAGAAGACAATCCCAAAATTCTAAGATAAGAATTATTAGGGAATTTTGAAAGCCACAATTCATTGTAACACCCCGACTCACAGTCGGTACAGGTAAATTATGTGATTTATCAATATTTGCGTTTTGGATTAATTGTATACGACTTATATGAATTATTTGAACTTATATGAATTTATTTGAACTAATGTTGTATGTGATTTATTCGTTTTAATTGAGTTGACCTTATTTGGACCTGTAATTGTTGAACCGAACCAACTTGAACCGGGAACCTTGAACCGAACCCGTGAACCAACCGGTCCAGCCTTAAAGGCTGAACCATTCTTCCTTTTTCCTTTTTACGTGAAACAGCAGTAGCTCTTGTCCAAGCAAGGAAGCCAAACCCCAAGTGATCATTCAAACTTCCCAAGCCAAGATCTCCCTCGTTTCTTCGTCTTTTCTCGAACTTGAGTATGTTTCGGAATCCCCTTGTCGTGCTCGTCATTTCTATGGTTTAATTTCTGAGTTTGGAGTAGGTTTGGTGTGCCTTTGTCTCTCTACGTGAATAGTAAGGGTTTAATGAAAAATGTGAATACTTGCTCTTTGCTTGATGTGTTTGATTCCTAGCTTCTTATATGAGTTGTATATGTTGTATGTGTTGTATTTATTGCATTAAATCGATGGTTAGTTGAGCATTTATTGATGATCATGATTTTAGCTTGAATTTTGCATTCCTTTGATCATGCCTTTTATTCCGTTTTTCTTGAGTTATTTGAGTGTCAACTTGTCAAGCATGATTTATGTGTTTTGTTTGTGCATTTTGAGAGGTTGTGGCAACTTTAAGGATTGGATTTTGGCCATTTTTGGCACCAAATTGGAGCTTCCCCTGTTTCTGCGTTGTGAACTCTGCTCCAGCTTTTCGAACCAGGCCGGAACGGTCGTTCCCGCCCCAGTTTCAAACTGGGAACGACCGTTCCCAGGCCAATTTACTGTTCCTGCCGAGAGTGGGAACGACCGTTCCCAGTTTGTACTGGGAACGGGAACGGCCGTTCCCATGGCCGAAACCCTTCCTTTGTGCTACTGGATCAAATCCACGGGGGTGGATTTTTCCTTTTGGAAAAATCCGCGGGGGTGGATTTGAGGCAGTAGGTTTGGAAAAATCCATGAGGGTGGATTTTTCCCTTTGGAAAAATCCATGGGGGTGGATTTTGCCACTTTTTCTCTTTGCCTTAATTATGCATTTGTATGATTTTAAATGCTTTTCTTTCGCATGTTAGATGTTATAACTTGAGTTTTATTGCTTAACAAATTGTGAATAATTATGTTATGCTATGATTTGTGAATTATATGACCTAATTGTAATATTTTATATGTGAACATGAATCATGCATTTTGCCGAGCGTCCTATTTGGTTCATATAGAGTCTAAGTCTTGGGCTTTTGTGTTTTCTTTTCAGAGGAGGTTCTAGTTGACGAGCCCTAGGCGTAGGTTGTTCACGTCTGCTCGCTTTTTGTCACGCACAAGGTGAGGTTTAGGATTTTTATTAGTTAAGTGACCTAAAGCCTTATGTGGTGTTTTCAAGCCATGCATGTGACTATATATTATTTATATAGATATGTATGTGTTGATTAGAATATGTTTATGACCTTGTGAATACTCTTGCTTTGGAAAGGTATTATATAAGCATATGTAAGCTAGGTTTTGAAAAGGCTTTACAATTCTGTTAGCGAGATTGCCATGAAAGATTTGGCATTTGTTATGATTTGTATGTGTGGATCCAAGGAGCTACGGGTAAGGAACCCTCGGGACGGTTCGGGCCGTCGAGGTTCGGCCTGTGCGTAGTCTCCATCCGATATATCACACGCGACCCCTGGGAGTTTGGGAAGGTGTGGTATTTCGATGCCTTCGGCGTAAAAACCGGGGAGGGCACGATGTGGGTTCGCTACCCCTCGTGAGTCTGTATATGTATGGATGGTTAGGGCCGCCGGTGGCTCTTCCATCATTCGTGTAGAGGTTGGTATGTGTGATTTCTGTTTGTTTGTTCTGAGGAGTAAAGGTTGGAAGCTCGTTCTCGCCGAGCATTATGTTATGTTGTGTTATGTCAGCAAGTATGAATCGGGATAGTGTTTATGAAATGTTTTAACGTATATGTATTTGTTTTGGAAAGTTTTTAGTTTGTAAAACCTATTCCGGTTCATAATTCCACCCTTTGCTTTGTGCTCTGCTTTATATATATAGGGTGTGGGTGTGCGTTAGCCCCCCTCACTCAGTCAGTTGACTGACCCTCATTTACTCTTTTAGTTGCAGGTTTTGGGAGCGTGAGCTAGGCGGAGAAGTGTGTCTTCTTATGCACTTGTCAGTCTAGGTCTCGTTAGGTGCATTTACATACCTGCACTTTATTATTTTGTAGTTGTACAGCTATGGTTTGTATATACTTACTTACTATTTTGTTCGAGCCGTGATGGCTTTTGTACAGGTTTACATGTTGGTACCTATATGTAAATACTATATGACTAATTAGGTGTTGGTACCTACGTATATATGTGATGATTTTGCTTGTTGCTTTTATTTATTCGCTTCCGCGTACTCTGATTCTGTGTTGTTTAGCTCCGCCTAGCCTAGAGGGTGTGTTTGGTCTCCCGTTCGCTATGATTCGGATTCGGGTACGGACATTCCATTTCGTATTCGGATTTGGATTATGGTGAGGGGGATGTGGCCCTACGTGTGGGTGCTACATCCTTAAGTGGTATCAGAGCGCGGTTGCAAAACCGGGCTCTAGTGTCGTGTGGGTCTGTCTAGGTCGTACGGCTTAGGATAACGTGATTGTGTGATCGTGTGTAAGTGTGCATACATGATTTGGGTATATGATTACTTGACTGATTGATTACTTGTTTATTTGATTATTTTCTTAAATTGTATACATATTCATACACTAATGTACATGCATCTATATTGCTTGAATCTATGAATTTCAGGATGCCTCCAAGAAGACATAATAATCGTGAACGAACCCCTGATTTGAACGAGCCGGCTCCACAGGCTCCACAGAATGCACATCCGCCACCACCTATGAATGCGGAGAATATTGTCCAAGCCCTACTCAATCAACTCCAACAAAATCAAAGGGGTAATGCAAATCCGGGTGAAGGACAAGATATTTCCGCCGTGTATAGGGACTTCCGGAACAACAATCCTCCAAAGTGGTATGGAGGTGATGATATTAAGGCGGAAGAGTGGTTGTCTGAGATTCGAGGTATTTGGGAGATATGTCCAGGGACTTCCCAGGACAAGGCTATTTGCACGGGTCGTATTATTCAAGGGCTAGCGGCTATTTGGCTTAGGAGTGTGAGGTCCAGGCTTGAGAGAACGGGTATGGAATTCAATTGGGAGACGTTTGTGCAGGAATTCCATGAGAAATATATCCCTCATAGTGCACAAGAACGTCGCCTCCAAGAGTTCTCCAATTTGAGGCAAGGAAATCGGACGGTGGAGGATTATTTATTGGAGTTTGAGAGGTTAGCTCCGTATGCCACTCACATCACCGACCACGATGATCATAAGGCCCGAAAGTTTCTTCATGGACTTCGTCGGGATATTCAAGAAGCTTTACAAGCTGCTAATGTGAGTACTTGGGCCAAGGTTACAAAGAGGGCAATTCAAGTTGAGGCCCAAATGGCTCGGTTGAAGCCTCCGCCTTTCTCTTCTACTCGAGGATCGGGATCAGTTTCTGGATCGGGTAAGAGGCCCGTTTCTTATACTCCACGAGCTCCTGTTCCACCGGCTTTTCGTCCCCAGGGTTTAGGGAACAAAAAGCCCCGTATTACCGGTCCGGTAGCACCTCCTATTGCTCCAGTTCGACCGGCTCCAGCTCAGGGACCACCTGTCTGTGCTCATTGTCAGGGGAGACATCCGGTGGAGAGGTGTTGGAAGCTTCTGGGTAAATGCTACGCGTGTGGGTCTTCTGATCACTTGATTGATGCTTGCCCGAATAGGAGGCCGGTTGTGCAGGCTCGCGTGTTTGCTTTGGAGGGTGAGGAGGAAGCTGCTGATGTCGACCCGACTGCCGTGATAGAAGGTACAATAAACATTCATGGCATATCACTACATGCATTGTTTGATCCCGGGGCTACGCATTCATTTATTTCCCGGGATATTGTTGCTTCTTTGCCTTTATTTGATGAATTATCTGCGCATGTATATGTGGTGAATACTCCTTTGGGAGGATCTGTGGAAGCTGACAGGGTGTTTAGGGAGTGTCCGGTGGTGTTTGAGGGCCGAGTTTTTCCTGCAGATCTGATAATTCTACCGTTGTTAAGGTATGAGGTTATCCTTGGCATGGACTTTCTCTTCAGATACCGAGCTCAGTTGGATTGTCATGAGAAGAAAGTTTCTTTGGGGTCCGTGGTCTTTACGGGTGAGAGGTTGAAGTCCAGCCCGTTTGTGTCTTTTATGGAAGCAAGTAAGCTCCTCCGGGACGGTGCGACAGGTTTTGTGGCTTACCTTCTGAATAAACCGAAGGATCAGGCCAAACTTGAGGAGACAGAGGTCGTGAGTGAGTTTTCCGATGTATTCCCTGAGAATTTGGGTTCTTTACCACCTGATAGGGACATCGAGTTTGTGGTCGACCTTTATCCTGGAGCTGAGCCTTTTTCTAAGACACCGTATCGGATGGCTCCTGCTGAGTTGAAGGAGTTGAAAACTCAGCTGGATGAGCTTTTGACTTGCGGTTACATCCGTCCGAGTACATCCCCGTGGGGTGCTCCTGTGTTATTTGTGAAGAAGAAGGATGGGACTTTGAGGATGTGTATAGACTACCGCGAGTTGAACCGGATGACAGTGAAGAATAAGTATCCTTTACCTCATATCGAAGAGTTGTTTGACATCTTGCAAGGATCGCAGGTGTACTCTAAGTTAGATTTGAGGCAAGGGTATTACCAACTTCGTATCCGGGAAGAGGATATCTCTAAGACTGCGTTCAATACCCGTTATGGATACTTCGAGTTTGTAGTGATGCCGTTTGGGTTAACTAACGCTCCAGCCGTGTTCATGGATATGATGCACCGAGTGTTTAGACAGTATCTTGACAAGTTTGTGGTCATTTTCATAGACGACATTTTGGTGTATTCTAAGTCTGCAGAAGAGCACGCATCTCACCTCAGGATTGTTTTGGAGACCCTTAGAGAGCACAAGCTTTATGCCAAATTTAGCAAGTGCGAGTTCTGGCTCGACAGAGTGTCATTTCTGGGTCACATAATTTCAGGTGAGGGGATTGAAGTTGATCCCTCTAAGATTGAGACCGTGGTTCAGTGGGAAAGACCGAAGAATGCCTCCGAGATAAGAAGTTTTCTCGGGTTAGCGGGTTACTATAGGAGATTTGTAAAGGACTTCTCCAAGATTGCTTGCCCGTTGACTCGATTAACTAAAAAGGAGGTGAAGTATGAGTGGGATGATGGGTGCGAGAGAAGTTTCCAAGCTTTGAAGGAAAGATTAACTTCAGCACCAGTTCTTACCCTACCCGAGGGATCCGAGGGCTATTCAGTTTTTGCAGATGCTTCTAAGGAAGGACTCGGATGTGTATTGATGCAAAATGGCCGAGTGGTGGCCTATGCTTCCAGGAAGTTGAAGGAACACGAGAAGAACTACCCCACTCATGATCTTGAGCTTGCAGCGGTTGTATTTGCTTTGAGGAAGTGGCGTCACTACCTCTACGGGACGACTTTCGAGATATTCACGGATCATAAGAGCCTCAAGTATCTTTTTACTCAGAAGGAGCTTAATAATAGACAAAGGCGTTGGATGGAATTCTTAGAGGATTATGACTGCACGATTCAGTATCATCCGGGCAAGGCTAATGTCGTGGCAGGTGCTTTGAGCAGGAAAGCAAGTGTTTCAGGTTTGAGTGCAGGGTCTTCAGGACAGGGTTCGACAATTTTGGTTTTAGTGGCTCGGTTAGCTAACATCTCAGTTCAGCCGGATTTGAAACAGAGGTTGTTGGATTCTCAAGCTTCGGATACAGAGATTCAGAGATTAGTGGTTCGGTCTAGGATAGACCCCGAGACGAAGTTTGGGTTTGATGATTCCGGTTTGTTCAGGTTCAAGACCAGGGTTTGTGTCCCAGAAGACCTCAAGAGGTTAATACTTGAGGAAGGACACCGTTCTGGATATTCCATTCACCCCGGTGGTACGAAGATGTACCGAGATTTGAAGGAATACTTCTGGTGGAATGGCATGAAGAGAGATGTCGCGAACTTTGTGAAGCGGTGTCTCACCTGTCAAGTGGTGAAGGCAGAACACCAGAAATCGGGAGGAACCCTCCAACCACTTCCGATTCCTGAATGGAAGTGGGAGCAAGTGACTATGGACTTCGTGTCCGGCTTGCCAAGATCAAGAGGAGGTTATGATGGAATTTGGGTGATAGTCGACCGATTGACCAAGTCAGCTCATTTTCTCAAGGTGAAGATGTCTTACAAGACCCCGAAGTTGGCAGAATTGTATTGTAACGAGATTGTGAGACTTCATGGGGCGCCTGCTAGCATTGTCTCAGATCGTGATCCGAGGTTCACAGTTAAGTTTTGGCAGGATCTTCAGAGTAGGTTGGGTACGAGGCTTAATTTCAGCACCGCTTTTCATCCTCAGACAGATGGACAGTCAGAGAGACTGATTAAGTATTTGGAGGATTTATTGAGAGCGTGTGCTTTGGATTTTAAGGAAAAGTGGGACAAGCATTTAGCTCTGGTTGAGTTTGCCTATAACAACAGTTTTCAGACTTCTATTGGTATGGCTCCCTACGAGGCACTATATGGAAGGAAGTGTAGATCGCCTCTATTTTGGGACTTAGAAGATTGGCGGTGGACAGAGGAGAACAAGCTCGAAAGAGCTACACCTCGAGAGAGATTGGATAAAACCACTGCCAAGGTTAAGTTGATTCAGCAGAGAATGAAGGCAGCTCAGGACCGTCAGAAGAGCTATGCGGATAAGAGGAGAAGACCCCTTGAGTTTGAAGTCGGAGATAAGGTTTTCTTGAAAGCATCTCCAAGAAAGGGATTTTCTCGAATAGGTCGAGGTGGGAAGCTTAACCCAAGATACCTTGGACCTTTTGAAATCCTTGAGAGAATTGGAGAAGTAGCGTATAGGTTGGACCTACCGCCTAGATTGACCGGGATACATAATGTGTTTCATGTTTCGCAGCTCAGGAAATATTATCCCGAAGAATCAACTATTCTCCCTGTTGAAGAGGTACAACTTGAGACAGATTTGACAATAGTAAGACACCCGGTTGAGATTCAAGACCGGAAGATACAAGTGTTGAGGAATAAACAGATTCCCTTGGTCCGAGTTCTTTGGAGAGATCAGAAATCTGAAGAGTCTACTTGGGAGACAGAGGAGAAGATGAGACAGTTGTACCCAGAGTTGTTCTCAGGTCAGACAGTTAACCTGGGGACCAGGTTCTCCGAAGGGGGGGAGGTTGTAACACCCCGACTCACAGTCGGTACAGGTAAATTATGTGATTTATCAATATTTGCGTTTTGGATTAATTGTATACGACTTATATGAATTATTTGAACTTATATGAATTTATTTGAACTAATGTTGTATGTGATTTATTCGTTTTAATTGAGTTGACCTTATTTGGACCTGTAATTGTTGAACCGAACCAACTTGAACCGGGAACCTTGAACCGAACCCGTGAACCAACCGGTCCAGCCTTAAAGGCTGAACCATTCTTCCTTTTTCCTTTTTACGTGAAACAACAGTAGCTCTTGTCCAAGCAAGGAAGCCAAACCCCAAGTGATCATTCAAACTTCCCAAGCCAAGATCTCCCTCGTTTCTTCGTCTTTTCTCGAACTTGAGTATGTTTCGGAATTCCCTTGTCGTGCTCGTCATTTCTATGGTTTAATTTCTGAGTTTGGAGTAGGTTTGGTGTGCCTTTGTCTCTCTACGTGAATAGTAAGGGTTTAATGAAAAATGTGAATACTTGCTCTTTGCTTGATGTGTTTGATTCCTAGCTTCTTATATGAGTTGTATATGTTGTATGTGTTGTATTTATTGCATTAAATCCATGGTTAGTTGAGCATTTATTGATGATCATGATTTTAGCTTGAATTTTGCATTCCTTTGATCATGCCTTTTATTCCGTTTTTCTTGAGTTATTTGAGTGTCAACTTGTCAAGCATGATTTATGTGTTTTGTTTGTGCATTTTGAGAGGTTGTGGCAACTTTAAGGATTGGATTTTGGCCATTTTTGGCACCAAATTGGAGCTTCCCCTGTTTCTGCGTTGTGAACTCTGCTCCAGCTTTTCGAACCAGGCCGGAACGGTCGTTCCCGCCCCAGTTTCAAACTGGGAAAGACCGTTCCCAGGCCAATTTACTGTTCCTGCCGAGAGTGGGAACGACCGTTCCCAGTTTGTACTGGGAACGGGAACTGCCGTTCCCATGGCCGAAACCCTTCCTTTGTACTACTGGATCAAATCCACGGGGGTGGATTTTTCCTTTTGGAAAAATCCGCGGGGGTGGATTTGAGGCAGTAGGTTTGGAAAAATCCATGAGGGTGGATTTTTCCCTTTGGTAAAATCCATGGGGGTGGATTTTGCCACTTTTTCTCTTTGCCTTAATTATGCATTTGTATGATTTTAAATGCTTTTCTTTCGCATGTTAGATGTTATAACTTGAGTTTTATTGCTTAATAAATTGTGAATAATTATGTTATGCTATGATTTGTGAATTATATGACCTAATTGTAATATTTTATATGTGAACATGAATCATGCATTTTGCCGAGCGTCCTATTTGGTTCATATAGAGTCTAAGTCTTGGGCTTTTGTGTTTTCTTTTCAGAGGAGGTTCTAGTTGACGAGCCCGAGGCGTAGGTTGTTCACGTCTGCTCGCTTTTTGTCACGCACAAGGTGAGGTTTAGGATTTTTATTAGTTAAGTGACCTAAAGCCTTATGTGGTGTTTTCAAGCCATGCATGTGACTATATATTATTTATATAGATATGTATGTGTTGATTAGAATATGTTTATGACCTTGTGAATACTCTTGCTTTGGAAAGGTATTATATAAGCATATGTAAGTTAGGTTTTGAAAAGGCTTTACAATTCTGTTAGCGAGATTGCCATGAAAGATTTGGCATTTGTTATGATTTGTATGTGTGGATCCAAGGAGCTACGGGTAAGGAACCCTCGGGACGGTTCGGGCCGTCGAGGTTCGGCCTGTGCGTAGTCTCCATCCGATATATCACACGCGACCCCTGGGAGTTTGGGAAGGTGTGGTATTTCGATGCCTTCGGCGTAAAAACCGGGGAGGGCACGATGTGGGTTCGCTACCCCTCGTGAGTCTGTATATGTATGGATGGTTAGGGCCGCCGGTGGCTCTTCCATCATTCGTGTAGAGGTTGGTATGTGTGATTTCTGTTTGTTTGTTCTGAGGAGTAAAGGTTGGAAGCTCGTTCTCGCCGAGCATTATGTTATGTTGTGTTATGTCAGCAAGTATGAATCGGGATAGTGTTTATGAAATGTTTTAACGTATATGTATTTGTTTTGGAAAGTTTTTAGTTTGTAAAACCTATTCCGGTTCATAATTCCACCCTTTGCTTTGTGCTCTGCTTTATATATATAGGGTGTGGGTGTGCGTTAGCCCCCCTCACTCAGTCAGTTGACTGACCCTCGTTTACTCTTTTAGTTGCAGGTTTTGGGAGCGTGAGCTAGGCGGAGAAGTGTGTCTTCTTATGCACTTGTCAGTCTAGGTCTCGTTAGGTGCATTTACATACCTGCACTTTATTATTTTGTAGTTGTACAGCTATGGTTTGTATATACTTACTTACTATTTTGTTCGAGCCGTGATGGCTTTTGTACAGGTTTACATGTTGGTACCTATATGTAAATACTATATGACTAATTAGGTGTTGGTACCTACGTATATATGTGATGATTTTGCTTGTTGCTTTTATTTATTCGCTTCCGCGTACTCTGATTCTGTGTTGTTTAGCTCCGCCTAGCCTAGAGGGTGTGTTTGGTCTCCCGTTCGCTATGATTCGGATTCGGGTACGGACATTCCATTTCGTATTCGGATTTGGATTATGGTGCGGGGGATGTGGCCCTACGTGTGGGTGCTACATTCATAGTGCATTTAAGGGACTGATTTGGAATGTGCAAGATTCAAAATCCTAATTGCGTATTCTAAAGCACATGTTCAGGATGAAGGTAAGTCAGTAACCAAAAACGGACCATATCCTATAGGGTTATGCTCCTTCATTCAAAAATACCATGTTTTTGAATGAGCTTACTGAGGGATAATCCTATTATCTCTAAGATGACTAAGGAATTAGTCACTAAGACATATTATATCTCGATTCGATTGAGCGATTTATGTCTTATGACTACTAAGGTTCCCAACCTTCCTTATTTTGAAATTCTAGTAATTTCACAAAAGTTCCAAATTCGTACTTCAGTAAGTACACAGATTCATAATGATTAAACTAATGATTTTGTCCAGTGCTTACATTAAGTAATCCAAATCATGAGTATGGATCGAAATTCATCTAAGCTATGGGACGTCCTCTCCTTTCTTATAAACGAGGTTTGGGGAACGCTTCCCTTAAAATAGGATTCTTAGGAAATTAAGTCTTTGAGCTCATTTTCATAAAATGATCCTAAGATAACTAACTTGCTAATCCTATTTACAACGTTCCAAAGTTATTCGAAACTTTATCATCTTACTTACTTATGTTATCTCGTTGTATGTTCAAAACATCAATGCTTTGTGTTTTGCATAACAGCTTATGCTAAATCAACTCAAGACTAGTGAATTCTGATCCTATTGGAATTGCTACAATGAGAGACACATGGAGTACTATCCTTATACTCTTTGCAGTTCCTTTCCAAGGCCCTAGTTTGCCACTATGGAAGCTAAAGTCTGATCTTTCTTTTTAGGCTTTCCCTTCTCTCACCCCTCCATCGGGTTTTAAGGGTTTCTTCTTCATTGGCCTAGATGACTTTACCTTAATAGGTTTAGAAGAATAATCAATCATCATTACCTTTTAGTCCTTCATAAGGATGCTATCTTAAGTTATCAACTAATTTAATCAACTATGCTACAATAGCATCATCTAAGATTAAGTAAAAGGGTCTAAAATGATGATAGAAGTAATTCAAGCAATCAGTGAACTAAGAACTCATTTCCTAATGTACTGCGTGGCTGCAAGGTCCTCCTCAGTGACGACTTTCAGCCCACGTTACACGTGTATTCCTTCAAACAAATATGGAATAATTCTTTCGATGTGTTATACTTTTTAACATGCTCGCAAGAGACTATAATTGCTCTTAAGTGTTCCTATAATGTGTTATACTTTGTAACACATTTATGAGGGAGTACAATTGCTCTTAAGTGTTTGGAGAATTTCCTTTCACTTTTCAATTGCTTTTCTGAAGCCCAGGTCGAATTTTCACAATGGGTGAAAAGTTCGCCTTATAGAGAACAATTTTCTCCTTTGGAATCTAAAACGGATTTTAAGATTCGAAGCCAATCAGAGTGGTTGGGACTTTAGTCAACTTATTTGACTCAAGGATGGATACTAATGGGTCGCATTTCAACTTGTAGACAATCACAGAACTACAACCTAAATGCTAAGCAGAGAAAATGTGAGCATATTGAATAATAAAGTAACACATAGGATTAGGTCTTTTATCTTATGTGGCTCCCACTGTTTTTAGAAGGTTTACAAATCCCAAACGACCTTAGAAGAAACTTGCTTTCTTAGCGGGTACTAGGATCCCAAGCATTCTTAGTTTTGGACCCACTACTCACGAGACATCTAAAGGTCTAAGAATCTTTAGATAGGTACAAAACTGCCAATTCCATCTCCATGGAACTCCTAGTAATGTTTTTGCATCACAGGTCTTTCAATCATAGACCCACGACTCGTGAGACATCCATATCTACTCCAGTGTTGAGCGGGACCCATCAATCATAAGATCTCAATCAAACTTAGTCCGGAACGACCCACGACTCGTGAGACATCGCCCATTCTAAAATGATCAAGAAATATCAATCACCTAAGGTGATCAATCAAGAAACTAAGATTTAATAGGCTGCACTAATTACCCCACGACTCGTGAGACAACAATTAGCTTACCTGCTAACTCTTAAATCCTGTTGATGGAATGCTAGGAATTTTATTAACGTAATAGAATACCTATTTATTTGAAAATTACTCAATATTTAATTGGGATTTATGAATTAACCTGAGAGTTGTCTGGTTTTTTACCTAGCCAACATGTACAGTTATCCATTCTTAATTATCCATTTCAAATAAAATGCATCACAAAAACAATTAGCAGATAACATGTCCTAGCATGATACTATTATGAAACGATCATGGGTATCCTATCTTATGTGAAATTATAGGAGCCACTCCATAATTGCTAGTTCTAACATACATGCCACAGAAACAGATATTTCACATAAGGGTGCAGAATTTAATGGAAAAATGCCCTATCTATTACATTAATAGAAACCCTCCTAAACATTTTGAGGGGTCTTCACTTATGACCACCGTTCTTCAAGTGCTCTTTATGGATCCTTCTTGTTCCTTGGGTGCTTGTCTCCAAAATGAAAAGAAAAACTCACTTCCTAAGTTATACTCTCTTAAGATAAAGTAATATGACTCAGTCTTCATATTGACCATAGACAAATACACAGGGCATACCCCGCCCCAAAAACAATAATAAGGAAAGCCACATAATAAACACATAACGGTACGCACATAAGTAGGGCTCCATTGTAACAGTCCAAAGACCCGCCGTTCGATATTGTCCGCTTTGGCCAAGGGTAGACCCCAAGCGCCTCACGGTTTTACTTTTTCCCGACAGAATTTAAACCACCACTTAAGGGGTGCCTGTCCAGGAAAACGCGTCTACTAAGGGGAGGGGGATCCACTGCTTATAAAGCAGCTTCAAGCCCACCTCCAATCCGATGTGGGATATTACATCCACCCCCCCATAGACGCCCAGCGTCCTCGCTGGCGGCCACATCCCCCGCACCATAATCCAAACCCAAATACGAAATGGAATGTCCGTACCCGAATCCGAATCATAGCGAACGGGAGACCAAACACACACCCTAGGCTAGGCGGAGCTAAGCAAACTAAACCAGAGCATGCGGAAGCGGATAAATAGAACATCAACCACAGAACAACACATATACTTATAGATACCAACACATATATATATCCATTTTATTTACATATAGGTACCATCACTGAACATCTGTACAAACGCCATCACGGCTCAAGCAACATATAAGTATCCAAAATAGACATATACAAAATGGTAGAATGAGCAGGTGAGCAAACGCTACTAGCAAAACCTAGACCGACAAGTGCAAACAGGACACACTTCTCCGCCTAGCTCAAGCCCCAAAAGAACCTACAACTAAAAGAATAAACGAGGGGCCAGTCAACTGACTGAGTGAGGGGGCTAACGCACACCCACACCCTATATAATTAGAGAGCAAAGCACTTAACAAAAGATGGACGTATGAACCGGAATAGGTTTTTCAAACCAAACTTTCCAAGACAATAACTATATACCGTAATAAAATCTTTCATAACTCTATTCCAATTCATACTTCCCAAATCATAACGTAACATAGCATATGCTCGGCGAGAACGAGCTTCCAACCGGTACTCCTCATAACATAAAACATAAATCAGAATAAACATCCTCTCCTCCTTTGATGGTAGAGCCACGCGTTGACTCTATCCATCCATAACATAACAAACCCCCGAGAGGTAGCTAACCTACAACGGGTCCTCCCCGGTAAACCGAAGGCATCGGAATATCACGCCTTCCCTAGCTCCCGGGGTCGCACATGATATTCCGGGTGGAGACTATGCACAGGTTTAACCTCGACGGCCCGATGCCGTCCCGAGGGCTCCTTACCCATAGCTCCTCGAGCTCACAAATACATAACGGATCATATAACCAATCTTTCATGGTTCCACTCGCTAACAACAGAATTTAAACCTTTTCCAAACGGCTTACATATACCTTCATATTATTTTCCGAAATCAAAGTTGGTTCACAAACTCATAACATATATTACATAACACTTATTTACATATACATATAATTTATCCACATGCGGGGCAAGAAACGACATGTAAAGGTATTAGGTCAATTTAGCTATACAAACACCTAAACCTCACCTTGTGCGTAAAAAGTAAAGGAAATGATCACCCTAAGCCTCGGGCTCGACCCCGGTCGCACCGTCTGAAAAGAAACACAAGAGCCCACGACTTAGACCCTATATGAACCAATTATGACGCTCGGCATATGCTTGACTCATGCTTGGATGTGAAATAAATGCGGAATGAACCATATAATTCACAACCATAATATTTAACAATTAATCATGCAAAAGAAAAGCATTTAAAGTCATAAAATTGCATAATTAAAATAAGGAGAGGCAGTGGCAGCTTCCAGGTTTCAAAGGAAGAAATCCACCCCCATGGATTTTTTTCCAAAGGCAAAATCCACCCCCATGGATTTTTCCAAAGCTACTGCCTCAAATCCACCCCTATGGATTTTTCCAAAAGGAAAAATCCACCCTCGCGGATTTGATCCAGTAACAACGGTTCCGGCCATGGGAACGGCCGTTCCCGTTCCCAGTACAAACTGGGAACGGTCGTTCCCACTCTCGGTATGAACAGTAATGGCCTGGGAACGGTCGTTCCCAGTTTGAAACTGGGGCGGGAACGGCCGTTCCGGCCTGGTTCGAAGGTCTGGAGCAGAAGCAGAACAGAACAGGGGAAGCTCCAAAAATGACCAAAATGGCAAAAATCCAAGACCTAAGGGCTGCCACAACTTTCCAAAACGCACAAATAACTCATGGAAAACATGCTTGACGTAGAAGTACTCATAAAACTCAAGCAAATCAAGATTTAAAGCCCTTAATCCAAGAATGAAAGAAATCAAGGTTAAACACATAATCATCATAAATGCTCAACTAACCCATGCTTTCATGGAATAAATGCAACAAATACCATATGTATAACTCACATATAGAGATGGAATTCAAATATAACAAGTATAGAACTCATACTCCAAATTTAAGCTAAACCCTTACTATTCACAACATGATCCAAAGAAACCATCCAAGGCTCTAAGAGAAGAACTTAAACCATAGAATTGACGAGCATGCCAAGGGGTTTCCGAAACTTACTCAAGCTCGAAGATTGGTCAAGAAATGAAGAAGTTATGGTTGATTGAAGCTTGATCAAAAATGGAGGTTTTGGCTTCTCTTCTCTCTTGGCCAAAGGCTGTTGCTGATCGTGAAAAGGGAAGAAAGAGCCAAGGATTCACTCTTAAAGCTTAACCGGGTTCGGTTTACGGGTTCGGTTCAAGTTCTCCGGTTCGGTTTCAATTGGTTTAAGAGGTTAAGGGTTCACCAAGTCCCAAAACACCAAAATCACATAATCAATTAATTCAAATAGGTTCAAATAAATTCATATAATCCTATACAATTAATTTAAACGCACATAATATTAAATCACATAATTTACCTGTACCGACTGTGAGTCGGGGTGTTACAACCTCCCCCCCTTCAGAAAACCTGGTCCCCAGGTTCACCGTCTGACCTGAGAACAAATCTGGATACAACTGTCTCATCTTTTCCTCAGATTCCCAAGTAGATTCTTCTGATTTCTGATCCCTCCATAAAACACGGACCAAGGGAATCTGTTTATTTCTCAACACTTGTATCTTTCGGTCTTCAACCTCAATCGGGTACCTTACTATTGTCAAATCTGGTTCAAGTTGCACTTCTTCGATAGGGAGAATGGTCGTTTCTTCGGGATAAAACTTTCTGAGCTGCGAAACATCAAAGACATTGTGTATCCCGGTCAAATTTGGTGGTAAATCCAATCTATAGGCCACTTCTCCAACCTTTTCAAGAATTTCAAAAGGTCCAAGGTATCTCGGGTTAAGCTTCCCACCTCGACCTATTCGTGAGAAACCCTTTCTAGGAGATGCTTTCAAGAAAACTCGGTCTCCTATTTCAAACTCAAGGGGTCTCCTTCTCTTATCCGCATAGCTCTTCTGACGATCCTGAGCTGCTTTCATTCTCTGTTGAATAAGTTTAACTTTAGCGGTAGTTTTATCTAATCTCTCCCGAGGTGTGGCTCTCTCGAGCTTACCCTCTTCAGTCCACCGCCAATCATCAAGATCCCAAAAGAGAGGCGATCTGCACTTCCTTCCATAAAGTGCCTCGTACGGGGCCATACTAACAGAAGCCTGAAAACTGTTGTTATAAGCAAACTCGACCAGAGCTAGATGTTTATCCCATTTGTCCTTGAAATCCAAAGCACACGCCCTTAGTAAGTCCTCCAAATACTTAATCAACCTCTCTGATTGTCCGTCCGTCTGAGGATGAAAAGCGGTGCTAAAATTGAGCTTGGTACCTAACCGTTTCTGTAGATCCTGCCAGAACTTAGCTGTAAATCTCGGATCACGATCTGAAACAATACTAGTAGGTACCCCATGTAGTCTCACAACTTCATTACAATAAAGCTCAGCTAACTTCGGAGTTTTATGGGACATCTTAACCTTAAGGAAGTGAGCTGACTTGGTTAGACGATCAACTATCACCCAAATTCCGTCAAATCCTCCTCTCGACCTTGGTAAACTGGACACGAAATCCATAGCTATTTGCTCCCATTTCCATTCAGGTATTGGAAGTGGTTGGAGAACTCCTCCCGGTTTTTGGTGTTCGGCCTTGACAACTTGGCACGTGAGACATCGCCTTACAAAGTTAGCAATATCTCTCTTCATACCATTCCACCAAAAGAACTCCTTCAAATCTCGATACATTTTAGTACCACCGGGATGAATGGAATATCCGGAACGGTGTCCTTCCTCCAGTACTAGTTTCTTGAGTTCTTCCGGAACACAAACTCTTGTTTTGAACCTGAATACCCCGGAATCATCAAACCCAAACTTTGACTCTGGATCTATCTTAGACCGAAGTACCAATTTCTGAATCTCTGCGTCCGTAGTCTGAGCCTCAATTATCCTCTGTTTCAAATCAGGTCGAACTGAAATATCAGCTAATCGAGCCACTGAAACCACAATTGCCAAACTCTGCTCTAAAACCTCTACATTCAACCCCGAAACACTCGCTTTTCTGCTCAAAGCATCAGCCACTACATTGGCCTTGCCCGGATGATACTGAATCGTGCAGTCATAATCTTCTAAAAATTCCATCCAACGCCTCTGTCTATTATTAAGATCCTTTTGAGTAAAAAGATATTTCAGACTCTTATGATCCGTAAAAATCTCAAATGTCGTCCCGTAGAGGTAATGGCGCCACTTCAACAAAGCAAAGACAACCGCTGCTAGTTCAAGATCGTGAGTGGGGTAGTTTTTCTCGTGGTCCTTCAACTTCCTAGAGGCGTAGGCTACTACCCGGCCATCTTGCATTAACACACATCCGAGACCTTCCTTCGAAGCATCTGTATAAACCGAACAGCCTTCGGATCCCTCAGGTAGGATAAGAATCGGTGCTGAAGTTAATCTGTCCTTCAAAGCCTGAAAACTCCTTTCGCACGCCTCATCCCAATCATACTTTACTTCCTTCTTGGTTAATCGGGTCAATGGGCACGCGATCTTGGAGAAATCCTTCACGAATCTCCTATAATAACCCGCTAATCCAAGGAAACTTCTCACTTCAGAAACATTCTTCGGTCTTTCCCACTGAGCCACGGTTTCAATCTTGGAGGGGTCGACCTCAATTCCTTTACCCGAAATGATATGGCCAAGGAAGGTGACTCGATCAATCCAGAACTCACATTTACTGAACTTAGCATACAGCTTGTGCTTCCTTAAAGTTTCCAAGACAAGTCTTAAGTGATAAGCATGTTCTTCTGCAGTTCTCGAATATACTAAGATATCATCTATAAAGATAACCACAAACTTGTCGAGATACGGTCTGAATACTCGATGCATCATATCCATAAACACGGCTGGAGCATTAGTCAACCCAAACGGCATCACCACGAACTCGAAGTGTCCACATGCTGTTTTAGAGATATCTTCCTCCCGAATACGGAGTTGGTAATAACCTTGTCTCAAGTCCAACTTGGAATAAATTTGGGATCCTTGTAAAATATCAAACAATTCCTCTATCCGAGGTAATGGGTATTTATTCTTCACTGTCATCCGGTTTAGTTCACGGTAGTCTATGCACATCCTTAGAGATCCATCCTTCTTTTTCACAAATAAAACAGGAGCACCCCACGGCAAAATACTCGGACGAATATAACCACAAGCTAACAACTCATCAAGCTGATTTTTCAATTCTTTCAACTCAGCCGGAGGCATTCGGTACGGGGTTTTAGAAAACGGTTCTGCTCCAGGGTAAAGATCAATCACAAATTCAATATCCCTATCGGGTGGTAAAGAACCCAAATTCTCGGGAAATACATCAAAGAAATCTCTTACAACTTCAGTTTCTTCAAGTTTAGTCTGGTCCTTTGGTTTGTTAAGAAGATAAGCCACGAATCCGGTTGCACCTTCCCGGAGGAGTTTATTAGCTTCCATAAAAGACACGAATGGGCTTGATTTCCATCTTTCACCCGTAAACACCACAGTATCCAAGGAGATCTTCTTAGCATAACAATCCAACTGAGCCCGATGTCGAAAGAGAAAATCCATACCCAAGATAACCCCATACTTCTTCATTGGCATAACAATCAAGTCTACTGGGAATACCTTACCTTCAAAACTCACAGGACACTCTCTGAACACCCTGTCAACCTCCAAAGAACCTCCTAACGGGGTACTCACCACATACACATGCGCAGATAATTCATCATGCAAAGGCAAAGAAGCAACAAGATCCCGGGAAATAAATGAATGAGTAGCTCCGGGATCAAATAATGCATGAAATGGTATGCCATGAATTTTTATAGTACCTTCAATCACGGCGTTCGGATCCACATCAGCTGCTTCCTCTTCCCCTTCAAGAGCATATACACGAGCTGGAACCGCAGGTCTCTTCTTTGGACAAGTATCAACCTTGTGCTCGGAGGATCCACACACGTAGCACTTGCCTAAAAGTTTCCAACAACGCTCAACCGGATGCTTTCCCTGACAAAATGAACAAAGAGGTGGAATCTGAGTAGGGGCCGGTAAGGCGGGAACTGCAGGAGGTGCCACGGGACCGGTAAATCTGGGCCTTTTGTTCCCGAAACCCTGGGGACGAAAAGCCGGTGGAGCAGAAGCTCTTGGAGCATAAGAAACGGGTCTTTTACCCGATCCGGAGCCGGATCCCGAATTCTGAGAAGAAGAGAAAGATGGAGGCTTCAACCTTATATTTTGGGCTTCAACTTGCAACGCCCTCTTTGTAACCTTAGACCAAGTGCTCACATTGGCGGCTTTGAGAGACTCTTGAATATCCCGACGAAGTCCATGAAGAAATTTTCGGGCTTTGTGATCATCATGATCAGTAATGTGAGTAGCATAAGGAGCGAGTCTCTCAAATTCCAAAATATATTCCTCCACCGTCCTAGTACCTTGCCTCAAATCCACAAACTCTTGCTACCGACGTTCTTGAGCACTATATGGTACATACTTTTCATAAAACTCTTGTACAAAAGTTTCCCAATTGAATTCTACGCCATTCCTTTCCAACCTGGACCGAACACTCCTAAGCCAAACCGCCGCTTGTCCTTGAATAATACGGCCCGTACAAACCGCTTTATCTTGGGAGCTCCCCGGACATATTTCCCAAATTCCTCGTATCTCGGATAGCCATTCCTCCGCTTTGATATCATCTCCCCCATACCACTTTGGAGGATTGTTACTACGGAAATCCTTATATATACCGGAAATATCTGAGCCTTCACCCGGGTTTTGATTCCTTTGATTTTGTTGAAGTTGATTAAGGAGGGCTTGAACAATGTTCTCCGCATTCATAGGAGGTGGCGGAGGTACATTTGGTGGAGCCGGTTCATTAAGATCGGGAGTACGTTCGCGGTTATTATGTCTTCTTGGAGGCATCCTGAAATTCACAATTCAAGCAATATGGATGCATGTAACTTAGTGTATGAATATGTATACAACTAAGAAAATAATTAAATAGTCAAGTAATCACATATTCAAATTATGTATTCACACATACACATAATCAAAAGTCACATTGTCCTAAGCCGTACGACCTAAACAGACCCACACGACACTAGAGCCCGGTTTTGCAACCGCGCTCTGATACCACTTCAGGATGTAGCACCCACGAGTAGGGCCACATCCCCCGCACCATAATCCAAACCCGAATACGAAATGGAATGTCCGTACCCGAATCCGAATCATAGCGAACGGGAGACCAAACACACACCCTAGGCTAGGCGGAGCTAAGCAAACTAAACCAGAGCACGCGGAAGCGGATAAATAGAACATCAACCACAGAACAACACATATACTTATAGATACCAACACATATATATATCCATTTTATTTACATATAGGTACCATCACTGAACATCTGCACAAACGCCATCACTGCTCAAGCAACATATAAGTATCCAAAATAGACATATACAAAATGGTAGAATGAGCAGGTGAGCAAACGCTACTAGCAAAACCTAGACCGACAAGTGCAAACAGGACACACTTCTCCGCCTAGCTCAAGCCCCAAAAGAACCTGCAACTAAAAGAATAAACGAGGGGTCAGTCAACTGACTGAGTGAGGGGGCTAACGCACACCCACACCCTATATAATTAGAGAGCAAAGCACTTAACAAAAGATGGACGTATGAACCGGAATAGGTTTTTCAAACCAAACTTTCCAAGACAATAACTATATACCGTAATAAAATCTTTCATAACTCTATTCCAATTCATACTTCCCAAATCATAACGCAACATAGCATATGCTCGGCGAGAACGAGCTTCCAACCGGTACTCCTCATAACATAAAACATAAATCAGAATAAACATCCTCTCCTCCTTTGATGGTAGAGCCACGCGTTGACTCTATCCATCCATAACATAACAAACCCCCGAGAGGTAGCTAACCTACAACGGGTCCTCCCCGGTAAACCGAAGGCATCGAAATATCACGCCTTCCCTAGCTCCCGGGGTCGCACATGATATTCCGGGTGGAGACTATGCACAGGTTTAACCTCGACGGCCCGATGCCGTCCCGAGGGCTCCTTACCCATAGCTCCTCGAGCTCACAAATACATAACGGATCATATAACCAATCTTTCATGGTTCCACTCGCTAACAACAGAATTTAAACCTTTTCCAAACGACTTACATATACCTTCATATTATTTTCCGAAATCAAAGTTGGTTCACAAACTCATAACATATATTACATAACACTTATTTACATATACATATAATTTATCCACATGCGGGGCAAGAAATGACATGTAAAGGTATTAGGTCAATTTAGCTATACAAACACCTAAACCTCACCTTGTGCGTAAAAAGTAAAGGAAATGATCACCCTAAGCCTCGGGCTCGACCCCGGTCGCACCGTCTGAAAAGAAACATAAGAGCCCACGACTTAGACCCTATATGAACCAATTATGACGCTCGGCATATGCTTGACTCATGCTTGGATGTGAAATAAATGCGGAATGAACCATACAATTCACAACCATAATATTTAACAATTAATCATGCAAAAGAAAAGCATTTAAAGTCATAAAATTGCATAATTAAAATAAGGAGAGGTAGTGGCAGCTTCCAGGTTTCAAAGGAAGAAATCCACCCCCATGGATTTTTTTCCAAAGGCAAAATCCACCCCCATGGATTTTTCCAAAGCTACTGCCTCAAATCCACCCCCATGGATTTTTCCAAAAGGAAAAATCCACCCTCGCGAATTTGATCCAGTAGCAACGGTTCCGGCCATGGGAACGGCCGTTCCCGTTCCCAGTACAAACTGGGAACGGTCGTTCCCACTCTCGGTATGAACAGTAATGGCCTGGGAACGGTCGTTCCCAGTTTGAAACTGGGGCGGGAACGGCCGTTCCGGCCTGGTTCGAAGGTCTGGAGCAGAAGCAGAACAGAACAGGGGAAGCTCCAAAAATGACCAAAATGGCAAAAATCCAAGACCTAAGGGCTGCCACAACTTTCCAAAACGCACAAATAACTCATGGAAAACATGCTTGACGTAGAAGTACTCATAAAACTCAAGCAAATCAAGATTTAAAGCCCTTAATCCAAGAATGAAAGAAATCAAGGTTAAACACATAATCATCATAAATGCTCAACTAACCCATGCTTTCATGGAATAAATGCAACAAATACCATATGTATAACTCACATATAGAGATGGAATTCAAATATAACAAGTATAGAACTCATACTCCAAATTTAAGCTAAACCCTTACTATTCACAACATGATCCAAAGAAACCATCCAAGGCTCTAAGAGAAGAACTTAAACCATAGAATTGACGAGCATGCCAAGGGGTTTCCGAAACTTACTCAAGCTCGAAGATTGGTCAAGAAATGAATAAGTTATGGTTGATTGAAGCTTGATCAAAAATGGAGGTTTTGGCTTCTCTTCTCTCTTGGCCAAAGGCTGTTGCTGATCGTGAAAAGGGAAGAAAGAGCCAAGGATTCACTCTTAAAGCTTAACCGGGTTCGGTTCACGGGTTCGGTTCAAGTTCTCCGGTTCGGTTTCAATTGGTTTAAGAGGTTAAGGGTTCACCAAGTCCCAAAACACCAAAATCACATAATCAATTAATTCAAATAGGTTCAAATAAATTCATATAATTCCTATACAATTAATTTAAACGCACATAATATTAAATCACATAATTTACCTGTACCGACTGTGAGTCGGGGTGTTACATCCATCCCCAATTGAAATAACGCAACTATGGGGCTCCGACCCCAATTGAAATCATCTATGTGTATAAATTAAAACATTCAAAAGACTAACCCATGATCACCTAAAATAGCATGCAACCGCTTGAATTTAAATTTACCAACTAAATCTAAAATTCCCTTGCCTTCAAGTTACAGTAACTTAAGTAATTTGAATATAGTTCACTATTCAAGAATTTATTCAAAACACGAATTCGGATCATGACAAAACTCAATTAATTTCAAAAATTAAATTTTTGTCAAAATTTCATTCAAAGTGATATTATTAATTTTTCTCGAAAAATCAGAACTTGACTTTAAATTCACAGAAATCCCAAATTTTATAATTATTTCAAATAAATAATTTTATAAAATTAAAATCAAATTTCAAAATAAAATCAAATTTTAGGGATTTTATGAAACTTGGAAAAATACGAAACGAAAACTGAGTCCCGGGACGGCCCGCGCGAGGATCGCGAGGACGTCCCGCAAGCGCGCGTGAGCAGGCAGTCCCGCGTGACTGCTTTCGCTGCTATCGGGATAGGTGCGGGAAAACCCCACAAGCAGGCGCGCATGACTGCGTGTTGGGCAGCACATGCCGCGCGCCTTGCGCATTGGTGTGAGGACGCGAGCATGGGCTCTCGGCATGGCGGGCGGAACGGCGCGGCACAAGCGCTTAGGCTCGCCTAGGCGTGCCCGGGCATGTGCGCGCGGCGGGTTCGGTGGAGCGGGCGGTGGCTTTCGTGCGCGTAATCCCTTGTGCTTTCGTATGCTGGTGAACCCGTTCCGATTCTCGTTTCATAATTTCAAAAAATTCAAGTAATCCAATTTCGAATTAAAACATTTCAAAACAAATCCGATTAAAATAGCTTAAACTAGATTTTTACGAAAATAGTTTTTCACGAATTTTCAAGAAACAGTTTTAATCCGATAAATTTGTAATTCAAACAAAAACCAAGAATACATAACATATATCCAAATTTAAGAATTTTCTGTCCAAATTCAAAAAGCAGTAAAGATACAATACGAATGTTGCAAGGTGGCTCTGATACCATTTGTTGGAAAACACTAGAGTTAAAGCAACGGAAGTTTAAAATTTTTTCGAAAAGGGATCGTGATCTTGCAATGTTCGTATCGTAACGTTGGGATATCAAGAAAATTACAACAATTGAAGCTTTCTTGAAACGCTTTGAGCCGCCTCGAATGTTCTTCTAGCGGCATGAATATCCCCATTTCGTGATTCTTTCTTCGAGATTCCAAAGTAGAAATCATCTAGAATATTATTCCACACCAACCTAGAGTCAAATCATGTTAGTGAATATGCTAGTACTGTAACATGCGTATTAAAGAAATAGAAACGAGATTAAATTGAGTGCATGATTAAATCTCTCTTCAAAGCTCCTGTTTGACGAAGATTGAATCTGCCACACTTCCGAGCTTCGTGCGAGACGTTCCGGACATCTCCTGGATGAACAGACCTAATATTCCCAAGAAAATTGTGTTTTTGCAATATGAATACGTCATTGAAAAAATCGAACCATTAGCTCTTCATATATATTTAAGGTTTCCTAAACCCTAAGTCTGTTTTAGGAACAAGATTCCTAGTTTGACTTTTCTTCTATTTTTCTTTCTCTCCAAGCAATAACATCTTATCTAAAGAAGATATTATCCTTCTAGAAAGAGCTCCTTCTAATCAAATTAGGAATATTTAATTATTCAAATAATAATTAAATATTTTATCTTAATTATATCTTATTCTAATCAATATTAGAATAAATATTAAATAGAAGATATTTTATATTTAACTTATTTATTTATTCTAATCAAATTAGAACAATTAAATAATTAAATATCTTGAATTAATTCTCCAATTAATTCCATGAAGGGCTTTAGAATTAATTCATTAATTAATTCTAATGGGATAAAATTAATTCCTGATTAATTTTCTTTGGGCTAATTAATTCTCCAATTAATTATATTATGGCTTTATAATTAATTCACTAATTAATTATATTTAGGCTTAATAATTAATTCTCCAATTAATTAACACATGATCCAATTCCTCAAATGGATCACACGTCCTAAAATGCTCTCGATCCACACGTGTACTTTACACTGTGGTCTCGTTTTGATCAACTACTTGATCTTTCCATAATACCCTTTGAGCCCGGTATTTATGTGTGACTCTCTAGGTTCAATTTCAGTTAGTAGTGAGTCTAATTAATTAATTAATATACTTTATTAACTAATTACCTCACAGATCACACGATCATGGTCTAGCAACAGGTGTGTGACCCCTACCCGAAATGTGAATGTATATTCGAAAGAACCTTTTAGTCAATGACATCATGTAGGATACGATCCTCCTACCATCCTATAGTGCCTCCCCAATACTACAACCCTGCACCGCAATACTCGCTGAGTGCAGGTTAGACCCAACATTCAGGAAATACTACGGCGAACGGTCACGATAATATATGAATGAAGTATGTGACACAGTGCAGCGGAAGATAAAGAGATTCAACTTTACCTATGAACGGGGAGGATAACGTATAATGAGCAAGGATTATCATTATTGATCAACGTAGTTCGTAAAAGAGTACAACAGGTTGACATGCAGGGACAAAGTATCAGATGGTTTGTTTCTACAGAGAGTAGGCTCAAGACAGTGTACTCTTAGGATCGGATCCAAGCTACGGTTGTAGTACTTCAAGATACCTCTAGTTATCGTTCATTGATTCCTGAAATCATGCATTTTAAAAATAGGCGAGAGGGTTAGTCAAAGTGACTAAGTGAAGGGGGGTATAATAACTTATTGATATATGTATATATATGTATGTATATGATCAAGAAGATGTTGATCTGAAATATTAACAATAGGATATAACAAATAGGAAACGGTTCATAATAATTGTAAAACAGGGATAGGGGTAGTTTGGAATATTTGAAGAAATATGAACCGTTTGTAACAAGAACATTAATGCCTGCAAGCTAGGCCTCTCCATCCATAACTCCTTAAATAATTGGTAAAATTGTATCGGGCCGATCAGGCTCCGGTACTTCAATAAAACCAAGAATATTAACTCCACTACTCCTTGATGTCAATAGGGAATCAAACCCTAGAGCCCACGAACTAGATTCGGGAGGCAGCTATCTCTCCCTCATCCCTTGGCATGGAGTAACTAACCTCCAGTTAAACCACTACCAAGAGGTGGTGGCAGTCCGCAGCACCAACAATACCCTCGGCCCGATACCTTCCGGGTAATTGCTCGCTACGTATACAGCCGGGGCCCATAACATGAATCAAGAACAATATTTTGCTTGCATAACCCGGAATCAATGTTTTGATAAAGTGGACTTGAAATATATAAGGTCTTACTAAAACGTTGATTCTGGCATGAAAGTATTTTTCCCTTAAGAGGGACATTGTAGTACAATAATATGTATATAGGGTAGTAAATCAAAATGATAGGTAGGCTTGGAAATAGTTTTTATATATAGATACATATGTATAGCATGATTCCTGTTGAAAACATTTTAACCCTCACCTATACCGGTAGTCAGACATTGTAATGTGGATTCCAGTGCGCCTGAAAGTATTAACTACTATGGGCTTAGAACTAGGTTCCTTATATTAATCAAATAAACACATAAAACACATAATGTTCATGCATAAAAGGATTACATCAAGTTAACACATAAACTATATCATGTTAGAGAATTCCCGGTAGACTCTAATTTTAACCGTTTAAGGGAAATTAAGTAATTAGTCAGGTTTCATGAATTCTTTAACCACTTAAATATTTATTAATCACATTATAATCTTAATTATAACATTAGAAATGAAATTTAGAATTTAATTTGACAATGTAGGTTATATTTTGAAAATAATTCACAATTTACTGATTTTTTGGAAAATTCGGATAAAATCTTTATTTAAAAATTCCAAATCCCATTTTATAATTATTTTTAATTAATTTTCGAAATTAATTGTATATGTGTTGATCAAAAAGCCAAAATTACCATTGAAAATATTTACTATTCAATTTCTTATGAATTGAACACCTTATAACACAAAATCGAACACACACACTCACACACTACCACACATGCACTTAAAATTGTTCAAGAACAACATGAACATGTTCTTGAGCCTATTTGAATATTCAAAGAAGGTATGTAACACACTTGATCATATTCATATTTATAACATAGAATTTGAAGCATAATATAGCAAAATATATTAATTCTCTATGAAAAATAATTCTAAATAAATTATTCTTGACATGAGTTTAATCAAACAAGATCATAATTATTTAAACACATATTCATATCATATCATATCATAAATCATGCATTTAATTAAATAAAATGCATATACGTTATCACATTTTTCCTAAACTAGCATAAATAGCATATATTTCATAAAATAAAATTCCTAAAGCATAATTTAATTAAATCTAAGCATGTTACTATTATTATCATACTAAGAACATTATATAAAGCATGAAATAATAAAAGAAAAACACACCTTAGAGGGAGAGAGGGTTGATGCCGTGACCTAGGGAGACAGAGTGATGATTTTGGTGTAGTTTTGGAAATGAGCTTGGAGGGGTATTTTTACTTGGGATTTAGGGGCTTATCTTGCAATTTCTAAGAGTTTAGGGGAGATGTGGAAGCTTCATATTCTTAGTATTTTTATTGAAATTCATATCATATTATATTTGTCGCATATTGAACGTGATTGTAACGTGAATTAATTTCCGGAACGTGATTTAATTCTTTATGGCCTTACTAGCTCATTTTCTTAAATGTGGGGACTTAATTGCATTGGACTTAATTGATCATTTGTTATGGAATTGAACCTAATTGCATGACTTAAATAATTGGAGGACTTAATAGCAAATTGGCCATTTTTTCCCCTTACTTAGCAGTGTATCACGTACATTGGCTTCTCATTTCATACAAACACATTTCATACAGTTTGCTTTGCTTCCCTTGTCAACTGAGCCAAACTTCTTGGAAAAGAGGAAGATTTCATCATACAAGCTTCATATTTGTGGGTTTTGTGATCATTCAAGCATCATCAACATCATATCTTCATCTCATCTTCCATTTCTTTCATTTGAGGTATTTTTGGAACTTTGATGAATTTCATGGATTTATGTGATAGATAGGGCTTGGCTATATATTGGTTAATATGTGAATTTGTTGTTGGATATATGTTTAGGAACTTTGAGCTTAAGTTATATGCATTCAACTTGTTGATATTGAACTTGGAGCATGAATGATGAAATGGGTTTGAATTGATGAATCTTTGATGATCTAATGTGGAAATATGTGTTTTTATGAATTGCTATGGATCTATTTGCATGCTAGTAGGTGGATATCATGATATTTGAGATTTTAGACGTGAGTTTGATCCATTTTTTGGGTAATTGGGTTTTGGTATGTATTATTCTGCTGTTATGCTCTGTTTTTTTTTTCTCTTCTGCGTACGTGACACGGACGTGTCACATTTTCCTCTTTCAGCATGACACGGGGGTGCCTGATGGTCTGATTTTTCTGTACCGTGACACGGGGGTGTCACGGATTTCTTTGTAATGGTGACACGGGCGTGTCACCTTCTGTTCGCATGCATATTGTCCGCTGTACCCAGACACGGGGGTGTCGCGGCTTAGTATATATTGGTGATACGGGTGTGTCACCCTCTGTTTTTCATGCATTTTTGTTTTGCATGTATGGCTGTACGTATGCATGTATCATATATATATATATATATTATATAATGTAACATATTTACACATTTATAGATGTTTAGTGAATATTTAATATTATTTGGATTAATTTGATTGAAAATGTGGAATTGTGAGTTCGAATGAATGATCGAATGACTTGATTATATGATTGCATACATGTTAAAACGAGATATTTTCATGGTACATTCTATCATACTCGTCATCTAGTTGCATTTTCGCCGTTCGTCCTATTTGGTGCATTTTGAGTCGTGTCTCACGGACAATTATCTTTCTTGCACAGACCAACTTCCTGGTGATGAGGAGCAGGCCCCGTGAGCTGTTTCCTTGTTTGTTTTGGGTCGTTCAGGTGAGGTTTAATTCTAGATACATAGAACCCGTATAACCCTATGTGAAGTTTTAAGCTAAAACTTATCCGTATATTATAGTTTTCAAATGAGTTTGGGTTTCAAATGATTTATCAAACTATTAAAGGAATTGATTGATTGATTGATTGGGTGAGTATTGTATTGCACTGTGGGCTAGACGGTAGTGGCTCGAGCCAACCGGGAAAGCATAGGCTGACGGGTAACTCGAGAGCTACTCTCACCAAATGGGATGACCCCTGAACCCCCTAGGAGACTAGGGGAGGAAGGAGTTCTGGGCTTAGGGATTCATGTACCCTCTACCCAGACTGATTGGATGGTGGGGCCTTGCAATCCCACCATCACCCGGAGGAAGAAGGATAGACTGAAACTGGTAATTGTGCACCGTAATGAATTACATGATCACCTAACTATTGAACAATTGATTGATTGATTGTACACAGTCGGAGTAAGGTTGGAGAATTTCCCTCACTCGTCGGACCACATATTGATTGTATTGAATTGTTTAAGTTAATAAATTGACCTAGTTGTAACCTCGGGCTATTGTACCTTTTACTTTACTAAGTGGTGGTGTTATTTTATCTAAAATTATTACCCGAGATTATAACTTGCATGTATGTGCGCTTATATTTATTTATACCCCTCGCTCAGTCCGTGTTGGACTGACACCTCAACTTTTCAGTTTTGCAGGTGCGTGCTAGGCGGGAATTTAGAATCTAGCTTGTCTTTAAATTTAGGTCTAGCACACTTCACCTCATATTACGTTCATGTTTTGATACTTTTGTTTTGTAGCTTGCCTTGTGGCTTATTTTGGAGATCATATTGTATTGGTGATGTAAATGTTGGTATCTATTAGTAGATATATAAATATAGCACCTATAAGTATTGAATGAATGTTATTGCTTCCGCTTTTATTACTCTGAATTGATTATGTGGTTTGGGGTTAGTCCCGCCTAGCTTTGTTGTCGTTTTTTTTTATTGTCTCCCGTTCGCTATAGCTTTGGTTCATGTATGGATTGACCATTTCATATGTGGATTGGGGCTATAGTGCAGGGGATGTGGTGCCTAGCGTTCCGGGTGCTACAATAGGCAAACACTTCTTTATATGAAATACATATTTTGTGTGTTTCTATTATGTGCGCATGTATTAGAACTCCCCTAATCCATAAGGCTGTTAAGGACTTTGTCATTGGGTGAATGACACATGAAACAAGTTCTAACTTAAGGCCGGATTAGAAACCACTCCAAGTCGATAAGTCCAACAAACAGTGGGAGTGTTGATTAAGCTCGATTGAGACTTGCTCGTGGGATTGCGTCCTTAAGAAGGATCATCCTGTTTCATGGGGTGCAAAGTGCATAAGTTGATGGGTACGCAATACATGAGGGTGCTCGTTATTAAAATGGGTACACTGAGGTGTCCCGCCTGAGAAGATTCCTAAATGGGAAAGGAAGTTTCTATACCTAGAAATAGAGACTTCCAGATTAGGAAATATCTCACAGGTCAATAGCGTGAGTAAATTAATCCTTTGACTTGAGATTCCCTTGATTCTTTGTAGTCTTAGGTATATGCTTTAAAGGGTGTCGCCTTAGACAACTGATTCTAGGCTTATACTGGGGCTGCACAAGTGGCACATGGAAGCATATGAGAATCAACAAATGTAACACCTGGAACGCCGAGATGCCACACCCCCCGCACTATAAATCGATCCACATACGAAATGGATAGTCCGTACATGAACCAACCTATAGCGAACGGGTGACAATGAAAAAAACAATCTAGCTAGGCGGGACTAACCCTCAATTATATACCACATGCATAACAATCAAAGAAAAGCATAATATAAGTCTATACCATCATCTTTGAAATTCATTTCCCATGATTCAATATACACAATTTCAAGTATACCAAGCTCTAGTTGTAAAATACATATGTATCAATAATGTACATGAACCGTACTAGACTCGAAATAAAGACCACTTGACTTAACTCGACTCCCGCCTAGCGCCAACTCTTGAAAACCTGAAAAGTGTGAGGTGTCAGTCTATGAAAGACCGAGCGAGGAGTTTATAAATAAATATTAGCGCAATTACCATGCAAGTCATAGTCTCGGGTAAGGTTTTATAAAAGGGAAGCAATATAAGTTCAATAATAAAATACAGCTCGCCCGAGATTAAAACTAACCAATTTAACAATACAACCGTTATCACTTCAATTCAATCAGTGGCCCGGCGAGTGAGGGTAATTCTCCAACCTTACTCTGACAGTGAACATTACCAATATTTAGATTATCAATGGTTAAGTGAGCATGCAAGTTATTACAGTGCACAATAAGCAGTTTCAATTCCCTTCTTCCTCCAGTGATGGTGGGATTGCAAGGCCCCACCACCCAATCTCATTGAGCATAGGGTTCATGAGTCCCTATGCCCGGAACTCCTTCCCCCACTAATCTCTTAGTGGGTTCAGGGGGCATCCCAAGGTTTGTGAGGATAGTGCAAGAGTTACCCGTCAGCCCTTGCTTCCTCGGTTGGCTCAATACACTACCCTCGAGCCCAAAGTGAACATATTTTACTCACCAAAACAATCAATCAGTCAATCAATCAATCCGTTCGATCTGTGATACCAATTGAAAATCAATAGATTTTGGAAAACTATAGATATATAGATACATTTTGCCTTAAAACGTCACATAGGGTTATATGGGTTCTATATATCTAGAAATTAAACCTCACCTTTACCAAAGAAAGAACTCAAGGATACACCCTACGGAGTGTGCTCCTTGTTACCTGGAAAGTAATCTGTGTAACAAGGACAAGTGTACGTAAGACTCAACTCGTATGAACCATTTACGACGCACGGCAAAGTCATGATCAATATGTCATGCAATAACAATTAAGGAATGTCAAATAAAAGCATAATTATCAATAAACCAAGTATATAACTCATATAATTCACATACGGAATCCAAGGAAGTGAAAGGAATGCAATAAGAGAGGTTTTGGTGAAGTTGGGCAAAAGTTGACAATTTTAGGAATTGCGCACACTGATGGAAAACTGGAATATCTTTAATTATACAAGTGGGAATTGAGTTTTGTTTGTTTGGGAATGAAAATTTGATTTTCTGTTTTGGGAAAATTAAGATTATTATTTTTGAAATAATAATTTTATAAAATTGTTAATTTGAATAAACATGAATTTTCCCAGATTTGAGCTTTTGATTATGAATATATTCTTGAACAAGGAACTGTTTTCACATTACTTTGAGTTAGTAGAACTTAAAGTTAAAGGAATTTTAAATTTATTGGTAAATTTAAATTCTTGTTATTTTAGAATATTAGGTGATCATGGGTTTAGTCTTGTGGATGTTTTAATTTAATCACATGGATGGTTTAAATTTGGGGTTGGAGCCCCATAGTTACATTTTTCAATTGGGGTCGGTGCCCCACTTATGTGGGTACTGTTATGTGTTTATTATGTGGCTTTCCTTATTACTGTTGTTTTTGGGCCGGGGTATGCCCCGTGTATTTGTCTATGGTCAATATGAAGATTGAGCTATATTATTTTATGCAAAGAGTGTAGATTTTAGCAAGTGAGGTTTTTCTTTTACTTTGGAGATTTGCACCATGGAGTAAGATGGATCTACACAATAAAGTAACAAGGAGGCCATGAAGTGAGACCTCTCAAAATGTTAGGAGGGTTTCTATTATTGTAATAGATAGGGCATCGGTTTGTTTCCAATTCCCTTATGTTATTTAAACTTTTTTATGTGGCATGAATGTTAGAACTTGTGATTGTGGAGTGAATCCCACATATCATGATTAAGATAGGAAAACTGATGATCATCTCATATTAGTATCATGCTAGGACATGTTATCTGCTAATTGCTCGTGTGTAATGCATTTATGTGAAACTGCATTAAACAAGACTAATTAAAATGGATAATTGTACATGTTGGTGAAGTCAAACTGGACAACTCTCCAGTATTCGAAAATCCCATAAATATTAAGCAACTTCGAAAAATAGGTATTTTTTATAAAGTGAAAACTTTAAACAAAATTCCTAGCATTCCATCAATAGGATTTAAGTTTAATAGGAGAGCTTAGTTGTTGTCCATGAGTCATGGGGTGGCTATGTGAAACCTATTAGTTCTTAGTTGCTTTATTAATTACTTTAAGTAATTAATATTACATGGTTATTTTGGAATGGGCGATGTTCGTGAGTCATGGGTCGTTCCGGAATTAGTTTAATCATGATCTAATGATTGATGGGTTCTACTTAACGCCTAAGTAAATAAGGATGTCGCATGAGTCGTGGGTCCATATTGAAAGATGGGTGATGCAAAAATATTACTAAGAGTTCCATAGTGATGGAATTGGCAAGTTGTACATACCTAAGGCTTTATTGAGGATATCCGCGAGTTGTGGGTCCAAGATAAAATGCTTGGGATCTTAGTACCCATTAGGAAAATAAGTTTCCTCTAACATCGTTAGGATTTTAAGATCTTCTAAAAACAGAGGGAGCTACATATGATTAAAAGACCTAAATCCTATGTATTACGTTATTATTCTACATTCTCACCTCTTCTCTGCTTAGCATTTAGGTTGTAGTTCTGTGATTCTCTAAAATATGACATGCAAAGCCATTCATATCCATCCTTATATCAAACAAGTTGACTAAGTCCTAACTAACTCGAATTGGCTTCGGATCCTAAAATTCATTTTAGATTCCGAAAAGAGAAAGGTGTTCTCTATAGGGCGATATTCTCACTTACTTGTGAAAATTTGACCCGGGCTAAAAGAAAAGCAATCTATGGTGAATGGATTTTTCCAAACCACTTAAGAGCAATTAAACCACCTCATAAAAATGTTACAAGGTATAACATTATGGAATTGTTCCATATTCTAATGAGGAAATAAGTGCACACGAACGAGGTCTGAAGATCTTGTTTGAAGATCTTATGGTCTCGATCATCAACGGAGAAAAGAGTTCTCAATGCACTAATTGCTCACATTGATTCCACTATCACCTTACCCCTTTGTGCTCAACTAGAATGATGTCATTGTATGATAGTCAATCATTTAGTTGATCGCGGTTGACAGCATCCTTAAGAGGGGCTAAAAGGTTATGATTGTTAAATCTTCTTCTAAACCCACTAAGGTAAAGGCTTGAAGGGCTAATGAAAAAGAAACCCTTAAGAGCCGAATGAAGGAGCAAGTAAGGGGTACGCCCAAAAAACACTAGAGATCAGATAAGGACGTTTTCTTTAATAGTACCAAATAAGGACTTTGAAAGGGAACTGCAAAGAGTATGAGTACTCTAAAATGTTATCTCGTTTGGTAATTCTAATAGGATTAGAATTCACAAGTTTTGAGTTGATTTTGCATAATCCGTTGTGCATAACTCAAATTACTAATGTTTTGAACATGCAACGAGATAACAAAAGTAAGTGAGATGACAACGTTTCGAATTAGTTAGGCACGTTAAGAAATGAAAGGATTAGTGAGTTGGACAATTTAGGATCATTTTAAGAAAATGAACCTAGAGAGTTAAGTTCCTGTGAATCCTGTCTTAAAGGAAACGTTCCCAAAACCACGTTTATGAGAAACGTGTGAACGTACCGAACACTCATGGATTTCGATCCATACTGATGTTTATCTATTGCTCAGTGTAAGCATTAAAAATAATCCTTAGTTTGATCATTATGAATAAGTGTACTTGTTGAAGTGCAAATTCGAAACTTATATTAAATTCTTAGAATTTCAAAAAGGAGGTTAGAAACTGAAGTAGTCATAAGTTATGAACAACTCGATTTGATCGAGATGTTGAATGTCTTACTGACTAATTCTTTTGTCATCTTATAGATAACAGTATTGTCACTCAGTAAACTCATTCGAGAACACTTCAGTGTTTTTGAATGAAGGAACAAAACCTTATAGGATATGGTTCGTTCCATAGTAAGTTGTACTGGCTTATATTCATTCTAGGAATAAACCCCTAGAATATGCAGTTAGAGATTTTGAATCTAATACCTTGATTGATCTAAATATGTGCCATAAGCATATGCTAATCTACATGCATCTATATTTGAGTGAAATATTTGGTTAGAGGATATTGTCATGTTAATAAAGCTCTTATCAACCTCACTAACGAGTTCTTCTATCAAACCAATGGAGAGGCTGTGGAATTAAAGGATTGGAAGGTCGGGTGTTGAATCTTCGAGGATATTAAGATGGAGTTATATTTCATTACTCAACATCGCGATAGAAGGTGGGATTACCAACAAAGATCAGGGGTTCGTGGCCTTTTCTAAATGAAGCGATGTTCTTTGGTGTCCTTACCACGGTGCACCAAAGCTCTCTTATCGTTTCAAAGAGCGTCATCGGAAGAGAAGTCAGGATAGAAACCACAAAGAAGAATTTTATCAGTGAGGAGACGAAGGCCTTTAAGAGAACTCAATTTCGGGCCAAAGGGAGTGGAAGATGTAAATTGAGACACTCGGATTTCGGGCAAGGAAGAAGTCAGCTTGAAAGGAGTTAGTGAGAACCGATCGATATGCCAATTTCAAGATCATGGAAAGCTAAGATGCCAAAGGCTCTATCCTCGGTCTGATTGAAGTCTGCTTTTCAGACCTAAGCTGAATTGTCAGGTTGTGAGTTCGAATTGGGAGTAATGAAGCAACAAATGGAAACAATAAAGAAAGGCAAAGAGCTGTTGGAGGGAAATTATGTGCTCAAGTGTAAGCAATTGGAAGATGAGTTAATTCAATCATTGAACTCGTAAAGAATAGTTAAAGGAACTTCGACCAAAGTACTCTCTAAGACGAAGATTCAGATCATCTTCAAAGACCGATACTTGGAAAGAGTCAAGATGCCGATTCCATAGGCGTAAAAGAAGTTGTGTTCGAGGGATTTCAATTTCGGATCGCGGGAACACATAAGGGGATACAAGGAAACTTTGAAGATCTAGAAGAATATGGATTCAAAAGATCGTGATCTCGGACTATGGAGATTTGAGGACTATGGGAAGCATCATTAACAATCGAACAATGTTCAACCTTACGATTTATGCTCACAACATCGAGATCAAAGGACAAGATATCGTGTTAAAGACACCACTACGGTGACAGGTTCAATGCATTCATAGCACGTGCACCATGCATTGTAAATTAATTATTTCAAATTCTTATTATATGCGTTTTAGTACTCTAGTTGTTAAATTATTGTTGTATACCTATTTGTTGAATTATATGCCTTGATGTTGCATTTCCTTGTTTAAAATATTTACTCCATGCATTTATCATCTTAGCCCAGCACGCATCATTTTAGTGTTTAGTTGTTAGGGTTTCGCCGTTTAATACTTTCACTATTACTTCGATCAAAATCCTATTGAATAAAGTGAAGAAGAAACATTTTGGGCTGATAAAGTGGGACAAAGACGGAAGTGGATGGTTTCAGTACATATAAATTGGATGAGACAAGTTAGGGAAATTAATGGAGTTAAACAGGAGTATGGGAAGCAAAGGAAAAAGGGTCGTTGCTCCAATCAAGCACTTTAGAGCGAACGTGAACTAGGCCATTGAACATATTTTCCACCTAGAGTTGTGCGTCCCAAGGAAGTAAGTTTTGGGAGATCAGGAATTCTTGTTAAGGGGGAGAGCATGACCAAGAGACGAACTTAAGATTTACAGTGGTGCTCGGAGAGTATCCTAGTAGGAACAAAGACAAATGCAAACCATAGATGATATGGAAGTTCAAGTGATGGTAATAGGAAAAGAATAAAACGGTCTTAACGATGGAACCATCAAAATAAAAGTTAAATCACTATACTCAGCTTGAAGATTGCTAAGGGATATTCATAGTACGGGGTTGAATTTCTGTAGATGATGGAATTATGAGGGAACTTCTGGGAACTCCTATTAGTGTTGGTAAAAGCAAACCGAATCAGGCTACCATATAACAGGAAGGTGTCAATGAAGGTTTACCCAATTAAGTGTAAAAAGGGGTTTGGATGACACATAACAAAACGAATAATATGAAATCACCAGTCGTTTTCTATGATAACCTGAGAGGAATCGAAAAGGGTGATCATTGCAGGACTTGGATCAAACTTCCAGAATTATAAGGAATGTTTTACATTTAAGTAGGGAATTGAGTGGGCCTGAACCAAATGCTTGTCTACAGGCTTGAAGAGAATAAAGGGATAACTTGAATAAGAGTTGGGAAAGAATCCCCGAGAAGATTGATCGGACTCTAAGAATTGATGGTTTTAACTTGATTGAGGAAGAATTCATGAAGAAGAAAACCGTGGTTGGAACAATCATGAGATGGAAATCGAACTTAGGGCCTTGGAAGTAGTTGATCTTGAATATGGTGAATTCGGGCATTGACAAGGATAGAAGATTCATACATGAATCATGGAAGGAGCATTCTGATGATATGTAGGATAAACAGAGTTCGACTGGTTGAAAGAATTAGTCATGTCAAGGGAAGATATAGAGGTTAGGGGTGGGGAGTTAGAGAAGGAAGGGGGCATTATTCTAAGAGTTAATTGAATTCCAAGGAATCTGCCAAATTGAAGAAGATAAGTCAAGAGCCAAGCCAGCTTTTGGGTCGCATTATCCAATTAGACCATGAATTAGTCAATTTCAAATTTCTTGGCTACAGTGAACGGTACATAAAACATTCATGGCATATGCATACATGCAATTTAATTCAATTAGTTTCTTAATGCAATATATACCTTGCGAATTGATTATTTTCGTTGTACCTTGTTATGTTGTAATTGAGGTTTATTATGTGTCCCTGTGTGACCTACGTGATTATTCATTATTGTAATTCACGTTTTGAAATCTTTTCTTCTTGGTGTTTATTCTTTGATGTAATTTCTGCTTTTGAGAGACGGGGTTCTCTCAATGATGTCCGAGAGACGGGGTTCTCTCTTTGTTGATTTTGAGAGATGGGGTTCTCTCATTGTTCTTCGAGAGACGGGGTTCTCTCCTTGTTGCTTGCGAGGGACTGGGTTCCCTCATTAATTGTTTTTTGGCGTGTAGTGAATCCGAGGACGGATTCTTTTAAGGGGGAGAGATTGTAACGCCCCGGTTTTTCATTTATACGAATATGACATAAGTGTTTACCAAATTGCGCGAATTAATTGTTTATAAGTGTTAAATACTTAATTATATTATAAATTGTTATTATTGTAATATTTTATTTTATTTTATTTTAGTTTATTTCGTTATTTATTAATTTAAATTGATAATTAAAAATTAATGTTAATTAATCATGTTTTTAATTATATTAATTAATTACAATCATAATCGTTGACTTTGAATTTTAATTTAAAAATGAGATATAAATGTGTTTATTTAATTTGGAAATGATATGGAATTGTTAACGTTTGCGCATGAGTGTTTTAATCGCGCTTCGTTCTTATATGATTTGATATCGAAATTACGAGGAAATTTAGTATGTCGTAGATTTATGTGTTATAAACATGTCTATATGTTCGTTTCATGTTTTTGGTCTCGTTTGACGTGGTAACGAATTTATTTTGAGTTGTGGAACCAAATTGGGGGGCTAACGGGCAATTAGCGCACCCTTGGTTCCGTTTGTGATATCTTGAGCTCGGGAACTCGGATTCGAGTTCTGTCAACTTCCTTGAACTCGTATCGAAGATTCAGGTTCAATAGAACAAGCCTCATATTTTTCTAAGCTCGTTTTGACCTCCGAAATTTAACCGAAACTTGTGAAGTTCGCCTAAATGACCACCTCCCACTATTTTAATCATAACTTGAACCATAGTTAACCGATTGGAGTGAAACTTGGACCCACTTGACTCTCACTTAACCCTTAACAAGCCAACATCTCCCTCATTTCATTTCATACACCAAGAAGGGATATTTTCAGCTGCAAACCGAGACACCCTTGAAGCTCCAAGAGAAACACCTTTCATTTTCACCTTTTGAGCTCATATCTCCACCAAATCTCTCCAAACTTGAAAGGTAAGCTTATGATATTATTCTCCAGCTTCTTCTCATTCTTTAGACTCTTATTTTACTTATTTTCTTGTTGGTTTGAGTATGTAATGGATCAAGTGTTGAACAGTAAGGGTTTATGCCAATTTGAGGATCATTCATTTTTCCTTGAGTTTTTCTTGAATTTAATGCATGAGATCAGATCCTAAGACTCCCATTTGTACTCATTTATACTTTTATTGCTTGGTGGTTGAGAATTTATTAAGTCACCATGAATGAAACTTGGAAGAAATTGGGTGTGATTTGAACTCCTTCTCCCTTCCTCCCGTTATGAACTGTTACTGCTAGTTGGGACTGATTATTACTGTTAAAGCCGCATCTTCTTACCTAGTTATGTTGCTTGATTGTGGGTTGAGTTGGTGTGTATTAGCTGCCCTGTTTCCTTTCTTTTCCTTCCCATGTTCTGCGACCTGCTGCTGCCGCTGTTGCCGGGCGGGGAGACCCTATGCAGAACCTTCTGCATCACCTTCCCCGGGCGGGGAAGGTTGAGCTGGGAAGTTTACCCGGGCAGGGGGAACTGTCGGACCTGCTGCTTCTTCTTTCTTCTTCCTCTGCTACTGCTTCTTTCTTCTTTTGCTGCTGTAATGAATGTGTGTATATATACGTATTTCCTGCTGCTGCTTCTCCTTTCTTGCTGTTATATTTGTATATATGTTGTAGGAAATTGGTTGTGTATGTTTGAATGTATGGTTGTGCATGAATTTAATTTGTGTTATGTGCTTGTGCGTGTATATATATATAGATATAATGTATGTGCATGTGTATATATATATATATATGTGTGTGTGTGTGTGTGTGTTGTGTTATATATTTAATATATATATATATATATTTTTTTTTTTGCATGAAATATACTTATATATATATATATATATATATATATATATATATATATATGATTGCATGTATGTTGTATAAATATATATATATATAGTAATTTGCATGCATGCATGCATGCTACGTATATATATATATATATATATTTATATTTCAATATGATATTATATGTTATTTAAATTCATGATTATTATATATATATTAAGTATTATTTGATTTATTTGAATTTTAGAATTTAATTGTTATATGAAATTCTTGGATTCATTTGATACAAAATGTGAAGATATGAATTTGAAATGAATTTATGAGACTAAAATAGTAATATTATTTCATGAAATGTGACCTTTTAAATGTGGAATTTTATGTTACGATTTATGGACTTAATTTATGGAATTGATTGTTATCTATTTTATGTTTTACATATTTAAATGATTTGAATGCCTTTGTTTTGTTTAATTTATAATTGTAAACTTGATATATTTGAGTTTTAATTGTTATATGAAATTTATGACTTGAATTGCTAGGAATTATGAAACATTTGAATATGAAACTTTCAAGTATGGAACATGTTGAATGAAATACTTGGTAGTTTGACTTCTTAACATGATTTATACCTCGTATGCATCTCATATCATGTGCATAACATGTCGTGCATCGTATAAGGTTCATATGGGGTCTTGAGTCTCACGTATACACTATGTTGTCTTTGTACAGTTTTCTCCAGGGCGGAGATGCCGGGTTCATAGGACACCTCAAGTCTTTCTTTCTTTTGGTATTGTCGGTAAGATGTAACAGGTGGGTTTCTCTTCTAATAGCTAAAACGACCCGATATATCCCTTACGTGAAATGTTTTAAGCTAAAATAGTATATTTATATATATATATATATATATATATATATATATATATATATATATATCGAGTCATTTTGGGTAAATGATTTCAAACGTATGACCCCTTTTATTTATGAACCCTTACCCAATGTTTTGGCGAGATCAGTGAACACAATGATTATGGGGGCCCGGGACTATGTGTACGTGGCTATCCGGGGAAGCTCCTCTGGCTGACGGTGATCCGCGTGCACTAGTCCCAACAAACAATGACGACGCAACCGACCTCGTTAGGAGTTTTAGTGAGGAAGGGGAATCGGGCTTTTGAGGACTCATGATCCTCACTAGGCACTATGTATGAGGTGGTAGGGTCTTGCAAGCCCGTCCACCACCCGGAGAAAGAAGGTGTAAGTGTTAATGTTTATGCATGAATGATTATGATTATGATTATGATTATGGAAGATTATGAATGAATGAATGAATGTTGCATGATCATTAATGAATGAAAAAATGGACTATGCACACACGAGGAGAAGGTTAGAGATTATGCACGCCTACTCGCCGGGCCATGAAACCTTATGAATAGAATGTATGAATTTGATAGTTGTAATCCCGAGCGTTGTTTTCCTTTGTTTTACCCACTTGGGAAATATCTTAAAAACCTCGCACGGGATTACAGCTTGCATGTGTGGGTGTTTAAATTCTGCGATATTATATATGTTATACCCTGTTTTATACCCACCGGTCACCTATAGACTGAACCCGGCTTTGTTTTCAGTTCTTGCAGGTTTTAGAGTGCTAGGCGGGATTCTAAGTCTGTCAAGTTCTGTGTCTAAGTTGAGTCACTTCACGCATGTTATAAATTGATTAAGTTCTACATCGAGTGTATGAACTATTATAGTTGTATTTTATGATTTATGTTTGAAACTTCGGGACTAGGTATTTATGTTAGTTGAACCCGTCACTTGTTGCCTACATTATGATTGACCTTATATTTTGCTTCCGCACTCGCATTAAATTCATGGGTTTGTTTGATTGGTTTTGAAGGTTCTAGTTCCCACCTAGCCTAGTCTGTATGTGAGTCCCCGTTCGCCGTGATTCGGCTCGTGTATGGACTCTCTATTTCATAAGCGGGTCGGGTCTCGGTGCTGGGGATGTAGGGCCTTCCGTTGGGGTGCTACATTCTATACCTAGAAATAGAAACTTCCAGATTAGGAAATATCCCATAGGTCAATGACGTGTGGTCGTGTGATCTGTGAACTAATAAAGCGTATTAGTCTCACTGCTAACTGAAAATAAACTTAGGGGTCACACACAACTACCAGATTCAAAGGGTATTGTAGGAAAGGTCAAATAGTTGATCGAAACGAGACCACACGTGTAATGTACATGTGTGGCACGTGAGCTCGAGTTGGGCATATAGTCCGATTGAGAAATCGGATCAAATGTTAATTAATTGGAGAATTAATTATAAAGCCCAAGTATAATTAATTAGGAGAATTAATTATATATCCCTAATATAATTAATTAAGAGAATTAATTATGAAGCCAAATAAAATTAATTAGAGAATTAATTTTAGCTCGTTAGAATTAATTCTAAAGCCCTTCTAGGAATTAATTAGAGAATTAATTCTAAGTATTTAATTATTTAAGTTATTCTAATTTGATTAGAATAAATAAATAAATAAATATTAAATATCTTCGATTTATTATTCTAGTAAATATTAATTCTAATATGATTAGAATAAATATTATTGGAATAAGATATTTAATTATTATTAGAATACTTAAATATTCCTAATTTAATTTGATTAGGAGCTCTTTTCTAGAAGGAATAGATATCTTATTTTGAATAAGACTCCTATTACTTGAAGAGAAAGGAAATAGAAGAAAAGTCAAAGTTGGAATCCGATTCCAATTAGGGTTTGGAGGTTCGAACCCTAGGTTATAAATAAGCCAAGGGGTTCGTATTTTTCCTCTCACGCGTGATAGGGGATCACGCCCAAACGATACGATGGCTTCATGATGGATAATACTATTGCACCCTTTCTTCTCGTTTTATGTTTCTTTCTTTGCACATGTAGTGCCTGGGACAGTGGGCCACCACATGCCCCGCACCTAAACCCGGATTCACATATGAAATGGATTTCCATACATGAGCCCAAGTCTAAAACCTACACTCACACGCTAGGCTAAGCGGGGCTAGAACTCAAACAGAGAGCGCAAAACAAACAAATAAGAATGCGGAAGCAATAACATATGGATCGAAAAGAGCTCTATACTAACAATTACATCATATACAATGGCCTGACGGCCCACAAATAGGTCAAGTATTTACATAATTCTTCATCTATATATATAGAATTCAAAAATAAGTCATAAAAGGTAACAACTGCAATAGGGAAATATACCGACTCGACCTAAACCCGAAAGTACGACACGACCGACGCACTTCCTGCCTAACTCGAGCAACCTACAACTAAAGTAGTAAAAGGAAGGGTTCAGTCAAAACTCGACTGAGTGAGGGGCTAACGCACACCCACACCATAAATACATAAAGCATAACATATAATCAAAAGGGGTCGATCATGAACCAAGCTAGGGTTTTACATACCAACTAATTGTGAAAACATACATATAGTACAAAGGAAATCCTAACTCGTTCCACAACCACCAATGCATAAAACGAAACATAAACGTCCGGCGAGTACGGACCTTCTCAATTCCTCGTGCAAATCATAAATACATAAGAATTCATAAATTCAAACCTTCCTCAAGTTCTTAGTGTTCGGGAATCAAACCCTCTTCACCTATATGGATTATATACATACGGGGTAGCTAACCCACGATATGCCTTCCCCGGCTATCCACCGAGGGCTCAAGGTAGTAGCACCTTCTCAACCTCCAAGAGTCGTATGCTAACACCTCAAATGGGAAGTGCACAGGCTTAACCCGACGGCCCTTGCCATCCTGGGCGTCCTTACCCACAATCCCTGGGCCCGGATTCATAAAAAACATACCAACAAACCTATCTTTCAGGGCACAACTCGCTGAAGCATAAAGGAAACGAATCGGGGATTCAAAATCATAGGCTCATATACGCCCGTACATATACCATTTTTTATAAAGTCAAAGGGATTTTATAAGGTCATAAACATATCATAAGAACTTGTATTTATTCGTATAATACATATATAGTCACAAGAAGGGTAGGAAATCAATTCACATAAAGGCCATAGGTCGCTTATCTACAAGAAAAGATCCTAACCCTCACCTGGAACCAAAGCGCGAAGTAGGAACCGAATGAGAAGAGCAAAGGACCCCTAAACCTTTGGCTTGTTGACTTCCGGAAAAGGCTCTAAAACACAAAAACGCAAGACGCGAAATTTAGACTTAATAATGAACCACCTAGACGCTCGGCAATGCTTATGAATGCAATTGATGCAAATGAAATGCAAGAATGCAAATGAGGTGCATATTCAAACCACTTAAGTCATTTAAAATTCAAATTCATATAAAACATATCATATCACTTCATAATTTAAATCCATAATTCATAACATATAATTTCACAATTAGAAGGTCACATTTCATAAAATAATATCATACTATTTAAATTAATACATGATAGCACTTAAATTTCTTATTAATTCAATATATATCATAATATATATAACATCTATAACATATGTTACATATACACACATACAACAACATAGCTTTCAGATAAATTACATGCATGCAAAACTCTCATCCACTAATTAACTTCATATAAAATAAATACACATATTGCTGCAGCTCCAAATATTAATAAGAAACATGCATTTAATACTTAAAACATGCATCTCTCACGTAAGTACCATGCATAATGAAGGAAAGACAAATAAAGTATTCAATGGCTGCACCCGATCTCCCCGCCCAGGGGAGTTTTTGTACATAAAAGTACCCTCATGCAGAAAGCTTCTGCATAGAAGGTACCCGGCCGGGTACTTCCATGAGCAAAATCTCCCTGGCCGGGGAGACACTCCAGTCACGATAATGAGAGGTTTTCACCCCTGTTCAGCCCTGAAACTCAAACCAAACAAATACCAACTCAAGGAGACATGTTAAGGCATGAAATTCAGCAGTAAATCAAGTCATATACTCCCATAAATAAGGGTGAAAATGAACAGCAGCTGGGGAAGAAGGAAGAGGGATCAAACTCATGCATATATCTCAACAAAAGCTCAAGAACATTAATGGTAACTCACTCATGCCTCAACTACGACCAAATTCAGGTATATGTAACAATAAATAAAGTGTAACTTATCAAAATTTCAGTTCCAATTCAACAAGAAACAACAAGAAAGTTATGAAATTCAAATATGGCATAGAAACCTAACTATTCATGTCTCGAGGCAAAACTATATGAAACATGGATCAAAATCAGATTTTTATGGATGCTAATGATCATATAAGCATGTTCATATCAAATATAAGCTTACCCTTTGAAGAAGATGAAGGAAAATGAAGAAATGAGCTCAATTTCTCCCTAGGGTTCAAGGTGACGGGAATTGTGGGGGGGGGGGGGGGGGGGGGGGAGGGGTTGCTGCTCCAAAATCTGATCTCCTTCCTTTCTCTTGTGTATGGTTCGAAGTCAAGGAAGCAAAATGTGATAAAACGGCTGATTGGTTGAAGTGTGGGTCCAGGTTTCAAGTAAAAAGCTTGAAAATTGAGGGACTAAAGTGCAATTTAGTGAAATGTGGTCAAATTGGTGCGAGTCAGTTTTTCGGTTAAGTTTCGGAGTATCAAATGGGCTTAGAAAAATATATGGCTTAATCTATTGCCCTAAATCATTGAGAAAAGTCCAACGAAAGTGATGGAATTCGAATCTGAATTCCCGAGCTCAAGTTACACACTTCGGAACCCAAGGTGCGCTAAAATCGTTTTAGCCTCCTTTAGGTTCCAAAAGAAACAAACACTCCAAAAGCTCAACAAATAAATCCGAAAACATATAACGAGCACATATTCAAGTTCATAACATGTAAATCTCCATCATATTAAACCGGCAAGAAATTTCGATCACGAATCAAGCATAAACGAAGCAATTCTCAACAAAAGGCATAAGTATTCAAATAAGAAAATTCAAATAATCAAAGAATTAAATTAAATAATTCAAATAATAAAATTAAACAATTAAAAAAAAAATTCATAAATAATAATTTTAAATGCACACATACGTCATACTTGTACTGCTGAGAAGTCGGGGTGTCACAGCACATGTTATATCACTAACACTTTCCCTAACATGATTTGAATCTAGATTGGTGTGGATTATTACTCTAGAGGAAACCTACTATGGAATCTAAAGTAGAAAGAAACTTTCGAGGGACGGGGTTGCCATTACCGCATGAAGTGCGTTTGAGGGTGGCTCAAAACGTGTCAAGAAAGCGTCGATTCATGTAAGTTCTTTAATCCGTAAGATTAGAAATAGAAATTGCTAGTCCGATCTTGCTTTTGGGAAAAAATTTTAAATTTCGCTGTGCCTTCTGATCGTGTTTTTCCCAACACGAACCACCTCATAAAAATGTTACCAGGTATAACATTATGGAATTGTTCCATATTCCAAATGAGGAAACAAGTGCATACGAACGAGGCCTAAAAATCTTATTCGAAGATCTTGAAGTCTCTATCTTAATTGAGAAACGAGTTCTCAATGCACTGATTGCTCGCATTGCTTCCACCATCATTGAACCCTTTTATACTCAACCAAAATGATGCCATTGTTGTAGTACCCTGGAGCGAAGGGCACCTCATCCCCCGCACCATAGCCCGACACGTGTAACGAAATGAAAACTCCGAACACGCACCAGGCTATAGCGAACGGAAGACAAACAAAATCTCAAAACCTAAGCTAGGCGGTCTAGCCCCTAAACCAGAGTACGCAACATAAATAAAACATACACGGAAGCAAAAGGATCAACAAATATCAACATACATGCTCAAGGGAATAAAGTTATACATGCAACGCCACTCCAGGGCCAAATAAAAACTTACAAATTTCCAAATTCGAGTCATGATCAGAACCTTATACAATTATCTCAAAATACCAAAGCAAAAGATAAAGATGCAGTATGCAAAAGACTCGAACAACCCAAAAGAAAACCGCCGCCAAGCTCAGACCGAACCCTGCACATGCAACTCAAAAGCAAAGGGGAAAAGGGAAAACAACATCGAAGGTCAGTCCTAAAGACTGGTGAGGGGGCTAACCCACGTACAAGTACATATACATAAGCGCAAAGCATATTCAAAGTCATAATATTCATGAACCGGGGCGTGGTTTTTGCAATCCAAAGCATTTTGATCCTGTGATACTATATATAGAAGAAAAGTTAGACCGAAGGCCAAAATCCACCAAATTTTAATAATTAGAAGTCCACTCCCGTTTCACGAATCGAATTCACAATCAAATTCAAACTAACTCGACTAGTACGAGTTCTCCGACCAACCTCCTTCATATCAAACTCAAACTTATATTCAAATTCAAACGAAAACCAAATCAAACGTACCTTCCCCCACAACGGGTGATAGAAGGGTTGTGCACACCCTAACCATCCATTACTTTATGTATGGGTCATGAGTTTCATGACGCTCACGCCCGAGGATTCCATCACCCACCAAACCTCCTAGTGGGTTCCGGGTTAATCCTATCAGAGTGGAGACTACGCCCAGGCTTAACCCGATGGCCCACTGCCGTACCGGGCGTCCTGGCTCGCAGGCTCCGGGGCCCAACAGTACCAAATCACTCAACCTCAGGGATTCATATAAAAGACTTATCTTTCAAAGTCAAACCTCGCTACATATCCAAATTCAAATTACACACACCAACCCGTTTTCAAAACAAATAACCAAAAACATATCTACATATATATATAAAGCGTTTTCAAAAGGGTTTCATAACAAACGGGTCATTTCCTACAAAATACATAACAAACACGTACCTAAATATATATATATATATATATATATATATATATATATATATATATATATATACGTAGGTCACATACGGGCTTAAAACACATTTAGGGTTGTAGGTCATAATAACTAAAAGAAAGAAACCTCACCTCGACGAACAACTGAACAAACAGGTTCAAAGCACACCTACGAAGCGGCTCCAAACCAACGAGCTACTCCACTCGAACAATCTAAACAAGGGAACAACACTTAGACTCAATATGAACCAAGAAAACGCTTGGCAAATGCATATGGATGCATATGATGCAATACACTTCATAAAAATTCACAGTTAGGTATATCGAAGCAAATATCGAAATATCACACAATTAATCCAAGAACCAAAATTCATTTCACATCAAATAAATTCATATTAAGTGATATAATAGCATACCACGAGCATCCATAGTTCATACACGTATATATTCATCGAATTCATACCATTTATGCCACTTAAGAACATATCATTTAAAATGTTCAAAATTAGAATACATAAGAATTCTTATTAATTAATCAATGTTTAAATACATATTTACATAGCCTGCCACTTACAAATGAAAATCAACATAATATGCATGGGAATTAAATCACGTAATACAAAGTGTTTGTATGAAATTTCTATTAATCATTAAATCACATACATATCACTATATATATTACATATATATATACACATTTAGCAAATTGCATGCATGCACTAAATATATATATTACATATTCACACATACATTATATATATATATATACCTATATATCACATACATGCATATATTATATAAATATTATGTATATATATACACACTCATTCACATAGCAACCATATTTAAAAAATTACATGCATGCATAACATATATATATATATATATATATATATATATATATATATATATATATATATTACATATTCATGCATCACGTACATATATATATATTACATTCACAATTGCATACATTAAAATACATATACGTAAATAGATACACAGCAGCAGCACACTCAGACAAAATACATGTATCACACACACACAAACAACACCCCTGCATGCACATTTAAATAAAAAAAACAACGTAGCAGCAAAAGGCCTCCCCGACCGGGTAAAACTCCACACAAAACTCCCCGACCGGGTAAAGAAGATGCAGTAGCTACTGCCTGAAGTGTCCCCACCCAGGGACACAACCAAAGGAAAAATCTACCCACCCGGGGAGATTACACAGCAGCGGCGAATAGCCCTGTTTCTTCCATTTCGCGCAGCAACAACAGCGCAAAGTAGCAGCAGCAGCGGCGGAAAAGAAAAGGCAGCAACACAGCAGCAAAAAAACAGTAAAACAAAGGAAAAATTGGCAGCAAAATAACACAGCAGCAGTAGCAAAGCTCACGCAGCAGCAAGGGAAGTAAATCAGGCACAAAAACTTCGAAACCCAGGCTCATCAATGGTGGATCAAGATGCAGTGAATTTACATGCATTTCATGCTTAGAATTGAATCAATTAAGTCATCTAGAGCATATATATAGCTTCATATCAAGATATGCATCAAGATTTCACAAGAATTCATCCAAATTTCATAAAACCCTCACTATTCACATAGCAGCCCCAAACCATGCTCAAAACCACATCAAATTCAGCAAATAGACACTTAAAAGAAGAGGAGAAGATATAGAACAAGAATCCGGGCTTACCTTTCGAATTTGAGGCGAAATGATGGAGTATTGACATTGGAAAGCTAAAGTGGCCTGTGCAGATTCCTTTTCCCCTTCTCTCTCTCGATCAGCTGCTTCTTTCTCTCTCTCCAGGCATGATTTCGAAATGAGGGGGTAAGGGACGGTTAGAGGGTTTAACTAGGGTAATTTGGCTCAAGAATCAAGTGATTTGGTTAAGAAATGAATTAGTTATGGCCAAAATACTCCAAGGTGGCAGATCTGCTCGAACAGCTCGTTCCGGACAAAATACGTGGGATCAAACGGCCTTAGAAAAATGTGAGGCCAAATTTTCTAGCTTCCAAATTTCATCACGAGTCCAGTGATACCTCCGGAATTCAAATCCGAATTCCCTACCTCAAGTTACGGTCTCCGGAATCCACACCGCGCTAAAACTAGTTAGGCCCTCGAATCCCCAACAATTAAAATATGGTTCGTTACCATATCAAACAAGTCCGAAAAATTAAAACGAGCATATAAATGAATTCATAACACGTATAATTCATACATATTAAATTGGCACGAAATTTCGATCTCAAATCGAACACACACCCAACACATTTTCAACAAATAAGCATATTATTCAAATAATAAAATTAAATTTTCAAAGAAATAATAAATAAAAGTTTATTAAAAAGGCGATTCTTCAATTAGGTCCAAAAATTTCAAAAAGTGTCAATTAAGTCCAAATTTTCAATGAAGTCCAAAATTAAATAAATCATACAATTAAGCTCTTAATTCATATGAATCACATAATTCACAAAAATTAGCATGCTCGAAAATTAAATTCACATATCATAAAGTTCATAAAAATTCATATCATAAATCACTTAGGCAAATTTTGACATATAATTCGAATATTTCATTTAATTCCAAATAATAAGGTATAATTCAATTAAATATGAAATTAAAATAATTTAAATTGCACATTTAGCTCTCTTGTAAGTGCGTACCTGGACGGCCGAAAAACCAGGGTGTCATAATCTCTCCCCCTTAAAAGGGACCTGTCCTCAGGTCCGAATCAGGGTCTTGATCAACGCCGGAAAAGCTCAACTCCACGCCTCCACTGTGTCACTCTGATTCGGTTTCTAAGAGGCTTCTCGGATTTTTAAATCCCGCCACAAGAACTCTCACCGAAGGAAAACTTCTAATCTTCGACTCGAACCTCTGCCGAACCCAAACTCTAACCAATTGCTCACGAACAACAAAACCCTTGTAGGAGGTGCTTCCAAGAAGTCTCGATCTCCCACTTCGACTCTAGGGGCCTTCATCTCCAAACTGCGAAGCTCTCAAGCCCTTGTCGAACCACGAAACCATGAGAAAATGGGCCAACTCGTTAAAACGAGCAACCACTCAAATCTCATCGAAATCTCCTTAACTTTAGCAAACCGGTCACATAGTCCTTAGCCATTTGCTCCCACTTCCAATTAGAATATGGAAGTAGTTGGAGAATCCTTCCGGTTCATAATGCTCGGCCTTCAACCGACGGCATATTAGACATTGCTACATGAAGTTTGCAACGTCTCTTATTACGCCGATACATCCTTACCGGTTCCTCAAGTCCTCGAACAAACTCGAACCAAGAGTGGGGTAAGTCTCGAGACCTTAACCATCATGAGACGTAGGCTAAACTCTCCCACAAGCAACACACAACCAAAGCCTTCCTTAGTGCCTCGATTGTAAATGAAGTAGTCTTGAGTGCCCCCGATTAGGCAAAAGCCGATGCCGAAGGCAACTCTCTTCTATCACCTCTTCTTTGTCAAGCTAATCAACGGTTGGCAATCCCGAAGAAAAGAATCGCCTAATATACCCCGTCAACACGAGAGACTTCTTACTCTGAGGTAATTCTCGGTTCTTCTACCTGAATGCGTAGTCGGTTATACCCTTGTTAAAACCAAACTCGTCACGAACACGGAACTCTGGAGCAGAACGAACGACTCTTCGAAGCGAGCAAAGGGTACTTATCTTCCACAGTTACCTGTGTAGCTTACGGTGGTCGATATTCACCCTAAAGTCTCATTTCTTCGTAGGCAGGACTAAAGCACTCCACGAAGAAGTACTCAATGGGTGAAACCACCTTCTAAGAGCTCATTGAACTACGCCTTCAACTCCAACAACCATACTAGAGCCATTCAGTAGGAAATCTTCGAACAAGTTCGATTCCGGGATAAAGATCAATGACATCTCAACGTCCCTATGAAGTACTAGAGAATCCTGACTTTCAAGGAAACCTCAAAATGTCTTACTTGTATCTTTGTCTCCTCGAGCTTCGCTCGATCCCTCAGTTAATCCAAAGGTAAGCCACAAAGCTCATCGCACTGTCCAGGATTAAACAACCACTACCACGAAGGATACAAACGGGCTAGCCTTTAATCTATTACCCGAAAATATCGTTGAGTCCAAAATGGACCTCCTAAAGCAACACACCAACTCAACTCGGAGCCCAAACAACCAACCCATGCCTAAGGTAGCTCCGTACCTCACTAGGTGCCTTCAAACGAACCCACCGGCCAAACTCGACCCTCACAACTCACAAGTCACCCGAGAACTTGAGCTTACCAAACTCCCTTCCAAGAAGAGAGCTCACACGGAGGAAACAACAACACAAGCAACCATAAGTACCAAAAGTAACAAAACAAGAAAAGTAAGCAACTAGTGGGTTTTCCCGAGATGAAAATATGCATGAATGAGATGCCATGAATGCAAGTACCTCAATTTTTGGGTTCGATTTGATTTCCAACTTGAAGCCTTTGGTTCCGTCTCCTTTGTTTATTAGCCCTTGAACGGTTACACTCTGGAAACTTGTGCTCTGAAGACCCGCAAGCGTAGCATCTCCATAACCGAATCCAACATGCTTCGTAAGTATGATTGGTCCCTCCGCAATGGGTACATGGTTGGAACTCCCTCTCTGATCGAGGTGTCTTCCGGGGCTTAGACTTCTTGTTACTTCTCTTCTGAGTTTGTATACCTTGTCGAGACGGTCTATGCTCCACTTGCAAGTTGGAACATGAACCTAATGCGAGTGGTTGTTCCAGTGCCTCTCCTTCAAGTCTCTTTCTTGCCATCCATCTATTTTCGACCCGTAGTGCTTTCTCAACGGCTTGATTCCTAGTACTCGTGCGCTGGCAATCAGAGCTTCCCTAAACTCAGTCTGAAGCCCTTCCATAAAGTATCTAGCCTTCATCCCATCATCATTCATAATACGTGGCACGAATGTACCCAACCTTTCGAACTCCACCAAATATTCCATAACCATCTTACCTCCTTATTTACGGGTGAGAAATTCTTCGAATCTTCGGTTTCGTAGAATGTTGGCGTATATCTCTTTCTGAATTCCTAGACAAACACATTCCAAGTCAATCCTTCGCTTGTCGCTTCTAGTTGTTGAGAAACTCTTGACCACCATAATTTTGCTTGCCCTTGTAGAAGTAGTGGAACAAGGCGAACCATACTTTCAGGGTCACATGGCCATACTCGAAATATTCCTTCTATCTCCGACAGCCGTTCCTCCACCTTAATATCATCACCTCCTCAGAATTTTAACGGATTGAAGGTCCCAAACTCCCGGTATAGGGTTATCATCGGATCCATTGGTTGCGTTGTCGAAGAAGATGGTCCATGATTAGGTTGGAAGTGTTGAAACATCGCTGTCATGAACTCCTCGGCATTGAAGGATGGACGAGGGTGTTGATGTGAGGGTTGACCGAAGTGTTGTCAACGCGGTGACATCCTAAAAATCTCAACAACTACAATAAACAGATAGGTACATGTCGGTTAGTAAATGCATGTTCATGTGAACAATTAATACAATTTTTAACAAATATTCACATAAATGGTGCAAATGAATGCAAACAAACACATAATCCTAAGCCGAACGACATAGACAGACCCAACACGACACTAGAGCTCCGGTTTTGCAACCCGGAGCTCTGATACCACTCTAAGATGTAGCACCCGGGAGTGAATGTAATGCCCCGGTTTTTCATTTGTACAAATATGACATAAGTGTTTACCAAATTGCGTGAATCAATTGTTTATAACTGTTAAATATTTAAATTTATTATAAATTGTTATCATTTTATTTTTTTTTTATTTTATTATAATTTATTTCGTTGATTATTTATTTAAATTGTTAATTAAGAATTAATATCAATTAATCAAGTTTTAATTATATTAATTAATTTCAATATTTAAATTGTTGACTTTGAGTGTTAATTTAAAAATAGAATTTGAATTTTATTATTTAATTTGAAATGTTATGAAATTGTTATGTTTGCGCATGAGTGTTTTAATCGTGTGTCGTTCTTATATGATTTGATGTCGAAATTTCGTAAAATTTTAGTATGTCATAGATTTATATGTTATGAACATGTCTATATGCTCGTTTTATGTTTTCGATCTCGTTTGACGTGGTAACGAATTTATTTTGAATTGTGGAACCAAATCGGGGGCTAACGAGCAATTAGCGCACCCTTGGTTCCATATGTGATATCTTGAGCTCGGGAACTCGGATACGAGTTCCGTCAACTTCGATGACCTCGTATCGAAGATTCGGGTTTAATAAACTTAGCCTCATATTTTTCTAAACACGTTTGAACCTCCGAAATTCAACCGAAACACATTTCGTTCATAGTTTCGTTCATCAAATTATGCAAACTGGGGACCCACAAGCTCACAACTTAAAGCCTTACATGATCCCATCTCTCTCATTTCGTTTCCCATACCAGAGGATTTAGCTACAACTTAGAGGAAAAACACTATTCCCGTCACTTTTTTTCACCAAGAGGATATTGAGCTCATATCTTCATTTTTCTCCATCATCTTCAAGAGGTGAGTTTATATTTGTGTTTGACATCATTATGTGGTCATTTTATTTAGATTTTAACTTAGATTTTATATGGTTTTGAGGCTTGGCATGAATAGTAAGGGTTTAGGATGATTTTTGAACTCATATGCATATTCTTGTGGTTTTTCATGAATTGATGACATTTATGTGACCACTTAAGCTTCATTTATGATTTTATGGACCCGAATTAGCTGGTGGTTGAGTGTATTGAATGTTTCCATTAATGAACTTCAAGTTTTTCAAGTTTTCTTCTTGGAATTTTGGATGTCTTCGTTCCTTCTTGTTGCCGGTTTGATGGAGTGAGTTCAGGCTGGAATTTCTTGCTTTCTTGCTGCTGATTTCGTGTGTTGTTGGCTGTCTTGGAGTGCTTATGTGTTGCCCCTATTTTGCCTTATTTTTTTCCCCCTGTTCGAGCAGCCCCTGCTGCTGCGTTTTGCCACTGCAACAATCTCCCCGGGCGGGGAGATTTTGGACTAAAATTGTCCCCGGGCGGGGACGCTGGAGCTGGGAACTTTCTGTACCTCCTTCCCCGGGCGGGAAAGGTCTGTGTTTTTTTTTACCCGGGCGGGTAGTAGCTGCTGTTGCTGCGTCTCCTTCTTCTTCTTCCCCTTGCCGCTACTGTTTTCTTTTCCTTTTGTAACACCCCGACTCACAGTCGGTACAGGTAAATTATGTGATTTAATATTATTTGCGTTTTAGATTATTTGTATAGGACTATTTTGAATTAATTGCACTTATATGAATTACTTGAATTAAATGTTGCATGTGATTTATTCGTTTTATTTGAGTTGGCCTTATTTGAACCTGTATTCGTTGAACCGAACCAACTTGAACCGGGAACCTTGAACCGAACCCGTGAACCGAACCGGTCCAGCCCTTAAAGGCTGAACCATTCTTCCTTTCTCCTTTCTTACGTGAAACAACAGCAACCACCAAGCCAAGAAAGAAGCTAAAACCCCAAGTTGATCAATCCAACTTCCCAAGCCAATATCTCTCTCGTTTCTTCGTCTTTTCTCGAGCTTAGGTATGTTTCGGAATCCCCTCGTCGTGTTCGTCGTTTCTATGGTTTAATTTCTGAGTTTGGAGTGAGTTTTGCATGCCTTTGCTTCCCCACGTGAATAGTAAGGGTTTCATGAAAAACTTGGATACTTGCTCTTTGCTTGAAGTGTTTGATTCCTAGCTTCATATATGAGTGGTATATGTTGTATGTGTTGCATTTATGGCATTTAACCCATGATTGGTGGAGTATTTATTGATGATCATAATTTTAGCTTGGATATTGCAATCCTTTGATCATGGCTTTTAATTCCGTTTTCTTGAGTTATTTGAGTGTTTATATGTCAAGCATGATTTATATGTATTGTGTGTGCATTTTTAGGGGTTGTGGCAACTCTTGGGCATTGATTTTTGGCCATTTTGGCACCATTTTGGAGCTTCCCCTGTTTCTGTAATAAAATCTCTGCTCCAGCTTTCGAACCAGGCCGGAACGGCCGTTCCCGCCCAGTTTTAAACTGGGAACGACCGTTCCCAGGCCTTTACTGTTCATCCCGAGAGTGGGAACGACCGTTCCCAGTTTGTACTGGGAACGGGAACGGCCGTTCCCATGGCCGGAACCCTTCTACTGGGTCAAATCCGCGAGGGTGGATTTTTCCCTTTGGAAAAATCCGCGAGGGTGGATTTGAGGCAGTAGCTTGGGAAAAATCCATGGGGGTGGATTTTTCCCTTTGGAAAAATCCATGGGGGTGGATTTTGCCATTTCTTCTCTTTGCTTTATTTATGCATTTGTATGATTTTAAATGCTTTTCTTTTGCATATTAATTGTTATATTTGATTGTTTTGCATAATATTAATTGTGAATAAGTATGTTATGCTATGATTTGTGAATTATTTGACCTAATTGTAACATTTTAGCTATGAACATGAATCATGCATTTTGCCGAGCGTCTTCTTTGGTTCATATAGAGGCTAAGTCTTGGGCTCTCGTGTTTTCTTTTCAGAGGAGGTTCCAGTTGACGAGCCCGAGGCGTAAGTTGTTCACGTCCGCTCGTATTTTTATCACGCACAAGGTGAGGTTTAGGAATTTTATTAGCTAAGCGACCTAAAGCCTTATGTGATGTTTTCCGGCCGTGCATGTGACTATATATTATATATATAAATATGTACGTGTTGATTAGGATACGTTTATGATCTTGTGAACACCTTTGTTTTGGGAAAAGATATTAAATAAGCCTATGTAAGCTATGTTTTGGAAAAGGCTTTACAATTCTGTTAGCGAGATCGCCATGAAAGATTTGGCATTTGTTATGATATGATTTGTATGTGTGGATCCAAGGAGCTACGGGTAAGGAACCCTCGGGACGGTTCGGGCCGTCGAGGTTCGGCCTGTGCGTAGTCTCCATCCGATATATCACACGCGACCCCTGGGAGTTTGGGAAGGTGTGATATTTCGATGCCTTCGGCGTAAAAACCGGGGAGGGCACGATGTGGGCTCGCTACCCCTCGTGAGTCTGTATATGTTTGGATGGTTAGGGCCGCCGGTGGCTCTTCCATCATTGGTGTAGAGGAGAGTGTATGATTTCTGTTTTTGTTTGTTCTGAGGAGTAAAGGTTGGAAGCTCGTTCTCGCCGAGCATTATGTTTTGTTATGTATGTTTGAGAAGTATGAATCGGGATAGTGTTTATGAAATGTTTTAAAGTATATGTATTTGTTTTGGAAAGTTTTAGTTTGTAAAACCTATTCCGGTTCATAATTTCGCCCTTTGCTTTGTGCTCTGCTCTATATATATGTAGGGTGTGGGTGTGCGTTAGCCCCCTCACTCAGTCAGTTGACTGACTCCTCGTTTACTCTTTTAGTTGCAGGTTTTGGGAGCGTGAGCTAGGCGGAGAAGTGTGTCTTCTGTTGCACTTGTCAGTCTAGGTCTCGTTAGGTGCATTTACATACCTGCACTTTATTATTTTGGTAGTTGTACAGTTATGATTTGTATATACTTGCTTACTATTTGGTTCGAGCCTGGATGGCTTCCGTACAGGGTTAATTGTTGGTATCTATATGTAAATACTATATGGCTAATTAAGTGTTGGTACCTATGTATATATATGTGATGATTTTGCTTGTGGCTTTTATTTTATTCGCTTCCGCATACTCTGATTCAGTTCTGTTAGCTCCGCCTAGCCTAGAGGGTGTGTTTGGTCTCCCGTTCGCTATGATTCGGATTCGGGTGCGGACATTCCATTTCGTATTCGGGTTCGGATTATGGTGCGGGGGATGTGGCCCTACGTGTGGGTGCTACATCTTTTGCTGCTGCTGTTGTATTTGTATATATATATATATTTGTAGGGAGTGTGTGTTGTTTTATGTGTGTGTGCTTGAGTATAGTATATATATATAATTGTGTTTGCATGCCAACGTATATATATATATATATATATATATATATATATATATATATATATATATATAACATATTAATAATGCCTGTAGGGTGTGTGTGTGTGTACGTAATACATATATATAGTTAGGTGTTGTGCATGCATGTGTGGTGCCATATTTATATGTATGTTTATTATGTATATTATATATATAATGTATAGTTAATATATTATGCATGATATGTAATATATAGGTATTATTTCATGCATGTGATTATATATGTATATATATATATGTAGTGCGTGTGTATTATATGTAATGTGTAATATTAATATATTATATGTATGTGTAGTATATATTTAATATATATATTTATGTATATTGTATATATTTTATATATTATTTAATTTATTTCAATTTTAGAATTTAATTGTTATTTATTTCGGGTTATTTAATTACCGATCATGACTTGAACGTTTTTATTTGCCTATTTTCTAATTATAAACGTGAAATAGTACGTGTTATGATCGTTATATGAAATTCTTGGATTTATTTGATATAAAATGTGAAGATATGAATTTGAAATGAATTTATGAGACTAAAATAGTAATAATATTTCATGAAATGTGACCTTTTAATTGTGGAATTTTATGTGATGACTTATGGACTTAATTTATGGAATTGATTGTTATCTATTTTATGTTTTACATATTTAAATGATTTGAATGCCTTTGTTTTGTTTAATTTATAATTGAAAACTTGATATATTTGAGTTTTAATTGTTATATGAAATTCATGACTTGAATTGCTATGAATTATGAAATGTTTTAATATGAAACCTTAATGTATGGAACATGTTGAATGAAATACTTCGTAGTTTGGCTTCTTAACATGATTTATACCTCGTTTGCATCTCATATCATGTGCATGACATGCCGTGCATCGTATATGGTTCATATGGAGTCTTAAGTCTCACGTACACACTATGTTGTCTTTGTACAGTTTTCTCCAGGGCGGAGATACCGGGTTCCTAGGACACCTCAAGTCTTTCTTCTTTTGGTATTGTCGTTAAGGTGTAACTGGTGGGTTTCTCTTCTAATAGCTAAATCGACCCGATATATCCCTTACGTGAAATGTTTTAAGCCAAAATAGTATACTTATATATCGAGTCATTTTGGGTAAAGGATTTCAAACGTATAACCGCTTACCCAATGTTTTGGCGAGAGAAGTTAACACATTGTTTATGGGGGCCCGGGACTATGTGTACGTAGTTATCCGAGGAAGCTCGGGCTGACGGTGATCCCCATGCACTAGTCCCAACAAATAATAACGACGGAATAGATCTCGTTAGGAGTTTTGATGAGAAAACGCTAGTCGGGCAATGAGGACTCATGAACCTCATTGCCACTATGTGTAACGCCCCAGTGGAGGGCAATCACATCCTACCCCGCGCTAAGGTTCTAGCTCGTATATGAAACTGACATCTATATACACGCCGTTCCCAAAGCAAGCGGTGACGGACGAACAACCTGGCTAGGCGGTACCTAAACAACGCGACTTAACGGCCGTAAAGAAAGCAACAGACATGCGGAATCAATTCATTAACGTCAATTAACAAGATCAATCACGCATCACACAGTTCAACGGGTTCAAGAGCATGCAACCTGTCCCGATAAGAAATAATATATCCAAATATCATTGGATCATCACGATCCCAACCTGTACAATTTTCATAAACAGAATTCATACAAGAATGTAACATTTCCAACTTTACCATAATGCCCACCAAGGCTAACGAAAGCGTTAAACCATAATAACGTACATGAACATCAACTTAAAGTAAATGCAGACTCGACACAACTTCTATAAGCCAAGACTCTATGACACACCGCCTAGCAAGACTCCAGAAAACCTGCAGACAATATAGAGGTTGAAGAGTCAGTTCAAAGGAACCGGTGAGGATTTACTCTAAGGAATATAATAAAAAGGGGGTACAATGCATGCGATATTAAAGGTGTTTATGATCCGTTTAACTTTTCAAAATCAATGCAAAGGGGTTTTCAAAACAACGGATCACAAACTAGAAACATAACCAGCTCGGCGAGAATGAGCCCTCCAACCTTACTTCCCAAACCAAAGAAATCAAACCAATCCATCCATCACGCCATTGATGTCGAGGGTGCGCACCCCCGATCATCCATAACATAGAGAACTCGGTCCATGAAACCTAGCTCTCTCCAAGAAGACTTCAACCCCAAAACCTCCTCGGAGTCTTAGTAATCTTGTCTACAGTGGGAACTTTGGATGAGGATATCCGTCGGCCCTTGCCTTCCCGGAATATCACTCACCTCCATCCCCGAGCTCAAGTTCGATTTCCCCAAGCAAGCGTCCCTGCACGGTACATCAATCTCCATACTACTTTCGTAGCATGGTCCAAAATATCTCGCCACATAAGTACATATATATCCTTTTCAAAACCAAAACATTTCGGGTACCTATCCCGTATACCAAGATTCATACTATACTTGCAAACCGTTTTCAATAAGCAACGATATAAGTATAACGAGCCAAGCTCCCAAAATCCGGCATACTATGCGTATACATATAGTATTCAAAACGGAATTTGAGAACCAAATCATGAAGGCTATACGGTATTGTCCACAGTTTGAAAATATTTTCATAATATAACTCCTCACCTTTACCAAGAACCTAGAAGATCAAGCACGAACAAGGAAGGTTACACGTCCGGAGACTCACCACCTAACAGGACAATGTACCAACAAAGGTAAGACTCGACTCGAAACCCAACAAGACGACGCACGGCTTTGACATGAATGCAAATATGCTAATGATGTGCAAGGAATGTTCGACGATGGTATATATTGGGAATTATGATCACATTGCGTCATATAAGTCATATCAAGTTCTCAAGTCATATGTAATAAGCTTAACATAATTTAATTAAACGCATAACTTAGTCAATTGAGATAACTTATGTAACACCCTAAACCCCAAGGCACTACATCCCCCGCACTATAGCCTCGATCCACATACGAAATGGGAAATCCATACATAAATCAAAACTATAACGAACGGGTGACAATAAAAGAAACGCGCTAGGCAGGACAATCCCCGACATAATTAAATCAAAACATGAATGTAAAAGCGGAAGCAATAAAACAATCATACATATAGGTACCATATTCACCGAATAAATAAATAATAGATACCAAACTTAACTATCAATACATTATCATCTCTTAATACTCTATACATGCTCGAGTATCCAAAAACGTGAGACTATGATCATAACATGAAAACTAGCAAAAGTTTATACATGGAAGGTTCAATGCTAGACTCGTGCAATGCAAGACTTGACCAGACTCCTGCCTAGCCCGACCACGCTCTCAAGTACCTGAAAAGTGAAGTATCAGTCTACCGAAGACTGAGTGAGGGGCAATAAATATATATATATCACACAAGTAACATGCAAGTTGTGACCTCGGGTAATGCTTTTGCAATAAAAGTAATATAGGTTCAAGGATATAATACACCTTGCCCGAGATTATAACTATCCAGTATATTAAATCAGTTTCATGCTATCGTTACGTGGCCCTGGCGAGTGAGGGCGTTTCCAACCTTACACCAATAGTGAATCATTACATGCTAGTTTAATTATCATGAGATCAAGCAATTCATTTACAGTGCACATGTATTCAGTTCATAACTCCTTCACTCCGGGTGACGGTGGGTTTGCAAAGCCCTATCCATCCATGCTACGCACATCGGGAGCATGACTCCCACGTGCGGGATTCCTTCCTCCACCAACCTCCTAGTGGAGTCAGGGGTCATCCCAGTGTTGTGGGGTGTGTAGAGTTACCCGTCAGCCCTATACTTTCCCAGTTGGCTCGTACACATGCCCTCGGGCCCAATGTGCTATCATGCTACTCGCCACTAAAGAACCACAATATAGTTACAATACATGCATTGCTTTGCATGATCTTGCTATTAGTTAGACCACATGCATTGCTTTGCATGAGCCCGATTTGTTTGAAAATACCTTAGACGTTTGGAAAGAATTTTAGGAAAATATAAATACCTTTTTGGCTTGAAAGTTCACATAAAGGTTATAGGGTTCTATATAATTACTAACTGAACCTCACCTTCATATAAAATACAACAAGGATATGCTTTAAGGACAAACACGACGTGTATACGTGAGACATGACCTAAAATAGACCAAATATGACGAACGGCGGAAATGCAACGAGGAAAATGTAATGTGGCATGATAACATCTTGTTTCAGTACATATTGGATCATATAATAGCAATTCGGGGTCAAAGAAGTCGTCGGATCGAGGGGCTAAAATCATAATTTTATGCAGAAACTTTTGTTCTGCATGTCAGGTAGGAACGGCCGTTCCGGGTCCCCTTTGAAAATGGGATCGGTCGTTCCCGTAAACCCCAAAACGCGCCAACGATTTCTAAAATAAAAGCGCGCCTTTAGCTGGGAACGGCCCTTCTGGAAATAAGGCCAAAATGGGAACTGCCGTTCCCATGCTTGGCCACCTATTTTTATTTAAAAAGCGTGGGAACGCCCGTTCCCACAATGCCTTGAGGCTGGGAACGGTCGTTCCCTATTTCTGCAAATGAAAGAACAGAGCAAAAATAGGGGATGGGCACGGGAATGATCAACAAGGCAACAAAATTCCAATTTTGATCACCCAAATACATGAATTTCTGGAAATATGATGTACATATATGCAAAGGATGATAAAATAACACTTAGACATATAAACCATGGAAAAATCATCAAGAATTCAAGATTCAAGCTCATGATCACACTTGATCATTCATGTCAAATATTCAAGAATCTAATGAATTAATCATGCCATAATTCAACATATGATCATTTAATCATGCTTTACACAACAAAGAGTCCATCTAGCATGCAATTCTCAAACCCTAGCTTATACATATATGATCAAGAATCATGAGTTCATCCAATTACCAACCTTTCAAGACTAAGAAATGAAGAAGATGGATGATGAAGTTGATTAATTCCCAAAACTTGGATGATTTCTGGAAATTCTTGACGAAAAGTATGAAAATCTCTTCCTTTTTCTTTCTTGCATAAACCGAGATCAATAAGCAAATGTGGTTGGGATATTTTTTTATCAAAATGAGAGCAAGGGAAGCTTGGAGATTCATATAATGTAACATCCCTTTTTGAAAGGTGTGAGATATCCAATTTTGCCAATTAACCCTCTAAGAATTCAAGTTGTGCAATGAAGGATATAAGGTTTTGAGAATTGATCAATTAAGTCCTTGAAATGTTATACAATTAAGTCCCTAGAGTTTAAGAAATATCTAACTAGGGACAATTTAGTAATTAAATCATACTCGGTAAATATTTTACGAAATGAATTTTTTCAAGTCATGAAAGGAATTCTCAATTTGATATAAATTCATAAAATTTTCATGAGAGTATTTTAAAATATAATTTATAAAATTATTTTAAAACATAAGATAATAATAAATGAAAATCAGGGCGTTACAACTCTCCCCCCCTTAAAAGGACCTGGTCCCCAAGTCCACTGTCAAGTTTTAAAATGATGCACAAGCCATAAGAGAACCTCGTCTCTTGAACAAAATGAAAGAACCCCGTCTTTCAACACGAAAGGAGAAAACCCCGTTTCTCAGCAAGGGATGAGAGAACCCCGTCTCCCGAACTCACTCAAGGTGACACTCCAAGAAACAAATGAGGGAACCATTTATCACGTAAGAAGCAAAGCAAGTATAATCATGCCAAGCACATTAATTTATTTTCCATAAAGGAGCACATTATTGCTAACCAAATTTATAATAATGATAAAATTCATGATGCTCGTGATATGCATGTTTGAAAATACCGTTCACCGTTGATTTTGCTATGGATGTTAATTGATACCTCTGGTTGTCCTTGTTCTTTCTCTTCGCCTCGGACACATATTTCCTTGATGTTCTTTTCTCCCGCATCTCTTACATAAGTTTAACCGTTCCCGACAAGCCTCTTAAGTATGATTATCACGCCCACAATATGCGCAAAGAACCTTTCCTGACCGTGATGGCGAAGTCGTGGTAGAATCATTTCCTGAAGTCGCTCTATTATTCAGGGACTTCTTCTTTTTAGGTCTTTCCGGGGGTGGTAAGACCGAATCAATAATAGACCTTTTCATTACATTAGAATCTGGTCCTGATCCTGAGGCCAAGTCCTGTTCGAAATGAGGAATAAGCCTCCTTGCCTTGTCCGAATCCTCGACCTTCAATACCTTAGTAGTAGCTTTAGCCCAGGTACTTGTATTAGCGGCTTTCAAAGCATCCTGTATTTCCGGTCTGAGTCCTTGCACAAATTGCATTGCTTTGTGGAAATCGTCACTCGCTATATTGGGTGCGTAGCGAGATAAGCTTTCAAATTCCGCTATGTACTCGCCCACGGATCTTCCTTCTTGTTTCAATTCAGTAAATGCTCTCAATCTACGAGTGCGTGAAACTGGGGGAATGAACTTGTTTCTGAATTCTCTGACAAATACTTCCCAATTGATAGCTTCCCCGGCAGCTTCTAATACGATTTGAATACTTTCCCACCAGGAGTACGCCTCGCCCTGAATCATAGTGAGAGTACAGCGAGCTTTTTCCTGAGAGCCACAAGGAATGAGCTGCCAAATCCTATCAATCTCTTTGAGCCACATCTCAGCCTGAATGTCATCGCCCTTATAGAACTTCGGGGGTTGTTGATTCTGAAATTCTCGAAGTATGGCAGAAATAGTGTTATCCTGTGGTGCTACTGGTGTCGGTGGTACTGGAGGAACCCGTTCCTGAATTCTCTGATCAATTAGCCCTACCACGGCGTTCATGAAATCCTGGGGTTGTGCCTGGGCAGGTGGAAGAGGAGGTGATCTCTCACGACGATGATGGTGACGATGATGACGATGCCTGTGTCTCGAGGATCGGTCACTGGAGTGTCTATCGCGATCCATCCTGAAATCAAATCACTACACATGCATGGTTTGATCAATAAATGCAAATGTGTGCATATAATTCCATACTATCAATAAGCACACATTCAAGGAGAGTCAAATAGCTCAAGTAATGCAAGAATTCAAGTAATTAAGTAATTCAACGAAATGCAGACTCTCAAGTAACAAATAATCCTATGCCGTTCGACCTAGACTCGACATGACATGACACGAGAACCTCGGTTTTGAAATCAGGCTCTGATACCACCTAAGATGTAGCACCCTAAACCCCAAGGCACTAGATCCCCCGCACTATAGCCTCGATCCACATACGAAATGGGAAATCCGTACATAAATCAAAACTATAGCGAACGGGTGACAATAAAAGAAACGCGCTAGGCAGGACAATCCCCGACATAATTAAATCAAAACATGAATGTAAAAGCGGAAGCAATAAAACAATCATACATATAGGTACCATATTTACCGAATAAATATATAATAGACACCAAACTTAACTATCAATACATTATCATCTCTTAATACTCTACACATGCTCGAGTATCCAAAAACGTGAGACTATGATCATAACATGAAAACTAGCAAAAGTTTATACATGGAAGGTACAATGCTAGACTCGTGCAATGCAAGACTTGACCAGACTCCTGCCTAACCCGACCATGCTCTCAAGTACTTGAAAAGTGAAGTATCAGTCTACCGAAGACTGAGTGAGGGGCAATAAATATATATATATCACACAAGTAACATGCAAATTGTGACCTCGGGTAATGCTTTTGCAATAAAAGTAATATAAGTTCAAGGATATAATACACCTGGCCCAGATTACAACTATCCAGTATATTAAATCAGTTTCATGCTATCGTTACGTGGCCCTGGCGAGTGAGGGCGTTTCCAACCTTACACCAATAGTGAATCATTACATGCTAGTTTAATTATCATGAGATCAAGCAATTCATTTACAGTGCACATGTATTCAGTTCATAACTCCTTCACTCCGGGTGACGGTGGGTTTGCAAAGCCCTATCCATCCGTGTTACGCACGTCGGGAGCATGACTCCCACGTGCGGGATTCCTTCCTCCACCAACCTCCTAGTGGAGTCAGGGGTCATCCCAGTGTTGAGGGGTGTGTAGAGTTACACGTCAGCCCTATGCTTTCCCGGTTGGCTCGTACACATGCCCTCGGGCCCAATGTGCTATCATGCTACTCGCCACTAAACAATCACGATATAGTTACAATACATGAATTGCTTTGCAGGATCTTGCTATTAGTCTGACCACATGTATTGCTTTGCATGAGCCCGATTTGTTTGAAAATACCTTAGACGTTTGGGAAAATTTTAGGAAAACATAAATACCTTTTTGGCTTGAAAGTTCACATAATGGTTATAGGGTTCTATATAATTACTAACTAAACCTCACCTTCTTATAAAATACAACAAGGACATGCTTTAAGGAGCCTGCTCCTTGTTCACGACCTCGTGACCTGTGCAAACATGACGTGTATACGTGAGACATGACCTAAAATACACCAAATATGACGAACGACGGAAATGCAACGAGGAAAATGTAATGTGGCATGATAACATCTTGTTTCAGTACATATTGGATCATATAATAGCAATTCGGGGTCAAAGAAGTCGTCGGATCGAGGGGCTAAAATCGTAATTTTATGTAAAAACTTTTGTTCTGCATGTCAGGTGGGAACGGCCGTTCCGGGTCCCCTTTGAAAATGGGAACGGTCGTTCCCATAAACCCCAAAACGCGCCAACGATTTCTAAAATAAAAGCGCGCCTTTAGGTGGGAACGGCCCTTCTGGAACTAAGGCCAAAATGGGAACGGCCGTTCCCATGCTTAGCCTCCTATTTTTGTTTAAAAAGCGTGTGAACGCCCATTCCCACAATGCCTTGAGCCTGGGAACGGTCGTTCCCTGTTTCTGCAAATGAAAGAACAGAGCAAAAATAGGGGATGGCCAAGGGAATGATCAACAAGGCAACAAAATTCCAATTTTGATCACCCAAATACATGAATTTCTGGAAATATGATGTACATATATGCAAAGGATGATAAAATAACACTTAGACATATAAATCATGGAAAAATCATCAAGAATTCAAGATTCAAGCTCATGATCACACTTGATCATTCATGTCAAATATTCAAGAATCTCATGAATTAATCATGCCATAATTCAACATATGATCATTTAATCATGCTTTACACAACAAAGAGTCCATCTAGCATGCAATTCTCAAACCCTAGCTTATACATATATGATCAAGAATCATGAGTTCATCCAATTACCAACCTTTCAAGACAAAGAAATGAAGAAGATGGATGATGAAGATGATTAATTCCCAAAACTTGGATGATTTCTGGAAATTCTTGATGAAAAGTATGAAAATCTCTTCCTTTTTCTTACTTGTATAAACCGAGCTCAATAAGCAAATGTGGTTGGGATATTTTTTTATCAAAATGAGAGCAAGGGAAGCTTGGAGATTCATATAACGTAACATCCCTTTTTGAAAGGTGTGAGATATCCAATTTTGCCAATTAACCCTCCAAGAACTCAAGTTATGTAATGAAGGATATAAGGTTTTGAGAATTGATCAATTAATTCCTTGCAACGTTATACAATTAAGTCCCTAGAGTTTAAGAAATATCTAACTAGGGACAATTTAGTAATTAAATCATACTCGGTAAATATTTTACGAAATGAATATTTTCAAGTCATGAAAGAAATTCTCAATTTGATATAAATTCATAAAATTTTCATGAGAGTATTTTAAAATATAATTTATAAAATTATTTTAAAACATAAGACAATAATAAATGAAAATCGGGGCGTTACAACTTAAGCATGATTGAGGTATAAAGATCATAATATAAGGTATGCATGAGATGTCACAACCTATAACGAGGTCACAATACATTTGAGACATAATATAAATAAACAAGGAACAAACGAGAGGCAATACAAGTGAAACGAATCAAGAAAACAAGGCTGGGGATAATCCACCGCCGTGGATTTTCCTTCACAAAAAATCCACCCTCGCGGAATTGGTCCACAAGCTACTGCCTTAAGTCCACCCCTATGGATTTTTACACAGCAAAAATCCACCCTAGTGGATTCTGCCCAGAACTTAAAAAAAACGTGACAGCAACTTCAAATTCGACGGGAATGAGTTCAAAACACCCCAAAACATGAAATTAAGCTTCCAAAATCGCAAATAAGCATCATAAATCATCAAGTTACATAATAAAGCATTTAGAAACATATAAACATCAAGAAACCTAGCAATTCATACAAGAACTTCATCTTCTACAAGTTTCAAGAAAGCTTCAAGCATAACAATGGTGAAATCAACAATCATTGCAAGAAATTGTAGGAAATCTATCACATTCTCCATAAAAATGCATAAGGAACAAGAATCCATCATCAAATCAAGCTAAAACAAGCTAGAACATGAACATGCAAGAATTCTTCATAAAAGCTTCAAAGGTCAACAATGGTGGTTTCTTCAAACAAGCATGGAAATGAGAAATTTTTACATCAAATCACTCCCAACATCATAAGAAACATATTTCCATCATAAAGTTCGGATTTAATCCATCTAACCAAGAACCCTAGATTTCAAACTCAAGCTTCAAGTTCAAAGAAGAAGACCCACATGAGCATTCAAGCATTTCTTACCTTAAGAGCTGAAAATGGAAGAGGGAATCTGGTTCTTTATTCTTGAATCTCCAGCTTTAGTCTCCACTCTTGGCTCTTGAAGATGGCTTGAAGTTCTTGAGAGAATATGAATAGACTTTGAAAGAGTGTTGGGAGAGAATGAATATGATTCTTAGAAAATAACGTAACTTATGCTTGGTGTTTAGGATCTGATTTGGGTCAGCTGAATAGGATCACGGAGCGGGTCATACGGGTCGAATTTAAGTGAAATTGGATCTCAAATTGGGTCAGAATTGAAATTGGGTCGCAGGTCAACATTTAAAGGCTTAAAGGTTGACTTTTCGTAAAATGGCCATAACTTCTTCGTCCGAACTCCAAATCGAGCGATTCAAGAACCCACGAACTCGTAATCGAATTATCTACCCAATTTCAATAAGTTCTAACCGGTTCCAGGCTTGGAAAATAAATTTACCATATAGTCCCTAAATTATGCTTTAATATCCATATAAGCACATTGTTTCATCAAACTATAAAACATGCTATCAACGCTCAATAATAGCAATACAAGCATATAATTAATATGTCATAAAACCACATATATCTCACACTTAATATATTTCACTTATGCACAAATCCATTATCAAATTAAGGCATAATTCCACATAAATCATGCAAGGAAAGGTAAATCGTGCACTCTCGTACCAAACTTTATCTTGACTGAGAAGCGGGGCGTCACGCTATGTATGAGGTGGTCGGGTCTTGCTAACCCGTCCACCACCCGGAGCAAAAAGTTGTAAATATTTATGATTATGAATATACATGATATGACTATGATTATGATTATGAACGAATATGTATGAATGTGTATGATCACTAATGAAAAGAGTGAATTGATATGCACACACGAGGAGAAGGTTGGAGATTATGCACGTCCACTCGTCGGGCCATGAAACCCTATGAATAGAATGTATGAATTTGATAGTTGTAATCCCGAGCGTTGTTTTCCTTTGTTTTACCCACTTGGTAAATATCTTAAAAACCTCACGCGGGATTATAGCGTGCATGTGTGGGTGTTTAAATTCTATGATATTATATATGTTATGCCCTGTTTTATACCCACCAGTCTCCTATAGACTGAACCCGACTTTTTTTTCAGTTCTTTTGTAGGTTTTGGAGTGCTAGGCGGGATGTTGAGTCTATCGAGTCGTGTGGTTCAGTTGGATTCTTCTCATACGTATATTGTAAATTGATTAAGTTATGCATTGAATGTACGAACTATTATAGTTGTATTTTATGATTTATGTTTGAAATTTCGGGACTAGGTATTTATGTTAGTTGAACCCGTCACTTGTTGCCTACGTTGTGTTTGACCTTATGTTTTGCTTCCGCCCTTGCATTTAATTCATGAGTTGTTTGATTGGTTTCTTAGGTTCTAGTTCCCGCCTAGCCTAGAGTGTGAGTGAGTCCCCATTCGTCGTGATTCAGCTCGTGTATGGACTCTCCATTTCATATGCGGGTCGGATCCCGGTGCGGGGGATGTGGTGCCTTCCGTTGGGGTGTTTTGCTACATCAATGGTAAATCAAGATGCAGCGAATTTCCAGGCTTATCAATGGTGGATCAAGATGCAGCGAATTTCCATGCATTTCATGCTCAAAACCACATTAAATTCAGCAAATAGACACTTAAAAGAAGAGGAGAAGAGTTAGAACAAGAATCCTGGCTTACCTTTCGAATTTGAGGTGAAATGATGGAGTATTGATCTTGGAAAGGCAAAGTGGATTGTGCAGATTCTTTTTTACCTTCTCTCTCTCGATCAGCTTCTTCTTTCTCTCTTTCCAGGCATGATTTCGAAATGAGGGGGTAAGGGATGGTTAGAGGGTTTATCTAGGGTTAATTTGGCTCAAGAATCAAGTGATTTGGTTAAGAAATGAATTAGTTATGGCCAATATACTGCAAGGTGGCAGATCTGCTCGTTCCGGCCAAAATACGGGTGATCAAACGGGCTTAGAAAAATGTGCGGCCAAGTTCTATAGCTTCCAAATTTCGTCAAGAGTCCAGCGATATTTTCAGAATTTGAATCCGAATTCCCTAGCTCAGGTTACGGTCTCCGGAATCCAACGCGCCCTAAAACTAGATAGGCCCTCGAATCCCCAACAATTAAAATATGGTTCGTTACCATATCAAACAAGTCCGAAAAATTAAAACGAGCATATAAATGAATTCATAACACGTATAATTCATGCATATTAAATCGACACAAAATTTCGATCTCAAATCGAACACAAACGCAACACATTTTCAACAAATAAGCATATTACTCAAATAATAAAATTAAATTTTCAAAGAAATAATAAATAAAATTGTATTAAAAAGGCTATTCTTCAATTAGGTCCAAAACTTTCAAAAAGTGTCAATTAAGTCCAAATTTTCAATGAAGTCCTAAATTAAATAAATCATACAATTAAGCCCTTAATTCCCATGAATCACATAATTCACAAAAATTAGCATGCTCGAAAATTAAATTCACATATCATAAATCACTTAGGCAAATTTTGACATATAATTAGAATATTTCATATAAATTCAAATAATTCATATATGAATTCCAAATAATAAGGTATAATTCAATTAAGTATAAAATTAAAATAATTTAAATTGCGCATTTAGCTCTCTCATAAGTGTGTACCTGGACGGCCGAAAAACCGGGGTGTCACAATTGTAGTATAGTTAATCATTTAGTTGATCATGGTTGAGAGCATCCTTAAGAAGGACTAAAAGGCTATGATGGTTGATTCTTCTTATGAACCTATTAAGGTAAAGGCTTGAAGGCCTAAAGAAGAAGAAACTCTTAAAGCCCAATGGGTGGGCAAATAAAGGGTCACACCCAAAAGACACTAGAGATCAAATAGGACGTTTGCTTCTAAAGTAGCAAATAAGGACTTTAAAAGGGAACTGCAAAGAGTATGAGTACTTTGAAAGGCTATCTCGTTTAGTAATTCTAATAGGAATAGAATTCGCTAGTCTTGAGTTGGTTTTGAATAATCCGTTGTGCAAAACTCAATTTACTAATGTTTTGAACATACAACGAGATTCCAAATGTAAGTGAGATGACAATGTTTCAAATTACTTTAGCACGTTAAGACATGAAAGGATTAGCGAGTTAAACATCTTAAGATCTGTAACAACCCTAACCTGGGCTGAGTTGTGAAAGGTAAGTAAAGGGTTACTCAAGAAGCGTTTATAATCTCGATCCCTATTTTTTCTTTCATGAATTGCCTTCTTATGTGACTTATGTGCTATAGTTTTAATTAAAAGTTCGTAATTTAATTATTTCCTTTATCAAGCATGTATCTTGAAACTTCTCTCATAGAATCTTAGACTATAGTATTTATCCCTTTCCAGCACCTAAAATCCCTTCATATGCTTCAAAACCCATTCCTACAATTTTAGGTTGGAATTACAAAAATACCCCTATAGCCCTAGAATTTTCCTACATTCCCCGAAGTACTTTTACTACCCAATATTGTGACCAAAAGAATCCTCACATTATTTCAAGGATCTTGACACTCTCCGTGAACCATAATTCCCATCCTAACTCTAGTAGTACCAAAAACCGGCAAAATCCTACCTATAGTTCAACCGTAGATAACTCTTTACTCATCTACTTTTCGATATTCAATATTATAGTCAAAACGACCCTTGAATTATTTTATGAATTTTCATACATTTACCAAAACTCGATTCCACCCATAGCATATTTTATAAATATTTTCCTTTTTAAAAATTCTCATTTTATTTTAAACAATTAGCTTTCATTCAATATTCGAAATTTTACTTAAAACGTTTCTTGAATTTTTCTCTAAACTATGATAAATTTTACAACCTTTCAACATCCTCATAGTTTCGTTTATATAATTTTCTCATGATTTTCATCATCTTTAACGTTCATGATTTGTAAACGGAAACTCTAAACATTCCACATTTATAATCATGACGAAGCTTATTTTTCACTCGTTCTTTCATTAATTTACTACTTCAAGTTTTCACCTCTCGACTCTTGAATAAATTTTGTATCATTTGATATTTATTTTTATTCAATATGACATCATCCATGACAACATAGACCTTCTAGAAAGTTTAAATAAATGAATGTAATTCACCCACATTTCTTATATAGCTTCCAAGCATTTGTTTAAAATGTAAGACAACCACATTACCTACATAGCTACCAAGCATTTGTTTAAGTTATGAAGCATACACATCTCCCCTAAACTCTTAGGAATTGCACAAAAGCCCCTCATAACTACCTATAAATACCCGTCCCAAGCATCATTTATAACTCACAAAATCAACACAAAAATCCCTCTCTCTCCCCCCTAACCACACGACATTCCCTCTCTCTCTCTACAAGGTGAGTTTTTCTTTTATTATTTCATGCTTTATATTATGTTCTTAGTATAATAATAATAGTAGCATGTCTAGGATTAATTAAATTATGCTTTAGGAATTTTATTTTATGAAATATGTGCATAATTGTTAGTTTTAAATACAATGTGTGTACATTATGAAATTTTATTTAATTAAATGCATGAATTATAATATGATATAATGTGAGTATGTATTTAAATGATTATGATCTTGTTTGATTAAATTCATGCCTAGAATAATTTATTTAGAATTATTTTTCATAGAGAATTTATATATTTTGCTATATTATGCATCAAATCTTATGTTATGAATATGAATATAATCAAGCATGTGTAGAACATTTTATGAATACTTGAATATGATCAAGAACATGTTCTTAGAGTTCTTGAACAATGTGTGTAGTGTGTGAACCGTGTATGTGTGTAGTGTGTGTAGGAATATGTTAAATCTAATGTTTAAGAACATTTAATCCCCTATGTTTAAATAGTAACCCTTTTTCAATAGTAACTTTGACTTTTGGCTTTAAGTAAGAACTTTGACCAATAATATCATGTAGTAATTTAAAGAATTAATATAAAATAAAATTTTGATTTTTATGAAAGGCCTTTTGCATAGCGATTTCAAAGTCGGGGATTAAATAGCGTTTTCAAAATCGGGTTTACCTTTATTAAAAATAAACCTTAAATTTGGATTTATAATTTGAATAAGAATTTCATGGTTAATTCGGTTTTATGACTTTGGTATCAGTGTGTTTTACAATAATATTTCAATTCTAGATTACCAAATTTCCCGTACATTTACTGTTACTCCTCGTTACAATATGCTTGAGTTGTACTCATTCATGTGCCTCATTAGTATAGAAAGAACTTAGTTCTCTAAGTCCGTAGTAGTTCGCTACTTTCAGGAACTAAGTCTGGACAGTGGAACCCCGAATACTTTACTTGATTCCGTATCATAGCAGGTGAGGTTAAAATATTTTCAACTGGGATCATGAGTCTACATATAAAATATTTCATTATTCATCCCAATAAGGGATCAGTCTTATTTTTCCCTAATTATAGTACTATCCCCTTCCTGGGAAAATATCTGATATAAGGATACCTATTATCCTATTATATAAAACAAAATCCTTGTTTAAGTATAAGTTATAAACATATCATACTCAAATCCGTTTTGGCGAGTATTGGTATGATGTAACTCAATTCTGTATCCAAAATGCAAGATCTGTATCTGTATCTGTTGGGGCCTGTGGTACGGTAGAACTAATAGCCGGGTGGCAAGTGTGACACCCCGACTCTGCGACCGTACAGGTATGACGTATGTGTGCAATTTAATTTATTTTAATTTCATTTTTAATTGTTGCATTTAATTGATTTATATTTTATTATTTGAAATTCTTATATGAATTATTTGAATTATATGAAATATTTGAATTATATGTCGAAATTTGCCTCAAGTGATTATGATACGAATTTTATGAATTTATGATATGTGAATTTAATTCCCGAACAAGCTAATTTCGTGAATTATGTGATTTATATGAATTAAGGACTTAATTGTGCAATTTTAATTAATATTGGACTTAATCGAAAAGTTGAATTGGACTTATTTGACACTTTTTAATAGTATTGGACTTAATTGAAAAATAACCTTTTTAATAAAAATGACTTATTTTAATTCGTTAAAAAGTTTTGTTTTATTTTATTTATTTATTTTATTTTAATTTATTTATTAATTCTTGAATTTTGAATTTCATTATTGGAATGACATGCTCTTTTGTTGAAATGTGATGCGTTCGTGTTCGATTTGAGATCGAAATTTCGTGCCGTTTTAATATGTTGGAGTTTTATGAGTCGTGAACTTGAATATGTGCTCGTTATGTGTTTTCGGGTTTATTTGTTGGGTTTTCGGGACTCGTTTTGTTGGAGTAACCTAAAGGAGGCTAACATGTACTTAGCGCACCTTGGGTTCCGGGTAGTGTAACTTGAGCTCGGGAATTCGAATTCGAATTCCGTCACCTCCGCTGAACTCGTTTCGACGATTCGAGTGCAATGGATCAGGCCTTGTAAATTTTCGACCTCATTTGATACCCCGAAGTCAGCCCATAACTGTGTGTCGCGCTCATATGACCACCTTTCACCATTTTGCACATAAGTCCCTCAATTCTTGGCCAATTGCCCTCAAACCTGGACCCATTTCTCACCAACTCAGTCCTTTATCACTTTTTGCTGCCTTAATATCGTTCCATACACAAGAGAAAAGAGGGAAAAATCAGTTTTTGAGCAGCAGCTGTCCCAAACCCGTAACTGTTCACCCAAGGGAGATTTTGAGCTCCAATCTCCATTTTCTTCCATCTTCTTCAAAGGGTAAGCTTGTATTTGATATGTACATGATTAAGTGGTCATTTTAATCCAAGAAAATCTGATTTTCATCCTTGTTTGATATAGTTTTGATTCAAGACGTGAATAGTTAGGTTTTTGCTCCATTTTTGAATTCCATCTCTTTCCTTGGTGTTTTGCTTGAATTGGAGCTGGATTATTGATCATTTGTGCTTCATTTATTGTTGATTATAGCTGACTTGGGTGGTAGTTGTGTTTTGGGTGAGATACCTTTAATATACTTGAGTTTTGTTGAGATATATGTATGAATTGGTGCCATTTTCTTTACCTTTGCTGCTGCTGTTCGTTTCCAGCTGATTTAAGGAAGTTATCGTGCTGTTTTGCTGCTGATTTTGCTGCCTTTACATGCCTTGTTGAGTTGGTAATTGATTGGTAGGAAAGCAGGGCTGAACAGCGCCTTCTTCCGTGACTGAACTGTCTCCCCTGGGTGGGGAGATGAATTTGCTGCTGGGATGTTTTACTTCTTTTTCCTAGTTTGCATGATAAGTTTTGGATTTTGCATGGTTGTTACGTGGGGATGCAGGGTTTGATAATTCATGAACTTTGCATGGACTTTACATGCATGAGAAGGATTTTAAATGTTTGTTTTGTGGGCTGCTACGTGTAGATATATATATTTATATACTATACTTTAAATATATGTATATATATATATAGATATATATATATTATGATATATATTTATGTAATTTGAAATTTAAATGATTTTATATGAATTCTTATGTATGACATGTGTAATCTAAATTTGATTTTATGATTTAAATTATTTGTTATATTTTAGGAGTTACATTTATGAATTTATTGGATACGGTTCGTACGTGGTTTGAATTTAAATGACCTAAATGATTCATTTTTACATTTTATATGCATTCATTTCATACATATGCATTTCCGAGCGTCTAAGTGGTACATATTTGAGTCTAAGTCTCGGATCTTGCGTTCTTTTGTTTCAGAGCCTCTTCAAGAAGTTAAAGAGCCCGAGGTTTAGGTCCAGTTGCTTCTTTTGTCCGATTTTCACTCCGCTTCCACTTCAAGGTGAGGGTTAGGATCTTTTCTTTTAGATAAGTGACCTATGGCCTTTATGTTATTGATTTCCTATCCCGCATGTGACTATATATGTATTATATGGTTAAATACGAATGCTTATGATACGTTTATGATTTTATGAATCCCCTTTTTCGAATTTATGAAAACGGTATAAGTATGGGCATATATGAGCTTATGATTTTAAATCCTTTGTACGTTTCCTTTATGATTCAGCGAATTGTGCCCTGAAAGATGGGTTATTCGCATGTTTCTTATGAATCCGGGCCCAGGGATTGTGGGTAAGGACCCCCGGCACGGCAAGGGCCGTCGGGTTAAGCCTGTGCACATCCCATTTGAGGTGGTGGCGTGCGACTCTTGGAGGTTGAGAAGGCGCTATTACCTTGAGCCCTCGGTGAATAACCGGGGAAGGCATATCGTGGGTTAGCTACCCCGTATGTATATAGAATCCATATGGGTTGAGAGGGTTTGATTCCCGATCACCAAGGCGTTGAGGAGTTATGAATTTATGAATTCTTATGTATTTATGATTTGTATGAGGAGTTGAGGAGGTCCGTACTCGCTGGACGTTTATGTTTCTTTTATGTTTTGGTGGTTGTGAAACGAGTTAGGATTTCCTTGGTATTATATGTATGTTTTAAAAATGATTTGGTATGAAAAACCCCAACTCGGTTCATGATCGACCCCTTTTGATTTTATGCTATGCTCTCTACATATTTATGGTGTGGGTGTGCGTTAGCCCCCCTCACTCAGTCGAGTTTTGACTGACCCCTTCCTTTTAACACTTTAGTTGCAGGTTTCTCGAGCTAGGCGGGGAAGTGCGTCGGTCGTGTCGTACTTTCGGGTTTAGGTCGAGTCGGCATATTTACCTGCTGCATTTTGATCACTTTTATGAATTGTATTTGAATTCTAATTATGTCTTATGGAGAATTATGAACTTTTGATGTATATACTTGACCTATTTTGGGCCATCAGGCCGTTATATATGTTAGTATAGAGCTCTTTTTCGATCCTTTTGTTGTTCCTTCCGCATTCTTATCTGTTTGTTTTGCGCGCTCTGTTCGAGTTTTAGCCCTGTTTAGCCTAGTGTGTGAGTGTAGGTTCCCGTTCGCTTAGACTTGGGCTCATGTCTGGAAATCCATTTCATATGTGGGTTCGGGTTTAGGTGCGGGGGATGTGGTGGCCCACCGTTCCGGGCGCTACATCTTAAAGTGGTATCAGAGCTCTCGGTTGCAAAACCAAAGCTCTAGGGTCGTGTTGGTTTGTCTAGGCCGTTCGGATTAGGACAATGTGGTTACGTGCATCTATGTGCCTCATTTACTTGAATTTCTATGAATCGTGCACATGATCATGTACTAACCGCACGCATGTATATTGGAATTCTTTGGACTTTGTAGGATGCCTCCGAGAAGAGATCATCATCGTGACAGGTCTCCGGGTCGTAGACACCACCGGGATCGTTCCCCACAAGCCGAGAACAACATGGAACCTGAGGGATTTATGGCAAGATTATGTGCATATTTGGATACTCGGTATCGCCAGAATACACCTCCGGTTGTCAATCACGAAGGAGGACAAGTCACTCACATTCTACGGGAGTTCAGGAATCAGAACCCCCCCAAGTTTGAAGGTGGGAATGATATCCAAGCCGAGGAGTGGCTAATTCAAATAGAGAGAATTTGGGAATTGATACCGTGTGAATCGGTTGAGAAGGCAAGGTGCACCCTCACGATGGTGCAAGGTCAGGCTTATAGTTGGTGGATTAGCATCCGAGCCCGTTTGGATGCCACCGGTGATGAGATTAATTGGGAAACATTCACTCGGGAGTTTCGTAACAAGTACATTCCAATCGCCGCTAGGGACCGAAGACTCCAAGAGTTCATGGACTTGAAACAAGGTGAGAAGACGGTCACCGAATACATTGATGAGTTCGACCGTTTGTCAAGATATGCTCCCAACATTGCCAACGATGACCGCCACAAGGCTTTGAAGTTTCTTCGAGGTTTAAGAGAAGATATGAAGGATGCACTCGAAGCGGTTGATACCGACACTTGGACGTTAGTCACCGAGAAGGCTTTGAAAGTGGAAGATCGAGTGGTTGCTAGGAGGAGGAGGACTTCTCAGGCCGTACAGGGTTCTAGCTCGGGAGGTCAGAACAAATATGGAAAGAGGCCAGCTTACCAAGCTTTTGCATCCGCAAAGGCTCAAAACAAGCAATTCAAGCCAACTGGATAAAAGGCTCAACCTCTAGCACTACCGGCACCACCTCAAGTCCAATGCAAATATTGCAAGGGTAATCATCTTGTTGAAAATTGTTTCAAACTTCACAAGAGGTGCTACGGTTGTGGTTCGCCAGATCACATGCTTAATCAATGCCCGAACAAAAGGCCAGGACAGGCAGCGGGGAACAATCAGAGGCCCGCAATTCAGGCTAGAGCTTATGCACTCGGGGCCGAGGAAGAGGAAGCTGCAGATCTTGATCCTAATGCCGTGATTGAAGGTACCGTAAGCATTCATGGCACTACATTTCATGCATTGTTCGATCTCGGGGCATCTCATTCCTTTATTTCTCGGGATCTTGCTTCTTCGTTGTGCTTGCCTGTTACCCTCTGTGCGCATGATTATGTGGTTATTTCGCCTCTTGGCGGTAGTCTTGTTACTTGCAGGATTTATCGGGGTTGTCCAGTGAGTTTTGAAGATAGGGTTTTTCTCGCCGATTTGATTGAGATGCCGATGAAGAGGTATGGCGTAATCCTAGGAATGGATTGGTTATCTGAACATGGGGCTCAGATGGATTGTCGGGAGAAGAAAGTTTCTTTTGGTTCAGTGGTGTTTAAGGGCGAGAAGGTGAAGTCAAGCCCATTTATTTCTTTCGTTGAGGCGAGTAAACTGGTCCGGGACGGTGCGACAGGTTTCGTGGCCTATCTTTTGAATAGACCGAAGGATCAGGCTAAACTTGAGGTGACGGAGGTCGTGCGGGAGTATGCCGATGTATTCCCTGAGACATTGGGTTCTTTGCCACTCGATAGGGACATCGAGTTCGTAATCGACCTTTATCCCGGAGCAGAGCCTTTTTCGAAGACTCCCTACAGAATGGCTCCCGCAGAGTTAAAGGAGTTAAAGACGCAGCTTGATGAGCTTCTAGCTTGCGGTTACATTCGTCCGAGCATTTCTCCGTGGGGTGCTCCCGTTCTATTTGTAAAGAAGAAGGATGGAACGCTACGAATGTGTATAGACTATCGTGAGTTGAATAGGATGACCGTGAAGAACAAATACCCTTTACCTCACATCGAGGAGTTATTTGATATTCTGCAAGGCTCAAAAGTCTACTCCAAGTTAGATTTGAGGCAAGGTTATTATCAGCTGCGGATTAGGGAGGAAGATATTCCGAAGACTGGTTTTAACACAAGATATGGGCACTTTGAATTTGTTGTCATGCCATTTGGATTAACCAACGCTCCAGCCGTTTTTATGGACATGATGCACCGAGTGTTCAGGCCTTTTCTTGACAAGTTCGTGGTGATCTTTATAGACGACATTCTGGTGTATTCAAGGTCGGCTGAAGAGCATGCCCAACATCTACGGATCGTCTTGGAAACTTTGAGGGAACATAAGTTGTATGCAAAGTTCAGCAAGTGCGAATTCTGGATCGACCGAGTTATGTTTTTGGGGCATATAATTTCAGGTGATGGGATTGAAGTTGATCCATCTAAGGTTGAGTCCGTGCTTCGTTGGGAGAGACCGAAAAATGTCTCAGAGATCCGAAGTTTTCTTGGGTTGGCCGGTTACTACCGTAGATTTGTTAAGGATTTCTCTAAAATTGCCGCCCCTTTGACTCGCTTAACTAAAAAGATAGTGAAATTTGAATGGGATGATAAGTGTGAGGCGAGTTTTCAGACGTTGAAGGTGAAATTGACTTTGGCACCAGTTCTTACCCTACCCGAGGGTACCGAGGGTTACGCAGTTTATACAGATGCTTCGAAAGAGGGTCTTGGTTGTGTTTTGATGCAGCACGGTAGAGTGGTAGCTTATGCTTCAAGAAAGTTGAAGGAGCATGAGAAGAATTACCCTACCCACGATCTCGAATTAGCTGCGGTTGTATTCGCTTTGATGAAGTGGCGACACTACCTCTACGGTGCAACGTTCGAGGTGTTTACGGATCACCAAAGCCTCAAGTATCTCTTTTCTCAGAAAGATTTGAATGTAAGACAGAGGCGTTGGATGGAGTTATTAGAGGATTACGATTGCACCATTCAGTACCATCCAGGTAAAGCAAACGTGGTTGCCGATGCCTTGAGTAGAAAGGCGAATGTGGCTAATTTGGAAGCAGGTTCTTCAAGTTTGGGTTCAGAGATCTTGGTTTCAGGAACTTGGTTGGCCAATCTTACAGTAATACTAGATTTGAAACAGCAGCTGTTGGAAGCTCAGAATTCAGATGTGGAAATTCAAAAGTTGGTAACTCGTTCTAAGGATGATCCGAATTCTAAGTTTGGGATTGATGATTCCGGATTGTTAAGGTTTGAAGCAAGAATATGTGTTCCAGAAGAGCTCAAGAGGATTATACTTGAGGAGGCACATCGCTCGAGGTACTCGATTCATCCGGGAGGTACTAAGATGTATCGGGACCTGAAAGAGAAATTCTGGTGGAATGGCATGAAAAGGGACGTCGCGAACTTCGTGAAGCGGTGTCTAACGTGTCAAAAGGTGAAGGCAGAGCACCAGAAGCCGGGAGGAACTCTCCAACCACTTCCTATTCCCGAGTGGAAGTGGGAGCAAGTGACGATGGACTTCGTGTCCGGCTTGCCTAGAGTTAGAGGAGGGTTTGATGGAATATGGGTAATTGTGGACAGATTGACTAAGTCTGCCCATTTCCTCAAGGTTCGGATGTCTGAGAAAGTTCCTAAGCTAGCCGAATTGTACGTTCAGGAGATTGTAAGGTTACATGGAGTTCCGGCTAGTATTGTTTCGGATCGGGATCCACGGTTTACTTCGATCTTTTGGCAGAATCTTCAGAAGTGTTTGGGCACTAAGCTCAAGTTTAGCACAGCTTCGCATCCTCAGACAGACGGCCAATCTGAAAGGCTAATTCAGTACTTAGAGGATATGCTCAGAACGTGTGCTTTGGACTTCCAAGATAAGTGGGATGAGCACCTACCTTTGGTTGAGTTTGCTTACAATAACAGCTTTCAGGGTTCGATTAACATGGCTCCGTACGAGGCACTTTACGGAAGAAAGTGCAGGTCTCCTCTATTTTGGGACATTGAGGATTGGAGGTGGACCGAAGAGAATAAGCTCGAGAGAGCCGAGTCTAAGGAAAAGATTGTCGATACTATTGAGAAAGTTCATAAGATTAGGCAAAGAATGAGAGCAGCTCAGGCCCGTCAAAAGAGTTACGCCGATAAGAGAAGAAGGCCCTTAGAGTTCGAAGTCGGAGATAGAGTCTTTTTGAAGGCGTCTCCTAGGAAAGGCTTCACTCGTATAGGTAAAGGTGGAAAGCTTAGTCCTCGTTACCTTGGGCCGTTTGAGATTTTGGAAAGAATCGGAGAAACGGCGTACAGATTGGATTTACCGTCGAGTATGACCGGGATACATAATGTTTTTCATATCTCTCAACTCCGCAAGTATTATCCCGATGAGTCAACTATCCTTCCAGTTGAAGAGGTTCAGTTAGAGCCGGATTTAACAATAGAAAAGCATCCGGTTGCAATTCAGGATCGGAAGATGCAAGATTTGAGAAACCGACAGATTCCTTTGGTCAGGGTACTTTGGAGGGATCAGAAATCCGAGGAATCGACTTGGGAAACCGAGGAGAAAATGAGAAGGTTATATCCGGAGTTGTTTGAGAACTCGAGTCGGACTTGAGGGCAAGTCCTTTTTAAGGGGGGAGGATTGTGACACCCCGACTCCGCGACCGTACAGGTATGACGTATGTGCGCAATTTAATTTATTTTAATTTCATTTTTAATTGTTGCATTTAATTGATTTATATTTTATTATTTGAAATTCTTATATGAATTATTTGAATTATATGAAATATTTGAATTATATGTCAAAATTTGCCTCAAGTGATTATGATATGAATTTTATGAATTTATGATATGTGAATTTAATTCCCGAACAAGCTAATTTCGTGAATTATGTGATTTATATGAATTAAGGACTTAATTGTGCAATTTTAATTAATATTGGACTTAATCGAAAAGTTGAATTGGACTTATTTGACACTTTTTAATAGTATTGGACTTAATTGAAAAATAACCTTTTTAATAAAAATTTGACTTATTTTAATTCGTTAAAAAGTTTTGTTTTATTTTATTTATTTATTTTATTTTAATTTATTTATTAATTCTTGAATTTTGAATTTCATTATTGGAATGACATGCTCTTTTGTTGAAATGTGATGCGTTCGTGTTCGATTTGAGATCGAAATTTCGTGCCGTTTTAATATGTTGGAGTTTTATGAGTCGTGAACTTGAATATGTGCTCGTTATGTGTTTTCGGGTTTATTTGTTGGGTTTTCGGGACTCGTTTTGTTGGAGTAACCTAAAGGAGGCTAACATGTACTTAGCGCACCTTGGGTTCCGGGTAGTGTAACTTGAGCTCGGGAATTCGAATTCGAATTCCGTCACCTCCGCTGAACTCGTTTCGACGATTCGAGTGCAATGGATCAGGCCTTGTAAATTTTCGACCTCATTTGATACCCCGAAGTCAGCCCATAACTGTGTGTCGCGCTCATATGACCACCTTTCACAATTTTGCACATAAGTCCCTCAATTCTTGGCCAATTGCCCTCAAACCTGGACCCACTTCTCACCAACTCAGTCCTTTATCACTTTTTGCTGCCTTAATATCGTTCCATACACAAGAGAAAAGAGGGAAAAATCAGTTTTTGAGCAGCAGCTGTCCCAAACCCGTAACTGTTCACCCAAGGGAGATTTTAAGCTCCAATCTCCATTTTCTTCCATGTTCTTCAAAGGGTAAGCTTGTATTTGATATGTACATGATTAAGTGGTCATTTTAATCCAAGAAAATCTGATTTTCATCCTTGTTTGATATAGTTTTGATTCAAGACATGAATAGTTAGGTTTTTGCTCCATTTTTGAATTCCATCTCTTTCCTTGGTGTTTTGCTTGAATTGGAGCTGGATTATTGATCATTTGTGCTTCATTTATTGTTGATTATAGCTGACTTGGGTGGTAGTTGTGTTTTGGGTGAGATACCTTTAATATACTTGAGTTTTGTTGAGATATATGTATGAATTGGTGCCATTTTCTTTACCTTTGCTGCTGCTGTTCGTTTCCAGCTGATTTAAGGAAGTTGTCATGCTGTTTTGCTGCTGATTTTGCTGCCTTTACATGCCTTGTTGAGTTGGTAATTGATTGGTAGGAAAGCAGGGCTGAACAGCGCCTTCTTCCGTGACTGAACTGTCTCCCCTGGGTGGGGAGATGAATTTGCTGCTGGGATGTTTTACTTCTTTTTCCTAGTTTGCATGATAAGTTTTGGATTTTGCATGGTTGTTACGTGGGGATGCAGGGTTTGATAATTCATGAACTTTGCATGGACTTTACATGCATGAGAAGGATTTTAAATGTTTGTTTTGTGGGCTGCTACGTGTAGATATATATATTTATATACTATACTTTAAATATATGTATATATATATATATAGATATATATATATTATGATATATATTTATGTAATTTGAAATTTAAATGATTTTATATGAATTCTTATGTATGACATGTGTAATCTAAATTTGATTTTATGATTTAAATTATTTGTTATATTTTAGGAATTACATTTATGAATTTATTGGATACGGTTCGTACGTGGTTTGAATTTAAATGACCTAAATGATTCATTTTTACATTTCATATGCATTCATTTCATACATATGCATTTCCGAGCGTCTAAGTGGTACATATTTCAGTCTAAGTCTCGGGTCTTGCGTTCTTTTGTTTCAGAGCCTCTTCAAGAAGTTAAAGAGCCCGAGGTTTAGGTCCAGTTGCTTCTTTTGTCCGATTTTCACTCCGCTTCCACTTCAAGGTGAGGGTTAGGATCTTTTCTTTTAGATAAGTGACCTATGGCCTTTATGTTATTGATTTCCTATCCCGCATGTGACTATATATGTATTATATGGTTAAATACGAATGCTTATGATACGTTTATGATTTTATGAATCCCCTTTTTCGAATTTATGAAAACGGTATAAGTATGGGCATATATGAGCTTATGATTTTGAATCCTTTGTACGTTTCCTTTATGATTCAGCGAGTTGTGCCCTGAAAGATGGGTTATTCGCATGTTTCTTATGAATCCGGGCCCAGGGATTGTGGGTAAGGACCCCCGGCACGGCAAGGGCCGTCGGGTTAAGCCTGTGCACATCCCATTTGAGGTGGTGGCGTGCGACTCTTGGAGGTTGAGAAGGCGCTATTACCTTGAGCCCTCGGTGAATAACCGGGGAAGGCATATCGTGGGTTAGCTACCCCGTATGTATATAGAATCCATATGGGTTGAGAGGGTTTGATTCTCGATCACCAAGGCGTTGAGGAGTTATGAATTTATGAATTCTTATGTATTTATGATTTGTATGAGGAGTTGAGGAGGTCCGTACTCGCCGGACGTTTATGTTTCTTTTATGTTTTGGTGGTTGTGAAACGAGTTAGGATTTCCTTGGTATTATATGTATGTTTTAAAAATGATTTGGTATGAAAAACCCCAACTCGGTTCATGATCGACCCCTTTTGATTTTATGCTATGCTCTCTACATATTTATGGTGTGGGTGTGCATTAGCCCCCCTCACTCAGTCGAGTTTTGACTGACCCCTTCCGTTTAACACTTTAGTTGCAGGTTTCTCGAGCTAGGCGGGGAAGTGCGTCGGTCGTGTCGTACTTTCGGGTTTAGGTCGAGTCGGCATATTTACCTGCTGCATTTTGATCACTTTTATGAATTGTATTTGAATTCTAATTATGTCTTATGAAGAATTATGAACTTTTGATGTATATACTTGACCTATTTTGGGCCATCAGGCCGTTATATATGTTAGTATAGAGCTCTTTTTCGATCCTTTTGTTGTTCCTTCCGCATTCTTATCTGTTTGTTTTGCGCGCTCTGTTCGAGTTTTAGCCCTGTTTAGCCTAGTGTGTGAGTGTAGGTTCCCGTTCGCTTAGACTTGGGCTCATGTATGGAAATCCATTTCATATGTGGGTTCGGGTTTAGGTGCGGAGGATGTGGTGGCCCACCGTTCCGGGCGCTACAGCAAGGGTCATCGTCTATTACTATACCTACCGCCAAATCTGATCTTAATGATGGTAACTGGAGGTTAGTTATTCCACATTAAGTGACGGAAAAGGTACGTCCCTATCTCTATCTGTATCTGGATCTCGAGGGGTTGCTCCCGACAGATCATGGAGGAAGAAGGCTGGATTGATTCTGTTATTTCTGATTTCATTCTGTTTAAGGAGTAAAGGATGGAGAACGCCTACTTGCAGGGCATTAATACTTTATTGTCATACGGTTCATATTTTCAAGAATCTGATACCCAATCCCTTATTTCCCTTTTTATCAAAATAAATATGAACCAAATATTTGTATTGATTATTATTTTATTGATTTCCGGTATAATACTATCAGTCTACTATTTCACTAACAGTTTGCAACTCCAACTTTTATAGTCAAACACCTTTTTCAAATATACCTATACGTATATATGTAGTTCCAACTATCCCCCTCACTTAGTCAATTTGACTAACCCTCGTACTTTATAAATCATGGTTTCAGGTTCAATAGACGCTTACTCGAAGGTATCTTGAAGCCTAGTGTGTCTTTTCATTTGGTATTATAGTTCAAGGTTCTTTAGAATAAGTTATGCATACGAGCTTGTAATTACCTATTACGACCATTACCTGGTCACTACCTTTGACATCTATACTATGCCATCACTGGCTTGTTTATTCCCCTATCATCGTTTCAAAAGTTTTAAATTATTAATATTTCCGCTGCAGTATTTTAATACTCTGATATTGTATAGCACTGTCCGTTCGCCGAAGTGTTTCTCGGGTGCTAGGCCTCACGTCCACTCGGGAGATACTACGGTGCGGGGTTGTAGTGTATAGGGGCGCTACAACTAAAGTGGTATCAGAGCAACCGGGTTACTCTAGTACCGTAGGTGCTCTTTCTTGAAAATGTTTAAATCTTTCAAAAATGCAACACTTTAAAATGCTTTATTGCTGCTCTTCTGTATATTCATATCTTGAGTCTTAAGAATTGCTTCAAGATACCAACAGGGTCGTTAGTACATCATGTTAATTGCTTGTGCATATTATGTGTTCATAACTTCAGTGTTATAATTGGATTTATTACTTTGTGCCAACCTATGAATCATTATTTAACCTCCATGCATTATATTTTCCAATGCGATTGTGATTCTAGCATCATAATGTCACCACCAAGGACCCCACGCAATCAGACACCATCAGTCACAACGATTACCACAGGAGCACTAGATATAGCGGAGGCCTTTAGACAATTTATGTAGACATACGTGCCAGTACCTAATCTTGGAAATGAAAGAACTTTGGAAAAGTTCCTTCAGTTGAATCCACCAAAGTTGTAACGCCCCGTTTTTCATATGTGCAATATGTGATAATTTATATGCATTGCATAACCTTAGATGCATTTTATTTTCTATGAATTTATATGAAATTATTGTTAATATGAGATTTACTTGAATTAATTGCTAACGTGCCTAAGTGTCTATATGTGACTTTACTTGGTCATATAAATTAACTCCATTGTATTATATTCTTTTAGAGTCTCATATATATATATGTATACAACCATCTATCATGTATGTCAAGTGGATGCATCTCTAACTTGTAAATTAGTATGAGGCAAGGACTAAAATGCAAAATGTGTTGAGTCATCTCATTTAGTGGAAGACTTTGGATAAATATCTCATTCATCTCTCTTATTTTAATTATCATCATATTTCATCAAATTCCACACACACACACACACACACTAATCATCATTTCAAGCTAGAATTCAAGGAGGAAAATTGCATAAGTTGAAGCTTCATCATCATACCATCATCTCTTCCATCCTTTCTTTCTTCATGCTAAGGTATAAATGGAGATTTTTCTTGAATTCTTGATTCATTTATGAGATAGGGTTTGAAGCTTAAGTGATGATTTCTTGTTCTTTTATGGTTAGAAGCATGCTTAGGATCTTTAATCTTGAAAGCTTGCATGATTTCTTGAATAATATGGAAGTTGGAGTTCATGATTGTATATGGGTTTGATATTGTTAAATCTTGATGATCAATGCATGATATGAGTAGATGTGTTAGATTTTATTGTGTTTCAAGTATGAATACATGTTTCTTCAAGTTTTGATTGCATTTGATGATTGAAAATTGGTGTTTTGGTTGGTTGTTGTTGTTGTTGCGTTAATGCCCTGTTTTGCCCTGTTTTTTTCTGCTGCGTACAGTTGACACGGGGGTGTCAACTTTGCCTTGTTCAGCGTGACACGGGGGTGCAGGTTGGTTTGATTTTCTGTACCGTGACACGGGGGTGTCACGGTTTGCCTTGTAATGGTGACACGGGCGTGTCACCTTTTATTTTCCTGCATTTTGTCCAACTTCAGACGAACGCCATTTTCACCTCGCTTTGAATTAGAAAACGTCCCATATACCGTCGGAAAGGTCTTTGTGTCTACTTTCATACCCAACAAACAAATCTCGATTCCCACTTCTAGAATTTAAGATATTTCAGTTTTCCCACAACATGTACATTTCCAAAAATTGTCGGTTTTGGCCAAACTTCACCAAAACCTTTCTTATTGCATTCCTTTCACTCTCTTGGCTCCCATATGTGAATTATATGATTTATATACTTGTTTAATTGATAAGTATGCTCCTACTTGAAACTTCTTGGGACTTAATTGCTCAAACGTATTGTGTGACTCCATGCCTTCTATGAATTGAACTTGAAATAATTGAATAATATGAGTATATGATTTCTTGTTATTAATTTCGCCTCTTAGGTGTTAATTGGTCTTTATACATGCTTAGTGTTAATTGATTGATTGGTTTTATTTAAATTACATGAGCATTGCCGTGCGTCATACTTGGTATCATATTGAGTCATGTCTCACGAGTTCCCATATTTCCTTTCTTGTCCAGTTTCTCCAGGGCGGAGATCATTGATTGTTTGGGCACTTTCTTGTATCCTTGTCTTGTTCCGTCGCTCGTCAGGTGAGGTTTAATTTCTAGATATATAGAACCCTTACAACCCTATGTGATCTTTCGGCCAAATGTATCTATATATATATCTATATTTTGCCAAAACCTTATTATTTCTCAAATAATTTACCGAATTGTACCGATTGATTGATTGATTGATTGTTTTGGCGAGTAAAATATGTTCACTTGGGCCCGAGGGTAGTGTATTGAGCCAACCGAGGAAGCAAGGGCTGACGGGTAACTCTTGCAATATCCTCACAAACCTTGGGATGAGCCCCGAACCCATTAGGAGATTAGTGGGGGAAGGAGTTCCGGGCATAGGGACTCATAAACCCTATGCTCAATGAGATTGGATGGCGGGGCCTTGCAATCCCCCATCACCCGGAGGAAGAAGGATGGACGGAAATTGCTAATTATGCACTAATTTCTATTGCTTGCTCACTTAATTAATTACAACTGAATTATTGTACACTGTTGGAGAAAGGTTGGAGATTTGCCCTCACTCGCCGGGCCACTGATTGAATTGAATTAAATTGATTGTATTGTTAAATTGATTAGTTGTAATCTCGGGCGAGTTATCTTTTACTATTAAACTTATATTGTTTCTATTTTATAAACCCTTACCCGAGATTATGGCTTGCATGGTAATTGCGCTAATATTTATTTATAAACCCCTCGCTCAGTCCGTGTTGGACTGACACCTCAACTTTTCAGTTTTTGCAGGTTCGTGCTAGGCGGGAAGTAGAGTCTAGCTTGTTTTTCATTCGGGTCTAGCACTTCACCTTCATACTTTGTTCTTGAATTGATACTAGTTATTTTGTAGCATGTCTTGGATTTATACTTGGAGATGATATTGTATTGATATATAAATGTTGGTATCTATAAGTAAATATGTAAATATGGTACCTATAAGTATTGATTGCTATTGCTTCCGCTTTTATTGCTCTGAATTGTTTATTGGTAGTATTTGAGGGTACCCGCCTAGCTTTTGAGTTTTTGTTGTCACCCGTTCGCCATGAGTCCGGTTCATATATGGTGTAATGCCCTGAATTTCAGACAGTCAGGTACGCTCGACACGTGTGAGTTTCGAGCGTTAGGATCTTATTTTATTATTTTATTTATTCAATTTATAAGTGTTATATTAATTTTATAAATTGTGATTCAACATGATTACGTGAAAATTATATGATATTCATTTCATTTCAAGAATTCTTGTATAAATGGAATTTAAGTGTTACATGAATTAATTGTCCAAATTTGTATTAATTGCATAATTGTCCTTAATTGCTCAATTCCGTTTCTTTAAGGACCCAATTGCATGAAAACCTTTTGGACCTAATTGATCTTTTCCAAACTTGGTATACTCAATTGCATAACTTATAGAACTTAAAGGATTTGATCACAATTATTACATTTTCCCCCAAATATCACGTTATATGCATCTCTTCTCCAAGCTTCATTCTTCACTTTCATCAAGACATACCATTTGCTCTCCCTTTCTACCGATCCAAAATCCCAACCAAGAGAAGGAGAGATTTCATCATTTCTTGCCAAATCTTTGAGGAATTGGAAGTCTTGGGACATTATCTTCATCACATCTCCATCTTGTCTTCTCCTTCTTTCATTCAAGGTAGAGATGGCTATATATGAATTCTTGATGATAATTCTTGAAGCTAGGGTTATGATTTTGATATAATAACTTGTGTATATGATGCTAGAAGCAATATTCCAAGCTTTAGACTTGAATTCCTTGTATATATCTTGAGAATTATGGAATATATGTTAATTGGATATTGAGCTCAAAGTTGGTGATTATGGAGATTGAAGCATGAATTAGGTGTTTATATTGAGTGTTATTGTTTCTCAAGCATGTTTACGTATTATCCTTTACGAATTCTAGCTTGTGTAATTGAATTATGGGAGTTTGATGAGATTTGGGAGTGGTTCGTGCATGCCCTGTTCTTCTCCTCTGTTTCTGCAGCTTCTGTAAAACGGGAATGGCCCTTCCCGTTCCCTTTGTATTTGGGGAACGGCCGTTCCCATATTTGAATATTGTGCAGGCAGCGAGGAGGGGAACGACTGTTCCCACTTTGTCTCACAGACGGGAACGGCCGTTCCCAGCTTCGGGGAGCACTTCGGGACTGGGGAACGGCCCTTCCCATTTTGTACTAAAGCCTGGAACGGCCGTTCCCAAGCCACTGGAAGTGCAGAAAGTTTCTGCATAAAATTACATTTTTAGCCCCTCGTTCCAATGGCTTATTTGACCCCAAATTGCTATTATATGATTGATTATATATCGAAACAACATGTTATCATGCTACATTGTGTATTGCTCGATGTCTCGTGTATGATCACGCCGTGCGTCATTATATGGAATAATATGCTAGAATTGTGGTCTCATGCACGTACATTGTCCCGTTTCTTGTCCAGTTATTCTCCAGGGCAGAGATTGTGGATCATGAGCACGTTCACGCATTCACGAATCGTGTGTCGCCTGTCAGGTGAGGTTTAATTTCTAGTTATATAGAACCCGTATAACCTTTACGTGGATTTTGAGCCAAAGGTATTTATATTTATAATTTCATGAAAGCACGTATTATTTCAAGCATGTTATTGTTCATGAATCGAGCAAGTAGGTTATGTTAGTGTGCATGAATCAAGCATTTCATGTCATGAAAGCAAGCCATGTGTTCTCCTGGCCAGGTCCTCCTTAGTGAGGGCGCTGGACCGGTTCTCGAGCCGGTGATTGTCCGTCCAATCACAGGAAGAACAATACCCTATCGTGTTCGTGTGTTCTCTTGGCCAGGTTCTCCTTAGTGAGGGCGCTGGACCGGTCTTAGAGCCGGTGGTTGTCCGTCCAACCACAAGAAGAACAAAGGCCTATCGTGTACCCGTGTTCTCCTGGCCAGGTTCTCCTTAGGGAGGGCGCTGGGCTGGTTTTCGAGCTGGTGGTTGTCCGTCCAACCACAGGAGAAACAACCCTGTCATGTTACAAGCGAGCCATGTAGTGATTGCATGATTTCCATTCCATGAATGTGCTAATTGATTACAATATCGCACGATTGCACAATAATTGAATTGCATGATCACCTAATGATTAACAAGCAAGCACACATGTTCATCGATTGCATGAAAGAGCAAGTATTTAATATTGATAGTTGTATTCTCGGTCGAAGCTATATTATTATTGAAATTGTATATTTACCTTTTATAAATCTTTACCCGAGAATATGACTTGCATGTTATCTACGCTAATATGTATTTAAACCCCTCACTCGGTCTTCACAGACTGACGCCTCCACCTTTCAGGTATTGCAGGTACACGCTAGGCGGGAGTTGAGTCGAGTCGAGTCCAGTTCATGTAGTCGTATCATCCGTGGTTCGTGTATTATTATTATTGTTAATTATGGAATTTTAGTTATTGGTATTGTTTTCAAGGAAGATGATAATGGATTGATATGATAAGTTGGAATATACTTTATTTGGTAAATGAGAAATGTCATGATTGGGTAAATGGAAATATTTGGTAGAAACCAGTTTATGCTTCCGCTTTATTATGTCGCATGTTCGAGTATCCCGCCTAGCCTATTGAGTTATTGCATTGTCACCCCGTTCGCTGTAGGTTGGTTCATGTACGGATTGACCGTTTCGTATGTGGATTGACCTATAATGCGGGGGTGTGGCACCTCCACGTGTCCGGGGTGCTACATATGGACTACCCATTTCATGTGTGAGCTAGACTTTTGGTGCGGGGGTGTGGCATCTCTGCGTTCCGGGTGCTACAAAAGTTCTTCGGGGAACCCAATGACCTTAAGGCAGAAAATTGGATTGCAAGCCTTGAAAAGATATATGAGGCAATGGATATTTACCCCGAAGATCCAAAACAAGTACAATATGCAACCTTCTTATTGGAAGAGGCGGCATTAAGTTGGTGGAAGCATGTCAAGCAAAGATGGTTGGATACCGGAGTTCAAAATAATTGGATTGAGTTTGTAAGGGAATTTCAGCATAAGTATATTCCCCAAGTAACCAGGGATGCTCGAGAGGCCGAGTTCATAAATTTAGTACAAGGGTATATGTCAGTAGCCGAATACGAGGCCAAGTTTGTTAGGTTAATACAATATGCACCACACATTTTGAGTGACGAACGTCGCAAAACAAAGAGATTTGTTGATGGATTGAAACCAGACCTCGATGGGCATTAGCTCCTTTTGATACTGAGGGCTATACCCGGATGTGGATAAAGTCCTAAACACTGAGGCAATACACTAGAGTATTCGCCTGAATTCAAAACATCAAAACCCAACTAACGATAAACTACCACAAGGAGAGAAACGAGTTGCCAGCTAAATTGCTCATATGCAAAAGAAGAAACCTAGGCATGCCTAACAACAATCCTCGTAAGTACCCCTAAAGATCCAAGACAAAATTATTTGTGAATTCTGTCACGGACCAAGACATACTGAAGAGAATTACTGGAAAAAGGTCGGCTTATGTTTGCGATGTGGTAGTGATGAACACCAGATCCGTGAACGCCCAAAGAAAGGCAAACAAGGACAACCAAGGAGAGGAAAAACTATTATCGAAACTTCAAGAAATCCATTAGGAAAAGGCAGGGCCTATACTGTGGATGGAGATGTGCATCCCAAACCTTCAAGTAATGTACAGGGTACGAGACACATTCTTCCCACGCCAGTTAAGGTCCTATGACCCTGGCGTCAAGCATTCATTCATTGCATTAAAATTATATGCGTATTTTCTAAATATCTTTTTTTAGGGATTTAGGTCATTACGATACATATAAACACTGCCCTTCTGGGCTAGTAATCATTACTACCCCTTAGTTTATGAAGTTATCAATGACAAAATAGGAGATCATCCTAGAAAAGGATGAAAAATACTATCAAAATTATTTTATGACAAAATAAGAATTTGAGGACAGATTCTTTTTAAGGAGGGACGATTATAATAGACCTAACCTGGGCCGAGTTGGGAAAGGTAAGTAAAGGGTTACTCAAGAAGCGTTTATAATCTCGATCCCTATTTATTCTTTCATGCATTGCATTATTATGTGACTTATGTGCTATAGTTTTAATTAAAAGTTCGTAATTTAATTATTTCCTTTATCAAGCATGTATCTTGAAACTTCTCTCATAGAATCTTAGAACTCTAGTATTTATCGCTTTCCAGCACCTAAAATCCCTTCATATGCTTCAAAACCCATTCTTACAATTTTAGGTTGGAATTACAAAAATACCACTATAGCCCTAGAATTTTCCTACATTCCCCGAAGTACTTTTACTACCCAATATTGTGACCAAAAGAGTCCTCACATTATTTCAGGGATCTTGACACTCTCCGTGAACCATAATTCCCATCCTAACTCTAGTAGTACCAAAAACCGGCAAAATCCTACCTATAGTTCAACCGTAGATAACTCTTTACTCATCTACTTCTCGATATTCAATATTATAGTCAAAACGACCCTTGAATTATTTTATGAATTTTCATACATTTACCAAAACTCGATTCCACCCATAGCATATTTTATAAATATTTTCCTTTTTAAAAATTCTCATTTTATTTTAAGCAATTAGCTTTCATTCAATATTCGGAATTTTACTTAAAACGTTTCTTGAATTTTTCTCTAAACTATGATGAATTTTACAACCTTTCAACATCATCATAGTCTCGTTTATATAATTTTCTCATAATTTTCATCATCTTTAACGTTCATGATTTGTAAACGGAAACTCTAAATATTCCACATTTATAATCATGACGAAGCTTATTTTTCACTCGTTCTTTCATTAATTTACTACTTCAAGTTTTCACCTCTCGACTCTTGAATAAACTTTGTATCATTTTATATTTATTTTTATTCAATTTGACATCATCCATGACAACATAGACCTTCTAGAAAGTTTAAATAAATGAATGTAATTCACCCACATTTCTTATATAGCTTCCAAGCATTTGTTTAAAATGTAAGACAACCACATTACCTACATAGCTACCAAGCATTTGTTTAAGTTATGAAGCATCCACATCTCCCCTAAACTCTTAGGAATTGCACAAAAGCCCCTCATAACTACCTATAAATACCCGTCCCAAGCATCATTTATAACTCACAAAGTCAACACAAAAATCACTCTCTCTCCCCCCTAACCACACGATATTCCCTCTCTCTCTGTACAAGGTGAGTTTTTCTTTTATTATTTCATGCTTTATATTATGTTCTTAGTATAATAATAATAGTAGCATGTCTAGGATTAATTAAATTATGCTTTAGGAATTTTATTTTATGAAATATGTGCATAATTGTTAGTTTTAAATACAATGTGTGTACATTATGAAATTTTATTTAATTAAATGCATGAATTATAATATGATATAATGTAAGTATGTATTTAAATGATTATGATCTTGTTTGATTAAATTCATGCCCAGAATAATTTATTTAGAATTATTTTTCATAGAAAATTTATATATTTTGCTATATTATGAGTCAAATCTTATGTTATGAATATGAATATAATCAAGCATGTGTATAACATTTTATGAATACTTGAATATGATCAAGAACATGTTCTTAGAGTTCTTGAACAATGTGTGTAGTGTGTGAACCGTGTGCGTGTGTAGTGTGTGTAGGAATGTGTTAAATCTAATGTTTAAGAACATTTAATCCCCTATATTTAAAGAGTAACCCTTTTTCAATAGTAACTTTGACTTTTGGCTTTAAGTAAGAACTTTGACCAATAATATCATTTAGTAATTTCAAGAATTAATATAAAATAAAATTTTGATTGTTATGAAAGGACTTTTGCATAGCGATTTCAAAGTCGGGGATTAAATAGCATTTTCAAAATCGGGTTTACCTTTATTAAAAATAAACCTTAAATTTGGATTTATAATTTGAATAAGAATTTCTTTGTTAATTCGGTTGTATGACTTTGGTACCACGGTACTAAAATAGTTTAGTATGGATAAATGGAACATCTCTTTTGAATAGTATGCGTCCTAAGATAACTTTAGGAAAGTTAGTATGTCCAAAACTCCTTTAAGTGAAAGGATGCATAATGTATGCAATGTTATGTACTAGACTTGATATGGCGCAACACTAAGCGTAGTGGGCCGAATCTAATATGACCTTAGAGAAGGTCACTGGACTGCTATAAAATATACCCTCATAGTACTTTAGAAGAAATGAGGATATCCTTATAGAGCCCAGAAAGATCTTATCGTTAAAAGGATATTTGATGTAATCGTTACTTCAAACAAAGATGATTGTAAATCATTAAAAGGATTTAACTTCTACCTAAATAGTAATGCAACATGTTGGAAAGGCGTTCTAAGCAAGCATGTTGCAAATCTCGACTATTGTAATTGAATACTTAGCCGTATTGAGTACCGCTAAGTTAAGTGTTTGGGTGAGAAACTCCATCTAACTAATTAGATGAAGTTTCTAGCATGAAACAGCTCCATTATCATCTTGTATGATAAAATGGATGGTTGCTCAAGTAATAGAACCAAGACCTCACAAAGAGACCGAAAGCGTGATTATGAATCACTTAATAAGGGAAAATGAGTTTTTCTTGGAGATGTGCAAACAAGAGGGTCACATCAGCAGAGAACATAGCAGATCCACTTTGGAAACGCCCAAAGTCAATAGGCTCTCAAAGTGCATCTTGAGAAGATGGGACTTGGAATACCTAAATTGCTTTTACGGGCAAGTGGGAGATTATTGGGAATAGTGCCCTAGAAAGCCGATTAGTCATAATCTATTTTGGGACTTTCCTAATATCACAGACAATCTTTGAATATTATACGATTGATTATTATCATAGGCAAACACTTCTTTATGTGCAATACATGTTTTGTGTGTTTCCATTATGTGCATGTATTAGAACTCCCCTAATCCATAAGGCTGTTAGGGAATTTGTCATTAGGTGAATGGCACATGAAACAAGCCCTAATTCAAAGCCGGATGAGAAACCACTCCAAGTCGATGAGTCCAACAAACAGTGGGAGTGTGTTGGAAAACACGAATCAGAAAGCAGCGGAATTTAAAATTTTTTCCAACAAAAGGATCTTGAACTCGCAATCGTGTATCCAATTTCGTAAAGATAGAAAACTTACTTTTCTTTTATTCTTTCTTGAAGCGTTTCAAGCCACCCAAGAACGCTCTTCTCGCGGCTTGACAACCCATCCCTCGAAAGTCTCTTTCTACTTCAGAATCCATTGTCGGGATAGAAATCCACACCAACCTAGATTCAATTCATGTTAGAGATGTTCTTAACAATATAACATAAAGAAAGAAACATGAAACGAGAAAAGCAGGATTGAAACTCCCTTCGAAAACCAGTTTTGCGAAAGTAGAAAACTGCCAGTCACAAAACCCTCGTGAAAAAATTCATCCTTCAGGATATGGACGAACGGTTTTCGCCATCTTCTTTGGTTCGATTTTTTCATTCGCTTCACGTCGGGTTCAGAATCGTTACATCATCCCTTCTGACCGTTTTGCTTGATCCCCACTTTTTGGTAAAGCTCGAATCTTCAAAACTTCTAACTTGAAGCTCTCTAGAGATAGTCCACCAACTTGGCTACAATCTAACCAGTAAGGATGCTAGTTCTCTAGTTAGTGTTTAGGCTTAACCTAGGGTTTCGTTTTATCTTGGAGAAAGGATGGTGTTCAACACATGAACCAAAAGAATTCGATTAGCTCTAAAGGGAGCATGAGCTCCCCTATATATAAGAAAGGGGAGGGACGAAATTCCTAGTCCTTAATAGGCTAGGATTTTGGTCTCTCTCTCTCCTATTACTTGATCATCAAGTAATTTTGACTTTGACTTTGAATTCTAATTCAAATCAACTTTCAAGAGAGCTAAAAAATATCCAAACTATTTTTGGATAATTTTATACTTTATTTATTTAAAATAAATAACTTATTTTATCTAATTAATTAATTCATAATTAATTAACTAGATTATTTTTCTCCAAAATAAGACTTTCTTTTTAATTCAAAATTAAACCAAAGTCTATTAAATAATTAATCACATTAATTATTTAATACATAAATAAATACACACATATATTTATACACGTGTGTGACACGTGTCACAATGACACGTGTCACTCACGTGAGCCACACGTGTGGTTTCACACGTGTGGAACCCTCTTGGCTTGATTAACTCGTTTAATCATTTTAAAGCCTCAACTCATGTAACCAAGTTGTTGTGTGTGACCCTCTAGGTTCTCAATTCAATTAGCAGTGATCCTAATTAATTAATTCACTAATTAATTAATCAGTCCACAGATTAAACGACCATAGTCTAGCAACAGGTGTTTAACCCCTAGCTGAATTAGAATGTTCGGATTCGACAGAACCTTTAAGTCATTGATTCATGTGAGATACAATCCTCCTACTTACTATCTCTCAACCAAGATCTAGGGCAAGGGAATAATCAGAACCCTAATAATCCGGTCTTAAAGCTAAGTGCATTTCATATCCATTTGATCTCAATCCAAGAAACCCTTTTCTTGATGTCTTGATCTACTGCCTTGGCCAAGGACTCCATATGGTATATGAATGACTTACACAATAAGAGATCACCTTGCATATGCAAGTGTAGGTCCTTTCTTGATTCTCATTCACTTTCATGAATCACTTGTGCAGCCCCAGCATAAGCCTTGAATCAGTTGTCTAAGGCGACACCCATTAAAGCTTATACCAAAGACTACAGAGTTAATTCATAAAGTGACAAGGAACCTCAAGTCTAAGGATCAATTAATCACATCAATGACTCGTGAGATATTTCCTAATCTGGAAGTTTCCATTTCCTGAAATAGAAACTTCCTTTCCCATTTAGGAATGTTCTCACACGGGGCACCTCAGTGAACTTACTTATTAAAGTAAGCACCCTCATGTATCACGCACGTATCAACTATACACTTTGCACCTCCATCAAACAAGGTGGTCCTTCTTAAGGGCGTGATCCCACAAGCAAGCCTTAGAGGAGTCAGGTTGACACTCCCACTGTCTGTAGGACTCATCGGCTTGGAGTATTTTACTAATCATGACTTATGTGATATAGGGCTCGTTTCATGAACCATTTCACCTAAATGGTAGAGTCTAAAGTCATCAGGATTAGGGGAGTTCTCATACATGCACAGCTAAAGTAAACGCATACCAAACAAGAGCATATAAAGAAGTGTTTGCCTATGATATTAATCAATCGTATATTATTCAAAGATTGTCTGTGATACTAGGAAAGTCCCAAAACGAATTATGACTAATCGGCTTTCTAGGGTACTATTCCTAACAATCTCCCACTTGCCCGTAAAAGCCATTTAGGTATTCTAAGTCCCATCTTCTCAAGATGCACTTTGAGAGCCTATTGACTTTGGGCGTTTCCAAAGTGGATCTACTATATTCTCTGCTGATGTGACCCTCTTGTTTACACATCTCTTAGGAAACACCTTTTCCTTATAAAGTGATTCGTAATCACGTGTTCAGTCTCTTGGTGAGGTCTTGGTTCTCTTACTTGAGCAACCATCCTTTTTATCATACAATATGATCAAGGAGTTGTTTTCATGCTAGGAACTTCATCTAACAAGTTAGATGGAGTTTCTTACCCAAACACTTAACTTAGTGTTAAATAATACGACTAAGTTCTCAACTACGATAATTGAGTTTTGCAATATCCGTCCTTGGAACCCCTTTCCAACACATTGCATTACCATTCTGGTAGAAGTTGTATCCTTTCAATGATTTCATAATCATCTATGTTTGATGAACGGTTACATCAAATATCCTTCTAACAATAAGATCTGTTGGGCTCTGTAAACTAATATATATCCTCATTTCTTCTCAAGTACTCTGAGGACATCCTTTACAGAGATCTAATGACCTTCTCTGAGGTCATATTAGATTCGGCCTACTACGCTTAGTGTTGCGCCATATCTAATTTAGTACATAACTTTTCATACATTATGCACCCTTTCACTTAAAGGGATTTTGGACATTCTAACTTTCTCAAAGTTATCTTAGGACACATACTCTTCAAAAGAGATGTTCCATTATCCATACTAAACTCCTTTTAGTACCGTGGTTATGTACTCATTTTGTGATAATCCTTTTATTCTCTTAGATCTATCTTCTATAGATCTGAATGTCGAGAATATAGGATAATCACTAAGATCTTTCATGTCAAATTGTTTCTTAAACAAGAATTGGTAACTTTCACGTCGTCCTTGACATTCCTAATGAGAAGGATGTCGTTTTCTAAAGAACCAAAAATTGACTCTTACATCACTAACTTTCCTATGTACACTTTGAGACTTATTCGACTTCCATCTGTGTCAAACGATTTGACTATCCTATGGAATCGAATTGTCTAATCCTAGAAGCCTTTATCAATCCACAGATTGGCTTTAGGGATTTGCATACCTTATGCATACTCCCACTGAATATGAGATTATTTCAGTCTCTTTCAATCTCATATTGAACAAGATAGTTCTCATATTCATTTATCATATCTCATAGTCAGAATATGAGGATATGGTAAACACAACCCAAATGGACTTTTGCATTTCAACCGTCAAGAAGGTTGTAATGCTTTTCATTTACTCGAAGCTCTAGGAGCTTGATCCTATCAGGTGGATCAATCAAGGTCAAAACTCGGTTTAAGTATATGGAATCCATATTGGATTTCAAGGCTTGCTTACACTACTCAGATTCCAAATCTGACAGTGTCTCCTCTTCAAGTAATTCCTTGGCTATCTAGGAACGCGTTCTAAACGCATCTTAAGAGAAGGGTTTCACACGTGTACATACTCTAAAATTTGGCTAAGTTTTATCAGATGGGCTCGTTTCTTCTATATGTGGCATGAATATTTTTTCTCAAATTTCTTTGAGGTCTGCTTGCTTGCCTTTCTTCTTCTATAGGAACGATTCCTTAAGAAAGGTACATTCCTTTGAGACAAACAACCTTTGTACAAGGGAATCGCAAAACTGATATCCAATATCATTGTATAAACTTGAACTCATTTCAAGCTTATCTCCCACTATCCTCTTCAAGTAAGAGGATTCCATTGAATTCTTGGATAAGAATAATTAGGGAATTTAGTATGCCACTTTGCATAGTGCAACTGAAGGACTGATTTTGGAAGGTACTAAATTCAAAATCTCTAACTGCATATTCTAGGAGTTTATTCCTAGAATGATTATAAGTCAGTAAAGCTTGCTATGGAATGGACCATATCCTATAAGGTTTCATTCCCTCATTCAGAAACACTAAGGTGTTCTCGAATTAGTTTACTGAGAGATAATCCTATTATCTCTAAGATGAGTAAGGAATTAGTTGCTAAGATATTGGCTATCTCGATCATATCGATTTACCTATAACTTATGACTACTTCGGTTCCTAACCTCCTTTCGAAATTCTAAGAATTTCATATAAGTTTCGAATTTGTACTTTAACAAGTACATTCATTCATAATGATTAAACTGACGATTGTATCTAGTGCTTACATTAAGCATCTTACACTCATCAGCATGGATCGAAATCCACTATAATTTTGGAACGTTCCACGTTTCTTATAAACGGGATTCAGGAACTCTTCCCTCATGACAGGATTCACAGGAAGTCAACACTATAGGTTCATTTTCATAGAATGATCCTAAGGTGTCTGACTTGCTAATCCTTTTATATCTCAACGTTCCAAAGTAATTCGAAGCTTTGTCATCTCACTTACTTTTGTTATCTCATTGTATGCTCAGAACATTAGTGCCTTGAGTCTTTGCACAACGGCTTATGCAGAATTGACTTAAGACTAGTAAATTCTATTCCTAGTAGAAATACTAAACGAGGTAACATTTCAAAGTACTCATACTCTTTGTAGTTCCCTTTCAAAGTCCTTATTTGCTACCATAGAAGCAAACGTCCTATTTGATCTCTAGTGTCTTTTGGGCGTACCCCTTACATGCCCCTCCATTGGGCTCTTAAGGGTTTCTTCTTCTTTAGGCCTTCAAGCCTTTAACTTAGGGAGTTTTAGAAGAAGAATTAACCATCTCAACCTTTTATTCCTTCTTAAGGATGCTCTCAACCATTATCAACTTAAATGATTAACTATGCTACATTAGCATCATTCTAGTTGAGCATAAAGGGTTTGATTGATAATCGAAGCAATGTAAGCAATCAGTGCATTGAGAACTCTTTTCTCAGTTGATGACCGAGACCATAAGATCTTCAAATAAGATCTTTAGACCTTGTTCGTGTGCACTTGTTTCCTCATTTGGAATATTGAATAATTCCATAATGTTATACCTTGTAACGTTTTTATGAGGTGGTTCAATTGCTTTTAAGTGGTTTGGAAAAATCCATTCACCTCAGATTGCTTCTCTTTTGGCCCGGGTCGACTTTTCACAATTGAAAACTTCGCCCTTTAGAGAACGCCTTTCTCTAGTCGGGTTCTAAAATGGATTTTAGGATCCGAAGCCATTTAGAGTTAGTCAGGACTTAGTCAACTTATTTGAATTAAGGATGGATACGAATGGGTTTGCATTTCATATTGTAAAGAATCACAGAACTACAACCTAAATGCTAAGCAGAGAAAATGTGGGCATGCTGAATTATAACGATATACAAAAGATAAGGTCTTTAATCTAATGTAGCTCCCACTGTTTTTCAAAGATCTATAATTCCCAAAGATCTAAGAGGAACACGTTTCCCAATGGGTACTAAGATCCTAAGCATTTTACCTCGAACCCACGACTCGCGGACATTCTAAGCAAAATCCTAGGTAGGTACAACTTACCAATTCTAACACCTTTAGAACTCTTAGTAATTGTTTTTGTATCACCTATCTTTCAATATGGACCCACGACTCGTGCGACATCCATATTTACTTAGGCGTTTAAGCTAGACCCATCAATCATAAGATCATGATCAAAACTTAGTTCGAACGACCCACGACTCGCGGACATCGCCCTTGCCAAAATTAACCACGAAATATTGATCATTTAAAATGATCAATTAGGTAACTAAGAACTAATAAGCTCCACTAGCTATCCCACGACTCGCGGACAATAACTAGCTTTACTTACTAAACTTAAAACCTATTGATGGAATGCTAGGAATTTAATTCAAAATTTGCATCTCGAATTAAATACCTATTATTCGAAATGAGCTTAATATTTAATGGGAATTTTCGAATCAACCGAAGAGTTGTTCGGTTCGACCTCACCAACATATATGTTATCTAATTTTATTAGTCTTGATTAATGCAAGTACACTTAAATGCATTTCAAACAAGCACATAAACAGATAACATGTCCTAGCATGATACTAACATGTAATGATCATGGGTTCTACCTATCTTATGCGTGATATGTGGGAGCCACTCCACAATCACAAGTTCTAACATACATGCCACATAAACAGTTTAAATCACATAAGGGAAAGTGGTAACAAAATACGAGCCCTATCTCTATTACATTTAACAATTGAGATTCCCCTCCCTAACATTTTGAGGGGTCTTCACTTATGGCCTCCTTGTTACTTGAATGTGGTCCATCTTACTCCATGGGTGCATAGTCTCCAAAATGAAAATAAAACCTCACCACCTATCTCTACTCTCAAATTACAATAAAAAGAAAAAGACATAAAGTAATAAGGCTCAATCTTCATATTGGCCTTAGACAATTACACGGGGCATACCCCGGCCTCAAAAACAGTAATATGGAAAGCCACATAATAAATCACATAACAGTACGCACATAAGTGAGGCTCCAACCTCAATTGAAAAACGCAACTATAGGGCTCCAACCCCAATTTAAACCATCCATGTGCATAAATTAAAACCATACATAGATCTAAACCCATGATCACCTAACATGCTTTTGCAAGAATTTAAATTTAGCCAATAAATTAAAATTCTCGTTTCAAGTCCTAATGACTTAAAACACGACTTGATGCGAGTCTTATTTATAAAAGTTTTCAATAAATCCCAAATTACCAAAACAAATAAAATTCCAATTAATTTTTGAAAATTAATAATTTTACCAAAGATTGTATTTTCCCAAAATATAAACCGTTTCAATTTCTCAAAAATCTCAATTTTAAGTTTTATTCAAAAATTAAAAATAAATATTCAAAAATAAAATTTTTAAAATTAAAATAAAAATTGGGAGTGGATTGCACGAAATACGAAAAAGCCGGATCACGAAAACGGGGCCCGTACGCGAAAAAGGGTCACGCCAGTTGCAAGCGTGCGGGCGCGCGTGCGCGCGCGACAGGCGCGCACTGCGCGCGCATGCTTGCTCGCCTGCTGGGCGTGTCCCTTCCGGGCGTGTGCGGGTGGGCTGGGCGACTGATCCAGCACGCCTTGAGGGATCGTTGCCCAGCCTGGGCGGGACGGCGTCGGCAGTCCTGGGCGAGGCGCCTAGGCGCTCCCGGAACACCTCCCGCGCGGTTACGGGAGGGAGTAGGCGCATGGCCTGCGCGCGCCTAGGACAGGCGGGCGGTGCTGCGCGCGCGACTCCTTCGCGTGCGGGGTTTTGCGTGTTCGTCGTATTCCGTATTTTCGTTTCGTGTTTTCGTTCAAAAGCAAAACTAATCCAAGAAATCCAAAAACAGTTTATACAGTTTCAAATCTAAAATAGTTTTCAAAAATTAAATTTTGCAAAAACCAATTTTCAGAAACTTTCAGGAAAAAATACAGTTTCGTAATTCAGGCTTTCTAAAACAATTACAAATACTCAATCGCATCAAGCCAAAGAATTTCTACCAAATTCAGAATAATTGAGACGAATCAGAAACACGATTAATGAGGTGGCTCTGATACCACTTGTTGGAAAACACGAATCAGAAAGCAGCGGAATTTAAAATTTTTTCCAACAAAAGGATCTTGAACTCGCAATCGTGTATCCAAATTCGTAAAGATAGAAAACTTACTTTTCTTTTATTCTTTCTTGAAGCGTTTCAAGCCACCCAAGAACGCTCTTCTCGCGGCTTGACAACCCGTCCCTCGAAAGTCTCTTTCTACTTCAGAATCCATTGTCGGGATAGCAATCCACACCAACCTAGATTCAATTCATGTTAGAGATGTTCTTAACAATATAACATAAAGAAAGAAACATGAAACGAGAAAAGCAGGATTGAAACTCCCTTCGAAAACCAGTTTTGCGAAAGTAGAAAACTGCCAGTCACAAAACCCTCGTGAAAAAATTCATCCTTCAGGATATGGACGAACGGTTTTCGCCATCTTCTTTGGTTCGATTTTTTCATTCGCTTCACGTCGGGTTCAGAATCGTTACATCATCCCTTCTGATCGTTTTGCTTGATCCCCACTTTTTGGTAAAGCTCGAATCTTCAAAACTTCTAACTTGAAGCTCTCTAGAGATAGTCCACCAACTTGGCTACAATCTAACTAGTAAGGATGCTAGTTCTCTAGTTAGTGTTTAGGCTTAACCTAGGGTTTCGTTTTATCTTGGAGAAAGGATGGTGTTCAACACATGAACCAAAAGAATTCGATTAGCTCTAAAGGGGAGCATGAGCTCCCCTATATATAAGAAAGGGGAGGGACGAAATTCCTAGTCCTTAATAGGCTAGGATTTTGGTCTCTCTCTCTCCTATTACTTGATCATCAAGTAATTTTGACTTTGACTTTGAATTCTAATTCAAATCAACTTTCAAGAGAGCTAAAAAATATCCAAACTATTTTTGGATAATTTTATACTTTATTTATTTAAAATAAATAACTTATTTTATCTAATTAATTAATTCATAATTAATTAACTAGATTATTTTTCTCCAAAATAAGACTTTCTTTTTAATTCAAAATTAAACCAAAGTCTATTAAATAATTAATCACATTAATTATTTAATACATAAATAAATATACACATATATTTATACACGTGTGTGACACGTGTCACAATGACACGTGTCACTCACGTGAGCCACACGTGTGGTTTCACACGTGTGGAACCCTCTTGGCTTGATTAACTCGTTTAATCATTTTAAAGCCTCAACTCATGTAACCAAGTTGTTGTGTGTGACCCTCTAGGTTCTCAATTCAATTAGCAGTGATCCTAATTAATTAATTCACTAATTAATTAATCAGTCCACAGATTAAACGACCATAGTCTAGCAACAGGTGTTTAACCCCTAGCTGAATTGGAATGTTCGGATTCGACAGAACCTTTAAGTCATTGATTCATGTGAGATACAATCCTCCTACTTACTATCTCTCAACCAAGATCTAGGGCAAGGGAATAATCAGAACCCTAATAATCCGGTCTTAAAGCTAAGTGCATTTCATATCCATTTGATCTCAATCCAAGAAACCCTTTTCTTGATGTCTTGATCTACTGCCTTGGCCAAGGACTCCATATGGCATATGAATGACTTACACAATAAGAGATCACCTTGCATATGCAAGTGTAGGTCCTTTCTTGATTCTCATTCACTTTCATGAATCACTTGTGCAACCCCAGCATAAGCCTTGAATCAGTTGTCTAAGGCGACACCCTTTAAAGCTTATACCAAAGACTACAGAGTTAATTCATAAAGTGACAAGGAACCTCAAGTCTAAGGATCAATTAATCACATCAATGACTCGTGAGATATTTCCTAATCTGGAAGTTTCCATTTCCTGAAATAGAAACTTCCTTTCCCATTTAGGAATGTTCTCACACGGGGCACCTCAGTGAACTTACTTATTAAAGTAAGCACCCTCATGTATCACGCACGTATCATCTATACACTTAGCACCTCCATGAAACAAGGTGGTCCTTCTTAAGGGCGTGATCCCACAAGCAAGCCTTAGAGGAGTCAGGTTGACACTCCCACTGTCTGTAGGACTCATCGACTTGGAGTATTTTACTAATCATGACTTATGTGATATAGGGCTCGTTTCATGAACCATTTCACCTAAATGGTAGAGTCCTAAAGTCATCAGGATTAGGGGAGTTCTCATACATGCACAGCTAAAGTAAACGCATACCAAACAAGAGCATATAAAGAAGTGTTTGCCTATGATATTAATCAATCGTATATTATTCAAAGATTGTCTGTGATATTAGGAAAGTCCCAAAACGGATTATGACTAATCGGCTTTCTAGGGTACTATTCCTAACAGAGTGTTCATTAGACTTGATTGGGACTTGCTCGTGGGATTATGTCCTTAATAAGGAGCATCCTGTTTCATGGGGTGTAAAGTACATAAGTTGATGCGTACGCAATTTATGAGGGTGCTCGTTATTAGAACGGGGTACACTGAGGTGTCCCACGTGAGAAGATTCCTAAATGGGAAAGGAAGTTTCCACTTCAGGAAGAGGAAACTTCCAGATTAGGAAATATCTCACCGGTCAATGGCGTAAAATAATCCTTTGACTTGAGATTCCATTGATGCTTTGTGGGCTAACTCTATAGTCTTAGGTATAAGCTTTAAAGGATGTCTCACGAGACAACAGATTCAAGGCTTATGCCGGGGCTGCACAAGTGGCACATGGAAGCATATGAGAATCAACAGAGGACCTACAGTTGCTTTAATGCAAGAAGATCTCTTATTGCATAAGTCGTTCATATGCCATCCTAAACCTTCGACCGAGGTAGTGGATCAAGACATCAAGAAAAGAGTTTCTTGGATTGAGATCAAATAGATATGAAATGAACTTAGCTTTTTGATCGGGATTAATAGGGCTCTCATTATTCCCATGCCCTAGATCTTAATCGAGAGATGGGATGGTAGGAGGATCGTACCTCACAGCTGTTATTGACTGAAAGCTTCTTTCAAATATATATTCATTGTTCAAGTAGGGGTCACACACCTGTTGCTAGACTATGGTCGTGTGATCTGTGAACTAATAAAGCGTATTAGTCTCACTGCTAACTGAAAACGAACCTAGGGGGTCATACACAACTGTCAAATTCAAAGGGTATTGAAGGAAAGATCAAATAGTTGATCGAAACGAGACCACACGTATAATGTACACGTATGACACGTGAGCTCGAGTTGGGCGTATGGTCCGATTGGGAAATTGGACCATATGTTCATTAATTGGAGAATTAATTATAAAGCCCAAGTATAATTAATTAAGAGAATTAATCCCTAATATAATTAATTAGGAGAATTAATTATAAAGCCAAATAAAATTGGTTAGAGAATTAATTTTTGCTCGTTAGAATTAATTAAGAGAATTAATTCTAAAACCCTTCATAGAATTAATTAGATAATTAATTCTAAGTATTTGAGTATTTAATTATTTAGTTATTATAATTTGATTAGAATAAATAAATAAATATTAAATATCTTCTATTTATTATTCTAGTAAATATTACTTCTAATATGATTAGAAGAAATATTATTGGAATAAGATATTTGATTATTATTATTGGAATAATTAAATATTCCTAATTTGATTAGGGGATCTTTTTCTAGAAGAATGATATCTTATCTAGGTAAGAGATTATTACTTGGAGAGAAAGAAAGAAAATAGAAGTAAAGTCAAAGTTGGAATTTAATTCCAATTGGGGTTTGGAGGTTCGAACCCTAGGCTATAAATAAGCCAAGGGGTTCGAATTTTTCCTCTTACGCATGACATGGGGATCACGTCCAAACTACGGCTTCGTGATGGGAGAATTCTCTTGCTCTCTTTCTTCTCGTTTTGTTTCTTTCTTTACACATGTCATAGTACTAACATGCTCACTCACATGATTTGAATCTAGGACTGGTGTGGATTATTACTCTAGAGGAAACCTACTATGGAATCTAGTAGAAAGAAACTTTCGAGGGACGGGGTTGCCATTACAGCATGAAGAGCGTTTGAGGGCGGCTCAAAACGTGTCAAGAAAGCGTCGATTCTTGTATGTTCTTAAATCCCTTAAGATTTGGAAATAGAAATTGCAAGTTCGATCTTACTTTTGGGAAAAATTTTATATTCCGCTGCGCTTCTCTGATCGTGTTTTTCGCAACACCTCTCTAATCAATCTTTTTGTTCTTTTTCTTCTTAACAACGGCCCAAACCTCCTTGTTTAGAGGTTCCATGAGCAGATTCTCCTCCTCATCAGATAGCAAGGTTTCCTCATCATAGAAAATATGAGAATTGACTGACTTGTTTGTTTTTCTAATGGCAACGCCACCCTGATCATACCAAACGTAAGTATTAATAGGCTTATTTGGGTTTCTAATGGCTGATTTTGGGCAGCCAAATTTGCCAAAATTTGAGATATTGGGTGGGCGTTGGGCGCTTGTTCTAGACGCATGCTGGACATGGGCAACGTTCGTTCTAGGTGCTGGCGGGACAGACTGCCCATCTGTTCTAGGCGCTGGCGGGACAGGCCGTCCATCAGTTCTAGGCGCTGGCGGAACATGCTGCAAGCCGCTGCTAGGCGATGGCGGGTTTTTCCTTGGCGGGATAGCAGACCTTTATGGGACACGGCGAACCATCAGTGGAGTTAGGTTACCATCATCATCATTAAAACATTGCGATGCATTGTGACCATGTTTCTCACAAAAACAACAATAGCTTGGGTAAGATTCGTAAGTAACCGGTAGTTTGAGATTTTTTCCACAAGGTAAGAAGTAATTTACATAATGTAAAGGAATTTCCGATGCATCAATTTCAACCAAGAAACGGGCACAACTTGATCTTTCTCCCTTGTCCATTATTTCATCTGTGTAGATTGGGTTCCCAAGGCTTGAAGCTATCATGCTCAACCCTCTCTCATGCCACAAGGATGGAAGAATTTGTTCAACTTTAATCCAAACCGGCTTCTTCAAGATCTCATTTTTGTCAAAGGTAAAATCTTTGTCGGCTTTTTTGAGAATCAGGGAGACATTCCCAAACGAGTATGGACCACCTTGTGGAACTTTTTCACAGTCTTCATCGTTGTTAAACTTAAAGATGACCCATTTCCTGAAATTTGGTATGATTTTAATCTAAACCTCCAGGGATTTGACAAATTCCTCAATAATTTTGCATACCAGGAAAACGACCTGTGAAATAACCAATAAGACAATGCCCCCAAGTTTCATCAACTGTTTTGAGATCTTCATCTTCAAAGCGAACACCAAGACGATTGACCGCAACCTTTTAAATGGAAAAGCGTCTGGCAGTGCTGGTTTTATTGTTCTTTTGGAATAATTCAGAGAAACTTTTCTTCGTAGGAGGATGACTAACTGGAGCAGAGTTTGGGTTGATTCTAACACCTTGATTGTTTGCATCTGCGTTGGATTCTCCAGAGGTATGTTGGATTACGGATTTGCCCCTGGAATTACTTTTGAAATCTTGATTCTTTCGCGAATTAATTGCTGGAGATGAGGTTTGTAGAGTCCCCAAGTCATCAGGCGCTTTATCATTACTTGGTATTCTATTTACCACAAGTAAATCTTCAGCATTAGAGCTAAGATTTAAAATATCCTCGTGAATAGGGGCTTTAAGGCTCTCATCAATTAATGTTTGTGCCTCCAAGATATTCCCGTTAGAGGGTAATCCAGCTAAAACATCCAAGGTGGCTTTGACAGCTGGGATGATACCATCTCCGTCAGCTGCCAAATAGACCTTTTCAGCCTCATCATCCGCTGACTTAGATAATAGGTCAGCGCTTTTCGCCACATCAGTGAATTGAGTTAGCAACAACTTCTTCGCAGGATATTGCAGCGATTGAATCAAGATGTTCAACAACTCTGGAGTTTGAATCTTTGGGCAGAGCTTGTTCTTCAGCAGGGATTACTTTTGGAACACGAGCATTGCAAGCTGATTTTCTAAAGCCAATCGGAGCAAACGAATTTGAGGTGTTGAAAGAGTCTGTGTCAGAAGTGGCAGCCGTATCCTTAGGAGAATTAGAATTCACAACTTTTTCATTGTTATCCTGCATCTTACTTTGAGACTGACGAAAGGAGAGACCTTCGTGTAAATTAGCAGTGGATTGAATCTCCAACAAATTATTCCAATTCTTTTGCTTCTGCTTTTTTCGACCCTTTTTCCCCATGACAGAAAATCATGGAGTTTATGGAGAGGAGGTTGCTTCAGTCGTAACAGACCAGTAAAGAGAAAGACAAGCTGGAAGGGAAAACTGAAAATCCAGTCGATAAAATCAAACGAAAACTCTCCAGAATAATAACACAAGAGTTTGCGTGATAATAGAACTGGAAAGAGACAAACTGGAATCTGTAACTTCTTGTGAGAGGCCGAAAATCTTCAACCTGATAAAGAAAAACTTCAACTTGTAGAAAACTTGAACAGTTTAGATGAACCATAATAAACTTCAAATAAAAAAGATTTTTCTCTTTTAAAGACTGATTTAAGAAATATTGATTTAGGAAATAACATATTTTTATTGTGGAAAAAAATAAAAAACACATCACACATTCATTTATTTTTATAAATATAAATTATAATAAATAAAATATTTCATATTATCTTACCCATGTTTAAATTGAATTCTTCTAATTTATTATAATATTTGTAATCATAATTAATATTTTTTAGAACTTGGATTTGGTGAGTTTATTACTCAGGCGTATTATTATAACTTTTTTCGAATGGATATCAACCATCTAATTAGCTTAAATGGTTTCAAAGTTCACCTTTCAATACAGAGGTGGTGGGTTTGAATCCCACAACCCCCAAATTAAAAATGATTTTTACAATTTAAAAAAAAAAAAAAAAACTGGGCCAACCAACCAGTGGAACGTTTGGAGCTGATTTTTTAACCAGTTTTGGACTGGTTTGGCCCGGTGAGCACTGGTTCGGTTAAGGATTGGTTTTGGGGGTTGTTCGGACTGGATGGGCGGCCGGTCACTAGTTGAGCCGGTCCGACCAGCGGGTCCGGTTCGGGTTTTAAAACATAGGCTTAAAGTGAGTTACATATCTGTATTTAGGTCTAATTATAAGTCGATCTTTATTCTTTTGAATATCACAATATAGTTCCTATATTTTTTGTTTCATGAAATCCATTAACGAATTTTGTAAAAGTACACTTATGTTCCTGATGCTTTTATGAGTGTTATTTAATATATGACCAAAAATACAAAATTATCCCTAGAAGTGTACAAAAATTAGGCCTAATTACAAATACTAACAAAAGTTACGACTAAAATGTAATTTTTAAACAATCATGTAATTAGGACTAAATATAGGATAGTAGAATATAATTATTTCTTAAGTATATTTTAAATACTTAATTCATATTCAGTGGCTCCGTAGATGACTTTTGACTAGTCTATTGATGATTTGGTAGTTAAGTCTATCTCGTTTAAAGAGCACTTAAGCGTGCTTTTGGCATTCTTGCCGACCATTTCCTCGGATTTCTGGTGCACAATAAAGACATCGAGTTAGAGCAAAAGAAAGCTAAGGCCATCCTCGAACCTAAATCCCCCACTTGAAAAAGGAACTTTGGGGAAAGTTTAACTTCCTAAGAAGATTTATCTCCAATTTAGCTAAATCCCCCACTTTGAAAAAGTAACTTCAGCAGTTCCCGAGGAAAGTCAACTTCCTAAGAAGATTTATCTCCAATTTAGCTGGAAAGACTAGAGATCACCGCTATTGAAACTAAAGGACAAAGAGAAGTACTTCATCTGGGAGGATGCGTACGAAGTGGAGTTCAGGGAAATAAAACAACAACCGACTGACCCTTCCGTTACGGTGCCGCCTAGATTAAAACTTTACAGAGTTTATTGCACTAAAAATCCTGTGATATACCTAATTAGCACTCAGAACCCTGTGATTTGAAAATTCTCAAAGCGAACTCTGTGATTGTAATAAATTAGCACTCAATTAGAATTCCAAACCCTACAGCCGTGGTTGTAGGGTTTTGAGTGCTAACTTTAATACAATCACAGAGTTTTCAGTGCTAATTTATATAATTATAGGGTTTTCTTTGAGAATTTTCAAATTGTAGGGTTCGGAGTGCTAATTAGGCATAACACAGGGGGTATCCAAGCAAAAAAACTCAAACTTTACATAGTAGACTGGGAAGAACACCATGGCTCTACTACTTAAGTTGACACCTCACAACGATATAGCAGAGATACCACCCAATAGAAAAGATGTGTCTGACGCTTTTTTTCGCTTGCACGAAGTTAAGGCACTACATGTTGCCTATAAAAGTGTTGGTAATATCAAGTTCCAATGTTGCCGAGCACATGTTCTCTAAGTCAGTCATACGGGGATGAATTGGCCACTAGGCCATTGAATTAATGGAATATTAGCTCAAGTACGTCCCACAGGGGGCGGTCAAAGGACAGGCTTTGGCTGATTTTCACATTCAGCACCCAAGCATTCAAATTGAGGCTTCGGATGACACGTTTGAGGTGATATCAACGTTTGTTAAAGCTCAACAGATGGAGTTCGACACATCCTGGACTGAGATAGTCTCAGGGAGCGATATAGTGTTCACGTCTGTAACGCTCCGCATCTCTGAAGCACGACCCGATGATTTTTATGGGTAAGACTTTCCGCTTGAATGTTTAATTTAAGAATTACGTGACTTATATGATTGGATGTGAATTCAATTTAGCATGTTATTTATTCGGACTAATTTATGATTAATTGTTAATTTAAATAATTACGTGCACATATGCCTTAAATCGTTTAATTTAGTTTAATTCGAATTTATTTTCAAGAAATAATTGCCATGTTGATTTTAAATTCATTACATTATTTAACTTGTTTAATTTGAATTTATTCGAAATCTTTGAGAATTATTTGCCAATTAATTGTTTATGGCCAAGGCGGAATCGAAATCGAAGATCTCGAGACGAAGATCACTATGGCCAAGGCGGAATCGAAATCCGATCAACGGAGAAAGAGATATGGTCGATCAAAGTTTTGGAAATTGACAGTAACTTCGACGGCCTTGTCTGACAACGAAATCCAGTAAAATTGGTACGTAAATCGATGTCTCAATAAGATACAACATGGAGGTGGTCTCATAGCCTGAAATGGCCTGGTGACGGAGATATCGGCCGACGAAACCAGTAGCGGTGCACGTAACAGTGGTGGCGCACGTTTCAGCCCTTTTCTCCGGTGATTACTGTAACATCCTGCTCGTCCGGCCGTACTGATACGCTGTTTCAAGAGTGTTATGTGTGCATTTAATTTATTTATTTATGCCTTTCTATGTTTATTAAATTGTTCATGTGCTTAACTGATTATTTGAATGAATTATTTATTACGTTTTAATGTATATTTGATCGTGTTTGCCCCATTTGATTCCCCTTTTGATCCGTTTGACCCCGTATTTGTTCCTAATTATGTGACTACATGATATGCATGAAATATATGTGTTATGAACTTGTTTAATTGCTCTTTATACGTTTTTGAACTTGTTTGACTTGGTCATGGACCATTTTTTATGATTTAAGTGATTCAAGGACCTAACTCGTTTTAGCGCACCTCGTGTTCCAGAAGGCATAACTTGAGCTCGGGAATTCGGATTTGAATTCCGGAAGAAGCGTTGGACTCATAACAAAGAATGGAAGCTAAAGATCCTCACTTTGTATTTTTCTAATCCCGTTTAAACCCCCGAATTTTATCCGAACCGAGCCTCACGTGCGTTTTTTTAACACCTTTCACTAATTTGGCCATAACTTGATCAATATTTGACCAAATTGCCTCAAACTTGGACCCACATCTCCCTCTTTCATCCGTATCTCACCCTGTTCTCCCCCATTTCATCCCATACTCAGGAAAAGATAGGAAAGAAGCAGCAAACCGAGGTACAAGAGAAAAGGGAAAACTGCACATTCACTTTGCCTCTTTAAGCTCAATACACCTCCGATTCGGCTCAAATTCGAAAGGTAAGTCCATGATTTCATTGTCCATCTTCTCCTATTTCTTTTAAGTGTTCTTTTTCTGATTTTCGTGGAGATGCAATCATGCTTTGGATTATTTAATGAATAGTAAGGGTTAGAGATATAATTGATGAATTCTTGAATCTCTTTGATGCATTTCTTGATTTGAAGCTGAATTTATGATCTAGATGGATTATTTGTTTCGTTTCTATACATGATTTTTGTGGTATTTGATTGTTCTTTGAACTACCATGGCTGCACTTCATGAAAGCTTGGAGAAAATGAGTTTGAACTCCAACCATTTACATCCCTTGCTGCTGCGTACGAATTGCTGCTGTCGTGTGCTTGTTTTGCGGACTTCCTTGGGTTGTTTTGATGCTATTTTTTTTGCTCTTGCTTGCCTTGTTGTTGCCTTGCTGCTGCTGGAGGAGATGGAGACGAAGAACAATTTTCAGCCCCCTATGCGAGGTAACACCCGTTACGGTGTTTGGAGGTTGGGGAGGTCACGCATAGCTGCCGGGAGCTTGTGCTCCTGCCTCCCTGAATGGGGGTTACCCGTTTGTGGTCTGAGGGTTGGTAACCCCCGTTACCACTTCCCTTTTTGTGGTTGTTCGTGGGGTGTTGTTCTTTGTGTGCTCGGTTTAGTTTTGTTGTTCGTTTCTTGCTTCATTTTCGATTTTATTTAATTTCTCCCACCCCAATTATGATCCCAACATATTAATATGTTAGTATATGATATGCTTTTTTATTTATTTTAATTTTATGGCCTTATTTATTAAGTGTAAACGTGACTTGTTTGCATGAACGTTTTAATGATACGTGTGATGTTTTCTTGCATCCTTTACCTCTCTTATGAAATTTAAACCCATGAATGCTTATGATATGTTATAATATTATGTAATATGAACATTATGCTAAATTTTTGGATTTATTTGATGTGGATTATGTGAGTTATAATTTTATATGGCTTAATATGACTTAAGTGCTACCTTGTTGCATTTCATATGCATTCGCCGAGCGTCTAATTGGCTCATATTAAGTCTAAGTATGTCTTTCGTTCTTTGTTTTTTTCTTAGGATCGTCTCGTGGGTAACAAGAATGTGACGCCCCATGTTTTCGTCGTACAGGTACACGCGCCACACGTGTGATTTTCCGAGAATTAAGGTTAATTATTTATTTAATCTCGTACTCGCATGTGTTATTATTTGATATCCTTACTTGAATTATTTGATTTAATTGAATTATGTGAAATACATGAATTTTGTTCGCAAGCCACTTCATAACATATAAGTATTTCATAAAATTCATTCATAATCATTTCATAAGTTTTCTTCTAACTTATATATATGTATTCATAGACGTACATACATTTCCTACACAAATTCACATTTTATAATATATAGTACATGCACTAATATATTAATATTTTCACATCACACATTATACATACACTTATATGATTATACATACTTATATATATATATAAATATTCATCATATGCACTTCATACATACATCTCATATTACAAAATAAAGTATTTGTACTTATATACATATGATATACCATAATATCTTCCATTACACTTTATATATACATATACATACATAATTAAATCATATGATTATATACATATATGTGCAAGAACACACACTCTCACCCACTACACACATTTCATCTCTAACACACACAAACGAACACACACTTCCTCTCAATCTCTTCACACACACACTCCATTTGATTCAAGCAAGAGGAAGAGAAGGAGAAGCCAAGCAATCATCATCATCCTCTTCATCATCTACATCATTTCATCCCTCTATCTCCTTCATTCCATTCAAGGTGTTTATATAGATGTGTATATATATCTGTGTGTTTTAATGTGGGTTTGATTTTTATAAAAAGATTCTTGGATTAGTACTTGTTTTAATGTGTTTTATATGTGCTATATCTTGTATTTTGGTGTTTTTGTGAGTTATTTTGGTTGGGGTGATGTTTTGGGGTGATTTTGGAACCACCCCTTCGAGCTATTTCGGTTCCCCTACTCCTTTTTCGATCAAAACCTTTCCAAACGGGCATTTGGATACCTAGTTCATTGACCAAACGCCTGTTTAGCAACTCATTGTCTCACTTGAGAGCCTTAAACGCCCGTTTCTACTTTCAGACCATTTTTCAAACGGCAGTTTACCCCCTCAAACGTGCTCCGATTGACCTGAATTTGTATTTACAAAAAAATCTTGAAGTCTAGAGTATTCTTCAATTGGAATCACCCCAATATCCTTTATGGTTTGTGAGATATAACCGTTTCAATTTTGTGTCACCACTTTATCGGAAATCTGCGTCATCCAACTTCGGGCCTACGCCATTTGCACGTTGCTTTGAACCACGATTCGAGCCATATATCATCGGAAAGGTATATTTGTCTACTTTCTTATCCAATAAACCAAATCCAATTCCAACTTCTCAAACTGAAGATATTCCCTGTTTCCACAGCTTGCGCTTTTCCGAAAATTCCTAACTTTTGCTAAACTTGGCCAAAACTCGTTTTATCGCTTCCCTTTCACTCCTTCAAGTGACTTAAATGCTTTTCATACATTTCTAATTGATTATTATCTTGTTAATTGCACTCCTTGGCCTTAACTTCTTAAACTTGATTACTTGATTGCATGCTTAAGATGAATTGAATTCCATTGATTGGATATCATGTATATGTGTTATCTTTGAGGATTGTTGCATTCTTTATATGCTAGATGAATGTTATACATGATACCTATGTGTCCATGGCTTGATAATTAGTTATTGAGTAATTGTTTGCTATGTTATGAATTTATTTCATTGTTTACTTACGTGGGATATTAATTGTGCACATGAACTCTATCATGACATAACATATCATTCTATAATTCTTTCACGCATATCACATCATTTCACGACACCTCATATCAATGTCGTGTGTCTTATTTGGTTTCATATTGAGTCATTTCTCACGAGTACACGTTTCTTCTCTTGTACAGTTCGTTTCCAGGGCGGAGACTTCTGGATTGAATAGGCACCCGTATTACTTATGTATCTTATCTCGTGGTATTCTAGGTGAGGGTGTTTTCATTCTAGTTATGTATCGAACCCTACAACCTTTTATGTGATAAGTTTTAGCCAAAAACCTAATGTATATATATATTGATTTTCAAGTGAAGTCATCGAGTAAATTCCTATCGAGTAAATATTTTTTCAAGGATTATGAAATGTATTATGATTCTCACGACTTGAAATATTTTGGTGAGATTATGCACATCAATCATGAACATGTTATTGGGCCCCGGAAAAATGTGTGAATGGAGACCGGTTCGGCATCTGGCCGATGTATAGCTAAGCCATTGCACAAAGTACCCATTGAGAATCTCTCACGTGACCATGTAGTGTGGAAGGTGAGTTATTCTTGAGCTGATGGTTAACCCATCGAAGGAGCGGGTAGGAGTTATGAGCCCCCGTCTCAATATTATAATGGTATGGTTCAGGTCTGCAGGCCTGACCATTATGGAGGGAGAAGGTTGGAACTATTTCATGATTATGATTATGCACCTGGTTAGTATTGTTATGCACCGTGCGGGAAGGCCGGGACACCGATAACCCAAACGATTATGTCTCATGTTATATGGCTCACATGAATTATTATGTATTGCATTATCACGTATTCAAAATATTAAGTTATGTTTATTGTACACGGTTGGAGTTTGGTTGGAGATTATGCACGCTCACTCGTCGAGCCACAATGATTATGATTATGGATTATGAATTTAATGAATTTAATATGAATTAGTCGTAAAGACCGAGCATTACTTAACTATTCTCTTGCCCTTCGCGGGAATTACTTTACATAAAACTTTACTCGGGATTTATGACTTGCATGTGCATGTTTTTATATATGTATAGCTCCTGCTCACTCAGTCTTCTAGAGACTGATCCCTCTTTTTCCCTTTTTCCAGTTCTTGCAGGTTTTGCTAGGCGGGAGTCAATTCTTAACTTTTATTTCAAGTCACACATGTACACTCGAGTCACATTCTACATTATTATGTTTTTAATTGTATCTTCGTATGTATTCAGGCCTGTGTGCCAATTATGATTATTGTATATTGACTCGGGACAGGTTGCATGCTTAGTTGAACCCGTTGTTAGGATACATGTTGAAGTTCAATATATTAAAGAATTATCGGATTCAATTCATGTTTATGATATGAATTGGGCTTGTAGCCATTTTTGAAATTCATGTTTAACTTTACTGCTTCCGCATTGCACTTGTCGAGTTCTCGAATTAATTGGTACAAGGTTAGATTCCGCCTAGCCAAGTTAGTTTTATCTGTCACCCGTTCGCTATGAGTCTGGTTCATGTATGGATTTTCCATTTCATACGTAGACTAGACTTAAAGTGCGGGGGATGTGGTGCCTTTTGCTGTGGGTGCTACAAAGGAGGTTCCGTGAGCATCCTTTTGGCCTCTTTTGTTCCCATTACGTCTGAAGATGAGGTTTATTTCTTTTAGTTATTATGACCTACAACCCTAAATGTGTTTTAAGCCCGCATGCGACATACGTGTATATATATATACGTATGTATCTAGATACGTGTTTGATACGTATTTCGTAGGAATTGGCCCGTTTGTTATGAAACGTTTGAAAAACGCTTTTATATATACGTAAGTTATATTTTCATTTGCTTGTTTTGAAAAGGGTTGGTGTGCGTGTTTTGAACTAGCGAGTTATGACTTTGAAAGATAAGTCTAAATTTTGAAAATTTTGAATTTTAAACTTTGAAGGTTGGAACTGGACCCCGGAGATTTGTGCAAAGGAGCCCGGGGACGGTGTTGGGTCGTCAGGTTACTCCCGAGTATGGTCTCCACTTAAAGGATCAACCGGAACCCACCAGGAGGTTCGATGGGGGATGGAATCCTCGGGCGTGAGCGTCATGGAACTCACGACCCATACATTTAGAATGATGGTTAGGGTAGGCCACCCTCCCATCACCTAGAGAAGAGGTATGTGTGTTTAATTCTGTTTTCGTTTGAAATTTGAATTCGATTCTGATTATGAAAAGAGTTAGGTTGGTCTGGAACTCATACTCGTCAAGTTGTGTGAATTTGATTATAAACTTGGTTTGTGAAACGGGAGTGGATTCCTAATTTCTAAAAGTTGGTTGATTTTGGCCTGCGGCCTTAACTTTTTTCTATATACTTATTATCGCGTGCTAAAATGTTTTGGATTGGAAAAACCACGCCCCGGTTCATGAACCTTTTAATTTTGAATATGCTTTGCTCTTATGTATATGTACATGTGAGTGTGTTAGCCCCCTCACCAGTCTTTAGGACTGACCCCTCCTCGTTGTTTTCTTTTTTCCTTTTGTCTCTTTGAGTTTGCAGGTTCAGGTGTCGTTTCGTGCTAGGCGGCGGTCTTTCTTTTGGGTTGTTTGAGTCCTTTAGACGAGTCTTTTGCATCTCTTGCATCTTTACTTTTCTGTATTGGTATTATGTGTAAATATGTATAAGATATGATTTAAACTTTGAATTTTGATATTTGTATGAATTAATTGGCTCGGGGTGGGCATAATATGTATATCTTGAATTCATATGAGCATGTATGTCTCTATTTGTTGATCCTGGTGCTTCCGCATTTGATTTTGATTTATTTTGCGCACTCTGTATTAGGGTCTAGACCGCCTAGCCTAGGAGAGATTTTGTTTGTCTCCCATCCGCTGTAGCTTGGTGCGTGTGTAGAGTTCCCATTTTGTTACACGTGTCGGGATATGGTGCGGCGGATGTAGTGCTCTGTGCTCTGGGGTGCTACGATTACGGCGGCTAATCGGATAACCACTACATAGGCTTTGTAATACTCTTCAAGAGGAATATTTCAACTGTGGTATCAAGTGATAAGAAGGAGTATCGGTGGAGAAATCGCCGTTTGAAGAGGTGGTGGCGGACATTTGCGGTGGGGCAACTTTTCGGGCACCAAATATGCTTTTTCGATGACGGAACAGGGTCGATTTGTAGGCGTTTCGAACGCCTCGAAGAGATGAATTGAACCATGGTAGTCCCATCGTCTAATTCATCCAAACGACGAAACAACAACGACACAAAGGAGGATCCGTGGCAGCGTGATGGCCGTTCGCGGCCCAACTCTGTTTCGGTGACTTTTTTCGACAATCAGTTATGGATTTTGAAGTACTCGACATGTGTAAGTCAATGCAATTTACGGATTCGATTTTGTTCATCGGTTTGGAAGTGATTTGATTTTGGAAATTTTGGGGTTTTCGTATTCTTATATATGAAATTGGGGATGATTGGCTTGGAATTTTCATAAATTATCGAAGATTTGAAATGAGCATGAAGACTACATTCTCGGGTGATTTTTGGGATTTTTCTGGCACATTCCGGCGGCGGCACATTGGAAAGATGTATGTGTCTAGTTTCTTTTCCAAGAAACAAAACTTAATTCCCATTTCTCAAACTCAAGTTATTTCCGTTTTCCTACAGCTTGCCCGTTTAGAAAAAATTGTCAGCTTTGGCCTAATTTCAATTCGGACCCCTTTTCGTGTTTTTATTCCATTTTCTCGTATCTTTTGTAGCACCCGAGCGCGTGACGCCACATCCCCCACACTAAGACCGGAGCCGCATATGAAATGGGTAATCCATACACGTGCCAGATCAGAGCGAACGGGGACACAACTCACTCGCTAGGCTAGCCGGGAGCTAACTTTTGAATCCAATTAAACAGAAACCGTAGGAAGATAGAAAATAAGAACAGAAGCATTTTAACAGTAATAATATAAATAATGAGCTCACAGGCTCTATTTAAATCAAGAAGGAACTACGAGTCCTAAACAATATCAATAAAAGGCCAACACAACCTAATAATCAACAATAAGCACTCACAAACGTTCGTAATCATAATTTACAACTAGAGAATGAGTGCAAGTGTAACGGTAAAGCTAAACTCTAATGCAGGACTCTGAAAGACTCGAAATCCCGCCTAGCACTCCAAAACCTACAAGAAAAACTGAAAATAAATCGGGTTTAGTCTTTAAGAGACTAGTGGGATAAAACAGGCTTACTACAATACTAATACAGAATTTAATACACACACATGAAAGCTATAATCCCGTGTGAGGTTTTGAAACATTTCGCAAGTGGCTGAAAACAAAGAAAATAACACGCAGGATTGCAAAAATCAATTTCTATTCCTTCATTCATTAGGCAATTACGTGAGCCCGACGAGTGGGCAAATTCTCTAACCTTCACCTCGTGTGTGCATTACCCATTCATTCATTATTAGTGATCAAACAACATTCATTGATTCGTTCATAATCATTCATTCATGCATAATCAGTTACACCTTTTTCCTCCGGTTAGTGGATGGTTTCGGCTAAAGCACCATCCACCCATTCATTATGACTAGAGGGGTCCATGAAGCCCCAAAAGCCCGATTCCCATTCCTTGCTAATCTCCTACTGAGGGCCGGTAACATCGTCATTTTGTTGGAACTAGTGCACGGGGATCATTGTCAGTCCTTGCTTCCCCAGATAGCTACGTACACTTAGTCCCAGGGCCCCCATTGTAACACCCGGGACGATAGGCACCACATCCCCCGTACTATGAGTCTAATCCACATATGAAATAGGCAGTCCATACATGAATCGGACTCACAACGAACAGGTGACAAACAAAAGAACAGTCCTGACTAGGCGGAAGCTAACCCCGGAACAATCAACAAAAACCAAAATACGGAAGCAAGGAAATCATTCATATAATATCAAAGAAATAAATGAAATCCAACAGGAATATAAATACGGGTTCCACTAATCAATACACCTGTCCTAACCTGTCCCGAATCAATATCAATTCAATAAATGGCACACCGGCCAACAATAATAGGTTAATACAATACTTAGAAACAATGTAGTATGCAGTGAGTGCAAGAGAGTAAGACTGGAACAATGACTCGACAATTCTAACTCCGCCTAGTAACCAACACCTGCACAAAAAACTGGAAAAGTGGGAAAGAGGGGCCAGTCTCTAGAAGACTGAGTGAGCAGGAGCGATACATAACTATAGAAACATGCGCATGCAAGTCATAAACCCCGAGCAATGTTTTATTTAAAGTTAGTTCTCAAGAGGACAAGAAAATAACGAAGCGATACTCAGACTTTACGACTCATCATATTCAATTCATTAAGTTCATAAATCATACATAAACATTAAGGCTCGGCGAGTGAGCGTGCATTATCTCCAACCAAACTCCAACTGTGTATGACACATATCATTAATACATTGGATATGTGATCATGCAGTATATAATAATACACACAAATCATATAGCATAGTTGTTTGGGCAATCCGTGTCCCAGCCTTCCCGCACGGTGCATAACAATCATACCATAATCATAATCATAAAATAAGTTCCAACCTTCTTCCTCCGGGTGGTGGACGGGTTAGCATGACCCGACCACCGGTCCATACATAGGCCAATGGGGTTTTATGACTCCCCCAAGGGCACTCAGCTCCCATTCCCCACTAAACCTCCTAGCGAGGTCGGTATCACCGTAAAACATAGTAGAACTAGTACATGGGATCACCGTCGGCCCATGCCTCCCCTGTTAGCCACATGTACTAAGTCCCTGGGCCCGTGAACATATCACAATCATATCCATAATCATATTCTCGGCAAAACATTTCCAATCATAATAAACATAATACATTTCATAATTCATAAGAAAAGGTTTACTCGATAATAATTTATTCGATTACTCCACTTTGAAAATGGTATATTTATATATTTAAGGTTTTTGGCCAAAACTTATCACATAAGGGTTGTAGGGATTGATATGTAACTAGAATGAAAACACCCTCACCTGGAATACCACGAGACATAAAGCATGAGCAATACGGGTGCCTATTCAATTCGGAAGTCTCCACCCTGGAAACGAACTGTACAAGAGAATGAACAATGTGTACCAGTGAGAGGAGACTCAATATGAACCAAATAAGACGCTCGGCTAATGCATATGGGTGCATATGATGCAAATTCAAAGTACAAGATCCGACATTTAGGCAAATAAGAGCATTGAAGTAAATTAAGTTCAACACACATTCTAACGTATTCAATCTTTCACAAAACTCTACTACATACATCATATGACATAATATAACATATTTCCAAAGTTTGAAAGTAAGAAGAAATCATATGATAGGGGAAATAGGTTATGGAAATCACAAACGATACAAAAATGCACATAAACGGCATTCAGCAAAAGCATGCCTAAATCTCATCCAAATGTTATGAAATGTAACCACAATACTCCCAACACATAGTAAAAGAAGTTCATAGTTCATCACAAATGCTGATAAAGGCATTAAAGAGGTGAAACAATCAAAAACCGAAAAGGAAAAGACAAGAGCTGCGCAGGGGAAGGGACACGGGGTGTCTCACAACTTAGTTAAACTGAGCCACATGCCCGTGTCTCACATTTCAATGTAAATGAGACACGGGGGTGTCTCGGTACAGGCCCAAAATTGCGTACAAAGTTTACCGGTAAAATAGACCCTATACAAAATCAGTCCAAATGCATACAAAATCAACTCCAAATCTTATGAAACTTGACATAAAACATATTTAGCATGTTAGGAGCATATTTCATTTAGAGTGCTAAGGCCAAATCACACGTTAAGAGCATCGAAATCATACAGCAAGTCTGGGGCGCCAAAACCACACATATGAGCCCGATTGGTTCAATCATGCCATGATCAAGTACTTAGGGGCTGAATTTGGATCTAAAACCTTGGGGAAAGCATGATAACATACTAAAAAACTAATATACATCATATATATGCAAAATGGCACGAATTGAAGCACATTAGAATGACCAACAAACCACAAAATGTAACAGCAGCAGGTCTACCATAAGCCATGCACAGAACAGGTAATGTGCTACGGTTATGGAGCTCAAAATGGATCCAATGGCTTGCAACATGAATGCTAACATATAGAGAAATGAGTGTACATCATAACCATGCAAATTCACACGAAGAGAAGGTCATTTGATCAAGCAAAAGCTACAAAACATCACAGCAGTTCCAAAACAGGGGAGGCAGTTTTGATCATCAAGTTTGGGGCTCTAAATCACATAATTTCAACAAAGGGTCTTAAGAGGAAATTATACCAACATCACATACTATCAGCCAAGAAACAAAGAGGTAAAGAAACAAGTCCATAAACTCAGTTTAAAGCCACGAAATCAGCTACACAACCAAGCAAGGTCACAAGAGCAATTACCCCCAAAAATTCATATCAAGCTCATAACTCAAACCCTAACCAAATCTGAATCAAAACAAAGAATAAATGGATGAAAATATGTATAAAAGAGTAGAGAATACATAAATACTCATACCTTGAAGATATGGAGAAGAAAGGAAGTGATTTGAGCTCAAAAATCACAAGGCCAAGGGTTTCTCTTTTCCTTCTTCTTCTCTCCACTCTCTCTCGATCTGCTGCAGAAATAAGGGGGGGGGGGGGTGTAATGCCCCGACTTTTCAGACGTAAAGGTACGACGTATGTGTTTACCAATTTGCGCGAATTAATCGTTTTTGCGTGTGTTATATTTAATTTTATTATAAATTGTTATTATTTTATTTTATTATATCCTATTTTAATTTATTATTATTTTAAAAATATTTCGTATTATAAAAATATGTATATATTTTAATTATTGCTAATTTAATTATTAATGTTAATTATGTTGTTAATTAAGCATTATGCTAATTAATCATGTTTAACCATATTCACTAATTTATTCAAATTTAATACGTTGACTTTAATTTAATTTATTTAATATTAGAATTAATTCTTTTGATTTAAATTTTATTGCATGAATTTTAAGGTCAATGTGCATGAATTGCATGAAATGTGCATGTTGTTTATTTTGTGTATCGTTCTTATATGAAATGATATCGAAATGTCGTGAATTTGTAGTATGTTGTAAATATACGTGTTATGAACATGTCTATATACTCGGTTTATGTTTTCGAATTCATTTGATATGTTAACGAATTTAATTTGAATCGTGGAACCAAATCGGGGGCTAACGAGCACTTAGCGTACCCTTGGTTCCGAATTTAATATCTTGAGCTCGGGAACTCGGATTCGAGTTCCGTCAACTCCGCTGAACTCGTAACGAAAATTCGAGTTTAGTAAAGTTAACCTTATATTTTTCCAAAGTCATTTGAACCTCCGAAATTCAACAGAAAAACGAAACGGTGACCAAACTGACCTTGCCGTACAAAAATAGCCATATCTTATCCAAACTTTAACCAAATTAACCATGGTTTGATTCTATTGAACCCTAACTCAACTACCTAACTGGATATGTCATGCTTGAACCCAACCATGTGACACCCCAACTTTCAGACCGTATAGGTATGACGTATGTGCGCGATTTACATTATTTAAATTCATATTCTTAATTCTTTTACTTCCTTATTTTAAATATTTCTTATGGATTTGAATGAATTCTATATGATTATGAATGCTATTTGTTAAGATTTGATTCGTTGATGCTTGAATTGAATTCGGAATTTTACATTGTTTTAGTATGTCGGAGATTTACGTGTTATGAACCTTGATTTATGCTCGTTATATGTTTTTGAATCTATTTGTTGAGCTTTTGAATTAATTGTTGCATTCGGAACCTAAAGGAGGTTAAAACGCTTTTAGCGCACCTTGGGTTCCAATATGTGTAATTTGAGCTTGGGAATTCGAATTTGAATTCTGTCACTACCGTTGAACTCGTTTCGACGATTCGGGTTCGATGGACTAAGCCTTATAACCTTTTAAGCTCATTTGGTACTCCGAAATCCGACCGGAAACTCACCTCGCTAGCATACGACTACTTTTCACCTAATTGCACCTTAATCCCTCAATTTTTGGCATATTACCCTCAAGCTTGGGCCTACACTCCACCTGTTGGAAAACACGAATCAGAAAGCAGCGGAATTTAAAAAATTTTTCCAATAAAAGGACCTTGGACTCGCAATCGTGTAAGCAAATTCGTAAAGATAGAAAACTTACTTTTCTTTTGTTCTTTTTTGAAGCGTTTCAAGCCACCCAAGAACGCTCTTCTCGCGGCTTGATCCCCTCTCCTTGGTAAAGCTCGAATCTTCAAACTTCTAACTTGAAGTCTCTAGAGAAAGTCCACCAACTTGATCACAATCTAACTAGTAAGGATGCTAGTTCTCTAGTTAGTGTTTAGGCTTAACCTAGGGTTTATTTGATCTTGGAGAAAGGAAGGTGTTCAACACATGAACCAAAAGAATTGCCAATTAGCTCTAAAGGGGAGCATGAGCTCCCCTATATATAGGAAAGGGAGAGGGACGGCCGAACCTATTCCTTTTTGGACAAGGATTTGGTTCCTCTCTCTCCTATTACTTGATCATCAAGTATTTTCCAACTTTGACTTTGAATTCTAATTCAAGTCAATTTTTAAGAGAGCTAAAAATATCCAAACCAATTTTGGATAATTTTGTACTTTATTTATTATAAAATAAATAACTTATTTTTATCTAATTAATTAATTCATAATTAATTAACTAGATTATTTTCTCCAAAATTAGACTTTCTTTTTAATTCAAAATTAGACCAAAGTCTATTAAATAATTAACTAATTAATTATTTAATATATATATAATATATATATATATATTCACGTGTGTGACACGTGTCACAAGGACACGTGTCACTCACGTGACCCACACGTGTGGCTTCACACGTGTGGAACCCTCTTGGCCCGATTAACTCGTTTAATCATTTTCAAGCCTCAACTCATGTAACCAAGTTGTTGTGTGTGACCCTCTAGGTTCTCAATTCAATTAGCAGTGACCCTAATTAATTAATTCACTAATTAATTAATCAGTCCACAGATTAAACGACCATAGTCTAGCAACAGGTGTTTAACCCCTAGCTGAATTGGAATGTTCGGATTCGACAGAACCTTTAAGTCATTGATTCATGCGAGATACAATCCTCCTACTTACTATCTCTCAACCAAGATCTAGGGCAAGGGAATAATCAGAACCCTAATAATCCGGTCTTAAAGCTAAGTGCATTTCATATCCATTTGATCTCAATCCAAGAAACCCTTTTCTTGATGTCTTGATCTACTGCCTTGGCCAAGGACTCCATATGGCATATGAATGACTTACACAATAAGAGATCACCTTGCATATGCAAGTGTAGGTCCTATCTTGATTCTCATTCACTCTCATGAATCACTTGTGCAGCCCCAGCATAAGCCTTGAATCAGTTGTCTAAGGCGACACCCTTTAAAGCTTATACCTAAGACTACAGAGTTAACTCATAAAGTGACAAGGAACCTCAAGTCTAAGGATCAATTAATCACATCAATGACTCGTGAGATATTTCCTAATCTGGAAGTTTCCATTTCCTGAAATAGAAACTTCCTTTCCCATTTAGGAATGTTCTCACACGGGGCACCTCAGTGAACTTACTTATTAAAGTAAGCCCCCTCATGTATCACGCACGTATCAACTATACACTTTGCACCTCCATGAAACAAGGTGGTCCTTCTTAAGGGCATGATCCCACAAGCAAGCCTTAGAGGAGTCAGGTCGACACTCCCACTGTCTGTAGGACTCATCGGCTTGGAGTATTTTACTAATCATGACTTATGTGATATAGGGCTCGTTTCATGAACCATTTCACCTAAATGGTAGAGTCCTAAAGTCATCAGGATTAGGGGAGTTCTCATACATGCACAGCTAAAGTAAACGCATACCAAACAAGAGCATATAAAGAAGTGTTGCCTCAATTCGTTATTTTATTCAAAGATTGTCTGTGATTACAATAAGGAAAAGCACAAAGCGGATATACAATCGGCTTTTAGGGCACTATTCCTAACAATCTCCCACTTGCCCGTCAAAGCCATTCTAAAGCTACTCTAAGTCCCATCTTCTGAAGATGATCTTGGAAAGCTTCTCGACTAAGGGGTTTAGTAAGTGGATCTGCCACGTTCTCTGCTGATGTGACCCTCTCAATTAGCACATCTCCTCTTTTGATAATATCACGGATTAGGTGATACTTCCTCATAATGTGCTTGGTCCGTTGGTGAGATCTTGGTTCTCTTGCTTGAGCAACCGCCCCAGTGTTGTCACAAAACACAGTAATGGGGTCTTTCATGCTAGGAACAACATTCAACTCTTGAATGAAGTTTCTAATCCAAACACCTTCCTTAGCTGCATCATTTGCAGCTAAGTATTCGGCCTCAGAGGTCGAATCTGCAGTGGTTGTTTGCTTGGAACTCTTCTAACTCACTGCACCGCCGTTTAGGCAGAAAATGTATCCTGACATTGACTTAAAATCATCTAAGTCTGATGCAAAGCTTGCATCGCAGTATCCTTCGACAGTAAGATCTTTCTGACCTCCGTAAACTAAGAATAAATCTTTAGTACTTTTCAAGTACTTAAGAATATTCTTCACGGCAGCCCAGTGACCATCTCCAGGGTCAGATTGGAAACGACTTGTCACACTAAGTGCATAAGCCACATCTGGTCGAGTACATAACATTACATACATTATGCTACCTATTGCTGACGCATAAGGTGTATGAGTCATTCTCTCATTCTCAAGGTTAGTCTTAGGACACATCTTCTTTGAAAGACATGTTCCTACACTCATAGGAAGGTTCTTAACCTTTGCTCACTCCATATTGAATCTCTTCAATACTTTGTCAATGTACATCGACTGTGATAGTCCTATTAACCTTCTAGATCTATCTCTATAGATTTTAATTCCAAGGATATAGGACGCATCACCAAGATCTTTCATCTCGAATTGGTTCGATAACCATAACTTAGTCACTTTCATGTCATCCTTTGAATTCCCAATAAGAAGGATGTTATCAACATAAAGTACTAAGAATTGCACTGAGGTCTCCAATTCCTTTCTATACACACATGATTCATTCGAAATTTGGATTAAGCCAAACGCTTTGACCGATTCATCAAATCGAATGTTCCAATTCCTAGAAGCCTGTTCCAATCCATAGATTGATCTTTGGAGTTTGTAAACCTTTTGCTCACTCCCACTGAATGTGAAACCTATAGGTTGCTCCATATAAATGTCTTTGTCAATGTCACCATTGAGAAAGGCAGTTTTCACATCCATTTGCCATATCTCATAGTCATAATATGCAGCAATGGCAAGCATGATTCGAATGGACTTTTGCATTGCAACTGGTGAAAAAGTTTCGTCAAAGTCCACGCCGGGTCTTTGAGTGAATCCTTTTGCAACCAGTCTTGCTTTGTAGGATGCAATGCTTCCATCAACTCCAAGCTTTCTCTTAAAGATCCATTTGCAACCTATGGGTTTGACCCCATCAGGCAAATCTACCAAGGTCCAAACTTGGTTGCAGTTCATGGAATCCATTTCGGATTTCATGGCTTCTATCCACTGTTCAGAGTCAGAATCTGAAAGTGCCTCCTCATATGTTAAAGGATCATTATCCTTTTGAGAGATTTCATGGAAGAATCCATACCATCTCTCCGGCTGTCTAGGAGTGCGTTCAGAACGCCTTAGAGGAGGGTTTTCGTGTGTATCGAAATTCGTGATTGGTTGTAGTTGATCAGTAGGGGATGTCTCTTCAGTGGGTAGCTTGGGGTTACTTTGTACTTCTTCTAATTCTATGATCTTGCCTTTCTTTTCTTTAAGGATCGGTTCCTCAAGAAAAGTGGCATTTCTGGAAACAAACACATTTTGCTCAGATTGATCATAGAAATAGTATCCTATGGATTCCTTAGGATAACCTACAAAGTAACATAAGTTAGAACGAGATTCTAACTTATCTCCCACTGTCCTCTTCACGTAAGCAGGACAACCCCAAATTCTTAAGTAAGAATAACTAGGGATTTTACCATGACACATTTCATAGGGCGTTTTGGGGACTGACTTAGAGGGAACTAGATTCAGAATCTTTGCTGCACTTTCTAGGGCATAACCCCAGAAAGAAGGTGGTAAGTCAGTGAAACTCATCATGGAACGAATCATATCAAGTAGGGTTCGATTCCTTCTCTCAGAAACTCTATTAAGCTGAGGAGCTCCCGGAGGAGTCCACTGAGAGATAATCCCATTATCTTTGAGGTGATTAAGGAATTCTTCACTAAGATACTCGCCTCCTCGATCAGATCGAAGTGCTTTGATCTTGTGACCAGTTTGGTTCTCAACCTCCTTTTGAAATTCTAAGAATTTCTCAAAATCTTCAGATTTATACTTCATTAAGTATACATAACCATACCGACTAAAGTCATCAGTAAAGGTTATGAAGTACTGATGATTGTTTCTAGTGCTTACACTAAGCGGTCCACAAACATCAGTATGGATCAAATCCAAAACCTCAGTGGCACGTTCCACAGTTCCTTTAAAAGGAACTTTGGACATCTTTCATTTGAGACAGGATTCGTAAGAAGTCAACTCTTTGAGATCATTTTCAGAGAATGATCCTAAAGTGTTTATCTTGCTAATTCTGTTCTTGGAAATATGTCCTAATCTAGCGTGCCATAAGGGAGCTGAAACTTTGTCATCTCTCTTACGCTTTGTTTCTCGTTGTATATTCATAATATTGATATTTTGAGTTAGGTAAAGTCCATTACTTAGAGTACCGATATGAACGGAAGAGTTGTTCCGTTTGATAAAGTATTTACCATTCTTAATATAAGTTTCATAACCTTCACAATCTAATATTGGAACTGAAATTATATTACGAATAATGCTCGGTACATAAAGGACTTTATTTAAGACTAACTCAAAACTACCTAAATCTAATCTAAATGTGCCTAAAGCTCGAGCTTCAACGTTTGAGCCATCGCCGATCTTCAAGACACATTCTCCTTCTTTGAGTTGTTGGACTTCACTTAGCATCTGTACATCATTACAGATGTGAGTTCCACAACCGGTATCAAGTACCCAAGAACTAGAATTAATAGAAAGATTTATTTCAACGAGAAAGATACCTTTCTTTAGCCATTTTGAACAACTTTTTAAGCCTAATTTCAGAATTCTGAAAAATTTATAAAATAGGAACAATAATTATATCACATTTGACATTTTAGGATAGGTAGTTGTAAATTAAGATTTTAATTGAGAAAAAAGTTTGTATTTTGGGATTTGACATCCCTAATTTGATTTTCACGCAAGAAAAAAATGCGAAGAATATGTTTTAACGATTTGAAGATTCCTTCATGGTGGTACGACGGGGCGGTGAGGATAATTGAAGATTTCTTCATGGTTAACATTCCGTATTAAAAAAGGATCAAACTATATGCTAGTTAATAAATGCAAGTTAATTCTCACTTTACCAGCTATCTTTTAAGGTGAGTTAGATCGAGTATAAACTTTCACATGGTATCAGATTCAGATTTAATGGGGGTTTTAACATTCCACATTGGAAAAAAAAAAAACTATAAATGTGAGGGATGTTAACATCTCACATTGAAAAAAGATCACACTATAAATGTAAGGCAACCCTCAACTCATCAAGTGATCAAACCATAAATGTAAGCCTTGTACTCTGGGCAGTTTCTCCTCCAATGTCCCGCTTTGCCACAATGGAAGCAAACATCCTCTTTCTGATCACGCTTCTTCTTTTGGGCCTTCCCCTTCGAAATGCCACCAGTGGGCCTAAGGGGTTTCTTCTTCTTCTTTTGGGCTTTCTTGCCCTTACCTTTAGAAGGCCCAGAAGAGGAAGATGGAGCATTCACCATAAAAACCTTATTGTCCTTCTTGATCGTGCTTTCAGCAGTCACAAGCTGACTAATCAGCTCAGCTACAGTAGCACCAGCATGATTCATGTTGAAGTTAAGGACAAATGGGTTGAATGATGGTGGGAGCGAAGCTAGCAACAAATCCACTGAAAGCTCATCTTTCAGTGGCATGTCCATGGAAGCAAGTTTCTCAGTAAGGGCGAGAAACTTAAGTCCATATTCATGGACACTTGAACCTTCCCTCATTCTCAAGTGGAACAATTCCTTTGAAGTGTTATACCTTGTAACACGTTCATGAGGGCGGTAAAGTTGCTCTAAGTGGTCGTAAATCTCCCTAGCAAATTCCATGGCCTCATGTTGTCTTTGCAAGTCCGGAGACATGTTAGCCAACATAAGGCAACGGGCTTGGAGATTATCATCCTTCCACTTCTGAATCGCATCCCGCTCGGCCCGAGTGGGAGCCTCCCCTTCGGGACTAGGCTCCCCTTCGAAGAGAACATAAGTTCTCTTCTCAGAATCTAAAACGATTTTCAGATTCCTCAGCCAATCAGAATAGTTGGGACCAGTCAACTTGTTTGACTCGAGGATCGATACAAGAGGGTTTTTGGTTGCCATTTCAAAACACGTAGAGAATCACAGAATCTACGACCTTAATGGTAAAACAGAGAACTAGTGAGCATGCTGAATTATAACGATATACAAAAGATAAGGTCTTTAATCCAATGTAGCTCCCACTGTTTTTCAAAGATCTAGAATTCCCAAAGATCTAAGAGGAACACGTTTCCCAATGGGTACTAAGATCCTAGCCATTTTACCTCGAACCCACGACTCGCGGACATTCTAAGTAAGAACCCTAGGTAGGTACAACTTACCAATTCTAACACCTTTAGAACTCTTAGTAATTGTTTTTGCATCACCTATCTTTCAATACGGACCCACGACTCGTGCAACATCCATATTTACTTAGGCGTTAAGCTAGACCCATCAATCATAAGATCATGACCAAAACTTAGTTCGAACGACCCACGACTCGCAGACATCGCCCTTGCTAAAATTGACCATGAAATATTGATCATTTAAAATGATCAATTAGGTAACTAAGAACTAATAAGCTCCACTAGCTATCCCACGACTCGCGGACAATAACTAGCTTTACTTACTAAACTTAAAACCTATTGATGGAATGCTAGGAATTTAATTCAAAATTTGCATCTCGAATTAAACACCTATTTGTTCGAAATTAGCTTAATATTTAATGGGAATTTTCGAATCAACCGGAGAGTTATCCGGTTCGACCTCAACAACATATATGTTATCCAATTTTATTAGTCTTGATTAATGCAAGTACACTTAAATGCATTTCAAACAAGCACATAAACAGATAACATGTCCTAGCATGATACTAACATGTAATGATCATGGGTTCTACCTATCTTATGCGTGATATGTGGGAGCCACTCCACAATCACAAGTTCTAACATACATGCCACATAAACAGTTCAAATCACATAAGGGAAAGCGGTAACAAAATACGAGCCCTATCTCTATTACATTTAACAATTGAGATTCCCCTCCCTAACATTTTGAGGGGTCTTCACTTATGGCCTCCTTGTTACTTGAATGTGGCCCATCTTACTCATTGGGTGCATTGTCTCCAAAATGAAAATAAAACCTCACCACCTATCTCTACTCTGAAATTACAATAAAAGGAAAAAGACATAAAGTAATAAGGCTCAATCTTCATATTGGCCTTAGACAATTACACGGGGCATACCCCGGCCTCAAAAACAGTAATATGGAAAGCCACATAATAAATCACATAACAGTACGCACATAAGTGAGGCTCCAACCTCAATTGAAAAAACGCAACTATAGGGCTCCAACCCCAATTTAAACCATCCATGTGCATAAATTAAAACCATACATAGATCTAAACCCATGATCACCTAACATGCTTTTGCAAGAATTTAAATTTAACCAATAAATTAAAATTCTCGTTTCAAGTCCTAATGATTTAAAACACGACTTAGATGCAATTCTTGTTCAAGAGCCTTTTCAATAAAACCCGAAAAACAATAAACCAATAAAATTCCAATTAATTTCCAAAATTAATAATTTTATTCTTTCATTATTTTCAGAAAATAAAATTCACAATTTTCCCAAAATCCAAATCGCTTTAATTTCTCAAAAATCCCAATTTAATCAAAATTTTAAAATAATTTTATTTTAGCAAAACTGATTTTAAAAGATAAAATTAAAATAAAATTAAATCGGGATTTTAAGGACCGAAAACACGAAAAACACGAAACACGAAAACGAGCCCAAAAACAGCCCAGCCGCGCGAGGCACCGCCGCGCAGCAGCGCGCGCGGACACGCGCCAGCAGCCCGCACAGTGCGCGACAGTTGCTGCTCGCGTGCGCAAGCTGGGCGTGCATCGTGCGTGCGCCGCGCGCAGCAGCGCCCGCCGCGACTAGGTGGGCTGTGCAGGCGTCCCGCGCCGTTGCGGGACGGACTGGGCACGCCCGGGATGGCTCCCGCGCGGTTGCGGGAGGGGCTGGGCGGCGTGCTCGCGCAGGCCTGGGGCGTGCTACACATTGGCACGACCCAATCCCGCGCGTTTGTTTCGCATCTCTTTTCGTGTCTAGGTTTCTTAAAACCAATTCAATCCAAAATTAAAAAATTCGATTTTGATAAATTTCAACTAAAACGATTTTCAAAAACAGTTTTTAAAATTCAGGAAAAATTACAGTTTCGTATTTCAGGCTTTCTAAAAGAACTCATGAATACCTAATTCGCATCTAAGCCTAAGAATTTCTACCAAATTCATAATAATTGAGACGAATCAGAAACACGATTAACGAGGTGGCTCTGATACCACTTGTTGGAAAACACGAATCAGAAAGCAGCGGAATTTAAAAATTTTTTCCAACAAAAGGACCTTGGACTCGCAATCGTGTAACCAAATTCGTAAAGATAGAAAACTTACTTTTCTTTTGTTCTTTCTTGAAGCGTTTCAAGCCACCCAAGAACGCTCTTCTCGCGGCTTGATCCCCTCTCCTTGGTAAAGCTCGAATCTTCAAACTTCTAACTTGAAGTCTCTAGAGAAAGTCCACCAACTTGATCACAATCTAACTAGTAAGGATGCTAGTTCTCTAGTTAGTGTTTAGGCTCAACCTAGGGTTTATTTGATCTTGGAGAAAGGAAGGTGTTCAACACATGAACCAAAAGAATTGTCAATTAGCTCTGAAGGGGAGCATGAGCTCCCCTATATATAGGGAAGGGATAGGGACGACCGAACCTATTCCTTGTTGGACAAGGATTTGGTTCCTCTCTCTCCTATTACTTGATCATCAAGTATTTTCCAACTTTGACTTTGAATTCTAATTCAAGTCAACTTTTAAGAGAGCTAAAAATATCCAAACCAATTTTGGATAATTTTATACTTTATTTATTATAAAATAAATAACTTATTTTTATCTAATTAATTAATTCATAATTAATTAACTAGATTATTTTCTCCAAAATTAGACTTTCTTTTTAATTCAAAATTAAACCAAAGTCTATTAAATAATTAAGTAATTAATTATTTAATATATATATAATATATATATATATATATTCACGTGTGTGACACGTGTCACAAGGATACGTGTCACTCACGTGACCCACACGTGTGGCTTCACACGTGTGGAACCCTCTTGGCCCGATTAACTCATTTAATCAGTTTCAAGCCTCAACTCATGTAACCAAGTTGTTGTGTGTGACCCTCTAGGTTCTCAATTCAATTAGCAGTGACCCTAATTAATTAAATCACTAATTAATTAATCAGTCCACAGATTAAACGATCATAGTCTAGCAACAGGTGTTTAACCCCTAGCTGAATTGGAATGTTCGGATTCGACAGAACCTTTAAGTCATTGATTCATGCGAGATACAATCCTCCTACTTACTATCTCTCAACCAAGATCTAGGGCAAGGGAATAATCAGAACCCTAATAATCCGGTCTTAAAGCTAAGTGCATTTCATATCCATTTGATCTCAATCCAAGAAACCCTTTTCTTGATGTCTTGATCTACTGCCTTGGCCAAGGACTCCATATGGCATATGAATGACTTACACAATAAGAGATCACCTTGCATATGCAAGTGTAGGTCCTATCTTGATTCTTATTCACTCTCATGAATCACTTGTGCAGCCCCAGCATAAGCCTTGAATCAGTTGTCTAAGGCGACACCCTTTAAAGCTTATACCTAAGACTACAGAGTTAACTCATAAAGTGACAAGGAACCTCAAGTCTAAGGATCAATTAATCACATCAATGACTCGTGAGATATTTCCTAATCTGGAAATTTCCATTTCTTGAAATAGAAACTTCTTTTCCCATTTAGGAATGTTCTCACACGGGGCACCTCAGTGAACTTACTTATTAAAGTAAGCACCCTCATGTATCACGCACGTATCAACTATACACTTTGCACCTCCATGAAACAAGGTGGTCCTTCTTAAGGGCGTGATCCCACAAGCAAGCCTTAGAGGAGTCAGGTCGACACTCCCACTGTCTGTAGGACTCATCGGCTTGGAGTATTTTACTAATCATGACTTATGTGATATAGGGCTCGTTTCATGAACCATTTCACCTAAATGGTAGAGTCCTAAAGTCATCAGGATTAGGGGAGTTCTCATACATGCACAGCTAAAGTAAACGCATACCAAACAAGAGCATATAAAGAAGTGTTGCCTCAATTCGTTATTTTATTCAAAGATTGTCTGTGATTACAATAAGGAAAAGCACAAAGTGGATATATAATCGGCTTTTAGGGCACTATTCCTAACACCACCAACACCATATACTATCCTCCCTCTCCCTCTCAATGTCGGTATACACAAGGAAGAAAGGAAAAGGTGCAGCAACTTTGGAGTTCAAGCTTCAAAACCGTCACTATTCATCCTAAGGAGATATTGAGCTCTAATCTCCATTTTCTTCCAACTTCTTCAAGGGGTAAGCTATTATTTGATATGTACATGAGTAAATGGTCATTTTGAGCTATTAATTCCATGCTTTGGGCTATGTTTGATGCATATATGGAACATGACATGAATATTGAGGGTTTGATGATCACCTTGGTTTCTTGGACTTAAGCTTTGATTTGAAGTTGTATATGTGATCTCGTATGTCCCTAACATGAATATATGGCCTTGCTTTTGAATATGGATGAGTGTGGTGGAAGTTGCCATTGATGGAATTCAAATTTTTGCATGAGAATTCTTGAGTTATATGATAATTCTTGAGCTTTTGTGATGATTGGGAGATTATATGTTGATTATGAAGTGATTTGCTATGATTTACTTGAGTTTTGTGGCTTGAATTAGTTGTTGTTGTTGCTGCGTGCTTGCTCTGCTTCCTTGCCCTGTTTTTGCTGTTGAAACACTATTGCTGCTGTTATTTTTTTTTTGAAGACGAAGGGCCAACACGGCCGTGTCAGCTTTGTGCATGTTTTGGACACGGCCGTGTCAGCCTCTCGACTTGGAGCAATTTATTTTTCTAAAATCGGACACGGCCGTGTCCATTTTGAACTGAAACTCAACACGGCCGTGTTAGCCCCTCGAATTAAACTTCTGAATTTATTTTAACCGGACACGGCCGTGTCCATTTTGTACTAAAACCCGTCACGGCCGTGTCATTTGAAAATATGGCGGCGGCATTTTCTCATTTTATCGCTTCGTTGTTTTTCTTTGTGTTTTCTTTCTTCGTTTATAACTCGTATGCAATGTTAGCTTGTTATATTACGCGTTATGTGCTTTGTTTCGAACTTATGACCTTATTCCTATGAATTGTGTGAATAAGAATTGGTAGGATTTATTGGACACGCAATTTCATTTCAATTGCATTCGTAAGCATTGCCGAGCGTCTATTTAGTTCATATTTGAGTCTAAGTCTCGGGTCTTGCTTTCTTTTGTGTTTCAGAGCCACTTTCGGTTGCGCAAGAGCCCGAAGCTTAGGTGGTCGGTTGCCGTTTTGATCCTACCTTTTGTCTCTTTTGTTAAGGTGAGGTTAGGAATTATTAGCTATTAACCTATGGCCTATAATGTGATGATTTCTCACTCGCATGCGGATATATTATACCTACTTAATTATAAGTAAAAGCATACATAAGCTTGATTTTGAACCTTTTTGGTATGTTGTGTTCTGCTGAGCGAGTGTGCCCTGAAAGATGGGATTTTGGTTTGATTTGGTTTGTGGGCCCTGGAGACGTGGGTAAGGATGGCCCGGGGCGACCACGCGGTCGCCGGGTTTACCCCTGTGCACGTTCTCATTTGAGATATTCACGTGTAACCTAGGGAGGTTGGGAAGGCGTGATATCTTGAGCCTTCGGTGGATAACCGGGGAAGGCATAACGTGGGTTAGCTACCCCGTATGTTTTTGGTAATGTAGGTGCTAGGGTTTGATTCCCGACACACCATGGATGTAAGGGTGGTTTTTGTGATTTGTTATTTATGTTTTAAGGAGTAAGGGATAGTCCGTTTCTCGCCGGGCTTTTGATTATGTTATGCTGATAGATTATGAATCGAGATAGGTGCTTTTCTTACTAATATTAGCTTCGGGAAATGCACCCTAGCCTCGATTCGTAACTATCACTTTTAATGTGTGCTTTGCTCTATACGTATTTAAAGTGTGGGTGTGTTAAGCCCCTCACTCAGTCGAGTTGTGAGACTGATCCTCTCCTTTCCCTTTCAGGTGTACCGAGCTAGGCGGGAAGTATGTCGTGTTGAGTCGTACTTAGCCGTTTAGGTCGAGTAGCATTGCATCTCTTTTGGTTTTAGCATCTTGTATGAATTATAATCCTGTCACTTGAATTCTGGTATCTATTTTGGGCTGATAAGCCATGATATATATATATTGTTACTTTTGTATGAGCTCGTTTGGATCCTGTTTATTGCTTCCGCATGTATGATTGGTGTTTGCGCGCTCTGGTGTTGTTTAGCCCCGCTTAGCCTAGTGTGTGTGTAGGTCACCGTTCGCTTAGACTCGGGCTCATGTATGTAAATCCATTTCACATGTGGGTTCGGGTTTAAGTGCGGGGGATGTGGTGGCCCACCGCTCCGGGCGTCACAAACCAATCCTCACACAATCCCCAAATTTCAACCAAAGTCACTGGAATTACAGTCATTCCCGTAACCCTTCATTCCTTAGAGATTTTGGAGCTCAAATCTCATCCAAACTTCATCCAATCAACAAGGTAAGATTAGGGTTGTAATATATGTTCATTTCTGATCATTTTCATCCTTTTATTCCCAAGTTTGATCATGGTTTCGTGAGATTATGCACGGCATTCGAAAATAAGTGGTTTTGAGCCAATTTGTTGATCTTATTCAATTCTTAATGGTTTTGATTGATTCCAAGCTTGAGAATGATTATTTTGACATCCTCTTTTCATTTATGATAATTGATTTCTTGGTGGTTGAAGTATTAATGAGATATCATTTATGGCCTTTGGGAGAATTCATGAAATGTCATGTACGACTGCTGTCATGGTTGAGCTCTTTTAGGAACTAATATATATGTTGAAATGGTGTTGCTTGGCTGTGTATTTGATGGCCTAAATGACCTGAACTGAGTAGGATCATTTGTGACCAGACATACCCTGTTTTTCGCGATTGGTTGCCCAGTTTTTCAAACTGAATTGTTGCTGTCAAACTGCCGTGAACCTTCTTGCTTTTGCTGTCAGTTTTCTTGGCTTTGTGGAATTAGTTTCAGATGAGTTCTTGCTGCATTTCATACCTTGTAATGTTGCATATGTTGCCTGCATTTCTTGCTCGAATGGCTGCCCTTTTTCTGCGCCATTTTGCTGTCAAAACAGGGACTGCTGCTTGTCCGAGACATGGGGGTGTCGTTCTTTGTCTTTCCAGCACGGAACGGGGGTCCGGGTTGACCTGAAATTGCTACACCAAGACACGGGGGTGTCTCGGTTTGGGCTTGGGTGGTGGCACGGGGGTGTCACCCTGTTTTTCCCGAACGTTTGCCTGCGTTCTTTTCCTTGGTTGCATGCTTGAGTTGTTGTAAATATATATATATATATATATATATATAAGTAATGTGTGTGTGGTTTTGCATGCATGGCTTGACTCTATTATTTGCATGCATGCTTAAGTATATATATGTAGTATTTATGTTATATATGATTTATACATGCATGTGGAGTTACGTGTGTATATATATATATATATATATATATATATATATATATTATATATATACATATGTTTATTATATAATTATTATATGTTTATTATATATATATTTATTATGTATTTTAAATATTATTTGATTTAATTCAATTTTTGAAATTAATTGATTTCAATTTCACGTATTTAAATTACCGATTATTGTTTGAATGTTTCTTTTATCCTATTCTAATTGTCAATATGAATATTACTTGCTATGATTATTAAATGGAATTTTATATTAATTGATATGCATTATGAATTTATGAATTTATGAATTTATGAAATTGAATGAAATGAATGAACGAATGGTTTGATTATATGTTTTAAATTCCTTAATAGTGCACATGAACATTTTCATGATATAATATGATCATTTATGCATTCATGTCTTATTCACTTCATTACCGAGCGTCATATGTGGTCGTTGAGTCTCATATCTTTTCTTTTGCACAGATTCGGGTTTGGTCAGAGACGAGGGCGAGCATTGAGACGCTTGTGCCTTTCCTTTGCTTGTAATGGTGGGTTTTTCTTCTACTAGTTAAAACAACCCTATATATCCCTTATATGCAAGATTTAAGCCAAATTAGTATATTATATAAAATCGAGTCATTTCGTGTAAATGATTTCAAACGTATGCCCTTTTTATTTATGAAACCCTACCTTATGTTTTGGCGAGACATGATTATGATTGCACGGGCCCCGGGACTTAGTATATGTGGCTAACCGAGGAAGCAAGGGCTGACGGGGATCCCATATACTATTCCCAACCAACTACGGCGAAACGGACCTCGTCAAGGAGTTTTTGACGAGGAAACACTAACCGGGCTTTGAGGACTCATGAACCTCATAGCCGCATTGATATGATTAGGTGGTCGGGCCTTGCAAACCCGTCCACCACCCGGAGGAAGAAGGTGTATATGATTGATTATGATCATGATATGTATGAGCACAAAAGATATGTATGATAATGAATGAATAATTTATTATGATTACATGAGGAGTAGGTTGGAGATTGTGCATGCCCACTCGCCGGCCCATAAACCCTTATGAATAATTATGAATGAATATGAACGTCGTAATCCCGTTGATGTTTTCTTTTGTTTTAACCACTTGGGAAATTCTTATCAAACTTCATACGGGATTAAGGCTTGCCTGTATGTGCTCACTTTCTACAATATTATATCTTATGCCCCGTTTTATACCCACCGGTCTCTTTTAGGCTGAACCCGGTTGTTTTCAGTTGTTTTGTGCAGGTATAGGAGTGCTAGGCGGGAATACAAGTCTTATAGGTTTTGCATTGTTGTTTAGCACTTCTTTTCAGTCTCATATATTCATATTCTTATTGCTATTTTGTATATGATCATAGTATAGCATGGAGCGTCATTATTTGTAGGCCGTGAGTGCCGTTGAATAGTTGAATGCTTTTGTATATCTATTTTTGGAGCTTGGTGGCTCGTTGTATATATTATATGTTGTTCTTGCTTCCGCGTTTAATTATAACTCTGATTTTATATTATCTTGAGTTGAATAGTTTAAGGGTTAGTCCCGCCTAGCAGAGCGTGTGTGTTGTGTCCCCATTCGCCGTGGATTTGGCACGTGTATGAACTTCTATTTCATATACGGGTCGGGTCTCGGTGCAGGGGATGTGGTACCTTGCGCTCGGGTGCTACATCCTTATGTGGTATCAGAGCCTGGGGTTGCAAAACCCGGGCTCTAGTGTCGTGTTGAGTCAGTTAAGTCGTTCGGCTTTAGGAAGAACTTGTCAATGTGTTGCATATGCATTGTTTACGTGCTTGTGTGCTTTAAATTTTGAATTTTGATCGAATTAATTGCACTTGCATGCATGGACTAAAAATAGCATGCATTTCAGTGTTTCTTGGACAGGATGCCTCCACGTAGACACCGTGAGAGATCTCCAAGACACCGTCGTCATCATGACCGATCCCCTATGCCTCCACCCCAACCACAAGCACCACCAATGGACATGGGGAATTTCATGGAAGCCGTTTTTAATTATGTTGAGCATCGGAGGGCTCAAGCTCCCCCACCACAACAGGTAGAACAACCGGCTCCTCCACCAAACCATAACAATAATAGAGATTCTCATGGGGTGTTTCTGAGCCACAATCCCCCTCGGTTTTCCGGTTCTATTGATGATGCGGTCTCGGAGGGTTGGTTGATTCGATTAGAGAGGATATTTGGAGTCCGACAGTTTACTACGCAAGAGAAGGCTCAATTTGTTATATTCCAACTTGATGGAGATGCGTATGAATGGTGGGAAAGAACAAGGGAGAAACTCGAGGTAGATGGAGAAGAGGTTACTTGGGAGGTTTTTAAGAGAGAATTCCGGGAATGCTTTGTACCAGAAGTGGTAAGAGAGAGGAAGGAGCAGGAGTTCATGGATCTAAAGCAAGGTGCGCGTACGGTGACTCAATATCTTGCCGTCTTTAATAGACTTGGAAAATATGCTCCTCATGTCACCCGGGATGAGAAGAGAAAGTCGAGGAAATTCATTGCGGGATTGAGACAAGATTTGAGACATGGCCAGGCGGGTCACAATTTCGAGTCATTTGTCGACACCGTGCAAAGGGCTTTGGTTCAAGAGGAGGAATTCAAGAAGAAGGATCCGGTTTTTAGAGCTCCAATGGGAAGAGGTTCCGGATCGAATTCGGGGAAGAGACCGATGATTCAAGCTACTCCCCCTCCTAAGGGTCCGTTTAAGAAGCCAAGAGTGGGAGGACCAACTCCACCAGTTCTAAAAGCCTTGCCTGCACCAATGAGGGATCGACAGGGTCCGAGTGAGGCGAGATTGGCTCAAGCTCCTTGTACACATTGTGGAGGACCAACTAACAATTTCTATAATTGTCGGAGAAGGTTAAATTTGTGTCTTATATGCAGAAAGGGTGGACATATGGCGGATACTTGTCTCGACAAGGACCCCGGATTTCAAAGACGAGTTCAAAGGCCAATGATCCCGGCTCGTGCTTATGCCCTCGAGGGTGAAGAGCAAGATGCAGAGATTGATCCCACAGCCGTGGTGGAAGGTACTCTATGCATACATAACATGAACATTCATGCACTGTTTGACCCGGGTGCCACGCATTCCTTTATTTCTTGTGATTTAGTTGCCACTTTGTGCTTACCTGTTACTTGTTTATCTTCTTGTTATTTGCTGAGCTGGCCACTTGGTGGGAGTCTTCAGACAGATCGGTTGGTTCGGGAGTGTTCAGTTCTGATTGTAGGGAAAGAATATCCGACGGATTTAATTGTTATGACTATGAAGAGGTATGGAGTTATTTTGGGTATGGACTGGTTGTCCAGGCATCGGGCCAATGTTGATTGTTTTGCGAAGAAGGTGATTTTGGGTAATGAAATGGTGATTGGTAGTGGATCAAGAACGGTACCTCTCTTGTCTTATATGGAAGCTCACAAGTTGATGAGAGAAGGAGCAACGGGATTTATTGCTTATCTTCTTAATAGGCCGAAAGATCAAGTCAAGTTGGAGGATACCGCGGTTGTTAAGGATTTTTCCGATGTGTTTCCGGAGAATTTGAGTTCTTTACCGCCAGACCGTGAGATCGAATTTGTTATCGACTTATATCCAGGATCCACACCGTATTCTAAGACTCCGTATCGGATGGCACCGGCTGAATTGAAAGAGTTAAAGATTCAATTAGAAGAATTGCTCAAAGTTGGATATATACGGCCAAGTTCGTCACCTTGGGGTGCTCCGGTTCTCTTCGTTAAGAAAAAAAATGGAACCTTAAGAATGTGTATAGATTATCGGGAGCTTAATCGGATGACCCTAAAGAATAAGTATCCTTTGCCCCATATTGAGGATTTATTCGATATGTTACAGGGTTCGGGGGTTTACTCAAAATTGGACTTGAGATAAGGATATTATGAATTGAAGATCCGGGAAGAGGACATTCCGAAGATGGGATTTAACACCAGGTATGGACGCTACGAGTTCGTAGTGATGCCTTTTGGACTGACTAATGCTCCAGCTGCTTTTATGGATATGATGCATCGAATTTTTCGGCCTTATTTGGATAAGTTTGTGGTAATATTTATCGATGACATCTTGCTTTACTCGAGAACTCCGGAGGATCATGCCAGGCACCTCAGAATTGTGTTGGACACCTTAAGAGAACATCGGTTGTATGCTAAGTTTAGCAAATGGGAGTTCTGGATTGATCGGGTAGCATTTTTGGGCCATATTATCTCAAGGAAAGGTTTAGAAGTAGACCCTTCTAAGATTGAGACGGTTATTCAATCGCAAAGCCCGAAAAATGCTTTAGAAGTAAGGAGTTTCTTGGGTTTGGCAGGCTATTATCGAAGATTCGTTCAGGACTTCTCAAAGATTGTGGCTCCTTTAACCCGATTGACTAAGAAAGCGGTTAAGTTTGAGAGGGACGAGGCATGTGAGGCTAGCTTTCAACTTTTAAAGGAAAAGTTGACTACTGCCCCTGTATTAGCGCTTCCCGAAGGTACAGAAGGATGTACAGTTTATACGGACGGCTCAAAGGAAGGTTTGGGATGTGTGTTGATGCAAAATGGAAGAGTAATCGCCTATGCCTCAAGGAAATTAAAAGAGCATGAACAGAACTACCCCACTCATGATTTGGAATTAGCGGCTGTGATCTTTGCTTTGTGTAAGTGGAGACACTATCTTTATGGAATTTCGTTCGAGGTCTTTTCCGATCACAAGAGTCTCCAATACTTATTCTCACAAAAGGAATTGAACAAGAGACAACGGCGTTGGATGGAACTTTTGGCGGATTATGAGTGTACAATCCGATACCATCCCAGCAAAGCCAATTTGGTCGCGGATGCGCTTAGTAGGAAAGCTAGTGTGTGCAATGTGAAAGTGGAAATTGGAGATGAGAATGAGTTGTTCAAACTGAGGGCTAGTATCCGGAATATCACGGTTCAACCAGATCTTAAACAGAGATTATTTGATGCTCAGAGGATTGATCTCGAGGTTCAAAAATTAGCTGAGAAAGCTCGAGCTGATTCAGAATGTCCGTTTGGGTTTGATGATACGGGACTTCTATGATTTAAGAATAGAGCTGTTGTCCCGGAAGAGTTAAAAAGGATTATTCTTGAGGAAGCCCATCGGTCAGGGTATTCGATATATCCCGGAGGGAACAAAATGTATAAGGATCTAAAACAATTTTATTGGTGGAATGGTTTGAAACGGGATGTGATCAACTTCGTGAAACAATGTATGACCTGTCAAGTGGTAAAGGAAGAACATCAAAAGCCATCGGGGCTACTTCAACCATTGCCTATCCCATAGTGGAAATGGGAACAAATAGCCATGGATTTTGTTTCGGGATTACCAAAAGTGAGAAGAGGTTTCGATGGAATTTGGGTTATAGTGGACAGGTTGACAAAATCAGCTCATTTTCTTGCTATCAGAATGTCCGATAAAGTGAGTAAATTGGCTAAGAGGTATAATGATGAGATTGTCAGGCTTCATGGTCTACCTGTTAGCATTGTCTCGGATCGGGATCCCCGATTTACTCCACAGTTATGGTAAGAATTACAGAAATGTTTGGGAACAAGGCTTCAATTCAGCACAGCTTTCCATCCTCAGACTGACGGACAATCAGAAAGGTTGATTAAGTATCTGGAGGACCTGTTGAGAGCTTGTGCATTGGACTTTCAAAGCTCGTGGAATGAACAGTTGCCGTTAATCGAGTTCGCTTACAATAATAGCTATCAAGCCTCGATTGAAATGGCTCCTTATGAAGCTCTTTACGGACGAAGACGTCGATCACCGTTTTTCTTTGACTTGGAGGAATGGAATTGGACCAAGCAAGAAGGGATTAAAAGAGGGGAAAAGAAGGATAAACCCTCTAAGGCTGTACAAGAGGCTATTGACAAGGTCCAGATAATTAGACAACGGATGAAGGCCGCTCAGAATCGACAAAAGAGTTATGCAGATCTTCGGAGAAAGAAATTGGAGTTTGAGATTGGAGATAGGGTTTTCTTAAAGGCGTCTCCTCGAAAATGGTTCTCAAGGATTGGATGAGGAGGAAAATTAAACCCTCGGTATATGGGACCGTATGAGATTCTAGAGAAGCTCGGGGATACGGCTTATTGATTGGACTTGCCTTCGAATTTGACTGGAATTCATAACGTGTTTCATGTTTTGTAGCTTCGAAAATATTATCGAGACGAGTCCGAGGTTCTACCGGTTGAAGAAGTGGAATTAGAACCGGATCTCACCTTCGTTCAAAAGCCGATTAAGATATTGGATCAGAAATTTTAGGAACTTCGAAATCGGCGTATTCCACTAGTCAAGGTTCTTTGGAGAAATGATAAAACCGAAGAGGCTACGTGGGAGACAGAGGAAAAGATGAGAAAATTTAACCCCGAATTGTTTCCGAGCGAGCAATGAATCCGAGGACGGATTTTTTTAAGGGGGAGAGATTGTAACGCCCCGACTTTTCAGACGTAAATGTACGACGTATGTGTTTACCAATTTGCGCGAATTAATAGTTTTTACGTGTGTTATATTTAATTTTATTATAAATTGTTATTATTTTATTTTATTATATCCTATTTTAATTTATTATTATTTTAAAAATATTTCGTATTATAAAAATATATATATATTTTAATTATTGCTAATTTAATTATTAATGTTAATTATGTTGTTAATTAAGCATTATGCTAATTAATCATGTTTAACCATATTCACTAATTTATTCAAATTTAATACGTCGAATTTAATTTAATTTATTTAATATTAGAATTAATTCTTTTGATTTAAATTTTATTGCATGAATTTTAAGGTAAATGTGCATGAATTGCATGAAATGTGCATGTTGTTTATTTTGTGTATCGTTCTTATATGAAATGATATCGAAATGTCGTGAATTTGTAGTATGTTGTAAATATACGTGTTATGAACATGCCTATGTGCTCGGTTTATGTTTTCCAATTCATTTGATATGTTAACGAATTTAATTTGAATCGTGCAACCAAATTGGGGGCTAACAAGCACTTAGCGTACCCTTGGTTCCAAATTTAATATCTTGAGCTCGGGAACTCGGATTCGAGTTCCGTCAACTCCGCTGAACTCATAATGAAAATTCGAGTTTAGTAAACTTAACCTTATATTTTTCCAAAGTCATTTGAACCTCCGAAATTCAATCGAAAAATGAAACGGTGACCAAACTGACCTTGCTGTAAAAAAATAGCCATATCTTATCCAAACTTTAACCAAATTAACCATGGTTTGATTCTATTGAACCCTAACTCAACCACCTATCCCAACATATCATGTATGTGCTTACATTCTGCAATTTTATATCATATGCCCCGTTTTATAACCACCAGTCTCTTTTAGATTGAACCCGGTTGTTTTCAGTTGTTTTGTGCAGGTATAGGAGTGCTAGGCGGGAATACAAGTCTTATAGGTTTTGCATTGTTGTTTAGCACTTCTTTTCATTTTCATATATTCATACTCTTATTGCTATTTTGTATATGATCATAGTGTAGCATGGAGCGTCATGATTTGTAGGCCGTGAGTGCCGTTGAACACTTGAATGCTTTTGTATATCTATTTTTGGAGCTTGGTGGCTCGTTGTATATATTATATGTTGTTCTTGCTTCCGCGTTTAATTATAACTCTGATTTTATATTGTCTTGAGTTGAATGGTTTAAGGGTTAGTCCTGCCTAGCAGAGCGTGTGTGTTGTGTCCCCGTTCGCCGTGGGTTTGGCACGTGTATGGACTTCTATTTCATATACGGGTCGGGTCTCGGTGCGGGGGATGTCGTACCTTGCGCTCGTGTGCTACAGGGGGGGTTGGCTCGGTTTTGCTGATTAAAAGGGAGGAGAAAGGGGTTAACTCTAGTACACAAGTCATGGGTTAAAGTATGGTTAGGTTTAGTTGGATTAAAGGGTCCCACCATGAAGACTAGTCAACAAAAAGGTTATTCTTGCACTAGTTGTTCGTTACGGTTGGATTTTGGAGGTCTTAATGATCTCAAAAAGGTATGAGGCTTGCTCCATTATCTCCGAATCATCTATACGAAGGCAACGGAGGTGACGAAATTCGAATCCGAATTCCCGAGCTCAAGATATCAATTACGGAACCAAGGGTGCACTAATTGCTCGTTAGCCCCCGACTTGGATTCCAAAAATTAAAATAAATCCGAAACACATGCAAATGAATCCAAAAATACGAAACGAACATATAATCACATACAAGACACGTATAAGTCCAACATATTAAATTTGCACGAAATTTCGGTATCAAATTAAATAGAAACGAAGCACGTAAAGGAGGCTCATAAACAATGCAACAATGAAATTCATAATATTACAATTAATGAAAAATCACATACGTATATAGTTTATAATGCCATGCATGCATAAATAATTAACATGGATTGCATAAGTTCATGCAAAAAAATTATTTTCAATTCGTACCACAGTTAACATATATATATATATATATATATATATATATATATATATATATAAATATATTTAATATTAATATCATAAAAATAAAGTAATTAACATTTAATACATTTAAAATAAAATTAAATACATAAAACACGTATAAATAATTATTTCGCACAATTTGGTAAACACATACGTAATGCTGTACAATTAAATAAAAAAAACTGGGGTGCTACGACCTCTCCCCCTTAAAAGAATCCGTCCTCAGATTCACTATCTGCCTGGAAACAATTAATGAAGGAACCCCGTTCCTCACAAGCAACTAGGAGAGAACCCCGTCTCTCAAACAACAATGAGAGAACCCTGTCTCCCAAAAGCAGCAAAGAGAGAACCCCGTCTCTCGAACAATAATGTGAGAACCCCATCTCTCGAACAACAATGAGAGAACCCTGTAACGCCCCGACTTTTCAGACGTAAAGGTACGATGTATGTGTTTACCAAATTGCGCGAATTAATTGTTTTTACGTGTTTTATATTTAATTTTATTATAAATTGCTATTATTTTATTTTATTATATTTTATTTTAATTTAATATTATTTTAAAATAATATATCGTATTTTAAGTATATATATATATTTCTTTAATTATTGTTAATTTAATGATTAATGTTAATTATGTTGCTAATTAAGTGTTATGCTAATTAATCATGTTTAACCATATTAATTAATTTATTCAAATATAATCGTGACCTTAATTTATGTTTTTAATTTAATTTGATTTATTTATTTAAATTTCATTATGCATGGATTTTTTAATGAAACGTGCATGAATTGCATGAAATGAGCTTGGTTGTTTACTTTGTGATCCGTTCTTATATGAAATGATATCGAAATGTCGTGAAATGGTAGTATGTCGTAAATATATGTGTTAGGAACATGCCTATATGCTCGGTTTATGTTTTCGAATTTATTTGATATGTTAACGAATTTAATTTGAATCGTGGAACCAAATCGGGGGCTAACGAGCACTTAGCGTACCCTTGGTTCCGAATTTAATATCTTGAGCTCGGGAACTCGGATTCGAGTTCTGTCAACTCCTCTGAGCTCGTAATGAAAATTCGAGTTTACTAAACTTAGTCTTATATTTTTCCAAAGTCATTTGAACCTCCGAAATCCAACCGAAAAACGAAACGGTGACTAAACTGACCTTGTTGTACAAAAATAGCCATATCTCATCCAAACTTTAACCAAATTAACCATGGTTTGATTCTATTGATCCCTAACTCGACCACCTATCCCAACATATCATGCCCTAACCAAACTAACCCTCACACAATCCCCAAATATCAGCCAAAGTTACTGCCTTTTAGTTCAGTCCCGTAACCCTACATTCCTTATAGATTTTGAGCTCAAATCTCACCCAATCTTCATTCAATCAACAAGGTAGGCTTAGGGTTGTAATATATGTTCATTTATGTTCATTTTCATCCTTTCTTTCCCTAATTTGAGCATGGTTTCGTGGGTTTCCAGACTGAATTCGAATTTAGTATGTTTTGAGCAAATTTGTTGATCTTATTCAATTCTTAATGGTTTTGATTGATTCCAAGCTTGAGAATGATTATTTTGACATCCTCATCTCATTTATGATCATTGATTTCATGGTGGTTGAAGTATTAATGAGATATCATTTATGGAACTTTGAGGAATTTTCTTGAAATGTCACGTATGCTTTCTTCTCTTGATTGAACTCTTTTGGAACTGAATTATGTGTTGAATTTATGTTGTTTTGCTGCACTTTTGATAGCCTATATGACCTGAACTTGTTGGGATTGTTGGAGATCGTTCTTGCCCTGTTTTTCGGGAACCTTTTGCTTTTTTTTGGCCTGAGTTTCTGCTGTCAAAAACTGCTGCGTTCCTTCTTTCTTTTGCTGTCAGTTTTCATGGCTTTGTGGTGTGTGTTGTGGCTGAATTCTTGCTGTAATTCATGCCTTATATTGTTGCATATTTTGCTTTCATTTCTTGCGTGAGTTGCTGCCCCTTTTTCTGCGTTAGTTGCTGTCAAAGCAGGGGCTGCTGTAGGCTTGCGACACGGGTGTATCGTTTTTGCTCGTTCCAGCGAGGAACGGGGGTGCGAACTGGGCTTGAGTTGCTGCACCGAGACACGGGGGTGTCTCGGTTTGGGCTTGGGTGGTGACACGGGGGTGTCACCCTGTTGTTTTTTTCCCCCGAACTTATACCTGCGTTGCTTGCTTGTGTTGCTGTAAATATATATATATACGTACTGTGTGTGTGTTGTTTTGCATGCATGTATATATATTATATATATTTGTGTGTGTACATTGCATGCATGGCTTTTGTAATATTTTGCATGCATGTTTATATATATATATGTATTAGTTATGTTAAATATCATTTTTGCATGCATGTATATATATATATATATATATATATATATATATATATATATATATATCTATGTAATTATGTATGTGTACACGTACACATACATAATTACATAGATATATATATATATATATATACACATACATAATTACATAGATATATATATATATATATATATATATATATATATATATATATATATATATATTATATATTTTAAATATTATTTCATTTAATTCAATTTTAGAATTTAATTGATTTCTATTTCACGTATTTAATTTACCGATTATTGTTTGAATGTTTCATTTATCCTATTCTAATTGTCAAAATGAATATTACTTGCTATGATTATTAAATGAATCCTTAGATTAATTGATATGCATTATGAAATATGAATTTATGAATTTGAATGAAATGAATGAACGAATGGTTTGATTATATGTTTTAAATTCCTTAATAGTGCACATGAACATTTTCATGATATAATATGATCATTTATGCATTCATGTCATATTCACTTCATTGCCGAGCGTCATATGTGGTCATTGAGTCTCATACCTTTTCTTTTGCACAGATTCGGGTTTGGTCGGAGACGAGGGCGAGCATTGAGACGCTTGTGCCTTTCTTTTGCTTGTAAAGGTGGGTTTTTCTTCTACTAGTTAAAACGACCTTATATATCCCTTATGTGCAAAGATTTAAGCCAAATTAGTATATTATATAAAATTATTTCAAACGTATGACCCTTTTATTTATGAAACCCTACCTTATGTTTTGGCGAGACATGATTATGATTGCACGGGCCCCGAGACTTAGTATATGTGGCTAACCGAGGAAGCAAGGGCTGACGGGGATCCCATATACTAGTCCCAAACAACTACGGCGATACCGGCCCTAACTAGGAGGTTTAGCGAGGAATGGAAGCTGAGTGCCCTTGGGGGATTCATGTACCCCCATTGGCCTATGTATGAACCGGTGGCCGGGTCTTAGAAGCCCGTCCACCACCCGGAGGAAGAAGGTGTATATGAATGATTATGATCATGATATGTATGAGCACAAAAGATATGTATGATAATGAATGAATAATTGATTATGATTACACGAGTAGTAGGTTGGAGATTGTGCACGCCCCACTCGCCGGGCCATAAACCCTTATGAATAATTATGAATGAATATGAACGTCGTAATCCCATTGATGTTGTCTTTTGTTTTAACCCCTTGGGAAATTCTTGTCAAACTTCACACGGGATTAGGGCTTGCATAAATGTGTTTAAATTATGCGATACTATATTATACGCCCCGTTTTATACCACCAGTCTCTTTTAGACTGAACCCGGTTTGTTTTCAGTTGTTTTGTGCAGGTATAGGAGTGCTAGACGGGAATACAAGTCTTATAGGTTTTGCATTGTTGTTTAGCACTTCTTTTTAGTCTCATATGCACATACCCTCATACCTATCTTGTATATGATCATAGTATAGCTTGGAGCGTTATGATTTGTAGGTCGTGAGTGCCGTTGAACACTTAAATGATTTTATATATCTATTTTTGGAGCTTGGTGGCTCGTTGTATATATTATATGTTGTTCTTGCTTCCGCGTTTAATTATAACTCTGATTTTTTTATTGTCTTGAGTTGATTGGTTTAAGGGTTAGTCCCGCCTAGCATAGCGTGTGTGTTGTGTCCCCGTTCGCCATGGATTTGGCACGTGTATGGACTTCCATTTCATATACGGGTCGGGTCTCGGTGCGGGGGATGTGGAACCTTACGCTCGGGTGCTACATCCTTATGTGGTATCAGAGCCTAGGGTTGCAAAACCCGGGCTCTCGTGTCGTGTTGAGTCAGTTAAGTCGTTCGGTTTAGGAACAACTTGTCAATGTGTCGCATATGCATTGTTTACATGCTTGAGTGGTTTAAATTTTGAATTTTGATCGAATTAATTGCACTTGCATGCATGGACTAAAAATAACATGCATTTCAGTGTTTCTTGGACAGGATGCCTCCACGTAGACATCGTGAGAGATCTCCAGTGCACCGCCGTCATCGTGACTGATCCCCTACACCTCCGCCACAACCACAAGCGCCTCCAATGGATATGGGGAACTTTATGGAAGCAGTTTTCAATTATGTCGAGCATAGGAGGGCTCAAGCTCCCCCACCACAACAAGCAGAACAACAAGCTCCTCCACCAAACCATAATAATAGAGATCCTCATGGGGTGTTTCTAAGCTATAATCCCCCTCGATTTTCCAGTTCTATTGATGATGCAGTTTCGGAGGGTTGGTTGATCCGATTAGAGAGGATATTTGGAGTCCGACAATTCACCACGTAAGAGAGGACTCAATTTGCTATATTCCAACTTGATGGAGATGCGTATGAATGGTGGGAAAGAACAAGGAAGAAACTCGAGGTAGATGGAGAAGAGGTTACTTGGGAGGTTTTTTAGAAAGAATTCCGGGAATGCTTTGTACCAGAAGTGGTAAGAGAGAGGAAGGACCAGGAGTTCATGGATCTAAAGCAGGGCACGCGTACGGTGACTCAATATCTCGCAGTCTTTAATAGACTTGGAAAATATGCTCCTCATGTCACCCGGGATGAGAAGAGAAAGTCGAGGAAATTCATTGCGGGATTGAGACAAGATTTGAGACATGGCTAGGCGGGTCACAACTTTGTCTCCTTCGCGGATACGGTGCAAAGGGCGTTGGAACAAGAAGAAGAATTCAAGAAGAAGGATCCGGTTTTTAGAGCTCCAATGAGAAGAGGTTCCGGATTGAATTCGGGGAAGAGACCGATAATTCAAGCTACTCCCCCTCCTAAAGGTCCTTTTAAGAAGCCTCGGTTTGGAGGACAAGGTTCTCAAACCGCACCGACTCGACCAAAAGCTCTACCTATGGCACCGGCACCTACCAACTCACGCCCGGATGTACGTCCATGTACTTATTGCGGGGGACCGACCCATACCTACAACAATTGTCGAAGAAGGTTGAATTTGTGCCTCATATGTGGAAAAGGTGACCATGTGGCGGATACCTGTCCCGACAAGAACCCTGGATTTGAAAGACGAGTTCAAAGGCCAATGATCCAGGCTCGTGCTTATGCCCTCGAGGGTGAGGAGCAAGATGCGGAGATTGATCCCACAGCTATGGTAGAAGGTACTCTATGCATACATAACATGAACATTCATGCACTCTTTGATCCGGGTGCCACGCATTCCTTTATTTCTTATGACTTAGTTGCTACTCTGTGCTTGTCTGTTATTTGTCTCTCTTCTTGTTATTTGGTGAGTTCGCCACTTGGTGGGAGTCTTCAAACAGATCGGTTGGTTCGGGAGTGTTCAGTTCTGATTGAAGGGAAAGAATATCCGGCTGATTTAATTGTTATGCATATGAAGAGGTGTGGAGTTATCTTGGGTATGGACTGGTTGTCCAGGCATCGGGCCAATGTTGATTATTTTGCGAAGAAGGTGATTTTGGGTAATGAATTAGTGATTGGTAGTGGCTCAAGATCGGTATCTCTCTTGTCTTACATGGAAGCTCACAAGTTGATGAAAGAAGGAGCAACGGGATTTATTGCTTATCTTCTTAATAGGCCGAAAGATCAATTAAGTTGGAGGATACCGAGGTTGTTAAGGATTTTTTCGATGTGTTTCCGGAGAATTTGAGTTCTTTACGGCCAGGCCGTGAGATCGAATTTGTTATCGACTTATATCCAGGATCTACACCGTATTCTAAGACCCCGTATCAGATGGCACCGACCGAATTGAAAGAGTTAAAGATTCAATTGGAAGAATTGCTCAAAGTTGGATATATACGGCCAAGTTCGTCACCTTGGGGTGCTCCGGTTCTCTTCGTTAAGAAAAAGGATGGAACCTTAAGAATGTGTATAGATTACCGGGAGCTTAATCGGATGACTCTAAAGAATAAGTATCCTTTGCCCCATATTGAGGATTTATTCGACATGTTACAAGGTTCGGGGGTTTACTCAAAATTGGACTTGAGACAAGGATACTATCAATTGAAGATCCGGGAAGAGGACATTCCGAAGACGGGATTTAACACCCGGTATGGACACTATGAGTTCGTAGTGATGCCTTTTGGACTGACTAATGCTCCGGCTGCTTTTATGGATATGATGCATCGAATTTTTCGGCCCTATTTAGATAAGTTTGTGGTAATATTCATCGATGACATCTTGGTTTATTCGAGAACTCCGGAGGATCATGCCAGGCACCTCAGAATGGTGTTGGACACCTTAAGAGAACATCGGTTATATGCTAAGTTTAGCAAATGCGAGTTCTGGATTGATCGGGTAGCATTTCTGGGCCATATTATTTCAAGGAAAGGTTTGGAAGTAGATCCTTCTAAAATTGAGACGGTTATTCAATGGCAAAGCCCGAAAAATACTTCAGAAGTAAGGAGGTTCTTGGGTTTGGCAGGCTACTATCGAAGATTCGTTCAGGATTTCTCAAAAATTGCGGCTCCTTTAACCCGATTGACTACGAAAACGGTTAAGTTTGAGTGGGACGAGGCATGTGAGGCTAGCTTTCAACTTTTAAAGGAAGAGTTGACCACGCTCCTGTGTTAGCGCTTCCCGAAGGTACAGAAGGATATACAGTTTATACGGACACCTCAAAGGAAGGTTTGGGATGTGTGTTGATGCAGAATGGAAAGGTAATCGCCTATGCCTCAAGGAAATTGAAAGAGCATGAACAGAACTACCCCACTCACGATTTGGAACTAGCGGCTGTGATCTTCGCTTTGGGAAAGTGGAGACACTATCTTTATGGAATTTCGTTCGAGGTCTTTTCCGATCACAAGAGTCTCCAATACTTATTCTCACAAAAGGAATTGAATAAGAGACAACGGCGTTGGATGGACTTTTGGCGGATTATGAGTGTACAATTCGATACCATCCCGGCAAAGCCAACTTGGTCGCGGATGCGCTTAGTAGGAAAGCTAGTGTATCCAACGTGAAGGTGGAAATTGGAGATGAGAATGAGTTGTTCAAACTGAGGGCTAGTATCCGGAATATCACGGTTCAACCAGATCTTAAACAGAGATTATTTGATGCTCAGAGGATTGATCCCGAGGTTCAGAAATTAGCTGAGAAAGCTCGAGCTGATTCAGAGTGTCCGTTTGGGTTTGATGATACGGGACTTCTAAGATTCAAGAACCGAATAGTTGTGCCGGAAGAGTTAAAAAGGATTATTCTTGAGGAAGCCCATCGGTCAGGGTATTCGATACATCCCGGAGGGAACAAAATGTATAAGGATCTAAAACAATTTTATTGGTGGAATGGTTTGAAACGGGATGTGATCAACTTCGTGAAACATTGTATGACCTGTCAAGTGGTAAAGGCAGAACATCAAAAGCCATCTGGGCTACTTCAACCATTGCCTATTCCGGAGTGGAAGTGGGAACAAATAGCCATGGATTTTGTTTCGGGATTACCAAAAGTGAGAGGAGGTTTCGATGGAATATGGGTTATCGTGGACAGGTTGACGAAGTCAGCTCATTTCCTTGCTATCAGAATGTGCGATAAAGTGAGTAAATTGGCCAAGAGATATAATGATGAGATTGTTGGGCTTCATGGAGTACCTGTTAGCATTGTCTCGGATCGGGATCCTAGATTTACTTCACGATTATGGCAAGAATTACAGAAATGTTTAGGAACAAGGCTTCAATTCAGCACAGCTTTCCATCCTCAGACAGACGGACAATCAGAAAGGTTGATTAAGTATCTGGAGGACATGTTGAGAGCATGTGCATTGGACTTTCAAAGCTCGTGGAATGAACAGTTACCGTTAATCGAGTTCGCTTACAATAATAGCTTTCAAGCCTCGATTGAAATGGCCCCTTATGAAGCTCTTTACGGACGTAAATGTCGATCTCCGTTGTTCTTTGACTTGGAGGAGTGGAATTGGACCAAGCAGGAAGGTGTTAAAAGAGAGGAGAGGAAGGAAAAACCCTCTAAGGCTATACAAGAGGCTATTGACAAGGTCCAGATAATTAGACAATGGATGAAGGCCGCTCAGGATCAACAAAAGAGTTATGCAGACCTTCGGAGAAAGAATTTGGAGTTTGAGATTGGAGATAGGGTTTTCTTAAAGGCATCTCCATGAAAAGGGTTCTCAAGGATTGGACGAGGAGGAAAATTAAACCCTCGGTATATGGGACCCTATGAGATTCTAGAGAAGGTCGGGGATACGGCTTATCGATTGGACTTGCCTCCGAGTTTGACTGGAATTCATAACGTGTTTCATGTTTCACAACTCCAAAAATATTATCGAGACGAGTCCGAGGTTCTACCGGTTGAGGAAGTGGAATTAGAACCGGATCTCACCTTCATTCAAAAGCCGATTAAGATATTGGATCGGAAATTTTAGGAACTTCGAAATCGGCGTATTCCACTAGTCAAGGTTCTTTGGAGAAGTGATAAAACCAAAGAGGCTACGTGGGAGACGGAGGAAAAGATGAGAAAATTTCACCCCGAATTATTTCCGAGCGAGCAATGAATCCGAGGAAGAATTCTTTTAAGGGGGAGAGATTGTAACGGCCCAACTTTTCAGACGTAAAGGTACGATGTATGTGTTTACCAAATTACGCGAATTAATTGTTTTTACGTGTTTTGTATTTAATTTTGTTATAAATTTTTATTATTTTATTTTATTATATTTTATTTTAATTTAATATTATTCTAAAATAATATATCGTATTTTAAGTATATATATATATATATATTTCTTTAATTATTGTTAATTTAATGATTAATGTTAATTATGTTGCTAATTAAGTGTTATGCTAATTAATCATGTTTATCCATATTAATTAATTTATTCAAATGTAGTCGTGACCTTAATTTATGTTTTTAATTCAATTTGATATATTTATTTAAATTTCATTATGCATGGATTTTTTATTGAAACGTGTATGAATTGCATGAAATGAGCTTGGTTGTTTATTTTGTGCTCCGTTCTTATATGAAATGATATCGAAATGCCGTGAAATTGTAGTATGTCGTAAATATATGTGTTAGGAACATGTCTATATGCTCGGTTTATGTTTTCAAATTTATTTGATATGTTAACGAATTTAATTTGAATCGTGGAACCAAATCGGGGGCTAACGAGCACTTAGCCTACACTTGGTTCCGAATTTAATATCTTGAGCTCGGGAACTCGGATTTGAGTTTCGTCAACTCCGCTGAACTCTTAAGGAAAATTCAAGTTTAGTAAACTTAGCCTTATATTTTTCCAAAGTCATTTGAACCTCCGAAATCCAACCGAAAAACGAAACGGTGACTAAACTGACCTTGTTGTACAAAAATAGCCATATCTCATCCAAACTTTAACCAAATTAACCATGGTTTGATTCTATTGATCCCTAACTCAACCAACTATCCCAACATATCATGCCCTAACCAAACTAACCCTCACACAATCCCCAAATATCAGCCAAAGTTACTGCTTTTTAGTTCAGTCCCGTAACCCTACATTCCTTAGAGATTTTGAGCTCAAATCACATCCAATCTTCTTTCAATCAACAAGGTAAGCTTAGGGTTTTAATATATGTTCATTTATGTTCATTTTCATCCTTTCTTTCCCTAATTTGAGCATGGTTTCGTGGGTTTCCAGACTGAATTCGAATTTAGTATGTTTTGAGCAAATTTGTTGATCTTATTCAATTCTTAATGGTTTTGATTGATTCCAAGCTTGAGAATGATTATTTTGACATCCTCATCTCATTTATGATCAATGATTTCATCGTGGTTGAAGTATTAATGATATATCATTTATGGCACCTCGAGGAATTTTCTTGAAATGTCACGTATGTTTTCTTCTCTTGGTTGAACTCTTTTGGAACTGAATTATATGTTGAATTTATGTTGTTTTGCTGCACTTTTGATAGCCTATATGACCTGAAATTTTTGGGATTGTTGGAGATCGTTCTTGCCCTGTTTTTCGGGACCCTTTTGCTCTGTTTTGGCCTGAGTTTCTACTGTCAAAAACTGCTGCGTTCCTTCTTTCTTTTGCTGTCAATTTTCGTGGCTTTGTGGTGTGTGTTATGGCTGAATTCTTACTGTAATTCATGCCTTATATTGTTGCATATTTTGCTTGCATTTCTTGCGTGAGTTGCTGCCCCTTTTCTGCGTTAGTTGCTGTCAAAGCAGGGGCTGCTGCAGGCTTGCGACACGGGTGTGTCGTTTTTGCTCGTTCCAGCGAGGAACGGGGGTACGAACTGGGCTTGAGTTGCTGTACCGAGACACGGGAATGTCTCGGTTTGGGCTTGGGTGGTGACACGGGGGTGTCACCCTGTTTTTTATTTCCCGAACTTATAGCTGCGTTGCTTGCTTGTGTTGCTGTAAATATATATATATACGTACTGTGTGTGTTATTTTGCAGGCACGTATATATATTATATATATTTGTGTGTGTACATTGCATGCATGGCTTTTGTAATATTTTGCATGCATGGTTATATATATATATATGTATTTGTTATGTTAAATATCATTTTTGCATGCATGTATATATATATATATATATATATATATATATATATATATATATATATATATATATTTATATTATATATTTAAATGTTATTTGATTATATATATATATATTATATTTTAAATATTATTTGATTTAATTCAATTTTAGAATTTAATTGATTTCTATTTCACGTATTTAATTTACCGATTATTGTTTGAATGTTTCATTTATCCTATTCTAATTGTCAACATGAATATTACTTTCTATGATTATTAAATGAATTCTTAGATTAATTGATATGCATTATGAAATATGAATTTATGAATTTGATTGAAATGAATGAACGAACGGTTTGATTATATGTTTTAAATTCCTTAATAGTGCACATGAACATTTTCACGATATAATACGATCATTTATGCATTCATGTCATATTCACTTCATTCCCGAGCGTCATATGTGGTCATTGATTCTCATACCTTTTCTTTTGTACAGATTCGGGTTTGGTCGGAGACGAGGGTGAGCATTGAGACACTTGTGCCTTTCTTTTGCTTGTAAAGGTCGGTTTTTCTTCTACTAGTTAAAACGACCCTATATATCCCTTATGTGCAAAGATTTAAGCCAAATTAGTATATTATATAAAATCGAGTCATTTCGTCTACATTATTTCGAACTTATGACCCTTTTATTTATGAAACCCTACCTTATGTTTTGGCGAGACATGATTACGATTGCACGGGCCCCGGGACTTATTATATGTGGCTAACCGAGGAACCAAGGGCTGACGGGGATCCCATATACTAGTCCTAACCAACTACAGTGATACCGGCCATCGCTAGGAGGTTTAGCGAGGAATGGGAGATGAGTACCCTTGGGGGATTCATGTACCCCCATTGGCCTATGTATGAACCGGTGGCCGGGTCTTACAAGCCCGTCCACCACCCGGAGGAAGAAGGTGTATATGAATGATTATGATCATGATATGTATGAGCACAAAAGATATGTATGATAATGAATGAATAATTGATTACGATTACACGAGGAGTAGGTTGGAGATTGTGCACGCCCACTCGCCGGGCCATAAACCCTTATGAATAATTATGAAAGAATATGAACGTCGTAATCCCGTTGATGTTGTCTTTTGTTTTAACCCCTTGGGAAATTCTTGTCAAACTTCACACGGGATTAGGGCTTGCATGAATGTGTTTAAATTATGCGATACTATATTATACGCCCCGTTTTATACCCACCAGTCTCTTTTAGATTGAACCCGGTTTGTTTTCAGTTGTTTTGTGCAGGTATAGGAGTGCTAGGCGGGAATACAAGTCTTATAGGTTTTGCATTGTTGTTTAGCACTTCTTTTTAGTCTCATATACTCATACCCTCATACCTATCTTGTATATGATCATAGTATAGCTTGGAGCGTCATGATTTGTAGGCCGTGAGTGCCGTTAAACACTTGAATGATTTTGTATATCTATTTTTGGAGCTTGGTGGCTCGTTGTATATATTATATGTTGTTCTTGCTTCTGCGTTTAATTATAACTCTGATTTTTTTATTGTCTTGAGTTGATTGGTTTAAGGGTTAGTCCCGCCTAGCATAGCGTGTGTGTTGTGTCCCTGTTCGCCGTGGATTTGGCACGAGTATGGACTTCCATTTCATATACGGGTCGGGTCTCGGTGCGGGGGATGTGGTACCTTATGCTCGGGTGCTACAAACCCGGTCTCTCGAACAACAACAACGAGAGAACCCCGTCTCTCGCACAACAAGTAAAGAAGTTCAAAATACAAAATACAATCACAACAAAGAGCAACCAACAATGTGACACCCCGTCTTCTCGGCAATCCAGGTACGACGTCACGGGAGATTTTAATTCGGTATTTTCGTAACTTATATGTGATTTGCATATCTTACGTGGCATTTTGTGTTTTATTCTACTTATATACGCACTAGAGTTTGTTAAATGTTCTTGGACTCAATCGTCCAATACTTGCAAATTAGGGACCTAATTATATTTAGGGTGTTTTAGCCTTCGTAGCTACCTTGAGCTCAGGATTCGAATTCGAATTCTAACCTTGTCATTGAGTTCATTTCGATGATTCGGATTCAATGAATTAACCTTTTATTTTCTAAGCCATTTGATAACCCTACCGTTTTAAAATCCGATCCGAGTGGACCGGATACCGTTTGACCCTACCCGTTCGATCCTACCCGTGTCATAGCTAAAAAGGGCCAAGCCCTTTCTCCTTTTCCCCCACTTTCACATGCAGCAACAAAGAGAAGAGAAAAGGAGAGGATTTCCCCCTTTGGCCAATGCAAGCTTTGGCTTGAGCTTGCCCCGTCCGACCATCCGATCAACGAGCCAAGGTAAACAATGTGATCCTTTCATTACGTACTTTATTTCTACCAATTGAATTTCTTTGTTCTTGCTCGATTCCTTGGTTACGGTAGATTGATGAATAGTGCCTAAATGCGATAACTTGCTCCCAACATGTTTATTTGCGATTTAAGTTGATGGTAATATGTTATATATGTGTATTTTGATGCATTTCGGTGTATTAATTGGTTGGAATGTGGTTTGGGTTGGTTTTGGACCATTTCCCATCGAACCCCTGCTTCTTTGCTTCTCTTTTTTGGAGAAGACGACCCGAAACGGCCGTGTCAACCCTCAGTTCATTTTCAACACGGCCGTGTTGAGTGTTCGAGTTGGAATTTTTTTATTCGGACACGGCCGTGTCAGCTTCCAGACCAATTTTGAAACGGCCGTGCAGCCTTCGTTTGTTATCCATTTAGCCTGATTTTTGAACCCACTGAAACCTCTTGAAGTCTAGAACATCCTCCAATTGGAATAACCTCATTATCTTTTGTCATTTGTGAGATATAATAGTTTGAAATTTGTGTCACCACTTCGCCGAAATTCTGCATTCGTCCAACTTCGAACCTATGCCATTTTCTCCTCGCTTTGAACCACAATTCGACCCACCTACCATTTGAATTATCTATGTGTCTAGTTTCATTCCCAAGAAACAAAACTTAATTCCCATTTCTCAAACTCAAGTTATGAACGTTTTCCTACAGCTTGTCCGTTTTGGAAAAATTTCCAGCTTTGGCCCGTTTTGCTCGGAACCGTTTCTTATGCTTTTCTTCCGCTTTTCTTGCACTTTTTCACCTCCGAACCCATTTCTAACTTGTTTTATATTATGTTATGTGTATGTATTTGTTCTTATATGCATTTTATATCGCTTTAGTAATGTGCTTCGTGATCATACATGAATAAGTTCCACCACTTGCCTTTCGTTTACCTTTGTATGCATTGATAGTGCACTTAAACATGCTTTAATGTGCTTTAACCATATGATAAGCTATGAAATACATGTCCTTGCATGAAATAGGTTTGAATATGAATTTTGTTTAGGTAGTTGAATCCCTTATGTGCCTATGCATATGCTGTGCGTCTATGTGGTTCTTCGTGGGGTCTAAGTCCTACTTTTTGTCTTCAGTTTGTCCAGGTGCACCCGGGGTGGTGTTTCGTGAGCTGTTTTGATTCCAGGGTGGATCACTTGTGTTGTTCTTGGTTTCCTTTGGTATAAGGTGAGGTTAGGTTATAGTTAAACCCTATGAAATGTGTTCGTTTTCTATGCATGCGAACTATAACCATACGTATAAGTAAATATGTGTGAAATATGTAATGTGACAAGTCTTTCCAAGTATGATACGCTATGTACAGGCCTATGTACGCTTGTTTTGGGTATGTTATGATTTTCTATGGTTGCAACATCAAACTATACTTCAAATCGTGTGCCTCTTACGAGCCGAGAGCTACGAGCTATGGATATGCTGTGAATTTGACACGGAGAGGTATGTAGAGTATAGTTGTTGCAAGGTAAGATTGTTATGTCAATTTGTTATGTAGCGGGTTATGTTATGGTATGCTCCCTACGATTTGTTTGGTATGATTGGGCCCCGGAGTTGTGGGTAAGGGGGACCCGGGTCGGCCATGGGGTCGCCGGTTTATGATCCCGTGCACATCTCCACAGTTAGATAGGAATAACCCTGAACCCGCCGGGAGGTTTGGTAGGGGGATGAGAACCTGAGGGTTTGAGTGTTCGCGCTCCCCTCGTATGATTGGATGGTTTGGGACGCGCAACCCTTCCATCACCGGAGAAGGAGGTATCTGTGATACATATGCTATGTTATGTTTTGATTTGTTATGTATGTTTAGTTTGAGGAGCCCAGGATGGGATTGGGTACTCGTACCCGCCGAGTTATGTATGTATGCTTTGGTAAAGTTCGTGAAACAGGGATAGACTCTTAAATTAAAATAAAATATGAACCTTTTGAATATGTAAGCTAAGATATGATTTGATTCAATATGATTTGCTATGACTTATGATCCGATTTTATATGAAATCCTTTAAGCATTTGTTTGCTTTGTTTCTTTTAGAATCCCTATATGTATGTATCACGGGTTAAACTTTGGTATGCAAAAACTATCCCTGAGTTCACACACTATGTGATTGTTATGTGCTTTGCTCTTATACATATAGCGTGTGTGGGTAGCCCCTCACTCAGTCTGTGTGACTGACCCCTCTCCCCTTTTTTTTTAGTTGCAGGTTCAGATTTTGGAGTTCGAGCTAGGCGGTTTTGAGTCGGGTCTGTCGAGTCTGTATCTGTCTGTTTATTTGTTAAGTACTTTGCTCCATATTGTGTAAGAGGTTATGTATACGTATATGATATAGTTTATGCAGGTTTGCACTTATGATTTGAATGTATTAATTACAGGACAGGTTAGGACAGGTTCGTGGATTTAGTTGAACCCGTTTGTATTTTGATTTATGTTATATTCGGGATTAGGGATCCATGTTAGTTGAACCCGTCAACTATTGATTTTAATTTAAGTTGGTTTGTGTGATTGCTTCCGCATACGCTTTCGTTTTTGTTGGTTGGTTTAATTTGCAGGGTCTACGTTTCGCCTAGCTTAGGTGTGTGTCTGTCTGTCACCCGTTCGCCTCTGCTCGGTTCATGTACGGGTTTCCCATCTCGTATGTGGATTGGGCTTAGGTGTGGGGGATGTGGTGACCCACCGTACGGGGTACCACATCCTAAAGTGGTATCAGAGCGCTGGGTTGCAAAACCTGAGCTCAGAGTCGTGGTGTGTCGGTCTAAGTCGAACGACATAGGATAATGTGGTTATGTGCTTGCATTTGCCTCGTGATTTGCCATGATATGCGTTTGAATTCTTAATATTTTGTTAATTTTACCTTTCGTGATACATTGCATTTACCTATTTGCTCTTACTTGATTTAATTATGTGTCATTCTCACGTACTAACCGGCGAGATTTTCAGGAGGCCGTCTCAACGCCAAGATTTCGGTTCATCATCACATCAACATCCTTATCATCGAGAGTAAACAATGACCTAATTGCCACCTATGAGTCGGATGGCAACATTGTATCGAGACTTCAGAACATTCAACCCTCCCTAATTTAGAGAAGGCAATGATATCAGGGCGGAAGAGTGGCTCTCCGAGATTGAAAGTATATTCGAGGTATGGCCGTGCGACTCATAAGATAGGGCTCGCCTTGCCTTACTACTTTTGCAAGGACAAGCAAGATAGTGGTGGAAAAGAGTTACTGCACAATTAGAAGTAACGAACGAAGGATTGACATGGGATACATTCGTTTAAGTGTTTAGAAGAAGGTACTCACCGGCTATTTTACGAGATCGAAGATTTGAGGAGTTTCGTAATCTAAAATAAGGAGGCAAAATGGTCATGGAATACATCGAAGAATTTGAGAGGTTAAGCACCTATGTACCTCATATCATGAACAATGAAGAGATGAAGACTTGGTACTTTATGGAAAGACTGCGAGATGAGTTCAAGGAGGCCTTAATTGCCGAGGATATGAGCACTTGGGATAAGGCTACCACGAAAGTTTTAAGGGTTGAAAATCGAAGAATAACAAGAGGCAAGGAAGAAGAGGAGTTGAGACCAAAAGGTGAATTAGGATTTTGCTCAAACATACAAATGGAAGAAAGAAACCAACCTCCCGGTACCCAAGCTAAGAAGAAAAGGATTCGAGGAAAGAAACATAAAACCGGGGATCCTTTGAGACCAAGGAAAGAATCTCAACCGTGTGCTTACTGTGGAGGAACTAATCATGCCTACAATTCGTGTTGGGATAGACTGAAGAAGTGCTATGCGTGCGGATCAAACAAACATATGGTTGCCGAATGTGATCAATCCAAGGCTAACAAGCAATGGAAGCAAGAACAAAGGCTTCAATTTGGAAACCAACATGAATCCAATGATGGAGGTATTTGCATTCATAGCACGTGCATTCACGACATTTTTAAGTTCTGCCAATTATTTATTAATTGTACTATAATTGCCATTATAACATTTTATGTGTTTCAGTGGTAATTATGTGATGCATCCCATTTACACGTTAACCCGGCATGCATATTTAGTGTTTGCTTGATAGGATGTCGCTCCTTTCATGTCTCCGAGTTTGGTATTCAATGAAGTTGGAAGGGATGGTTAGAGTAAGGGTTGGGGTAAGGACCCCTATCGAGATCGGATTGAACATTGTAGGATGACGTGAAGAATATATTGAACAAGGTGGGTTTGGAAGGCTTACAAACGGGGATTGAAGATTCAAGGAAAATTAATTTTCTTGAGGAGGTACTATGATGAGAGTGCCGAAAAGAGAAGTAATTAATCCATGAGCAAAATTGTGAAGAACTCTACGAATGGGCATAAAATTGGGTTAACCAAAATCTCGGGGCATGGAGATTGACTCATTTTTCAGCCGCGCCGTTGGAGAAGAGTTTGTAGGAGAATTAATAGGAGACTTTTGTTGGGCTTTTGGGGAACTTCAATGGATTGAGGTAAAATCCTGAATGAAGTCGTAGGCTAAAGGCGAGATGACAAGAAGAAAAATTTGGCAATGAGGAAGGGTACCCGGTCGAGAAGGAATTAGGGAATGTGTCGGTGTTTAAGTTGGGGAACTTCGAGATTTCCTAACAACAAGGATAACGTAAGGAGATGTCCTCGAGTTAGAGGAAGAGTTTGATGAGAATTACTAAGAGGCTTTGGATGTAATTCTCTTATATTCCAGGAAAAGAGTACGCGGTACTTTCGAGCACCTTGACGAAGAGGATTTATGATTACAAGACAATACCCCTTCTTTAGGATTTCTACGAGCAAGTCTTCGAGTGAAAGAATCCGGATTAAGGCCGTTGGTGATGAATTAGAGCTGGAGGGATGTAATTCTTGTAACCAATATTAAGACCAAGAGAACATTTAAGAGTGCAAGATTAGGTTAGAGGAAATTTCGAGGATAGGCAACAACTATGGGATGAAGATTGGGATGAAATTTGAAGCAAAGAGCACCGTGAACCTCAAGGCGAAAATGTGGACAAAAGGGACTTCGACTTTGAGCACATCATCATAAGATCAAATTTTCCCACATCGGTGAACGGTACACTTAAACATGCATATCACGTACACCATGCATTTTAGTTTTCTTTTGTGTTTTGAGTGCTCAAGAGTGGTGTCTTGGTAAGATGAGGGTCGAGCTTTGCAACGAGATCAACAACCCCTCGACGATCTTGGTAGTATATGAAGAAGGTTCGGACGTTAGACACTTCGGACCTTAGATCGTGGACAAGAAGAGATTCGGTTTGAATTTGGCCTTAGAGTGGCGTGGCTGAGCTTAAGAGTTGACTCAAATGATATAAACGGTGAAAGTTGAATCTATTTTAGACCCTCTTAATTGTGCGAGTCAGTCGAGCAATTCGAATGACCGGATCGACTTGAAGATTCAAACCTCTTGTGCTTGAAGACCTTTCTTGAGCTAACCCTCGTCGGGATGTCATGAACCTCGAACTTGGGTGAATACGGAAAGTTGTTCGAGCTTGAAACTCGAGCAGGCGAACCTGGGGACCAGGTTCTCTTAAGGGGGGGACTTTGTGACACCCCGTCTTCTTGGCAATCCAGGTACGACGTCACGGGAGAGTATAATTCGGTATTTTCGTAACTTATGTGTGATTTGCATATCTTACGTGGCATTTTGTGTTTTATTCTACTTATATACGCACTAGAGTTTGTTAAATGTTCTTGGACTCAATCGTCCAATACTTGCAAATTAGGGACCTAATTATATTTAAGGTGTTTTAGCCTTCGTGGCTACCTTGAGCTCGGGATTCGAATTCGAATTCTAACCTTGTAATTGAGTTCGTTTCGATGATTCAGATTCGATGAATTAACCTTTTATTTTCTAAGCCATTTGATAACCCTGCCGTTTTAAAATCCGTTCCAAGTGGACCGAATACCGTTTGACCCTACCCGTGTCTTAGCTAAAAAGGGCCAAGCCCTTTCTCCTTTTTCCCCCACTTTCACGTGCAGCAACAAGGAGAAGATAAAAGGAGAGGATTTCCCCCTTTGGCCATTCCAAGCTTTGGCTCGAGCTTGCCCTGTCCGACTATCCGATCAATTAGCCAAGGTAAACAATGTGATCCTTTCATTACGTACTTTATTTCTACCGATTGAATTTCTTTGTTCTTGCTCGATTCCTTGGTTACGGTAGATTGATGAATAGTGCCTAAACGCAATAACTTGCTCCCAACATGTTTATTTGCGATTTAAATTGATGGTAATATGTTATATATGTGTATTTTGATGCATTTTGGTGTATTAATTGGTTGGAATGTGGTTTGGGTTGGTTTTGGACCATTTCCCATCGAACCCTTGCTTCTTTGCTGCTCTTTTTCGGAGAAGATGACCCGACACGGCCGTGTCAACCCTCGGTTCATTTTCAACACGGCCGTGTTGAGTGTTCGAGTTGGAATTTTTTTATTCGGACACGGCCGTGTCAGCTTCCAGACCAATTTTGAAACGGCCGTGCAGCCTTCGTTTGTTATCCGTTTGGCCTGATTTTTGAACCCACAGAAATCTCTTGAAGTCTAGAACATCCTCCAATTGGAATCACCTCATTATCTTTTGTCATTTGTGAGATATAACTTTTGAAATTTGTGTCGCCACTTCCCCGAAATTCTGCATTCGTCCAACTTCGAACCTACGTCATTTTTGTCTCGCATTGAACCACAATTCAAGCCACCTACCATTTGAAACATCTATGTGTCTAGTTTCATTCCCAAGATACAAAACTTAATTCCCATTTCTCAAACTCAAGTTATGAACGTTTTCCTACAACTTATCCGTTTCGGAAAAATTTCCAGCTTTGGCCCGTTTTGCTCGGAACCGTTTCTTATGGGTTTTTTCCGCTTTTCTTGCACTTTTTCACCTGCGAACCCATTCCTAAGTTTTTTTATATTATGTTATGTGTATTTATTTGTTCTTATATGCATTTTATATCACTTTAGTAATGTGCTTTGTGATCATACATGAATAAGTGCCACCATTTGCCTTTCGTTTACCTTTGTATGCATTGATAGTGCACTTGAACATGCTTTAATGTGTTTTAAGGATATGATAAGCTATGAAATGCATTTACTTGTATGAAATAAGTTCGAATATGAATTTTTTTTAGGTAGTTGAATCTCTTATGTGCCTATGCATACGCCGTGCGTCTATGTGGTTCTTCGTGGGGTCTAAGTCATGCTTTTTGTCTTCAGTTTGTCCAGGTGCACCCGGGGTGGTGTGTCGTGAGCCGTTTTGATTCCGGGGTGGATCACTTGTGTTGTTCTTAGCTTGCTTTGGTGTAAGGTGAGGTTAGGTTATAGTTAAACCCTATGAAATGTGTTCGTTTTCTATGCATGCGAACTATAACCATAAGTATAAGTAAATATGTGTGAAATATGTAATGTGACAAGTCTTTCCAAGTATGATACGCTATGTACAGGCCTATGTATGCTTGTTTTGGGTATGTTATGATTTACTATGGTTGCAACATCAAATTATACTTCAAACCGTGTGCCTCTTACGAGCCGACAGCTACGAGCGATGGATATGCTGTGAATTTGACACGGAGAGGTATGTAGAGTACAGTTATTGCAAGGTAAGATTGTTATGTCAGTTTGTTATGTAGCGGGTTATGTTATGGTATGCTCCCTATGATTTGTTTGGTATGATTGGGCCCCGGTGTTGTGGGTAAGGGGGACCCGGGTCGGCCATGGGGTCGCCGGTTTATGATCCCGTGCACATCTCCACAGTTAGATAGGAATAACCCTGAACCCGCGGGGAGGTTTGGTAGGGGGATGGAAACCTGAGGGTTTGAGTGTTCGCGCTCCCCTCGTATGATTGGATGGTTTGGGTCGCGCAACCCTTCCATCACCGGAGAAGGAGGTATGTATGATACGTATGCTATGTTATGTTTTGACTTGTTATGTATGTTTAGTTTGAGGAGCCCAGGATGGGATTAGGTACTCGTACCCACCGAGTTATGTATGTATGCTTTGGTAAAGTTCGTGAAACAGGGATAGACTCTTAAATTAAAATAAAATATGAACCTTTTGAATACGTAAGCTAAGATATGATTTGATTCAATATGATTTGCTATGAATTAATGATCCGGTTTTAGATGAAATCCCTTAAGCTTTGGTTTGCTTTGTTTATTTTAGAATCCCTATATGTATGTATCACGGGTTAAACTTTGGTATGCGAAAACTATCCCTGAGTTCACGCACTATGTGATTGTTATGTGCTTTGCTCTTATACATATAGCGTGTGTGGGTAGCCCGTCACTCAGTCTGTGTGACTGACCCGTCTCCCCTTTTGTTTTAGTTGCAGGTTCAGATTTTGGAGTTCGAGCTAGGCGGTTTTGAGTCGAGTCTATATCTGTCTGTTTATTTTTTAAGTACTTTACTCCATATTGTGTAAGAAGTTATGTATACGTATATGATATATTTTACGCAGGTTTGCACTTATGATTTGAATGTATGAATTACGGGATAGGTTAGGACAGGTTCGTGGATTTAGTTGAACCCGTTTGCATTTTGATTTATGTTATATTCGGGATTAGGGATCTATGTTAGCTGAACCCGTCAACTATTGCTTTTAATTTAAGTTTGTTTGTGTGATTGCTTCCGCATACGCTTTCGTTTTTGTTGGTTGGTTTAATTTGCAGGGTCTACGTTCCGCCTAGCTTAGGTGTGTATCTGTCTGTCACCCGTTCGCCTCTGCTCGGTTCATGTACGGGTTTCCCATCTCGTATGCGGATTGGGCTTAGGTACGGGGGATGTGGTGACCCACCGTGCGGGGTGCCACAAACAAGGAGAAAGCATCAAAACATCCCATTACTACCAGTTAACCAAAACAACCACATAACGCCAAGGAACAATTATCAATTATTTACATCCAACATCGATCATACAACAATTGTTAACACATCAAAGAATGAAAGCACAGATTATCAAAATTATTTAAATTAACAATGCGTGTATGCATATGCCATGGATGTCTGAGGTACCGTTCACCGTGGAAATGAATTTGAAACCCAAAGCCTTCCTAGTCCCAATGTATGGCCTGAGCCCAAAAGCTAGCTTGACTCTTAGCATGTCTTTAATATCTTCAATGTGTCCACCTTCTTCCATTTCTCGGTTATACGTTAACCCTGATCCAATCAACCTGCCCTTCCAAATGAGTTTTACCCTATATCTTAAGATTCCGGACCGGTCTTCTTCACGGTTCGCGTTTCCTTCTATAATTTGGTGAAACCTCTGAAATTCAATAACCTTTTTGATTAATGATCACAGCCTTCTTGACGAGTTCTTTCCAAACTGGATTGTAATCATCGGTTCACAAAAATTTTGGATTAATCTCTTCGTGGATCGTTTACTCATCCCTTCATCCTCTTAAAGCCATTAAACGCACATTAAATTTCAGTCCACCCAAATTTCAATCGAGGGGAAAACTTCCTTGATATTCAATTCAAGTCCTTCCTTAGTCACTTCTTTCTGATTCTTTTCTGCTCAAATTCCTTCTAACTCGTTATGGAAAAATGGCTAGCGATGCTGTATGGTTTTATTTTGTTAAGTGATGTCCAAATTCCTCCAATCCTTAGTCAAATTACCCTCTATGGTTGCCATCACGAACATATTAATTTGATTTAATTTCTGTTCCCTGAGGCGATTTAATGGTCTCGCAGAAGCTCTTCCACCATTCCATTATTTTCCAAAATTCAAATCCCATGTATAGAAATGCTCAACAACCCATCTCCTCAATATCCCGTGGTGGCCTTCAACACTAACTTATTTCTTAACGCTCACTTTAACCGTTTAACCATTAAGGTTCTTTTATTTATTTCCGATCACACCATTACGACTTCCAGGTCTTCCTTAGTTTGCAATTCCGTTACTCCTACGAAAATATTTCTTCGAACACCTTTTCAATCTTCCAATTTGTTTCTCGGTCGTGCTCTCCCCCTTAAAATTTTTATTGCCACGTGTTGAACTCCATCAACTCTTCTTTTATCGAAACTCTGGATGAATAATTTTCATTAGCGAGGATTTTAATAAAAAGAACCCCAAAGTTTTTGCTTTTAACTTCCCTTCTAATTCGCTTAATGTCCAAAACCCCTTTCCTATTCTTGTCCGATCCACACACCCCGCAATCAACTCTAATCTCGCTTCTCCTTATGAATTCCCGTTTCCATTAACCTATCCCTTACTTGAAATTCTTTATTTTCCCGACATCACCTTCCTTGTAACGTATCATCCCATTATTTCTTTTCTTCTTAACTCAGATGTGACCCGATCGAAGAAATACTTGATAAGTGGAATGAAAGAACTTCCTATCGAATAAACACTAAAATGCATGTCGGGTTAAAATGATGATGCACGTGGTATGCTTGCAACAATTAGATATGCCGCACATTAAAGCAACAAAATCAAATAGGAATGCGCGCACAAACATAAGTAAAGAAAGATAATAATTTGATGCGAACTATGATGCACGTGCCATGAATGTTTTGGAACCTGCCACCAATATAGTAAGTTGTTAGCTCGGTAGCTTTTCCTCGTTCCTCCAATCACGTGGTTACTTTGACTTGCTAATCATGCCTTGTCTTTTCCCACGATCTTCAAGTTTTCCATGAATCTTTTCGCATCACTTGTATCTTCCACTATCTGGAAGTGCAATTTCACGATCCCGGATTTCTTCGATATCCACTGAATTGGCCTCTGCATTTCTCCCCGAGAATCTCCCTTCAACATTGCCCAAATTCTCTTACAAACTTGAACCCTAATGTAATTCTGAACCCTACTTCTCGCCATCACCGTGATCAAGACTCCCGTGCTTATCCTTTATGAGTTAAGATTAGTGAAATAAATTCATTTTCCGATTGCTTATACTTAAGCACATGATTTCCTTCCTAAGAGTCTTTGCCTTTCTTTACCGTTTCCATTTGTTGCTCCATATCTCCCAATTCAACCTCACAACTCAGCAATTTAACTTGGATTTGGAAAACGAACTCCTCCCTACTCGTTTCTATCTTAATTGAAATCCAGAGCACCTAAATTTAAACTCTTCTCGATCTTCACCTCCACAATCTCGATTTCTAATTCCCAGATTTATTTAGAAACCCTTCTTTGACAACTCTTGGTGCTCAATTCCCATCGAATTTATTTTACCTTGACTTCTCTCAGTCCTCGGTACCTCTTCAATGGTCCGAACCCTGAACCAAATTACCCTCAAGGTTCATTTTCTTCATTCTTTCGGTTGAACGGTCCTGTTGAATCCACTTATGGCATCTTATGAAGGAGGACCGTATATACCCATATTAGGAGTCATAATCATTTCCCCTGAACAACTCTTATCTTATCAAGTGTCTCTCTCTACCATAGCATCCCTAAAGTGGAACCTCCCATTCCGGCTCCCAACCCTTGAACTCTAGCTCCATATAGGAAGGCCTCACATCTCGAATTCTCCATATTCCTCCCCGGTGCATCCCTCCTATCTTCCATGCCTTAGGAAGAACTGGCAATAGATCATCTTTATCGTGGAACTTGGCCGTGGTTTGATATTATGTTTATAACCTGTAAATGATAACTTATTTCGAAGGTATATGCATGCGATTAGTACATGCATATGGCACATATTCAACATGAAAGACACGGATCCAATATAAAATGCAACAGGTAATTCGACAAGATTAAAAGAAAGATAATTTCATATTCAAGATCGATGCAATGCACACATTATCACGTAGTTCCTATGCCGAACGACCTAGACTGACCCACACGACACGAGAACTCCGGTTTTGTAACCTGGAGCTCTGACACCACCTATAGATGTAGCACTCGGGACGATAGGCACCACATCCCCCGCACTATGAGTCTAATCCACATATGAAATAGGCAGTCCATACATGAATCCGACTCACAGCGAACGGGTGACAAATAAAAGAACAGTCCTGACTAGGCGGAAGCTAACCTCGGAACAATCAACAAAAACCAAAATGCGGAAGCAAGGAAATCATTCATATAATATCAAAGAAATAAATGAAATCCAACAAGAATATAAATACGGGTTCCACTAATCAATACACCTGTCCTAACCTGTCCCCGAATCAATATCAATTCAATAAATGGCACACCGGCCAACAATAATAGGTTAATACAATACTTAGAAACAATGTAGTATGCAGTGAGTGCAAGAGAGTAAGACTGGAAGAATGACTCGACAATTCTAACTCCGCCTAGTAACCAACACCTGCACAAGAAACTGGAAAAGTGGGAAAGAGGGGTCAGTCTCTAGAAGACTGAGTGAGCAGGAGCGATACATAACTATAGAAACATGCGCATGCAAGTCATAAACCCCGAGCAAGGTTTTATTTAAAGTTAGTTTTCAAGAGGACAAGAAAATAACGAAGCGATGCTCGGACTTTACGACTAATCATATTAAATTCATTAAGTTCATAAATCATACATAAACATTAAGGCTGGGCGAGTGAGCGTGCATTATCTCCAACCAAACTCCGACCGTGTACGACAAATATCATTAATACATTGGATATGTGATCACGCAGTATATAATAATACACATAAATCATATAACATAGTTGTTTGGGCAATCCGTGTCCCGGCCTTCCCGCACGGTGCATAACAATCATACCATAATCATAATCATAAAATAAGTTCCAACCTTCTTCCTCCGGGTGGTGGACGGGTTAGCAAGACCCGACCACCGGTCCATACATAGGCCAATGGGGTTTCATGACTCCCCCAAGGGCACTCAGCTCCCATTCCCCGCTAAACCTCCTAGCGAGGGTCGGTATCACCGTAAAACATAGTAGAACTAGTACATGGGATCACCGTCGGCCCATGTCTCCCCGGTTAGCCACATGTACTAAGTCCCTGGGCCCGTGAACATATCACAATCATATCCATAATCATATTCTCGCCAAAACATTTCCAATCATGATAAATGTAATACATTTCATAATTCATAAGAAAAGGTATACTCGATAATAATTTACTCGATGACTCCACTTTGAAAATGGTATAAGTATATATTTAAGGTTTTTGGCTAAAACTTATCACATAAGGGTTGTAGGGATTGATATGTAACTAGAACGAAAACACCCTCACCCGGAATACCAGGAGACATAAAGCATGAGCAATACGGGTGCCTATTCAATTCGGAAGTCTCCGCCCTGGAAACGAAAGAACAATGTGTACCAGTGAGAGGAGACTCAATATGAACCAAATAAGACGCTCGGCTAATGTATATGGGTGCATATGATGCAAATTCAAAGTACAAGATCCGACATTTAGGCAAATAAGAGCATTGAAGTAAATTAAGTTCGACACACATTCTAACGTATTCAATCTTTCACAACACTCTACTACATACATCATATGACATAATATAACATATTTCCAAATCATATGATAGGGGAAATGGGTTACGGAAATCACAAACGATACAAAAACGCACATAAACGACATTCAGCAAAAGCATGCCTAAATCTCATCCAAATGTTATGAAATGTAACCAAAATACTCTCAACACATAGTAAAACAAGTTCATTTCAATGTAAATGAGACACGGGGGTGTCTCGGTACACCGAAAAGGAATTAAAGAGGTGAAACAATCAAACACCGAAAAGGAAAAGACAAGAGCTGCGCAGGGGAAGGGACACAGGGTGTCTCACAACTTAGTTAAAGTGAGCCACACACCCGTGTCTCACATTTCAATGTAAATGAGACACGGGGGTGTCTCGGTACAGGCCCAAAATTGCGTACAAAGTTTAAAAACAGACCCTATACAAAATCAGTCCAAAAGCATACCAAATCAACTCCAAATCTTATGAAACTTGACATAAAACATATTTAGCATGTTAGGAGAATATTTCATTTAGAGTGCTAAGGCCAAACCATACGTTAAGAGCACCGAAACCATGCAGCAAGTCTGGGGCGCCAGAACCGCACATATGAGCCCGATTAGTTCAATCATGCCATGATCAAGTACTTAGGGGCTGAATTTGGATCTAAAACCTTGGGGAAAGCATGCTAACATACTAAAAAACTAATATACATCATATATATGCAAAATGGCATGAATTGAAGCACATTAGAATGACCAACGAACCACAAAATGCAACAGCAGTAGGTCTGTCATAAGCCATGCACAGAACAGGTAATGTGCTACGGTTATGGGGCTCAAAATGGATCCAAAGGCTTGCAACATGAATGCTAACATATAGAGCAATGAGTGTACATCAAAACCATGCAAATTCACACGAAAAGAAGGTCATTTGATCAAGCAAAAGCCACAAAACGTCACAGCAGTTCCAAAACAGGGGAGGCAGTTTTGATCATCAAGTTTGGGGCTCTAAATCACATAATTTCAACAAAGGGTCTTAAGAGGAAATCATCCCAACATCTATCAGTTAAGAAACACAGAGGCAAAGAAACAAGTCCATAAACTCAATTTAAAGCCACGAAATCAGCTGTACAACCAAGCAAGGTCACAAGATCAATTACCCCCAAAAATTCATATCAAGCTCATAACTCAAACCCTAACCAAATCTGAATCAAAACCAGGAAGAAATGGATGAAAATATGTATAAAAGAGTAGAGAATACATAAATATTCATACCTTCAAGATATGGAGAAGAAAGGAAGTGATTTGAGCTAAAAAATCACAAGACCAAAGGTTTCTCTTTTCCTTCTTCTTTTCTCCACTCTCTCTCGATCTGCTACAGAAATAAGGGGGGGGGGGGGTTTGGCTCGGTTTTGCTCATTAAAAGGGAGGAGAAAGGGGCTAACTCTAGTACACAAGTCATGGGTTAAAGTATGGTTAGGTTTAGTTGGATTAAAGGGTCCCACCATGAAGACTAGTCAACAAAAGGGTTATTCTTGCACGAGTTGTTCGTTACGGTTGGATTTCGTAGGTCTTAATGATCTCAAAAAGGTATGAGGCTTGTTCCATTATCTCTGAATCGTCAATACGAAGGCAACGGAGGTGACGGAATTTGAATCAGAATTCCCGAGCTCAAGATATCAATTACGGAACCAAGGGTGCGCTAATTGCTCATTAGCCCCCGACTTGGATTCCAAAAATTAAATTAAATCCGAAACACATGCAAATGAATCCAAAAATACGAAACGAACATATAATCACATACAAGACACGTATAAGCCCAACATATTAAATTTACACGAAATTTCGGTATCAAATTAAATAGAAACGAAGCACATAAAGGAGGCTCATAAACAATGCAACAATGAAATTCATAATATTACAATTAATGAAAAATCACATACGTATATAATTTATAATGTCATGCATGCATAAATAATTAACGTGGATTGCATAAGTTCATGCAAAAAAATTGTTTTCAATTCGTACCACAGTTAACATATATATATATATATATATATATATATACATATATATATATATATATAAATATATTTAATATTAATATCATAAAAATAAAGTAATTAACATTTAATACATTTAAAATAAAATTAAATACATAAAACATGTATAAATAATTATTTCGCACAATTTGGTAAACACATACGTCATGTTGTACAATTAAATTAAAAAAACTGGGGCGTTACACCCATTCATTGTGATCACTGATCTCGGCAAAACATTCTGTAGGAATTCATAGAAGAAAAAAGCTTTAACGTGAAATCATTGACTTTTTGAAAAGACCCATATATACATATATATATATATATATATATATATATATATATATATATATATATACTATGACTACAATCTTGTACGTTGGGATATATCTGGTCAGAGTTATCTAATAGAAGAGAAACCCACTTGGCTACACCTTACCGAACAATACCAAGAGAAAGGAAAACTTTAAAATAGCCTATGAACCCGGTACATCTCCGCCGAAGAGAAAACTGTATAAAAAGACAATACGGTGCATTCGTGAGACTCAAGACTTGAATGAACCATATATGATGCACGACAATGCAATAAATGTAATATGATATGCATGAGCGATAACAATGTGTTATGAAGATGTTCATGTGCACAATTAATGCCACTTTGACACATAAACGATTCATTCTTTCATTACACGAATAAATCATGTCCATTCATTTTCATGCGTTCAATCCATACCATTCATTCAATATTCAATTTGTAACATGTTATAATATATGTTAACAATGCATATGAATCAATTAGATGTGAAAGGAATTCATTAAACACATAAGGAATGCATTGGTTAGAAGAAGAGTCACATTGTAGCACTTAAACATTTATGCATAAATGTCACGTTTCTCCAAGACAACTCAAGCCATAAAATTCATTAGGATTAAGATTCTAGCATGCTTCCTTAGGATTTCTTTGAAGTTCTTGAGTTATATATGATCCTAAGACATGCATTTATGATTTTATGGACTTATATTGCATGGCGGTTGAGGGATTTAATATGTTCCATTAATGAACTTGAAGATTTTGGAAGATATGAATTGGTTGATGATCTCTTGATGTTTTTTTCCTTGAAGTTCTTGTTGTCTAATGTGTTATAGCTTGAATACATGGGTTAATGACCTGATTTAGTGTGCTTTTAGGTTGAGTTTTGTGTTGGCTTGGTGATTTATGCCTTCCATTTCGGTTTTTCCTTGTTTGTGTGTTTTTTTTTTGGCTACAGACTTAAATCCACGGGGGTGGATTTGAGTTAGTAGGCTTCTGGACAGAATCCATGGGGGTGGATTTTGTCCTGCATTTTTTTCATCACTCCAGTTCCGTTTTTCTTCTTTTTCTCCACTTGTTTGATCTTCCTCCACCTCTTTTATGACTTCTATGCTATGTTAATATGTATTATTATGTGTTATGATTAATGTATCAAGTTTATGGCTTGTTTTGTTATGATTCATGAACGAATGAACTTGGTACTTCCACTTATTGAATGCAATGAATGATTTTGAACGTTTATGTGACTTTATTATGTTAATTGTGCATAAGAATACTTCCATGACTTGAGAACATTTTCTTATGCATCTCATATCATCCACATTGCATTGCCGTGCGTCGTATATGGTCATTTTGAGTCTCACACTACCTCTTTTGCACAGATTCGGGTTTAGTTGGAAATGAGGGCGTCGTTTGAGGCTCTACTCTTATCCTTTTGCCGCTTCAAGGTGAGTTTCTCTTGTACTAACTAAAATGACCCTATATAAACCCAATGTGCAAAGTTTTAAACCAAATGTATAATATACGTATATAGAGTCTTTTCTCGAGTAAATGATTTCAAACGTAAGCCTTTCTTTTATGAATCCTACCTTATGTTTTGGCGAGACATGATTGTTAATGATGCACGGGCCCGGGACCTAGCACATGTGGCTATCCGGGGAGGCAAGGGCCGACGGTGACCCAATGTGCTAGTCCCAACCATTTAACAGAGACCTGAACTCACTAGGAGATTAGTGTGGAATGGTTGCTGAGCGCCATTGGGGGATTCATGTACCGCCCTGGGTCAATGTATGAGGTGGTTGGGCCTTGCAAACCCATCCACCATCGGAGGAAGAAGGTGTATATGTATGATTATGAATCGTATGAATGTGCACATAAGATTATTATGCATGAAAATAAATGAATTATGAATATGATTACACGAGGTGATGGTTGGAGATAATGCACGCCCACTCGCCGGGCCATGAAACCCTATAATTATTTATGAATGAATATGATAGTCATAATTCCATTGATGTTTTCTTTGTTTTGCCCGCTTGGGAAATTCTTATCAAACTTCGAATGGAATTAGGGTTTGCATGTACATGTTTAAATTTCGTGGTATTATATATTATGCCCCGTTTTTTTTTTATACCCACCAATCTCTTTTAGACTGAACCCGGTTCGTTTTCAGTTGTTTTGTGCAGGTTTGGAGGTGTTAGGCGGGAATATGAGTCGTCTAGGTCTTGCATTAGTGTCTAGCATTTCCTTTTACACTCATATCTACTTGTTCTTATTACTCTTGTATTATGATTATGTATGGAGCATATATTATGTTATTTTGTGTCGTGATGGCTTTTGTACAGGTTGTAAGAGTTGGTACCTATATGTAAATATGATATGTATTGTTATGTGTTGGTACCTATAAGTACTTATGTTGAATTGCTTCCGCTATTGTTATGGTTACTCTGATTTAATTATGTTTTGGTTATGCTTGGTTTAAGGGTTAGCTCCATCCTAGCTTAGCGTGTGTGTTGTGTCCCCGTTCGCCATGATTTGGCACGTGTATGGATTTCCCATTTCATATACGGGTCAAGTCTCGGTGCGGGGGATGTGGTGACTCATGCTCGGGCGCTACAGACTATATCTCACAAAACATAATGAATTTTAAGGTGATTCTAATTGGGGAATGTTATACACTCAACAAGGTTTGTACAGTTTAAAATTTAGGCCAATCGGAGCTCTAACGAAGTCGGCACGTGTCAAAATTGTCCTGGAAGCCGATACGCCCGTGTTGTGCAGAATATTTTTCCATCTCAAAACATTAACACGACCGTGTTGGAAATGAACTGAGGTTTCGTAACAACCCGGATTTCGGGACCAAGAAGAAATAGGTAAATTAAGGGTTAGAAGAAAGCATCAATTCATTAAGCATTTCATTTTACATGAACTATGTGCTTTTATGCCTCGATTATTGAATGTTATTTCATTACAAAACTCATATAACTATTCGTTCACTAAGTCGAAACCTTCACATATTCCTTATGAAAACTTAGAAAATTAGATTTCACGTTTTCCAGATTCATACCCTACCTTTTGTTATTCGAAAACCTACCTTGAAAATTATTTGTCAAAAATTCCCATTAGGTCCCTAGTTACTACTCATTCCTAAATGTAGAAATTTTTCGGGACACTTTTACCTATCTAATTTGGGTTCGAATGAATCCTTGCAAACTTTTATGAATTATTGTATCATTTCCAAACCCTAATTCTCATGATAACACCCGTAGTAAGCAAAACCGGCAAGAAACCTTAGTTTAGCCCTAATTTGAATATTTTTCGAATTTCAACACTTTTGCTATCCAATATTATAACCAAAACGATCCTTGAATTATTTTATGAATTTTAAGACCCTTTCCAAACTCTAGTTCAAGTCCTAGCTCATTGTACGAATTATTCATATTTTTCCTAAAGCACTATTCCTACAGTAAAAACTAACTTTTAAATCGTACGGCATTTGGTATCCAATATTATACTCAAAGTAATAAGATAAATTATTCTAAGAATCATGAAGACTTTATCGGAAATTAATTCACATCCTAGATCCATTTTAAGTATTTTCTCATATTTTTCAAAATTCCAAACGCTTACTATTTTAAACTTAGACGTTTAAACATTAAGTGTTTATAATCATCGGAAAGCTATTTCAATTCTCTTTCTTTTACAATTTTTCTCATTTTAAACTAAAATCTAGAGATTTTTTTTATTATTTTCACCCTATTTTAGATTTATTTTATTATGATATAATTATTAGATAATATATGAATACATAAGCTCTTGCATCATTATACACCTAGCATACCACCTTAGCACCCTATAGTTATACACCTACCTATCCTACACCCTTAGTTTTTTTTTTTTGATTTTGACAGAGGGCGCCCTCAACAGAGGGCATAAAAGAACAGACAACAACAGCCATACAAGGCCACAAATCAGGCATTACTATAAACTAAAAGAAAGTCCACCAGGAAGGATGGAATGCAACGCCCCAGTTTTTTTTTTTTTTTTTTTTTTTTTTTCAGATGATCAGGTAAGCACGCCACGTGTAAGTTTTCGAGAGTTAGGATTTATTTTAATTCTATCATTTATTAATTTATACATTTCATGACATTATATGAATTACATCTCAACATATTTAAATAAAAATATGTAAAATTGTTATTAAATCATGAATTATTGTACGAATTGTATTCGAATGCTACGTGAGTTATTTGCCCAGCATGCCTATTTGATTAATTGTACTTAATTGATCATTACTGTAACTTGAGGATTTAATTGCATGGAATTGAATTGGAGTTAATTGACCATATTTCATAAGTTTAGAAGCTAATTACATGAACTTACCAACTTGAAGGACTAAATTGCAATTCTTGGCATTTGATCTCTTATAAGAGATGCAAATCACGTAACATTTCTTCCTCATTCATACAACATTTCATACATACACACACTTTGCTTCCATTTTTCATGATCCAAAACTCTAAGAAGGAAGAAGAGATTTCATCATTTCCAAGCTATATTTTCCGACAAATCACAAGCTTTGTGGCTCTAATTATCCATCTTGGCTTCACTTTCCTTCTTCTCCATTTCTTTGAAGGTAGAGATGATGTGATGATTAAATTCTTGATTGATTGATGAGGCTAGGGTTAGGATTCGGGTTTGATAACTTGGTTAGTTATTATTAGAAGCATGATCATGAGTTTTAAACTTGATCTCCATCTATAATTCTTGAAATATATGAAAGTGGATAGAATGAACTTATACGGGTTTTATATTGAGCATTTTGGTGATTTAAGCATGTTACATGGTGTTATTTGATACCTAAATGAAGTATTATGTTTGTATACATGTTACATGTGATTGTCCTAGCTTGAGAATGGTATTTGGGTTGATTTGTTTAAGCTTCAAAAATGCCCTGCTATTGCCCAGTTTCTTGAGCAGAGGCTCCCGTTCGGGAACCCTCTTAGTTCAAAAATCATCCCAGTTGGGAACCATTAGAAAATTGCTCTCATTAAAAACGTCCCGACCGGGATCCTTTTTAGCACAAACCTAGTTCCAACCGAGATTAATATGTGCCTCCAGTTGACAATCATCCCAGTTGGGAACCATTAGAAAATTGCTCTCATTAAAAACGTCCCGACCGGGATCCTTTTTAGCACAAACCTAGTTCCAACCGAGATTGTCAACTGGAGGCACATATTATGTACTTTTCGTACCTTGAGTTTTGGGGCTCGTTTATGTGGTCCTCGGGACATTAGCTGTATACATGAACATATTCATGACATGCCATAATTGTCAATTCACATTATATACTAGCAAGATCACGCCATTCGTCTTAATTGGTTCATAAGAGTCGTGTCTCACGTACACTTGTTTTATTGCACAGACCAACTTCCAGGGGACGAGGAGCAGGCACCTTAGGCTCGTGTCCTTTCTTGTTTTATCTCTATAGGTGAGGTTTAATTCTAGATGCATAGAACCCTTAAAACCCATATGTGGATTTTTTTGCCAAAATGTATCTATATATATATATAACTTTTGACAAAACCTCGAATGATTGAAAATGCATCGTATTATTGTATCGAACCAACCTTATTTTGGTGAGTATATTGTACTGCACTGTGGGCCCGAGGGTTAGTGTATTGAGCTAATCGGGAAAGCAAAGGCTGACGGGTAACTCTTGCAATGCACTCACCATTTTGGGATGACCCCTGAATCCACCAGGAGATTGGTGGAGGAAGGAGTTCCGGGCATGGGATTCATGTACCCGATGCTCAATGAGACTGGATGGTTTGGGCCTTGCAAACCCAACCATCACCTGGAGGAAAAGGGGTTATTGAAATTGCTATTGATTGATTGCACTGTAATTACTTGCATGTTCACTTAACCTGTGATGTAACACCCCGCTCGTCCGACGTATAAGGTACGCCACGTTCCAACTTTATTATGTGTCTAATTATATTATTTTGTCTTTTGCCTGGCCCTATTTTGAACTCTTTTAGAGTTTAGGGGCCTGTTTGTAATTTTATCTTTTTAGGGGTTATTCGGTCATTTCTTGTTCGGTCGAGAGTTCGACCTCTTTGACCCCTCTTTTTGCGTTCGGGGCATCGAGACAAGTCCGTAGACTCTAAGTTTGTCCCATTCTGACTTCGTTAGCCCGTTCTTCCGATCGTTTTACGTACGAGGACCCGAGACATATACCCCGGATCCTCGTTTTGCATGCCAGAACCTCAGCTCCAGCTTTCTCTCTCTTTCTCCCGCGATCTAACATTGTACACACACACTCGAAGGTGTATTTTCACACACAATCCAAACTTGCTCGTTTCTCGACGGATTTCGACGAACCAATAGTGCTTTTTGACGAGCTTGACGACGCGGTCACAACCGTACCAAGATCTTGACCAACCGACAAACGACGGCGGAGATATCGCCGATTTTTAGTCGCACGCGGAGGGTGGTGGCGGACCGCGGCGTCACCGCCCATTCGCGGCGGTCTCCGGCGGACTTCCGGTGACACGCGCCTCCTACCCAGTTGGAGGAGATCCCAGCGCAACCAAGGACGTTGGCGCCGCGGTTGGGCCGCAAGCGCCGCCCGAAATGGTTGTGGCAGACGCCCGACACTGTAGCACGGCGGCTCCGCTGTGCTCCGGCAAGTTTCGCGGCCGGAGCTTGACCCCATTCGACCTATTTTGATCTCCTGAGTCCATTTTCGACCTCAAATCAAGCAACCGGTGACCGTAGGTGGCGGAAACCGGCGGTGACGCAGCGGCGGGACTTTGGTCGGCGATTTGGGACCTTTTTCGGCCGGATTTGGTGGTACTCCCTTTACAAAAGTTGCTTGGAATGACGAAACTTAGCGGATGGCATCGGCGGCGTTCGAGGAACCGGCCTGAACCGGTGGCTTCTCTCTCCGGCGATTTTTCCGGAGAATTGACTTGGGGCTTTTGTAGGGCTCGTTACAAGTTTTCCAACGGTATGCTCGGATTTCATTTTCGTTTTACGGTTTACGTTTAATTTCAGTTTTCGTTGTTGAGTTTTGGTTCGGTTTTTCATCAACGAAGTCCGACGTGTTTGGTATTTTCTGAAATTGGTTGAGGGCTTTTGTCAAGCAGGCTGAGGCGTACGTTTCTGTCCTTCCGGGGAATTTTCCGACCACCGGAGGTGGTGGTTCGGCGGCTATGCGTGGCGGTCCGGCTATTTCCGGTGGCGGCATTCCGACGCCCTTCGGACAGCAAGTTCCTCTCGTTGTGGTGAGTTCAACGCCACTTTCCGTTCGTCAATCGGATGCCCGGTTGATTTATTGTGATTTATTTTGTATAATTTGAATATTTGGAATTAATTGTTTTAATTGCAATAAATTGTGTATTATTGTATTTGTCGATCAATATGTATGCCAACGGAAATAAAATCATGTATTAAGTGAAATGTGATATGTATTGATGCTTTGAATGGTGAATTGAACCCCGTTATGTTGAATTATATTAGTTGTTACTTGTTTTAAAATGTAATTCGCTCTTGTATGCTGGATAAATTAATGAATATGCATTGTATGGTATTTGAAAATATTTAATGAATGATGAATGTATGAATTGTATGAACTTTGAATGATTAAATGGCTTAGTCGGAATTTTGGATGTAACCCCATAGGTTTAAATGAATTCGTCACATGCTATTATACGATTCAATTGGTCTTGTAATATGTGGATTTTGTGTAAAATGTGAAATATAACTTGAATTGGAATTTATTATATGATATAAGAATTTGTTATGCTATTTATGATTTTGTCAGAATTGAATTAGTATGAGTTGGGTGATTTAATTTGAAACTTTGTAATTTAGGTTTAATTACTTAATTTAGAATAATCCTATTATGCAATATATGACTTGTATGGAACTTATATGATTAAATTAGAAACTTTTACACGTAAGAAATAAGTTATTCGTATGAATATGAATTAGTCATTTGATATATGAATTTATATGAAATAATGTGACATGCATTGCCTTTCCATTTTGTTTATTTGAATTGATTGTGCATAAGAACATCTCTTGGTCTACTTTCTGAATATGTTGAGCTATGCGATATTTTATTTTACAAGTAATTAGTATGATTATGAACTTGGCTTATGTGATTGCATTTCTTAAGTACTTGAGCATGTGCCGTGCGTCTTTATATGGTTGTCTGAGTCTGAGTCTGAGTTTTGTTCTGTGTTTTGTGTGATCAGTTGGTACAGGTGCACCCGGGGTGGTAACTTGTGGTCGTGCAGGTTCCGGGGTGGACCATTTGTTTTTGGTTTGGCTTCGTTTGGTACCAGGTGAGGGTGTTTTCGTTCTAGTTATATATTAAACCCTACAACCCTTATGTGACAAGTTTTGGCCAAAACCTTATGTATATATGTATATGTTATTTTCAAAGTGGAGTCATCGAGTAAATTATTATCGAGTAACATTTTCTCCAAAATTATGAAATATGTTATGTTTCTTATGAATTGAAATGTTTTGGCGAGATTGCATGTATGATATGTTCACGGGCCTAGGGACTTAGTACATGTGGCTATCCGGGGAGGTATGGGCCGACGGTGTAACGCCCCATATTTCCGGATTTCGGGTAAGCACGCCACGTGTGTGTTTTGATGATTTTATATTAATTATTTAATTCTTGCATTCATTAATTAAATGTGACATGATCATTTTATAAAATTGCATTTTCTTAATTCATGCAAATTATTTTATTTCACGATTTAATTGTTGGAAATGACTAAGTGATTTTATGGCATTATTTGATCAATTCTTGAAACTTTGTACATAATTGCACATGAGGGTTTGGGACTTTAATTATTTGCAATCTCTAACTTGTACTGGATTGCACAACTAAGAAAATGGGAGGATCTAATTGCAATTAAGGGTCATGACTCAAAAGTTGGAATAAAATCTAGCACTTATATGTTTGATTAATTCTTATTAGAGGAGATACACATTTTCTTCCATTTGCTTCCCATTTCCATCGATCAACATAGCAAGAAAGGAAGAAGAAGGAGATTTTTATACTTCAAGCTTTTTTTTATTGGATTGATCATTGAAATTGAAGCTTCATCATTTCCATTCAAGCATCTCATCTCATTTCTTCCATTACAAGGTGATCATGAGCTTATTTGATTATTTCTTTGAAATATGTGTTAGCTAGGGTTGTGATATAAATTTGGTGAATTGTGTTTTAGTTCTTGGAGGTGTGAATACTTGATCCTAGCTTGAATTTGATGCATAAATATTGAGGGTTATGGACTTGTAGCATAAGTTGATAAATTGAGCTCATATGTGTGATTCTTGATGATTAATGAGTTATGGACATGAATATGTGGAACTTTAGTGAGTATTGAACTTGTATATATATATGTTGCATGAATTATGACATTTGGATTGATTAGAATTGGAATTGGTTGATTGTTTGTTGTGGTTTGAATTTTGCTCTGTTTTTCTGCCTCTGCTCCCCTGTTCCAATTGCTCTGGTTTTTCTACTGTAGTAATTATTTGAAGTGTAGCGCACTCTCCTTTTTACGGTTCGTCAATATCTATTTTCGTTTGTGAGTTATGCCCGTTTTAATTTGGTGCCGCCAAACTGTCGTGAATCTGCGTTAACCCAATTTAAAATCGAATTGTGGCTTGTTGAGTTGGAGTTTTTCAAAACTGTTTTATGGGGATAATCTTGATATATTATAGATGTTCTCTGCAAAAATTGGTGTCAATCCGAATTGATTTGAACCCCGAGAAAAATAGCAACATTCTCTGCTGTCCCCTGTTTTCATATTTCGGTTTTGGCTTGATCAGAGAGACTAAATGATGGAAGTTTTTAAAACTGTTTTACTGGTGTATTTCTGGGTATGTTGTAGATATTTCCACCGATTTTTAGATCGTTTCGACTTCGTTTGATAAGGGAACGACGATCATCTTTCACTAATAGCGCTGCAGGAAATTTTCTACTTTGTGTCATATTCAAACAAAATCTGGTATTTACTCGGGGTGAACTAGAATTTGAGCCTTATGTCATTGTAAAGATATGGTTGTCTAGTTTTCTAGGAATTTTGCGGTTCGTTAAAATTCATTCCGATGAAGGAGTTATGCTTATTTGAATACAACGTGCGCATGTTGAAAATTTTCTGCATTAGTACCTACAAATTTCACATTTTGCTCCAATGCCTTAATTGATCCCAAATTGCTATTATATGATACATTTCATGAAAAAACAAGATTATTTTGTGTCGTATTCATGATTCCACATCGTCTCGTTGCATTTTGCCGTTCGTCTTAATTGGTTCATACGAGTCGTGTCTCACTTGCACTTGTCATTGTTTGCACAGACCAGCTTCCTGGTGACGAGGGGCCGGCACCTTAGGCGGTTTTCTCGATTGGTTTTGTCTGTACAGGTGAGGTTTAATTTCTAGTTATATAGAACCATATGACCCTTATATGGATTTTAAGTCAAAACGTATACGTATATCTATAGCTTTCCTCAAATGTTAATTGATTTTCACTGAACGACTGTATTGTATTGAACCGACTGTTTTGGCGAGTATATTGATTGCACTGTGGGCCCAAGGGTAGTAGCTTGAGCCAACCGGGAAAGCATGGGCTGATGGGTAACTCCGGCTCTATCCTCACCATTTGGGATGACCCCTGAAGCCACTAGGAGATTAGTGGTGGAAGGAGTTCCGGGCTTTGGGTTTCATGCGCCCTCTGCTCACACTGATTGGATGGTTGAGTCTAGCTAACTCACCATCACCCCGGAGGAAGAAGGATGGACTGAAACTGTTATGTGTGCACTGTAATTGATTGCATGATCACCTATATAATTGATAACTTAATCATTGTACACTATCGGAGTAAGGTTGGAGAATTGCCCTCACTCGCCGGGCCACTGATTGACTGAAATGTAATTGATTGATTGTTAAACTTGTTAGTCATAATCTCGGGCGATGTTATCTTTTTATTGAACTTATATTGTGGTTTTCATAACTCATTACCCGAGGTTAGGACTTGTGTGTTAAATGCGCTTATATGTATATACCCCTCGCTCAGTCTTCTTAGACTGACACCTCACTTTTTTCAGGTTTTGCTAAGTGAGTGCTAGGCGGGAAACTGTGTCGTCCGGAGTCGTAGTTTCGGGGTCTAGCACCTATGTTTATCTTTACACACTTTTGTACCACTTATGTTCATCACTATTTTGTCATGTATATATGGGAGATGATATTGTATTGATATGACGGATTGATTTTGAAACTTATGCTTCCGCTTATATATATCTTTTTGCATTGTTCTAAGTGCTTAAGGGTTAGTCCCGCTTAGCTCGGTTAGTTTTTCTTATTGTCTCCGTTCGCTATAACTTTGGTTCATATATGGATTGTCCGTTTCATACGTGGATCGAGGCTATAGTGCGAGGGATGGGACACCTCGCGTTTCGGGTGTTACATCCTAAGGTGGTATCAGAGCCCGGTTGCAAAACCGGGTTTCCTGTGTCGAGTCTTGTGAGTCTAGGTCGCACGGCATAGGAATTACTTTACAACTTGAGAGTCTTGCATTGATACTTGAATTGTTTGAGCCTATTTGAATTATTTGAGTTCTTGAATTATGTGTTTACTTGTAACTTGAGCCTTAATTGCACACATTTGTACTTATTGATGGAGCATGCATGCTAGTGTCTTGAATTTCAGGATGGCTCGTGATAGACACCGCCGTGATCGATCACCGAGACACCACCGCCATCATCACCGTGATCGTACTCCTTCACCTCCACCTCCAGCTCAGCCACAAGACTTAGTGGCTTTTATGGTTCAGCTCATCGATCAGAGGGTCAGAGATTATGTCCCTCCAACTCCTCCAGCCCCTCCAGCTCCACCTGTGCCACCGGGAGCTCAGATTTCAGCAACGATGTTCAGGCGGAACAATGGTTAAAGGAAGTGGAAAGAGTTTGGGAGTTGATTCCTTGCAGCTCTACCGAGAAGGCCCGTTGCACTATTTCTTTGATCCAGGGCGAGGCCTATTCTTGGTGGGAGAGCGCGAGGATTATTCTGACTGCTGCAGGAGAGAAAGTAAACTGGGAGGTTTTTACCCGGGAGTTCAAGAACAAGTTCATTCCTCCATCTTCTCGCACCCGCAGATTGAAGGAATTCACCGAACTGAAGCAAGGGGATAAGGCTGTTTCGGAGTATCTCTCCGAGTTTGAGAGGTTATCTCGCTATGCACCCAATATAGCGAATGATGAATTCCACAATTCTATGCAGTTCATGCAAGGACTTAACCGGGATATGCAAAACGCCCTCGAAGCGGTGGATACGAGCACTTGGCTCAAGGCTACGAGGAAGGCTCTAAAGGTCGAGGATTCGGTGATTGCACGTCGACCTACTTTTCGGTCAGGTCCGGGTTCAGGTTCCGGATCGGGTTCTAGGGGTTCAGGCTCGGGTTTCAATCCGGGCAAGAGGCCGATGGTTTATTCTACACCACCACCTAGGGCTCAGTGGAAGAAGTCCCGACCCGCGGGACCGGTTCAGAAGGCTCCACCTGTACCTGCTTTGCCACCGCCACCTGAGAAGCCAGGATGTAGATACTGTGGAGGTCCCAACCACACGTACGACAATTGTAGGAGGCGTTTAGGGCTTTGTCTGATTTGTGGGGCCACCGATCATCGAGTGGATACATGTCCGGATCGCCGGGTACAGCCTGTAGGGGGCCAGAGACCGATGATTAGGGCAGGTGCTTATGCCCTAGACGGAGAGGAGCAGGATGTAGAGGTCGACCCAACCGCTGTTGTTGAAGGTACAATTTGCATTCATACCACGAACATACATACTTTATTTGATCCGGGAGCTACTCATTCCTTTATTTCGAGTACGTGCGCTTTTATTTTATCTTTGCCTGTTGTGTGCACTACTTCTTGCTATGTGGTTAGTTCTCCTTTCGGTAGTAGTCTCGAGACAGATCGGGTTTTCAGAGATGTGCCGGTGATCATCGAGGACAGAGTGTTTTTGACAGATTTCATAGAGATGCCGATGACTCGTTTCGGGGCTATTCTGGGTATGGATTGGTTATTCCGGTATAGTGCTACTGTTGATTGTCGGGCGAAGAGGATTCAGTTGGGTTTAGAAATTTCAGTGGGTCGGAGTTCGAAGACCGTTCCTTTACTTCCTTTCTCAGAAGCTCAGAGATTGGTTTGGGACGGGGCTACGGGTTTCATAGCCTATATTCTCAACCGTCCGAAGGATCAGACAAAGTTGGAAGAAACAGAAGTAGTGAAGGAATTTCCCGAGGTTTTCCCCGAGAGGTTGGATTCTTTACCTCCGGAGCGGGAAATTGAGTTCGTAATTGATCTCTACCCGAATGCAGAGTCGTACTCCAAGACGCCGTATCGTATGGCTCCAGCCGAGTTAAAAGAGTTGAAAACTCAACTCGATGCATTATTAGAAGTTGGATACGTGAGACCGAGTTCTTCTCCCTGGGGTACACCGGTCTTGTTTGTGAAGAAGAAAGACGGGACCTTGAGAATGTGCATTGATTACCGGGAGCTGAATCGGATGACAATCAAGAACAAGTATCCCCTCCCACATATTGAGGAGTTATTCGATATCCTTCAGGGATCAAAGGTGTACTCGAACCTTGATTTACGCCAGGGATACTATCAGCTGCGAATCCGAGCAGAGGACATTCCAAAGACAGGATTCAACACTTGGTACGGGCATTATGAGTTCGTGGTGATGCCGTTCGGTTTAACTAATGCCCCTGCAGCTTTTATGGACATGATGCATCAGATATTCAGGCCTTTCTTGGATAAGTTCGTTGTGATTTTCATCGACGACATCCTGGTATTCTCTAAATCCGTTGTGAGTTCTGGATTGACAGGGTTTCTTTCCTAGGACACGTGATTTCGGGGAAGGGTTTGGAAGTAGATCCCTCGAAGATCGAATCGGTAATGAGTTGGGAGAAGCCAAAGAATGCCTCAGAGATTAGGAGTTTCTTGGGTTTGGCCGGTTATTACAGACGGTTTGTGAAGGATTTCTCGAAAATTGCCGCTCCTTTAACCCGATTAACAAAGAAAGAGGTGAAGTACGAGTGGAACGAAGCTTGTGAGAAGAGCTTCAATCTCTTGAAGGAGAAGTTAGTTTCTGCTCCAGTGTTAGTCCTTCCCGAGGGCTCAGACGGGTACGCAGTCTATACGGATGCTTCAAAGGAAGGTTTGGGTGGTGTGTTGACTCAGAACGGGAAGGTGATAGCTTATGCCTCCCAAAAGTTAAAGGAGCACGAAAAGAATTATCCAGCACACGACATTGAGCTCGCTGCCGTGGTCTTTGCACTAGGAAAGTGGAGACACTACTTATATGGGGTTTCTTTTGAGATTTTCACCGACCACAAAAGCCTCCAGTATTTGTTCACTCAGAAGGATCTGAATATGAGGCAAATATATTGGATGGAACGGTTAGAGGATTATGATTGTACTATTAAAGACCATCCCGGCAAAGCTAACGTGGTCGCCGATGCACTTAGTAGCAAGGCTAGTGTATCGAGTTTGGAAGTGGGAGTAAGGAGTAGAATCGAGCCAATTGTGATCAAAGCTCGAGTTTCTAACATTACTATCCAACCGGATTTGAAATATCGGTTGTTCGAGGTTCAGACAAAGGATCCGGAAGTTCAAAAGTTGGTAACCAAAGCAAAGGAGGATCCAGAATGTCCATTCGGGGTTTGATGAAACCGGACTTCTTCGTTTCAAGAACCGCGTGGTCGTACCCGAAGAGTTGAAACGGGTATTGCTCGAAGAAGCTCACAAGTCCGCATATTCGGTCCACCCAGGAGGAAATAAGATGTATAAAGATTTAAGGCAATACTATTGGTGGCGGGGATTGAAGAAAGACGTCGCCGAGTATGTGAGACACTGTATGAATTGTCAGCAAGTGAAAGCCGAGAATCAAAAACCCGGAGGTCTTCTACAGCCGTTACCTATCCCCGAGTGGAAGTGGGAACAGGTGACGATGGATTTTGTAACTGGGTTGCCTAAAGTGAAAGGTGGATTTGACGGCGTTTGGGTAATCGTGGACCGTCTAACTAAGTCTGCACATTTTCTGCTTGTTCGGATGTCTTTCAAGATTCGTAAGTTGGCCGAGATTTATAACCGGGAGATTGTTAGATTTCACGGGATTCCAGTGAGTATCGTTTCGGATAGGGGTCCGAGGTTCACTTCCAAGTTGTGGTAGGAATTACAAGGAATGTTGGGAATGAAGCTTAATTTTAGCACTTCATTTCATCCTCAAACCGATGGTCAGTCCGAGAGGTTGATAAGGTATTTGGAAGATCTACTTCGGGCTTGTTCCTTGGATTTTCAGACTTCGTGGCATGAGCAACTACCTCTTATTGAATTCGCCTACAATAACAGTTTTCAAGCCTCGATTGGGATGGCTCCTTACGAGCTACTCTACGGCCGGAAATGCCGTTCTCCGTTGTTCTTCGACCTTGAGGAGTGGAAGTGGACTAAACGAGAAGGCGTGAAGAAGGATGAGAAATTGGAAAAACCTTCTAAACCCGTTCGGGAAATGATTGAGAAAGTTCAACAAATTGAACAACGGATGAAATCAGCTCAAGATAGACAAAAGAGCTACGCCGACCGTCACCGAAGGGATCTTGAATTCGAAGTTGGGGACCGGGTATTCTTGAAAGCATCTCCACGGAAAGGATATGCTCGTATCGGGCGAGGAGGAAAGCTTAATCCTCGTTATTTAGGTCCTTTCGAGATTCTTGAAAGGATTGGTGAAGTAGCTTACCGATTAGACCTACCACCGAGTCTCACGGGGATTCATAACGTATTTCACGTTTCTCAACTAAGGAAATACTATCCCGATGAAACCGAGATCATACCGGTTGAAGAAGTGGAATTGGAACCGAATTTGACATTCGTGCAACGACCGGTTAGAATCTTGGATACGAAGTTTAAGGAACTACGGAACCGGAGAATTCCTATGGTTAAGGTTCTTTGGAGAAGTGATGAAACCGAGGAAGCTACTTGGGAAACCGAAGAAAAGATGAAACGGTTTCATCCGGAATTGTTCTCTTCCGATCAGTGAATCTGGGGACCAGATTCTTCTAAGGGGGGAGGATTGTAACGCCCCATATTTTCGGATTTCGGGCAAGCACGCCACGTGTGTGTTTTGATGATTTTATATTAATTATTTAATTCTTGCATTCATTATTTAAATTTGACATGATCATTTTATAAAATTGCATTTTCTTAATTCATGCAAATTATTTTATTTCACGATTTAATTGTTGGAAATGACTAAGTGATTTTATGGCATTATTTGATCAATTCTTGAAACTTTGTACATAATTGCACATGAGGGTTTGGGACTTTAATTATTTGCAATCTCTAACTTGTACTGGATTGCACAACTAAGAAAATGGGAGGATCTAATTGCAATTAAGGGTCATGACTCAAAAGTTGGAATAAAATCTAGCACTTATATGTTTAATTAATTCTTATTAGAGGAGATACACATTTTCTTCAATTTGCTTCCCATTTCCATCGATCAACATAGCAAGAAAGGAAGAAGAAGGAGATTTTTATACTTCAAGCTTTTTTTTGTTGGATTGATCATTGAAATTGAAGCTTCATCATTTCCATTCAAGCATCTCATCTCATTTCTTCCATTACAAGGTGATCATGAGCTTATTTGATTATTTCTTTGAAAGATATGTTAGCTAGGGTTGTGATATAAATTGGGTGAATTGTGTTTTAGTTGTTGGAGGTGTGAATACTTGATCCTAGCTTGAATTTGATGCATAAATATTGAGGGTTATGGACTTGTAGCATAAGTTGATAAATTGAGTTCATATGTGTGATTCTTGATGATTAATGAGTTATGGACATGAATATGTGGAACTTTAGTGAGTATTGAACTTGTATATATATATATGTTGCATGAATTATGGCATTTGGATTGATTAGAATTGGAATTGGTTGATTGTTTGTTGTGGTTCGATTTTTGCTCTGTTTTTCTGCCTCTTCTCCCCTGTTCCAATTGATCTGGTTTTTCTACTGTAGTAAGTATTTGAAGTGTAGAGCACTCTCTTTTTTACGGTTCGTCAATATCTATTTTCGTTTGTGAGTTATGCCCGTTTTAATTTGGTGCCGCCAAACTGTCGTGAATCTGTGTTAACCCAATTTAAAATTGAATTGTGGCTTGTTGAGTTGGAGTTTTTCAAAGCTGTTTTATGGGGATAATCTTGATATATTATAGATGTTCTCTGCAAAAATTGGTGTCAATCCGAATTGATTTGAACCCCGAGAAAAATAGCAACATTCTCTGCTGTCCCCTGTTTTCATATTTCGGTTTTGGCTTGATCAGAGAGACTAAATGATGGAAGTTTTTAAAACTGTTTTACTGGTGTATTTCTGGGTATGTTGTAGATATTTCCACCAATTTTTAGATCGTTTCGACTTCGTTTGATAAGGGAACGACGATCATCTTTCACTAATAGCGCTGCAGGAAATTTTCTACTTTGTGTCATATTCAAACAAAATCTGGTATTTACTCGGGGTGAACTAGAATTTGAGCCTTACGTCATTGTAAAGATATGGTTGTCTAGTTTTCTAGGAATTTTGCGGTTCGTTAAAATTCATTCTGATGAAGGAGTTATGCTTATTTGAATACAACGTGCGCATGTTGAAAATTTTCTGCATTAGTACCTACAAATTTCACATTTTGCTCCAATGCCTTAATTGATCCCAAATTGCTATTATATGATACATTTCATGCAAAAACAAGATTATTTTGTGTCGTATTCATGATTCCACATCGTCTCGTTGCATTTTGTCGTTCGTCTTAATTGGTTCATACGAGTTGTGTCTCACTTGCACTTGTCATTGTTTGCACAGACCAGCTTCCTGGTGACGAGGGGCCGGCACCTTAGGCGGTTTTCTCGATTGGTTTTGTCTGTACAGGTGAGGTTTAATTTCTAGTTATATAGAACCATATGACCCTTATATGGATTTTAAGTCAAAACGTATACGTATATCTATAGCTTTCCTCAAATGTTAATTGATTTTCACTGAACGACTGTATTGTATTGAACCGACTGTTTTGGCGAGTATATTGATTGCACTGTGGGCCCGAGGGTAGTAGCTTGAGCCAACCGGGAAAGCATGGGCTGACGGGTAACTCCGGCTCTATCCTCACCATTTGGGATGACCCCTGAAGTCACTAGGAGATTAGTGGTGGAAGGAGTTCCGGGCTTTGGGTTTCATGCGCCCTCTGCTCACACTGATTGGATGGTTGAGTCTAGCTAACTCACCATCACCCCGGAGGAAGAAGGATGGACTGAAACTGTTATGTGTGCACTGTAATTGATTGCATGATCACCTATATAATTGATAACTTAATCATTGTACACTGTCGGAGTAAGGTTGGAGAATTGCCCTCACTCGTCGGGCCACTGATTGACTGAATGTAATTGATTGATTGTTAAACTTGTTAGTCATAATCTCGGGCGATGTTATCTTTTTATTGAACTTATATTGTGGTTTTCATAACTCATTACCCGAGGTTAGGACTTGTGTGTTAAATGCGCTTATATGTATATACCCCTCGCTCAGTCTTCTTAGACTGACACCTCACTTTTTTCAGGTTTTGCTAAGGGAGTGCTAGGCGGGAAACTGTGTCGTCCGGAGTCGTAGTTTCGGGTCTAGCACCTATGTTTATCTTTACACACTTTTGTACCACTTATGTTCATCACTATTTTGTCATGTATATATGGGAGATGATATTGTATTGATATGACGGATTGATTTTGAAACTTATGCTTCCGCTTATATATATCTTTCTACATTGTTCTAAGTGGTTAAGGGTTAGTCCCGCCTAGCTCGGTTAGTTTTTTTTATTATCTCCGTTCGCTATAACTTTGTTTCATATATGGATTGTCCGTTTCATACGTGGATCGAGGCTATAGTGCAAGGGATGGGACACCTCGCGTTTCGGGTGTTACATCCTAAGGTGGTATCAGAGCCCGGTTGCAAAACCGGGTTTCCTGTGTCGAGTCTTGTGAGTCTAGGTCGCACGGCATAGGAATTACTTTACAACTTGAGAGTCTTGCATTGATACTTGAATTGTTTGAGCCTATTTGAATTATTTGAGTTCTTGAATTATGTGTTTACTTGTAACTTGAGCTTTAATTGCACACATTTGCACTTATTGATGGAGCATGCATGCTAGTGTCTTGAATTTCAGGATGGCTCGCGATAGACACCACCGCCATCGATCACCGAGACACCACCGCCATCATCACCGTGATCGTACTCCTTCACCTCCACCTCCAGCTCAGCCACAAGACTTAGTGGCTTTTATGGTTCAGCTCATCGATCAGAGGGTCAGAGATTATGTCCCTCCAACTCCTCCAGCCCCTCCAGCTCCACCTGTGCCACCGGGAGCTCAGATTTCAGCAACGATGTTCAGGCGGAACAATGGTTAAAGGAAGTGGAAAGAGTTTGGGAGTTGATTCCTTGCAGCTCTACCGAGAAGGCCCGTTGCACTATTTCTTTGATCCAGGGCGAGGCCTATTCTTGGTGGGAGAGCACGAGGATTATTCTGACTACTGCAGGAGAGAAAGTAAACTGGGAGGTTTTTACCCGGGAGTTCAAGAACAAGTTCATTCCTCCGTCTTCTCGCACCCGCAGATTGAAGGAATTCACCGAACTGAAGTAAGGGGATAAGGCTATTTCGGAGTATCTCTCCGAGTTTGAGAGGTTATCTCGCTATGCACCCAATATAGCGAATGATTAATTCCACAAGTCTATGCAGTTCATGCAAGGACTTAACCGGGATATGCAAAATGCCCTCGAAGCGGTGGATACGAGCACTTGGCTCAAGGCTACGAGGAAGGCTCTAAAGGTCGAGGATTCGGTGATTGCACGTCGACCTACTTTTCGGTCAGGTCCGGGTTCAGGTTCCGGATCGGGTTCTAGGGGTTCAGGCTCGGGTTTCAATCCGGGCAAGAGGCCGATGGTTTATTCTACACCACCACCTAGGGCTCAGTGGAAGAAGTCCCGACCCGCGGGACCGGTTCAGAAGGCTCCACCTGTACCTGCTTTGCCACCGCCACCTGAGAAGCCAGGATGTAGATACTGTGGAGGTCCCAACCACACGTACGACAATTGTAGGAGGCGTTTAGGGCTTTGTCTGATTTGTGGGGCCGCTGATCATCGAGTGGATACATGTCCGGATCGCCGGGTACCGCCTGTAGGGGGCCAGAGACCGATGATTAGGGCACGTGCTTATGCCCTAGACGGAGAGGAGCAGGATGCAGAGGTCGACCCAACCGCTGTTGTTGAAGGTACAATTTGCATTCATACCACGAACATACATACTTTATTTGATCCGGGAGCTACTCACTCCTTTATTTCGAGTACGTGCGCTTTTATTTTATCTTTGCCTGTTGTGTGCACTACTTCTTGCTATGTGGTTAGTTCTCCTTTCGGTAGTAGTCTCGAGACAGATCGGGTTTTCAGAGATGTGCTGGTGATCATCGAGGACAGAGTGTTTTTGACAGATTTCATAGAGATGCCGATGACTCGTTACGGGGCTATTCTGGGTATGGATTGGTTATTCCGGTATAGTGCTACTGTTGATTGTCGGGCGAAGAGGATTCAGTTGGGTTCAGAAATTTCAGTGGGTCGGAGTTCGAAGATCGTTCCTTTACTTTCTTTCTTAGAAGCTCAGAGATTGGTTTGGGACGGGGCTACGGGTTTCATAGCCTATATTCTCAACCGTCCGAAGGATCAGACAAAGTTGGAAGAAACGGAAGTAGTGAAGGAATTTCCCGAGGTTTTCCCCGAGAGGTTGGATTCTTTACCTCCGGAGCGGGAAATTGAGTTCGTAATTGATCTCTACCCGAATGCAGAGCCGTACTCCAAGACGCCGTATCGCATGGCTCCAGCCGAGTTAAAAGAGTTGAAAACTCAACTCGATGCATTATTAGAAGTTGGATACGTGAGACCGAGTTCTTCTCCCTGGGGTGCACCGGTCTTGTTTGTGAAGAAGAAAGACGGGACCTTGAGAATGTGCATTGATTACCGGGAGTTGAATCGGATGACAATCAAGAACAAGTATCCCCTCCCACATATTGAGGAGTTATTCGATATCCTTCAGGGATCAAAGGTGTACTCGAAGCTTGATTTACGCCAGGGATACTATCAGCTGCGAATCCGAGCAGAGGACATTCCAAAGACAGGATTCAACACTCGGTACGGGCATTATGAGTTCGTGGTGATGCCGTTCGGTTTAACTAACGCCCCTGCAGCTTTTATGGACATGATGCATCGGATATTCAGGCCTCTCTTGGATAAGTTCGTTGTGATTTTCATCGACGACATCCTGGTATTCTCTAAATCCGTTGAGGATCACGCGAGGCATCTCCAGTTGGTATTGCAAACTCTAAAAGAGCATCAGTTGTTTTCTAAATTCAGCAAGTGTGAGTTCTGGATCGACAGGGTTTCTTTCCTAGGACACATGATTTCGGGGAAGGGTTTGGAAGTAGATCCCTCGAAGATCGAATCGGTAATGAGTTGGGAGAAGCCGAAGAATGCCTCAGAGATTAGAAGTTTCTTGGGTTTGGCCGGTTATTACAGACGGTTTGTGAAGGATTTCTCGAAAATTGCGCTCCTTTAACCCGATTAACAAAGAAAGAGGTGAAGTACGAGTGGAACGAAGCTTGTGAGAAGAGCTTCAATCTCTTGAAGGAGAAGTTAGTTTCTGCTCCAGTGTTAGTCCTTCCCGAGGGCTCAGACGGGTACGCAGTCTATACGGATGCTTCAAAGGAAGGTTTGGGTGGTGTGTTGACTCAGAACGGGAAGGTGATAGCTTATGCCTCCCAAAAGTTAAAGGAGCACGAAAAGAATTACCCAGCACACGACATTGAGCTCGCTGCCGTGGTCTTTGCACTAGGAAAGTGGAGACACTACTTATATGGGGTTTCTTTTAAGATTTTCACCGACCACAAAAGCCTCCAGTATTTGTTCACTCAGAAGGATCTGAATATGAGGCAAAGACATTGGATGGAACGGTTAGAGGATTATGATTGTACTATTAAATACCATCCCGGCAAAGCTAACGTGGTCGCCGATGCACTTAGTAGCAAGGCTAGTGTATCGAGTTTGGAAGTGGGAGTAAGGAGTAGAATCGAGCCAATTGTGATCAAAGCTCGAGTTTCTAACATTACTATCCAGCCGGATTTGAAATATCGGTTGTTCGAGGTTCAGACAAAGGATCCGGAAGTTCAAAAGTTGGTAACCAAAGCAAAGGAGGATTCAGAATGTCCATTCGGGTTTGATGAAACCGGACTTCTTCGTTTCAAGAACCGCGTGGTCGTACCCGAAGAGTTGAAACGGGTATTGCTCGAAGAAGCTCACAAGTCCGCATATTCGGTCCACCCAGGAGGAAACAAGATGTATAAAGATTTAAGGCAATACTATTGGTGGCGGGGATTGAAGAAAGACGTCGCCGAGTATGTGAGACACTGTATGAATTGTCAGCAAGTGAAAGCCGAGCATCAAAAACCCGGAGGTCTTCTACAGCCGTTACCTATCCCCGAGTGGAAGTGGGAACAGGTGACGATGGATTTTGTAACTGGGTTGCCTAAAGTGAAAGGTGGATTTGACGGCATTTGGGTAATCGTGGACCGTTTAACTAAGTCTGCACATTTTCTGCTGGTTCGGATGTCTTTCAAGATTCGTAAGTTAGCCGAGATTTATAACCGGGAGATTGTTAGACTTCACGGGATTCCAGTGAGTATCGTTTCGGATAGGGATCCGAGGTTCACTTCCAAGTTGTGGCAGGAATTACAAGGGATGTTGGGAATGAAGCTTAATTTTAGAACTTCATTTCATCCTCAAACCGATGGTCAGTCCGAGAGGTTGATAAGGTATTTGGAAGATCTACTTCGGGCTTGTTCCTTGGATTTTCAGACTTCGTGGCATGAGCAACTACCTCTTATTGAATTCGCCTACAATAACAGTTTTCAAGCCTCGATTGGGATGGCTCCTTACGAGCTACTCTACGGTCGGAAATGCCGTTCTCCGTTGTTCTTCGACCTTGAGGAGTGGAAGTGGACTAAACAAGAAGGCGTGAAGAAGGATGAGAAATTGGAAAAACCTTCTAAACCCGTTCGGGAAATGATTGAGAAAGTTCAACAAATTGAACAACGGATGAAATCAGCTCAAGATAGACAAAAGAGCTACGCCGACCGTCGCCAAAGGGATCTTGAATTCGAAGTTGGGGACCGGGTATTCTTGAAAGCATCTCCACGGAAAGGATTTGCTCGTATCGGGCGAGGAGGAAAGCTTAATCCTCGTTATTTAGGTCCTTTCGAGATTCTTGAAAGGATTGGTGAAGTAGCTTACCGATTAGACCTACCACCGAGTCTCACGGGGATTCATAACGTATTTCACGTTTCTCAACTAAGGAAATACTATCCCGATGAAACCGAGATCATACCGGTTGAAGAAGTGGAATTGGAACCGAATTTGACATTCGTGCAACGACCGGTTAGAATCTTGGATACGAAGTTTAAGGAACTACGGAACCGGAGAATTCCTATGGTTAAGGTTCTCTGGAGAAGTGATCAAACCGAGGAAGCTAATTGGGAAACCGAAGACAAGATGAAACGGTTTCATCCGGAATTGTTCTCTCCCAATCAGTGAATCTGGGGACCAGATTCTTCTAAGGGGGGAGGATTGTAACGCCCCATATTTCCGGATTTCGGGTAAGCACGCCACGTGTGTGTTTTGATGATTTTATATTAATTATTTAATTCTTGCATTCATTATTTAAATTTGACATGATCATTTTATAAAATTGCATTTTCTTAATTCATGCAAATTATTTTATTTCACGATTTAATTGTTGGAAATGACTAAGGGATTTTATGGCATTATTTGATCAATTCTTGAAACTTTGTACATAATTGCACATGAGGGTTTGGGACTTTAATTATTTGCAATCTCTAACTTGTACTGGATTGCACAACTAAGAAAATTGGAGGATCTAATTGCAATTAAGGGTCATGACTCAAAAGTTGGAATAAAATCTAGCACTTATATGTTTAATTAATTCTTATTAGAGGAGATACACATTTTCTTCCATTTGCTTCCCATTTCCATCGATCAACATAGCAAGAAAGGAAGAAGAAGGAGATTTTTATACTTCAAGCTTTTTTTTATTGGATTGATCATTGAAATTGAAGCTTCATCATTTCCATTCAAGCATCTCATCTCATTTCTTCCATTACAAGGTGATCATGAGCTTATTTGATTATTTCTTTGAAAGATATGTTAGCTAGGGTTGTGATATAAATTGGGTGAATTGTGTTTTAGTTGTTGGAGGTGTGAATACTTGATCCTAGCTTGAATTTGATGCATAAATATTGAGGGTTATGGACTTGTAGCATAAGTTGATAAATTGAGCTCATATGTGTGATTCTTGATGATTAATGAGTTATGGACATGAATATGTGGAACTTTAGTGAGTATTGAACTTGTATATATATATGTTGCATGAATTATGACATTTGGATTGATTAGAATTGGAATTGGTTGATTGTTTGTTGTGGTTCGAATTTTGCTCTGTTTTTCTGCCTCTGCTCCCCTGTTCCAATTGCTCTGGTTTTTCTACTGTAGTAAGTATTTGAAGTGTAGAGCACTCTCCTTTTTACGGTTCGTCAATATCTATTTTCGTTAGTGAGTTATGCCCGTTTTAATTTGGTGCCGCCAAACTGTCGCGAATCTGCGTTAACCCAATTTAAAATCGAATTGTGGCTTGTTGAGTTGGAGTTTTTCAAAGCTGTTTTATGGGGATAATCTTGATATATTATAGATGTTCTCTGCAAAAATTGGTGTCAATCAGAATTGATTTGAACCCCGAGAAAAATAGCAACATTCTCTGCTGTCCCCTGTTTTCATATTTCGGTTTTGGCTTGATCAGAGAGACTAAATGATGGAAGTTTTTAAAACTGTTTTACTGGTGTATTTCTGGGTATGTTGTAGATATTTCCACCGATTTTTAGATCGTTTCGACTTCGTTTGATAAGGGAACGACGATCATCTTTCACTAATAGCGCTGCAGGAAATTTTCTACTTTGTGTCATATTCAAACAAAATCTGGTATTTACTCGGGGTGAACTAGAATTTGAGCCTTACGTCATTGTAAAGATATGGTTGTCTAGTTTTCTAGGAATTTTGCGGTTCGTTAAAATTCATTCTGATGAAGGAGTTATGCTTATTTGAATACAACGTGCGCATGTTGAAAATTTTCTTCATTAGTACCTACAAATTTCACATTTTGCTCCAATGCCTTAATTGATCCCAAATTGCTATTATATGATACATTTCATGCAAAAACAAGATTATTTTGTGTCGTATTCATGATTCCACATCCTCTCGTTGCATTTTGCCGTTCATCTTAATTGGTTCATACGAGTCGTGTCTCACTTGCACTTGTCATTGTTTGCACAGACCAGCTTCCTGGTGACGAGGGGCCGGCACCTTAGGCGGTTTTCTCGATTGGTTTTGTCTGTACAGGTGAGGTTTAATTTCTATTTATATAGAACCATATGACCCTTATATGGATTTTAAGTCAAAACGTATACGTATATCTATAGCTTTCCACAAATGTTAATTGATTTTCACTGAACGACTGTATTGTACTGAACCGACTGTTTTGGCGAGTATATTGATTGCACTGTGGGCCCGAGGGTAGTAGCTTGAGCCAACCGGGAAAGCATGTGCTGACGGGTAACTCCGGCTCTATCCTCACCATTTGGAATGACCCCTGAAGCCACTAGGAGATTAGTGGTGGAAGGAGTTCCGGGCTTTGGGTTTCATGCACCCTCTGCTCACACTGATTGGATGGTTGAGTCTAGCTAATTCACCATCACCCCGGAGGAAGAAGGATGGACTGAAACTGTTACGTGTACGCTGTAATTGATTGCATGATCACCTATATAATTGATAACTTAATCATTGTACACTATCGGAGTAAGGTTGGAGAATTGCCCTCACTCGCCGGGCCACTGATTGACTGAAATGTAATTGATTGATTGTTAAACTTGTTAGTCATAATCTCGGGCGATGTTATCTTTTTATTGAACTTATATTGTGGTTTTCATAACGCATTACCCGAGGTTAGGACTTGTGTGTTAAATGCGCTTATATGTATATACCCCTCGCTCAGTCTTCTTAGACTGACACCTCACTTTTTTCAGGTTTTGCTAAGGGAGTGCTAGGCGGGAAACTGTGTCGTCCGGAGTCGTAGTTTCGGGTCTAGCACCTATGTTTGTCTTTACACACTTTTGTACCACTTATGTTCATCACTATTTTGTCATGTGTATATGGGAGATGATATTGTATTGATATGACGGATTGATTTTGAAACTTATGCTTCCGCTTATATATATCTTTTTGTATTGTTCTAAGTGGTTAAGGGTTAGTCCCGCCTAGCTCGGTTAGTTTTTTTTATTGTCTCCGTTCGCTATAGCTTTGGTTCATATATGGATTATCCGTTTCATACGTGGATCGAGGCTATAGTGCGGGGGATGGGACACCTCGCATTTCGGGTGTTACAGACGGTGATCCCATGTGCTAGTTCTACTATGTTTACGTCGAAACGGATCTCGTCAGGAGTTTTGACGAGAAAATGCTAGTCGGGCTTTTGGGGACTCATGAACCCCTCTAGCCATTATGTATGAGGTGGTCGGGTCTTGCTAACCCGTCGACCACCCGGAGGAAGAAGGTTGGAACTTATTTTATGATTATGATTATGTTATGGTTGATAGGCACCGTGCGGGAAGGCCGGGACACGGATTGCCCAAACTAATATGTCTAGGATATGATATATGATCTGTGTGTAATATGATATATTGCATGACCACCTATTTAATGTATTAATGATATTTGTCGTACACAGTCGGAGTTTGGTTGGAGATTGTGCACGCTCACTCGCCGAGCCTATTTGATTATGTATGATTTATGAACTTAATGAATTTAATATGAATTAGTCGTAAAGTCCAAGCATTGCTGAGTTATTCTCTTGCCCTTTTGGGAACTAACTTTAAATAAAACCTTGCTCGGGATTTATGACTTGCATGCGCATGTTTTTATATATATTTATCGCTCCTGCTCGCTCAGTCTTCTAGAGACTGACCCTCCCCCTTCTTTTCCACTTTTTAGTTCTTGCAGGTTTGAGCTAGGCGGCTTTGAGTCGGGTCTGTTGAGTCTGTGTCGATCTGTTTGATTGATTATACACCTTATTTTGATTTGTGAAGGAAACTATGTATATGATATGTATATATTATGCAGGTTGGTACTCATGATTTGGATGTATGAATTTCGGGACAGGTTAGGACAGGTGCTCGGTTTAGTTGAACCCGTTTTGATTATATGTTTGATCGGGACAGGTTTCTAGGACAGTTGAACCCGTTTAGTTGATGTTGAGTTATTTTTTTGAAATATATGAATTATGATTGCTGATTAAAGTTTTTGAGATTCGTAGTTTGTTTCGCTTCCGCATTCAGGTTTTGCATAATTGCACTTGTATAGGGTTTAGGTACCGCCTAGCTTAGGTTGGTTTTTTTGGTATGTCACCCGTTCGCTGTGGCTTGGTACGTGTGCGGACTCTCCATTTCGTACACGTGTCGGGTCACAGTGCAGGGGGTGTGGTGCCCCACCGTTTGGGGTGCTACATGTGATGGCCCGTTATTATGAATACGTGATTATATGATTTATTTATCATTAATTGAAATTCTTGATGATTTGAAATTATTTGAATTTGAGTGATATGAATTCTTGAACGAATTGCGCTTGCATGACTCGTTTGCTTGTCGTTTCTATGTGAAATGAATTAAAAATTATGTGGAAATTTTATATGTCAGAGATATGTCTGTTATGAACATGTATATATGCTCGTTTTACATTTCCGGATTCGTTCGATTGCGTTTTAAATTTATTTGGTATGATTGGAACCAAGCCGGGGGCTAATAAGCACTTAGCGCACCTTTGGTTCCGTATGTGATATCTTGAGCTCGGGAACTTGGAATCGAGTTCCGTCAACTTTGTTTAACTCGTATCGACAATTCGGGTTTAATGAACTTAGATATTTTTCCAAAATTATTCGAACCTCCGAAATTTAACCGAAAATCGAACCGGACGCCAAAACTGCAACCTTTTACTAAAAGAGCCATAACTTCTTCAAACCATGACCAAATTAACCATGGTTGGATTCCTTCTAACCCTAAATCAACCCTATAACACCCCCTACTCAGACCTAACCGAACCAAACATCATACTTAGAGAAATTTCAGCAAATTTCCCCTGCTCTCCAGTCCTTCCCGTCACTTTGTCACCTTTGGAGATTCAAAGCTCAAATATCTTCCAACCTCCATCCAATCCACAAGGTGAGTTTAGGGTGATGATATACATTCATTAGGGGTCATTTTGAACTATGCATCCGCAATTTTAAGCATGCTTTCATGGAGATATGAAGATGTTGATGAATAGTTAGGTTCTATGTCATTTTGTTGATCTTATGCATTCCTTGGGAGTTTTGGTTGATTTAAAGCATCAAAATAATTGTCTTAACTTCCTCTTGTCATAAATGGTCATGAATTTTGTGGTAGTTGAAGGATTGGTGAGTTGCCATTAATGAATATTTGAAGAAATTGTATGAAATGATCACATATGCCTTCATATCACATTTGATCACTTTGGGGGGTCATGTTTAAGTGTTGTTTTGGAGTTTTTTTATTGCATATTTGTTATCATATCAAAGCTGGTCATGTTGGCCAAGGTTTGGCATGGAATATACTCTATTTTCGTGTATTTTTTCTGCTGGTATTGGGTGGTAGCTGCCGTGACCCATTTTAGTGCAAAAACGGTAGTGGCTGTGGCCTGTGAGTGTGCTTTTTACTTTGCTCTCATAGGTAGCGCCCGCGACCAGATTTAGTGCATTTTTAGTAGCGCCCACTACCCAATTTTGGCCAAGTTTCGAGTTGTTGAAAAATTGGAGGAAAAATTCGAATTTTTTAGGTAGCGGCCGCTACCATTTCATGAAGGAAATGGGTTGCGGCCGCGACCCCTTCATTTACTGCATGAAATTTCAATTTTCAAACGTTAAATGAATGGCTTCCTTGGCTCGTTTTTTGTTCATACACTTCATTAACATGTCATATAATGTGTTATTTTATGTGTTATGAAATTTTATGATTTTTCATGGAATATTTTACGAGTTATGCTTCAACGTGCCATTTCTCTCCAAGTATGTGCATGCATGGGTCTTTGCTCTTAAATTAAGCCCTAATTGTCTATGTATCTCTTGTCTCATGACTTGTATGAGATGTGTACGTGTTAAATTACATGTTATGAACATTATTTGAATTTCTTGGATTAATTTGATATACTATGTGGGATTTATGAACTTGATTGGATTCAAGCTTTTCTTGAAATGAATGGAATGATCTTTCACATGTCTTTAAGCTACTAATTGTGCACAAGAACATTTCCATGACATGATATCATATCTTATGCACTCATATCATATTCATTGTTTAGCCGTGCGTCTTATTTGGTGATTTGAGTCTCACTTCACCTTGTTTGTACAGATCCGGGTCCAGTTGAAAGTGAAGGCGAGCAGTGAAGCTCTTGCTCTTTTATTTTATCTCCAAAGGTGGGTTTCTCTTCTACATAGATAAATGACCTTATATACCTTCAATGTGCAAAGATTTCGGCCAAAATTACTATATATATATAGAGGCATTTTCAAGAGTCAATGATTTTAAACGTAAAGCCCTTTCTTTTATGAATCCTACCGAATGTTTTGGCGAGAATGAACAAATGATTGCACGAATGGGGGCCCTGGGACTTAGTACACGTGGCTAACCGGGGAAGCAAGGGCTGATGGGGATCCCGTGTGCTAGTTCCACCAAACTACGCTGATAACGGCTCTCGCTAGGAGGTTAGCGGGGAATGGGAATCGGGATTTTGGGGATTCATGTACCCCACTAGCCACAATGATTGAGGTGGCCAGGCCTTGCAAACCCATCCACCGCCCGGAGGAAGAAGGTGTAAATGTTCATGAATGTGCACAAAGAATTGTTATGCATGAAAAGATTGAATAAATGAATGTCTAATGATATACACAAGGTGTTGGTTGGAGATAATGCACGCCCACTCGCCGGGCCAACAATGACCTAATGTAATTTGATCGTTATAATCCCTTTTGATGATTTCTCTATTTCACCCACTTGGGAAATTGCTTCGAAGACCTCATTTGGGATTATAACTTGCATTTGAATGTTTAAATATCGCCTTATATTACACATATACCCTGTTTTATACCCACCAATCCCTTTTGGACTGAACCCGGATTGTTTTCAGTTATTTTGTGCAGGTGTAAGGGAGCTAGGCGGGAATTCGAGTCAAGTGTCTCGCATTTGGTCCTAGCTTTTGTATTTTCGGTTTTTACACTTGCATACTCATGTTATGGTTACTGTATATGAATTTATGATTTGGAGTGTACATGTTTAGCCGTGATGGCATGTGAATATTGTATATGATCTATTTTAGAGCTTGATGCTCGTTGTTCATGTTATATGATAATTATGCTTCCGCTTTATTGTTTTACCTCGTATTTTATAGTTTAAGGGTTAGTCCCGACTAGCATAGAGGGTGTGTTTGTCCCGTTCGCCATAATTTAGCTCGAGTATGGATTGTCCATTTCATATTCGGGTCGGGTCTCGGTGCGGGGGATGTGGTACCTCGCGCTCGGGCGCTACATAACCAATTGATAACCTAAGTATTGTACACTATCGGAGTAAAGGTTAGAGACTTGGCCTCACTCACCAGGCCACTGATTGACTAAAATTGAATTAATTGTTAAACTTTATAGTTGTAATCTTGGCGATGTTTATATTATTATTGAACTTATATTATCTCTTTTTATAAATCTTTACCCGAAGTTATGACTTGCATAATAATTATGCTTATATTTATTAAACCCCTCACTCAGTCTTCCATAGAGTGATGCCTCCACCTTTCAGTATTTTGCAGGTGCGTGCTAGGCAGGAATTCGAGTCTTTTGGAGTCTTTAATTTATGTCTCGCATAGTGCACCTTCATACTCTTGCTCCGTATGGAGTACTTATGACTTGGTTGTTATATTTTGGAGACTGTACATATTGTTATAAGTTGGAGATTGCATATTTTGATGTGGATAGTACTTGATCGTTGGTATATATTATACTTCCGCTTAAATTGTTATGCATTGGTTGGTTAGTTTGGGGTTAGTCCCGCTTAGCTATAATTTTTTTTTATTGTCTCCCATTCGTTATACGTTTTTGTAACGCCCCGTAATTTCACACGTGCAGGTAAGTGGTACGTGCGTATTTAAATTTAAGTTTGTGATTTTATATTTTATTTAATTGTTTAAATTCGTTTATAATTTGAATTAATTGTTTAAATATCATATGAATTCCAATGTGAGCTATGAATATATGAACGAAATTGAGATAATGTGAATTTCGTGAATTTGGTGTTAATTGAAATCTTTCATGTTATATGTGTGTGCCGAGGACTTGATTGTAATTTATTTGAAAGTTTTAGACTCAATTGAAAATTGAGATTAGGCTTAATTGCCACTTTTTGAGAGTTTAGGGACCTATTTGAATAATAGGCATCCCTGAACGGTTTTCGCGATAACTTGAGCTCCGGACCTCGAAAGCGAGATCCATCTTCGACGCTGAACTTATTCCGACGATTCCTATCCTTTAAACTTAACCTTAAACCTTTTCGATATCATTTGAACTTCCGACGATGAACCTTTCCGTAGCCTCGACATTATAACTTGTTTAGAGCCATTTTCTTAAACGAATCGGACTTGGATTGACTTGGCTCCTACCCGAATGGTTCTAGATATTAGAGTGTGCTTCCCAACTCTTCCCCATGCTTCCTTTTTGATCGATCAAAATCAGCCATCCCAAGAGCAAGGAAGAACTTCAAGAAAACCGTTCTTTTGATCGTCCATCAATTGAGCTCAAGATCAATTTTCATCCAATCTTCTTCCAAGGTAAGATATGTATTGTTTTCTCCTCATTCTCCTCTCTAATTTCTCCCGATTATATCTTGATTTGGGTTGGAGAATCATGTTTTATGAAGAAAAGCTTGAATATGAACAAAATGATATGAATTCTTGGTTCCATGAATTTCAATGGTTTAAAGTGAGAGTTGATGCATGGAAATTGTTGCTTGAAGCTTCTTTATCATTTGTATATACTTGAATTTCATATTGATTGATTATAGCATGAGTTGCCATTGAAGGAGCTTAAAGCTTCCATGGTTGAAAGCTTGGAATTTGGATGATCTTTTCCCAAATTTGAACATAAATTCTTGTGTTTCAGCTTGGGTTGCATGATTTGTATGAATTATATGGATTGAAATTATGTCTAAGTACAATATAAGAGCTTCTTTGTTGCTGCCCTGCTCCTCAAAGCTTTTCCCTCGCAGAAACAGAGCTTCTGCTCTGTTTTCTCTTTCAAAACGACTAGATGACAAGGCCGTGTTAGCTTTGAACTGAAAATGGACACGGCCGTGTTGGGCATTCGACTTGCGAGAAATACTTTCGGAAAACCGGACACAACCGTGTCCAATTCATTTGAAAACTCAACACGGCCGTGTCACATGTTCGACTTCTGAAAATTATTTTCCAAAATTCGGACACGGCCGTGTCCGTTTCCTTTACAAATGTAACAGCCTTTGAGAAACTCTTTAATGCTTATGTGATGGTTATTATTCGTAATTGTGATATATATGTAACGTGAATTAGTTAAGCTATGAACTATGATTGATTTATAACCATGGAAATTACATGAATGCAAGAGCGAAAGGTTAAGAGATTCTCGGAAGTGAATGAATACGGTTTTGCCGTATATTGAACGGAACTTGGGGAATTATATGTCTAATTGGATTCCATGAGATTCATGATTATATTTGGAGATGTTAGTACATTCCAAGCATTCCGTAACATGTTATGGCATAGCCGAGCGTCGAATGTGGTCATATTTGAGTCTCACACTACCTTTGTCACACTGATATTGATCCAGTGGTGGACGAGGCTGACCAGTGAGGTCTTTGTCGGGTTCTTTTATCTATCAGGTGGGTTTTTCTTGTATTAGTTAAAATATGACCCGATATACCTAATGTGCAAGATTTTGGCCAAAGATATATATATATATATATATATATATATATATATATATCGAGTTTTACAACGAATCAATGTTTTCAACGTAAAGCCTTTATTTTATAAATCCTACCAAAAGTTTTGGCGAGATTTGAATGTTCACAATGAATGGGGCCCCGGGACTTAGTGTATTTGGTGAACCGGGGAAGCATGGGCTGACGGGAATCCATATATACTAGTTTCATCAATTACGATAACCTGGACTTCACTACGAGATTAGTGGAAGAAAGGGAACCGAGCTTTTGGGGATTCATGTACCCCTCTAGCACCAATGAATGAGGGTTCGGGCCTTGCAAACCCGTCCCCTAATCGGAGGAAGAAGGAGTATATGAATGATCGAATGAATGATCAAATGAATGTGCACGAAATAATGTAATGCATGAACGAACGAATGAATGATTGATTAAAGAATTATACGAGGTGGTGGTTGGAGATAATGCACGCCCCCTCACTGGGCCACAAAGGTCCCAATGAATGAAATGAATTTTTATTATCCTATTCGTTGTATTTTACTTCCTGCTTGGGGAAATTATTCTAAAACCTCGAATAGGGATTATAACTTGCATGTATGTGTTTAAATTCTGCCATATTATGATATTCAGCCTGTTTTATACCCACCAGTCTGTCTAAGACTGAACCCGGAGTTGTTTCAGTTCTTTTGCAGGAAGGGATGCTAGGCGGGATACAAGTCTGGGAGAGTCTTGCATAATGTCTAGCATTTCTTTTGTATTACACGCATATGTTTATTACCTTGTGATCTTTTTGGATATTGTGTATGAATTTCGAGCGTACATGTATATGGTATTTGTATTGACCTTACCTGAACATAAATGTTGGTACCTAGAGCATATAGCTCAATATATGGAACATGAATTATTGCTTCCGCTGTTCTGTTACGTTGTGGTTGTTACTGGGGTTTAAGTTATAGGTTCGTCCCGCCTGGCTCAGCGAGTGTGTTTGTCCCCGTTCGCTATGATTTGGCACTTGTATGGAAATCCATTTCATATACGGTTCGGGTCATGGTGCGGGGGATGTGACGTCTCGCGCTCGGGCATTACATCCTTGAGTGGTATCAGAGCCAAGGGTTGCAAAACCCGAGCTCTTGTGTCGTGTTGAGTCAGTTAGGTTGTTCGGCTTTAAGAACTATTTGCTCAGTTGAAGTAATTGCATTTTCGTGTGATAATGTGCTTTGATTCGTGATTTTGTAATTGATTGAATTAATTGCATTGTCACGCATGGACTAAATTTGGCATGCATGTTAGCGTTTGATTGGACAGGATGCCTCTTAGAAGACACCTGGAGAGGTCTCTGGGACGTCATCATCATAGAGATTGTTTCCCTAATCCTCCACAACCGCCTATGAATATGGAGAATTTATGGAAGCGGTGTATAATTATGTGGAACATAGAAGAGCTCAAGGTCCTCCTCTACAACCACCAGCTGAGCAACAAGTACCTCCTCCTAATAATCCACGAGATCATCACGGGTTGTTTTTAAGTTATAATCTTCCAAGGTTTTCAGGTTCGGTTGATGATGCGATATCGGAAGGATGGCACACGAGGATTGAGAGAATTTATAATGTTCGTCAATTCTCGTCAGAGGAGAAAGCTCAATTTATAATTTTCCAGTTGGATGGAGAACCCTATGATTGGTGGGAACGCACACGAGAAAAGCTTCAAGTGGAAGGGGAGACCGTTAATTGGGGAGTTTTTGTAAGGGAATTCAGAGAAGCTTTTGTGCCTGAGGTCGTTCGGGAAAGAAAGGAACAAGAATTTATGGATTTAAGGCAGGGAACTCGGACGGTGACTCAGTATCTTTCTCTTTTCAATAGGCTTGGTAAGTATGCACCTCACATCACACGGGATGAAAAGAGAAAGGCGAAAAAGTTTATTGCTGGATTGAGACAGGATCTTCGACATGGGCATGCAGGTCATAACTTCGAATCTTTTGCTGATATCGTGCAACGGGCTTTAACACAAGAAGAAGAATACAAGAAAAAGGATCCCATTCCTCGAATGCAAATGGGGCAGGGATCTGGATTTGGAAAAGGGAAAAGGCCTATGGTATCCCCCTCTCAGCCATTTCAAGGACATAATAAAAAGTTTCGAGCAGCGGGAACTGCATCATCGAAGCCACCAGCACATCCAGCTCCTTCTGATCCACGAAAGGATAGGCCACCATGTTTGTATTGCGGAGGTCCTACTCATTCATACAACAATTGCAGAAAAAGGTTTGGTCAGTGTTTGATATGCGGGAAGGTAACACACATGGCCAACACTTGTTTAGATAATACTCCAGGCTATCAAGCGGGAGCTCCAAGGCCAATGATACCAGCTCGTGTGTATGCCCTTGCGGGCGAAGAGCAGGATGTGGAAACCAATCCTAATGCCATGGTAGAAGGTACGATATGCATCCATAACACGAACATACAAGCATTATTTGACCCTGGAGCTACTCATTCTTTTATTTCTTGCAAATTAGTTGATACTCTGTGTTTGCCTGTTACGTGTTTAAATGCTTATTATGTGGTGAGTTCACCGTTGGGTGGAAGTCTTGAGACAGATCAGCTGGTCAGAGACTGTGTGATTGGGTTTGAAGGCAGAGAGTATCAGGCAGATTTGGTGGTAATGCCGATGAACAGATATGGGGTTATTCTGGGAATGGATTGGTTATTTCGGTACCACGCCACGGTTGATTGTTTTACCAAGACGGTTAAGTTGGGAGAAGAAGTGATGGTGGAGAAAGAATCAAAGACTGCTCTTCTTTTATCGTTCACTGAAGCTCATAAATTGATAAGGAACGGAGCTATGGGATATATTGCCTATATCTTGAATAAGCCGAAAGATCAGGCGAAGCTTGAAGAAACCGAGGTAGTACAGGAATATCTTGAGGTATTTCCAGAAGTTTTGGATTCTCTAGCTCCGGATCGAGAAATTGAGTTTGTAATAGATTTGTATCCGGGATCTAAACCTTATTCTAAGACTCCTTACCGGATGGCACCGGCAGAGTTACAGTGTAACGCCCCAATTTTCAATTATGCAATATGTGAATTAATTTCCAAATATGACTTAATTGTTTAATTGCATAATTGTCCTTAAGTGGTCATTTTATTAATTTGAGGACCTATTTGCATGGAATAGTTATGGACTTAATTGATCAATTTCCATGGGATTGAACTTGATTGCATGACTTTTGTTTTGGGAGGATTAAATTGCAATTAGAGCTTAGTTATATAATATCTACCTTATATTATTTGATTCCATCCAAACATATACACACATGATCCTTCCCTTCTTTCCCTTATCTCGTTCAAAACCGAGCAAGAAGAAAGAAGAGGATTCATCTTTTGAAGCTTGGACTCAAGGGATAATTGCATAAATTGAAGCATCATCATCATCACAACATCATCTCTTTTCCTTCTTTTTATTCATTCAAGGTATGAGCTTTAGTTGGGGAAATACATGAATATATATGAGAGCTAGGGTTGTGTGTTGAGCTTGGCAATTTATGTTTGAGTTGTGGAAAGCATGATTACATGGTTCTAGCTATGATTTGATGCATATATTGTGAAGGTTATAAGCTTGGAGCATGAGTTCGTTGTGGGTTTGATCTTGATGATTCTTGATGATTAAGCATGGATTTAAGTGTTTAAATGAGTTATTATTGAACTATAAGTATGCAAGCATGTTTATTTCATGAATTATGTGCATTTGGAGTTTGGTATATGATCATTTGTGCATCTTTGGCTTTGGTTCGTTCTCCCCTGTAACTGCTCTGTTTCTGTAATGTCCAGAAACTGGGAACAGTCGTTCCCGTCTTGGTGCATTTTGGGAACGGGCGTTCCCAGGCTTCTGAGTGTGTTAGGCCAGCGAGAGTGGGAACGGCCGTTCCCACTTTGGCCTATTTGCCGGAAGGGCCGTTCCCAGCCAAAGCGTGATTTAAATTTTATAAAACGTTGGCGCGTTTCTGAAGGGCCTTGGGAACGGCCCTTCCCATTTTCAAAGGGAAGCCGGAACGGCCGTTCCCGCATGCCTGATAGAACAAAATATTTTGTATAAAATTGTATTTTTAGCACCTCGTTCCGGCAACTTCTTTGACCCCGATTTGATATTATATGATCTAAAATGAAGTGAAACAAGATGTTTTCATGTCACATTGTATTTTGCTCATCGTCTCGTTGCATTTCGCCGTTCGTCATATTTGGTGCATTTTGAGTCATGTCTTATGTACACTTGTCTTTGTTGCACAGACCGGCACGCCAGTGATGTGCAGTGGGCTTCTTAGGCTGTGCCTTTCTCTTTGTTTTGTCGGTACAGGTGAGGTTTAATTGCTAGATATCTAGAACCGTTACAACCCTATGTGATGTTTTAAGCCAAAAGGTATATATATCTATAGTTTTCCAAACTCTATTGAATTGCAACTGATTTACCGAATTGTATTATATTGATTGACCGTGTTTTGGGCGAGTATATTGTACCGTGCACTGTGGGCCCGAGAGTGAGTGTTTGAGCCAACCGTGAAAGCATGGGCTGACGGGTAACTCTTACACTCCTCTCAACCGTAGGGATGAACCCTAAATCCACCAGGAGGTTTGGTGGAGGAAGGAGTCCCGTGCGTGGGAGTCATGTTCCCGACGTACACCGTGTTTACCGTGGATGGATCGGGCCTTGCAAACCCACCATCATTGGAGGAAGAAGGAGTTATTGAAACTGCTACGTGTGCACTGTAATTGATTGCGTGACCACTTAATTAATTAATGAAAAGTATCGTGATTGTACACTGTCGGAGTAAGGTTGGAGAATGCCCTCACTCGCCGGGCCACTGATTGATTGATTGATTGAAATGATTGATTGTTAAATCTGATAATTGTAATCTCGGGCGAGCTTTGTATTGTTATTGAACTTATATTGTTTTCGTTTATAAAACCTTACCCGAGGTTATGATTTGCATGTTATCTACGCTTATATTTATTATGCCCCTCGCTCAGTCTTGTGGAGACTGACACCTCACCTTTCAGTTTTGCAGGTTGTGTGCTAGGCGGGATTGGCGTCGAGTCCAGTCTTTCTTTTCGGGTCTAGCACGTGTCCATTCTACCTTATTGTATATGTATTGTTATCTTCGGTTGTATTTAATGTAATGTATGTGAGAGATGATAATGTATTGATAGGAGATTAGAAATGGTTTGCTTGTTAAAGACTTGTTATTAACGCACTTCAGTTTATCTCCTGTTGTGATAATTGGTTTGGGGTTAGTCCCGCGTAGCTAGTTAGTCTTTATTTTCTTGTCACCCGTTCGCTATGGCTCAGTTCATGTATGGATTGACCGTTTCATATGTGGACTGAGCTATAGTGCGGGGGATGTGGCACCTTTGCGCTTCGGGTGTTACATACAGGAGTTAAAAGTTTAGTTGGAAGATCTTCTTAAGAATGGTTATATTCGGCCGAGTTTATCACCGTGGGGCGCACCAGTTCTCTTTGTTAAGAAGAAGGATGGAACTCTGAGGATGTGTATTGACTACCGGGAGTTGAATCGGATGACTGTAAAGAATAAATATCCATTGCCTTCTATAGAAGATTTGTTTGATATGTTACAAGGGTCCAGGGTGTATTCCAAGCTTGATCTAAGACAGGGATATTATCAGTTGAAGATTAAGGAGGAAGATATTCCTAAGACAGGATTTAATACCCGGTACGAACATTATGAGTTCGTGGTGATGCCATTTGGGTTAACTAACGCCTCGGCAGCTTTTATGGATATGATGCATCGAATTTTCCGTCCTTATCTTGATAAGTTTGTTGTGATCTTCATTGATGATATCTTGGTATATTCGAGGTCGAAAGAGGATCATGCTCGGCATCTTAAGCTGGTGTTGGAGACTTTGCGGGAGAATCGGCTTTATGCAAAGTTCAGTAAATGTGAATTCTGGATTGACAGGGTAAGTTTCTTGGGTCACATCATTTTAAGTAAAGGATTGGAAGTAGATCCTTCGAAGGTAGAGGCAGTTTTACATTTGCAGAATCCTAAGAATGCCTCTGAAGTTCGAAGTTTCTTGGGTTTAGCTGGTTATTATCGAAGAATTGTTAAGGATTTCTCTAAGATTGCGGCCCCATTGACCCGATTAACCAAGAAAGAGGTTCAGTTTAAATGGGATGACAAGTGTGAAGCTAGTTTTCAGCTCTTGAAAGATAAGTTAATTTCTGCAACGATATTAGGCCTTCCGAAAGGTATTGAAGGATTTATGGGGTATACTGATGCTTCCCATGAAGGCTTGGGTTGTGTTTTGATGCAGAATGGGAGAGTAATTGCTTATGCCTCTAGGAAATTGAAAGAGCATGAGAAGAATTATCCCAGTCATGACCTTGAACTTGCAGCGGTGATTTTTGCCTTAGGGAAGTGGAGACATTATCTGTATGGAACTTCTTTTGGGATTTTCACCGATCATAAGAGCCTTCAGTATTTATTTTCTCAGAAGGAGTTGAATAGAAGGCAGCACCGATGGACGGAGACTCTCGAGGATTATGATTGTGTGATTAAGTATCACCCTGGTAAGGCTAACGTGGTCACGGATGCATTAAGCAGGAAAGCTAGTGTATCTAATTTCAAGGTAAATATTGGACAACCAGTGGAATTGGTTAAGATAAAGGCTCGTATTGGTAACATCTCAGTACGGCCAGAGTTAAGGCAACAGATATTTGAGGCACAAAGGATAGATACTGAGATTCAGAAATTGATAGAAAAGGATCGATCAGATCCTGAGTGTCCATTTGGATCTGATGACACGGGAATGTTCCGGTTCAAGAATAGAGAGGTAGTTCCAACAGAGTTTAGAAGAGTTATTTTGGATGAAGCTCATAAAACCGCTTATTCAGTGCATCCTGGTGGGAACAAGATGTATCGGGATTTGAAACATAATTATTGGTGGAACGGGCTGAAGAGAGATGTTGTGAATTATGTGAAGCAGTGTTTGACCTGTCAGTTAGTGAAAGTTGAGCATCAGAAGCTGTCAGGATTGTTACAGCCACTACCTATTCCAGAATGGAAATGGGAACAGATAGCAATGGATTTTGTATCGAGTTTACCCCTAGTGAAAGGTGGATTTGATGGAATTTGGGTAATTGTGGACAGACTGACCAAGTCAGCGTATTTTATTGCAATTCGGATGTCGAATAAGATAAACAAGTTGGCCAACAAGTATTGTGATGAGATTTTTCGGTTACATGGAGTGCCAGTTAGTATTGTCTCAGACAGGGATCCGAGGTTCGCTTCTAAATTTTGGTAAGAACTACAGAAATGTTTAGGAACCAAGCTTCAGTTCAGTACAGCTTTTCATACTCAGACCGACGGACAGTCCGAAAGGCTAATCAGATATCTTGAGGATATGTTAAGGGCGTATGCATTGGATTTGTCGAGTTCATGGAACGAGCAGTTGCCATTGATTGAGTTTGCTTATAATAACAGTTATCAAGCTTCTATAAAATTGGCACCGTATAAGTTTCTTTATGGAAGAAAGTGCCGATCCCCGTTGTTTTTCGACTTAGAAGAATGGAAGTGGAACAAATAGGAAGGTGTGAAAAGAGGTGAAAAGAAAGAGAAACCTTCTAAAGTTATTCAGGATGCGATCGAAAAGATTCAAGTTATTCGGCAACGAATGAAAGCAGCTCAAGTTCGACAGAAGAGTTATGCAGATAAACGAAGGAAAGATCTTGAATTCGAAGTTGGGGATAGAGTGTTCTTGAAAGCCTCGCCTCGTAAAGGATTCACCAGAATTGGAAAGGGAGGAAAACTGAATCCACGGTATTTGGGACCCTATGAGATTCTGGAGAGAATTGGGGATACTGCCTACAGATTGGATTTACCTCCAAGTTTAACGGGTATTCATAATGTCTTCCATGTATCACAACTTTGGAAGTACTATCCCGATGATTCAGTGGTGATACCGGTTGAAGAAGTTGAGCTTGAACCGAATCTTACTTTTGTTCAGAAACCAGTTAAGATTCTGGATCGGAAATTTCAAGAACTTCAAAACAGACGATTTCCCTTGGTGAAAGTATTGTAGCGAAGTGATAAGACCGAGCAAGCCACATGGGAAACGGAAGAGAAGATGAGAAAGTTCTATCCCGAGTTATTTGCGAATGAGCAATGAATCTGAGGACGGATTCTCTTTAAGGGGGAGAGGTTGTAACGCCTCGTAATTTCACACGTGCAGGTAAGTGGTACGTGCGTATTTAAATTTAAGTTTGTGATTTTATATTTCACACGTGCTGGTAGGTGGTACGTGCGTATATAAATTTCATATGAATTCCAATGTGAGCTATGAATATATAAATGAAATTGTGATAATGTGAATTTCGTGAATTTGGTGTTAATTGAAATCTTTCATGTTATATGTACGTGCCGAGGACTTGATTGTAATTTATTTGAAAGTTTTGGACTCAATTGAAAATTGCGATTGGGCTTAATTGCCACTTTTTGAGAGTTTAGGGACCTATTTGAATAATAGGCAACCTTGAACGGTTTTCACGATATCTTGAGCTCCGGACCTCGAACACGAGATCCGTCTTTGACGTTGAACCTGTTCTGACGATTCCTATCCTTTAAACTTGACCTTAAACCTTTTCGATATCATTTGAACTTCTGACGATGAACCTTTCCATAGCCTCGACATTATAACTTGTTTTGAGCCATTTTCTTAAATGAATCGGACTTGGATCGACCCGGATCCTACCCGAATGGTTCTAGATATTAAAGTGTGCTTCCCAACTCTTCCCCATACTTCCTTTTTGATCGATCAAAATCACCCATCCCAAGAGGCAAGGAAGAACTTCAAGAAAACCCTTCTTTTGATCATCCATCAATTGACTCAAGATCAATTTTCATCCAATCTTCTTCCAAGGTAAGATATCTATTGTTTTCTCCTCATTCTCCTCTCTATTTTCTCCCGATTATATCTTGATTTGGGTTGGAGAATCATGTGTTATGAAGAAAAGCTTGAATATGAGCAAAATGATATGAATTCTCGGTTCCAAGAATTTCAATGGTTTAAAGTGAGATTTGATGCATGGAAATTGTTGCTTGAAGCTTCTTTATCATTTGTATATACTTGAATTTCATATTGATTGATTATAGCATGAGTTGCCATTGAAGGAGCTTAAAGCTTCCATGGTTGAAGGTTTGGAATTTGGATGATCTTTTGCCAAATTAGAACATGATTCTTGTGTTTCAGCTTGGGTTGCATGATTTGTATGAATAATATGGATTGAAATTATGTCAAAGTACCATATAAGAGCTTCCTTGTTGCTGCCCAGCTCCTCAAAGCTTTTCCCTTGCAGAAACAGAGCTTCTGCTCTGTTTTCTCTTTCAAAACGACGAGCTGACACGGCCGTGTCAGCTTTGAACTGAAAATGGACACTGCCGTGTTGGACGTTCGACTTACGAGAAATACTTTCAGAAAATCGGACACGACCCTGTCCAATTCTTTTGAAAACTCAACACGGCCGTGTCACATTTTCGACTTTCGAAAATTATTTTCCAAAATTCGGACACGAACGTGTCCGTTTCCTTTGCAACTGTAACACGGCCATGTCATTCGAATTGGTAGCCTTTGAGAAACTCTTTAATGCTTATGTGATGGTTATTATTCATAATTGTGATATATATGCAACGTGAATTGGTTAAGCTATGAACTATGATTGATTTATAACCTTGGAAATTACATGAATGCAAGAGCGAAAGGTTAAGAGATTCTCGGAAGTGAATGAATACGGTTTTGCCGTATATTGAACAAAACTTGGGGAATTATATGTCTAATTGGATTCCATGAGATTCATGATTATATTTGGAGATGTTAGTACATCCCAAGCATTCCGTAACATGTTATGGCATAGCCGAGCGTCGAATGTGGTCATATTTGAGTCTCACACTACCTTTGTCACACAGATATTGATCCAGTGGGGGACGAGGCTGACCAGTGAGGTCTTTGTCAGGTTCTTTTATCTATCAGGTGGGTTTTTCTTCTATTAGTTAAAATATGACCCGATATACCTAATGTGCAAGATTTTGGCCAAAGAGATATATATATATCTATATCGAGTTTTACAACGAATCAATGTTTTCAACCTAAAGCCTTTATTTTATAAATCCTACCAAAAGTTTTGGCGAGAATTGAATGTTCACAATGAATGGGGGCCCGGGACTTAGTGTATTTGGTGAACCGGGGAAGCTTGGGCTGACGGGAATCCATATATACTAGTTCCATCAATTACGGTAACCTGGACTTCACTAGGAGATTAGTGGAAGAAAGGGAACCGAGCTATTGGGGATTCATGTACCCCTCTAGCACCAATGAGTGAGGGTTCGGGCCTTGCAAACTTGTCCCCTAACCGGAGGAAGAAGGAGTATATGAATGATCTAATGAACGATCAAATGAATGTGTACGAAATAATGTAATGCATGAATGAATGAATGATTGATTGATTAAAGAATTACACGAGGTGGTGGTTGGAGATAATGCACGCCCCCTCGTCGGGCCACAAAGGACCTAATGAATGAAATGAATTGTTATAATCCTATTCGTTGTATTTTACTTCCCGCTTGGGGAAATTATTCTAAAACCTCGAATAGGGATTATAACTTGCATGTATGTGTTTAAATTCCGCCATATTATGATATTAAGCCTGTTTTATACCCACCAGTATGTCTAAGACTAAACCGGAGTTGCTTCAGATCTTTTGCTGGAAGGGATGCTAGGCGGGATACAAGTCTGGGAGAGTCTTGCATAGTGTCTAACATTTCTTTTGTATTACACACATATGTTTATTACCTTGTGATCTTTTTGGATATTGTATATGAATTTCGAGCGTACATGTATATGGTATTTGTATTGACCTTACCTGAACATAAATGTTGGTACCTAGAGCATATAGCTCAATATATGGAATATGAATTATTGCTTTCGCTGTTCTGTTACGTTGTGGTTGTTGTTGGGGTTTAAGTTATAGGTTCGTCCCGCCTGGCTTAGTGAGTGTGTTTGTCCCCGTTCGCTATGATTTGGCACGTGTATGGAAATCCATTTCATATACGGGTCGGGTCATGGTGCGGGGGATGCGACGTCTCGTGCTCGGGCGTTACAGTTTTGTTTATGTATGGATTCTCCGTTTCGTATGTGGACTGAACTATAGTGCGGGGAATGTGGCATCCTGGCGTATCGGGTGCTACATCTTAAGGTGGTATCGGAGCCCGGTTGTAAAACTGGGGTTCTAGTGTCGTCTCTTATGAGTCTAGGTTGTACGACATAGGAAATTATTTTCCAACGTGAGAGTCTTGCATTTTAACTTGAAATTATTTGAATTATGTGACTTAATTGTCTTATGGAATTTTAATTGCACTCATTTGCACCTACTAATCAAACATGCATATTCAGTGTATTATCTACAGGATGTCTCGTGGTAGACCTCGTCGCGAGCATTCTCCGGGCCTTAGGCGACATCACCGAGACTGTTCTCCTCCACCTCCACCCCCCTTAAGCACAACCACAGGATTTCCTTAATGCAATGGTTCAGCTTATCGATCAGAGGTTGAGAGATTATGTTCCTCCAGCACCACCAGTTCCACCAGTACAACCGGAAGCACAAATTTCTGCCATATTAAGGGAATTCCAAAACCAGCACCCTCTGAAAAATTTCAAAGGCAATGATATACAGGCGGAGTAGTGGTTGAAGTAAGTGGAAAGAATTTGGGAGCTCATTCCTTGTGACACTCAAGAGAAGGCCCGATGCACCATTTCTTTGATCCAGGGGGAGGCTTACTCTTGGTGGAAGACTGTTATAATTATTTTGGATGATGCTGGTGAGGAGATTACTTGGGATGTATTTTTTCGGGAATTTAGGAACAAGTATATTCCTCCATCATCCCGCACTCGCAGGTTAAAGGAATTCACTGAATTAAAGTAAGGAGGGAGGTCCGTTTCAGAGTATTTATCCGAGTTTGAGAGGTTATCTCGCTATGCACCAAATATAGCGAGTGATGATTTTCATAAGGTTATGCAATTTGTCCAGGGACCTAGACCAGATATTCGGGCAACCATTGAAGCAGTCAATACACGCACCTGGGTAAAAGCTACTTCGAAGGCTTTAAAGGTTGAGGATGCCATAAATGCAAGGAGATCTACCTACCGTTCTGGACAGGCTTCAGGTTCAGGTTCAGTTTCGGGTTCTAGCACCGACAAGAGGCCTTTCTTACACAGCTCCACTACCTACGAAAGGTCCTTGGAAAAAGTCCCGACCCACGAGACCGGTTCAGAAAGCTCCACCTGCACGTGGTTTGCCACCACCCCCTGAGAAGCCCAAATGTACCTTCTGCAGGCAAACTACGCATATTTATGATAATTGTAGAAGGCGATTGGGTTTATGCCTTATTTGTGGGAGCGCCGAGCATATGGTAGATCGATGTCCGGATTATCGGGATCAGCCTGTCGGAGGTCAGTGGCCACTTATCCGAGCTCGTGCTTATGCTTTGGACGGAGAGGAGCAGGATGCGGATGTAGATTCAACCGCGGTAGTCGAAGGTACAATATACTTACATGGCACGAACATCCATACATTGTTTGATTCGGGAGCTACACACTCCTTCCTTTCGAGTGCTATTGTTGTTAGTTTGTCTTTGCTTGCTATTTCTTCTTCTGCATTTTATGTGCTTAGTTATCCTTTTGGTAGTAGCATAGAAATTGATCGGGTGTACAGAGAGGTTCCGGTGAGTATCGAGGGTCGAGTTTTTCTGACAGATTTCATTGAGACGCCGATGACTCTCTATGGATCTATTCTGGGCATGGATTGGTTATACAGACACTGTGCTACTGTTGATTGTCGGGCAAAGAGAGTCCAATTGGGTTCAGAGGTTACCGTGGGTCGGAGTTCGAAGAATGTACCGCTGCTTTCTTTTACCGAGGCTCAAAATCATGTTAGAGAATGAGCTACAGGGTTTACTGCTTATATTCTCAACAGGCCTAAAGATCAGATAGAGTTGGAAGAAACAAAAGTAGTGAAGGATTTCCCCGAGGTTTTCCCCGAGAAATTGGATTCTTTACCTCTGGATAGAGAAATTGAATTTGTGATCGATTTGTACCCGAATGCAGAGCCGTTCTCCAAGACTCTGTATCGTATGGCTCCAGCCGAGTTGAAAGAGTTGAAGACTCAACTTGAAGTGTTGTTGGAGATTGAGTACATTTGGCCGAGTTCTTCTCCCTAGGGCGCACAGGTTTTGTTCGTAAAGAAGAAGGATAGAACTTTAAGAATGTGTATCGACTATAGGGAGTTGAATCGGATGACGATCAAGAACAAGTATCCCCTTCCACATATTAAGGAGTGATTTGATATACTTAAGGGATCAAAGGTTTATTCGAAACTTGATCTACAACAGGGATACTAGCAGCTGCGAATCCGAGCAGAGGATATTCCAAAGACGGGAATCAATACTCGGTACAGACATTATGAGTTCTCGGTAATGGCGTTCGGTTTAACTAATGCCCCTGCAGCTTTTATAGATATGATGCACCGGATCTTTTGGCCTTTTCTTGATAAGTTCGTAGTAATTTTCATCGATGATATTTTGGTATTCTCAAAGTCCGCTGAAGAGCACGCGAGACATCTTAAACTCGTGTTGTAAACTTTAAAGGAGCATCAGTTGTTTTCCATGTTCAGTAAATGTGGATTTTGGATCGACAGGGTTTCGTTCTTGGGGCATGTTATTTCGGGAAATGGATTAGAAGTTGATCATTCAAAAATCGAATATGTATTGAAATTGGAGAAACCAAAGAACACCTCGGAAGTTAGAAGTTTCTTAGGTTTAGCGGGATACTACAGAAGGTTTGTGAAGGATTTCTCAAAGATCGCCTGTAACACCCCGGAGCGAAGGGCGCCACATCTCCCGCACCATAGCCCAACACGTGAAACGAAATGGGAACTCCGCCCACGCATCGAACCATGGCGAATGGTAGATAAACAAAACTCACCCCTATGTTAGGCGGTTTAGACCCTGAACAGAGTGCGCAAGAGAATCAAAAGCAGAACGCTGAAGCAACAGGATCGCAAAATATAATACATGCATCCTAACTAAAAGCAAGATATAACCAATATTACATGGCATGCCCATCTCGGGCCAAATAAAATGGACTTAAGTTCGAATTACAAGACATAACATATACGTAATACCATATTTACGTATTTATACATAGTACCAAATATATATAGTACCAAATATACATAGTACCAAGGCGGGAAAGTAAAGATGCATGTACAAAATCTATGCAAAGGACTTGACGACTCGAATAACTCTCAAAACAAAAGACCACCGCCTAGCACGAACTCCCCAACCGGGTACCTGCAAACTCAAAGAAAAAGGGGGAAAAACAAACAACGAAGAGGGGTCAGTCCTAAAGACTGGTGAGGGGGCTAACACACGTACACATACATATAAGTAGAGCATAACATAATCAAATCGAAGAGTGTTCATGAACCGGGGTTGGTTTTTGCATTCCCAAATCATTTAAACCCGTGATACTATATATAGGAAGAAAGGTTTAGCGCCTAAGGCCAAAATCATCAAGTTTTAGAAATTAGAAGTCCAATCCCGATTCATAAACCATAACGGAAACGAAGACTTAAACTAAATAACTCGGCGAGTTCGAGTCCCAACCCACTTACTCCATAGCAAAGCAAAGCGAAGACAAAGAAAAAAGCATAATTTAATCCAACCTTTCTCCGTTTGGGGAATAGAGCGGCCACTCTCAACCCCACACATATCTTACCTTATAATGGTGGCATCGGGGGGGTCCTACCCGACCCTGACGGGTTATACCGCCGACATATGAGACTCGCTTTCCCCTCGACCTCTTGAGGATGAGCTAAGCCTCACTTTGGTGGAGAAGTATACAGGGGTTCTAACTGGCGACCCCATGGCCGACCCGGGTCTCCCATTACATACAACTCCGGGTCCCAAACTTACACTTATTGTTAGGAATAGTGCCCTAGAAAGCCGATTAGTCATAATCCGTTTTAGGACTTTCCTAGTATCACAGACAATCTTTGAATAATATACGATTGATTAATATCATAGGCAAACACTTCTTTATATGCTCTTGTTTGGTATGCGTTTACTTTAGCTGTGCATGTATGAGAACTCCCCTAATCCTGATGACTTTAGGACTCTACCATTTAGGTGAAATGGTTCATGAAACGAGCCCTATATCACATAAGTCATGATTAGTAAAATACTCTAAGCCGATGAGTCCTACAGACAGTGGGAGTGTCAACCTGACTCCTCTAAGGCTTGCTTGTGGGATCACGCCCTTAAGAAGGACCACCTTGTTTCATGTAGGTGCAAAGTGTATAGTTGATACGTGCGTGATACATGAGGGTGCTTACTTCAATAAGTAAGTTCACTGAGGTGCCCCGTGTGAGAAGATTCCTAAATGGGAAATGAAGTTTCTATTTCAGGAAATGGAAACTTCCAGATTAGGAAATATCTCACGAATCATTGATGTCATTAATTGATCCTTAGACTTGAGGTTCCTTGTCACTTTATGAGTTAACTCTGTAGTCTTAGGTATAAGCTTTAAAGGGTGCCGCCTTAGACAACTGATTCAAGGCTTATGCTGGGGCTGCACAAGTGATTCATGAAAGTGAATGAGAACCAAGAAAGGACCTACACTTGCATTTGCAAGGTGATCACTTATTGTGTAAGTCATTCATATGCCATATGGAGTCCTTGGCCAAGGCAGTAGATCAAGACATCAAGAAAAGGGTTTCTTGGATTGAGATCAAATGGATATGAAATGCACTTAGCTTTAAGACCAGATTATTAGGGTTCTAATTATTCCCTTACCCTAGATCTTGGTTGAGAGATAGTAAGTAGGAGGATTGTATCTCACATGAATCAATGACTTAAAGGTTCTGTCGAATCTGAACATTCCAATTCAGCTAGGGGTTAAACACCTATTGCTAGACTATGGTCGTTTAATCTGTGGACTGATTAATTAATTAGTGAATTAATTAATTAGGGTCACTGCTAATTGAATTGAGAACCTAGAGGGTCACACACAACAACTTGGTTACATGAGTTGAGGCTTTAACATGATTAAACGAGTTAATCGGGCCTAGAGGGTTCTACACGTGTGAAACCACACGTGTGGGTCACGTGACTGGACATGAGTCATAGGGACACGTGTGCCACACGTGTTTATTTGATTGAATATTAAATAATTAATTTATTAATTATTTAATAGACATTGGTTTAATTTTGAATTAAAAAGAAAGTCTTATTTTGGAGAAAAAATAATCTAGTTAATTAATTATGAATTAATTAATTAGATAAAATAAGTTATTTATTTTAAATAAATAAAGTATAAAATTATCCAAAAATAGTTTGGATATTTTAGCTCTCTTGAAAGTTGATTTGAATTTGAATTCAAAGTCAAAGTCAAAATTACTTGATGATCAAGTAATAGGAGAGAGGGACCAAATACTTGGTCCATAAGGACTAGGATTTTTGGTCCTCCATTCCTATATATAGGGGAGCTCGAGCTCCCCTTAGAGCTAATCGAGAATTCTTTTGGTTCATGTAACGCCCTCACCCGTACCAGAACAAGAGGAGAGCGACGTCTCAACCCCTCGCACTGAAGCACCTCTCAAATAATGGTGTGAGCCATCACTCAAGAAATACTCCAGCGAACGGCTATCTATCAGAACTATACATGTACAACGATGTGGCTATGCAGCGGAAAATCAGAGTATTTTAAAACTTTTCAAAACATGTGCGTGATGGCATGTAACAAGCAAGAACATATTGATCGTGTAAGAGAGACTCGGCATATCAGAACATATAACAGATTCACATATAAGTACCGATACAGCAGAGTTCAAAATATCGGTAACAGAGTAGCAGAAAGAGTATAACGAAGATACTCAAGTATTCAGAAACATATACAGAAGTATAAAGTGATGCAGCCATAAAACATAAGCAGGACGCAAAAGAGAAAGTAATACTAAGTCCTGACTGAACAAAAATGACAATCTAGAGCTTCAAGATACCTCTAGACTGCGGTTGCAAGACCTGAAACCACGAGGCAAGAAAACGGGAGAGGTATTAGTCAAAAGGACTAAGCTAGGGAATACTTTAAAGAAAGTACTGAATTAAAGAACTTGAAGTAAATTTCGAAACTGTTAAATGCAATGCTTTAAAGAAGAACTTGAAACAAGTTCGGTTGATAAAACTCTTTGAATGCGATGTTGTCAAAGAATGCACGTTATAAAACATTTTCATGAATGCTATCACACGCGCACACATATGCTGTTGATGGTTCATAGTTCTTTCATAAAACGGGATAAGGGTAAAGTGAACTTTTCCAGATATGAACCATCCTTTATGAAACAGAATTTTGCCCGCAAGCTAGGCTCCTCCATCCTTACTCCAGAAAATATGATTTGGTTGAGCATCAGACCAGGATCAACAATAATTCCACGTATAGTAGAGTATCGGACCAAGATCAACAATAACCCCACATAAAGTAGAGCATTGGACCAAGGTCAACAACAACTCCGCACACAGTAGACTATTGGACCAAGGTCAACAACAACTCTTACCAACACATACAAACATGCACCATCCTCCACCGGTTGTCACTTCGGGTAGCTAGCCCTAGGCGACCTGTAAACATGTAATGGGAACAGATTTGCTGTCCGTTCCCAGACAAATTGTCCTGACTTAACAAACCTCCTGTTAAAAGTCGGTGTCAATTGTCTAAGTGTGGCGGCCGGTATTGGTGATGTCGCTGGCGCTCACCTCCCGAGCATCACCTCCACACATAACCGCCGGGCCCAAACTGTAAACTGTATGCTTGCATTCAAGATTAGCAGTGACCAGAGTAACACTCCAGTATGCTAACTATAACATGTGAAACTGTAACTGTAACATATGATGCTGTCTGTAAAACATATGATTCTGTCTGAAAACATGTGATTCTATCTGTAAACTGTACTTTGAAAACATATGCAAACATGTAACTGTCTTTGAACAAGAATGCAGAACTTTGGAAAACATGTACTGTTGATCAAGATATACTATTAAAGTATGAATGATCCTTTCAAGAGAATGTCCCGATAAAAGGGATAGTTCAAAATAAGGTTTAGCTTTGAATTTCAAAACATATGATACGATAGTATAATCGTGGTTCCAGTTGGAAAACATTTATAATTTCACCTCACCTAATAGCAACAAAGGTAGGTAGACAGATTATGCGGTGCCCTGGGGATCCCAGTGCTCAACTTTAACTCCTGTAGGTGGCGTACTAGAGTGAGCTTAACAACTAAGACCCACTACTAACCAAGATACATATGAAATGCAAGAAACAAATGAACAAGGAAAATGTAACACAAGAGAGTAATACCATTTAAGGTATCCAAGAAAGGTAACACACAAAGGAATACGTCAAAGTGAGTTACTCTTAACGTTAGACTATGATTTTACTATAACCGAGTAAGCTTTAGTCAAATTATGAATCCTATCGCAAACCTTAGGTTAAGAAACAAGTCCACGAAAGAAAACACATTTTGAAAACACATTTTAGACCCTGGATATGGAAACCCTAGGTGCAAATGTCTATTAAGAAAGCGCAAGTTTTAATTCATTTTTACTATTCAAAAGCACTATTCAAAAGTACTATTCTAGATTACTATTCACAGGTTACTATTCACATATCGGGTCAAAGGGTCGGGTCAAACCCTTACTATACACACACCCACACACACACGGTACACACACATACCACGCACAACACACACACACACACGGCATGCACACACACACACACCCTAATTAAATTATGATCTTAATTATAACCTATAGTTTTAAGTTCATGTTAATATAATCAAGTGTGATCTAGGTTAAAGGTATAACCTATAGTTAGGAGATCCAATTAAGGCATAAGATCAAGTTATGGAACACTATTCTATCTTAGGTTATAACATGTGACACTATTAAAGTGTATAACATATGATCAAGGCACTAATCCATTAATCCAAATCATATCATAAGCTCAATTCATAAATCAAGAGTCATATAACAATGTGACAACATGTCACAACATATCTCATATCATATATCATATCATATCACATGATCAAAGCATATACTAGAGCAATTCATAACATATTCAAGCATATACTAAACAATTAAATCATATAAGCAACTATCAAAACATATCATGAAAACTATATAATAAATGCATAAAATAAAATCCTATATGGCTTAGGGAAGACCCTAAGACCCAACCTAAACATAATCTAAACATACCATAACATAAAAACATAAACTAAACTAAACATAACATAAAAACAAAACAAACTAACCTAGCTTCTAATGGGGGGTGCCGACGGCAAGAGGGGGAGGAGAGGGAGAGAAAGGGTGTTGTCAACACAACTTTGAGCAAGGAATGAAATGCCATGGGAGGGGTATTTATAGGTGTGAAGAAGCCCCTCACCTTGCAAATAGAAATGGCTTAAGGGTAGGAGAGCAAAATTTGGATAGATTCTCTTGGAAGCTTTAGGCATGTTGAAGCTAAAATGGGACTGCTGGGGGTATTTCTGTAATTTCGTCCCCCAAGACTCAAGGATAAGTGGCTGGAAGTTTAACCATTCCGACGGCAAGAAAATTAGCTTCGAAACGCATATTCATTCGTCGAAATCGGATTTACCGTTTGAAAGATACATTAGTTTTAGTGAATAAAAGTTTTGAGCTCGAAACTCGACACGAGTGAAAAACGACTTTCTAGAATGATTTTCAAGTCCGGATTGCTTCCAAAATTCAAGAAATAAATCGAGAAGCGTTTTGAGTCCAAAATCGACTATAAAACGTTTTATCGTTAAAAAGTTGAAAACGTAGGATGAATAGTGAATTCTCACGTACGAACGTACGCTTCAAAATTTCAAGCTAGGGTTTGAATCAAGAGTTGTAAAACATCTCAAAAATCTTGAAATAGCTCAAGTAGTGCAAATCCGAAGAGAAAACATTTTTTGAATGAAAACCGTTCGTAAAAGGAATAGTAAACTAGGGTTTTCAAAAACGTTTTCAATAAAACAAAGTTCCGGAATGGATTTCCAGGCCAAGAATAATATCAAAAGACTCGTATCGACTCAAGGATCGATTTGACTGTAACTTGGGTAGAAAAAGGTATCAGAATCAAAAGATCATTTTCTGATGAATAGTAACTTTGGTCGGTAAGTTCCAAAAATACCCTTATGGCTCAAGAAAGACTTTCTGAGTTCGGGAAACCAGTTCAAATGATTGGGAAACATGTGTGATGAACCTCTAGGGTTCGAGTAGCCATATGAACAAGGTAGGCTCGGGTTATGAATAGTAAACTGTATTAAAGGTCAAGAATTCCCCCTTAAAACATGTCAGATCATATACGAGCACAAAGTTCATGTAAGAATGCAATGCATGATGATTCAAAAAGTTGGATCACGGTCTATAAACGTTTTACCACTGCCTTAACTTACTGTTTTCATCCAAGCCCTGTTTTGGGCTGTTACAATCACCCCTACTTAAAGAGAATCTGTCCTCAGATTCTTCCGCTGTAACTGCAAATAACTCAGGGTGATGCTTCTGCATTTTCTCTTCTGTCTCCAAGGTTGCCTCTTCTGTCCCATGTCCCTTCCAAAGGACTTTAACCAAAGGAATCTTCCTATTCCTTAACTCTTGAAACTTCCTGTCTAGAATCTTAGCGGGCTTCAAAACATAAGTCAAATCCGGTTCCAATGGTATCTCCTCTATCGGCACAACCTCTGTCTCATCCGAGAAACACTTGCGAAGCTGAGATACATGAAATACGTTGTGGATTCCTGTTAGACCTACAGGCAAATCCAATCTATAAGCTGTCGGTCCGACTCTTTCTAGTATCTCATACGGTCCAACATATATCGGGTTTAATTTTCCTCCTTTTCCAATTCGGGAAAACCCTTTCTTTGGCGATGCCTTCAGAAATACCTTTTCGCCCACTGCGAATTCCAAATCCTTTCTTCGTCGATCCGCATAACTCTTCTGCCTGCCCTGGGCAGCTTTCATTCTCTGGCGAATGATCTGAATCTTCTCCGTCGCTTCTCTTATCCATTTAGCTGAATTCACTCTGATCGATCCTTCCTCAGCACATCTTGCTTCATCCAAATCCCAGTATAACGGGGATCTACATCTCCTTCCATACAGAGCTTCATATGGAGCAGCTTTAATAGAAGCTTGATAACTATTGTTGTATGCAAACTCCACAAGAGGTAAACACTCTTTCCAACTTTCCTGGAAATCCAAAGCGCAAGCTCTTAGAATATCTTCCAAGTATTTGATCATCCTTTCTGATTGTCCATCCGTCTGAGGATGCGTTGCAGTACTGAAGTTCAACTTTGTTCCCATCAAAGTCTGAATTTCTTTCCACAAGTGCGACGTGAATTTCGGATCTCTGTCCGAGACTATACTATTCGGGACTCCATGTAATCTAACAATCTCTTGTTGATACAGCTTTGCCAACGTGCTGACCTTATCCGTCGTCTTAACTGGCAAAAAGTGCGCTGACTTTGTCAATCGATCAATGATCACCCAGATACTATCTTGTCCTCCTCTGACTTTGGGTAATCCAGTGACAAAATCCATCGTGATTTGCTCCCACTTCCAAGTCGGAATCGGTAATGGTTTCAATTTCCCACTCGGTTTCTGGTGCTCAGCTTTAACTTTCTGACAAGTTAAGCACTTCTTGACATAGTTGGCTATGTCTCTCTTCATTCCGTTCCACCAGAAATGCGTCTTAACATCTTGATACATCTTAGTGCCTCCGGGATGTATCGTGTACTTAGTCTTATGCGCTTTGTCGAGAATCTCTTTCCTCAAAACAGTTGGTACGCATACTCGACCTTTGTACCTCAATATTCCATGTTCATCAACCTTGAACTTGGTCTCATCATCTTTCTCCTTAGATTCGAGACATTTCTTGATCCACTCGTCGTTCTTCTGTGCTTCCAGCACTTGTTCTTTCAAAGGTGATATCAACCTCGGGCTTTAGTTATCACCTCCATTCTTTCTCTTTGATCAACCTCGGGGTTGGCAGAAATCTGTGCTAAATGAACTTTCCTGCTTAGTGCATCGGCTACAACATTCGCCTTTCCTGGATGGTACTGAATAATGCAATCGTAGTCCTCCAGAAATTCCATCCATCTCCTTTGTCGCATATTCAACTCCTTCTGAGTGAATAGATATCACAGGCTCTTATGATCAGTAAAGATCTCAAACGTAACTCCATACAGGTAATGTCTCCACTTTCCAAGAGCAAAAATTATCGCGGCTAACTCCAAATCATGTGTCGGGTAGTTGACTTCATGCGTTTTGAGTTTCCTTGATGCATACGCAATCACTTTTCCATTCTGCATTAAAACTCCTCCTAGTCCTTCTTTCGAAGCATCAGTATAAACAGTATAACCTTCTTTTCCTTCTGGTAACGCTAACACGGGTGCAATTGTTAGCATCTCCTTCAATCTTTGAAAACTTTGCTCACACTTCTCCGTCCAGTCGAACTTCCCTTCTTTCTTAGTCAACTTAGTGAGAGGTGTAGCTATCTTCGAGAAATCTTTGACAAACCTCCGGTAGTAACCAGCTAATCCCAGAAAACTCCTTACTTCTGAAGGATTCTTCGGTGACTTCCAATCCATGATTGTTTCGATCTTCGAGGGATCTACTTCGATTCCAGATCCTGATATGATGTGTCCGAGAAACGTAACTCTCTCAAGCCAGAACTCACATTTACTGAACTTAGCATATAGCTTGTGATCCAACAAAGTGCGTAACACGATTCGAAGATGTTCAGCATGTTCCTCCGGTGTCTTCAAAAATACCAAGATATCGTCGATGAAGATCACTACAAACTTATCGAGAAACGGCTTGAATATACGGTGCATCATATCCATGAATGCAGCTGGTGCGTTCGTCAAACCAAACGGCATTACTACAAACTCATAATGTCCATATCGGCTGTTGAAAGCAGTCTTCGGAATATCTGCTTCCCTGATCTTCAATTGATAATACCCTTGTCTAAGATCTAACTTGGAGTAGACCTTTGATCCTTGAAGTATATCGAACAACTCTTCTATATGAGGAAGAGGATACTTATTCTTGATTGTCATCCTGTTCAACTCCCGATAGTCAATGCATAAACGCAATGATCCATCCTTCTTCTTAACGAAAAGCACAGGCGCTCCCCACGGCGAGGTGCTCGGTCGAACATATCTTGACTCAATCAACTCGTCCAATTGCTTTCTCAGTTCATCCAATTCTGCTGGTGCCATTCTGTAAGGTGTCTTCGAGTACGGCTCAGCTCCTGATATCGTCTCGATCGTAAACTCCAACTCTCGGTCAGGAGGTAACGAATCCAAATGCTCAGGAAACACATCTAGGAACTCGTTCACCACCTCTACTTCTTCAATCTTAAGTTGATCTTTCGGTCTATTCAAAAGATAAGCCAAAAATCCACTAGCTCCTTTCTGAATCAACTTCTTAGCTTCCATTGAAGAAATCACTGATAACTTCTCAACTTTCCCTTCTGATGTCCCACTTTCATCTTCTTCCAAGATGATCTCTTTCTTGTAACAATCCAACTTAGCTCAGTACTTAGACAACCAATCCATACCAAGTATAACCTCGTATCTCGTCATCGGTAACTCAATCAGATCCGTCGGGTAACAACGGGTACCAATACATATAGGGCAGCGTTTATAAACTTGATCCGTAACAAGGCAAGTTCCCAAAGGAGAACTCACTTCAAATTTATATGGCAAGTATTCAAGCGGAAACTGTAAATGCGCACATAATTGAGAAGCAACAAATGAATGCGTAGCACCAGGGTCATACAAGACCTTAACTGGCGTTTTAAGAATGTGCACAATACCTTCCACAACAGACGAAGGATCAACCTCCTCCTTACCATCCAAAGCATAAGCTCTGCCTTTGACCACCGGTTTGTTCGTCGTACCCACCACTGCTTTTCCTTTATCCTGGACCCCAAATCTCCTGATCTTGTGCGGGCAACTATCCATCTGGTGCTCAGGGGAACCACACGCGAAACACTGTTCAGCTTTCTTGCGACAGTTCTCCTCAGTGTGTCCCGTTCGATGACAATATCGGCAAACAATTTCCTCTGGACCTGGCTGAGGTGCTCTCTGCTGTTGTGGCGCCTTCTGATACTGCTGTGGCGCTTTCTGCTTCTGTGCTTGTTGTTTCGGTGGAGCATTCTGCTGCTGACGCTGTGGTGTTACCATTGGCCTCTTTCCAGTTCCTTGGGGAAAAGATCCGGAAGGTCGCTTATTACCTTGATAAGGCTTAGGGTTAGAAGGTCCTTGTCGTGCAGTAGTTATCTTGATCTCCTTGTGTGCAGCCTCAACCCTTAGCGCTCTATCAACAGCCTGGTTGTAGGTCTCAATAATCAAAGATGCAAGTGCCAACCGAAGTGCGGGCTTCAGTCCATCGATAAACCTCTTCGTCTTGCGACGCTCATCATTCAGAATATGAGGCGCATACTTGATCAGCCTCACAAACCTAGCTTCATACTCCATCACATTCATAGTTCCCTGAACCAGACTCATAAACTCAGCCTCTCGTGCATCACGAGTCACTTGAGGCGTATACTTCTGCTGAAACTCTCTGATAAACTCATCCCAACTTCCTTCAACATTATTCTCAATCCACATGTGCTGAACGTGCTTCCACCAATTGTATGCAGCTCCTTCCATAAGAATAGTAGCATACCGAACTCGTTCACGATCCTCTGGGTAGATCTCCATAGCCTCGAAAATCTTCTCAAGACTGGTAATCCAATTCTCAGCCTTTAGGTCATTCGGTTCTCCATAGAACTTAGGCGGATTCATCCTCAGAAATTTTTCCAATGACCTTTCATTAGGAGGATTATCTCTCGGTGCACAAGCCCTCATAAATTGTCGTAGCACATCCCTTAATTCCGGAGTTCTTTCCCGTTCAGGGGGTGGCGTGACATCTCTTTGGGGTGGCGTGATCTCTCTTTGGGGTGGCAGTGGTGGTACACGATTCCGGGGTGCTCTTCTTGGTGGCATGTTGATACTGAATTCACAAGCATTCAGATATATATATTCGATGCATGACATATAATGATTCACAGAATCCGTAACCACGTATTCACATTCTCACGTAGTCACATATAAGTATGAGAACAACACATTCCCATAACAACATGTCAGCAAAGATTCAAGATCTCCAAACATATCATATAATCAGAAATAATTGTCAGACAACATGTAAACGAGAACAGAAGCTCGGGTAACATATCAACATATCCAGAAACATGTATAACATATCCCAAAACATGATCAACATGTAAAACGGGAACAGAACGTGTACTGTCATATCAACAAGAACTGTAACATGATCAGAAGTATGATCAATATATCCAGAAGCGTATCAACATATCAAGAATAATAGCATGATAACAATAAATGAAATGGCATGATCCTATCAACGGTCCTAATGGTATCTTGAAGCAACTCTAAGACTCATGCAATGACAGTTATGGAAAGCAGTAAACAGATATCCATCATAAAGCCGAAAGTGTTATAACTGTGCAAGGTTTGGTAAAATTTACTACAGGCCACATGTTAACAGTATTAATTCAAAAATGGGGAGGACCCGATACTATCGAGTTGACTCTGTTACAGGCCTTACCAATCCTTCCAACCCTGCTGAAAATAACCTAGTAGGTACCAAGTCATCTGAACCGTCATCCGTGGTGCCAAAAGTCTGGGGATCATCTACTAGAGCTATACATCCCCTCATCCAAAAGTCAGTCCTGAACTATCCCGGCTATACGTCCGCCATCCATAGATAGATATATATGCCTCAGTACTATATACAGAAATCTCCTATCAGCAATCAACCCTGATAACTGTGGTCCAAAGAACCCCTGGTGGTGTCATCAGAAACGGCAACGACCTCACCCTGTCCGTGTCCTGCTGGATTATCTCCGCCATCATCATCATCATCAGACCCTCCATCGCCTCCATCAGACTGATCCTGCATAGGCTCGGGCTCCTGAGAGGCCTGACTGACATCCTGACCCTCGACCTCCTCAACTGCCTGCTCATCGGATAAGTGATAGGTATCATACAGGCGAGCTCTCACACGGGCACGGTAGTGCTGGTGACGCTCCATAGAGGTATCATGATCGATAGTCATCTGCATAAGATCTGCCTCCAGCTCAGCAATACGAGCAGCCCTCTGATCAGCAATATGAGTCATCTCTGCAGCATGCTCACGAGCGATGTCCCTATCAATCTGGTACTGCAGTGACTGATCCTGATAGCGCAGAGACTCCAACCTGACCTCACGGGTCCTCTGATACTCCTGAAAGTAACCATCTCTCTCAGACTCGAGATAGTGCACAACTCTGTTAGGATAGGAATACCCAGGCCTGCCACTGTTCCTAGACCTACGCCAAGTATAGAAACGAGTGCCTCCACGGCGAGAAACTGCCACAGTACGCGGGGCCTCAAACTGCTCAAAGAAAGCCTCATCCATCTGCTGATTAGGATCCTGGTGTGGCTGAACTGCCATAGCTATACAGAAGATACCACAGATATGAAATCCAGATAACAGAACCATACAATACCCAAATATCCTGTCTCGATGTAATATGAGAATGATCCTGGATGCAATGCGTGAACAATCCATGATGCAACATGAGAGCAATCTAGGTTAAGTCTCTTCTTACTTAACCCGATGCTCTGATACCACCTCAGGCTGTAACGGCCCCACCCGTACCAGAACAAGAGGAGAGCGGCGTCTCAACCCCCGCACTGAAGCACCTCTCAAATAATGGTGTGAGCCATCACTCAAGAAATACTACAGCGAACGGCTATCTATCAGAACTATACATGTACAACGATGTGGCTATGCAGCGGAAAATCAGAGTATTTTAAAACTTTTCAAAACATGTGCGTGATGGCATGTAACAAGCAAGAACATATTGATCGTGTAAGAGAGACTCGGCATATCAGAACATATAACAGATTCACATATAAGTACCGATACAGCAGAGTTCAAAATATCGATAACAGAGTAGCAGAAAGAGTATAACGAAGATACTCAAGTATTCAGAAACATATACGGAAGTATAAAGTGATGCAGCCATAAAACATAAGCAGGACGCAAAAGAGGAAGTAATACTAAGTCCTGACTGAAACAAAAATGACAATCTAGAGCTTCAAGATACCTCTAGACTGCGGCTGCAAGACCTGAAACCACGAGGCAAGAAAACGGGAGAGGTATTAGTCAAAAGGACTAAGCGAGGGAATACTTTAAAGAAAGTACTGAATTAAAGAACTTGAAGTAAATTTCGAAACTGTTAAATGCAATGCTTTAAAGAAGAACTTGAAACAAGTTCGGTTGATAAAACTCTTTGAATGCGATGTTGTAAAAGAATGCACGTTATAAAACATTTTCATGAATGCTATCACACGCGCACACATATGCTGTTGATGGTTCATAGTTCTTTCATAAAACGGGATAAGGGTAAAGTGAACTTTTCTAGATATGAACCATCCTTTATGAAACAGAATTTTGCCCGCAAGCTAGGCTCCTCCATCCTTACTCCAGAAAACATGATTTGGTTGAGCATCAGACCAGGATCAACAATAATTCCACATATAGTAGAGTATCGGACCAAGATCAACAATAACCCCGCATAAAGTAGAGCATTGGACCAAGGCCAACAACAACTCCGCACACAGTAGACTATTGGACCAAGGTCAACAACAACTCTTACCAACACATACAAACATGCACCATCCTCCACCGGTTGTCACTTCGGGTAGCTAGCCCTAGGCGACCTATAAACATGTAATGGGAACAGATTTACTGTCCGTTCCCACACAAATTGTCCTGACTTAACAAACCTCCTGTTAAAAGTCGGTGTCAATTGTCTAAGTGTGGCGGACGGTATTGGTGATGTCGTTGGCGCTCACCTCCCGAGCATCACCTCCACACATAACCGCCGGGCCCAAACTGTAAACTGTATGCTTGCATTCAAGATTAGCAGTGACCAGAGTAACACTCCAGTATGCTAACTATAACATGTGAAACTGTAACTGTAACATATGATGCTGTCTGTAAAACATATGATTCTGTCTGAAAACATGTGATTCTGTCTGTAAACTGTACTTTGAAAACATATGCAAACATGTAACTGTCTTTGAACAAGAATGCAGAACTTTGGAAAACATGTACTGTTGATCAAGATATACTATTAAAGTATGAATGATCCTTTCAAGAGAATGTCCCGATAAAAGGGATAGTTCAAAACAAGGTTTAGCTTTGAATTTCAAAACATATGATACGATAGTATAATCGTGGTTCCAGTTGGAAAACATTTATAACTTCACCTCACCTAATAGTAACAAACGTAGGTAGACAGATTATGCGGTGCCCTGGGGATCCCAGTGCTCAACTTTAACTCCTGTAGGTGGCGTACTAGAGTGAGTTTAACAACTAAGACCCACTACTAACCAAGATGCATATGAAATGCAAGAAACAAATGAACAAGGAACATGTAACACAAGAGAGTAATACCATTTAAGGTATCCAAGAAAGGTAACACATAAAGGAATACGTCAAAGTGAGTTACTCTTAACCTTAGACTATGATCTTACTATAACCGAGTAAGCTTTAGTCAAATTATGAATCCTATCGCAAACCTTAGGTTAAGAAACAAGTCCACGAAAGAAAACACATTTTGAAAACACATTTTAGACCCTGGATATGGAAACCCTAGGTGCAAATGTCTATTAAGAAAGCACAAGTTTTAATTCATTTTTACTATTCAAAAGCACTATTCAAAAGTACTATTCTAGATTACTATTCACAGGTTACTATTCACATGTCGGGTTAAAGGGTCGGGTCAAACCCTTGCTATACACACACACCATGTACGAACACACACACACACACACGGCATGCACACACACACACACCCTAATTAAATTATGATCTTAATTATAACCTATAGTTTCAAGTTCATGTTAATATAATCAAGTGTGATCTAGGTTAAAGGTATAACCTATAGTTAAGAGATCCAATTAAGGCATAAGATCAAGTTATGAAACACTATTCTATCTTAGGTTATAACATGTGACACTATTAAAGTGTATAACATATGATCAAGGCACTAATCCATTAATCCAAATCATATCATAAGCTCAATTCATAAATCAAGAGTCATATAACAATGTGACAACATGTCACAACATATCTCATATCATATATCATATCATATCACATGATCAAAGCATATACTAGAGCAATTCATAACATATTCAAGCATATACTAAACAATTAAATCATATAAGCAACTATCAAAACATATCATGAAAACTATATAATAAATGCATAAAACAAAATCCTATATGGCTTAGGGAAGACCCTAAGACCCAACCTAAACATAATATAAACATACCATAACATAAAAACATAAACTAAACTAAACATAACATAACATAAAAACAAAACAAACTAACCTAACTTCTAATGGGGGGTGCCGACGGCAAGAGGGGGAGGAGAGGGAGAGAAAGGGTGTTGTCAACACAACTTTGAGCAAGGAATGAAATGCCATGGGAGGGGTATTTATAGGTGTGAACAAGCCCCTCACCTTGCAAATAGAAATGGCTTAAGGTTAGGAGAGCAAAATTTGGATAGATTCTCTTGGAAGCTTTAGGCATGTTGAAGCTAAAATGGGACTGCTGGGGGTATTTTTGTAATTTCGTCCCCCAAGACTCAAGGATAAGTGGCTGGAAGTTTAACCATTCCGACGGCAAGAAAATTAGCTTCGAAACGCATATTCATTCGTCGAAATCGGATTTACCGTTTGAAAGATACATTAGTTTTAGTGAATAAAAGTTTTGAGCTCGAAACTCGACACGAGTTAAAAATGACTTTCTAGAATGATTTTCTAGTCCGGATTGCTTCCAAAATTCAAGAAATAAATCGAGAAGCGTTTTGAGTCCAAAATCGACTATAAAACGTTTTATCGTTAAAAAGTTGAAAACGTAGGATGAATAGTGAATTCTCACGTACGAACGTACGCTTCAAAATTTCAAGCTAGGGTTTGAATCAAGAGTTGTAAAACATCTCAAAAATCTTGAAATAGCTCAAGTAGTGCAAATCCGAAGAGAAAACATTTTCCGAATGAAAACCGTTCGTAAAAGGAATAGTAAACTAGGGTTTTCAAAAATGTTTTCATTAAAACAAAGTTCCGGAATGGATTTCCAGGCCAAGAATAATATCAAAAGACTCGTCTCGACTCAAGGATCGATTCGACTGTAACTTGGGTAGAAAAAGGTATCAGAATCAAAAGATCATTTTCTGATGAATAGTAACTTTGGTCGGTAAGTTCCAAAAATACCCTTATGGCTCAAGAAAGACTTTCTGAGTTCGGGAAACCAGTTCAAATGATTGGGAAACATGTGTGATGAACCTCTAGGGTTCGAGTAGCCATATGAACAAGGTAGGCTCGGGTTATGAATAGTAAACTATATCAAAGGTCAAGAATTCCCCCTTAAAACATGTCAGATCATATACGAGCACAAAGTTCATGTAAGAATGCAATGCATGATGATTCAAAAAGTTGGATCACGGTCTATAAACGCTTTACCACTGCCTTAACTTACTGTTTTCATCCAGGCCCTGTTTTGGGCTATTACAGTTCATGTGTTGAACACCATCCTTTCTCCAAGATAAACGAAACCCTAGGTTAAGCCTAAACACTAACTAGAGAACTAGCATCCTTACTAGTTAGATTGTAGCCAAGTTGGTTGACTATCTCTAAAGAGCTTCAAGTTAGAAGTTTTGAAGATTCGAGCTTTACCAAAAGGTGGGGATCAAGCAAAACGATCAGAAGGGATGATGAAACGATTCTGAACCCAACAAGAAACTAGTGAAAAAATCAAAACAAAGAAGATGGCGAAAACCGTTTGTCCATATCCTGAAGGATGAATTTTTTCACGAGGGTTTTGTGACTGGCAGTTTTCTACTTTCGCAAAACTGGTTTTCGAAGGGAGTTTCAATCATGCTTTTCTCGTTTCATGTTTCTTTCTTTATGTTATATTGTTAAGAACTTCCCTAACATGATTTGAATCTAGGTTGGTGTGGATTGTTATCCCTACAATGGATTCTGAAGTAGAAAGAGACTTTCGAGGAACGGGTTGCCATTACCGCATGAAGCGCGTTTGAGGGCGGCTCAAAACGTGTCAAGAAAGCTACTACCCAAGTGAGTTTCTTGATCTCTACGAATTTGGATACACGATTGCGAGTCCAAGATCCATTTGTTGGAAAAATTTTAAAAATTCCGCTGCTTTCTGATTCCTGTTTTCCAACAAGTGGTATCAGAGCCACCTCGTTAATCGTGTTTCTGATTCGTCTCAATTATTCTGAATTTGGTAGGAATTCTTAGCCTTAGATGCGAATTAGGTATTCATGAGTTCTTTTAGAAAGCCTGAATTACGAAACTGTAATTTTTCTTGAATTTCTGAAACTGTTTTCTTGAATTGTGTTTTTGAAAACCGTTTTGATTGAAATTTATTTAAATCGAATTTTTTTGATTATGGATTGAACCGGGTTTTGGAGAAACCCAAAAATACGAAACGAGACACGAAAAGAATGGGCCTGGGCGTGCTAGCACGTCGCACGCCCAGGCCCTGTCACCACCGCCAGTCCTCCCGCATCCGTGCGGGAGGACCTCCCGCCACCGCCTAGGCGCCCCGCTCGCCTGTCCCGCAACCGTGCGGGACAGCCGCCTGCTCTTCCCGCAACCGCGCTGGAGCGTCCGCCCTAGGATGGGCGGGACTGCCTGCCCACGCCGCATGCCTGCGCGCAATCGATGCCGGCTGGCGGCAATCGATGCCGGCTGTGCGCAGTGCTGGTGCGCGAGTCTAGCGCGCATTCCTGTGCGGCGGGCGGGCGATCCCGCGTCGTCCCGGGCCCGTGTTTTCGCGTTTCTCGTGTTTTGTGTTTTGGTCCTTAAAATCCCATTTAATTTTATTTTAATTTTATCTTTTAAAATCAGTTTTACTAAAATAAAATTATTTTAAAATTTTTGATTAAATTGGGATTTTTGAGAAATTGATCGATTTAAATTTTGGAAAAATTACAATCTTTGTTTTCTGAAAATATTGGAAGAATAAAATTATTAATTTTCAGAAACTAATTGGAATTTTATTAGTTTATTGTTTTTCGGGTTTTATTGAAAAGGCTCTTGAACAAGAATTGCATCTAAGTCGTGTTTTAAGCTATCAGAGCTTAAAGCGAGAATTTTAATTTATTGGTTAAATTTAAATTCTTGCAATTTATGCATGTTAGGTGATCGTGGGTTTAGACTTATGTGTGGTTTCAATTTATGCACATGGATGGTTTAAATTGGGGTTGGAGCCCTATAGTTGGGTTTTTCAATTGAGGTTGGAGCCTCACTTATATGCGTACTGTTATGTGATTTATTATGTGGCTTTCCATATTACTGTTTTTGAGGCCGGGGTATGCCCCGTGTATTTGTCTAAGGCCAATATGAAGATTGAGCCTTATTACTTTATGTCTTTTTCTTTTTATTATAATTTGAGAGTAGAGATAGGTGGTGAGGTTTTATTTTCATTTTGGAGACAATGCACCCATGGAGTAAGATGGACCACGTTCAAGTAACAAGGAGGCCATAAGTGAAGACCCCTCAAAATGTTAGGGAGGGGAATCTCAATTGTAAAATGTAATAGAGATAGGGCTTGTATTTTGTTACCGCTTTCCCTTATGTGATTTAAACTGTTTATGTGGCATGTATGTTAGAACTTGTGATTGTGGAGTGGCTCCCACATATCACGCATAAGATAGGTAGAACCCATGATCATCTCATGTTAGTGTCATGCTAGGACATGTTATCTGTTTATGTGCTTGTTTGAAATACATTTAAGTTGTACTTGCATTAATCAAGACTAATAAAATCGGATAACATATATGTTGGTGAGGTCGAACCGAACAACTCTTCGGTTCATTCGAAAATTCCCATTAAATATTAAGCTCATTTCGAACAATAGGTATTTAATTCGAGATGCAAATTTTGAATTAAATTCCTAGCATTCCATCAATAGGTTTTAAGTTTAGTAAGTAAAGCTAGTTATTGTCCGCGAGTCGTGGGATAGCTAGTGGAGCTTATTAGTTCTTAGTTACCTAATTGATCATTTTAAATGATCAATAGTTCGTGGTTAATTTTGGCAAGGGCGATGTCCGCGAGTCGTGGGTCGTTCGAACTAAGTTTTGATCATGATCTTATGATTGATGGGTCTAGCTTAACGCCTAAGTAAATATGGATGTCGTACGAGTCGTGGGTCCATATTGAAAGATAGGTGATGCAAAAACAATTACTAAGAGTTCTAAAGGTGTTAGAATTGGTAAGTTGTACATACCTAGGATTTTACTTAGAATGTCCGCGAGTCGTGGGTTTGAGGTAAAATGCTTAGGATCTTAGTACCCATTGGGAAACGCGTTCCTCTTAGATCTTTGGGAATTATAGATCTTTTGAAAAATAGTGGGAGCTACATTAGATTAAAGACCTTATCTTTTGTATATCGTTATAATTCAGCATGCTCACATTTTCTCTGCTTAGCATTTAGGTTGTAGTTCTATGATTCTCTACAATATGAAATGCAAACCCATTTGTATCCATCCTTAAGTCAAAAGACTTGACTAAGTCCTAACTAACTCTGATTGGCTTCGGACCCTAAAATTCGTTTTAGATTCCGAATAAGAGAAAGGCGTTCTCTAAAGGGCGAAGTTTTCAATTGTGAAAATTCGACCCGGGCTAAAAGAAAAGCAATCTGAGGTGAATGGATTTTTTCCAAACCACTTAAGAGCAATTGAACCACCTCATAAAAATGTTAAAAGGTATAACATTATGGAATTATTCAATATTCCAAATGAGGAAACAAGTGCACACGAACAAGGTCTAAAGATCTTATTTGAAGATCTTATGGTCTCGATCATCAACCGAGAAAAGAGTTCTCTATGCACTGATTGCTTACATTGCTTCTACCATCATTCAAACCCTTTATGCTCAACTAGAATGATGCTAATGTAGCATAGTTAATCATTTAGTTGATAATGGTTGAGAGCATCCTTAAGAAGGAATAAAATGTTGAGATGGTTAATTCTTCTTCTAAACTCCATAAGTTAAAGGCTTGAACGCCTAAAGAAGAAGAAACCCTTAAGAGCCCAATGGAGGGGCATGTAAGGGGTGCGCCCAAAAGACACTAGAGATCAAATAGGACGTTTGCTTCTATGGTAGCAACTAAAGACTTTGAAAGGGAACTGCGAAGAGTATGAGTACTCTGAAATGTTACCTCGTTTAGTAATTCTACTAGGAATAGAATTCACTAGTCTTGAGTCAATTCTGCATAATCCGTTGTGCAAAGACTCAAGGCACTAATGTTCTGAACATACAACGAGATAACAAAAGTAAGTGAGATGACAAAGCTTCGAATTACTTTGGAACGTTGAGATATAAAAGGATTAGCAAGTCAGACACCTTAGGATCATTCTATGAAAATGAACCTATAGAGTTGACTTCCTGTGAATCCTATCTCAAAGGGAAAACGTTCCCGGAACATTGTTTAGGTGAAACATGGAACGTTCCAAAATTATAGTGGATTTCGATCCATGCTGATGAGTGTAAGATGCTTAATGTAAGCACTAGATACAATCGTCAGTTTAATCATTATGAATGAATGTACTTGTTAAAGTACAAATTCGAAACTTATATGAAATTCTTAGAATTTCAAAAGGAGGTTAGGAACCGAAGTAGTCATAAGTTATAGGCAAATCGATATGTTCGAGATAGCCAATATCTTATCAACTAATTCCTTAGTCATCTTAGAAATAATAGGATTATCTCTCAGTAAACTAATTCGAGAACACCTTAGTGTTTCCGAATGAGGGAATGAAACCTTATAGGATATGGTCCATTCCATAGCAAACTTTACTGACTTATAATCATTCTAGGAATAAACTCCCAGAATATGCAGTTAGAGATTTTGAATTTTGCACCTTCCAAAATCAGTCCTTTAGATGCACTATGCAATGTGGCACACTAAATTCCCTAATTATTCTTGTCCAAGAATTTAGTGGAATCCTCTTAAGTAAAGAGGATAGTGGGAGATAGGCTTGAAATGAGTTCAAGTTTATACAAACAATATTGGATATCATTTCTGCGATTCCCTTAGACAAAGGTTGTTTGTCTCAAGGAATGTATCTTTCTTAAGGAATCGTTCCTATAGAAGAAGAAAGACAAGCAAGCAGACCTCAAAGAAATTTGAGAATAAATATCCACGCCACATATAGAAGAAACGAGCCCATCTGATAAAACTTAGCCAAATTTTAGAGCATGTACACGTGTGAAACCCTTATCTTAAGACGTGTTTAGAACGCGTTCCTAGATAGCCAAGGAATTACTTGAAGAGGAGACACTGTCAGATTTGGAAACTGAGTAGTGTAAGCAAGCCTTGAAATCCAATATGGATTCCATATACTCGAACCAAATTTTGACCTTGGTTGATCCACCTGATAGGATCAAGCTCGTGTAGCTTCGAGTGAATGAAAGCATTACAACCTTCTTGACGGTTGAAATGCAAAAGTCCATTTGGATTGTGTTTATCACATTCTCATATTCTGACTATGAGATATGATAAATGAATATGAGAACTATCTTGTTCAATATGAGATTGAAAGAGACTGAAATAAGGTATTTCTATAAATCTCATATTCAGTGGGAGTATGCATAAGGTATACAAATCCCTAAAGTCAATCTGTGGATTGATAAAGGCTTCTAGGAGTTAGACAATTCGATTCCAAAGGATAGTCAAATCGTTTGGCACAGATGGAAGTCGAATAAGTCTTAAAAGTGCACATATGAAAGTTAGTGATGTAAGAGTCAATTTTTGGTTCTTTAGAACACGACATCCTTCTCATTAGGAATGTCAAGGATAACGTGAAAGTTACCAATTCTTGTTTAAGAAACAATTTGACATGAAAGATCTTAGTGATTATCCTAAATTCTCGACATTCAGATCTATAGAAGATAGATCTAAGAGAATAAAAGGATTATCACAAAACGAGTACATAACCATAATACTAAAAGGAGTTTAGTAGGGACAATGGAGCATCTCTTTTGAAGAGTATGTGTCCTAAGATAACTTTAAGAAAGTTAGAATGTCCAAAATCCCTTTAAATAAAAGGGTGCATAATGTATTAAATGTTATGTACTAGACTTGATATGGCGCAACACTAAGCGTAGTGGGCCGAATCTAATATGACCTCAGAGAAGGTCATTAGATCTCTGTAAAGGATGTCCTCAGAGTACTTGAGAAGAAATGAGGATATGTATTAGTTTACAGAGCCCAAAAGATCTTATGATTGAAAGGATATTTTGATGTAATTGTTTCATCAAACATAGATGATTATGAAATCATTGAAAGGGTACAACTTCTACCAGAATGGTAATGCAATGTGTTGCAAAGGGGTTCCAAGGACGGACATTGCAAAACTCGACTATCGTAGTTGAGAACTTAGTCGTATTATGTAACGCTAAGTTAAGTGTTTGGGTAAGAAACTCCATCTAACTGGTTAGATGAAGTTCCTAGCATGAAACAACTCCTTTATCATATTGTATGATAAAATGGATGGTTGCTCAAGTAAGAGAACAAAGACCTCACCAAGAGACTGAACAAGTGATTACGAATCACTTTATAAGGAAAAGGTGTTTTCCTAAGAGATGTGTAAACAAGAGGGTCACATCAGTAGAGAATATAGTAGATCCACTTTGGAAACGCCCAAAGTCAATAGGCTCTCAAAGTGCATCTTGAGAAGATGGGACTTAGAAAGCCGATTAGTCATAATCCGTTTTGGGACTTTCCTAGTATCACAGATAATCTTTGAATAATATACGATTGATTAATATCATAGGCAAACACTTCTTTATATGCTCTTGTTTGGTATGCGTTTACTTTAGCTGTGCATGTATGAGAACTCCCCTAATCCTGATGACTTTAGGACTCTACCATTTAGGTGAAATGGTTCATGAAACGAGCCCTATATCACATAAGTCATGATTAGTAAAATACTCCAAGCCGATGAGTCCTACAGACGGTGGGAGTGTCAACCTGACTCCTCTAAGGCTTGCTTGTGGGATCACGCCCTTAAGAAGGACCACCTTGTTTCATGTAGGTGAAAAGTGTATAGTTGATACGTGCATGATACATGAGGGTGCTTACTTCAATAAGTAAGTTCACTGAGGTGCCCCGTGTGAGAAGATTCCTAAATGGGAAATGAAGTTTCTATTTCAGGAAATGGAAACTTCCAGATTAGGAAATATCTCACGAGTCATTGATGTGATTAATTGATCCTTAGACTTGTGGTTCCTTGTCACTTTATGAGTTAACTCTGTAGTCTTAGGTATAAGCTTTAAAGGGTGTCGCCTTAGACAACTGATTCAAGGCTTATGCTGGGGCTGCACAAGTGATTCATGAAAGTGAATGAGAATCAAGAAAGGACCTACACTTGCATTTGCAAGGTGATCTCTTATTGTGTAAGTCATTCATATGCCATATGGAGTCCTTGGCCAAGGCAGTAGATCAAGACATCAAGAAAAGGGTTTCTTGGATTGAGATCAAATGGATATGAAATGCACTTAGCTTTAAGACCAGATTATTAGGGTTCTGATTATTCCCTTACCCTAGATCTTGGTTGAGAGATAGTAAGTAGGAGGATTGTATCTCACATGAATCAATGACTTAAAGGTTCTGTCGAATCCGAACATTCCAATTCAGCTTGGGGTTAAACACCTGTTGCTAGACTATGGTCGTTTAATCTGTGGACTGATTAATTAATTAGTGAATTAATTAATTAGGGTCACTGCTAATTGAATTGAGAACCTAGAGGGTCACACACAACAACTTGGTTACATGAGTTGAGGCTTTAAAATGATTAAACGAGTTAATCGGGCCTAGAGGGTTCCACACGTGTGAAACCACACGTGTGGGTCACGTGACTGGACATGAGTCATAGGGACACGTGTGCCACACGTGTTTATTTGATTGAATATTAAATAATTAATTTATTAATTATTTAATAGACTTTGGTTTAATTTTGAATTAAAAAGAAAGTCTTATTTTGGAGAAAAAATAATCTAGTTAATTAATTATGAATTAATTAATTAGATAAAATAAGTTATTTATTTTAAATAAATAAAGTATAAAATTATCCAAAAATAGTTTGGATATTTTAGCTCTATTGAAAGTTGATTTGAATTTGAATTCAAAGTCAAAGTCAAAATTACTTGATGATCAAGTAATAGGAGAGAGGGACCAAATCCTTGGTCCATAAGGACTAGGATTTTCGGTCCTCCCTTCCTATATATAGGGGAGCTCGAGCTCCCCTTAGAGCTAATCGAGAATTCTTTTGGTTCATGTGTTGAACACCATCCTTTCTCCAAGATAAACGAAACCCTAGGTTAAGCCTAAACACTAACTAGAGAACTAGCATCCTTACTAGTTAGATTGTAGCCAAGTTGGTGGACTATCTCTAAAGAGCTTCAAGTTAGAAGTTTTGAAGATTCGAGCTTTACCAAAAGGTGGGGATCAAGCAAAACGATCAGAAGGGATGATGAAACGATTCTGAACCCAACATGAAACGAGTGAAAAAATCAAACCAAAGAAGATGGCAAAAACCGTTTGTCCATATCCTGAAGGATGAATTTTTTCACGAGGGTTTTGTGACTGGCAGTTTTCTACTTTCGCAAAACTGGTTTTCGAAGGGAGTTTCAATCATGCTTTTCTCGTTTCATGTTTCTTTCTTTATGTTATATTGTTAAGAACTTTCCTAACATGATTTGAATCTAGGTTGGTGTGGATTGTTCTCCCTACAATGGATTCTGAAGTAGAAAGAGACTTTCGGGGAACGGGTTTCCATTACCGCATGAAGCGCGTTTGAGGGCGGCTCAAAACGTGTCAAGAAAGCTACTACCCAAGTGAGTTTCTTGATCTCTGCGAATTTGGATACACGATTGCGAGTCCAAGATCCTTTTGTTGGAAGAATTTTAAAAATTCCGCTGCTTTCTGATTCCTGTTTTCCAACAATGATCACAAAGTTTATACACACACACACATGGACACATCTTTCAATATCCCAAATCTCACAAAACAAAACTCACACCAACCCTTTTGAAAACGAATAATCAAAACTTAGCTTACATATACATATAAAAGCCTTTTCAAAGAATCTCATAACAAAAGGGTCAATTCCCACAAAATACTTATCCAACACTTATCTATATGTATATATATATATATATATATATATATATATATATAAGACGCATACGAGTTTAAAATACACTTAAGGTTGTAGGTCATCATAGCTAAAAGGAAAGAAAACCCTACCTTGCCGACCACAACGAACAAAAGAACCACCTCTTCAACCTCGAAACAAACCTAAGAACAAAACAAAGACAAGAGACAAACTTAGACTTAATATGAACCAATTAGATGCTCGGCATATGTATATGGATGCAAATGATGCATAAGAAATGTAATGAAGTTAACGCTTTAGTCACATTAGGTCATATTGAATCATATTGAAACATAAGTCACATATTGCACCTTAAACATGCTCACGAACTTCATACAACTCATATAACATGTCAAATACAAAATTAGGAGTGTACAAATATCAAATAAGAGTAAAGAAGTTGCATGCAAGGCAAGTAAGCAAGGTAGGAAGTGTGACGCCCCGTCCGATAGATCGTATAGGTATGCGCGATGAGAGAGTTTACCTTACGCACTTATGTGATTTAATTTCCTTTCTATGTGTTTAATTCCAACTTTGACTGAAAATGTGAATTAATTAACTAAATTACAAAATTTTAAAACATGAATTCTTACATGACAACTTAAGATTTGAAACTTGGGTGAATTTAAATTAATTTTTGGAGTTGGATTTAAATAGGACTTGGACCTATTGGTGTGTTTGGGCCTAACTTGAGTTAGATGAGTTTGGGTCATTCGGGACCAATATGAGCCCAGTAATTCAAATTCGAATTCCGACACCACCATTGGACTTGATTCGGTGATTCGGGTCCAACGGAATTTACTTTATATTTTTCGGAAACCGTTTAGACCTTAAACCTTTTAGTTTTGACTTATTGGGCGGAAAGTCATTTATTTGAGCCAAAATCCTATTAAAGCCTTTAGCCTCATATTATATCTTGGAAACCCTAGCCTTGACCTAAAACTATTAGCCACCATATAAATAGCTTTATCCCTTTTCATTTCATTCCAAACCACACAAGTTAGTCACAAAGAGAATCATGGAGAAACTTCAGAGAAGATCAAGACTTGAACCATCTTTCATTCTAAGAGCTCATATTCTTTGATTCCACATTCCTTCACAAGACAAGGTAAGCTTTGGATCTCTTTTGATGAGTATTTCATTTCTACTCTTGGATTGGAGCATGAAATTGTTAGTATGAACTTGAATGATGAGATCTTGAATTCCTTAAGCAAGCCTTGATGATTTGAATGCTCCTTATGTGTCTTAGTTGTTGGAAATTCGTGTATGGAAGACTAGGAATTTATATCTTCTTGTTTAAGCTTGAAATTCATGAAAATGGGTGTTTGAGATTTTGGGTAAGAACATTCGTAAACTTGAATTAATTGATGTTTTGATGCTAAGCATGATTTGTATGATCTTATAGCTGAATTTCGTGACATTTTATGGTGGATTTTGCGTTGGATTGATGATTTTTGGTGTTCCCCTTCTTCTTCCCGAAACTGTCAAGTTTCTGCTCTAGATCCATGGCCGAAATAGCCGTTCCCGTTTGTGTTTTAAGCCCGGAACGGCCCTTCCGGGCTAGGGTTTGGTTTTGGCGGCCGAACATGGGAACGACCGTTCCCATGTGTGCTTGGACTGGGAACGGCCGTTCCTAGTCTGGCTTGGCCTTGGCTTGGGAAGGACCGTTCCCATGCTATGTTGCGCATGGGAATGGCCGTTCCTATGCGTCTGTGTCCCTTTTACTTGCTTTTTCGTGCGTTGTCCCTTTTACTTGCTTTTTCGTGCGTATTTGATTCATTTGAGTTGATACGTGACTTGTATGTTACGATATAACTTGGAGTGCATCTCTGAACCTAAATATCTCATTACTTGCATGATCTGCTTGAATATTTGAATTGTCCATTGTGGCCAACTTGATAAACATAATTCCATTTCGCATGTCATTCATACTTTGTACGCCGTGCGTCTTACTTGGTTTATATAGAGTCTAATTTGGGCTTCTGTATGCCTTGTTATAGAGTTTGGTGGTGCCGGTGAGCCCGAGGTTTAGAGTGTTTGGCCCTTCACACTCTCAGACTCTACTATCACGAGGTGAGGTTTAGGATTTTGTATTGTTATGCGACCTATGGCCTTTACATGCTAATTTCTATCCTTGCATGCAAGTATACCATACTATAAATATGCATGTGTTGGATATGATATGTTTATGACCTTATGCGTGCATCCTGCGTGGGTGGGTGCCTTCGGGCTATATCCCCGCAGCATGGGAATGTATATGCATGCGTCCTGCGTGGGCGGGTCCCTTCAGGCTATATCCCTGCAGCGTGGGAATATTTATAAAAATCTAGTTTTTAAGGCATATGTAAGCTATTTTGGAAAACCAGTTGTGTTCTAATTCTATAGCAAGATTTCCATGAAAGATTGGCGTATGTTCTGTTTTGTTCTGTTCTGTTGTGGATCCAAGGAGCTATGGGATAGACAGCCCTGGGACGGTATAGGACCGTCAGGGATCAGTCTGTATGTAGTTCGGCTAAGGCCTGGGTGACTCTTGTGGGTTGGCTACCCCTTGAGGTCGAGTCTATTTCAGATGGTTTATTCTTGATGGTTTGGGGACGGTACATCTCCTCCATCATTGGTGTAGAGGATGGATTGATTTTGATTTATGTTTTGAGGAGTAAAGGTTGGAAGCTCGTACTCGCCGAGCATGTGTTCTATTCTGTTATGGAATTATGAATCGGGATAGGGTCTTTCTGGAAATGGTTTCTAAACTTATATCTATATCTATTTGGGTTATTTCGGAATGTTTTGGTATGCAACACCTATCCCCGGTTTATGAGTCCATCCTTTTATTCTGTGCTATGCTCCTTATATATATATTGTGGGTGTACGTTAGCCCCCTCACTCGGTCAAGTTGACTGACCCCTCATTTAACTTTTAGTTGCAGGTCTGTTGGCGTTTGCTAGGCGGGAGTGAGTCCTTTGACTTGCACTTCGTCGGTCTAGCCTTTCTAGTTGCATTTGTCCTTCATACACTTTACTTATGCTTTGACCTGTAGACTTGAGATTATACTTCACCTTTCTGTAGCCCTGTGTGGCATTCGTATTCGGCCCTGTGTGGCACTTGATGATTATTACGTTATGTTGATCGGATATTCGGGACTAGGTATCTATGCTAGTTGAACCCGTCACCTGTTGTGCTTGTTGATATTCGGGACTAGGTATCTATGCTAGTTGAACCCGTCACTTGTTTTGAATGTTGATTTAAATGCTTTCGCTATCTTGTTTTGAATGTTTGAATTGCTTCCGTACTCTGAGTCTGTCGAGTTAGATCCACCTAGCATAGTGTGTGTGTTTGTCTCCCGTTCACTCTGATTCGGATTTGGGCATGGACTTCCATTTCATGACCGGGCCTGGGTCACAGTGCGGGGGATGTGGCATCCTCCGTTTGGGGTGTTACATCTGATGAGGCCTAAAATCACTCTCGAATCAGAGCCGTCCACGTGTCAGCATATCGCTGACTAAATCCCAGGCGCTCGCCTTGAAGGGCTCGTGGGCCTTCCCAGTCCACTCATTTGCAAGCTAGAATAGACCGTCAAGCCTCGGACGACTATTTCGGTAAAAGCGCAGATCCGACGAGTCTGACGCTCGCTTCTCGGCCCTCAGGGTTCCCCTTCACAGGGAAGCACCTATATTGGGTCCCATGATTGACGCTCGGGATCTTGTCGCTCAAAGGTCATCTATCGTGGGGAGCCTATCCGTGGATTTTCCGAGCGTCATCAACGCTCGGGAATGAGTCTACCCCTCATACGATGGATTCTCGCCTTCAGAAGAAGACATTAGTCCCTCATCCCACTCTACCCTCGTCAACAACCTCTGACACAAAGGTACAGTGCACAGTGCACCTGACACGCCGTCTCCTTTTCTGGAATGTCATTCTCACCCCACCAAAGGCTGCCACGTGTTAGGGCAACACAGGTTTGGGACCACATGGTCAATTTACCCATTTACCCCCATCCCTAACATATAAATATAGGAGAACCCATACATTCTCCCCCAAGTCATCTTCCTCACCAAAAATACCACGTACTGAACTGGGCATTATTTTTCCTCTGCATCTTCTCCAAAGCCTCCTGAATCTCACCCTTTTCTGCATTCTCGCTGCACGATTTATTGGTGTTATCCTAGCTGGAAGAACCCACGCTCATTGGAAACCCAGTTCCTGAGGCTCTTGTGCCTGTGATGGTCTTCCTTCCTATCTACAAATTCTAAAGTGTTTGGTGTTCAAGTCCTCCACAAGTTTCTGCACCATCATTTTTAGCGCCGTCTGTGGGAAGCCATCACCACCATCTTTGGTATTACCAGTTTCTTCTTTCAAAAGCTAGTTGAAGAGTAACACCCAAGTCTTTAATCATGGTAACTGCAACGAGATCTGGAATAGTCGGAGAGAAAGGCGCTCTTCCCCCCGTCAACGAGGAGAACGCGGAAGGCAATATCCCCGCCGGAGAAGCAAACCCCCCAGCGGCCGGAAACGGGGGCGAGAACACAGAGCCGGTAGGGGCAACTCTCCAACTAGGTGGGAACGTTGCGGGAGGGCCCAGTGCCATTGCTCCACCTGTAGCTCACACCGCCCACGCTTCCTATCCTTACTCAGGGGTGTATCCCATGGCCATGCCCCCTACGGGATACCCTTTTTTGCAGCATGGAATGATGCCCGGGATGATGCCGGTGATCCAACCTTATCAGGTGGGGACTCTGAATCTCCCCACGTCGTTACCAAGGGAAATACAGGGGGTGGAGATGCCCCAAGTCACCAGCCAGCAACTTCAGGCACTATATGCGCAGTGCGAAAGTCAGCCCGTTCAGAACGTCTGGGAGCATTTCATGGCAGCGTATTTCCCCTCGCAGGCTAGCGCTCGACTGGCCCCGCCACTTGGCGGGCTCCCGGCGCATCCCTTGACAATGGCCCAAAATGCGCTAAGGGCACAACAACCTCCCCCACCACCGAATCAAGGAAATGAAGCCCCACCGAGGGTCCAGCCAGAACGACCAGCTGTAGGAGAAGAAAGGGCCCCTCAAAATAAGGCGGCCGGAGATAATGAAGAGGTCCAATCAAGGGCCACAGGGAGGGCAAACCGCAGAAATGTTGGTGACCCTCAGCTAGCCGCGGTCCAAGACCAAATCAGAGGGCTCCAGAATGTGGTAGAGCAGCTCTCTCGAGCAAGGTCTCAAGTTCCCCGTGATGGGGACGAGAGGTCCAAGGCCAGAGACGCTCGTCGACCACGCAGCCCAATTTCCCACCGAAGGAGAGAAGCCAGCTATGAAGATCCCGACAAGCGAGACTACAGGATCATGGCGGGCGATTCCCCCCTCGTCGAGGAGGTTCTAATGACTCACGCAGGGAAGGGTAAAATTCCCTCGTCAATCAACAGATATGATGGAACCACGGACCCAGCCGAGCATCTGGACCATTTTGTGCACCTAATGCACCTGTATGACCATCCGGACAACTACTGGGCCAAGGTATTTGTCACTTCCCTCGCCGGAATGGCCCAAGAGTGGTACAAAAAGCTCCCCCCGCGCTCAATCCGAGGATACTATGACCTGACTGATGCTTTTGTCAGCCACTTCAATTCGCTGAAAGCACCGGCCCCAGCCGCGACTGCTCTTTATAGCCTGGTCCAAGGGCCGAACGAGACTCTCAGGTCCTTCATGGGGAGGTTCAATAAAGAAATTTTGTTGGTAGAAAAGCCCTCGATGGACTTTTTGAGGCACGTTCTGTTTGGAGCCGTCAACATGAAGCACTACGTCAGTAAGGAGTTTGTGGAAGAAGTAGCCAAGAAGAAGCCGCGCTCGTTGATGGAAATTAGGGAGATTGCCGATTCTTTCTTTACCCTCGAGGATATGTACATAGCGAGGGATCAGAAGATGGCAAATGCCCCTCGCCCCAACAGAACCCACGAGGACAAAGCGGAGCCCAACCGGAGTCACCACCGCAGCCCGATATTCGTTCGCCGTCGTTCATCCCCTCCGCGGAGGCTCGAGCGTGTCCCCCTCAACCGCCCAATTGCCGAAGTTTATTCCCTGGCGGACCAGAAGCTGTTTAAGAGACCGCCCAAGTTGAGAGAAACCGAGGCTCAGAAGTGCTCGGGGAAATACTGCGCTTTCCATAAGCAGAAGGGGCATGACACTAATGAATGCCGCCACCTGGAGAAGGAAATTCAGCGGCTGATTGCTGGGGGGCACCTCAAAGAGTTTGTGAAAGTACTAGAAGGGTACGATGAACATTGCACGGAACGAGCGCTCGGGAGGAGAAGAAGCCGCTCACGCTCCCGAAGTCCTCGTCGCCAGCGCCCTGAGACCAGCGAGCGCAGCAAAGGGAAAGGGGTGGATATGGAAAACCAGCCCTTTGCGGTCATTCACATGATCGCGGGAGGGCCCTCAGGAGGCGATTCCAATGCTTCTCGCCGCCGCCATGTACGGAGTTATAACCAAAGAACGTCACTTCCTCGCCCAGTGCTCTCCGTGGACAGCTCGTCGCGCTCGAAGGAGGATGATGTCATAGGGTTTACTGAGAAAGATCTTGAACATATTGTAACACCCCATGGGATAGGAAAAACCTCTGACTGTCCCATGGTGGTTAGTTTAGACGTTCATAACCACACTGTAAAGAGGGTTTTATTTGATAATGGAAGCTCTGTGAACGTTCTCCCGTACTCAACGTTACAACAAATGAACATAAGAAACATCCCCCTCGAACCTCTCAGAACTGCCCTCGTAGGGTTTGGAGGTTCCGAGATCGTCCCTCGCGGACAGATATGCTTGGTCAACTCTTTTGGTCGCGCCCCACAGCGAAAAACTTTGAGCGTCCTGTACACCATCGTTGAAGTGGATCTTCCTTACAACATGATCATTGGGCGCCCAGCCCTCGTGGATTTCAAGGCCGTAATTTCCACCTATCATCAAAAAGTCAAGTTTCCAACCCCCGAGGGTACCGGAGAAATTCTGTGTAACGTCAAAGAAGCTTGGGAATGTTACATACTTTCACTTCGAAGCCACAAGCCCAAGCAGTCCATTCAACCTGGGTCTACTAAGAACTCCGTTGACTTCCCCGAACTAAACGAAGATGGCCCCGAGCGCAAAAGAGCCAAGCTGTACCGGAAGAAGAATAAAAAGAGGACCCCTGGAGATGTTCAGTGTTCAGAGAATAGGCCACCGGGGGCCGTCGAAGGCTCTTCCTCAGAAAACGAGCGTGATGAGCCCAAGGGTATGCTCACCGGGAAAAAACGAGCGCTAGAGGCGCCAAGGCCGGAGGTCCGGATCGAGCCCACCGAGGAGTTTTTGACCGTTGAATTGGAGCCTGGGAACCTGGATAAAACAACCCAGATTGGCTCGGGCCTGGATGGGCCCTCGCAAGTTTTGATGATCGACTTCCTACGGGAGAACTTGGACGTTTTTGCGTGGAAAGCCTCGGATCTCACCGGAATAGATCCGAGCGTCATTGTCCATAGATTGAACGTGGATCCAACCTTCAAGCCCATCAAACAGAAGAAGAGGGACGTTCATGGCTTTAGGAAACGGGTTATCGAAGAAGAGGTTAGTAAGTTGCTTGATGCTCAATACATCGAGGAAATCTTGTACCCAGAATGGCTTTGCAATGTGGTGCTCGTCCCAAAGAGCGCCAATAAATGGCGTATGTGCAACGACTTCACGGATCTCAACAAAGCGTGCCCCAAAGACCATTACCCACTACCGAGGATCGATCAGTTGGTAGATTCTACAGCCGGGTGTGAACTCATGAGTATGATGGACGCCTTTCAGGGATATTATCAAATCTTTATGGCGCCCGAAGATCGCCCCAAAACTTCGTTTATTGTGCATTTGGGTGTTTACTGTTTCAAAGTCATGCCATTTGGGCTCAAAAATGCGGGAGCGACCTATCAGCGGCTCGTCAATGGAATGTTCGAGCGTGAAATTGGAAAATCTATGGAGGTATATGTAGACGACATGATAGTCAAGAGTGAGCGCCAACGCTCCCATCTGGAGGATCTCAAGCAGACTTTCGACATCCTTCGTCGCTACGGAATGAAGTTGAACCCATCAAAATGCACCTTTGGCGTTCGAGGCGGTAAATTCTTGGGATACATGGTCAGTCAACGTGGCATAGAGGCAAACCCCGAGAAGATTAGAGCAATCCTGGATATGCCCTCCCCTCGCAATCTGAGGGAGGTCCAGGTGCTCGTGGGTAAGATCATTTCACTAAATAGGTTCATCTCCCGCTCAGCGGACCGGAATCTACCCTTCTTTAAAATTTTACGCAACGCTCGCAACTTTACTTGGAACGAGGATTGCGAAAAGGCCCTGCAGAACATGAAACAATACCTGTCGAGCGCACCTTTGTTGACCAAGCCAATCCCGGGGGAGAACTTGTTTATCTATCTATCGGTTTCTTTGGAAGCCACGAGTGCTGTCCTCGTAGCAATCCGCGAGCGTAAGCATATGCCGGTGTATTACCTGAGCAAGACTCTACAGGGAGCAGAGAAAAGGTACATGGAAATTGAGAAATTTGCCTTTGCGCTCGTTAACGCATCCCGAAGGCTGAGGCCATATTTTCAGGCTCACTCCATCACAGTGCTCACAGATCAACCACTCAAACAAGTGCTATCTAAGCCGGATGTTTCGGGAAGGTTAATTAAATGGGCGATTGAGCTTAGTCAGTTTGATATCTCCTTCGAGCCCCGTACAGCCATACAGGCTCAAGCAGTGGCCGATTTGTTGGTTGAACGTTTCAATCTGGAGACTGTGCCATCGGCGGATGAGGGTTTATGGCTTTTGCATACGGATGGCTCCTCGACCTCACAGGGGGGAGGAGCCGGGGTGACCCTCAGGGATCCCCTTGGGGCAGAAGTCGACTACGCAATCAAGCTGGCGTTTCAAGTCACCAACAACGAAGCTGAGTATGAGGCCCTCATCCAAGGGCTCAGGATTGCGCTCCAAAATGGGGCCACTCGTGTCACAGCATACGTTGATTCGCAGTTGATCGCAAGTCAAATTGACGGTAGTTATGAGGCTCGAGAAGCCACCATGGCACAGTACCTATCGAGCGCCAAGGAGGAGATAGCCAAGTTCAAGGAATTCCATCTTTTGCAAGTTCCGAGGGCAGAAAACGAGCATGCTGACGCTCTTTCGAAGTTTGTGTCCGCCCTGGACGGCCATAGTGAACGCGCTGTTACATTTCTGAGAACGGAGGAGCCACTGATAAGTAAAGGCGAATCTTCGAAAGAAGTGCACATAATTGACCCCTCCGAGCCTTGTTGGCTTGATGAAATTGTCAGATTCCTCCAGGACGGAACCTGCCCGAGCGACAAAGTTGAGGCTCGGAAAATCAAAAGCAAGGCCCCTCGTTTCTCATTGGACTCCGAGGGTCGATTATTCAAGCGATCCTTCCTGGGCCCACCGTTGAGATGTTTGAGACCCTCGCAGGCTAAAGAAGTTTTAGAGCATGTACACAGTGGAAGTTGCGGGAACCACTCAGGCGGACGAATCTTGGCAAAGAAAATCTTAAGGAGTGGGTTCTATTGGCCCTCGGTATTGCAAGATGCCATTAAATATTCCAAGAAATGTCCCAAGTGCCAGTTCCATTCCAACACTCCTCAGTTGCCGGCAGCTCAAATGATTCCTATTGATGTTTCCTGGCCTTTTGATCAGTGGGGCATTGATATCGTGGGACCTCTCCCAATGGCGGTCGGGCAAAAGAAGTTCGTAATACTCGCTGTGGATTATTTCACCAAGTGGGCTGAGGCAGAAGCGGTCGCTAAGATAACGTTCAAGGTTGTGAGGGATTTCATTTGGAAAAATATCATCTGCAGATACGGCATCCCGAGGGTGCTCATCTCGGATAACGGTTCCCAGTTTATCGCTGCTGACACACGGGATTGGTGCTATGAACTAGGGATCGAACAACGATTCACTTCCGTGGGTCATCCTCAAGCTAATGGTCAAGCTGAAGTGACCAATCGAACCATACTCCAGCATCTGAAAACGATGCTCGAGAGTAAGAAGGGAGAATGGGCTGAAGAACTTCAGGGAGCTCTGTGGGCGTACCGTACTACCCCGCAAGCGGCAACGGGGGAAACCCCTTATTCCCTCGTGTATGGCTCCGAGGCCATGATACCTGCGGAAATTACTCAAGAATCCGCACGCGTTGCCTATTTCGAGCCTACCACCAACGAGGCCAATCGGGCGCTCGAATTAGACTTACTGGATGAGAAGAGGAATGCTGCTTGGGCGCGTATTCACAAATACAAAGCAACTGTTGCTCGCCAGTACAATAAACATGTTAAGGAAAGGACTTTCCAGCTAGGGGACTTGGTCCTCAAAAAAGTTGAAGTCTCCAAACACGTAGGTAAGTTGGACCCTAATTGGGAAGGCCCCTTCAAAGTCATCCAGGTACGAGCAAACAACACCTACCTATTGGAAACTTTGCAAGGCGAGCGGCTCCCTAGGCCATGGAATGCATGTAACCTTAGAAGGTTCTACGTGTAGACATCAGTTTCTTTGTAATGGCCCGTTTGTGGCGTGAAGGGCTTTCCTTTGACGGAAAGCATGTTGTAACCATTTCCAAAAATGCATTTATATAACAGTAAGTATTTAACTCTTTGTTTTTATTATTTGCTTGCTTTGTTATTTTGATCTAATGATTCGAGCGACAAGGGGCCCACTCCGTGTCAAGCATCCTCCACGTCGAAAAGCCTACGCGAAACTTCAATCGTTCCAAAGCTACACTGTCCAGGTGTTGATAACCATCCACCTATAACAGTTTGAACGTTTTGTAAGATAAAGTCCTAAAAATGAGCGTGTCAGACAACGGGGAGCGCAATGCTCAGTTATAGCCAGCTGAGTGATAACCACTCCAGCTCGCGCTCGCAAAAACCCGAATGACCCTCAACTTATTGAGTAAAAATACACTCATAAAATAATGGATTTTAACTGCCCTTCATGTGCTCCTCGAAATAACGCTAACCCTATGGTTACGCTCTATCCTCTCCCGCACTTAGCAAATCCTATTGGTGATTTCTAAAGCGCGTATAACTTATTGGTGTGTCCAAGACAAGGGAGCACGATTGCTAGGCTAATACTTAGGCAAATCTCCAAAAGTTTCCTAAGTTCAAATTCGAGCCTCATTGCGAGTACGGCCAAGGAGTACGCATAAAACGCCCTAACATCCGTATCTACGCCCCTCAAATTACCTGATGCTGTCAAACTTTAAAATGGAGGCACGTTGTGATAAACGCCAGGGTACCCTCAAAGGTAACACCCTCGTGCATATATACACTTATCGCAAACGCTCAAACAGCAGATATCGGTATGAAAGCGGCGAGCACAATGAAATAACATCATTCATCATTCCAAAGTAAAGAACAATGCATTCAAACATCCCAGCAGAAAGAGAATAATTATAATATATGAGGAAAAAGAGCATAGAGAAATCCAAAACATCCAAGGAAGTAATTCGAAGATTAATTACAGACAATGATTGTTCATAAATATGGCAAGGAATTTAAACCAACAAGGAAAGGAGTCAGTATAAAGAGTTTCACTGGTCTGGAGCATCGGGCTCGGGAAGGGCGGTTGCGAGGGGAACTGGAGCCAACACATTAGCGTCAGAAGTTTGGGCCTCGCCAGGCTCGTCGGCATCCGCTACGTCCATGACGGTGCCCTCATCTTCTATCAGAAGAGGCTCGGGATCTACCCTGTTGGCAGCTATAAACTCCCTTTGGAGTGTTTCCACCAACTCCTGATACTCAGGCTCCGCCAGATTCTCAGTGGGATCCTCCTCCTGGACCATTGGCTCGCAATTCTCATCAAGATCCATGCGTAGACGAGCGTCGGATCGAGCGCTTTCAGGGGCCAGTCCCAACTTCACCATTTGCCCAATCGCTTTATGGAAGAAGCGTCGAGCGTTGTCAAAGCACTGGATGTTGGCCGCAAACACAAAGGCTTTGGAGCGCACGAACTTCTTCACCGCCTCCCAGGATACCTTCGCTTCCAAGCCCTGTACTTTGCTTTGCAAGTCAGCAAAGGCCTTGTTGGCTGCCTCGTTCTGGCGAGTGCTCTCCGCCAGCTGCTCACCTAGCTCCCCATTTTGAGCCCTCAACTGGTCCCGCTCATCCTTCAATTTCCTGTGACGCTCATTTAGCACCAGAAAGGCGTCATCAGATTTCCTCAGATTTTCCTTCAGCTGAGCGTTTTCAACGTTGGCGGAATTCAGCTGAGCGCTGATATGGTTGTAATCCTCCTGCAGTTGGACAGGGTCTGAAATGCGCAGCAACTTCTTGTACTTAGCTTTATGCTCAGAATAGGCTTGCGCTCGCCCTTGCAAGTTTTTCAGCCTCGGGATTACCTCCTGGGAAGTCATAAACGAAGGTCACAATCCGAACAGGGAATGAAGAAGGGGAGAGTGTTGCAAAAGGCAGAATAGACTTACCGTCAGAAGGGCATGGCAGGCATCATCGGCAATGCGAGCGGCGTCATGATCGTTCAGCTTGTCATGATCGTCGGAAAATTGAAGTTTTCCAACGATGTCGGAGACAAGGTTGACGGAGCAGGTGCTCTTTTTTAGGAGCACCGGGCCTTCAGTCCGCTGGCGCTTATAACGGGAATCGCCCTTGCAACCTATCTTCCAAAATTCTTCATCCTCAGAAGATGAAGTGTCGCTGCCCTCGCCACGGTGGCCCACGACCACCTCTTTTCCCTTGCCTGAAATAGGGAGGGAGTCCGGCATCCTTTTTCTTTTCCCCTGGCGGTCGGCCCGGAGAATTTCGTGAATACGGACAGGCTCCCCCGAGCGGTTCCGTGACCCGCTTGAACTCAGAGAAATTGGGCCCACGGGGGTCGCCGGCGGAGGAGTGGCCTCGTGGGTACCCTCCAGTGTCAGATCCTCGATAGGGCCCCTGGGAGGAACCTCATTCCCTGCGCCCCCTCGAGCATTGTTTTGCCCTCGGCCCGCTCCTCGTCTGTTTACCCTCCCCCTCGGAGCATTGGGAGGGCGGTTCTGCTGCGGTTGTGGGTGTTGAGGATTGACTGCGGGCGCTTGGACACCCAACATACGGGAGAGGGCTTCAGTATTCATGCCTTGAGATAGTATTTGGATGCCTGCAAGTAAAGGGGAACGAGCGTCAGAAGATTGGTTGTTTGGATCGTATAAACAACAAAACAACGATAACTGTAAGTTAGAGAACTATTCTAAAGGTTAGAGATGTTAGTTCCTAGAATCTAACCGTCGAGGGCCATGATGTCAGCTGGAGGGTTGAGTATCATGTCAGGGGGGCAAGATAACCCGTAGCGGAACAATACCCCTTCGTTCTTCACCAATGTCTCCGCCTTAATCCACTTCTTTTCAGCCCTCATCTCGAGGGCTAACCCCATCGCCCAGTCCTCGAAATCCTTATTCCTCATCCTTTCCCTAATCAAAGGACCCTCGCCATAAATCATCCATTGCCGATGAACTCTGAAAATCCCCCCGGGAGCCCCCACGAAAAAGTACTTTTCCTTCCAATGCCCGCCATAGGAGGAAGATGGAGAATCTATCATCTTAAAGCCTGATTTGGCCTGGGCGTAGTAAAATCCGTCTGTAGGCGACGAGCGTGGCTAGCGGGCTACTTGTATCAAGCTGTCAAAGTTGACTATCGAGGGTGCTTTGCCCAAGGCCCTCATCGTTATTATGAACGTGTTGATTAGGGCTATGCCATTGGGTAGAATTTGTGAAGGGCAAAGCCCTAGATGATGGTAAATGATGAAGGCGTCGTGAGCGATCGGAAACCTCAGACCCCCAGCAAGGACTGCATCCCAATAGACCGTCATCATCCCAGGCGGTGGTCGATTGGCCCTCTCCCCTTCCTTAGGAAGTCGCATGGGAAACACGACTTCATCCCAATACGCTTTCGCTCTCAACTCCTCCAAATCACCGAGGGTCAGAATACTCTCAATTTCGTCCGGAGATCTGTCAGTCTGATGACGGTTGTCTTGCCTTACTCGAGTGGCAGGCTCCCTGCCTCTCCTCTGACGCCTTCTGGAAGGTTCAGCCTCAAATGGACGCCCGGATGGCCCCGTTTCACCCTCGGGAGCCATCATAGCCACTGTGATCCTGTGATCTTGGGGTCTCACAGCGCTGTTCAAAACTGGGAATACTCTCTCCCCTTGTCTCTGCATCTCCATCACATTGTGCATCTCCTCAAAGAGATCGTCTGTCCCTCCGGGTACACGCTCGTTCATCCCTTGAACGACTGCGTCCACCTCTTCCTCCCCGGCGTCAACCGGAGCCTGGGCCACCGATATCGCCATGGGAATACCTTCACCAGGGTGCGCCCTAATTAGGGGAACAGCTATGGGGACATCGCCATGAGGGGAGGAGCTCCCCACCGACATCTCCTCAATCTCCCGTACATAATCATCAGCTTGGTTTCCGGCCATGTTCAATTTTCAATTTTTGGAAACGTGATTTCTAACAGAAAGCTCAAGGGAGGATAAGATTTCTGAAACAAATTCAATGGTAGACAGTGGCTCTTCCCTCAAAGGTTTCACTCACACAACCTAAAACTAATGTTAGCACGGAAAATAAGAAGAAGGGTAAGGAATTTTTACCTAAGATTTGAAGAGAAGAAATTCGCCGGAGCTTGTAGAACTGGCAAAGATTTCTTGCTATGTATATGCTTGAAAGAGTTTGAATGCGTGAAAGAGGTACCAAGGCCCTGCAAACCCCTATTTATAGGGAAGATGATACATGGATTAGGGTTGAAAATTCAAAAGCGCAATCATTTCCCGCCTAGGAAACCCCCCACTTTTGGTAACCGCCTCACGTCTCCCGGAGTGCACGCACCCACGTTCCCCCTCAGCATTAAATGCGGACTTGACAAGCATTTAATGCGGTGTCAGTTTGCGTCCGTTACAGAAGGCCAGCAGTCTCCTCGCTGGTGATGGCCTGGCCCTTGGATATTCGAAATTCAGGGTTCCTTCTTTATAAATTCTACAGTACGCTCGAAGCGATACTACAGAATTTGGGGGGCAAAATGATGAGGCCTAAAATCACTCTCGAATCAGAGCCGTCCACGTGTCAGCATGTCGCTGACTAAATCCCAGGCGCTCGCCTTGAAGGGCTCGTGGGCCTTCCCAGTCCACTCATTTGCAAGCTAGAATAGACCGTCAAGCCTCGGACGACTATTTCGGTAAAAGTCCAGATCCGACGAGTCTGACGCTCGCGTCTCGGCCCTCAGGGTTCCCCTTCACAGGGAAGCACCTATATTAGGTCCCATGATTGACGCTCGGGATCTTGTCGCTCAAAGGTCATCTATCGTGGGGAGCCCATCCGTGGATTTTCCGAGCGTCATCAACGCTCGGGAATGAGTCTACCACTCATACGATGGATTCTCGCCTTCAGAAGAAGACATTAGTCCCTCATCCCACTCTACCCTCGTCAACAACCTCTGACACAAAGGTACAGTGCACAGTGCACCTGACACGCCGTCTCCTTTTCTGGAATGTCATTCTCACCCCACCAAAGGCTGCCACGTGTTAGGGCAACATAGGTTTGGGACCACATGGTCAATTTACCCATTTACCCCCATCCCTAACATATAAATATAGGAGAACCCATACATTCTCCCCCAAGTCATCTTCCTCACCAAAAATACCACGTACTGAACTGGGCATTATTTTTCCTCTGCATCTTCTCCAAAGCCTCCTGAATCTCACCCTTTTCTGCATTCTCGCTGCACGATTTCTTGGTGTTATCCTAGCTGGAAGAACCCACGCTCATTGGAAACCTAGTTCCTAAGGCTCTTGTGCCTGTGATGGTCTTCCTTCCTATCTACAAATTCTAAAGTGTTTGGTGTTCAAGTCCTCCACAAGTTTCTGCACCATCAACATCCTTAAGTGGTATCAGAGCTCTAGGTTACAAAACCGAGCTCTAGTGTCGTGTCGAGTCTATCTAGTTGTTACGGCATAGGATAATGTGATTGTATGACTCATTTACTTGAATACTTGTTTATTTCTAATACTTGTATACATAAACACGTACTAATCCACATGCATCAATATTGCTTGAATCTTTGAATTTCAGGATGCCTCCTAGACGCCGTGACCGAGAGGCTTCACCGGATGCGCCTAATCCGCCTCCGCCACCACCACTGAATGCGGAGAACATTGTTCCGGTACTTCTCAATCAGTTGCAACAAAATCAGAGACAGCAGACACCACTAGTTGATGGTCAGGATGGTACTATCTCAGCTGTGTATAGGGAGTTTTGGAACAACAACCCTCCTAAGTGGTTTGGGGGAGATGATATCAAGGGTAAGGAGTAGTTAGCTGAGATCAGTGGTATTTGGAAGATTTGCCCAGGGAGTTCTCAGGATAAGGCTATTTGTACTGCTCGATTCATTCAGGGACAAGCAGCTAACTGTCTCAAGGGAATTCGATCCAGACTTGAGAGGAGTGGTATGGAGTTCACTTGGGAGACTTTTGTGTATGAGTTCCACGAGAAGTTTATACCTCATAGTGCACGAGAACACAGACTTCAGGAGTTTTCTGAGCTGAAGCAGGGATCCAGATCTATTGAGGACTACATTCTAGAGTTCGAAGACTTGCTCTTTACGCTACCCACATCACTGATATTGATTAACACAGAGGCCGGCACTTCCTTCATGGGCTTTGAGAGGATATTCAGAGAGCTCTTCAAGCTATCAATGTTAGTACTTGGGATAAGGTTACCAAGAGGCCTATTCAGGTGGAGGCCCAGAGACAGAGGTTGAGGCCCCCATTCTTCTCTTCGGGTTCTGGATCGGGCAAGAAGCCCGCTACTCATGCTTCTACTACTACTACACCAGCTTTCTGTCCACAGTGCTTCGTTAACAAGAAGCCCTGACCCGCTGCTCCTACAGGACCACCGGCATTACATGCACCAGCTCCAGCTCGTTGCTCTCACTGTCAGGGTGCCCATCCATCGGATAGGTGTTGGAGGTATTTGGGTAGATGTTTGGGGAGTGGTTCGGCTGAGCACATGAGGGATGCTTGTCCAAAGAGGAGGCCTGTAGTTCAGGCTGGTGCTTATGCTCTGGATGGTGAGGAGGAGGCAGCAGAGATTGATCTGAATGATGTAGTGGAAGGTACAATACATATTCATGGCATATCATTACATGCATTGTTTGATCCTGGGGCTACTCATTCTTTTATTGCCAGGGATATTGTTGCTTCTTTGCCTTTGCTTGCTGAGATATCTGCGCATGTTTTTGTGGTGAGTTCTCTCTTAGGGGGGAGCTTGTAGACGGATAGAGTGTTTCGTGAGTGTCCGGTGAGTTTTGAGGGTCGAGTTTTTCCTGCTGATCTGATTGTGATGCTGATGGGAAGGTTTAAGGTGATTCTTAGGATGGATTAGCTTTCCCGATATGGTGCAATTATGGATTGCCGTTTGAAGAGGATTTCTTTTGATTCTGTGATGTTTTCGGGAGAGAGTTGAGGATCCAGCCCGTTTATATCCTTTGTTGAGGCTAGTAAGTTAGTCCGGGATGGTTTCTACAAGTTTTGTGGCTTACCTTCTGAACAAACCCAAGGACCAGGTCAAGCTTGAGGAGACGGAGGTCGTATAGGAGTATCTGGATGTATTCCCAGAGAGTTTGGGGTCCTTACCACCGGATAGGGACATTGCGTTTGTAGTGGATCTCTATCCCGGAGCTGAGCCTTATTCGAAGATCCCATACAGGATGGCTCCTACCGAGTTAAAGGAGCTGAAGAAGCAGTTGGATGAGCTTTTGGTTAGCGGATACATTCATCCGAGCACTTCTTCGTGGGGTGCTCCCGTCCTGTTTGTTAAGAAGAAAGATGGGACGTTAAGGATGTGTTTAGACTACCGTGAACTGAATAGGATGACAGTTAAGAACAAGTATCCCTTACCCCATATTGAGGAGTTGTTTGATAGCTTGCAGGGTTCGCGAGTGTACTCGAAATTGGATTTGAGGCAGGGTTACTATCAGTTGAGGATTAAAGAGGAGGATATCTCTAAGACTAGATTCAACACGAGATACGGGCACTTCGAGTTTGTGGTTATGCCGTTTGGGTTGACGAATGCTCCGGCAGTGTTTATGGATATGATGCACCAGGTGTTTAGATCGTTCCTTGACAAGTTCGTGGTGATCTTTATAGATGACATCTTAGTGTATTCGAGATCAGTTGAGGAGCATGCGCAGCATCTCCGGATTGTATTGGAGACACTTAGAGAGCACAAGCTGTATGCTATGTTCAGTAAGTGCGAGTTTTGGATTGATCGAGTCACTTTTCTAGGTCATATCATCTCAGGCGAGGGAATTGAGGTCGACCCCTCTAAGATTGAAACGGTGTTACATTGGGAGAGGCCTAGGAACGCCTCTGAGATACGGAGTTTTCTGGGTTTGGCAGGTTATTATAGGAGATTTGTGATGGATTTCTCTAAGATTGCATCCCCGCTAACTAGGTTGACTAAGAAGGAGACCAAGTTTAAATGGGATGATAGTTGTGAGATGAGCTTTCAGACTTTAAAGGAAAGGTTGACTACAGCACCTGTTCTTACCCTACCCGAGGGGGTTGAGTGTTATGCGGTTTATGCAGATGCTTCTAAGGAAGGACTAGATTGTGTGTTGACGCAGAACGGTCGGGTTGTAGCTTATGCCTCTAGAAGGTTGAAGGTGTATGAGCAGAATTACCCCACCCATGATCTAGAACTTGTAGCAGTCGTGTTTGCATTATCTAAGTGGCACCACTATCTCTATGATGCTACATTTGAGATATTCTCGGATCATAAGAGTCTTCAGTACTTGTTCACGCAGAAAGAGCTTAACTTGAGACAGAGGAGATGGGTTGAGTTCTTAGAGGACTACAATTGCACGATTCAGTACCATTCGGGTAAGGCAAATGTGGTTGCCGACGCGTTGAGCAGGAAGGTCAGTATTTCGAGTTTAGTGGCTGGGTTTTCTAAGCAGAGTTCAACTGTTATGGTTTATGTGGCTAGGTTAGCCAACCTCACAGTTCAGTCTGATTTGAAGCAGATATTGTTGGAGGCTCATTCTACGGATCCCGAGATTCAGAGATTGGTTGCTCATTCGAGAGATGATCCAGAGACTAAGTTTGGGTTTGATGATTCTGGTTTGTTCAGGTTCAAGGCAAGAGTGTGTGTGCCTCACCAGCTCAAGAGGGTAATACTTGAGGAGGCGCACCGTTCCGGTTATTCCATTCACCCAGGAGGTACGAAGATGTACTGGGACTTGAAAGAGTTGTATTGGTGGAGTGGCATGAAGAGGGATGTCGCATTCTTTGTGAAGCGATATCTGATATGCCAGATGGTTAAGGCAGAACATCAGAAACCGGGAAGTACTCTCCAACCACTTCTGATACCGGAGTGGAAGTGGGAGCAGGTGACTATGGACTTTGTGTCCGGCCTGCCGAGGTCTAGGAGAGGATTCAATGGGATTTGGGTAGTGATAGACCGTTTGACTAAGTCTGCCCATTTCCTTAAGGTTCGGATGATGGATAAGGTACCTAAGTTGGCTGAATTGTATTGTAATGAGATAGTGAGACTACGTGGAGTTCCGGCTAGCATCATGTCAGATCGGGATCCTCGGTTTACAACTAGTTTTTAGCAGGGTCTTCAGAGGTGCTTTGGTACAAAGCTTAATTTTTAGCACCGCATCACATCCTCAGACTGATGGACAATCAGAGCGGCTGATTAACTATATTGAGGATATGTTAAGGGTATGTGCATTGGATTTTAAGGATAAATGGGATAAGCACTTGACATTGGTGGAGTTCTCTTACAACAACAGCTACCAGGCTTCGATTGGTATGGCCCCTTACGAGGCACTCTATGGGAGGAAGTGTAGGTCGCCGCTGTATTGGGATATTGAGGATTGGCGATGGACTAAGGAGGATAAGCTCACGAGAGCAAAGGCCTCGGCTAAGATTGAGAAGATGATTGAGAAGGTTAAGTTGATTCAACAAAGAATGAAAGCAGCTCAGGATAGACAGAAGAGTTATGCGGATAAGAGGAGAAGGCCTCTCGAGTTCGAGGTCGGAGATCGTGTCTTCCTGAAGGCATCTCCTAGGAAGGGCTTTACTCGTATTGGTAGATGTGGAAAGCTTAGCCATCGATATCTTGGACCGTTTGAGATTCTGGAGAGGATTGGAGAGGTGGTGTATAGGTTGGACCTACCGTCGATTTGACTGAGATTCATAATGTGTTCCACGTTTGAAAGCTTCGGAAGTTCTACCCCGATGAGTCGACCGTTTTACCGGTTGAAGAGGTACAGCTTGAGTCTGATTTGACGATTGTGAAGCACTCGGTTGAGATTCAGGATCAGAAAGTACAAGTGTTGAGGAACAAGCAGATTCCCTTAGTTAAAGTGTTATGGAGAGATCAGAAATCTGAGGAATCGACTTGGGAGACTGAAGAGGAGATGAGAAAGATATATTCGGAGTTATTTCAAGCAGCGAACCTGGGGACAGGTTCACATAAGGAGGGGAGGTTGTGACGCCCCGTCCGATAGATCGTACAGGTATGCGCGACGAGAGAGTTTACCTTACGCACTTATGTGATTTAATTTCCTTTCTATGTGTTTAATTCCAACTTTGACTGAAAATGTGACTTAATTAACTAAATTGCAAAATTTTAAAATAAGAATTCTTGCATGAGAACTTAAGATTTGAAACTTGGGTGAATTTAAATTAATTGTTGGAGTTGGATTTAAATAGGACTTCGACCTATTGGCGTGTTTGGGCCTAACTTGAGTTAGGTGAGTTTGGGTCATTCGGGACCAATATGAGCTCGAGAATTCAAATTCGAATTCCGACACCACCATTGGACTTGATACGGTGATTCGGGTCCAACAAAATTTACTTTATATTTTTCGGAAACCGTTTAGACCTTAAACTTTTTAGTTTTGACTTATTGGGCCGAAAGTCATTTATTTGAGCCCAAATCCTATTAAAGCCTTTAGCCTCATAATATATCTTGGAAACCCTAGCCTTGACCTAAAACTATTAGCCACCATATAAATAGCTTTATCCCTTTTCATTTCATTCCAAACCACACAAGTTAACCTAAAAAAGAATCATTGAGAAACTTCAAGAGAAGATCAAGACTTGAACCATCTTTCATTCTAAGAGCTCATATTCTTTGATTCCTCATTCCTTCACAAGACAAGGTAAGCTTTGGATCTCTTTTGATGAGTATTTCATTTCTATTCTTAGATTGGAGCATGAAATTGTTAGTATGAACTTGAATGATGAGATCTTGAATTCCTTAAGCAAGCCTTGATGATTTGAATGCTCCTTATGAGTCTTAGTTGTTGGAAATTCGTGTATGGAAGACTAGGAATTCATATCTTCATGTTGAAGCTTGAAATTCATGAAAATGGGTGTTTACGATTTTGGCGAAAAACATTCCTAAACTTGAATTAATTGATGTTTTGATGCTAAGCATGATTTATATGACGTTATACCTGAATTTCGTGATATTTTATGGTGGATTTTGCGTTGGATTGATGATTTTTGGTGTTCCCCTTCTTCTTCCCGAAACTGTCAAGTTTCTGCTCTAGATCCATGGCTGAAACGGCCGTTCCCGTTTGTGCTTTAAGCCCGGAACGGCCCTTCCGGGCTAGGGTTTGGTTTTGGCGGCCGAATATGGGAACGACCGTTCCCATGTGTGCTTGGACTGGGAACGGCCGTTCCCAGTCTCGCTTGGCCTTGGCGTGGGAAGGACCGTTCCCATGCTATGTTGTGCATGGGAATGGCCGTTCCCATGCGTCTGTGACCCTTTTACTTGCTTTTTCGTGCGTATTTGATTCGTTTGAGTTGCTACGTGACTTGTATGTTACGATATAACTTGGAGTGCATCTCTGAACCTAAATATCTCATTACTTGCATGATCTACTTGAATATTTGAATTGTCCATTGTGGCCAACTTGATAAGCATCATTCCATTTCGCATGTCATTCATACTTTGTACGCCGTGCGTCTTACATGGTTCATGTAGAGTCTAAGTTTGGGCTTCTGTATGCCTTGTTACAGAGTTTGGTGGTACCGGTGAGCTCGAGGTTTAAAGTGTTTGGCCCTTCAAACTCTCAGAGTCTATTACCACAAGGTGAGGTTTAGGATTTTATATAGTTATACGACCTATGGCCTTTACATGCTGATTTCTACCCTTGCGTGCGAGTATACCATACTCTAAATAGGTATGTGTTAGATATGATATGTTTATGACCTTATGCGTGAATCCTGCGTGGGTGGGTACCTTCGGGCTATATCCCCGCAGCGTGGGAATGTATGTGCGTGCGTCCTACGTGGGCGGGTGCCTTTAGGCTATATCCCTGTAGCGTAAGAATATTTATAAAAATCCAGTTTTTGAGGCATATGTAAGCTATTTTAGAAAACCAGTTGTGTTCTAATTCTGTTGCGAGATTGCCATGAAAGATTGGCGTATGTTCTGTTTTGTTCGGTTCTGTTGTGGATCCAAGGAGCTATGGGATAGACAGCCCTGGGATGGTATAGGACCGTCAGGGATCAGTCTGTGTGTAGTTCCATTTGAGATATTCTCGCGCGACCCGTGCTGTAGGGAAGGCGTGATATCTTGAGCCCTCGGCTAAGGCCGGGGATGACTTTTGTGGGTTCGGTACCCCTTGAGGTCGAGTCTATTTCGGACGGTTTATTCTTGATGGTTTGGGGACGGTACATCTCCTCTGTCATTGGTGTAGAGGATGGATTTATTTTGATTTATGTTCTGAGGAGAAAAGGTTGGAAGCTCGTACTCGCCGAGCATGTGTTCTATTCTGTTATGGAATTATTAATCGGGATAGGGTCTTTCTGGAAATGGTTTCTAAACTTATATCTATATCTATTTGGGTTATTTCGGAATGTTTTGGTATGCAACACCTATCCCCGGTTCATGAGTCCATCCTTTTATTCTGTGCTATGCTCCTTATATATATATTGTGGGTGTGCGTTAGCCCCTTCACTCGATCAGTTGACTGACCCCTCATTTAACATTTAGTTGCAGATCTGTTGGCGTTTGCTAGGTGGGAGTGAGTCCTTTGAGTTGCACTTCGTCGGTCTAGCCTTTCTAGTTGCATTTGTCCTTCATACATTTTACTTATGCTTTGACTTGTAGACTTGAGATTATACTTTACCTTTCTGTAGCCCTGTGTGGCATTCGTATTCGGTCCTGTGTGGCACTTGATGATTATTACGTTATGTTGATCGAATATTCGAGACTAGGTATCTATGCTAGTTGAACCCGTCACCTGTTATGCTTGTTGATATTCGGGACTAGGTATCTATGCTAGTTGAACCCGTCACTTGTTTTGAATGTTTGAATTGCTTCTGTACTCTGAGTCTGTAGAGTTAGATCCGCCTAGCATAGTGTGTGTGTTTGTCTCCCATTCATTCTAATTCGGATTCGGTCATGGACTTCCATTTCATGATCGGGTCTGGGTCACTGTGCGGGGGATGTGGCATCCTCCATTTGGGGTGTTACAGGAAGTCACACTCGCACGTAAAGGAGCACTTAGATCACATAAGGCACATTTCACGTCAAACGAATCCATAAACTAACCACAAAGCACATAACACATAATTCTAACATATAAAACATCAAAATCAAGTAAATACAAGCAATGGAGCATCCATTCATGCATACAAATAAGCAAACATCACATTGGGATCAAGAACGGGGAGGGAAACGAACAAACAAAGCAAACAAGTGAAGAAAACACACAACCGGGAGCACAGGGGGGTTAACGACCGTTAACCCCCACCCTGCACAATGCCACTAACGGGCGTTAATGGCCATAGGAGCTCCAGGCTGGGTGGTAACGGGCGTTACCCCCAAAAGCGTACAAAACCCTAACGGGCATTAACCTACTCTTGGCCTGAATCCTTCGAGATTCAGACCTGTTCCAGCCGCAAAAACACCCAAAACCACATCTAAACTCATGCTAACACATCATACTAAAGTTATGCAGCAATTATTCAAGGATTCATGCCCTAGATCATGCAAAAATCGAAGCTAAAGTCAAGGGAATGGAAGAGATGCATCAACACATTCATGTTCTTCAAGTTTCAAGCAAAAGCAACAATGGTAACTCCATGGATCCTCAACTAAAATGCGTACCTAGTTCATACAACTCTTAAATGATGTCTAAGAAGAAAATATCATGCATCAAGCTCAAAGAAATGGCAAGGAGGCATGCAAGAATTCACAAAAAGCTTCAAACCCTTACTAATCAACATATATGCCATCGAAGGAGCAAATATGGATGAAATCTCATGAAGTTACACTTAAAAGTACCCTAATTACATGGAGAATCCAAAAAGAGACTTACCTTTAAAATTTGATAAGAAACGGTGGTTCTAGAAGCTCAAAATCCCAATTGTGCTCAAACCCTCTTCTTCCTCTTCTCTCTTCTTTGTGCTGCACTTGGGGAACCTTTTCTCTCTCCTTTCTTGTGAGGGGTCCGAAATGGGGGTGTGGGAAAGGATTAGTGATGGCTTAGACACATAAAGGTCAAGGATTGGGGCTCATAAGGTGTAAAGTGGGGCCCACAACTAAAGACTAGTCAATAAAAGGGTAGTCTTGGCGCACGGTGCTCATTCCGGTCAAAATACGAGGGTCCAAATGGGCTTAGAAAAATATGAATCTTGATTCCTTGGATTTCTTTCTTCGTTGCAATTTCGATGCATCTTTCGGAATTTGAATCCGAAATCCTGAGCTCAAGTTATGCCTCCCGGAATACAAGGTGCGTTAAAGCTCGTTAGACCCTTATGTCCCTAACACATAAAACGGTTCCAAAACCATGTCAAACGAACTCAAAACCATGCAACGGGCACAAAGACACACTCATATCACATATAAATCATGCATAGCACATAGTCACATAAATCAAAATGAAAACGGACACAAACGGAGCAAGAATGAAACAAAGAAGGCAAATACACGCATATAAGTCACATACGGTTCAATCAAAAGTTATATAGTTCAATTAAATCACATAAAGAATATAATTAACATATATTTCACATAATTAAATAATTAAAAGCACGGGTAGCACACTCATAAAGGCGTACCTGAAAAGGCTGGACGAGCAGGATGTTACATCGCCACTCCTTTAACCCGATTGATGAAGAAAGAGGTAAAGTTTGTATGGGATGAAGCTTGTGAGAAAAGCTTTAATTTCTTGAAAAAGAAATTGGTTTCTGCTCCGGTATTGGTTTCTCCCTCATTTGTTGACCAAATCAAGTGATTCTTGGCCCCACCTTCTCCTCACCTAATCCCCTTCCCCTCCTTTGCCTTTTCATTTCATTTTTCAGCAGAAAAAAGGGAGAGAAGCAACTGCCAATCAAGATAGAAGAAGGAAGGAGGAAGAACTATTCCATTTTCACTTTGCAAGCTCGTTTCTCACCCGATTCGGCTCAAATTTGAAAGGTATGTCCGGATTTGTGTCCTCCATCTTCTCCTCTTTCTTTTAAGTCCAATCTTGCTTAATTTCTTGGAGTATTATGCATGCTTTGGCTGACTTGATGAATAGTAAGGGTTATGAATATATTTGATTATTTCTTACCATTCTTTGAATCAATTCTTGAGTTAAAGCTAGTTTTATGGCCCCAAGGCCTTCTCCTATGTTTTTATGAAGTGAAATTTTGTGATAAGTTGCTGAAAATTAAACCACCATTAATAAATTTTCATGAAGCTTGAGCTTGAAGATGATGTTTGATCCCTTGCCTTTAATCTTGTTTCCTCCTTGTTTGTGGTGTGTGGCTGCTGTTTCGTGTTTATGTTTTCTTCATTTTCATGACCTTTTCATGCCTGGAGTTGCTACTTTGGTGTTGTTACTTTGGCGATGACGAACAGGGGAGAGGGATGCAGATTTCGCGACTATTTTCAGGCCATTTTGGGTCACCGCGGCGACTGAAAAATGGCCTATCATCGATCTGTAACTATGGAGGCTTGGTGTTGCTGGTGGTGGTCGCGGCCGCGACCATTTTCTGCCTGAAATCAGTCACGGCCGTGACCCTCTTTGAGGCTTAGTTCAAGTTGTTGTTTTGTGTTGCGTGTTTTTCGTGAACTTCTTTATCTTTTTTCACTTCTTATATGTTTTATACGTACCAAACACATATCTAAGTACATATATGTATATATATGTAGTCATATGCGGGCTTAAAATTTAGGTAGGGTTGCACATCATCTTAACTAAAAACAACGAAACCTTACCTAATCAATTGAAAAATGTTTTATGTGTGCGTAAGATATATTTTTGTTCATTTATTTAGAAAAGGTTGGTGTGTGTCATTTTGAAACTAGTGAGTTATGGCTTTGAAAAATAAGTCTGATTTTGAAAATTTAGAAATTTCGAACAATTTAAACAATTAGAAGGGCCCCGGAGATTTGTGCAAAGGAGCCCCGGGATGGTGTTGGGCCATCGGGTCACTCCCGAGTACGGTCTCCACACTTAGGATCAACCCGGAAGCCACTAGGAGGTTAGTGGGGGATGTAATCCTTGGGCGTGAGTGTCATGAAACTCACGACCCTGACATGAGAACGATGGTTAGGGTAGAACAACCCTTCCATAACCCGGAGAAGAGGTATGTGCATCTGAATTATGTTTTCATTTGAATTTTGATTCCAAATTTGATTATGAAAGAAGTTAGGTGGTTTGAAACTCGTATTCGCCGAGTTGTGTGTTTGATTATGAACTTAATTCGTGAAATGGGAGTGGACTTCTAATTAATAAAATTGATGGATTTTGGCCTTCAGCCTTAAAACTTTTTCTTTATATGTATTATCACGGGCTAAAATTATTTGGAATGCAAAAACCAAGCCCGGTTCATGAATTTTCATATTTTGAATATACTCTAATTTATGTATATTTACGTGTGAGTGTGTTAGCCCCCTCACCAGTCTTTAGGACTGACCACTCCTCGTTGTTTTGTTTTTCCCCTTTTTGGTTCTTTGAGTTTGCAGGTTCAGGTTCAGGTTCCGGTTCGAGCTTGGCGGTGGTTTTCTTTAGAGTTGTTCAAGTCTAGTTCGGGTCTTTTGCATCTCTACTTTTCTGCATTCGTATTTTGTATGATTATGTGTAAGATTATGATATGAAATTTGAATTATGGAACTTGTATGATCTAGTTGTCCCTGGAGTAGCATAACCTGTATATTTGTAATCGTTTGAGCATGTATAAATGTGTATGTTTGAATCCTGGTAGCTTCCGCATTTTATATTTGTTATTTGGCGCACTCTGATTCAGGGTCTAGACTGCCTAGCTATTGTGTGAATTTTGTTTGACACCCGTTCGCCATGGCTTGATGCATGTGCGGAGTCTCTATTTTGTTACATATGTCGGGTTATGGTGTGGGGGATGTAGTACTCTGCACTCTGGGGTGCTACATTCGAAAGTGGTATCAGAGCTCTCGGTTGTAAAACCGGAGCTCTAGTGTCGTGTCGGGTCTGTCTAGGTCATTTGACTTAGGATTATATGTTTGTTTGCATTCACTTTCATCAATTACATGAAATATTTAAATTATTTGCATTATTTGTGTTAATTGTTCACAAGAACATGCATTAAAAACGCGCACGCATTGATATTTTGGAATTATTTTCTTATTTTAGGATGTTCTCTTGACATCAACAAGTATCACTGGGAAAGGATAAAGGAAACAAGGGGCTACGGTATACAAAGAAGTTTGAAGATTTTGATACTTCGAAGTGGTTTGGTGTTGATGATCTCCAAGTTGAAGAATGGTTATTTCAGATAGTATGATTTTGGCAATTTGTTTGAAAATTCACAAGAGAAAGGAGAAGTATTTCCCGTATATTTCCAAGGCCGAGTTTGAAGTAGTTCAAGAAGGTGGAACCGAAAATAAAGAGTTCGAAAAAGAGTTCTCTTTGGAGGAAATTTTTGGAGAGAATCGACCTGAGTACCTCTTTTCAAGTGCAATGGTAAGAAGATTTCAAGAATTCTTAAATCATGAACAACAATTGGAAAATATGGAAGATTTTATAGTGGAATTTGAGAAATCGGGAGCCGACAAAGATTTACCATAAAGTACGAAATTACTACAAGGGAATAGAGGTGGAATTCAAGAAGCGTTTCATGCTCAACGGTGTATACTTGATTCGAGGAAATAAGGGATGCGGTTCAAATGGAGATATGTAAATAACAGTTCGAATCTTATACTTCTTATATGGGATGAGAACCCGGTTCAAGTTCTAGTTTGAGAAAGAGACCCGAATTACAAGACAATCTTCGAAGGACTTCAAGATGTTAACAATGTTAATAGTAAGAAGATCTTCCACCAAGGATGGAATCGATGCCTCCCCACGGGAATCGATTCAATGCTCTTTTAGCGAAGTTCGAATCGTATGGAAGAATTGGATGGACGCTTCAAGTGTGGAAATTAGGATTTTAGTGAGCGGTTGCCGAGACACAAGAGTTTGAGACCATCAAGAACCGTGGCTTCAAGATCCCGGTTCAAGCTTAAGAAAACACTTTGGAAGATAAATATCGACATCAAGCACGAAATTACCACCATGGTGAAAGGTACACTAGAAAATTCATGGCATTCCATACATACATATTTTATCCTCGGGGAAACCCATTTAATTGCTACTATTTTCTTCTTCTTTCTCTTTAGTGGTTGTTTGTTGCTTGCGTTCTTGCTTCTTTTCTTTCGTGTGGACTCTGTTCTCAGAGAGAGTTCGCTAAGGAGAGTGTTCGAGTGTTCGGCGAGTTGTGAGGGCCGAGGTTGCCCAGTGGACTTTTGAAGGCGCCTTGTTCTTGTTGAGGTACGGGGTTACCTTAAGGCATGGGTTGGTTGTTCGAGTGTTGTGCGGAGTTGTTGGTTGCTTTTAGGAGGTCCAGTTGGGGCTCAATGATATTCTTGGGTATTGGATTGAAGGCTAACCCGTTAATATCCTTCGTAGAGGTGGTTAGAAATTCCTGGACGGTTCGAAAAGCTTTGTAGCATGTAGCAATAGACCGCGGGCCACCACATCCCCCACACCAAAACCCGAACCCGCATATGAAATGGGAAGTCCATACGCGAGCCCAAGTCTAAGCAAACGGGAGATCACACACTCACTAGGCTAGGCGGAGCTAAAACGAACCCAGAGCACGCGACAAATTAAACAAATAGCGGAAGCAAGGAGTTCTACTAATTTAACATTTCAAAATTAACATATACATCAAATGATCAAATATACATATCCATAACAATTCATGTCTCCAAAATACAAATTCGAATAAGATCAATTCATTAAATACAAGAAAGAAATGAATGTAATGCACCTAGCACGACCTATACCCAAAAGTGAGACTCGAACGACCCACTACTCCGCCTAGCTCGTGCTCAAAAGACCTGCAAGCTAAAAGTGGGAAAAGGAGAGGTGTCAGTCATATCTCGACTGAGTGAGGGGGCTAACACACACCCACACACTATACATATAAATAGCAAAGCACGAAAAAGATAAAGGTTATAAACCGGAAATAGCTTTTGCAAAGTAAAACATTTTCAAAGAACATTACATACCATATACGTATACATTACATTAATAAAGACTCTATTCCCATTCCATAATCCAACCATTTCATTAGGCTCGGCTAGTACGAGCATCCACCGTTACTTCTTATTACATTACATTATACAAAACAGGAATCACATTCAATCCCCTTCTTCGGTGATGGAAGAGCCTGCAGACCCTAACCGTCCATTAGTAAATTCCTCGAGGGCGGTTAGGCCACACGAGTGCCATTATAAATTCCTCGAGGGGTAGCTAACCCACACGAGTCCTCGTCGGTTCATTCTGAAGGCATCAAGAGCACCACGACTTCCCCAACCTCCCTAGGGTCGTGCGGAGTACCTTGGATAGAGAGTGTACAGAGGTCAATCACCGGCGACCCCGTGGCCGACCCGGGCCCCCCTTACCCACGTTGCCGGGGCCCAACATTACCTTACCTTTCATTGCATTCTCTCTCATTACAAGTCATTGACATTACCAGCATTAGCATTAAACTTTCATAAACATTAATCTTTCACTAAAACATGAGCTCATATATGCTCGTAGATGTAGCCCTTTCGAAAGCCAAAACTTGATAACAAGATCGTAAACATATCGTACATTACACATATTTAACTATATATGTAATATATAGTCGTAGGCGGGCTAGAAAACGAACATTAAAGGGTCTTCGGTCGCTTAACTAAAAAGAAAAGAACCTAAACCTCACCTTTGAGCAAAAGAGTGTCGTGGTGCAAGAAAACGAGCCCAAACAACTTAAACTCCGGGCACGACTCCTCCCGGAAGCACCCCTGTGACAAACAAACGTAATACTGAAGACTTAGACTCAAACATGGACCATATAGATGCCCGGCGATGCAATGAATGTGATGCACGCAAATAAAGTGCAATAAGGTGTCATTTAAAGCGTTCAAATTCACCTCACATAAAATTCTTATCAAATAAATCCATAAAATTAATTTAAGACATGTAAAATATAACATCACTTGTTTTCATAACATATAAGTCATAAGCAATTAAAAGAAGGCACTAAAGAGCATGAAATTAAATACGAAAATCACGCACGGAAGGTCGAATTAATTAAGATCAAAACATATATATAAATTTAATAAAACTATTTCTATAATTAAAATCAAAATATAATATACATTACATTATATATATAAAGCATATAATATATATATATATATATATATATATATATATTTATATATACATACAACCTCACATACACACACATGCAAAAATTACATATATATATATATATATATACATATTCATTCACACCTTATATATATATAACACTCACACACACACCCTCAATTCATGTATGCACACACTTACACACACACATGCATGCACTAACACAATTAAAATCTATTCACAATTACATATATATATATATATATATATATATATATATATATATTTATATACAATGCACGTTGACACACACACACACATGCGCAATTTATATTACATTTACACATGGATGCAATTTAATTTCCCATGTAAAAATTACCATTCATATACACATGCATGAAAACTTTACATATATTAAAAGTATGAGATCCAAGCCCTATAATATGTATAACTTACGTGATATGCATGTAAAATTCACTTTCCTAATTACTATGCACACTCACGCATTACATAAATATATAAACACATGCATTACATGTCCTAAACAACAAACAAATGCATGGGAAATTGAACAAGAGCAACCACCATGCATGGATCCTTTTAAAAACATTTCATGCACGGAACATTCAAGCAACACAACAGCACAACTTTCTGCATAAAAGTCCCCCGGTCGGGTACTTTCTTTTGCAATTTCTCCCCGGGCGGGGAGAGCTGTCACCACAGCGGAATAACAGCAGCAGTAGCAGTTCCAAAAGTGTAAAAACAGGGGAAAAATGCAGGGGAACGAAGCAGCAACAATAGGGCAGTCATGGAGTAACAAATCAAGGAAAAAATAGCACAAAGTACGCAGCAACACAGTCACAAACATGCAGCAGAAATGTAGCAAACACAGCAGCTCAAATCATGCTCAAAACAGGGCAAGAAGTAGGGTATACACAGCAGCAAGGAAAAGGAAACAGAGGCAAACATTTACAGTAGAAATGGCACAAAACGCAACAAGAACAGGCACAAAACGATCAACTATAAGATCACAGCAGCTAGGGAGTAAAATCTCAACATATTCATGCTTTAAAGCTTGCAAAATGCCCTGTTTTTCTTTCCTTAACCACAAAACCAACAAAAAGGCAACGAGGAAAAGGAAATAGCAGCAGCTAAGATCAAGAAACCATGCACGAAATCCATACAAAACAGCCACACAATTCACATTTAGTTTAAGCCCTAACTATTCAACATGTACTCTATAACCATGAATTCTTGAACTTAAAACATGATTTACATGGATCAAAATATGCTTAAGAGAGTGGAGAATAAGATTCTTACCTTGTTCTTGAAGATAGAGCAAAGAATCGAAAGTTTGAGCTCAAAAGGTATGAAAATGGAGGTTCTTCCTTGCTCTTGCTTTCTAGCTTCTTTCCTTGCTTTTCCTGGAGTGAATCATGTAGCAGCAGTAATTGGGAGAGAGAGAGAGAGAGGATTTAGGATGTAATAAGTCAAGGAAAACGATGAGGATTACGTTTAATAGCTCCATCATAGGCCATAGGTACGTTTTAGGCGCATGTGGCTGAAATTGTCTTCGTCGAGGTCGAAACGACATCGAAAAATTATAAAACTTGTTCCATTTCGTCCGGGTCGTCGAAAGGAGTTGAACGCCGAAGACGGTGCTCGAAACCGAGTGCCGTAGCTTAAGATATAAATTAAAATGTACACAAGTGTACTAAAATCACTCATTTTCCAGATGAGTCCAAAACTTTCAAAAAGTTACAAATAAGCCCAAAACCAAATTTTCAATTAAGTCCCCATATTTTAAAATCAAGCAATTACATCCTTAAATCACGTATTTCACATAATTCACGAAATTAGCATGCTCGGGAATAAAATTCACGTATCATAAATTCATAATTCGCACGAATTCACATCATAGTTCCACTTAAGACATTTTCTTGACATTTAAATCATATATTTCATATAATTTCAAATAATTCATATAATAAACAATTATAAATAAATATGAATGCATCAAATAAAATGAAAATAAATATAATTACGGAAAATAAATTCACACGTGGTATAAACCTGTATGTGCGAACGAGCGGGGTGTCACAAACTCTCCCCCTTAAAAAGGACCTGTCCTCAGGTCAGGCTTGGGACCTCGAACCACTCCGGATACAACTTCTCATCTATCTCACAAGTTGAATCTTCTATTTTCGATCTCTTGCTTTCTTTGATCATGCACCTCAAATCTTACCTCTTCTCGATGGCTCTAATAAGTTGACAAGGAAAACCCGACCCTCAAGCTCACCGAACACTCCCGTCAAAGAAATCTCACCAAGGACACTCAAAAGAACTCACAACAAAGTCATGCACAAAAAAGGGCATACAAGAGAGTGAAAACAACAATCACAAGAATGTATCCCAAAAATAAATGAATAAATGGTCTCAGGATCAAGCAATGCATGTGATGTTATGCCATGTATGCAAGTGTACCTTCCACCGCGGCATTTTGATTAACCTCGGCCACTCTTTCTCCTTCTCCACCCAAAGCATACGCCCGAGCTTGAATCGCAGGTCTCGGATTTCCTCCCGGCACATAATCCGGCCTCTTGCGTGGGCATCGATCTAACATATGCTCCGGTGACCCACATCCGAAGCACCTCTTGTGAAGTTTCCAACAATTCTCCGACAAGTGATTTGTTCGTCGGCATTGCACACACTCGGGACCCTTGATAGCCATAGGAGGATTTGAATTCGCCGGTTTATGTTGCTTGTTTTGAAAATTCGGAAGGGGATGGACTTCGTACACCGGTCTCTTTCCAAGAATTTCTTGTGAAACCGAACTAGAACCTTGGCCGGCATGTGAATTCTTCCTTCTCATAACCACCCGGTCTTCAACTCTCAAGGCCTTGTCCGTCACCTTTGCCCACGTGCTAGTATTGGAAGCTTCTAATGCATCTTTCATATCCTCTTGAAGCACTTGAAGGAATTGTGAGGCCTTACTCTCGTCATCATTGGAAATACTTCGGGCGTAGCGAGAAAGTCTCTCGAACTCATTGATGTAGTCCGTCACCGACATCCCTCCTTGCTTGAGATCCATAAACTCTCTCAAGCATCTATTCTGAGTAGCTTTCGGGACATACTTACTCTTAAACTCTCGAACAAACACCTCCCAAGTAATTTCCTCCCCAAAGGCCTCTAATTTCCCTTGAACACTCGACCACCAATTATATGCTTATCTTTGTATCATGGTGAGGGTGCATTGAAGTTTTTCATCCGATCCACAAGATATGAGGTTCCATACTCGATTTGTTTGGACCAACTATTCCTCGGCTTGAATGACATTTCCACCAACGAATACCGGTGGGTTTTGACTTTTAAATTCCTTAAGGGTGGACGTAATAAGACCTTCTCCATGAATACCAGCCGGAGGGGCATTGTTTCTTTCTTGGTTCCGTTGCTCTAAGAATATCGTGAGCCTTTCCATAAAGTTCCCCAGATCCATTTGTGGTGGTGGTGGTGGATTGCTATTCTCTTGTTGAGGAGATTGATCCCGATGATGACGACGCTCGGGGGATCTATCTCGACAATGATGTCTTCTTAGAGGCATATTTCTGTAAAAATTCAAGAAATTCCAGTACATATGCATGCGGGTCAATACATGTTCATGTGCACAATTAACAAAGAGATTAACAAATAAGCAGATGAAGTCACATATCCACATTGTCCTACGCCGTACGACCTAGACTGACTCAACACGACACTAGAACTCCGGTTTTGCAACCCGGAGCTCTGATAGCACTTTAGGATGTAGCACTCGGAGCGCGGGCCACCATATCCCCTGCACCTAAACCCGAACCCGCATATGAAATGGGAAGTCCATACGTGAGCCAGAGTCTAAGCGAACGGGAGGCCACACACTCACTAGGCTAGGCGGAGCTAAAACGAACCCAGAGCACGCGACAAATTAAACAAATAGCGAAAGCAAGGAGTTCTAGTAATTTTACATTTCAAAATTAACACATACATCAAATGATCAAATATACGAAGCCATAACAATTCATGTCTCCGAAACACAAATTCGAATAAGATCAATTCATTAAATACAAGACAGAAATCAATGCAATGCACCTAGCACGACCTATACCCAAAAGTGAGAGTCGAACGACCCACTACTCCGCCTAGCTCGTGCTCAAAAGACCTGCAAGCTAAAAGTGGGAAAAGGAGAGGTGTCAGTCATATCTCGACTGAGTGAGGGGGCTAATGCACACCCACACACTATACATATAAATAGCAAAGCATGAAAAAGAAAAAGGTTATGAACCGGGAATAGGTTTTGCAAAGCAAAACATTTTCAAAGAACATAACATACCATATACGTATACATTATATTAATAAAGACTCTATTCCCGTGCCATAATCCAACCATTTCATTAAGCTCGACGAGTACGAACATCCACCGTTACTTCTCATTACATTACATTATACAAAACAGGAATAACATTCAATCCCCTTCTTCGGTGATGGAAGAGCCTGCAGACCCTAACCGTCCATTAGTAAATTCCTCGAGGGCGGTTAGACCACACGAGTGCCATTATAAATTCCTCGAGGAGTAGCTAACCCACACGAGTCCTCCTCCCAACCTCCCTAGGGTCGTACGTAGTACCTTGGATGGAGAGTGTACAGGGGGTCAATAACCGGCGACCCCGTAGCCGACCCGGGTCCCGCTTACCCACGTCTCCCGGGCCCAACATTACCATTACATTACCTTACCTTTCATTGTATTCTCGCTCATTACAAATCATTGGCATTACCAACATTAGCATTAAACGTTCATAAACATTAATCTTTCACTAAAACATGAGCTCATATATGCTCGTAGATATAGCCCTTTCAAAAGCCAAAACTTGATAACAAGATCGTAAACATATCGTACATTACACATATTTAACTATATATATAATATATAGTCGCATGCGGGTTAGAAAACGAACATTAAAGGGTCTTAGGTCGCTTAACTAAAAAGAAAATAACCTAAACCTCACCTTTGAGCAAAAGAGTGTCGTGGTGCAAGAAAACGAGCCCAAACAACTTAAACTCCGGCCACGACTCCTCCCGGAAGCACCCCTGTGACAAAAAAACGTAATACTAAAGATTTAGACTCTAGCATGGACCATATAGATGCACGACGATGCAATGAATGCGATGCATGCAAATAAAGTGCAATAAGGTGTCATTTAAAGCGTTCAAATTCACCTCACATAAAATTCTTATCAAATGAATCCATAAAATTAATTTAAGACATTTAAAATATAACATCACATGTTTTCATAACATATAAGTCATAAGCAATTAAAAGAAGGCATTAAATAGCATGAAATTAAATACGAAAATCACGCACGCGAGGTCGAATTAATTAAGATGAAAACATATATATAAATTTAATAAAAGTATTTCTATAATTAAAATCAAAATATAATAAACATTACATTATATATATAAAGCATATAATATCATATATATATATATATATATATATATATACAACCTCACGTACACACACATGCACAAATTACATATATATATATATATATATATATATATATATATATATATATATACATATTCATTCACACCTTATATATATATAACACTCTCACACACACCCTCAATTCATGCATGCACACACTTACACACACACATGCATGCACTTACACAATTAAAATCTATTCACAATTACATATATATATATATATATATATATATATTTATATACAATGCACGCAGACACACACACACATGCGCAATTTATATTACATTTACACATGCATGCAATTTAATTTCCCATGCACAAATTATAATTCATATACACATGCATGAAAACTTTACCTATATTAAAAGTATGAAATGCAAGCCATATAATATATATAACTTACGTGATATGCATGCAAAATTCACTTTCCTAATTACTATGCACACTCATGTATTACATAAATATATAAACGCGTGCATTACATGTCCTAAACAACAAACAAATGCATGAGAAGTTGAACAAGAGCAACCACGCTGCATGGATCCTTTTAAAAACATTTCATGGACGGAACATTCAAGCAACACAGCAGCACAACTTCCTGCATAAAAGTCCCCCGGCCGGGTACTTTCTTTTGCAATTTCTCCCCAGTCGGGGAGAGCTGTCACAGCAGCGGAATAACAGCAGCAGTAGCAGTTCTAAAAGCGCAAAAACAGGGGAAAAATGAAGGGGAATGAAGCAGCAACAATAGGGCAGTCATGGAGTAACAAATCAAGGCAAAAATAGCACAAAGTATGCAGCAACACAGTCACAAACACGAAGTAGCAACGCAGCAAACACAGCAGCTCAAATCATGTTGAAAACATGGAAAGAAGCAGGGTATACGCAGAAGCAAGGAAAAGGAAACAGAGGCAAACATTTACAACAGAAATTAGGCACAAAACGCAGCAAGAACAGGCACAAAACGATCAGCTATAAGATGACAATAGCTAGGGAGCAAAATCTCAACATATTCATGCTTTAAAGCTTGCAAAATCCCCTGTTTTTCTTTCCTTAACCACAGCATCAACAAAAAGGCAACAAGGAAAAGGAAATAGCAGCAGATAAGATCAAGAAACCATGCATGAATTCCATACAAAACAACCACACAATTTATTTATTAAACCGAGAAGAAAGAGTTCAAAAGATCAAATTCTTCACATTTAGTTTAAGCCCTAACTATTCAACATGTACTCTATAACCATGAATTCTTGAACTTAAAACGTGATTTACATGGATCAAAATATGCATAAGAGAGTGGAGAATAAGATTCTTACCTTGTTCTTGAAGATAGAGCAAAGAATCGAAAGTTTGAGCTCAAAAGGTATGAAAATGGAGGTTCTTCCTTGTTCTTACTTTCTAGCTTCTTTCCTTGCTTTTCCTAGAGTGAATCGTGTAGCAGCAGCAATTGGGAGAGAGAGAGAGAGAGGATTTAGGATGTAATAAGTCAAGGAAAATGATGAGGACTAGTTTTAATAGCTCCATCATAGGCCATAGGTACGCTTTAGGCGCGTGTGGCTGAAATTGGCTTCGTCGGGGTCGAAACGACATCGAAAAATTATAAAACTTGTTCCATTGCTTCCAGGTCGTCGAAAGGAGTTGAACGCCGAAGACGGGGCTCGAAACCGAGTGCCGTAGCTCAAGATATAAATTAAAATGTACACAAGTGTACTAAAATCACTCATTTTCCAGATGAGTCCAAAACTTTCAAAAAGTTACAAATAAGCCCAAAGCCAAATTTTCAATTAAGTCCACATATTTTAAAATCAAGCAATTACATCCTTAAATCACGTATTTCACATAATTCACGAAATTAGCATGCTCGGGAATAAAATTCACGTATCATAAATTCATAATTCGCACGAATTCACATCATAGTTCCACTCAAGACATTTTCTTGACATTTAAATCATATATTTCATATAATTTCAAATAATTTATATAAGAAACAATTAGAAATAATTATGAATGCATCAAATAAAATGAAAATAAATATAATTACGGAAAATAAACTCACACGTGGTACAAACCTGTACGTGCAAACGAGCGGGGTGTCACATAGCTTGCCTTTAGGTTAACCGAATGGCCGAGCCAAGCTTGAAGAGACAAAGATCGGAGTAAGGCTCTCTTGATGTTTCCTTGAAGGTTGGAATTCGTTACCACTCGATAGGGACATCGAGATTGTCGTGATCTTTATCCCGAAATTTAATCTTGTTTGAAGACTCCTCGCCGGTTAGTTTTTGCAAGGATGTGGGAGTTCAAAACGTAGTTCGATGAAGCTCTTAGAAGGTGGTTTCATCAGTTCGAGTACTTCTTTGTTGAGTTCTCTAATCCTATCTTAGAAATATGGGATCTTAGGATGAGTATAAACTACCGTGAGCTGCACAGGTTAACTGTGGAAGATTAAATACCCCTTTGCTCGCTTCGAGAGTTACGCATTCTTCTTCAGAGTTTCGTGGTTGGCCCCGAGTTAGGTTTAACAAGGGTATTATCGACTACGTGTTTGGGAAGAAGAATCGAGAATTGTCTCAGTTAATAAGTCTCTATTGTTATCGGGATTTGACAGGAGATTCGTCTTTCGAGGGATGGTCATCCCGATGACCTGAACGACAAGGAAGAGGCACGGTTCGAGTAGGAAGAGGTGTTTGACGAGAGAGTTACCTTCGGTACTGGCTTTACTTACCCGAGGGTACTCAAAACTGCACAATTACAATTGAGGCACTAAGGTAAGCTTTGGTTGTGTGTAGCTTTTAGAAGAGTGTAGTCTACACCTTTAGTAGTGCAAGGTCACGGAACTACCCACACATGGTTCGAGAACTTGAAATGCTGGTAAAGATGTTTTGGTGTAAGAAGAAACGTTGTAGACTTCGTATAACAATGTCTAACGGGCAAAAGGTTGAAGGCCAAACATCAAGAATCGGTAAGTTTCTCCAACTACTTTCGAATTCTATTCAGGAGTGGGAGCAAATAGTTGAAGACTTCGTGTCCTGTTTGCTAAGGCTAAGGAGATCTCAGTGAGAATTGAGTGGTGGCTCGTTCCAATGAGTTACCTTAATTTCTCCTAATGTGGTTCGACAAGGCTTCGAGGGCTGGGAGTTTGGAAGAAGAGAAGACCACTAGAGTTCATCGTTTCCTTGAATCAGAGTGGCGCAGTGGAAGTGTAGAGTGGATTTCGTTCTCAGAGTTGCTCAAGACCTTTTAGGACCAGAGGACAGGTCCTTTCGAAGGGGGAGAGGTTGTAACATACCGATTTTTCGACCGTACAGGTACGCCATATCGAGAGTGTTGCGTGCACGTTTAATTAATTATTTATGCCCTTAAATGTTTATTTAATGACTTTTGTACCTATTTGAATCTCTACATGTATTATTTGTTAAGCTTTAATACGTATTTGAATGTTTTGCCCCCGTTTGAACCCTTTCTTGATCCGCATGTCTCCGTATTTGCTCTTAATTTGGTGATTATGTGTTATGCATGAAATACGTGTTATAAGAACTTGTTTACATGCTCGTTATGTGTCTTTGAATTTGTTTAACGTGGTCACATACCATTTTTATGATTTTAGTGATTCGAGGGCCTGACTAGGTTTAGCGCACCTCGTGTTCCGGAAGGCATAACTTGAGCTCGGGAATTCGGATTCAAATTTCGGAAGAAGCATCGGACTCACAATGAAGAAAGGAAGCTAAAGAATCTAATTTTGTATTTTTCTAAGCCCGTCTATACCCTCGTATTTTTCCCGTATCGAGCCTCGCGTGCATTTTTGACCCATTTGTACTAAAATGACCATCTTCCTCATTTGTTGACCAAATCAAGTGATTCTTGGCCCCACCTTCTCCTCACTTAATCCCCTTCCTCTTCTTTGCCTTTTCATTTCATTTTTCAGCTAAAAAAAGGGACAGAAGCAACAACCAACCGAGATAGAAGAAGGAAGGAGGAAGCATTATTCCATTTTCACTTTGCAAGCTCGTTTCTCACCCGATTCGGCTCAAATTTGAAAGGTAAGTCAGGATTTGTGTCCTCCATCTTCTCCTCTTTCTTTTAAGTCCAATCTTACTGAATTTCTTGGAGTATTTTGCATGCTTTGGCTGACTTGATGAATAGTAAGGGCTATGAATATATTTGATGATTTCTTGCCATTCTTTGAACCAATTCTTGAGTTAAAGCTAGTTTTATGACCCTAAGGCCTTCTCCTATGTTTTTATGAAGTGAAAGTTCATGATAAGTTGCTGAAAATTAAACCACCATTAATGAATTTTCATGAAGCTTGAGCTGGAAGATGATGTTTTATCTTTTGCCTTTAGTCTTGTTTCCTCTTTGTTTGTAGTGTGTGTGGCTGCTGTTTTGTGACTATTTTTTCTTCATTTTCATGCCCTTTTCATGTCTGGAGTTGCTACTTTGGTGTTGTTGCTTTTGAGATGACGAACAGGGGAGAGGGATGCAGATTTCGCGACTGAAAAATGGCCTATCTTCGAGCTGTAACAGTGGAGGCCTGGTGTTGCAGGTGGTGGTCATGGCTGCGACCATTTTCTGCCTGAAATCAGTCACGGCCGCGATACTCTTTGAGGTTTAGTTCGAGTTGCTGTTTTGTGTTACGTTTTTTCGTTTCGTTTGTGTTTTTCGTGATTTTCTTTCTCCTTTTTGACTTCTTATATGTTATATACTTGATGAATTATGTGATACTTGATTCGTTATAAATTTATTACGTGAATTCGATGTTTTTATACTCATTATATGACAAAATATGCATTATATGCTTACCTATGTGTAAGCATGACTCTAACTTTCGTTTAAGTGCCTCATTTGATAATTTCTTGCCTCTTGTAGGATATGCATGCATCGTTAACTTAGTATATGACGTGTTATATGTGTCATATGAAACTCATTATGTCATTTACCGTAATTTATGAGACTTAAAACTTGTTATAAATTTGCATGCGTTAAATGACATCTCATTGTATTTCTTATGCATCATTTTCATTCATAAGCATATGCTGAGTGTTTAAGTGGTTCATTTTGAGTCTAAGGTTATCTTTTTTTGTTTGTTTTGTCCTTAGGTTCGTTCCGTGGGTGACGAGGAGGTGTTTTAGAAGTGTTTTGGTTCGTAGCGTCCGGTGTGGTTGGCAAGGTTAGATTTTGTTCTTTTTAGTTAATATAACCTACAACCCTACCTGAATTTTAAGCCCGCATGCGACTACGTATATATATATATATGCTTAGATATGTGTTTGGTACGTATTTTGTGGGAATTGACCCTTTTGTTATGAAATCAATTGAAAAACATTTTATATATCCGTAAGATATATTTTCGTTCGTTTATTTTGAAAAGGGTTGGTGTCTGTGATTTTGAAACTAGCGAGTTATGGCTTTGAAAAATAAGTCTGATTTTGAAAATTTAGAACTTTCGAACAATTTGATCAATTAGAAGAGCCCCGGAGATTTGTACAAAGGAGCCCTGGGACGGTGTTGGGCCGTCGGGTCACTCCCAAGTACGGTCTCCACACTTAGGATCAACCCGGAACCCACTAGGAGGTTAGTGGGGGATGGAATCCTTGGACATGAGTGTCATGAAACTCACGAACCTGGCATGAGAATGATGGTTAGGGTAGGCACAACCCTTCCATCACCCAGAGAAGAGGTATGTGCGGTTGAATTATGTTTTCGTTTGAATTTTGATTCCGATTTTGATTATGAAAGGAGTTATGTGGTTTGACACTCGTACTCGCCGAGTTGTGTGTTTGATTATGAACTTAATTCGTGAAACGGGAGTGGACTTCTAATTAATAAAATTGATGGATTTTGGCCTTCGGTCTTAAACCTTTTTCTTCATATGGATTATCATGGGCTAAAATGATTTTGAATGCAAAAACCACACCCCAGTTCATGAATTTTCATGTTTTAAATATGCTCTTCTTTATGTATATATACGTGTGAGTGTGTTAGCCCCCTCACAAGTGTAAAAGCCAAAGGTGCTTGTCCCATATTGGTTGGGGAGGGGAACTAAGCCCACTTTATAAGTGGGTGGAAACCTCTCACTGTTGAGGCCTTTTCCCGGATGGTGATCTTAGCCAATAGGAGGAAAAAAACCGTGAGGGTGTCGATTTTAGGCACCAAAGTGGACAATATCAACAGGCTGGTTTTCGGGCTATTACAAATGGTATCAAAGCGGGGCCCCCGGCCGGTGTGCCAGCGAGGATGCTGGTCCCTCTAAGGGGGTGGACTGTAAAATCCAAAGGTGCTTGTTCCACATCGGTTGGGGATGGGAACTAAGCCCACTTTATAAGTGGGTGGAAACCTCCCACTGTTGAGGCCTTTTCCCGGATGGTGATCTTAGCCATTGGGAGGAACAAAACCGTGAGGGTGTCGATTTTAGCCACCAAAGCGGACAATATCAACAGGCGGGTTTTCGGGCGGTTACAACCAGTCTTTTAGGACTGACCCCTTCTCGTTGTTTTGTTTTTCCTCTTTTTGGTTCTTTGAGTTTGTACGTTCAGGTTCCGGTTCAAGCTACGCGGTGGTTTTATTTAGAGTTGTTCGAGTCTAGTTCGGGTCTTTTGCATCTTTACTTTTCTGCATTAGTATTTTGTATGATTATGTGTAAGATTATGACCTGAAATTTGAATTATGGAACTTGTATGATTTATTTGGCCTTGGAGTAGCATAACATGTATATTTGTAATCGTTAGAGCATGTGTAAGTGTGTATATTTGAATCCTGGTTGCTTCTGCATTTGATATTTGTTATTTGGCGCACTCTGATTTAGGGTCTAGACCGCCTAGCTAGTGTGTGAGTTTTCCTTGTCACCCATTCCCCATGGCTTGATGCGTGTGAGGGGTCTCTATTTCGTTACATGTGTCGGGTTTTGGTAAGGGGGATGTAGTACTCTGCGCTCCGGGGTGCTACAGGTTGGACCTACCACCGATCCTTACGGGGATTCAAAATGTATTTCATGTGTCTTAACTAAGGAAATACTAACCCAATGAAACCCAGATCCTACCCGTTGAAGAAGTGGAATTGGAACCGAATTTAACCTTTGTTCAGAAGCCGGTTAAGATTTTGGATGGAAAATTTCAAGAATTGAGGAATCGGCTAACTCCAATGGTTAAGGTTCTCTGGAGGAGTGATAAGACCGAAGAAGCCCCGTGGGAAACCGAAATCCAGATTAAACGGTTCCGTCCAGAGTTCTTTCCTCCCGAGCAGTGAATTTGGGGACCAGATTCTTTTAAGGGGGGAGGATTGTAACGCCCCATTTTTTTTTTCCGGATCTTCAGTTAAGCACGCCACGTGTGAGTTTTCGAGAGTTAGGATTTATTTTAATTCTTTCATTTATTAATTTATACATTTAATGACATTATATGAATTACATGTCAACATGTTTAAGTAAAAATATGTTAAATTGTTATTAGATCATGAATTATTGCACGAATTGTATTCGATTGCTACGTGAGTTATTTGTTGGGCATGCCTATTTGATTAATTGTCCTTAATTGATCATTTCCGTAACTTGAGGATTTCATTGCATGGAATTGAATTGGAGTTAATTGACCATATTTCATAAGTTTAGAAGCTAATTACATGAACTTACCAACTTAGAAGGACTAAATTGCAATTTTTACCAATTGATCTCTTATAAGAGATGCATTTCACGTAACATTTCTTGTAGCACCCGGATCGCTGAGATGCCACACCCCCGCACTATAAGTTGATCCACATACGAAATGGATAGTCCGTACATGAACCAACCTATAGCGAACGGGTGAAAATTAAAAAAAGATACCACTAGCTAGGCGGGACTAACCCTCAATTAATACCATCATGCATAAACAATAAAACGAAAGCATAATATTCATGCATTTCATTATCACCAATTCAAGTCCATATATACAATCCCAACTATCCAATAACAAGTCATAATTAAGAGATATGCGTCAATAATATACATATGCATTAACAAAATACATGTGACTGTGCTAGACCCAAAATAAAGACCGACTCGATTCCGCCTAGCACTCAACCTGCAAAACCTGAAAATGTGAGGTGTCAGTCTATGAAAGACTGAGTGAGGGGTTTAAATAAATATTAGCATACATATCATGCAAGTTATAGTCTTGGGTAAGGTTTTATAAAAGGAACAATATAAGTTCAATAATAAGATAGATCTCGCCCGAGACTACAAGTTCCAATTTAACAATATCAATCAATCAATTCACTTTAATTCAATTAGTGGCCCGACGAGTGAGGGCAATTCTCTAACCTTACACCAATAGTGAACATTACCATGATTAAGTTATAAACGGTTAAGTGATCATGCAATCAATTACAGTATACAAGTAGCAATTTCAATCCCTTCTTCCTCCGGTGATGGTGGGATTACAAGGCCCCACCACCCAATCACTATGTACGTTAGGAGCATGACTCCTACGTACGGGATTTCTTTCTCCACCAAACCTCCCGGTGGATTCAGACTTGATCCCAAAAGAGTGAGGGTAGTGCAAGAGTTACCCGTCAGCCCTTGCCTCCTCGGTTGGCTCAATACACTACCCTCGGGCCCAAGTGAACACGACATGCTTACTCGCCAAAACACGATCAATCACGATAACACAATCAATTCATGATAGGTTCAATGTTTCATGAAAACCATTTTTGCAAACACTTGAGGTTTTAAGAAACATATAGATATATATATACATTTTGGCCCGAAACGTCACATAGGGTTGTACTGGTTCTATATATATATATATATATATATATCTAGCAATTAAACCTCACCTGTGCCGAAAAAATAATAAGGATATGGCTATAGAGCTTGCTCCTTGTCAATGGGAAGACAATCTACGTAAAAAGGGATAAGTGTTTGTGAGACACGACTCGCATGAACCATTTACAACGCACGAAAAAGTTATGATCAATATGTCATGCAATCACAATTAAGGAATATCAAATAAAAGCATAATTATCAATAAGAGAGGTTTTGGTGAAGTTTGGTAAAAACGGATAATTTTAGGAAACGTACAAGCTGAGGGAAAACTGGAATATCTTTAATCCTAGAAGTTGAAATTGAGTTTTGTTTATTGGAAATGAAACTAGACACAAATACCTTTCCGATGATATATGGATTGTTTTCTAGTTCAAAGCGAGGAGAAAATGGCATGAGCTTGAAGTTAGGCGAGTGTAGTTTGTAGGGAAAATAGCGACACCTAAAACAATGGATTATATCTCACAAATTACAAAATATATTGAGGTAATTATAATTGGAGGTTGTTCTATACTTCAATACGTTTCCAAAGGTTCAAAAATCAGGTCAATCGGAGTTCGTATGAGGGAGAAACGCCCGTTTGAAAATTTGTCTGAAATCAGAAACGGGCGTTTGGAAGCACTCGGGTAATGCAGTAGGTTCCCACACGGGCGTTTGGTATTATAACTAGGACCCCAAACGAGGCGTTTGGAAGAGATCTGGGCAAAAATAAGGGGAAAAAACAGGGGCGATGCACGTAAATGGCTCCCAAATCATATAAACACCAAACCAAGGCAAGAATTCAACTTAAAACTATCATATATCATGCATATAACTCATATATATCAATTAGACATCATGTAATCCGTGAAACATGCACCAAATCATCAATAATTTATCCACAAAACCCAATATATTTCCATGGTCTCCAACCCTCATTTTATACAAGAATTCATGCAAGCTTTGAAGTCTAAAGATCCTACTCATGCTTATAATCTCAAACACCAAGGAATTACATCAAATTCATCAAACCCTACTTCATATATGCTCAAGAGATTTATACAAATTCTCCATCTATACCTTCAAATAAGAAGAAAGAAAGGATGAAAGGATGATATGGTGATGATGCTCCAATTTATGCAACTTTCCTCCTTGAAATATAGCATGAAATGATGAAATCTCTCCCTTCTCTCTTCTTGGTGTGAAGAATCGATATTTAGTGTGTGTGTGTGTGTGTGTGTGAAATTGTTGATGAAATGAAATGAAATGGAATGAGAGAGATGAATGAGATATTTACATAAGTCTTCCACTAACTAAGGTGTGTCATCATATTTTGCATGTTAGTCCCTCAATTATTTAAATGCATGCAAACAAGTTCTATCCCATGGAAAAAGATCACTTACATCCATTCATGTTATAAAATTAAGTTCACAATTTATGAAATGATCAAGTAAACATATAAAGAGCATTTGATCGCATTAGCAATTAATTCACGCAAATTTCATGTTAAAAGAAATTTCACATAAGTTTATGAAAATAAAATGAATAGAATGATATGAAAACTATAATAATAACACATAACGCATAAATGGAAAACCGGGGCGTTACATTTCTTCCTCATTCATACAACATTTCATGCATACACACACTTTGCTTCAATTTTTCACGATCCAAAACTCCAAGAAGGAGAGATTTGATCATTTCCAATCTATATTTTCCGATAAATCACAAGCTTTGAAGCTCTAATTGTCCATCTTGGCTTCACTTTCCTTCTTCTCCATTTCTTTGAAGGTAGAGATGATGTGATGATTGTGACACCCAGTCTTCTCGGCAATCCAAGTATGGCGTTACGAGAGAGTCTATTTCTGTATTTTCGTGACTTATGTGTTATTCGCATGACTTACATGTCAATTTGTATTTTATTTTTAAGTATGTGCTCATTAGAATTTAACTAATGTACTTGGACTCAATAGTCCGATATTTGCAAATTAGGGACCTAATTATAATTAGGGTGTTTGAGCCTTCGTGGCTACCTAGAATGTAACTCCCCGATTTTTCATTTGTACAAGTATGACGTACGTGTATATTAATTGCGCATTTAAATTAATTAATTATGTCATTAGTTGTTTATTATAATTATTCTTCTCAATATTTTATTCATTGAAAATTTTTTTTTACGAATATTTATTTTTAAAATGGAATTTAATTTTATAATTTATTTATGAAATTTAAATTGATTCTTGAATGTTATGCACTTAAGTGTTTTGATCGCGTGTCGTTCCTATCTTATTTGATTCCGAAATTTTGTGAAAATTTAGTATGTCATAGATTTATGTGTTATGAACATGTCGTTATGCTCGTTTCATATTTTCGATCTTGTTTGGTATGGTAACGAATATTTTGGAGACGGGACCGAAACGGGGGCTAAAGAGCATTTAGCGCACCTCCAGTTCCGGGTGGCATATCTTGAGCTCGGGAACTCGGATTCGAGTTCCGTCACCTCCGCTGGACTCGTATCGAAGGTTTGGGTTCAATGAACCAAACCTCATATTTTTCTAATCATGTTTGAACCTCCGAAATTCACCCAAAAAGTGACTCGTCCGCAAAAACTGCCACACTCAACCATTTTATCCATAACTTTTACCATACTTGACCAAATTAACCATGCTTTGACTCTATGTAACCCTAGTTTAAGCCACTATCATCTCTTACTCTCCCCATTTCGAACCATAACTGTAACGCCCTAATTTTCACTCATGTGTTATGTTTCATTATATTAAATGTTCATAACATTATATGTAATATATTCTCATGCATTTATATGAATTAATTGATAATGTGACTACTTGTTCATATATCACCTTATTTGATCACTTCTTGAAATTGGTGGACTTAATTGCATAAATTCTATGGACTTAATTAATTATATGCTATGGAATGAAACTTGATTGCATGCACTCAAATATTCCAAGGGCTTAAATGCAAATTACGGTGACTCATGCACATTAGTGGAAGACTTTGATAAATATCTTATATCATATTCATCTGTTACATTACATTTGATTTATCCATTTTCATCCAACAATCACACTCACTCACACACAAAATCACGTTTCCAACACCAAGAGAAAGAGGAAGGATTTCATCATTTTTCAAGCTAGATTCAAGGGGAAAAATTCATACTTTGAAGCATCACAACTACCATCACTTCATCTCTTCCATCCTTTCTTTCATTCAAGGTATATGTGAGTTATATGTTGGATCTCTTGAGTTCATATGGAAGTAGGGTTTGATGATGTGGATGTGATTTCTTGCTTATAAATGATTAGGAGCATGTTTAGGGTCATTATACTTGAAGACTTGCATGAATCCTTGAGTTTTATGGAAGTTGGATACACGGAAATATATGGGTTTTGAGTGGTGAATTATTGGTGATTGATGCATGTTTTTATGGTTTATATCATGCCTAATTGATATATATGAGTTATATGCATGTTATGTGTTAGTTTTAAGTTGATTTCTTGCATTGATTTGGTGTTGGAAGGGTATGGGAGCCATTTCCGAGCCTATCCCCTATTTTGCCCCTATTTTTCGCCCAGATTGTTCCCAAACGGGCATTTGGTCCCTTAGTTATTTTACCAAACGCCCGTGTGAGATGTGTCTGCCTTACCCGAGAGCTTCCAAACTCCCGTTTCTGCTTTCAGTTCATTTTTCAAATGAAAGTTTCTCCCTCATCCGAACTCCAAATGACCTGATTTTTGAACCGTTAGAAACGTCTTGAAGTATAGAACAATATAAAATTGTAATAATATCGATATCTTTTGTTAAGTGTGAGATATAATAAATTCTTTTAGGTGTCGCCACTTTTCCGGAAAACTACACTCGCCTAAGTTCAAGCTTACGTCATTTTCTCCTCGTTTTGAACTAGAAAACGTGCCATATATCATTGGAAAGGTATTTGAGTCTAGTTTCATTCCCAAAAAACAAAAATTAATTCCCACTTCTATAATTCAAGATATTCCAGTTTTCCCTCAGCATGTAAGTTTCCTAAAATTGTATGTTTTTACCAAACTTCACCAAAACCTTCCTTATTGCATTCCTTTCACTCTCTTGGCTCCCATATGTATATTATATGATATATATACTTGATTAATTGATAAGTATGCTCCTACTTGACAACTTCTTTGTACCTAATTGCTCAAACATGATTGCGTGACTCCATGCCTTACATGAATTGAACTTGAATTAATTGAAGGATATGACTACATGATTTCTTGATACTAATTTACTCTCTTAAGTGTTAATTGGTTCTCATACATGTTTAAATGTCCCTTGATTGCTAAATTTTTTGAGTATTAAGGTGTTACATGAGCTTTGTCGTGCGTCATACTTGGTCTCATATTGAGTCTTGTTCCACGAGTTCACGTTATTTCCTTTCTTGTCCAGTTCTTCTCCAGGGCGGAGATCATTGATCGTATGGACACTTTGTTATATCCTTGTCTTGTTCCGTCGCTCGTCAGGTGATGTTTAATTTCTAGATATATAGAACCCATATAACCCTATGTGACGTTTTAAGCCAAAATGTATCTATATATCTATAGCTTTCCAAACTCTATTGATTTTCAACTGGTTTCACGGATCGAACAGATTGATTGATTGATTGATTGATTGTTTGGCGAGTAAAGCATGTTCAGTTGGGCCCGAGGGTAGTGTATTGAGCCATCCGAGGAAGCAAGGGCTGACGGGTAACTCTTGCACTATCCTCACAACTTCGGGATGCCCCCTGAACCCACTAGGAGATTAGTGGGGGAAGGAGTCCCGGGCATAGGGACTCATGAACCCTATGCTCTCCGTTATTGGGTGGTGGGGCCTTGCAATCCCACCATCACCGGAGGAAGAAGGATGGACGGAAATTGCTTATTGTGCACTGTAATAACTTGCATACTCACTTAATCATTGATAATCTAAATATTGGTAATGTTCACTGTCGGAGTAAGGTTGAAGATTTGCCCTCACTCGCCGGGCAACAAATTGATTGTATTGAATTGATTAAATTGATAAATTGAATTAGTTGTAACCTCGGGCGATAGTATCTCTTATTTTACTAAATTGTATTGTTACGTTCCAAAATTATTACCCGAGATTATAACTTGCATGTATGTGCGAATATATTTATCTAAACCCGTCACTCAGTCTTCGGTAGACTGACACCCTCACATTTTCAGTTTTGCGGGTTGAGTGCTAGGCGGGATCCAGTCAAGTCTTAAATTTCTAGCATAATATCATATATATTATTGATGCATATGAGTTATCTTGATACTCTCGTATATTATGATTTGTCTTTGGAAACTGAAATTGTATATATGGAGATAATCAAAATGACCTTGAAAGATGTTAAAGACATTAATGTATATTATGCTTCTGTTTTATTGATTATGCATGATCGTATTTAATTGAGGGTTAGTCCCGCCTAGCTAGTGTGTCATTTTTTATTGTCACCCGTTCGTCATGAGTCCGGTTCATATATGGACTACCCATTTCATATGTGATCTAGACTTATGGTACGGGGATGTGGCATCTCGGCGTTCCGGGTGCTATAATAACTAAATCAAGGGAGAAAAACTCAGCCAAAGTCAGACATTCCAGTTCCATCCCGTCACTATTCCTAATTGGGAGATTTTGAGCTCCAATCTCCATTTTCTTCCATCATCTTCAAGGGGTAAGCTTATATTTGATGTCTATATGCTTATGTGATCATTTTCATCCATAATTTTCTAAATTTGAGCCATGTTTGATTGAGATTTCAATTATGAATGAATAGTTAGGTTGTTTGAAGAATATGTGATTTCTTGGAATCCTTTGGTTTAAATCTTGATATGAAGCTTTATATAAAATCCTTGCGCCTCATTTATTGTTGTGTGAACTAGTGTTAAGTGGTGGTTAAGTGTATGATGTTCCACCATTTTTGTACGACTTGAAAGCTTGAAGGTTTTAAGGTTTTTGTTGAATCCCTTTGTTGCCTCATTGCTGTTAGCTGTGTATGTGCGAGTTTGTGCCTGTTTTGCTAAAATTTTCATGCCTTTTCCTGCTGTCGTTGCTTGCCTTGGATCCTCCCCTGCGTTTTGCTACCCTGCTTCCTCTGCGTGTTACTGCTACTGTTGTGTTATTTTCGTCCCTGATCAGTTTTCCCAAGTAGGGAGAATTTAGCTTCGAAAGTCCCCGGCCGGGGACTTACCACCCAAATTTCCAGTAGCTTTTTCCCCAGTCGGGGAGTTGTGAAGAGGAGTTTTTCCCCGGACGGGGAGATCTGTTTGAAATTTTTTTTTCTGTAACCTTTTTCTTTTGGTGTGTGTTGTGTATATATATATATACATGTATGTGATATATATATAACGTATATATGTATATGTGGTGTGTTGGATAGTATGCTTGAGTTTGGTGTTTTGTGAATGATATATCTATATATATATATAGATTAAATGATTGTATACATATTTATATATATACTTGTGCATGTGAAGTGTGCATATATTATATATATGTGTAATGTAATATACATAATAATTAAGTGCATGTGTGCATGTGTTAGATATATGTATATTGTGCTTGGGTGTATATATGCATGTAATGTACGTGTATATATATATATATATATATATATATGTATATATTGCCTATTACATGCATGCAATTGTGGCATATATATATATATAGATAATGTAATGCCCCGACGAGGGCATCCACGCCTATTCCGCGCTACGGACCTAGCTTGTATATAGAATTTCTATCCATATACTCGCCGGGACCGAAGCAAGCGGTGACAAACGGATAACCTAGCTAGGTGGTACTAGACTCACAAAGTGAGTAATCAAACACAAGTACGTGGAAGCTTAAATCAAAACGCATTCAAGAGTATCATAAGAACAATACATATCCAACAAGTAATGACCATCACGATCCAGCACGAAATGCCCAAGGTACGGAATGTAAAATCATCCTAAGCGACCGACACGGTCCAACTAACATAATAAGAAATCATACATAATAAATCCATAAATCACGAAACAGAGCATATGTCATAAATAACGAGTATGCCACAAGCATAACGAGTGCAACTAGACGACTAGACAAGACTCCAAAAGACTCTGCCTAGCTTGACTCCAAAACGAAACCTGCGGACGCGAAAGTAGAGGGAGTCAGCTCAAAAGGAACGGGTGAGGAGAAGTTTAAATAAATAAATAGCTTAAGGGGTTCAATGCATGCTCACAACAAAGGTGTTCATGATCCAACTCATTTTCAAAGTAAATGCAAGTTTTTAGAAAATATGGATCATAAACCACACATAACCGGCTTGGCGAGAACGAGCACTCCATCCGAACTTCCCAAACCAAGAAATCAAATCAAACCATCCATTACGCCATTGATGACGAGGGTGTACATCCCCCGATCATCCATAACATAGAGAATTCGGTCCATGAGACCTAACTCTCTCCAAGAAAACTTCAACCCCGAAACCTCCTCGGAGTCTTAGTAGACTTGTCCACAGTGGGAACTTCGCATGAGGACATCCGTCGGCCCTTGCCTTCCCGGAGTATTACTGACCTCCATCCTTAAGCTAAAATTCGATTTCCCGTAGCAAGCGTCCTTGCAAGGTACATCATAACCTCGCTACACAACTCTTACATACATAATATCCAAATGAAGTCCCGAAACCATTTTGGGTATCTATCCCCTATACCAAAACCCAAGTTTTACTTGTAAACCGTTGTCCATAAGCAAATATCCATAATACGAGCCAAGCTCACAAAACTTGGCGTATAAAGCCTACATATACATTTTGAAAATGGGAGTTTAAATCATCAAATATGATACGCCATATGTGTCCACAGTTTTGAAATCGTTTCAAAAGTATATAACTCCTCACCTTCACCAAGAACTTCGAAGGCCAACCACGAGCAACAAGCTACTCGACCAGAGACTCACCACCTAACAAGACAAAGGTACTAACAAAGGTAAGACTCGACTCAACACCAAATAGGACGACGCACGGCTTCAAGAAAGAGTAAACATGCTCATGAGATGCAATGAATGTCCAAGTATAGCATAAGTTCAGTAATGATGATCAAATAACATCATATAAGTCATATAACAAGCTTTCAAGTCAAAAGATAAGCAAATAACAACATGTGAACCATACTTAGCACAATCTTACACATAATCGAAGCATGCAAGACATTACAATGCATAGAAACATGATTCCAAGTCATATATATCATATTAGAGGTGTAACAAGTGTAAAGGAAGTGAAAACGAAGCAAAACGATCAAGATCACAAAAACTAAAAAATTAGACCCGAGAGCACCCAAACGGGCGTTTGGTGTTTGTGAAGGAAGTGCAAACGGGTGTTTGGCCCTGAAATTCGTGACAGTAGGTTCTCACACGGGGGTTTGGTGTTTCAATGCAATTTCCACACGGACGTTTAACATGCTACTGTTGCAAATCGGATTTAAAAAACATATGCTTGAAAATGGTGAAAATTAAGGTCTGAACATTCTTAAATGATGCCTCAAAGTTTATACAATGTGAATAAACGAAATTAAACATCATAACACATGTCAAATTCATCTAGGAGCAAGTATTCATAAATAAATCCAAGAATTAACACATATGAACATCATCTGCTTCAAGTATTCAAGCTCCAAGCTCATCAATGGTGAAATCTTCAATCATGCAAGAAACTCAAAGGAAATTATCACATTCTTCGTGAATTTACTCAAGGAATAAGAATCTAACATGAAATCAAGCAAAAACATACAAGAACATGAACATGCAAGAATTCTCCAAAAAACTTCAAAGGTCAACAATGGTGGATTTCACATAAGAGCATAAAAGCAAGTAATTCTCATACCAAAATGTTGCCAATATCAAAATAAACACATTTCCAACAAGAAATTCAAATTCAATCCAACACATAAGAACCCTAGTTCAAATTCAAGTTCAAACGCATCAAGAACATAAACCAACAAGGAAGCACATAAACTTCACCTTGAGAGCTGGAAATCGAAGAGAATAACTTGTCTTCTAATTTCGAATTCCCAGCTTCAATCTCCACTCTTCTCTCTTGAAAATGGCTTGAAGGTTTTTGGGTGTTCTTGAGAGAAGGTGAATAGACTTGAGAGAGTTTGTTTGAATCTCTTATGAAATAACGTAAAATGAGGTTTAGGTGTTTAAAATCTGAATTGGTTATGTGGGTCAGCTATTAGGGTGATGGAGCGGGTCATACGGGTCGGATTATAAGTGAAATTGGGTCTCAAATTGGGTTAAATTCGAAATTGGGTCGCGGTCAACTGATTTGGGTTAAAATGGTTAACTTCCGTAAAATGGCCATAACTTCTTCGTCCGAACTCCAAATTGCGCGATTCAAGAACCCAAGAACTCGTAATCGAATTATCTACTCAATTTCATTTTGTTCTATCCAGTTTCAGGATCAGAAAATAAATTTACAACTTAGTCCATAATTTATGCTTTAATGTCCAAATAAGCACATAGTTTTAATTAATCGCGAAACATGCTATCAAAGCTCAATAGGATCAATACGAGCCACATAATTTACACATCAAATAGTCACGTATTTCATACAAATCATACATTTCACATAAACACGAAACGATTATCAATTAAGGCATAATCTCACTTAATTCATACAAAGAAAGATAAATCGTTCACTCTCGTATCAAAACTTACCTTGATCGAGAAACGGGGCATCACAACCTCCCCTCCTTAAATAAATCTGGTCCCCAAATTTACCATCGAAAAACAACTCGGGATGAAATCTCCGCATCTTCTCTTCCGTCTCCCAAGTTGCTTCTTCAGACTTAAGATCTTTCCAAAGTACCTTAACCAATGGAATTTGTCGATTCCTCAATTCTTGAACCTTCCTATCCAAGATCTTCTCCGGTTTTTGGTTAAATGTCAAGTTCGGATCCAATTGTACCTCTTCAATCGGTATAGTTTCTGTCTCATGCCGAAATACTACCTCAATTGTGACACATGAAACACGTTATGAATTTCGATGAGATTCGCAGGCAAATCCAAGCGATAGGCAACTTCCTCAATACGTTCCACAATCTCAAACGGACCAATGAACCTCGGGTTCAACTTACCACCCATTCCAATTCGTGAGAAACCCTTTCTCGGTGCTGCCTTCAAGAAAACCCGATCACCCACTTCGAATTCCAAATCTTTCCTTCTCCGATCGGCATAACTCTTTCGCCGGTCTTGTGCCGCTTTCATATGTTGCTTAATCTTTTCCACTTTCTCAATTGCTCTCTTAATTAAATCGGGCTCGGTTTCTCGCTCCAAACAATTTTCCTCGGTCCGTTTCCATTCCTCAGGATCCCAATAAAGAGGAGATCTACACTTACGACCATACAAAGCTTCATAGGGTGCCATCTTGATCGAAGATTGGTAACTATTGTTGTAAGCGAATTCGACCAAGGTCAATTCCTTATCCCACTCATCGAAAAAATCCAATACACAAGCCCTTAATAAATCCTCAAGAAACTTAATTACTCGTTAGGATTGTCCATCGGTTTGCGGGTGAAATGCGGCACTAATACTCAACTTCGTTCCCTACAATCTGTTAAGAACCTTCCACAACTTCAAAGTGAAATGAGGATCTCTATCCGAAATGATGCTAGCGGGTATCCCATGTAATCTCACAATTTCTCGGTGATACAACTCCGCTAATTTCTCCACTTTATCGGTCGATCGAATCGGTAGAAAGTGTGCAGATTTGGTGAGGCGATCTACGACAACCCAAATTCCATCAAATCCCTTTCGAACCTTCGGAAGCCCGATCACGAATTCCATGGTAACTTGTTCCCATTTCCACTCGGGAATCGGTATCGGTTGCAACTTACCCGAGGGTAATTGATGTTCAGCCTTAACTTGTTGACAAACCCGACATCTCTTAACAAAATTAGCCACATCCCGTTTCATTCCATGCCACCAAAAGTACTTCTTGAGATCCCGGTACATCTTGTTGCCACCCGGATGCATCGTATAGTGTTGGAAAACACGAATCAGAAAGCAGCGGAAATTAAAAAAATTTTCCCAACAAAGGACCTTGAACTCGCAATCGTGTAACCAAATTCGTAAAGATAGAAAACTTACTTTTCTTTTATTCTTTCTTGAAGCGTTTCAAGCCACCCAAGAACGCTCTTCTCGCGGCTTGATCCCCTCTCCTTGGTAAAGCTCGAATCTTCAAACTTCTAACTTGAAGTCTCTAGAGAAAGTCCACCAACTTGATCACAATCTAACTAGTAAGGATGCTAGTTCTCTAGTTAGTGTTTAGGCTTAACCTAGGGTTTAATTTAATCTTGGAGAAAGGAAGGTGTTCAACACATGAACCAAGAATTGTCTATTAGCTCTAAAGGGGAGCATGAGCTCCCCTATATATAGGAAAGGGGAGGGGCGGCCGAACCTAGTCCTAATGGACAAAGGATTTGGTCCCTCTCTCTCCTATTACTTGATCATCAAGTATTTTCCAACTTTGACTTTGAATTCTAATTCTAGTCAACTTTTAAGAGAGCTAAAAATATCCAAACTATTTTTGGATAATTTTATACTTTATTTATTATAAAATAAATAACTTATTTTTTTTTATCCAATTAATTAATTCATAATTAATTAACTAGATTATTTTCTCCAAAATTAGACTTTCTTTTTAATTCAAAATTAAACCAAAGTCTATTAAATAATTAACACATTAATTATTTAATATATATATAAATTCACGTGTGTGACACGTGTCACAAGGACACGTGTCACTCACGTGACCCACACGTGTGGCTTCACACGTGTGGAACCCTCTAGGCTCGATTAACTCGTTTAATCATTTTCAAGCCTCAACTCATGTAACCAAGTTGTTGTGTGTGACCCTCTAGGTTCTCAATTCAATTAGCAGTGACCCCAATTAATTAATTCACTAATTAATTAATCAGTCCACAGATTAAACGACCATAGTCTAGCAACAGGTGTTTAACCCCTAGCTGAATTGGAATGTTCGGATTCGACAGAACCTTTAAGTCATTGATTCATGTGAGATACAATCCTCCTACTTACTATCTCTCAACCAAGATCTAGGGCAAGGGAATAATCAGAACCCTAATAATCCGGTCTTAAAGCTAAGTGCATTTCATATCCATTTGATCTCAATCCAAGAAACCCTTTTCTTGATGTCTTGATCTACTGCCTTGGCCAAGGACTCCATATGGCATATGAATGACTTACACAATAAGAGATCACCTTGCAAATGCAAGTGTAGGTCCTTTCTTGATTCTCATTCACTTTCATGAATCACTTGTGCAGCCCCAGCATAAGCCTTGAATCAGTTGTCTAAGGCGACACCCTTTAAAGCTTATACCAAAGACTACAGAGTTAACTCATAAAGTAACATGGAACCTCAAGTCTAAGGATCAATTAATCACATCAATGACTCGTGAGATATTTCCTAATCTGGAAGTTTCCATTTCCTGAAATAGAAACTTCCTTTCCCATTTAGGAATGTTCTCACACGGGGCACCTCAGTGAACTTACTTATTAAAGTAAGCACCCTCATGTATCACGCACGTATCAACTATACACTTTACACCTCCATGAAACAAGGTGGTCCTTCTTAAGGGCGTGATCCCACAAGCAAGCCTTAGAGGAGTCAGGTTGACACTCCCACTGTCTGTAGGACTCATCGGCTTGGAGTATTTTACTAATCATGACTTATGTGATATAGGGCTCGTTTCATGAACCATTTCACCTAAATGGTAGAGTCCTAAAGTCATCAGGATTAGGGGAGTTCTCATACATGCACAGCTAAAGTAAACGCATACCAAACAAGAGCATATAAAGAAGTGTTGCCTCAATTCGTTATTTTATTCAAAGATTGTCTGTGATTACAATAAGGAAAAGTACAAAGCGGATATACAATCGGCTTTCTAGGGCACTATTCCTAACAATCTCCCACTTGCCCGTCAAAGCCATTCTAAAGCTACTCTAAGTCCCATCTTCTGAAGATGACCTTGGAAAGCTTCTCGACTAAGGGGTTTAGTAAGTGGATCTGCCACGTTCTCTGCTGATGTGACCCTCTCAATTTGCACATCTCCTCTTTTGATAATATCACGGATTAGGTGATACTTCCTCATAATGTGCTTGGTCCGTTGGTGAGATCTTGGTTCTCTTGCTTGAGCAACCGCCCCAGTGTTGTCACAAAACACAGTAATGGGGTCTTTCATGCTAGGAACAACATTCAACTCTTGAATGAAGTTTCTAATCCAAACACCTTCCTTAGCTGCATCATTTGCAGCTAAGTATTCGGCCTCAGTGGTCGAATCTGCAGTGGTAGTCTGCTTGGAACTCTTCCAACTCACTGCTCCGCCGTTTAGGCAGAAAATGTATCCTGACATTGACTTAAAATCATCTAAGTCAGATGCAAAGCTTGCATCGCAGTATCCTTCGACAGTAAGATCTTTCTGACCTCCGTAAACTAAGAATAAATCTTTAGTACTTTTCAAGTACTTAAGAATATTCTTCACGGCAGCCCAGTGACCATCTCCAGGGTCAGATTGGAAACGACTCGTTACACTAAGTGCATAAGCCACTTCCGGTCGAGTACATAACATCGCATACATTATGCTACCTATTGCTGATGCATAAGGTGTATGAGTCATTCTTTCCTTCTCAAGGTTAGTCTTAGGACACATCTTCTTTGAAAGACATGTTCCTACACTCATAGGAAGGTTCTTAACCTTTGCTGACTCCATATTGAATCTCTTCAATACTTTGTCAATGTACATCGACTGTGATAGTCCTATTAACCTTCTAGATCTATCTCTATAGATTTTAATTCCAAGGATATAGGACGCATCACCAAGATCTTTCATCTCGAATTGGTTCGATAACCATAACTTAGTTACTTTCATGTCATCCTTCGAATTCCCAATAAGAAGGATGTCATCAACATAAAGTACTAAGAATTGTACTGAGGTCTCCAATTCCTTTCTATACACACATGATTCATTCGAAATTTGGATGAAGCCAAACGCTTTGACCGATTCATCAAATCGAATGTTCCAATTCCTAGAAGCCTGTTTCAATCCATAGATTGATCTTTGGAGTTTGCAAACCTTTTGCTCACTCCCACTGAATGTGAAACCTATGGGTTGCTCCATATAAATGTCTTTATCAATGTCACCATTGAGAAAGGCAGTTTTCACATCCATTTGCCATATCTCATAGTCATAATATGCAGCAATGGCAAGCATGATTCGAATGGACTTTTGCATTGCAACTGGTGAAAATGTTTCGTCAAAGTCCACGCCGGGTCTTTGACTGAATCCTTTTGCAACCAGTCTTGCTTTGTAGGCTGCAATGCTTCCATCAACTCCAAGCTTTCTCTTAAAGATCCATTTGCAACCTATGGGTTTGACCCCATCAGGCAAATCTACCAAGGTCCAAACTTGGTTGGAGTTCATGGAATCCATCTCGGATTTCATGGCTTCTATCCACTGTTCAGACTCAGAATCTGAAAGTGCCTCCTCATATGTTGAAGGATCATTATCCTTTTGAGAGATTTCATGGAAGAATCCATACCATCTCTCCGGCTGTCTAGGAGTGCGTTCAGAACGCCTTAGAGGAGGATTTTCATGTGCATCGAAATTCGTGATTGGTTGTGGTTGATCAGAGTGGGACGTTTCTTCAGTGGGTGGTGTGGGGTCACTTTGTACTTCTTCTAATTCTATGATCTTGCCTTTCTTTTCTTTAAGGAACGGTTCCTCCAGAAAAGTAGCATTTCTGGAAACAAACACCTTTTGCTCAGATTGATCATAGAAGTAGTATCCTATGGATTCCTTAGGATAACCTACAAAGTAGCATAAGTTAGAACGGGATTCTAACTTATCTCCCACTGTCCTCTTCACGTAAGCAGGACAACCCCAAATTCTTAAGTAAGAATAACTAGGGATTTTACCATGCCACATTTCATAGGGCGTCTTGGGGACTGACTTGGAGGGAACTAGATTCAGAATCTTTGCTGCACTTTCTAGGGCATAACCCCAGAAAGAAGGTGGTAAGTCAGTGAAACTCATCATGGAACGAACCATATCAAGTAGGGTTCGATTCCTTCTCTCAGAAACTCCATTAGGCTGAGGAGTTCCCGGAGGAGTCCACTGAGAGATAATCTCATTATCTTTGAGATGATTAAGGAATTCTTCACTAAGATACTCGCCTCCTCGATCAGATCGAAGTGCTTTGATCTTGTGACCAGTTTGGTTCTCAACCTCCTTTTGAAATTCTAAGAATTTCTCAAAAGCTTCAGATTTATACTTCATTAAGTATACATAACCATACCGACTAAAGTCATCAGTAAAGGTTATGAAATACTGATGATTGCTTCTAGTGCTTACACTAAGCGGTCCACAAACATCAGTATGGATCAAATCCAAAACCTTAGTGGCACGTTCCACAGTTCCTTTAAAAGGAACTTTGGACATTTTTCCTTTGAGACAGGATTCGCAAGAAGTTAACTCTTTGAGATCATTTTCAGAGAATGATCCTAAAGTGTTTATCTTGCTAATTCTGTTCTTGGAAATGTGTCCTAATCTAGCGTGCCATAAGGGAGCTGAAACTTTGTCATCTCTCTTACGCTTTGTTTCTCGTTGTATATTCATAATATTGATGTTTTGAGTTAGGTAAAGTCCATTACTTAGAGTACCGATATGAACGGAAGAGTTGTTCCGTTTGATAAAGTATTTACCATTCTTAATATAAGTTTCATAACCTTCACAATCTAATATTGGAACTGAAATTATATTACGAATAATATTCGGTACATAAAGGACTTTATTTAATACTAACTCAAAACTACCTAAATCTAATCTAATTGTGCCTAAAGCTCGAGCTTCAACGTTTGAGCCATCGCCGATCTTCAAGACACATTCTCCTTCTTTGAGTTGTTGGACCTCACTTAGCATCTGTACATCATTACAGATATGAGTTCCACAACCGGTATCAAGTACCCAAGAACTAGAATTAATAGAAAGATTTACTTCAACGAGAAATATACCTTTCTTTAGAGTAGCCTTGTACTCTGGGCAGTTTCTCCTCCAATGTCCCGCTTTGCCACAATGGAAGCAAACATCCTCTTTCTGATCACGCTTCTTCTTTTGGGCCTTCCCCTTCGAAATGCCACCAGTGGACCTAAGGGGTTTCTTCTTCTTCTTTTGGGCTTTCTTGCCCTTACCTTTAGAAGGCCCAGAAGAGGAAGATGGAGCATTCACCATCAAAACCTTATTGTCCTTCTTGATCGTGCTTTCAGCAGTCACAAGCTGACTAATCAGCTCAGCTACAGTAGCACCAGCATGATTCATGTTGAAGTTAAGGACAAATGGGTTGAATGATGGTGGGAGCGAAGCTAGCAACAAATCCACTGAAAGCTCATCTTTCAGTGGCATGTCCATGGAAGCAAGTTTCTCAGTAAGGGCAAGAAACTTGAGTCCATATTCATGGACACTTGAACCTTCCCTCATTCTCAAGTGGAACAATTCCTTTGAAGTGTTATACCTTGTAACACGTTCATGAGGGCGGTAAAGTTGCTCTAAGTGGTCATAAATCTCCCAAGCAAATTCCATGGCCTCATGTTGTCTTTGCAAGTCCGGAGACATGTTAGCCAACATAAGGCAACGGGCTTGGAGATTATCATCCTTCCACTTCTGAATCGCATCCCGCTCGGCCCGAGTGGGAGCCTCCCCTTCGGGACTAGGCTCCCCTTCGAAGAGAACATAAGTTCTCTTCTCAGAATCTAAAATGATTTTTAGATTCCTCAGCCAATCAGAATAGTTGGGACCAGTCAACTTGTTTGACTCGAGGATCGATACAAGAGGGTTTTTGGTTGCCATTTCAAAACACGTAGAGAATCACAGAATCTACGACCTAAATGGTAAAGCAGAGAACTAGTGAGCATGCTGAATTATAACGATATACAAAAGATAAGGTCTTTAATCTATTGTAGCTCCCACTGTTTTTCAAAGATCTGGAATTCCCAAAGATCTAAGAGGAACACGTTTCCCAATGGGTACTAAGATCCTAGGCATTTTACCTCGAACCCACGACTCGCGGACATTCTTAGTAAGAACCCTAGGTAGGTACAACTTACCAATTCTAACACCTTTAGAACTCTTAGTAATTGTTTTTGCATCACCTATCTTTCAATATGGACCCACGACTCGTGCGACATCCATATTTACTTAGGCGTTAAGCTAGACCCATCAATCATAAGATCATGACCAAAACTTAGTTCGAACGACCCACGACTCGCGGACATCGCCCTTGCTAAAATTGACCACGAAATATTGATCATTTAAAATGATTAATTAGGTAACTAAGAACTAATAAGCTCCACTAGCTATCCCACGACTCGCGGACAATAACTAGCTTTACTTACTAAACTTAAAACCTATTGATGGAATGCTAGGAATTTAATTCAAAATTTGCATCTCGAATTAAACACCTATTTGTTCGAAATTAGCTTAATATTTAATGGGAATTTTCGAATCAACCGGAGAGTTGTCCGGTTCGACCTCACCAACATATACGTTATCCAATTTTATTAGTCTTGATTAATGCAAGTACACTTAAATGCATTTCAAACAAGCACATAAACAGATAACATGTCCTAGCATGATACTAACATGTAATGATCATGGGTTCTACCTATCTTATGCGTGATATGTGGGAGCCACTCCACAATCACAAGTTCTAACATACATGCCACATAAACAGTTCAAATCACATAAGGGAAAACGGTAACAAAATACGAGCCCTATCTCTATTACATTTAACAATCGAGATTCCCCTCCCTAACATTTTGAGGGGTCTTCACTTATGGCCTCCTTGTTACTTGAATGTGGTCCATCTTACTCCATGGGTGCATTGTCTCCAAAATGAAAATAAAACCTCACTACCTATCTCTACTCTCAAATTACAATAAAAAAAAGAAAAAGACATAAAGTAATAAGGCTCAATCTTCATATTGGCCTTAGACAATTACACGGGGCATACCCCGGCCTCAAAAACAGTAACATGGAAAGCCACATAATAAATCACATAACAGTACGCACATAAGTGAGGCTCCAACCTCAATTGAAAAACGCAACTATAGGGCTCCAACCCCAATTTAAACCATCCATGTGCATAAATTAAAACCATACAAAGATCTAAACCCATGATCACCTAACATGCTTTTGCGAGAATTTAAACTTAGCCAGTAAATTAAAATTCTCGTTTCAAGTCCTAATGACTCAAAACACGACTTAGATGCAATTCTTGTTCAAGAGCCTTTTCAATAAAACCCGAAAAACATTAAACTAATAAAATTCCAATTAATTTCCAAAATTAATAATTTTATTCTTTCATTATTTTCAGAAAATAATATTCATAATTTTTCCAAAAACCAAATCGCTTTAATTTCTCAAAATCCCAATTTAATCAAAATTTTAAAATAATTTTATTTTAACAAAACTGATTTTAAAAGGATAAAATTAAAATAAAATTAAATCGGGATTTTATGGACCGAAAAACACGAAACTCGAAAACACGAAAACGAGCCCCGAAAAAAGGGCCCAGCCGTGCGAGGCACTGCCGCGCAGCCGCGCGCGCAGACGCGCGCCAGCCGCGCCCACAGCGGGCGGGATGAGCCGCTCGCGTGCGCACGCTGGGCGTGCATCATGCGCGCGCCTGCGCGCAGCAGCGTCCGGCATGGCCTGGGCAGGCGTCCCGCGCGGTTGCGGGACGGACTGGGCGGGCGCGCCTAGGCGGACGGCTCCCGCGCTGTTGCGGGAGGAGCTGGGCGGCGGCGACGGGCCTGGGCGTGCGACGTGCTAGCACGCCTAGGCTCGTTGCTTTTCGTGTTCGTTTCGTATTTCTGGGTTTCTCGAAAAACCAGTTCAATCCAAAATTTAAAAATTCGATTTAAACAAATTTCAACTAAAACGATTTTTCAAAACACGATTTGAGAAAACAGTTTTAGAAATTCAGGAAAAATTACAGTTTCGTAATTCAGGCTTTCTAAAAGAACTCATGAATACCTAATTCACATCTAACCCTAAGAATTTCTACCAAATTCAGAAATAATGGAGACGAATCAGAAACACGATTAACGAGGTGGCTCTGATACCACTTGTTGGAAAACACGAATCAGAAAGCAGCGGAAATTAAAAAAATTTTCCCAACAAAGGACCTTGAACTCGCAATCGTGTAACCAAATTCGTAAAGATAGAAAACTTACTTTTCTTTTATTCTTTCTTGAAGCGTTTCAAGCCACCCAAGAACGCTCTTCTCGCGGCTTGATCCCCTCTCCTTGGTAAAGCTCGAATCTTCAAACTTCTAACTTGAAGTCTCTAGAGAAAGTCCACCAACTTGATCACAATCTAACTAGTAAGGATGCTAGTTCTCTAGTTAGTGTTTAGGCTTAACCTAGGGTTTAATTTAATCTTGGAGAAAGGAAGGTGTTCAACACATGAACCAAGAATTGTCTATTAGCTCTAAAGGGGAGCATGAGCTCCCCTATATATAGGAAAGGGGAGGGGCGGCCGAACCTAGTCCTAATGGACAAAGGATTTGGTCCCTCTCTCTCCTATTACTTGATCATCAAGTATTTTCCAACTTTGACTTTGAATTCTAATTCTAGTCAACTTTTAAGAGAGCTAAAAATATCCAAACTATTTTTGGATAATTTTATACTTTATTTATTATAAAATAAATAACTTATTTTTTTTTATCCAATTAATTAATTCATAATTAATTAACTAGATTATTTTCTCCAAAATTAGACTTTCTTTTTAATTCAAAATTAAACCAAAGTCAATTAAATAATTAACACATTAATTATTTAATATATATATAAATTCATGTGTGTGACACGTGTCACAAGGACACGTGTCACTCACGTGACCCACACGTGTGGCTTCACACGTGTCGATTAACTCGTTTAATCATTTTCAAGCCTCAACTCATGTAACCAAGTTGTTGTGTGTGACCCTCTAGGTTCTCAATTCAATTAGCAGTGACCCCAATTAATTAATTCACTAATTAATTAATCAGTCCACAGATTAAACGACCATAGTCTAGCAACAGGTGTTTAACCCCTAGCTGAATTGGAATGTTCGGATTCGACAGAACCTTTAAGTCATTGATTCATGTGAGATACAATCCTCCTACTTACTATCTCTCAACCAAGATCTAGGGCAAGGGAATAATCAGAACCCTAATAATCCGGTCTTAAAGCTAAGTGCATTTCATATCCATTTGATCTCAATCCAAGAAACCCTTTTCTTGATGTCTTGATCTACTGCCTTGGCCAAGGACTCCATATGGCATATGAATGACTTACACAATAAGAGATCACCTTGCAAATGCAAGTGTAGGTCCTTTCTTGATTCTCATTCACTTTCATGAATCACTTGTGCAGCCCCAGCATAAGCCTTTAATCAGTTGTCTAAGGCGACACCCTTTAAAGCTTATACCAAAGACTACAGAGTTAACTCATAAAGTAACATGGAACCTCAAGTCTAAGGATCAATTAATCACATCAATGACTCGTGAGATATTTCCTAATCTGGAAGTTTCCATTTCCTGAAATAGAAACTTCCTTTCCCATTTAGGAATGTTCTCACACGGGGCACCTCAGTGAACTTACTTATTAAAGTAAGCACCCTCATGTATCACGCACGTATCAACTATACACTTTACACCTCCATGAAACAAGGTGGTCCTTCTTAAGGGCGTGATCCCACAAGCAAGCCTTAGAGGAGTCAGGTTGACACTCCCACTGTCTGTAGGACTCATCGGCTTGGAGTATTTTACTAATCATGACTTATGTGATATAGGGCTCGTTTCATGAACCATTTCACCTAAATGGTAGAGTCCTAAAGTCATCAGGATTAGGGGAGTTCTCATACATGCACAGCTAAAGTAAACGCATACCAAACAAGAGCATATAAAGAAGTGTTGCCTCAATTCGTTATTTTATTCAAAGATTGTCTGTGATTACAATAAGGAAAAGTACAAAGCGGATATACAATCGGCTTTCTAGGGCACTATTCCTAACATATAGATGGTCCTATGTGCTTCCTCAAGCACTAACCTTTGCAATCCATCCGGTATACATACTCGGCCCTTGTACCTAAAGATCCCCAAATCATCAAATCCAAACTTGGACTTCGGATTAGCTCTTGCCCGAATCACTTTTTTTTGAATCCACTCATCTGTTGATTTAGCATCTAGGATCCTTTGCCTCAAATCCGGTCTTATAGTGATGTTAGCCAACCTCGATTGTGAAACAAGGATCTCGACTTCACCCTTTCCGGAAACGACCTCAAGATTAGCAATCTTTACTTTCCTACTCAAGGCAACCACAACAACATTCACCTTACCCGAATGATATTGTATGACACAATCGTAATCTTTCGAGAATTCCATCAAAGAAGGAACCGAGCCTATAAAAGAATCCCCTGTTCTGCCCTGTTTCACAGATTCTGCAGTGACTTTTCCGCATCTCTTACCCAAGAAAAACATTTTAGAATTGCCTGAATTTGAAACCACTGAAACTACTTTGAGTTTTGGACACTCCTTTTTACTTCTTGTCAAAATTCATTCTGGAGTGTGAGATATGCCCAATACAAAATCGTGTCGCCAGTCTGCCGGAATCCTACGTTCAGCCAACTTTAAACAATAAACTGTTTTGATCCGCTTTGAATAAAAAATTGAGTTATATATGGACAGAAAGATGTGTGTGTCTAGTTTCATTTCCAAAAAACGAAACTGAATTTGGACTTCTAAATTTTAAGATATTCTGATTTTCCTACAGCCTGGTCATTTTTGGAAAACTGCCAGCTTTTGCTAGATTTACAACCGAAGCCTCGTTTGAGCTTCTCTTCCATTTCTTTCATGATTTTTCCATACCGAACTTGTTCCTAACATGTCAAATTATGTAATTATGTAGTGTTCAGATTGTGTTGCTATGATATGAGGAGAAAATATGCTCCGTGACTTGCTTCCTCGTAGCCCGGCATGCCTAAATGATATCCTTGCTTACATGCATTTCATTTCTTACATTCAATTGCATTTATTTTTCGTTTGCCGTGCGTCTAAGTGGTTCATGATCGAGTCTTTGTCATGTTTTGCTCTTTGTTTGTTTAGAGGTGATCCCAGGAGAGTTCGAGCCGGAGGGTTAGGCTCGTTTCCGTGTTCGGTGTTGATCTTTGGATCTCTTTTGTCAAAGGTGAGGTTAGGTGTGTTTTAGTTATGCCCCAATACCCTTATATGATTGTTTCCGGCCAGAATACCTATGTATTAAGGTTATATATGTACGTATACTTCTGATATTTGCACTCTTGAAGGTTTTATTTGATACGTGTATAATTTTGGGCCTATGTATGCCTTGATCTTGAGAAGTGGTAACTCTTGAAAGTGATAAAATGTGATATCTGTACTATTGCGAGATAAGCCATTGAAAGATATGGCAAGTGCATTCCTGATACTTGTGTATGATTCGTGCATTGGGCCCGGAGGCTATGGGTAAGGGAGCCTAGAACGGTATTGGGCCGTCAAGACCGTGCCTTGTGCATAGTCTTCATTTAAGATTACTTGCTTGTTTCCAGGAGGTTTGGTACAGGTCAGTTATCTTGAGCCGGTGGTAACCCCATCGAAGGAGCGGGTAGGAGTCATGAGCCCCCGTCTCGATGTTTATACGTGTTTCTGTAAGGATTGGGGTGCACTCTCTTCCTTTCCATGCGCGGGATTGTGTTTTGATTTCTCTTTTCCCTGTATGTTTGAGGCGTGTTGACGGACGTGGTTTGACAGCTGGTACTCGTCGAGCTCTGTTCTATTTTGAGTTTGTGAAACAAGGATGGACTGAATAGGATTTTGATTTCTTTTGTATACGTATGTATCCTTTTGCTTTTAGAAAATGTGCTTATGTGAAAAAACCATCCTTGGGTTCATGAACATTAAAATTTTGATATGTGCTCTGCTCTGTTATATCTATAGCGTACGTGGGTTAACCCCTCACTCAGTCGTGGACTGATTCCTTGCTTTTGCATCTTTTAGTTTCGCAGGTACATGTATGTTTGGTCGAGCTAGGTGGAGTATTGAGTAGTCATGTTCGTCTAAGTCGAGTCTTTGCGTTGTACTTGCTTACACTCTACATTTTGTTCATGTACATATTGTGGCCTTACCAGCATAGATGTTAAGTTTTAAATTTCCACTGTCGGGCTGAAACTTTTGGAATAAACTTGGTATATGTTGGATATTTGCTCAGTTATAGCCTGTGATGGGCTCGTGTGTGTAAATCGTTTTGAAATATTACGCTTCCGCATGTGTTTGTAATCTGATACTTAAATATACATTTCGTAAGGGTTAGAATCCGCCTAGCTTAGGAGTGTTTGTTTGTCTCCCGTTCACTTTGACTTGTGCATGTATACGGATTTCCCGTTTGTATATGTGTCGGGTCAGAGTGCGGGGGATGTGGTGACCCTACGCTCCGGGTTGCTACATCCTTGCGTGGTATCAGAGCTCAAGGTTGCAAAACCAGAGCTCTAGTGTCGTGTCGAGTTGGTCTAGGTCGTACCGCTTAGGATTATGTGCCTCTGTGCCATTCTTTGATGTTATTTTATTTCTTACCTATTTAATTTCTTATTTACTAGCATTCATGAACATACACTAACGAACATGCAACTATTTCTTTTCTCATTTGTGCATTCCAGATATGCCAGACCGTAGACATTATCGTGACAGATCACTAGACCGTAGACATCATCGTAACAGGTTGCCAGACCGTAGACATCATCGTGACAGGTCGCCAGGCCGTAGGAATCATCGGGATCGTTCGCCTCGTCAGCAAGATCCTCTTGCTCCTCCTCTCATAGCTAATGAAGTGGGGCAAATCACTGCTATCTATCGAGAGTTTCGGAACCAGAATCCTCCCCGGTTTGAAGAAGGGAATGATATGCAAGCGGAGGAGTGGCTTACTCAAATAGAAAGAATTTGGGAACTCATTCCTTGCAGTTCCCAAGAAAAGGCCCGGTGTGCTATCTCACTCATTCAAGGGCAAGCCTATAGTTGGTGGTTGAACATAAAAACCAGGTTGGAGGCCTCGGGCGAAGAAATCAATTGGGAGGTGTTCATCCAGGAGTTCAAAAATAAATACATTCCACTGGTGGCTCGGGACCGAAGGTTGAGAGAGTTCATGGACCTGAAGCAAGGCAACCGGACTGTGACAGAGTATATTAATGAGTTTAATAGGTTAGCCCGGTATGCTCCGAACATTTCGAGTGATGATCGACATAAGGCAATCCAATTTTATCAAGGCCTTCGAGAAGATATGAAGGATGTTCTTGATGCTGCAAATACAAGCACCTGGATCAAGGTGACTGAGAAAGCTTTGAAGGTTGAAGAAAGAGTTGTGAGTAGAAGAAGGCCATATCATTCGGGACCGGCATCGAGTTCGGGTCACATTGTGAAGTTTGGAAAGAGGCCAGAGTATCAGTCAGCTCCAGCACCTAGACCTCAGGGAAAGAAACCTAGACCCCCAGGGTCTATTCCAGTGTCTACCCCAGCTCCACCGGAATGTTCATATTGCCATGGTCCGAATCACACAGTAGAGGAGTGTAGGAAAAGACTCAAGAAATGTTTTAAATGTGGCTCGTTGGACCATATGTTGAATCAGTGCCCTCATAAGAGCCTAGAGTCCAGACCCTCTGGGAACCAAAAGGCTACAATTCATGCACGGGCCTATGCATTGGGAGGTGAAGAGGATGCCGCCGACCCTGATCCTATTGCTGTTGTGGAAGGTACGATCTGCATACATGGCATCACATTACATGCATTGTTTGATCCCGGGGCAACTCATTCATTCATTGCCCTAGATATAGCTACTTCATTATCCTTGCCTGCTTTATGTGTCGAGCATATGTATGTGGTTAGCTCTCCTCTTGGAGGAAGCTTGGTGACCGATAGAGTTTTTCGTGAGTGCCCGGTGAGTATTGAAGGTAAAACCTATCTGGCGGATTTGATCGAGATGCCAATGAAAAGATATGGTGTAATTTTAGGAATGGATTAGTTACATCCTCATAGAGGTTTCATAGATTGTCATGAGAAGAAGATTTCTTTGGGTTCGATGGTATTTTTGGGTGAAAGAGTGAAGCCCGGTCCATTCATTTCATTCATAGAGGCAAATAAGTTAATACGGGATGGAGCAAGAGGTTATGTGGCCTATCTTCTCAACAAACCGAAGGATCAGGATAAACTAGAAGAAACAGAGGTTGTGAAAGAGTTTCCCGATGTGTTCCCTGAGCAGTTAGGTTCTCTACCGCCCAAAAGAGATATTGAGTTTGTTATCGATTTGCATCCCGGTGCAGAACCGTTTGCGAATACTACATATAGAATGGCTCCAGCAGAATTGAAGGAGTTGAAAACGCAGCTGGATGAGCTCTTAGCTTGTGGGCACATTCGAACGAGCATATCCCCATGGGGTGCCCCAGTGTTATTCGTGAAAAAGAAGGACGGGTCATTGCGTATGTGTATCGATTACCGTGAGCTGAATCGGATGATTATCAAGAACAAGTATCCACTACCACACATTGAGGAGTTGTTTGATCTTTTGCAAGGGTCTAAGGTCTATTCAAAGCTTGATCTAAGGCAAGGTTACTATCAGTTGCATATCCGGGAGGAAGACATACGTAAGATGGGATTTAACACCCGTTATGGACATTATGAGTTCATAGTTATGCCTTTTGGACTGACGAATGCTCCAGCGGTATTCATGGGCATGATGCACCGAGTATTCAGGTCGTTTCTTGATAAGTTTGTGGTTATTTTTATTGATGACATCTTAGTGTATTCAAAGTTCGTAGAAGAGCACGCGTAACATTTAAGAAGAGTATTGGAAACCCTCAGAGAGCATCGGTTGTTTCCGAAGTTCAGTAAATGCGAGTTTTGGATCGATAGAGTTGCATTCCTGGGTCATATCATTTCAGGCAATGGAGTGGAAGTTGATCCATCAAAGGTGGAATCCGTTATGCGGTGGGAGAAACCGAGAAATGCCTCTGAAATTCGAAGTTGTCTAGGGCTAGCAGGGTACTATAGGCGATTTGTAAAGGATTTTTCGAAGATCGCAGCCCCATTGACCCGATTAACCAAGAAAGAGACCCGGTTCGAGTGGAGTGATGCATGTGATGGGAGCTTCCAAACCCTGAAAGAAAGATTAACTTCAGCACCTGTTCTTACTTTACCCGAGGGTACCAAAGGCTATGCGGTGTATTAAGATGCTTCTAAGGAAGGGCTTGGATGCGTTCTAATGCAAAACGGTCGAGTAATGGCTTACGCTTCGAGAAAATTAAAAGAGCATGAGAAGAATTACCCTACCCATGATCTTGAGCTTGCGGCTGTTGTGTTTGCTTTGGCAAAGTGGCGTCACTATCTTTATGGCGCTACGTTTGAAGTCTTTACTGACCATAAAAGTCTCAAGTCTCTCTTCATACAAAAGGAGCTTAACATGAGGCAAAGACGTTGGATGGAATTTCTTGAGGATTATGATTGTACCATTCAGTACCATCCAGGCAAAGCTAATGTGGTCGCTAATGCATTGAGCAGGAAAGTGAATATCTCGAGCATCGAGGTTAGTCCGAGAAGTCAGGGTTTCGAGATTTTGATTTCAGAAGTCCGATTAGCAAACATTACCGTGCAACCAGAGTTGAAACAAATGCTATTAGGTACTTAAGCCAGTGATCCGTGGATTCAGAGGCAAATTTTACGGGCAAGAAATGATCCAGAGTCAAAACTTGGGGTCAATGATATGGGATTATTTCGGTTTAAGACCAGGGTTTGTGTTCCAGAAGAACTTAGACTTCTCGTTCTTGAAGAGGCACACCGTTCAACCTATTCTATTCATCCCGGAGGAACTAAAATGTTCAGGGATTTGAAGCAGTACTACTGGTGGAACGGTATGAAGAGAGATGTTACTAACTTTGTAAGGCGTTACCTCACTTGCCAAAAGGTGAACGAGCATCAAAAACCAGGAGGAACTTTACAACCACTTCCTATACCGGTGTGGAAATGGGAACAGGTGACTATGGATTTCATATCTGGTTTACCGAGGGTCAAAGGAGGATTCGACGGGATTTGGGTAGTTGTGGATCGCTTAACCAAATCAGCTCACTTTCTCAAGGTTAGAATGTCTGACAAAGTAGAAAAGTTAGCCAACTTGTATTATAAAGAGATCATGAGACTTCATGGCGTGCCGGTTAGTATCGTATCAGACCGAGATCCTTGCTTTACAGCTAGTTTATGGCAAGATCTACAAAGAAGTTTGGGGACTAAACTCAATTTCAGCACAGCATCGCATCCCCAAATGGATGGCCAATCAGAGAGACTTATCAAGTATCTTGAGGACTTGCTCAAAGCATGTGCTTTGGACTTTCAAGAATCTTGGGACGAGCACTTATCCTTAGTGGAATTTGCCTATAACAATAGTTATCAAGCATCAATTAGCATGGCCCCATACGAGGCATTGTACGGAAGAATGTGTAGATCGCCTCTCTTTTGGGATCTGGAAGATTAGCATTGGACTAAGGAAGGTGGTGTTAAACGAGCTAGATCTCCAAAGGTTATTGAAGAAGCCATTGAGAAAATCCAAATAATTCAAGTATGCATGAAAGCGGCCCAAGATCGTCAAAAGAGTTATGCCGATCGCCGGAGAAGACCCCTGGAATTCGAAGTCGGAGATAAGGTTTTCTTGAAAGCATCTCCAAGAAAAGGGTTCAGCCGTATTGGTAAAGGTGGAAAGCTCAATCCCCGTTATCTTGGACCTTTTGAAATCCTCGAACGGGTTGGAGAAACTGCATACAAATTGAACTTACCTCCGAACATGACCAGGATTCATAATGTATTCCATGTTTCACAGCTCCTGAAATATTATCCCGATGAATCAACCATACTCCCAACTGAAGATGTACAACTTGAACCGGACCTAACCATCATGAAGAAACCAGTGAGAATCACGGACCGAAAAATGCAAGTGTTAAGAAGTCGGCAGATACCAATGGTTAAAGTGTTATGGAAAGATCAGAAGTCAGAAGAAGCCACTTGGGAAACTGAAGAAAAGATAAGGAAGCTGTATCCGGAGTTATTCAGATCAGAGCAGTGAACCTTGGGACCAGGTTCTTTTAGGGGGGGAGGTTGTGACGCCCCGTTCATCTAAAGGTTTAGGTTAACAAGTGTTAGGGTCGTGGGAAGTTCGAACGAAGAATCAGTTAGAACGAATGTAACCCTAACAAGCTTGTTTCGGGATAACAATGTCAATAGATCACTTTCAATCCCTTTGAATTAACCTAAGTTCAGGATGAGCTTTGTGAGATCCGTCTTAGCCATTAGATTCGTTTTGACGTTTTGAGATGAATGACGTTAATTTCATAATTTTCGAAAACCGTTTGCTATCCCGACGGCCTAAAACCGGTCCACTTCGACCGGTTATCTCTTGGAGTTGAGCCTAGACCATTCACCTACTTGCTTCCACTTTTCCCTTCACATTTAAGCAATGAGAGCAGCCCTTAATTTCAACCTCATCACCTACTTGCTTGCATTTTTCCCCACGTTTGAGCAAGTGGCAGCAACTCCTCACTTCAAATGCATCATCACCTCCTTGCTTCCTTTCCTTCTCACCCTTCTCACGTTAAAACAAAAGAGCAGCAGCCATTCTACACTTAATTCTCTTCTTTTCTGCTCACGTTAAAGGGAGAAGCAGCAGTACAACACCAATTTTTCCCTTTTCTTCCTTCACGTACAGCCCTTTCTTTCTTGCAAAAGGTAAAGACTTCATTGTAGACAAGGGAAGAAGCAATCCTCCATGTCCTTCCATCTTTGGATTTCAGTCAAGCAAGGTAATAAATAGGTCCCTCATCATCTTTATCCTTCCATTTCAGTAAAGTTCAGCTTCTAAGTTGTAGCCATGGAGTTATGAGTTCAGCTATGAGTAGGAATTTGTTAGAAATTTGAAGCTCTTGCATGTTTGCTGAAAGTTGATGACCTTTAAGTGATTTTACATTGTACAAACTGCAAGTACTTGCATAAACTGAAGTTTATTTGCAGCATGTTACCTTACATGAAACTATAGATGCTTTATGTATGAGTTATGGAGCTGATATTCATGTTTTGAGGCCTGGAACAAGAAGGAACCGAGCCTACAAAAGAATCCCCTGTTCTGCCCTGTTTCACAGATTCTGCAGTGGTTTTTCCGCATCTGTTACCCAAGAAAAACATTTTAGATTTGCCTTAATTTGAAACCACTGAGACTACTTTGAGTCTTGGACACTCTCCTTTTTATTTCTTGTCAAAATTCGTTCTGGAGTGGGAGATATGCCTAATACAAAATCGTGTCGCCAGTCTGCCAGAATCATGCGTTCAGCCAACTTTAAACAATAAACTGTTTTGATGCGCTTTGAGTAAAAAATTGAGCCATATATGGTCAGAAAGATGTGTGTGTCTAGTTTCATTTCAAAAAAACGAAACTGAATTTGGACTTCTAAATTTTAAGATATTCTGATGTTCCTACAGCCTGGTCATTTTCGCAAAACTGCCAGCTTTTGCTAGATTTGCAACCGAAGCCTCGTTTGAGCTTCTCTTCCATTTCTTTCATGATTTTTCCATACCGAACTTGTTCCTAAAATGTTAAATTATGTAATTATGTACTGTTCAGATTATGGTGCTATGATATGAGGAGAAAATATGCTCCTTGACTCGCTTCCTCGTAGCCCGACATGCCTAAATGATATCCTTGCTCACATACATTTCATTTCTTGCATTCAATTGCATTCATTTTTCGTTTGCCGTGCGTCTAAGTGGTTCATGATCGAGTCTTTGTCATGTTTTGCTCTTTGTTTGTTCGGAGGTGATCCTAAGAGAGTTCGATCCGGAGGGTTAGGCTCGTTTCCGTGTTCGGTGTTGATCTTTGGATCTCTTTTGTCAAAGGTGAGGTTAGGTGTGTTTTAATTATGCCCTAATACCCTTATATGATTGTTTCCGGCCTGAATAATTATGTATTAACGTTATATATGTACGTATACTTCTGATATTTGCACTCTTGAAGGTTTTATTTGATACGTGTATAATTTTGGCCCTATGTATGCCTTGATCTTGAGAAGTGGTAACTCTTGAAAGTGATAAAATGTGATATCTGTACTATTGCGAGATAAGCCATTGAAGGATATGGAAAGTGCATTCCTGATACTTGTGTATGATTCGTGCATTGGGCCCGGAGGCTATGGGTAAGGGAGCCTAGAACGGTATTGGGCCGTCAGGACCGTGCCTTGTGCATAGTCTTCATTTAAGATTACTTGCTTGTTTCCAGGAGGTTTGGTATAGGTCAGTTATCTTGAGCTGGTGGTAACCCCATCGAAGGAGTGGGTAGGAGTTATGAGCCCCCGTCTCGATGTGTATACGTGTTTCTGTAAGGATTGCGGTGCACTCCCTTCCTTTCCATGGCGTGATGGCAGGATTGTGTTTTGATTTCTATTTTCCCTGTATGTTTGAGGCGTGTTGACGGACGTGGTTTGACAGCTCGTACTCGCCGAGCTCTATTCTATTTTGAGTTTGTGAAACAAGGATGGACTGAATAGGATTTTGATTTCTTTTGTATACGTATGTATCCTTTTGCTTTTAGAAAATGTGTTTATGTGAAAAAACCCTCCTTGGGTTCATGAACATTCGAATTTTGATACGTGCTCTGCTCTGTTATATCTATAGCGTGCGTGGGTTGACCCCTCACTCAGTCGTGGACTGATTCCTTGCTTTTCCATCTTTTAGTTTCGCAAGTACAGGTATGTTTGGTCGAGCTAGTCGGAGCATTGAGTAGTCATGTTCGTCTAAGTCGAGTCTTTGGGTTGTACTTGCATACACTATACATTTTGTTCATGTACATATTGTGGCCTTACCAACATAGATGTTAAGTTTTAAATTTCCACTGTCGAGCTGAAACTTTTGGAATAAACTAGGTATATGTTGGATATTTGCTCAGTTATAGCCTGTGATGGGCTCGTGTGTGTAAATCGTTTTGAAATATTACGCTTCAGCATGTGTTTGTAATCTGATACTTGAATGTACATTTCGTAAGGGTTAGAATCCGCCTAGCTTAGGAGTGTTTGTTTGTCTCCCGTTCGCTTTGGCTTGTGCATGTATACGGATTTCCCGTTTGTATATATGTCGGGTCAGAGTGCGGGGGATGTGGTGGCCTTATGCTCCGGGGTGCTACATATCAAGCTTCCAAGTCATAAGATAAACAAATAACAACATGTGAACCATACTTAGCACAATCTTAGACATAATCGAAGCATGCAAGACATTATAATGCACAAAAACATGATTCCAAGTCATATATATCATACTAGGGGTGTAAGAAGTGTAAAGGAAGTGAAAACGAAGCAAAACGGTCAAGATCACAAAAACTACAAAATTAGACCCGAGAGCACCCAAACGGGCATTTGGTGTTTGTGAAGGAAATGCAAATGGGCGTTTGGCCCTGAAAATTTGTGACTGTAGGTTCTCACACGGGGGTTTGGTGTTTCAATGCAATTTCCACACGGGCGTTTAACATGCTACTGTTGCAAATCGGATTTACGAATATATGCTTGAAAATGGTGAAAATTAAGGTCTAAACACTTTTAAATCATGCATCAAAGTTCATACAACTTGAATAAACGAAATTAAACATCATAACACATGTCAAATGCATCTAGGAGCAAGTATTCATAAAGAAATCCAACAATTAACACATATGAACATCATCTTCTTCAAGTATTCAAGCTCCAAGCTCATCAATGGTGAAATCCTCAATCATGCAAGAAACTCAAAGGAAATTATCACATTCTTCATGAATTTACTCAAGGAACAAGAATCTAACATGAAACCAAGCAAAAACATACAAGAACATGAACATGCAAGAATTCTCCAAAAAGCTTCAAAGGTCAACAATGGTGGATTTCACATAAGAGCATAAAAGCAAGTAATTCTCTTACCAAAATGTTCCCAACATCAAAATAAACACATTTCCAACAGGAAATTCAAATTCAATCCAACACATAAGAACCCTAGTTCAAATTCAAGTTCAAAAGCTTCAAGAAGATAAACCCAACAAGGGAGCACATAAACTTCACCTTAAGAGCTGGAAATCGAAGTGAATAACTTGTCTTCTAATCTCAAATTCCCAACTTCAATCTCCACTCTTGTCTCTTCAAAATGGCTTGAAGGTTTTTTGGTGTTCTTGAGAGAAGATGAATAGACTTGAGAGAGTTTGCTTGAATCTCTTATGAAATAACGTAAAATGAGGTTTAGGTGTTTAAAATCTGAATTGGTTATGTGGGTCAGCTATTAGGGTGATGGAGCGGGTCATACGGGTCGGATTATAAGTGAAATTGGGTCTCAAATTGGGTTAAATTCGAAATTGGGTCGCGGTCAACTGATTTGGGTTAAAATGGTTGACTTCCGTAAAATAGCCATAACTTCTTCGTCCGAACTCCAAATTACGCGATTCAAGAACCCATGAACTCGTAATCGAATTATCTATTCAATTTCATTAAGTTCTACCTAGTTCGATTATCAGAAAATAAATTTACCATTTAGTCCCTAATTTATGCTTTAATATCCAAATAAGCACATAGTTTCAATTAATCGCGAAGCATGCTATCAAAGCTCAATAGGAATAATACGAGAACATAATTTACACATCGAATAGTCACGTAGTTCATACAAATCATACATTTCACATAAACATGAAACGGTTATCAATTAAGGCATAATCTCACATAATTCATGCAAAGAAAGATAAATCGTTCCCTCTCGTATCAAAAGTTACCTTGATCGAGAAACGGGGAGTCACAGAAAAGGTACGTACATAATTTTATATATTGTATGCATGCATGATTATTTTATGTACGTATTTATGTATACTAAATGTTTAATTTGCGTAATTATAATTTTATAAATGTGATAAAATATGTGTTTTTGGGTATTTGTGCATGTACATGTGATATGTGTGTGTACGTATGTATATATGTATTATATATATTTATTGGTGCATGCATGAATATTGTGTACGGTTTTGTGTGAATTAAATGTGGTAATTAGTTGTTTTTAATTTATATATATGATAATAGGTTGATAAATATGTTATATTATGAATTGTTTATCGTATATGAATTTATGGAATTTATTTGACACCTATTTCATGTTCATATCTATCTGAATAATTTAAATGTCTTTGTTTTGTCTATTTTACAAATACGAATTTGTTATATTATATATTATGATTTTAGTATGAAGTCGGTAGATTTAGTTGTTGTGATATATACATGATATGATCAAGAACGAATAGTAATCAGCACCTTTATCACATATTGTTATCTGTTATGCATGTCACATCATGTTAATGCATTGTCGTGCGTTATATATGGTTCATTTGGAGGCTTGAGTCTCACGTGTACACCATGTCGTTTCTTGTACAGTTTTCTCCAGGGTGGAGACTTACTAGGTTCATAGGACACTTTCGAGTCTCCTTTTCTTCTTGGTATTGTTTGGTAAGGTGTAACAGGTGGGTTTCTCTACTATTAGTTATAATTGACCCGATATATCCTATGTGAAAGCTTTAAGCCAAAATATTATATATATATATATATATAACGAGTCTTTTCAAATGAGTCAATGATTTCCAACGTAAAGCCCTTCTTTTATGTATCCCTACCTTATGATTTTGGCGAGAGCATGAATAAACACACGGCCCAAGAACTTAGTGGTTGTGGCTATCCGGGGAGGCAAGGGTCGACGGGGATCCCATGTACTAGTTCTAACCATGAATTACGATGGAACCGACCTCGTTCAGGAGTTTTGACAAGAAAAGGCTAAACAGGCTTTTGAGGGCTTATGAACCTCACTAGCCACCATGTATGGACTGGTGGCCGGGTCTTGCAAGCCCATCCACCACCCGGAGGAAAAAGGTGTAATTGTTTATTTATGAAAGCATGATAATGAATGAAATGTCATGAACCCATGATTATGAATGTATCTATGTTGCATGAATGATAATAAATGAATGAATAAACTATGCACACACGAGCAGAAGGTTGGAGAATTCGCCCAGTCGCCAGGGCTCACGTCATGACCGCATGTATATGATTATGAATTATTGAAATTGATCGTTGTAATCCCGAGCGTTGTTTTCCTTTGTTTTACCCACTTGGGAAATATCTTAAATACCTCGCACGGGATTGTAGCTTGTATGTGTATGTGTTCGAATTCCGCATTATTATTTATGTTATGCCCTGTTTTATACCCACCAGTCTCCTATACACTGACTCGACTTTCTTTTCAGTTTTCTCTTGCAGGTGTTAGAGTGCTGGGCGGGATCTCGAGTGGATTGTGTCGTGTGGTCGTGTTGGGTCACTTGATACATATTGTAAATTGAATAGGTTATAGATTTATCTATGAATTGTTGATTATATTAATTCGGGACAGGCTTCTAGGAGTAGTTGAACTAGTCTTTTATGATATATCTCTTGATTAAATATATGTTCTGCTTTTGCACTGGCATTTAATTCTTGAGCTTGTTATTTGATTTCGAAGTTCTAGCTCCCGCCTAGCCTAGTGTGTGAGTGGGTCCCCATTCGCCGGGATTCGGCTTGTGTTTGGACTCTACATTTCATATGCGGGTCGTGTCTCGGTGCGGGGGATGTGGCGCTTCCCGTTTGGGGTGTTACATCCTTAGTGGTATCAGAGCCCCAGGTTACAAAACTCGGGCTCTCGTGTCGTGATTGAGTCAGTTTAGGTCGTAAGGGATAGGAGCAACTTGTCAACATGTGCATTGTATTGAATTTTCATTGTTAATTTACATGAATTGTTAGAATTACTTGATATATGTGATTCACTTTCAACTTTATCGTTTTACTTGTTTTATCTTGCATTTAATGTGTGTTTGTTATTATAAATATGTGTCATAAGCATATATTAATCCACATGCATCTATACTTGAGTTGAATCTTTGATTGTAGATCGTTATTATGCTATCAAAGCTGCCGTCCATCCCAACTATAAATTCCTCCAATCAAACCAACAAAGAGGTTATGTAATTAAGGGATTACAAAGTCGTGTGTTGACTCTTCAAGGCTATCAACATAGAGATATATTTCATTACTCAACATCGTGGTAGAAGGTGGGGTTACCTATAAAGATCAGGGGATCGTGGTCTTTTATAAATGGAGCCATGTTCGTTTATGTCCTTACAACGGTTGCTAAAATAGTGGATCATCCATACAAGGGAGAAGTGAAGAAATCTTAAAGAAGTTTAGATTCAAGGATTTTATCAACGAGGAGACGAAGACCCTCAAGAGAACTCAAGTTCGGGTAAGGAAGAAGTCAGATTGGAAGGAGTTAGTGAGAATCGATCAATATGGCGATTTCAAGTTCATGGAAAGCCAAGGTGCCAAAGATTTTATCTTCGGTCGGATTGAAGTTTGTTTTCCAGACTTAAGCTGAATTGTCGTGTTGTGAGTTCAAATTGGGAGACATGGAGCAACAAATGGAAATGATAAAGAAAGGCAAAAAGTTATTGACGGGAAATTATGTGCTCAAGTGTAAGAAATTGGAAGATGAGTTCATCCTATCATTGAATTCATAAAGAATAGTAAAGGGAACTTTGAGCAGAGAGATAACTAAGGGTAAGATTTGAAACATCATTTGGGATCAATCTTTGAAGGGAGTCAAGATACCGATTCCATGGGCATAGGAGAAGTTGGGTTCGAGGGATTTCAATTTCGAATCACGGGAACACATAAGTTGATACAAGGAAACGTTGAAGATTTAGGGGACCGTGGGTAAACAAGTTATGATCGGTAAATCCGAGGCAAGCCTGTGCTTACGAAAGTGAAGAACAAGTTGCCGAGCCAAAGTTTACCACTATGGTGCCAAGTGTATTGCATTCATGGCACGTGCATCATTCGTCGTATTTAAATTCCTTAATCTCTTTTATAGATAGTTGTGTGTATCTCTACCTGATAAATGCTCAAATGTGTTGCATATTAATATGCTCGAAAGTTTGCTATGTGCATGGGCATCTTAATCCAACATGCATGGTTTAATATTTATTTGATAGGGAATTTTCTCCACTTCTTTCATCACCGGGTCATACCCGAATCCCGACAAGAAGAATGTTGGATTGCAAAACATATGGAACAAAGGGAAAGTAGAATTGGATTTTGGAATAAAGGAATTAGGTTGTGTCCCTACCGTAACTTCAAAGTGAATATGAGAGAGATCATCGGCACATAGCTTGGATAGAATCGCCGCTACTGAGGAAGCTAAATTGGAGAATTGAAAATCTTCGATTTAAGAAGTGATGAAATGAATTTAACGGATGGAAATAGGAACGTTTAAGGGGGAGAGCCGATCGGGAGATGACTTAGGATTTACGGTTGTGCTCGAACGGGCTATGTAGTACCCGTAACGATAGGCACCACATCCCCCACACTACAAGTCTAGTCCACCCATGAAATTGATGATCCAACATTAACCGGACACATAGCGAACGGGTGACACAAAAAAAAATAACTCCCTTGCTAGGCAGAATCTAACCCTGTACCAATTAATTCAACAACCTGACGAGTGCAACACGGAAGCAATTAATAATAATTTATCCCCACAATAGCTCACAGGCTCAACATAAACAACAATGGGCTACAAGCCCTAAATTCATAAGCATAATTAAATTCAACGTACACCTAACAATGGGTTCAACTAAGCATGCAATCTGTCCCGAATCAATATTCAATAATTTAATAATTCATAAATCATACGTTGGCACACAGGCCTATTAAATACATGATATAATTAAACATAATAAATATAAAATGTGACTCGAGTGTACGAGTGAGACTCGAGACAACCACTAAGACTTGACTCCCACCTAGCAAACCTGCAAGGAGCTGGAAAAGTGGGTAAAAGAGGGATCAGTCTCTAGAAGACTGAGTGAGCAGGAGCTATACATATATATAGAAACATTCACATGCAAGTCATAAATCCCGGGCAAAGGTTTATTTGAAATTAGTTCCTGGGAAGGGCAAAAGGATAGCTAATCGTCGCCCGGACTTTACGACTACTTCATTTTAAGTTCATTAAGTTCATAATCCATAATAATCATAATGGCTCGGCGACTGAGTGTGCATAATTCTCCAACCAAACTCCGACCATGTACAATAAGCGTGACATAATACATTTGAATAGGTGATCACGCAATACGTACTAATACATGCGAGTCATATACATGAGACATAATCGTTTGGACAACCCGTGTTCCGGCCTTTCCGCACAGTGCCTAATCATAATAACATAATGATAATCATAAAATAATTTCCAACCTTCTCCCTCTATGATGGTCGGGCCTGCAGACCCGAACCATCTAATAATATACTATATCAAAACGGGGGCTCATTACTCCTACCCGCTCCTTTGATGGGGTAACACTTTCGGCTCAAGAATAACTCACCTTCCACACTACACAGTCGCGTGAGAGATTCTCAATGATTACTTTGTGCAATGGCTTAGTTATACGTCGGCCCGATGCCAAACCGGTCTCCATTCACACATTTCCTCGGGGCCCAATAACATGTGCATGATCAATGTGCATAATCTTGCCAAACATTTCAAGTCATGATCATAAATATCATAATTCATTTCATAAATCTTGAGAAAAGGTTTACTCGATAAAGATTTACTCGATGACTTTACTTTGAAATCAAAATATATATATACTTTAGGTTTTTGGCCAAAACTTATCACATAAAGCTTGTATGGATTTATTACATAACTAGAACGAAAACACCCTCACATGGAATACCACGAGACAAGGAACATGAGTAATAATGGGTGCCTATTGGATCCGAAAGTCTCCACCCTGGAGATGAACTGTACAAGAGAAGGTATAACGTGTACTCGTGAGAAATGACTCGATATGAAACAAAATAAGACGCACGGCATGGATATGAGGTTTTGTGAAATGATATGACATGCGTCCGACAATTATAGAATGAGATGGTAGGTCATGAATGTTGGAAAACAGGAATCAGAAAGCAACAAAAATTTTAAAATTTTCGAACAAAAGGATCGAAAACTCGTAATCATGAATCCAAATTCGTAAGGTAAAGAAACTTACTCTTCAATAATCTTTCATGAAGCGTTTCAAGCCACCCAAGAACGCTCTTCTCGCGGCTTGATCCCCTCTCCTTGGTAAAGCTCGAATCTTTAAAAACTTCTAACTTGAAGCTCTCTAGTGATAGTCCACCAACTTGATTACAATCTATCTAGTAAGGATGTTAGTTCTCTAATTAGTGTTTAGTCTTAACCCAGGGTTTATTTGATCTTGGAGAAAGGATGGTGTTCAACATATGAACCAAAAGAATTGTCAATTAGCCCTAAAGGGTGCTCGAGCTCCCCTATATATAGGAAGGAGAGGGGCGGCCGAAACTTAGTCCTTATGGACTAAGGATTTGGTCCCTCTCTCTCTTATTACTTGATCATCAAGTAATTCCAAAACTTGACTTTGAATTCTAATTCAAATCAACTTTTAAGAGAGCTAAAAATATCCAAACTCCTTTTGGATAATGTTATACTTTATTTATTAATAAATAAATAACTTATTTATCTAATTAATTAATTCATAATTAATTAAATAGATTAATTTCTCCAAAGTAAGACTTTCATTTTAAATGAAAATTAAATCAAAGTCTATTAAATAATTAACACATTAATTATTTAATACATACAATATATATACACGTGTGAGACACGTGTCCCAAGGACACGTGCCACTCACGTGACCCACACGTGTGATTCACACGTGTGGAACCCTCTCGGCATGATCAACTCGTTTAATCATTTTAAAGCCCTAACTCATGTAACCAAGTTGTTGTGTGTGACCTTCTAGGTTCTTAATTTAATTAGCAGTGACCCTAATTAATTAATTCACTAGTTAATTAATCAGTCCACATAAACGACCATAGTCTAGCACCAGGTGTTTAGCCCATAGCTGAATTGGAATATCTCGATTCGACAGAACCTTTATGTCATTGATTCATGTGAGATACAATTCTCCTACTTACTATCTCTCAACCAAGATCTAGGGTAAGGGAATAATCAGAACCCTAATATTGGTCTTAAAGCTAAGTGCATTTCATATCCATTTGATCTCAATCCAAAAAACCCTTTTCTTGAAGTCTTGATCTACTGCCTTCGCCAAGGACTCCATATGGCATATGAATGACTTATACAATAAGAGATCACCTTGCAAATACAAGTGTAGGTCCTTTCTTGATTCTCATTCACTTTCATGAGTCACTTGTGCAGCCCTAGCATAAGCCTTGAATCACTTGTCTAAGGCGACACCCTTTAAATCTTATACCTAAGACTACAGAGTTAACTCATAAGGTGACATGGAACCTGAAGTCTAAGGATCAATTAATCACATCAATGACTCGTGAGATATTTCCTAATCTGGAAGTTTCCATTTCCTGAAATAGAAACTTCCTTTCCCATTTAGGAATCTTCTCATACGGGGCACCTCAGTGAACTTACTTATGGAAGTAAGCACCCTCATGTATCACGCACGTATCAACTATACACTTTGCATCTCCATGAAACAAGGTGGTCCTTCTTAAGGGCGTGATCCTACAAGTAAGCCTTAGAGGAATCAGGTTGACACTCCCACTGTTTGTAGGACTCATCGGCTTGGAGTATTTTACTAATCATGACTTATGTTATATAAGGCTCGTTTCATGAACCATTTCACCTAAATGGTAGAGTCCTAAAGTCATCAGGATTAGGGGAGTTCTCATACATGCACAACTAAAGTAAATGCATACCAAACAAAAGCATATAAAGAAGTGTTGCCTCAATTCGTTAATTTATTCAAAGATTATCTGTGATTACAATAAGGAAAAGTACAAAGCGGATATACAATCGGCTTTCTAGGGCACTATTCCTAACAATGAGAGTGTTCATGTGCATAATTAATGTTCTACGTAATGGGCGATCATACAAAGTCATACCACAACGAACAATCGATCGATAATCAATTAGCAAGCCAAGGACTACAATTAACAAGATAATAGTCAATTAGATATGTATAATATGCATTTAAGTCACATAATAGGTCGGGTAAGTGAAAGGAAAGCGATAAAATGGATTTTGGCAAAGTTTAGCAAAAGTTAGGAATTTTCAGAATTGCGCAAGCTGTAGGAAAATGGATATATCTTGAGTTTGAGATGTGGGAATTGGGTTTTGATTGTTGGATATGAAAGTAGACACACATACCTTTAAAATGATATATATCTCGAATCATGGTTGAAAGCGAGGAGTAAATGGCATAGGTCCGAAGTTGAAGGAGCGCAGATTTCCGGTAAAGTGGCGACATGAAAAAAATTGATTATATCTCACAAAAACAAAAAGATATTGAGGTGATTCCAATTGGACAATATTCTAGACTTCAAGAGGTTTCCGTGGGTTGAAAATTCAGGTTAATCGGAGCTCATATGAGGGAGAAACGGCCATTTGAAAAATGGTCTGAAAGTAGAAACGGGCGTGTGAAGTTCCTCGGGTGAGGCAATAGGTTGCTATACGGGCGTTTGGTGAATGAACTAGGTACCCAAACGCCCGTTTGGGTAGGCTCTAATTGAAAAAACAACAGGGGATTCGAAATAGCTCGAAGGGGTGGTTCCAAAATCACCCCAAAACATCACCCCAACCAAAACAACTGACAAGAACATCAAAACACAAGATATAGCACACCAAACACACATTAAAACAAGTTTAAATCCATGAATTCATCCAACCCACATCAAAACACACATATATGCATACACACATATACATACACGCACACATCAACTAATTCTTGAAATAAAATCATAGATCCTAACATATATTAGCATAATATCATCAAGGAACAAGAATTTAAACTTAAATCATATCAATCTCTATCAAAACACACATTCACACACACACACACACACACATATATATATATATATATATATATATATATATATATATATATACACACACCTTGAAATGGAATGAAGGAGATGGAGGTATGAAATGATGGAGCTGATAATGATGATGCCCAGACCTCTTCTTCTCGTTCCTCTTGCTTGATCAAAAGTGTGTGTGTATGAAGAAAATGGAAGAAAAGGGTTTGTGTGTGTTGTAGAGATTTAGTGTGTGTGTTCTTGTGTAATGTGTATATATGATATATGTGATAGAATGTATGTAATGTAGTCTAATTATAGATATATAATGTATATATGTATAAAGTCGTAAGTGGAGATATTATACATATTATATGTATATAATTTCCATAGTTCTCTATTAATATATTCACATATAATGCATGTGTGAGTATTAGTGTAGGATGAATTGATGCATATATTTATATATAATGGCATGTCTCATAAATGTAGTATATAAATATTACTCTTATGAAATTAGTTTAAGTATATATATATGTATTAGAAAATATGATCTACTTAGGAATTGTACGAATGAAGAAATGTGTATATGTTATGAAATGGAATGGAAGAAATTAAATCAAGATACTTATACGAGCAATTAAATCACATATTCACATAATTCACATAAACATATTACTCAAATAAGCATGTAAAGGAATTCAAACTCTCAAAACTCACACGTGTGGCGCGCGTACCTGTACGATGAAAACACGGGGCATTGCAACCTCTCCCCCTTAAGAAGGACCTGTCCTCAGGTCCAATGCCTCGAGTTCTAGACTCTAAGCAGAACTTCTCCATGTTCATCCCACGCGGGTTCGCGACTCCCCGTCAGGAATTAGTTCGGAAAAGGTCTTCAATCAACTAGGGGTCTTGACTCGTTGTTGAGAAGACTCATCCTCGAACTTAATCCGGTGTTTATTGAAACTCAGCTTGCGAATCATCCACAACCCTTGTCTCCCCGATATCTAAACAATAAAAAATCTAAACTGCCGCTAGAACAAGTTGAACAAGTAGTAAACAACGATGAGAGAGCCCCATCTCTCAAACAAATAATGAGAGAACCCCGTCTCTCAAACAAACAGCGAGAGAACCCCGTCTCTCAAACATGAAAAAGAAAGCCCCCAACACAAAAATTAAATAAACAATCATACAAGGAACAGGTAGGAACATCAAATGCATCAAGTATCATTCACACTAAAGTAGTTAATACAACTAACGATCAAAGCACATAGCATCATAAAATTATTGGAATTAAAGTAGCATGTTTGCATATGTCATGAATGTTTGGTATACCATTCACCGTTGTAATAAAATTGATGATGCTCTCATTGCCCGTGCCAATGCATTAACTCGTTGGGTTGTTTCTTGACTTCCTTCTTTTTATCATTATGCACATGCCCGGTCCTCAATCCATCCCATCTTTCACCTTTTCCTCTCTTTCACTTTATCCTTCCAAATTCTTAAGTGTTCTCTTGACCTCAATCCAATCAACTCATTTTCCTAACGAGTCATATTCGGTACCCTCGGTTGTTTGAGCCATTCTTCCATGAGTTTGAATTATGATTTCTGTAGTGCCCGGAACGGTGGGCCACCACATCCCCCGCACCTAAACCCGAACCCACATATGAAATAGATTTCCATACATGAGCCCAAGTCTAAGCGAACAGGAACCTAAACTCACACGCTAGGCTAAGCGGGGCTATAACTCAAACAGAGAGCGCAAACAAACAAATACGAATGCGGAAGCAATAACATAAGGATCGAAAAGAGCTCTATACTAACATATACATCATATACAACGGCCTGACGGCCTAAAATAGGTCAAGTATATACAACAAAAGTTTATAATTCTCCATAAGACATAATTAGAATTCAAATACAATTCATAAAAGTAATCAAAATGCAACAGGTAGATATGCCGACTTAACCTAAACTCGAAAGTACGACACGACTGACGCACTTCCCCGCCTAGCTCGAGCAACCTCCAACTAAAGTGTTAAAAGGAAGGGGTCAGTCAAAACTCGACTGAGTGAGGGGGCTAATGCACACGCACACCATAAATACATATAGAGCATATAATCAAAAGGGGCCGATCATGAACCGAGCTAGGGTTTTACATATCAAAACATCTTGAAAATATACATATAATATTAAGGAAATCCTAACTCGTTTCACAACCACCAAAGCATAAAAGAAACATAAACGTTCGGCGAGTACGGACCACCCCAACTCCTCATACAAATCATAAATAGATAAGACTTCATAAATTCATAACTCCTCAACGCCTTGGTGTTCGGGAATCAAACCCTCTCCACCCATATGGATTCTATATACATACGGGGTAGCTAACCCACGATATGCCTTCCCCGGTTATTCACCGAGGGCTCAAGGTAATAGCGTCTTCTCAACTCCAAGAGTCGCATGCCACCACCTCAAATGGGAAGTGCACAGGCTTAACCCGACGACCCTTGCCATCCCAGGCGTCCTTACCCACAATCCCTGGGCCCGGATTCAAAAGAAACATACCAATAATCCCATCTTTCAGGGCACATCTCGCTAGAAACACAAAGGAAACGTACATGGGATTCAAAATCATAAGCGCATATATACCCATACTTATACCATTTTTCATAAATTATTAAAGGGGATTCATAAAGTCATAAACGTATCGTAAGCATTCGTATTTAACCATATAATACATATATAGCCACATGCGGGATAGGAAATCAATAACACGAAGGCCATAGGTCTCTTATCTACAAGAAAAGATCCTAAACCTCACTTTGAAGTAGAACGGAGTGAAGATCGAACAAAAGAAGCAACCGGACACCTAAACCCCTGGCTCGTTAACTTCCTGAAGAGGCTCTGAAACAAAAGAACGCAAGACCCGAGACTTAGACTGAAAAATGTACCACTTAGACGCTCGAAAATGCATATGTATGAAATGAATGCATATGAAATGCAAGAATGCGTCATGTAGGTCATTTAAGTTCATAGCTCATATAAAACGTATCAAATAAATTCATAAACATAATTACTAAAATATAACAAATAATTTAAATCATAAAATCAAATTTATATTACACATTTCATACATAAGAATTCATATAAAACCGTAGGATCACATTTAATTTAAAACTTCAATTTAAATCATTTAAATTCATTTAATTAAACATATAACATAATATATATATTTATATATAAATCATATATTAGATATATTACATATATTCATATACTTACCATGCATCATCCCCACGTCAACCATGCAAGGAGGCAAAATTCCAAGCATTAATCACGTACCAAACATTCCTTAAACCTTAAAGTCAATTATCATTCATGTATTGTCCATGCAAAGTTCACAAACATCATGCAAAGTCCATAAATAAACAACCATGCATTGTCACGTAACAACCATGCAAACTAAGGAAAAATAAATGAAGCATTCATGGCAGCATGTTATCTCCCCGCCCAGGGGAAATTTTCTTCTTTAAAGTACCCTCCCGGGTACATTTGATGCAGAATGTTTCTGCATAGCAAGTACCCGGCCGGGTACTTTCAAGAACAAAATCTCCCCGGCCGGTGAGACACTCCAGAGATAGAAAAATGGCGGAAAAAGCCCCTGTTCAGCCCTGCATTTCATACCACTCAAATACCAACTCATTCAAGCATGCTAAGGAAAAAAAAAATAGCAGCAATTCAGCACAAAAACATCCTTAAACCAGCTGGAAACGAACAGCAGCAGTTGAGGAAAGGAAATGCAACCAATTCATGCTTACATCTCAACAAAAACTCAAGTACATTAATGGTATCCCACCCATATCACAAATACCACCCAAGTCAGCTATATTCAACAATAAATGAAGTATAAGAGATCAAGTTTATAGCCTCAATTCAAGAGAAACACCAAAAGAAGTCATGCAATTCAAAAATGGCAATAAAACCTAACTATTCATGTCTTGGGCCAAAACTATATCAAACATGGATGAAAATCAGAATTTCTTGAATGAAAATGACCACTTAATCATGTACATATCAAATACAAGCTTACCCTTTGAAGATGGTGAAGGAAAATGAAGATTGGAGCTCAATCTCTTCAATGGCTGAATAGTGAAGGGAATGGTTTAAGCTGCTCCAAAAAACTGACTTCTGTCCCTTCTATTGTGTGTGGAACGATATGGAAGGAGTATGGTGTGATAAAGGGTTGAGTTAGTGGAGTGTGGGTCCAGGTTTGAGGGCTATTGGCCAAGAATTGAGGGACTTCTATGCAATGTAGTGAAAGGTGGCCATATGACCGCGAGACAAAGTTACGGGCTGATTTCGGGGTATCAAAGAAGGTCGAAAAATTACAAGGCCTGTTTCATTGCACTCAAATCGTCGAAATGAGTTCAACGGAGGTGACGGAATTCGAATCCAAATTCCCGAGCTCAAGTTACACTACCCGGAACCCAAGGTGCGCTAAGTACACTTTAGCCCCCTATAGGTCATCCCAACAAAACGAGTCCCGAAAACCCAACAAATAAAATCGAAAACATGTAACGAGCACGTATTCAAGTTCACGACTCATAAAACTCCAACATATTAAAAAGGCACGAAATTTCGATCTCAAATCGAACACGAACGCATCTCATTTCAACAAATAGGCATGTTATCAGAATAATAAAAATTCAAATAAAATAAACAAATAAAAATAAAATACTAATTTATACGGATTAAAATTTTAATAAAAAGGCTATTTTTTTAATTAGGTCCAAAACTTTTAAAAAGCGTCAAATAAGTCCAATTCAAATTTTCAATTAAGTCCAATATTAAATAAAATCACGCAATTAAGTCCTTAACTCATATAAATCACATAATTTACGAGATTACCTTGCTCGGGAATTAAATTCACATATCATAAATTCATAAAATTCATATCATAAATCACTTGAGGCAAATTTTGACATATAATTCAAATATTTCATATAAATTCAAATAATTCATATAAGAATTTCAAATAATAAAATATAAATCAATTAAATGCAACAATTAAATATGAAATTAAAATAAATTAAATTGGGCACATACGTCATTCCTGTATGGTCGCGGAGTCGGGGTGTCACAATCCTCCCCCCTTAAAAAGGACTTGCCCTCAAGTCCGACTCGAGTCCTCAAACAACTCCGGATATAACCTTCTTATTTTCTCCTCGGTTTCCCAAGTCGATTCCTCGGATTTCTGATCCATCCAAAGTACCCTGACCAAAGGAATCTGCCTGTTTCTCAATTCTTGCATCTTCTGATCCTGAATCGCAACCGGATGCTTTTCTATTGTTAAATCCGGCTCTAACTGAACCTCTTCAACTGGTAGAATTGTTGACTCATCAGGATAATACTTTCGTAGTTGAGAGACGTGAAACATATTATGTATCCTGGTCATACTCGGCGGTAAATCCAATATATATGTCGTTTCTCCGATTCTTTCCAATATCTCAAACGGCCCCAGGTACCGTGGACTAAGCTTTCCACCTTTACCTATATTAGTGAAGTCCTTTCTAGGAGACGCCTTCAAAGGACTCCATCTCCGACTTTGAACTCTGAGGGCCTTCTTCTCTTATCGGCGTATCTCTTTTGACGGGACTGAGCTGCTATCATCCTTTGTTGAATCTTACGAACCTTTTCAATAGTAACGGCAATCTTTTCGTTAGACTCGGCTCTGTCAAGCTTATTCTCATTAGTCCACCTCCAATCCTCAATATCCCAAAATAGAGGAGACCTACACTTTCTTCCGTAAAGTGCCTCGTACGGAGCTGTAACACCCCGGAGCGGAGGGCGCCACATCCCCCGCACCATAGCCCAACACGGGTACCGAAATGGGAACTTCGTCCCTGTAACACCCCGGAGCAAAAGGCGCCACATCCCCCGCACCATAACCCAACACGTGAAGCGAAATGGGAACTCCGCCCACGTATCAAGCCACGGCGAACGGGTGACAAACAAAATTCAAACCTAAGCTAGGCGGTCTAGACCCTACTCAGAGCACGCAATAAAACAAATAATGAATGCGGAAGCACCAGAATCTCATAAAGCAAATAAAAATACTCAAGACATATCAAACTTTCGATTCAATTTATACAAACTTTACAATTTCGAATTGGAGGAATAAGTTATACATAATTCAGGTATAGTCTAAATGCATAAATAAAACGAAAATACAATGCATGAGACTCAAGCTCTTCAAAGCCAAGACTCAAAGACAACCGCCTAGCTCCAACACCTCAGAACGGGTACCTGCAACTCAAATCAAAGGGGAAAAAGATAGAAATAACGAGGGTCAGTCCTAGAGACTGGTGAGGGGGCTAACACACGTACCCATACATATACGTAAGAGCAAATCATATACAAAGCTGAGAGCGGTTCGTGAACCGGGTGTGGTTTTTGCATTCTAAGACATTTAACCCGTGGTAATATATATAAAGAAAGAAGTTTGGAGCCGAAGGCCAAATTCAGTCAAGTTTTAGAGTTTAGAAATTCGCCCCCGTTTCACAACCCCAAACGAAGACATAACGAACTGAAAGCTTAAATCCATCACCCTTACTTACTCCATACACCAAGGCGAAACGAAAACAAAATAAATCATAACCCAACTCCACCCCAACACCATTTTGGGGAGAGAGGTGCCCCTCTCAACCCCTGCTAAAAGCTGAATGAGACGGGGGATCCACCCGCTCCTTCGACGGGTCACTAAGCACACCGCCGGCTCAAGAAGACCCGCCTTCCCCTCGACCTCCCGAGGAAGGGCGAAAGTCCCTTTTGTGGAGTCGTGTTGATGAGAGAGCCCGGCGACCCCATGGCCGACCCGGGATCACATACCACTTCTCCGGGGCCCAAACTTACACTTACACTTATACTTGCACTTATCACACTTACCAGGCGAAGCTTATCCACAAATCTTATCACGCTTACAAACACACACACACTTAACAAAGCTTGTCAAAACAAAAGAAAATAGAGCTTATATACTTATAAAAGCGTTTTCAAATTCTTAAGACAAACGGGACAAATCCCACGAAATACGTATCCAAACACAAATCTATATATATACATATATAAGTCGCATGCGGGTTCGAAATTCAATTAGGGTCTTAGGTCATCATAACTAAAAGGAAAGAAAACCTCACCTGGACGAGCAAACCAACCAAAACGGACCAAAAGGAGTCAAACGAACCACTTCCTCAACAACGGAACGAACTTAAGAGCAAAACAAAGAGCAAGAGGCAAACTTAGACTCAAATGAACCATATTGACGCTCGGCGAATGCGTATGATTGTATAAAAGATGATATTATGTCATGAACACGTTCATGTGCACTATTAAGGAATTTAAATCATATAATCAAGTCATTCAATCCTTCGCTCACTTTCATTCGAATTCATAATTACACGTTTCCAATCAATTCAAGAAATTCAAGGCACAAGATCTAACATTTAGACAAATAAGAGCATTGAAGTAAATTAAGTTCGACACACATTCAAACGTACTCAATCTTACACAAAACTCTACTACATACACCCTATTACCTCATCTAACATATCTCCAAAGTTTGAAAGCAAGAACTAATCACAAGATGAGGGAAATGGGTTATGGAAATCACAAACGCCACAAAACACACATAAACGGCATTCAACAAAAGCATGCCTAACTCTCATCCAAAAGTTATGAAATTGAACCACAATACTCCCAAAACATAGTAAAACAAGTTCGTAGTTCATCACAAATGAAGATAAAGACAATAAAGAGGTGAAACAAACCAAAAACCGAAAAGGAAAACCAAGGGCTGCGCAGGGGGAGGGACACGGGGGTGTCCCTCAACTTAAGTAAGCTGAGCCATGCCCGTGGCTCAGTCCAGACATGCCCAGGAAGCCTGACACGCCCGTGCCTCACATTTGAAGGCAAATGAGACACGGGGGTGTCTCAGTACAGAACCAAAATCGCATACAAAGTTTGCCGGCAAAACTGACCCTAAACAAAATCAGTCCAAAAGCATACCAAATCAACTCAAAATATTATGAAACTTGATATACAACATATTTAGAATGTTAGGAACATATTTCATTTAGAACTCGAAGGCTGAATCATGCGTTAAGGTCACCGAAATCATGCAGCAACTCTGGAGCACCAAAAACGGACATATGAGCTCAATTGGTTCAATCATGCCATGATCAAGTACTTAGGGGCTGAATAAGAAGCTAACACTTTAGGGGATGAACACTAACATGATAAGAAACTAATATACTCCATGTATATGCAAATTGACACGAATTGGAGCGTATTACAACCACCAAGAAATCACAAAATGCAACAGCAGCAGTTCGGTTCGCGCATAGCATACAAACAGGCCATCATGCTTCGATTAGGAACTAAAAATGGATCTAAAAACTTGCAAGAGCAGGACTAACATATAAACCAATTAGTATACAACATCTCCATGCAAATTCACACGAATTGGAAGTCATTAGCTCAAGCAACGAAGCACAAAACGTCACAGCGGTTCCAAAACAGGGGAGCAGATTTTTGCAACAGTTCTCAAGCTCAAAACTCATCATATAAATCAAGGTTTTCAAGGAAAAACCGAGCATACTCATAAACCAACATGTGTAACACATAACCAAGCATTAACACACGAAATTGGAGGCAAGAATTCATCCATTTGATCTCAAAAACGTGACAGCAGTTTGGTGAAAATGAGCAGATTTGCAGCAGTTCGGTTTTAAAGTTTCATGGCCAAAAACTCAAGGTTTCAATCATGTTATCAAAGAGAAAACAACCCTAACACATCTAGCATGAAGTATAGATCAAGAATGGAAGCAAAGAAGCTCATATAATCAACAAGGAAGCACCAAATCAGCCACAAACTTAAGCTAAGCCATGGAAGCAACAAATGACCTCTAACCCTAACTATTCATGTAAGCTTCCATATCCTTATTAAATCTGATGCATATCATGAATTTCAAGGATCAAATGAAGCATAGAAGAGAGGAGAATACATAAATATACTTACCTTTAAGAGTTCATGGAGTATGGAAGAGATTGGCTCCAAAAATCACAAGGTCTTGAAGAGGGCTTTCTTCTTCTCCTCTTCTCTTCTCTCTCGATCTGTTTCAGCACAAATGAGAGGGTTTGGCTCGGTTTTCAGCTGATAAGGGAGAGGGAGAGACTTAACTCAAGTTAAGTTATCAAGGGTTAGGCTTAGGTTGAGTTAAATTGGCCCCACAAGTACAAGACTAGTCAAAGAAGGTGGCTTAAGCACAAGCTGTTCGTTCCGGTCAAAAAACGAGGGTCTAAACGGGCTTAGAAAAATACCAAATCAGGTTCCTTGACTTCATCTCTTCGTTACGAGTCCAACGCATCTTCCGGAATTCGAATCCGAATTCCCTAGCTCAAGATATGGCCTCCGGAACAAGAGGCGCGCTAAAACTAGTTAGGCCCTCATGTCCCTCGTCAAATACTTAAGGTTTAAAACCTCGATAAACGAACACGAAAACTTAAAACGAGCATGCAAACACATTCATAACTCACGTATATCACGCATACCAAAATTTCACAAAAATCAGAATTGAATTCCGGCACATAACGAGTAAATTACGAGCATGCAAACTTAAACGTTAAAAATCAAAGTTCATAAATATAAACAATTAATTTCATATTAATTCAAATAATCATATAAGCATTAAAATAACATTCAAATACATAATTAAATAATTTAAAGCACATAAAACCCTCACGTTAAGGCGTACCTGGAAATCCGAACTATCGGGATGTTACAAACTCCCCTCCTTCAAAAGGACCTGTCCTCAGGTCCTAAGGAGAATCATGAACGGCTCCGAAGTCAAGCCCAACTCCACACTTCCACTACGCCACTCTGATCACAAACTTCTCAAGACACTATCTCCTTAAATGGCGAACCGGACACAAAGTCCTAGTCGTTTGCCCCTACTTCCCAGATAAAGATTCGGGAGTGGTTGGAGAATTCTCAACCTGTGGCACATAGACATTACTACACAAAGTCCATAACATCTTTCTTATGCCATAACAAACGGTTTCCTAAAACTCTGAACAACTTCATCCCTGAGTGGGATTAACTCGTGACCTTGCACTCCTTAAGGCGTAGGCTACCGTTCTTCTACGAGCAACACACAACAAAGGCCTTCCTTTATGCCTCGGTTGGAAACAAGGTAGCCTTTTGTACCCTCGGTTAGGCAAGAGCCAATACCGTGGGTAACTCTCTTCAACCGGCTCTTCCCACTCAAAACCGTACCTCTTACTCTGAGGAAATCCTCGGTTCTTCTACGGGAAATACCAACGGGTTAGCGTTCTATCTAATACCCGAAAATATCGTTGAGTCCCTGACGGACCTCCTAAAAGCATCCGCTATCTTCAACGAGAACAAGACACCTCCAGACAAGCCGACCAAAAGCAGTTCGACCCTCACAACTCACCAAACACTCACGAACACTCCACACCACAAGCTCTCACCAAAAGAAAGTACTAACACAAAAAGGAAAACAAACAAAGCACACAACGAACAAGAGCCAAGAAGGAAAAGAAATACGTAACAAGCAAAACTAGGGAATAAAGGAAGCACACTCTAAGCAAGAGCTAGAAAGGAAAAGAAAAACATAACGAGCAAAACTGAGAAGGGAAGGAAACACATTACAAGCAAGAGTCACAAAGGGAAGGAAACACACAATGAACAAGAACAAGAAGGAAAACAATTACACAACAATTATAATCAAGAACCACCGAAGAACAAGGAATAAAGCGGCAAGCACGTGGGTTCCCCAAGGTTAAAATATGCATGAAATGAGATGCCATGAATGTTTCGTGTACCTTTCACCGAAGTAGGGGGGTTAAGATTAGCTTGCCCTTGGGTTGGAATCGGAATCCCGGAGTTACGGCTCGTTGAAGATCTTAGCTTGAATTGGTATGGGCAACTATTTACCATGTGTCCGATCTCACCACACTTAAAGCAAGCACCTAACTTCTTTCGACATTGCCCTTCCACATGATTCAGACCCTTACAAAAAGCACATTGAATTGGAGCCGTTAGGGTAAGCTCCGGATTCGGTTTCGATTGTCTTGGTTTCTTCTTCTTCTTGGATGGTTTATCATCTTGAGAATCATAGGGCTTCTCTTGTGGCACCGGCCTCTTGCCCAACCTTGAGCTCAAACCGGATCCTTGTCCCAATTGAAGAGTGTGGGATTTCAAATGTTGCTCATCCATCTCGCGTTGAACCACCTTTTTCATTGCCTCCGACCAATGGTTGACCGTTGAAGTAGAGAGGGCTTGTTGAATTTCACCCTTGAGTCCTTGTATGAAATTTTGGGCCTTAAGTCGTTAATTCTCAATAACCGGTGTGGCATATGGGCCCGATCTCTCTAGTTCCTCCAGGTAATTTTTAGTCATCCTTAAGTCTTATTGGAGATCTCAAAATTCTTGAAGTCTCTTTATTCTTGCACTCGAAGGAATGTATTTGTTGTGGAATTCCCGGATAAAATTCTCCCATGTAAACTCTTCCCCGGATCTCTCAAACCACAATCTTGTTTCCTTAAGCCAAATCAAAGCTTGTCCTTTAAGTACATGGGAAGTGCAATTCACTCTATCTTGTGATGTTCCCCATAGAGTATCCCAAATCCATGAAATCTCAGAAATCCATTGCTCGGCTTTCACATCATCGCCTCCAAACCACATAGGAGGGTTGCAATTCTGGAATTCTTGGTATACCGATGGCATTTGTTCTTCTCCCAGGGTTGTGTGTTGAGATGACATCCTGAATAAGAACCAAAATTCAAGAAATATCGATACGTGGAAGGGTTTAGTGCATGTTCATGTAAACAATTAATACAAATAAAATCATAAAAGTCACAAAATGATGATGGTGAATGCAAATACGCACATAATCCTAAGCCGAACGACCTAGACAAACCGGACACGACACGAGAGCTCCGGTTTTGCAACCTAGAGCTCTGATACCACCTAAGGATGTAACAACCCAGAGCAAAGGGCGCCACATCCCCCGCACCATAACCCAACACGTGAAGCGAAATGGGAACTCCGCCCACGCATCAAGCCACGACGAACGGGTGACAAACAAAATTCAAACCTAAGCTAGGCGGTCTAGACCCTACTCAGAGCACGCAATAAAACAAATAACGAATGTGGAAGCACCAGAATCTCATAAAGCAAATAAAAATACTCAAGACATATCAAACTTTCGATTCAATTTATACAAACTTTACAATTTCGAAATGGAGGCATAACTTATACATAATTCAGGTATAGTCTAAATGCATAAATAAAACGAAAATACATTGCATGAGACTCAAGCTCTTCAAAGCCAAGACTCAAAGACAACCGCCTAGCTCCAACACCTCAGAACGGGTACCTGCAACTCAAATCAAAGGGGGAAAAAGATAGAAATAACGAGGGTCAGTCCTAAAGACTGGTGAGGGGGCTAACACACGCACCCATACATATACGTAAGAGCAAAGCATATACAAAGCTGAGAGGGGTTCGTGAACCGGGCGTGGTTTTTGCATTCTAAGACATTTAACCCGTGGTAATATATATAAAGAAAGAAGTTTGGAGTCGAAGGCCAAATTCAGTCAAGTTTTAGAGTTTAGAAATTCGCCCCCGTTTCACAACCCCAAACGAAGACATAACGAACTGAAAGCTTAAATCCATCACCCTTAGTTACTCCATACACCAAGGCGAAACGAAAACAAAACAAATCATAACCCAACTCCACCCCAACACCGTTTTGGGGAGAGAGGTGCCCCTCTCAACCCCTGCTGAAAGCTGAATGAGACGGGGGATCCACCTGCTCCTTCGATGGGTCACTAAACACACCGCCGGCTCAAGAAGACCCGCCTTCCCCTCGACCTCCCGAGGATGGGCGAAATCTCCCTTTTGTGGAGTCGTGTTGATGAGAGAGCCCGGCGACCCCATGGCCGACCCGGGATCACATACCACTTCTCCGGGGTCCAAACTTACACTTACACTTATACTTGCACTTATCACACTTACCAGGCGAAGCTTATCCACAAATCTTATCACGCTTACAAACACACACACACTTAACAAAGCTTGTCAAAACAAAAGAAAATAGAGCTTATATACTTATAAAAGTGTTTTCAAATTCTTAAGACAAACGGGATAAATCCCACGAAATACGTATCCAAACACATATCTATATATATATACATATATAAGTCGCATGCGGTTTCGAAATTCAATTAGGGTCTTAGGTCATCATAACTAAAAGGAAAGAAAACCTCACCTGGACGAGCAAACCAACCAAAACGGACCAAAAGGAGTCAAACGAACCACTTCCTCAACAACGGAACGAACCTAAGAGCAAAACAAAGAGCAAGAGGCAAACTTAGATTCAAATGAACCATATTGACGCTCGGCGAACGCGTATGATTGTATAAAAGATGATATTATGTCATGAACAAGTTCATGTGCACTATTAAGGAATTTAAATCATATAATCAAGTCATTCAATCCTTCGCTCACTTTCATTCGAATTCATAATTACACGTTTCCAATCAATTCAAGAAATTCAAGGCACAAGATCTAACATTTAGACAAATAAGAGCATTGAAGTAAATTAAGTTCGACACACATTCAAACGTATTCAATATTACACAAAACTCTACTACATACACCCTATTACCTCATATAACATATCTCCAAAGTTTGAAAGCAAGAACAAATCACAAGATGAGGGAAATGGGTTATAGAAATCACAAACGCCACAAAACACACATAAACGGCATTCAACAAAAGCATGCCTAACTCTCATCCAAATGTTATGAAATTGAACCACAATACTCCCAAAACATAGTAAAAGAAGTTCATAGTTCATCACAAATGAAGATAAAGATAATAAAGAGGTGAAACAAACCAAAAACCGAAAAGGAAAACCAAGGGCTGCACAGGGGGAGGGACACGGGGGTGTCCCTCAACTTAACTAAGCTGAGCCACGCCCGTGGATCAGTCCAGACATGGCCAGGAAGCCTGACATGCCCGTGTCTCACAGTTGAAGGCAAATGAGACACGGGGGTGTCTCGGTACAGAACCAAAATCTCATACAAAGTTTGCCGGCAAAACTGACCCTAAACAAAATCAGTCCAAATATTATGTTGAGGGACACCCAAATATTATGAAACTTGATATACAACATATTTAGGATGTTAGGAACATATTTCATTTAGAACTCAAAGGCTGAATCATGCGTTAAGGTCACCGAAATCATGCAGCAACTCTGGAGCACCAAAAACGGACATATGAGCTCAATTGGTTCAATCATGCCATGATCAAGTACTTAGGGGCTGAATAAGAAGCTAAAACTTTAGGGGATGAACACTAACATGATAAGTAACTAATATAATCCATGTATATGCAAATTGACACGAATTGGAGCATATTAGAACCACCAAGAAATCACAAAATGCAACAGCAGCAGATAGCATACAAACAGGCCATCATGCTTCGATTAGGAACTGAAAATGGATCTAAAAACTTGCAAGAGCAGGACTAACATATAAACCAATTAGTATACAACATCTCCATGCAAATTCACACGAATTGGAAGTCATTAGCTCAAGCAACGAAACACAAAACGTCACAGCGGTTCCAAAACAGGGGAGCAGATTTTTGCAGCAGTTCTCAAGCTCAAAACTCATCATATAAATCAAGGTTTTCAAGGAAAAACCGAGCATACTCATAAAGAAACATGTGTAACACATAACCAAGCTTAAACACACGAAATTGGAGGCAAGAATTCATCCATTTGATCTCAAAAACGTGACAGCAGTTTGGTGAAAATGAGCAGATTTGCAGCAGTTCGGTTTTCAAGTTTCATAGCCAAAAACTCAAGGTTTAAATCATGTTATCAAAGAGAAAACAACCCTAACAATCTAGCATGAAGTATAGATCAAGAATGGAAGCAAAGAAGCTCATATAATCAACAAGGAAGCACCAAATCAGCCACAAACTTAAGCTAAGCCATGGAAGCAACAAATGACCTCTAACCCTAACTATTCATGTAAGCTTCCATATCCTTATTAAATCTGATGCATATCATGAATTTCAAGGATCAAATGAAGCATATAAGAGAGGATAATACATAAATATACTTACCTTTAAGAGTTCATGGAGTATGGAAGAGATTGGCTCCAAAAATCACAAGGTCTTGAAGAGGGCTTTCTTCTTCTCCTCTTCTCTTCTCTCTCGATCTGTTTCAGCACATATGAGAGGGTTTGTCTCGGTTTTCAGATGATAAGGGAGAGGGAGAGACTTAACTCAAGTTAAGTTATCAAGGGTTAGGCTTAGGTTGAGTTAAATTGGCCCCACAAGTACAAGACTAGTCAAAGAAGGTGGCTTAAGCACAAGCAGTTCATTCCTGTCAAAAAACGAGGGTCTAAACGGGCTTAGAAAAATACCAAATCAGGTTTCTTGGCTTCATCTCTTCGTTATGAGTCCAACGCATCTTCCGGAATTCGAATCCGAATTCCCTAGCTCAAGATATGGCCTCCGGAACAAGAGGCGCGCTAAAACTGGTTAGGCCCTCATGTCCCTCGTCAAATACGTAAGGTTTAAAACCTCGATAAACGAACACAAAAACTTAAAACGAGCATGCAAACACATTCATAACTCACGTATATCACGCATACCAAAATTTCACAAAAATCGGAATTGAATTCCGGCACATAACGAGCAAATTACGAGGATGCAAACTTAAACGTTAAAAATCAAAGTTCATAAATATAAACAATTAATTTCATATTAATTCAAATAATCATATAAGCATTAAAATAACATTCAAATACATAATTAAATAATTTCAAGCACATAAAACCCTCACGTTAAGGCGTACCTGGAAATCCGAACGATCGGGATGTTACAGTCCCCGCATCGAACCATGGCGAACGGGTGACAAACAAAAATCACCTCTAGGCTAGGCGGTCTAGACCCTGAACAGAGTGCGCAACAAAATAAACCAAAAGAGCGGAAGCTACAGGTTCAACTAACATAACCAAATACAGATGTAAAAGCTGAAAATAACATATACGTAGAGCAACATGCTTTGCCCACCCCGGGCTAAAAGAGAATGTTTAGCTTCAAATTACAAAACACAACTTATACTTATTTATACATAGCACAAATATACGTAGTACCAAAGCGGGAAAGTAAATATGCAAATGCAAGGACTCTACAACGACTCGAACAACTCCCAAGACTCGAAAGGCAACCGCCGCCTAGCCAGACTCCCAACCGAGCACCTGCAAAGCTAAAGACAAAAGGGGAAAAAAGAAAAGAAGCAACGAGGGTCAGTCCTAGAGAGTGGTGAGGGGGCTACACACGCACATATACGTATAAGTAGGAGCATAGCATATTCAAATCGAAAGTGCTTATGAACCGGGTGTGGTTTTTGCATTCCAAATGATTTTTAACCCATGATACTATATATACGAAGAAAGGTCTAGGGTCCAAGACCAAAATCAACCAAGTTTTAGAAATTATGAATCCACCCCGTTTCACAAACCGTATCGGATGCAGAAGCAAAAGCAAAATAACACGGCGAGAACGAGTTCTCACACACTTACTCAGATCAAAGTAAAACTCATAAACAATCCCACCTTCACACCATTGGGGAAGAGAGGTGCCCCTCTCAACCCATCACAGAACGAAACAGATGAACCGGGGGATCCCGCCCGATTCCTTCGATGGCCAACCTTAAAGTGCTCCATCGGCATAGGAGAACTAAGTCTCCTGTTGGTGGAGAAGTGCACAGGGGTCGTAATCGGCGACCCCAATGGTCGTCCCGGGTCTCCCTTACCCACAACTCCGGGGCCCAAACAGATCACAGAACTCACACACACATATCTCACAAAGCGTATACTTATCACGAAAAGCTTATCTTGTCAAAACTTAACACGTACACACAGCAACCCTTTTCGAAAACGAGTAAACAAAACATAACTTATATACATACAAAAGCCTTTTTCAATGGATTTCATAGCAAATGGGCCAATTCCCGCAAAATTCATATCCTACACTTAGTTATACATATATATATTTCGCATGCGGGCTTAAATTACATGTTGGGTTGTAGGTCATAGTAGCTAAAAGAAAGAAACCTCACCTCCGAGAAGCAACTGGAACAAAGGAAGCAAACGAACGTCTAGAAGACAACCTCGTCAGCCAAGGAACGAACCTAAAGGCAAAACAAAGGCAAAAGAGAACCTTAGACTCAATATGAACCACATTAGACGCTCGGCATATGTGTATGTATGTTTATGATGCAAAGAGTATGAAATGAATCCACATTAGGTCATATAGGAGCATTTGAGGCATATAAGGTCCTATCTCAAAATCGAGGGTAAAGAATAAACCATAAATTCACGAGTTCAAGCATAACACATCATACAACAAGTTAATCATGCATACACATCATAAACGAGGCAAGAAGAACCAACGAAAAGTAACGAAACGACGAAAGAAACTCCTCCCGGCCAACACCTACTAAGTGGACACGGCCTCGTCCAAAATGCATAGGAATCGGACACGGCCGTGTCCGGTTTAAATAAAATCAGGATCCAAAGTCGAGAGCTTGACACGGCTGTGTCCATTTCCAGTTATAATATGACACGGCCGTGTCATGCGTTCGGGGCTGAAAACTAACGCGGTAATATTTCGGTTTTTCAAGCACAAAACAGGGGATTTCGGTTCTTGGCTTCAAGAAGTCTCTTAGGCATCAAAAACACACAAACCAAGCATGAAATTAACATCAATTCATCATATATTCATGCCATATAAGTAGCAACAACGTCAGCTCCAAAAATTGTAAGAAACAAGGCAAGAAAGGGGAGAGAATATATCAACCTATATCTTCAAATTCTAAAGCATTCAACAATGGCCAATCACTCATACACCAATTACCATGTAAGAATATGTAATAAACACTTAGAATCATGTCATAGGAGCAACATATTATCACCCAAAATCAAGAGAATCAAGAAGGAAACAAGAATCATCAAATTCATCCAATCTACACTTTTCACATGCTTGCCAAATCTCAAGAACCAACCAATGGAATCATCTCAAATCCACATATAAGAGAGAAGAGAGAGTGTAGTTTACGATTATAAACTTACCTTTCGAATTTGAGAAGCTAAGGTTGTGATTTGAGCTCAAACTTTTCAAAATGGCCAAAGTGGGTTTCTTCTCTTCCTTTTCTCCTTGGGGCTGAACGATATTGAGAGGGAGGGAGAGAATGGATCAGTTTCCCTTGGGTTAAGGGCTGAAAAGGGATGTTAACTCAAGCTATAGATCATGGTTAAGGGTTGGTTAGGGTTTAAGTGGGGTCCACAAAGCTTAATTAAGTCAAAAGGGAGCTCTTAGACAAAAAGGGCTCGTTTCGGTTGAAAACGGGGAATCAGATGGGCTTAAAAAAATATGAATCTTAATTTTTCGTCTTGCTTTCTTCTTTACGAGTCCAACGCATCTTTCGGAATTCAAATCAGAATTCCCGAGCTCACGTTACGCCTTCCGGAACACAAGGTGCGCTAAAGCTCGTTAGGCCCTTATGTCCCTAAAACATAAAACGGTTTCAAAAACCGTATCAAACAAACTCAAAAACAATTAACGAACATAAAGACACATTCATAACACATATAAGTCACACATAGCACGTAGTCACAAAAATCAAAAACGAAAACGGACACAAATGGAGGAAGAACAAAACAAAGAAGATAAATACGTATAAATAAATCACATAAGGTCAATTAAGTTCATGTAATTCAAATATATCACATAGAAAGTATAATAAACACATACTCCACATAATTAAATAATTAAAAGCGCACGTAGCTCACCCATGAAGGCGTACCTGGAAAGGTTGGACGAGCGGGATGTTAGAAACTCCCCTCCTTCAAAAGGACCTATCCTCAGGTCCTAAGCGAGACCTAGGAGGACACTTGAACGAACTCAACTCCACACTTCCGCTGCGCTACTCTGATCCAAGAGTTGTAGTCTCCTCGGGACATTGCTTCCTTAATAAGAAATAAGGAAGACTTCTCATGTCCCGATAACTCGGTGGTACCCACCAAATCCGAGTGAATCCCCTTCATTTAGCAAACTTTGGTTTGCTCCCACTTCTGATTAAAATTCAAAAGTAGTTGGGGAAAACTGTCGGTTCATGATATTCGGTCTTCTACCGAAAGCACTTTGGACATTGCTACAATAAGTCTACAATATCTCTTCTTATGCCAACATCATTACCGGCTCTTCAAGTCTAGAACCATGAGTGAAATTTATCTCGTGACTAAGCACTTCTTGAGACATAGGCCTCAACCTTCCGTTAGCTATGCACGACCGAAGTCTTCCTTAGTACCTCAATCATAACGGAGAAGTTTGAGTAGCCTCGTGTAATCAAGGTAACTCTCTTCAAAAGCCTTATCCACTCGAACCATGCCTCTTCCTTGTCTTTCATGTCATTGGAAGACACTTGCACAACGACAAACCTTCTGTTGACTCCCGATGACACTAGAGACTTAATCTCTGAGGCAATTCTCGGTTCTTCTACCAAAATGCGTAGTCGACCATACCCTTTTTGGAACCACGCTCAGCAAAGACCACAGAACACAGAAGAAAGACTAACGACTCCTCGAAGCAAATTAGAAGGGTATTAATCTTCCATAGTTAACCTATGCAGCTCACGGTAATATACTCATCCAAAATCCCGTCTTCTTCTTGGATGGGACTAAGATACTCCACAAAGAAGTACCCACAAGGATGAAATTACCTTCTAAGAGCTCGTCAACTACGACTTAACTCCAACAACTCGCTAGAGTCCACCGGAAGAGAAACTCCAAACACAAAACAATTCTGGGATAAAGATCACGACAACCTCAATGTCCTCATTGGGTGGAAACCAATTCCATCCTCAAAGAAACACCAAGGGTAGCTTACTTCGATCTTTGTCTCCCTAAGCTTGGCTCGACCTCTGAGTTAACTCAAAGGAAAGCCACGAAGCTTATCGCACCATCCCGGAATTACCAACCACTTCTACACAGAACATCAACGGGATAGTCTTCTATCTAACACCCGTAGATGCCATTGAGCCCCGAATGGACCTCCTACAAGCAACTACCCACGCCTATGGTAACACCGTTACCTTAACAAAACTAGGCGCCTACAAGAAAAACAGTCGGAAGAGAACCAACCACCGAACGAGCTTGACCCTCCCAACTCACCAAACACTCGACACTCTCCTCACCAAACTCCCTCAAAAGAAAGAGAGAACACAAAAGAGAAAAGAAAAAGGGAAACCACAAGCAAGCAAGTAATAACAAAGACACGCAAGAACCGAGAGCAAGAAGGAAAAGGAAAGTAACACCAATTAAAATAAAATGCATGTATGTAATGCCATGAATACTTGGTGTACCTTTCACCACGGTGGTAGTGTCGTGCTTGGCATCCCGTTGTCCCTCTTCAATCATATCCACTGGGATTGGACTCGGAGTCTTGGAATTGCAGCTCTTTATAGTGCTTGAATGCTTAGTCTTCGGGCAACTTTTCACCTTATGTCCCGGTTCTCCACACTTGTCACATCTCCCAAGTTTCTTTCGGCAAAATTCTTCGGTGTGGTTAGGGCCTTGACAATAAGAACATTGAATTATCTCTAATGGAAGAGGTATCGAATCCATCATTCGTGGTTGAAGCTTCTTCTTCTTGGTGTAGTCGACATCTTGAAGTTCTTAAGTTTCCTCGCGAAACATAGGCCTCTTGCTTAAGTTTAAGCTAAACCCTGGACTATATTCCACCTTAGAAATGTCAAACTTCATCTCTTGCTTATTCACTTCATCTTGAACCACTCTTCTAACTTCCTCGGACCATTCATGCACCGGTGAACCTTGAAAAGCTTGTTGAATCTCGTCTCTACGCCTTTGTATATATCCCCGGACCCTGGGGCAATCTTGGTTAGCTCTCGAGCTTTCTAGCTCCCTTACAAGATCATCCATCATCTTCACTTCTTGCTCAAGATCAAGGAATTCTTGAAGTCTTCTAATTAATTCATTGGGAGTGATATACTTATAACAAAATTCTCGGATAAACCTTTCCCAATGAAGCTCTTCCCCGGACTTCTTTAAATGTAATCTTATTTCCTTGAACCATTTTGAAGCTTCACCTTGTAGTAAACGGGAAGTGTATCTTAATTTCTCCTGTGAAGTTCCCGAACAACTTCCCCAAATCCACAATATCCTGGATAGCCAGTCCTCGGCTTCAATACTATCGCCCCCAAGCCACTTTGGTGGATTAAAGCCTTCAAACTTCTTTAAGACCGAAGAAACTTGTTTCTCTTGTTTTCCTTTTGATGATGTATGTTGATATGAAGAACTCATCCTGAGATAAGAAAAATGATTCCAAAATAGCGATGCATGCAGGGTTCAGTACATGGTCATGTGAACTATTAACATAATTAAACCAAATAATTCAAGTAATTCACGTAAGAGATGAGAGTGAATGCAAACAATCACACAATCCTAAGCCGATCGACCTAGACAAACCCGACACAACGCTAGAGCTCTGGTTTTGCAACCTAGAGCTCTGATACCACCTACAGATGTAACACCCCGGAGCGGAGGGCGCCACATCCCCCGCACCATAGCCCAACACGGGTACCGAAATGGGAACTCCGTCCCCGCATCGAACAATGGCGAACGGGTGACAAACAAAAATCACCTCTAGGCTAGGCGGTCTAGACCCTGAACAGAGTGCGCAACAAAATAAACCAAAAGAGCGGAAGCTACAGGATCAACTAACATAACCAAATACAGATGTAAAAGCTGAAAATAAGATATACATAGAGCAACATGCTTTGCCCACCCCGGGCTAAAAGAGAATGTTTAGCTTCAAATTACAAAACACAACTTATACTTATTTATACATAGTACCAAATATACGTAGTACCAAAGCGGGAAAGTAAATATGCAAATGCAAGGACTCTACAACGACTCAAACAACTCCCAAGACTCGAAAGACAACCGCCGCCTAGCCAGACTCCCAACCGAGCACCTGCAAAGATCAAGAAAAAAGGGGAAAAAAGAAAAGAAGCAACGAGGGTCAGTCCTAGAGACTGGTGAGGGGGCTACACACGCACATATACGTATAAGTAGGAGCATAACATATTCAAATCGAAAGTGCTTATGAACCGGGTGTGGTTTTTGCATTCCAAATGATTTTTATCCCATGGTACTACATATACGAAGAAAGGTTTAGGGTCGAAGACCAAAATCAACCAAGTTTTAGAAATTATGGATCTACCCCATTTCACAAACCGTATCGGATATAGAAGCAAAAGCAAAATAACACGGCAAGAACGAGTTCTCACACCCTTACTCAGATCAAAGCAAAACTCATAAACAATCCCACCTTCACACCATTGGCGAAGAGAGGTACCCCTCTCAACCCACCATAGAACGAAACAGTTGAACCGGGGGATCCCACCCGATTCCTTCGATGGCCAACCTTATAGTTCTCCATCGGCATAGGAGAACTAAGTCTCCCGTTGGTGGAGAAGTGCACAGGGATCGTAACCGGTGACCCCAATGGTCATCCCGGGTCTCCCTTACCCACAACTCCGGGGCCCAAACAGATCACAGAACTCACACACACATATCTCACAAAGCGTATACTTATCACGAAAAGCTTATCTTGTCAAAACTTAACACGTACACACACTAACCCTTTTCGAAAACGAGTAAACAAAACATAACTTATATACATATAAAAGCCTTTTTCAATGGATTTCATAGCAAATGGGCCTATTCCCGCAAAATACATATCCTACACATAGTTATACATATATCTATTTCGCATGCGGGCTTAAATTACATGTTGGGTTGTAGGTCATAGTAGCTAAAAGAAATAAACCTCACCTCCGAGAAGCAACGGGAACAAAGGAAGCAAACGAACGTCTAGAAGACAACCTCGTCAACCAACGAACGAGCCTAAAGGCAAAACAAAGGCAAAAGAGAACCTTAGACTCAATATTAACCACATTAGACGCTCGGCATATGTGTATGTATGTTTATGATGCAAAGAGTATGAAATAAATCCACATTAGGTCATATAGGAGCAGTCGAGGCATATAAGGTCCTATCTCAAAACCGAGGCCAAAGAATAAACCATAAATTCACGAGTTTAAGCTTAACACATCATACAACAAGTTAATCATGCATACACATCATGAACGAGCCAAGAAGAACCAACGAAAAGCAACGAAACAACGAATGTAGCACCCGAAGCGCAAAGGTGCCACATCCTCCGCACTATAGCTCAGTCCACATATCAAACGGACAATCCATACATGAACTGAGCCATAGCGAACGGGTGAAAAGAAAATAAAGACTAACTAGCTAGGCGGGACTAACCCCAAACCAATTACCACAATGCAAAAAGGAATGAACCTAAGCATGCAATTCACGAGCATTTATCAAGTAATCTAAAACCTAACATTACATATCAATACATTATCATCTCTCAAATACATAACATTTAATATAATCCAAAATAACAATATATATGCAACAAGGTAGAATGGACACGTGCTAGACCCGAAAAGAAAGACTTGACTCGACACCAATCCCGCCTAGCACACCACCTGCAAAACTGAAAGGTGAGGGGTCAGTCTACCACAGACTGAGCGAGGGGCATAATAGAGATAAGCGCATATAACATGCAAATCATAACCTCCGGTAAGGTTTTATAACAGAAATCAATATAAGTTCAATAACAACAAAGAGCTCGCCCGAGATTACAACTATCAGATTTAACAATTAATCAGTTTCAATCAATCAATCAATCAGGGGCCCGGCGAGTGAGGGCAATTCTCCAACCCTACTCCGACAGTGTACAATCACGATACTTTTAATTAGTTAATTAAGTGATCATGTAATCAGTTACAGTGCACACGTAGCAGTTTCAGTGACTTCTTCTTCCTCCAATGATGGTGGGTTTGCAAGGCCCGGTCCATCCACTGTAAACACCGTGTATGTCGGGAACATGACTCCCACGTACGAGACTCCTTCCTCCACCAAACCTCCTGGTGGATTCAGGGTTCATCCCCACGGTTGAGAGGAGTGTAAGAGTTACCCGTCAGCCCATGCTTTCCCGGTTGGCTCAAACACTAACTCTCGGACCCACAGTGCACGATACATTATACTCGCCCAAAACACGATCAACCAATACAGTACAATTTAGTAAATCAGTTGAAAACCAATAGACTTGGAAAACTATAGATATATATAGATACCTTTTGGCTTAAAACATCACATAGGGTTGTAACGGTCCTATATATCTAGAAATTAAACCTCACCTGTACCGACAAAATAAAGAGAAAGACACGGCCTAAGAAGTCCACTCCACGTCACTGGTGTGCTGGTCTGTGCAACAAAGACAAGTGTACATAAGACACGACTCAATGAACCAATTAGGACGAACGGCGTAACATGACGTGCAATAACAAGAATGGACAATTATCAAATGTCATGATCCTATTTAAGCATAAAACAAGCATATAATAACACGTATAGTAGCATGCAACCAAAATATGCATGAAAACAGAGTGTGACACGCCCGTGTCACAATTATACACTAAACCGTGACACCCCCTTATCACAGTACAGCGGCAAAAAGCATGCGAACAGAAGGTGACATGCCCGTGTCACCAAAACAAAGCAATCCGTGACACCCCAGTGTCACGGTACAGAAAACCCAAGCCAACAACAATGCACCCCCGTGTCACGCTGAAAGAGGGAAACGTGACACGCCCGTGTCACGTACGTAGAAGAGAAAAACAGGGCAGTTATGCAGGGGAAGCACGAAATAAACCACAAAATGATTCAAACACCCAAAATACAACTCCCAAATGATGTAAATCAAGTAATAAACATGCTAGCATGCTTGTAGTTCAATAATATCTCCTATAAACACTTAAATCCATGCTCAATCATCAAGAATCATCAAGATCAAACCCATTCATGAACTCATGCTCCAAGCTTGTAAACTTCATAATATGCACATTAAATCCAAGCTATAACCATATGATCATGCTTTCACCAAGTAAAACCCATTTAAGCAAGCTCCAACAATAAACCTAATTCTCATATATATGCAAGGATTCATATAAATCTCCAAGGTTACCTTAAATGAAAGAAATAGAAGAAAAGTGAGGGAGATATGATGATGATGATGCTTCTAATCCATAACTTCATTCATAAATATAGCTTGAAATGGATGAAATCCCTTCTTCTTCTTGGGATTTTTGGATCGGTAAAAGGGAGAGAGGGAAGGGATCAAGTGTGCAAATGTTTGTATGTAATCAAATGAGATATATGCTAGATATTATAAGAGTAGGCAAAATTTGATATTTAATCTCTCCCATTCATAAGTCATGCAATTAAGTTCACACTCATGGAAAATGATCAATTAAGTCCAAGACTATTTCATGCAATTAAGTCCCTAAGCTTATGAAGTGATCAATTAAGGACAATTAGGTAATTAAACAATTAAGTCATAATTGGCAATTATTCCACATTAAGTCACATTTTGCATAATTGAAAGATCGGGGCGTTACAATCACCCCTCCTTAAAAGGACCTGGTCCCCAGGTCCACTACTCGAACTACAAATTAAAACACAAGACGAGAGAACCCCGTCTCCCCGAACAATTAATGAGAAAGCCCCGTTTCTCAACAAACAAGAGAGCACCCCGTCTCTCACACAGAAGAGAGAACCCCGTCTCTCACACAAACACACCACGCACAAACGTAAATAACACTTGCATACACCGTCACATATGGAGCAAGTAGGAAGATCAACATTTCAATTATTCACACAAAAAAAACAAATAGCAAGCACAAGGAATACAAATATACAAAATAAGGAAGCGTATGATGCACGTGATATGCATGTGTAGATGTACCGTTCACCTGTTCTTGCCTGTGAAATGGTCGTTGACCCCCGGTGGATAGTTCTTGTCGCTCCGGACATGTATCTATCTGATGCTCTGCACTCCCACAACGGAAACACAAACGTAACCGCTTCCTACACCCATCATAAGTATGGGTGTCATGTCCACAATAAGTGCAGAGAGGTTTTTCTGGAGATGGTGACAAAGCCGGTTTAGGTAAAGTCTTCTGAGTCTATCCCACTCGGGAGGTAGAACTCCTAGCATTTACAGCATCCTCAACTTTCAAAGCTTTGGTAGTAGCTTTGGCCGACGTGCTTGTATTGACCACTTCTAATGCCTCCTGTATGTCCGGTCGAAGTCCTTGCACAAACTGCATTGCTTTATGAAAGTCATCACTGGCTATATTAGGTGCATAGCAGGATATCCTCTCATACTCGGCTATATATTCCGAAACTGACATTCTTCCTTGCCTTAATTCAGTGAACTCCTTCAATCTCCAAGTACGCGCTGAGGGAGGAATGAACTTATTCTTAAACTCTCGAGCAAAGACCTCCCAATTAATCTCCTCCACGGTGGCCTCCAACACTATCCTAGTACTTTCCCACTAAGAGTAAGCCTCTCCTTGGATCAATGTAATGGTGCAACGAGCTTTCTCTCGAGACTCACATGGTATAAGCTCCCAAATTCTCTCTACTTCTTTTAACCACATCTCCGCATCGGTATCATTTCTGTGGAAGAATTTAGGAGGGTGTTGATTCTGGAATTCCCGAAGTACAGTTGAGATAGTTGCTTCTAATTGCACCGGTGGAGCAGGCGGTGCGGGAGGAACATGCTCTCTCATCCTCTGATCTATAAGGCCAACCACAACATTCATGAAGTCCTGTCGTTGAGCTGGAGGGGGTGGTGATCTCTCTTGATGATGATGCCGAGGATGTCGATGTCCCTGAGAACGATCACGACGATGACGACCTCGGTGCATCCTGTATTCAAGACACTAAGGATGCATGTGGCATTAGTGAATGCTAATGGTTGCAATTAAGTCCCAAGTCACCAGTAATTCATATAATTCAAAGACTTCAAGTTATTCAAATAATTCAAATAAGTCAAATAATTTCAGTTAAAGATGCAAGACACTCAAGTTGACAATTAATTCCTATGCCGCACGACCTAGACTCGACACGACACGACACTAGAGACCCGGTCTTGCAACCGGGCTCTGATACCACCTTAGGATGTAGCACCCGAAGCGCAAAGGTGCCACATCCCCCACACTATAGCTCAGTCCACATATGAAACGGACAATCCATACATGAACTGAGCCATAGTAAATGGGTGACAAGAAAATAAAGACTAACTAGCTAGGCGGGACTAACCCCAAACCAATTACCACAATGCAAAAAGGAATAAACCTAAGCCTGCCATTCACGAGCATAGATCAAGTAATCTAAAACCTAACATTACATATCAATACATTATCATCTCCCAAATACATAACATTTCATATAATCCAAAATAACAATACATATGCAACAAGGTAGAATGGACATGCGCTAGACCCGAAAAGAAAGACTTGACTCGACACCAATCCCGCCTAGCACACCACCTGCAAAACTGAAAGGTGAGGGGTCAGTCTACCACAGACTGAGCGAGGGGCATAATAGATATAAGCGCATATAACATGCAAATCATAACCTCCGGAAAGGTTTTATAACAGAAATCAATATAAGTTCAATAACAACAAAGAGCTCGCCCGAGATTACAACTATCAGATTTAACAATTAATCAGTTTCAATCAATCAATCAATCAGGGGCCCGGCGAGTGAGGGCAATTCTCCAACCCTACTCCGACAGTGTACAATCACGATACTTTGAATTAGTTAATTAAGTGATCATGCAATCAGTTACAGTGCACACGTAGCAGTTTCAGTGACTTCTTCTTCCTCCAATGATGGTGGGTTTGCAAGGCCCGGTCCATCCACTGTAAACACCGTGTATGTCGGGAACATGACTCCCACGTACGAGACTCCTTCCTCCACCAAACCTCCTGGTGGATTCAGGGTTCATCCCCACGGTTGAGAGGAGTGTAAGAGTTACCCGTCAGCCCATGCTTTCCCGGTTGGCTCAAACACTCACTCTCGGGCCCACAGTGCACCATACATTATACTCGCCCAAAACACGATCAACCAATACAGTACAATTTAGTAAATCAGTTGAAAACCAATAGAGTTGGAAAACCATAGATATATATAGATACCTTTTGGCTTAAAACATCACATAGGGTTGTAACGGTCCTATATATCTAGAAATTAAACCTCACCTGTACCGACAAAATAAAGAGAAAGACACGGCCTAAGAAGTCCACTCCACGTCACTGGTGTGCTGGTCTGTGCAACAAAGACAAGTCTACATAAGACACGACTCAATGAACCAATTAGGACGAACGGCGTAACATGACGTGCAATAACAAGAATGGACAATTATCAAATGTCATGATCCTATTTAAGCATAAAACAAGCATATAATAACACGTATAGTAGCATGCAACGAAAATATGCATGAAAACAGAGTGTGACACGCCCGTGTCACAATTATACACTAAGCCGGTCACAGTACAGCGGCAAAAAGCATGCGAACAGAAGGTGACACGCACGTGTCACCAAAACAAAGCAATCCGTGACACCCCAGTGTCACGGTAAAGAAAACCCAAGCCAACAATATTGCACCCCCGTGTCACGCTGAAAGAGGGAAACGTGACACGCCCGTGTCACGTACGCAGAAGAGAAAAACAGGGCAGTTATGCAGGGGAAGCACGAAATAAACCACAAAATCATTCAAACACCCAAAATACAACTCTCAAATGACGTACATCAAGTAATAAACATACTAGCATTCTTATAGTTCAATCATATCTCCTATAAACACTTAAATCCATGCTCAATCATCAATAATCATCAAGATCAAACCCATTCATGAACTCATGCTCCAAGCTTGTAAACTTGATAATACGCACATTAAATCCAAGCTATAACCATATGATCATGCTTTCACCAAGCAAAACACATTTAAGCAAGCTCAAACAATAAACCTAATTCTCATATATATGCAAGGATTCATATAAATCTCCAAGGTTACCTTAAATAAAAGAAATAGAAGAAAAGTGATGGAGATATGATGATGATGATGCTTCTAATCCATAACTTCATTCATAAATATAGCTTGAAATGGATGAAATCCCTTCTTGTTCTTGGGATTTTTGGATCGGTAAAAGGGTGAGAGGGAAAAGATCAAGTGTGCAAATGTTTGTATGTAATCAAATGAGATATATGCTAGATATTATAAGAGTTCGCAAAATTTACAATTTAATCCCTCCCATTCATAAGTCATGAAATTAAGTTCACACTCATGGAAAATGATCAATTAAGTCCAAGACTATTTCATGCAATTAAGTCCATAAGCTTATGAAGTGATCAATTAAGGACAATTAGGAAATTAAACAATTAAGTCATAATTGGCAATTATTCCACATTAAGTCACATTTTGCATGATTGAAAGATTGGGGCTTCACAATCACACCTCTTAAAAGGACCTGCTCCCCAGGTCCACTACTCGAACTACAAATTAAAACACAAGACGAGAGAACCCCGTCTCCCCGAACAATTAATGAGAAAGCCCCGTTTCTCAACAAACAAGAGAGCACCCCGTCTCTCACACAGAAGAGAGAACCCCGTCTCTCACACAAACACACCACCCACAAACTTAAATAACACTTGCATACACCGTCACATATGGAGCAAGTAGGAAGATCAACATTTCAATTATTCACACAAAAAAAACAAATAGCAAGCACAAGGAATACAAATATACAAAATAAGAAAGCGTATCATGCACGCGATATGCATGTGTAGATGTACCGTTCACCGTTGTTCTTACCTGTGAAACGGTCGTTGACCCCTGGTGGATAGTTCTTGTCGCTCCGGACATGTATCTATCTGATGCTCAGCACTCCCACAACGGAAACACAGACGCAACCGCTTCCTACACCCATCATAAGTGTGGGTGTCATGTCCACAATAAGTGCAGAGAGGTTTTTCTGGAGATAGTGACAAAGCTGGTTTAGGTAGAGTCTTCTGAGTCGATCCCACTCGGGAGGTAGAACTCCTAGCATTTACAGCATCCTCAACTTTCAAAGCTTTGGTAGTAGCTTTGGCCCACGTGCTTGTATTGACCGCTTCTAATGCCTCCTGTATGTCCGGTCGAAGTCCTTGCACAAACTGCATTGCTTTATGAAAGTCATCACTCGCTATATTAGGTGCATAGCGGGATAGCCTCTCATACTCGGCTATATATTCCGAAACTGACATCCTTCCTTGCCTTAATTCGTGAACTCTTTGAATCTCCTAGTACGCGCTGAGGGAGGAATGAACTTATTCTTAAACTCTCGAGCAAAGACCTCCCAATTAGTCTCCTCCCCGGTGGCCTCCAACACTATCCTAGTACTTTCCCACCAAGAGTAAACCTCTCCTTAGATCAATGTAATGGTGCAACGAGCTTTCTCTCGAGACTCACATGGTATAAGCTCCCAAATTCTCTCTACTTCCTTTAACCACATCTCCGCCTTAGTATCATTTCCGTGGAAGAATTTAGGAGGGTGTTGATTCTGGAATTCCCGAAGTATAGTTGAGATAGTTGCTTCTAATTGCACCGGTGGAGCAGGCGGTGCGGGAGGAACATGCTCTCTCATCCTCTGATTATAAGGCCAACCACAACATTCATGAAGTCCTATCGTTGAGCTGGAGGGGGTGGTGATCTCTCTTGATGATGATGCCGACGATGTCGATGTCCCTGAGAACGATCACGATGATGACGACCTCGGTGCATCCTGTATTCAAGACACTAAGGATGCATGTGGCATTAGTGAATGCTAATGGTTGCAATTAAGTCCCAAGTCACCAGTAATTCACATAATTCAAAGACTTCAGGTTATTCAAATAATTCAAATAAGTCAAATAATTTCAGTTAATGATGCAAGACACTCAAGTTGACAATTAATTCCTATGCCGCACGACCTACACTCGACACGACACGACACTAGAGACCCGGTTTTGCAACCGGGCTCTGATACCACCTTAGGATGCAGCACCCGAAGCGCAAAGGTGCCACATCCCCCGCACTATAGCTCAGTCTACATATGAAACGGACAATCCATACATGAACTGAGCCATAACGAATGGGTGACAAGAAAATAAAGACTAACTAGCTAGGCAGGACTAACCCCAAACCAATTACCACAATTGTAACGCCCCCACCCGTACCAGAACAAAAGCAGACCAGCGTCTCAACCCCCGCACCTAAGCACCTCTCAAGTAATGGTGTGAGCCATCACTCAAGAAATACTCCAGCGAACGGCTGTCTATCAGAACTATACATGTACAACGATGTGGCTATGCAACGGAAAATCAGAGTATTTTAAAACTTTTCAAAACATGTACGTGATGGCATGTAACAAGCAAGAACATATTGATCGTGTAAGAGAGACTCGGCATATCAGAACATATAACAGATTCACATATAAGTACCGATACAGCAGAGTTCAAAATATCGGTAACAGAGTAGCAGAAAGAGTATAACGAAGATACTCAAGTATTCAGAAACATATACAGAAGTATAAAGTGATGCAGCCATAAAACATAAGCAGGACACAAAAGGAAGTAATACTAAGTCCTGACTGAAACAAAAACGACAATCTAGAGCTTCAAGATACCTCTAGACTGCGGCTGCAAGACCTGAAACCACGAGGCAAGTAGCATACCGAACTCGTTCACGATCCTCTGGGTAGATCTCCATAGCCTCGAAAATCTTCTCAACACTGGTAATCCAATTCTCAGCCTTTAGGTCGTTCGGTTCTCCATAGAACATAGGCGGATTCATCCTCAGAAATTTTTCCAATGACCTTTCATTAGGAGGATTATCTCTCGGTGCACAAGCCCTCATAAATTGTCGTAGCACATCCCTTAATTCCGGAGTTCTTTCCCGTTCAGGGGGTGGCGTGACATCTCTTTGGGGTGGCGTGATCTCTCTTTGGGGTGGCAGTGGTGGTACACGATTCCGGGGTGCTCTTCTTGGTGGCATGTTGATACTGAATTCACAAGCATTCAGATACATATATTCGATGCATGACATATAATGATTCACAGAATCCGTAACCACGTATTCACATTCTCACGTACTCACATATAAGTATGAGAACAACATATTCCCATAACAACATGTCAGCAAAGATTCAAGATCTCCAAACATATCATATAATCAGAAATAATTGTCAGACAACATGTAAACGAGAACAGAAGCTCGGGTAACATATCAACATATCCAGAAACATGTATAACATATCCCAAAACATGATCAACATGTAAAACGGGAACAGAACGTGTACTGTCATATCAACAAGAACTATAACATGATCAGAAGTATGATCAATATATCCAGAAGCGTATCAACATATCAAGAATAATAGCATGATAACAATAAATGAAATGGCATGATCCTATCAACGGTCCTAATGGTATCTTGAAGCAACTCTAAGACTCATGCAATGACAGTTATGGAAAGCAGTAAACAGATATCCATCATAAAGCCGAAAGTGTTATAACTGTGCAAGGTCTGGTAAAATTTACTACAGGCCACATGTTAATAGTATTAATTCAAAAATGGGGAGGACCCGATACTATCGAGTTGACTCCGTTACAGGCCTTACCAATCCTTCCAACCCTGTTGAAAATAACCTAGTAGGTACCAAGTCATCTGAACCGTCATCCGTGGTGCCAAAAGTCGGGGATCATCTACTAGAGCTATATATCCCCTCATCCAAAAGTCAGTCCTGAACTGTCCCGGCTATACGTCCGCCATCCATAGATAGATATATATGCCTCAGTACTATATACAGAAATCTCCTATCAGCAATCAACCCTGATAACTGTGGTCCAAAGAACCCCTGGTGGTGTCATCAGAAACGGCAACGACCTCACCCTGTCCGTGTCCTGCTGGATCATCTCCGCCATCATCATCATCATCAGACCCTCCATCGCCTCCATCAGACTGATCCTGCATAGGCTCGGGCTCCTGAGAGGCCTGACTGACATCCTGACCCTCGACCTCCTCAACTGCCTGCTCATCGGATAAGTGATAGGTATCATACAGGCGAGCTCTCAGACGGGCACGGTAGTGCTGGTGACGCTCCATAGAGGTATCACGATCGATAGTCATCTGCATAAGATCTGCCTCCAGCTCAGCAATACGAGCAGCCCTCTAATCAGCAATATGAGTCATCTCTGCAGCATGCTCACGAGCGATGTCCCTATCAATCTGGTACTGCAGTGACTGATCCTGATAGCGCAGAGACTCCAACCTGACCTCACGGGTCCTCTGATACTCCTGAAAGTAACCATCTCTCTCAGACTCGAGATAGTGCACAACTCTGTTAGGATAGGAATACCCAGGCCTGCCACTGTTACTAGACCTACGCCAAGTATAGAAACGAGTGCCTCCACGGCGAGAAACTGCCACAGTACGCGGGGCCTCAAACTGCTCAAAGAAAGCCTCATCCATCTGCTGATTAGGATCTTGGTGTGGCTGAACTGCCATAGCTATACAGAAGATACCACATATATGAAATCCAGATAACAGAACCATACAATACCCAAATATCCTGTCTCGATGTAATATGAGAATGATCCTGGATGCAATGCGTGAACAATCCATGATGCAACATGAGAGCAATCTAGGTTAAGTCTCTTCTTACTTAACCCGATGCTCTGATACCACCTCAGGCTGTAACGCCCCCACCCGTACCAGAACAAGAGGAGAGCGGCGTCTCAACCCCCGCACTGAAGCACCTCTCAAATAATGGTGTGAGCCATCACTCAAGAAATACTACAGCGAACGGCTATCTATCAGAACTATACATGTACAACGATGTGGCTATGCAGCGGAAAATCAGAGTATTTTAAAACTTTTCAAAACATGTGCGTGATGGCATGTAACAAGCAAGAACATATTGATCGTGTAAGAGAGACTCGGCATATCAGAACATATAACAGATTCACATATAAGTACCGATACAGCAGAGTTCAAAATATCGGTAACAGAGTAGCAGAAAGAGTATAACGAAGATACTCAAGTATTCAGAAACATATACAGAAGTATAAAGTGATGCAGCCATAAAACATAAGCAGGACGCAAAAGAGGAAGTAATACTAAGTCCTGACTGAAACAAAAATGACAATCTAGAGCTTCAAGATGCCTCTAGACTGCGGCCGCAAGACCTGAAACCACGAGGCAAGAAAACGGGAGAGGTATTAGTCAAAAGGACTAAGCGAGGGAATACTTTAAAGAAAGTACTGAATTAAAGAACTTGAAGTAAATTTCGAAACTGTTAAATGCAATGCTTTAAAGAAGAACTTGAAACAAGTTCGGTTGATAAAACTCTTTGAATGCGATGTTGTAAAAGAATGCACGTTATAAAACATTTTCATGAATGCTATCACACGCGCACACATATGCTGTTGATGGTTCATAGTTCTTTCATAAAACGGGATAAGGGTAAAGTGAACTTTTCCAGATATGAACCATCCTTTATGAAACAGAATTTTGCCCGCAAGCTAGGCTCCTCCATCCTTACTCCAGAAAACATGATTTGGTTGAGCATCAGACCAGGATCAACAATAATTCCACGTATAGTAGAGTATCGGACCAAGATCAACAATAACCCCACATAAAGTAGAGCATTGGACCAAGGTCAACAACAACTCCGCACACAGTAGACTATTGGACCAAGGTCAACAACAACTCTTACCAACACATACAAACATGCACCATCCTCCACCGGTTGTCACTTCGGGTAGCTAGCCCTAGGCGACCTGTAAACATGTAATGGGAACAGATTTGCTGTCCGTTCCCAGACAAATTGTCCTGACTTAACAAACCTCCTGTTAAAAGTCGGTGTCAATTGTCTAAGTGTGGCGGACGGTATTGGTGATGTCGTTGGCGCTCACCTCCCGAGCATCACCTCCACACATAACCGCCGGGCCCAAACTGTAAACTGTATGCTTGCATTCAAGATTAGCAGTGACCAGAGTAACACTCCAGTATGCTAACTATAACATGTGAAACTGTAACTGTAACATATGATGCTGTCTGTAAAACATATGATTCTGTCTGAAAACATGTGATTCTGTCTGTAAACTGTACTTTGAAAACATATGCAAACATGTAACTGTCTTTGAACAAGAATGCAGAACTTTGGAAAACATGTACTGTTGATCAAGATATACTATTAAAGTATGAATGATCCTTTCAAGAGAATGTCCCGATAAAAGGGATAGTTCAAAACAAGGTTTAGCTTTGAATTTCAAAACATATGATACGATAGTATAATCGTGGTTCCAGTTGGAAAACATTTATAACTTCACCTCACCTAATAGTAACAAAGGTAGGTAGACAGATTATGCGGTGCCCTGGGGATCCCAGTGCTCAACTTTAACTCCTGTAGGTGGCGTACTAGAGTGAGCTTAACAACTAAGACCCACTACTAACCAAGATGCATATGAAATGTAAGAAACAAATGAACAAGGAACATGTAACACAAGAGAGTAATACCATTTAAGGTATCCAAGAAAGGTAACACATAAAGGAATACGTCAAAGTGAGTTACTCTTAACCTTAGACTATGATCTTACTATAACCGAGTAAGCTTTAGTCAAATTATGAATCCTATCGTAAACCTTAGGTTAAGAAACAAGTCCACGAAAGAAAACACATTTTGAAAACACATTTTAGACCCTGGATATGGAAACCCTAGGTGCAAATGTCTATTAAGAAAGCACAAGTTTTAATTCATTTTTACTATTCAAAAGCACTATTCAAAAGTACTATTCTAGATTACTATTCACAGGTTACTATTCACATGTTGGGTCAAAGGGTCGGGTCAAACCCTTGCTATACACACACCCACACACACACGGTACACACACACACCATGTACGAACACACACACACACACAGCATGCACACACACACACACCCTAATTAAATTATGATCTTAATTATAACCTATAGTTTCAAGTTCATGTTAATATAATCAAGTGTGATCTAGGTTAAAGGTATAACCTATAGTTAAGAGATCCAATTAAGGCATAAGATCAAGTTATGAAACACTATTCTATCTTAGGTTATAACATGTGACACTATTAAAGTGTATAACATATGATCAAGGCACTAATCCATTAATCCAAATCATATCATAAGCTCAATTCATAAATCAAGAGTCATATAACAATGTGACAACATGTCACAACATATCTCATATCATATATCATATCATATCACATGATCAAAGCATATACTAGAGCAATTCATAACATATTCAAGCATATACTAAACAATTAAATCATATAAGCAACTATCAAAACATATCATGAAAACTATATAATAAATGCATAAAATAAAATCCTATATGGCTTAGGGAAGACCCTAAGACCCAACCTAAACATAATATAAACATACCATAACATAAAAACATAAACTAAACTAAACATAACATAAAAACAAAACAAACTAACCTAGCTTCTAATGGGGGGTGCCGACGGCAAGAGGGGGAGGAGAGGGAGAGAAAGGGTGTTGTCAACACAACTTTGAGCAAGGAATGAAATGCCATGGGAGGGGTATTTATAGGTGTGAAGAAGCCCCTCACCTTGCAAATAGAAATGGCTTAAGGGTAGGAGAGCAAAATTTGGATAGATTCTCTTGGAAGCTTTAGGCATGTTGAAGCTAAAATGGGACTGCTGGGGGTATTTTTGTAATTTCGTCCCCCAAGACTCAAGGATAAGTGGCTGGAAGTTTAACCATTCCGACGGCAAGAAAATTAGCTTCGAAACGCATATTCATTCGTCGAAATCGGATTTACCGTTTGAAAGATACATTAGTTTTAGTGAATAAAAGTTTTGAGCTCGAAACTCGACACGAGTGAAAAACGACTTTCTAGAATGATTTTCAAGTCCGGATTGCTTCCAAAATTCAAGAAATAAATCGAGAAGCGTTTTGAGTCCAAAATCGACTATAAAACGTTTTATCGTTAAAAAGTTGAAAACGTAGGATGAATAGTGAATTCTCACGTACGAACGTACGCTTCAAAATTTCAAGCTAGGGTTTGAATCAAGAGTTGTAAAACATCTCAAAAATCTTGAAATAGCTCAAGTAGTGCAAATCCGAAGAGAAAACATTTTCCGAATGAAAACCGTTCGTAAAAGGAATAGTAAACTAGGGTTTTCAAAAATATTTTCAATAAAACAAAGTTCCGGAATAGATTTCCAGGCCAAGAATAATATCAAAATACTCATCTCGACTCAAGGATCGATTCGACTGTAACTTGGGTAGAAAAAGGTATCAGAATCAAAAGATCATTTTCTGATGAATAGTAACTTTGGTCGGTAAGTTCCAAAAATACCCTTATGGCTCAAGAAAGACTTTCTGAGTTCGGGAAACCAGTTCAAATGATTGGGAAACATGTGTGATGAACCTCTAGGGTTCGAGTAGCCATATGAACAAGGTAGGCTCGGGTTATAAATAGTAAACTGTATCAAAGGTCAAGAATTCCCCCTTAAAACATGTCAGATCATATACGAGCACAAAGTTCATGTAAGAATGCAATGCATGATGATTCAAAAAGTTGGATCACGGTCTATAAACGCTTTACCACTGCCTTAACTTACTTTTTTCATCCAGGCCCTGTTTTGGGCTGTTACAGTTCATGTGTTGAACACCATCCTTTCTCCAAGATAAACGAAACCCTAGGTTAAGCCTAAACACTAACTAGAGAACTAGCATCCTTACTAGTTAGATTGTAGCCAAGTTGGTTGACTATCTCTAAAGAGCTTCAAGTTAGAAGTTTTGAAGATTCGAGCTTTACCAAAAGGTGGGGATCAAGCAAAACGATCAGAAGGGATGATGAAACGATTCTGAACCCAACAAGAAACGAGTGAAAAAATCAAAACAAAGAAGATGGCGAAAACCGTTTGTCCATATCCTGAAGGATGAATTTTTTCACGAGGGTTTTGTGACTGGCAGTTTTCTACTTTCGCAAAACTGGTTTTCGAAGGGAGTTTCAATCATGCTTTTCTCGTTTCATGTTTCTTTCTTTATGTTATATTGTTAAGAACTTCCCTAACATGATTTGAATCTAGGTTGGTGTGGATTGTTATCCCTACAATGGATTCTGAAGTAGAAAGAGACTTTCGAGGAACGAGTTGCCATTACCGCATGAAGCGCGTTTGAGGGCGGCTCAAAACGTGTCAAGAAAGCTACTACCCAAGTGAGTTTCTTGATCTCTACGAATTTGGATGCACGATTGCGAGTCCAAGATCCATTTGTTGGAAAAATTTTAAAAATTCCGCTGCTTTCTGATTCCTGTTTTCCAACAAGTGGTATCAGAATGGGCCTGGGCGTGCTAGCACGTCGCACGCCCAGGCCCTGTCACCACCGCCAGTCCTCCCGCATCCGTGCGGGAGGACCTCCCGCCACCGCCTAGGCGCCCCGCTCGCCTGTCCCGCAATCGTGTGGGACAGCCGCCTGCTCTTCCCGCAACCGCGCTGGAGCGTCCGCCCTAGGATGGGCGGGGCTGCCTGCCCACGCCGCATGCCTGTGCGCAATCGATGCCGGCTGTGCGCAGCGCTGGTGCGCGAGTCTAGCGCGCATTCCTGTGCGGCGGGCGGGCGATCCCGCGTCGTCCCGGGCCCGTGTTTTCGCGTTTCTCGTGTTTGTGTTTTGGTCCTTAAAATCCCATTTAATTTTATTTTAATTTTATCTTTTAAAATCAGTTTTACTAAAATAAAATTATTTTAAAATTTTTGATTAAATTGCGATTTTTGAGAAATTGATCGATTTAAATTTTGGAAAAATTACAATCTTTGTTTTCTGAAAATATTGAAACAATAAAATTATTAATTTTCAGAAATTAATTGGAATTTTATTAGTTTATTGTTTTTCGGGTTTTATTGAAAAGGCTCTTGAACAAGAATTGCATCTAAGTCGTGTTTTAAGCTATCAGAGCTTAAAGCGAGAATTTTAATTTATTGGTTAAATTTAAATTCTTGCAATTTATGCATGTTAGGTGATCGTGGGTTTAGACTTATGTGTGGTTTCAATTTATGCACATGGATGGTTTAAATTGGGGCTGGAGCCCTATAGTTGGGTTTTTCAATTGAGGTTGGAGCCTCACTTATGTGCGTACTGTTATGTGATTTATTATGTGGCTTTCCATATTACTGTTTTTGAGGCCGGGGTATGCCCCGTGTATTTGTCTAAGGCCAATATGAAGATTGAGCCTTATTACTTTATGTCTTTTTCTTTTTATTGTAATTTGAGAGTAGAGATAGGTGGTGAGGTTTTATTTTCATTTTGGAGACAATGCACCCATGGAGTAAGATGGACCACATTCAAGTAACAAGGAGGCCATAAGTGAAGACCCCTCAAAATGTTAGGGAGGGGAATCTCAATTGTAAAATGTAATAGAGATAGGGCTTGTATTTTGTTACCGCTTTCCCTTATGTGATTTAAACTGTTTATGTGGCATATATGTTAGAACTTGTGATTGTGGAGTGGCTCCCACATATCACGCATAAGATAGGCAGAACCCATGATCATCTCATGTTAGTATCATGCTAGGACATGTTATCTGTTTATGTGCTTGTTTGAAATACATTTAAGTTGTACTTGCATTAATCAAGACTAATAAAATCGGATAACATATATGTTGGTGAGGTCGAACCGAACAAATCTTCGGTTCATTCGAAAATTCCCATTAAATATTAAGCTCATTTCGTACAATAGGTATTTAATTCGAGATGCAAATTTTGAATTAAATTCCTAGGATTCCATCAATAGGTTTTAAGTTTAGTAAGTAAAGCTAGTTATTGTCCGCGAGTCGTGGGATAGCTAGTGGAGCTTATTAGTTCTTAGTTACCTAATTGATCATTTTAAATGATCAATAGTTCGTGGTTAATTTTGGCAAGGGCGATGTCCGCGAGTCGTGGGTCGTTCGAACTAAGTTTTGATCATGATCTTATAATTGATGGGTCTAGCTTAACGCCTAAGTAAATATGGATGTCGCACGAGTCGTGGGTCCATATTGAAAGATAGGTGATGCAAAAACAATTACTAAGAGTTCTAAAGGTGTTAGAATTGGTAAGTTGTACATACATAGGATTTTACTTAGAATGTCCGCGAGTCGTGGGTTTGAGGTAAAATGCTTAGGATCTTAGTACCCATTGGGAAACGCGTTCCTCTTAGATCTTTGGGAATTATAGATCTTTTGAAAAACAGTGGGAGCTACATTAGATTAAAGACCTTATCTTTTGTATATCGTTATAATTCAGCATGCTCACATTTTCTCTGCTTAGCATTTAGGTTGTAGTTCTGTGATTCTCTACAATATGAAATGCAAACCCATTTGTATCCATCCTTAAGTCAAAAGAGTTGACTAAGTCCTAACTAACTCTGATTGGCTTCGGACCCTAAAATTCGTTTTAGATTCCGAATAAGAGAAAGGCGTTCTCTAAAGGGCGAAGTTTTCAATTGTGAAAATTCGACCCGGGCCAAAAGAGAAGCAATCTGAGGTAAATGGATTTTTTCCAAACCACTTAAGAGCAATTGAACCACCTCATAAAAATGTTAAAAGGTATAACATTATGGAATTATTCAATATTCCAAATGAGGAAACAAGTGCACACGAACAAGGTCTAAAGATCTTATTTGAAGATCTTATGGTCTCGATCATCAACCGAGAAAAGAGTTCTCTATGCACTGATTGCTTACATTGCTTCCACCATCATTCAAATCCTTTATGCTCAACTAGAATGATGCTAATGTAGCATAGTTAATCATTTAGTTGATAATGGTTGAGAGCATCCTTAAGAAGGAATAAAATGTTGAGATGGTTAATTCTTCTTCTAAACTCCATAAGTTAAAGGCTTGAACGCCTAAAGAAGAAGAAACCCTTAAGAGCCCAATGGAGGGGCATGTAAGGGGTGCGCCCAAAAGACACTAGAGATCAAATAGGACGTTTGCTTCTATGGTAGCAACTAAAGACTTTGAAAGGGAACTGCGAAGAGTATGAGTACTCTGAAATGTTACCTCGTTTAGTAATTCTACTAGGAATAGAATTCACTAGTCTTGAGTCAATTCTGCATAATCCGTTGTGCAAAGACTCAAGGCACTAATGTTCTGAACATACAACGAGATAACAAAAGTAAGTGAGATGACAAAGCTTCGAATTACTTTGGAACGTTGAGATATAAAAGGATTAGCAAGTCAGACACCTTAGGATCATTCTATGAAAATGAACCTATAGAGTTGACTTCCTGTGAATCCTATCTCAAAGGGAAAACGTTCCCGGAACATTGTTTAGGTGAAACATGGAACGTTCCAAAATTATAGTGGATTTCGATCCATGCTGATGAGTGTAAGATGCTTAATGTAAGCACTAGATACAATCGTCAGTTTAATCATTATGAATGAATGTACTTGTTAAAGTACAAATTCGAAACTTATATGAAATTCTTAGAATTTCAAAAGGAGGTTAGGAACCGAAGTAGTCATAAGTTATAGGCAAATCGATATGTTCGAGATAGCCAATATCTTATCAACTAATTCCTTAGTCAACTTAGAAATAATAGGATTGTCTCTCAGTAAACTAATTCGAGAACACCTTAGTGTTTCCGAATGAGGGAATGAAACCTTATAGGATATGGTCCATTCCATAGCAAACTTTACTGACTTATAATCATTCTAGGAATAAACTCCCAGAATATGCAGTTAGAGATTTTGAATTTTGCACCTTCCAAAATCAGTCCTTTAGATGCACTATGCAATGTGGCACACTAAATTCCCTAATTATTCTTGTCCAAGAATTTAGTGGAATCCTCTTAAGTAAAGAGGATAGTGGGAGATAGGCTTGAAATGAGTTCAAGTTTATACAAACAATATTGGATATCATTTCTGCGATTCCCTTAGACAAAGGTTGTTTGTCTCAAGGAATGTATCTTTCTTAAGGAATCGTTCCTATAGAAGAAGAAAGACAAGCAAGAAGACCTCAAAGAATTTTGAGAATAAATATCCACGCCACATATAGAAGAAACGAGCCCATCTGATAAAACTTAGCCAAATTTTAGAGCATGTACACGTGTGAAACCCTTATCTTAAGACGTGTTTAGAACGCGTTCCTCGATAGCCAAGGAATTACTTGAAGAGGAGACACTGTCAGATTTGGAAACTGAGTAGTGTAAGCAAGCCTTGAAATCCATTATGGATTCCATATACTCGAACCAAGTTTTGACCTTGGTTGATCCACCTGATAGGATCAAGCTCGTGCAGCTTCGAGTGAATGAAAGCATTACAACCTTCTTGATGGTTGAAATGCAAAAGTCCATTTGGATTGTGTTTATCACATCCTCATATTCTGACTATGAGATATGATAAATGAATATGAGAACTATCTTGTTCAATATGAGATTGAAAGAGACTGAAATAAGGTATTTCTATAAATCTCATATTCAGTGGGAGTATGCATAAGGTATACAAATCCCTAAAGTCAATCTGTGGATTGATAAAGGCTTCTAGGAGTTAGACAATTCGATTCCATAGGATAGTCAAATCGTTTGGCACAGATGGAAGTCGAAAAAGTCTTAAAAGTGCACATATGAAAGTTAGTGATGTAAGAGTCAATTTTTGGTTCTTTAGAACACGACATCCTTCTCATTAGGAATGTCAAGGATAACGTGAAAGTTACCAATTCTTGTTTAAGAAACAATTTGACATGAAAGATCTTAGTGATTATCCTAAATTCTCGACATTCAGATCTATAGAAGATAGATCTAAGAGAATAAAAGGATTATCACAAAACGAGTACATAACCATAATACTAAAAGGAGTTTAGTAGGGACAATGGAGCATCTCTTTTGAAGAGTATGTGTCCTAAGATAACTTTAAGAAAGTTAGAATGTCCAAAATCCCTTTAAATAAAAGGGTGCATAATGTATGAAATGTTATGTACTAGACTTGATATGGCGCAACACTAAGCATAGTGGGCCGAATCTAATATGACCTCAGAGAAGGTCATTAGATCTCTGTAAAGGATGTCCTCAGAGTACTTCAGAAGAAATGAGGATATGTATTAGTTTACAGAGCCCAAAAGATCTTATGATTGAAAGGATATTTTGATGTAATTGTTTCATCAAACATAGATGATTATGAAATCATTGAAAGGGTACAACTTCTACAAGAATGGTAATGCAATGTGTTGCAAAGGGGTTCCAAGGACGGACATTGCAAAACTCGACTATCGTAGTTGAGAACTTAGTCGTATTATGTAACGCTAAGTTAAGTGTTTGGGTAAGAAACTCCATCTAACTGGTTAGATGAAGTTCCTAGCATGAAACAACTCCTTTATCATATTGTATGATAAAATGGATGGTTGCTCAAGTAAGAGAACAAAGACCTCACCAAGAGACTGAACAAGTGATTACGAATCACTTTATAAGGAAAAGGTGTTTTCCTAAGAGATGTGTAAACAAGAGGGTCACATCAGTAGAGAATATAGTAGATCCACATTGGAAACGCCCAAAGTCAATAGGCTCTCAAAGTGTATCTTGAGAAGATGGGACTTAGAAAGCCGATTAGTCATAATCCGTTTTGGGACTTTCCTAGTATCACAGATAATCTTTGAATAATATACGATTGATTAATATCATAGGCAAACACTTCTTTATATGCTCTTGTTTGGTATGCGTTTACTTTAGCTGTGCATGTATGAGAACTCCCCTAATCTTGATGACTTTAGGACTCTACCATTTAGGTGAAATAGTTCATGAAACGAGCCCTATATCACATAAGTCATGATTAGTAAAATACTCCAAGCCGATGAGTCCTACAGACAGTGGGAGTGTCAACCTGACTCCTCTAAGGCTTGCTTGTGGGATCACGCCCTTAAGAAGGACCACCTTGTTTCATGTAGGTGAAAAGTGTATAGTTGATACGTGCATGATACATGAAGGTGCTTACTTCAATAAGTAAGTTCACTGAGGTGCCCCGTGTGAGAAGATTCCTAAATGGGAAATGAAGTTTCTATTTCAGGAAATGGAAACTTCCAGATTAGGAAATATCTCACGAGTCATTGATGTGATTAATTGATCCTTAGACTTGAGGTTCCTTGTCACTTTATGAGTTAACTCTGTAGTCTTAGGTATAAGCTTTAAAGGGTGTCGCCTTAGACAACTGATTCAAGGCTTATGCTGGGGCTGCACAAGTGATTCATGAAAGTGAATGAGAATCAAGAAAGGACCTACACTTGCATTTGCAAGGTGATCTCTTATTGTGTAAGTCATTCATATGTCATATGGAGTCCTTGGCCAAGGCAGTAGATCAAGACATCAAGAAAAGGGTTTCTTGGATTGAGATCAAATGGATATGAAATGCACTTAGCTTTAAGACCAGATTATTAGGGATCTAATTATTCCCTTACCCTAGATCTTGGTTGAGAGATAGTAGGTAGGAGGATTGTATCTCACATGAATCAATGACTTAAAGGTTCTGTCGAATCCGAACATTCCAATTCAGCTAGGGGTTAAACACCTGTTGCTAGACTATGGTCGTTTAATCTGTGGACTGATTAATTAATTAGTGAATTAATTAATTAGGGTCACTGCTAATTGAATTGAGAACCTAGAGGGTCACACACAACAACTTGGTTACATGAGTTGAGGCTTTAAAATGATTAAACGAGTTAATCAGGCCTAGAGGGTTCCACACGTGTGAAACCACACGTGTGGGTCACGTGACTGGACATGAGTCATAGGGACACGTGTGCCACACGTGTTTATTTGATTGAATATTAAATAATTAATTTATTAATTATTTAATAGACTTTGGTTTAATTTTGAATTAAAAAGAAAGTCCTATTTTGGAGAAAAAATAATCTAGTTAATTAATTATGAATTAATTAATTAGATAAAATAAGTTATTTATTTTAAATAAATAAAGTATAAAATTATCCAAAAATAGTTTGGATATTTTAGCTCTATTGAAAGTTGATTTGAATTTGAATTCAAAGTCAAAGTCAAAATTACTTGATGATCAAGTAATAGGAGCGAGGGACCAAATCCTTGGTCCATAAGGACTAGGATTTTCGGTCCTCCCTTCCTATATATAGGGGAGCTCGAGCTCCCCTTAGAGCTAATCGAGAATTCTTTTGGTTCATGTGTTGAACACCATCCTTTCTCCAAGATAAACGAAACCCTAGGTTAAGCCTAAACACTAACTAGAGAACTAGCATCCTTACTAGTTAGATTGTAGCCAAGTTGGTGGACTATCTCTAAAGAGCTTCAAGTTAGAAGTTTTGAAGATTCGAGCTTTACCAAAAGGTGGGGATCAAGCAAAACGATCAGAAGGGATGATGAAATGATTCTGAACCCAACATGAAACGAGTGAAAAAATCAAACCAAAGAAGATGGCGAAAACCGTTTGTCCATATCCTGAAGGATGAATTTTTTCACGAGGGTTTTGTGACTGGCAGTTTTCTACTTTCGGAAAACTGGTTTTCGAAGGGAGTTTCAATCATGCTTTTCTCGTTTCATGTTTCTTTCTTTATGTTATATTGTTAAGAACTTCCCTAACATGATTTGAATCTAGGTTGGTGTGGATTGTTCTCCCTACAATGGATTCTGAAGTAGAAAGAGACTTTCGAGGAACGGGTTTCCATTACCGCATGAAGCGCGTTTGAGGGCGGCTCAAAACGTGTCAAGAAAGCTACTACCCAAGTGAGTTTCTTGATCTCTGCGAATTTGGATACACGATTGCGAGTCCAAGATCCTTTTGTTGGAAAAATTTTAAAAATTGCGCTGCTTTCTGATTCCTGTTTTCCAACAATTATCACAAAGTTTATACACACACACACATGGACACATCTTTCAATATCCCAAATCTCACAAAACAAAACTCACACCAACCCTTTTGAAAACGAATAATCAAAACTTAGCTTACATATACATATAAAAGCCTTTTCAAAGAATCTCATAACAAAGGGGTCAATTCCCACAAAATACTTATCCAACACTTATCTATATGTATATATATATATATATAAGACGCATACGAGTTTAAAATACACTTAAGGTTGTAGGTCATCATAGCTAAAAGGAAAGAAAACCCTACCTTGCCGACCACACCGAACAAAAGAACCACCTCCTCAACCTCGAAACAAACCTAAGAACAAAACAAAGACAAGAGACAAACTTAGACTTAATATGAACCAATTAGATGCTCGGCATATGTATATGGATGCAAATGATGCATAAGAAATGCAATGAAGTTAATGCTTTAGTCACATTAGGTCATATTGAATCATATTTAAACATAAGTCACATATTGCACCTTAAACATGCTCACGAACTTCATACAACTCATATAACATGTCAAATACAAAATTAGGAGTGTACCAATATCAAATAAGAGTAAAGAAGTTGCATGCAAGGCAAGTAAGCAAAGTAGGAAGTGTGACGCCCCGTCCGATAGATCGTATAGGTATGCGCGACGAGAGAGTTTACCTTACGCACTTATGTGATTTAATTTCCTTTCTATGTGTTTAATTCCAACTTTGACTGAATATGTGAATTAATTAACTAAATTACAAAATTTTAAAACATGAATTCTTACATGACAACTTAAGATTTGAAACTTGGGTGAATTTAAATTAATTTTTGGAGTTGGATTTAAATAGGACTTGGACCTATTGGTGTGTTTGGGCCTAACTTGAGTTAGATGAGTTTGGGTCATTCGGGACCAATATGAGCCCAGTAATTCAAATTCGAATTCCGACACCACCATTGGACTTGATTCGGTGATTCGGGTCCAACGGAATTTACTTTATATTTTTCGGAAACCGTTTAGACCTTAAACCTTTTAGTTTTGACTTATTGGGCCGAAAGTCATTTATTTGAGCCAAAATCCTATTAAAGCCTTTAGCCTCATATTATATCTTGGAAACCCTAGCCTTGACCTAAAACTATTAGCCACCATATAAATAGCTTTATCCCTTTTCATTTCATTCCAAACCACACAAGTTAGTCACAAAGAGAATCATGGAGAAACTTCAAGAGAAGATCAAGACTTGAACCATCTTTCATTATAAGAGCTCATATTCTTTGATTCCACATTCCTTCACAACACAAGGTAAGCTTTGGATCTCTTTTGATGAGTATTTCATTTCTACTCTTGGATTGGAGCATGAAATTGTTAGTATGAACTTGAATGATGAGATCTTGAATTCCTTAAGCAAGCCTTGATGATTTGAATGCTCCTTATGTGTCTTAGTTGTTGGAAATTCGTGTATGGAAGACTAGGAATTTATATCTTCTTGTTTAAGCTTGAAATTCATGAAAATGGGTGTTTGAGATTTTGGGTAGGAACATTCGTAAACTTGAATTAATTGATGTTTTGATGCTAAGCATGATTTGTATGATCTTATAGCTGAATTTCGTGATATTTTATGGTGGATTTTGCGTTGGATTGATGATTTTTGGTGTTCCCCTTCTTCTTCCCGAAACTGTCAAGTTTCTGCTCTAGATCCATGGCCGAAATAGCCGTTCCCGTTTGTGTTTTAAGCCCGGAACGGCCCTTCCGGGCTAGGGTTTGGTTTTGGCGGCCGAACATGGGAACGACCGTTCCCATGTGTGCTTGGACTGGGAACGGCCGTTCCTAGTCTGGCTTGGCCTTGGCTTGGGAAGGACCGTTCCCATGCTATGTTGCGCATGGGAATGGCCGTTCCTATGCGTCTGTGTCCCTTTTACTTGCTTTTTCGTACGTTGTCCCTCTTACTTGCTTTTTCGTGCGTATTTGATTCATTTGAGTTGATACGTGACTTGTATGTTACGATATAACTTGGAGTGCATCTCTGAACCTAAATATCTCATTACTTGCATGATCTGCTTGAATATTTGAATTGTCCATTGTGGCCAACTTGATAAACATCATTCCATTTCGCATGTCATTCATACTTTGTACGCCGTGCGTCTTACTTGGTTTATATAGAGTCTAATTTGGGCTTCTGTATGCCTTGTTATAGAGTTTGGTGGTGCCGGTGAGCCCGAGGTTTAGAGTGTTTGGCCCTTCACACTCTCAGACTCTACTACCACGAGGTGAGGTTTAGGATTTTGTATTGTTATGCGACCTATGGCCTTTACATGCTAATTTCTATCCTTGCATGCAAGTATACCATACTATAAATATGCATGTGTTGGATATGATATGTTTATGACCTTATGCGTGCATCCTGCGTGGGTGGGTGCCTTCGGGCTATATCCCCGCAGCATGGGAATGTATATGCATGCGTCCTGTGTGGGCGGATCCCTTCAGGCTATATCCCTGCAGCGTGGGAATATTTATAAAAATCCAGTTTTTAAGGCATATGTAAGCTATTTTGGAAAACCAGTTGTGTTCTAATTCTGTAGCAAGATTTCCATGAAAGATTGGCGTATGTTCTGTTTTGTTCTGTTCTGTTGTGGATCCAAGGAGCTATGGGATAGACAGCCCTGGGACGGTATAGGACCGTCAGGGATCAGTCTGTATGTAGTTCGGCTAAGGCCTGGGTGACTCTTGTGGGTTGGCTACCCCTTGAGGTCGAGTCTATTTCAGATGGTTTATTCTTGATGGTTTGGGGACGGTACATCTCCTCCATCATTGGTGTAGAGGATGGATTGATTTTGATTTATGTTTTGAGGAGTAAAGGTTGGAAGCTCGTACTCGCCGAGCATGTGTTCTATTCTGTTATGGAATTATGAATCGGGATAGGGTCTTTCTGGAAATGGTTTCTAAACTTATATCTATATCTATTTGGGTTATTTCGGAATGTTTTGGTATGCAACACCTACCCCCGGTTTATGAGTCCATCCTTTTATTCTGTGCTATGCTCCTTATATATATATTGTGGGTGTACGTTAGCCCCCTCACTCGGTCAAGTTGACTGACCCCTCATTTAACTTTTAGTTGCAGGTCTGTTGGCGTTTGCTAGGCGGGAGTGAGTCCTTTGACTTGCACTTCGTCGGTCTAGCCTTTCTAGTTGCATTTGTCCTTCATACACTTTACTTATGCTTTGACTTGTAGACTTGAGATTATACTTCACCTTTCTGTAGCCCTGTGTGGCATTCGTATTCGGCCCTGTGTGGCACTTGATGATTATTACGTTATGTTGATTGGATATTCGGGACTAGGTATCTATGCTAGTTGAACCCGTCACCTGTTGTGCTTGTTGATATTCGGGACTAGGTATCTATGCTAGTTGAACCCGTCACTTGTTTTGAATGTTGATTTAAATGCTTTCGCTATCTTGTTTTGAATGTTTGAATTGCTTCCGTACTCTGAGTCTGTCGAGTTAGATCCACCTAGCATAGTGTGTGTGTTTGTCTCCCGTTCACTCTGATTCGGATTTGGGCATGGACTTCCATTTCATGACCGGGCCTGGGTCACAGTGCGGGGGATGTGGCATCCTCCGTTTGGGGTGTTACATCTGATGAGGCCTAAAATCACTCTCGAATCAGAGCCGTCCACGTGTCAGCATGTCGCTGACTAAATCCCAGGCGCTCGCCTTGAAGGGCTCGTGGGCCTTCCCAGTCCACTCATTTGCAAGCTAGAATAGACCGTCAAGCCTCGGACGACTATTTCGGTAAAAGTCCAGATCCGACGAGTCTGACGCTCGCGTCTCGGCCCTCAGGGTTCCCCTTCACAGGGAAGCACCTATATTGGGTCCCATGATTGACGCTCGGGATCTTGTCGCTCAAAGGTCATCTATCGTGGGGAGCCTATCCGTGGATTTTTCGAGCGTCATCAACGCTCGGGAATGAGTCTACCCCTCATACGATGGATTCTCGCCTTCAGAAGAAGACATTAGTCCCTCATCCCACTCTACCCTCGTCAACAACATCTGACACAAAGGTACAGTGCACAGTGCACCTGACACGCCGTCTCCTTTTCTGGAATGTCATTCTCACCCCACCAAAGGCTGCCACGTGTTAGGGCAACATAGGTTTGGGACCACATGGTCAATTTACCAATTTACCCCCATCCCTAACATATAAATATAGGAGAACCCATACATTCTCCCCCAAGTCATCTTCCTCACCAAAAATACCACGTACTGAACTGGGCATTATTTTTCCTCTGCATCTTCTCCAAAGCCTCCTGAATCTCACCCTTTTCTGCATTCTCGCTGCATGATTTCTTGGTGTTATCCTAGCTGGAAGAACCCACGCTCATTGGAAACCCAGTTCCTGAGGCTCTTGTGCCTGTGATGGTCTTCCTTCCTATCTACAAATTCTAAAGTGTTTGGTGTTCAAGTCCTCCACAAGTTTCTGCACCATCATTTTTTGCGCCGTCTGTGGGAAGCCATCACCACCATCTTTGGTATTACCAGTTTCTTCTTTCAAAAGCTAGTTGAAGAGTAACACCCAAGTCTTTAATCATGGTAACTGCAACGAGATCTGGAATAGTCGGAGAGAAAGGCGCTCTTCCCCCCGTCAACGAGGAGAACGCGGAAGGCAATATCCCCGCCGGAGAAGCAAACCCCCCAGCGGCCGGAAACGGGGGCGAGAACACAGAGCCGGTAGGGGCAACTCTCTAACTAGGTGGGAACGTTGCGGGAGGGCCCAGTGCCGTTGCTCCACCTGCAGCTCACACCGCCCAGGCTTCCTATCCTTACTCAGGGGTGTATCCCATGGCCATGCCCCCTCCGGGATACCCATTTTTGCAGCCTGGAATGATGCCCGGGATGATGCCGGTGATCCAACCTTATCAGGTGGGGACTCTGAATATCCCCACGTCGTTACCAAGGGAAATACAGGGGGTGGAGATGCCCCAAGTCACCAGCCAGCAACTTCAGGCACTATATGCGCAGTGCGAAAGTCAGGCCGTTCAGAACGCCTGGGAGCATTTCATGGCAACGTATTTCCCCTCGCAGGCTAGCGCTCGACTGGCCCCGCCCCTTGGCGGGCTCCCGGCGCGTCCCTTGACAATGGCCCAAAATGCGCTAAGGGCACAACAACCTCCCCCACCACCGAATCAAGGAAATGAAGCCCCACCGAGGGTGCAGCCAGAACGACCAGCTGTAGGAGAAGAAAGGGCCCCTCAAAATGAGGCGGCCGGAGATAATGAAGAGGTCCAATCAAGGGCCACAGGGAGGGCAAACCGCAGAAATGTTGGTGACCCTCAGCTAGCAGCGGTCCAAGACCAAATCAGAGGGCTCCAGAATGTGGTAGAGCAGCTCTCTCGAGCAAGGTCTCAAGTTCCCCGTGATGGGGACGAGAGGTCCAAGGCCAGAGACGCTCGTCGACCACGCAGCCCAATTTCCCGCCGAAGGAGAGAAGCCAGCTATGAAGATCCCGACGAGCGAGACTACAGGATCATGGCGGGCGATTCCCCCCTCGTCGAGGAGGTTCTAATGACTCGCGCAGGGAAGGGTAAAATTCCCTCGTCAATCAACAGATATGATGGAACCACAGACCCAGCCGAGCATCTGGACCATTTTGTGCACCTAATGCACCTGTATGACCATCCGGACAACTACTGGGCCAAGGTGTTTGTCACTTCCCTCACCGGAATGGCCCAAGAGTGGTACAAAAAGCTCCCCCCGCGCTCAATCCGAGGATACTATGACCTGACGGATGCTTTTGTCAGCCACTTCAATTCGCTGAAAGCACCGGCCCCAGCCGCGACCGCTCTTTATAGCCTGGTCCAAGGGCCGAACAAGACTCTCAGGTCCTTCATGGGGAGGTTCAATAAAGAAATTTTGTTGGTAGAAAAGCCCTCGATGGACTTTTTGAGGCACGTTCTGTTTGGAGCCATCAACATGAAGCACTACGTCAGTAAGGAGTTTGTGGAAGAAGTAGCCAAGAAGAAGCCGCGCTCGTTGATGGAAATTAGGGAGATTGCCGATTCTTTCTTTACCCTCGAGGATATGTACATAGCGAGGGATCAGAAGATGGCAAATGCCCCTCGCCCCAACAGAACCCACGAGGACAAAGCGGAGCCCAACCGGAGTCACCGCCGTAGCCCGATATCCGCTCGCCGTCGTTCATCCCCTCCGCGGAGGCTCGAGCGTGTCCCCCTCAACCGCCCAATTGCCGAAGTTTATTCCCTGGCGGACCAGAAGCTGTTTAAGAGACCGCCCAAGTTGAGAGAAACCGAGGCTCAGAAGCGCTCGGGGAAATACTGCGCTTTCCATAAGCAGAAGGGGCATGACACTAATGAATGCCGCCACCTGGAGAAGGAAATTCAGCGGCTGATTGCTGGGGGGCACCTCAAAGAGTTTGTGAAAGTACTAGAAGGGTACGATGAACATTGCGCGGAACGAGCGCTCGGGAGGAGAAGAAGCCGCTCACGCTCCCGAAGTCCTCGTCGCCAGCGCCCTGAGACCAGCGAGCGCAGCAAAGGGAAAGGGGTGCATATGGAAAACCAGCCCTTTGCGGTCATTCACATGATCGCGGGAGGGCCCTCAGGAGGCGATTCCAATGCTTCTCGCCGCCGCCATGTACGGAGTTATAACCAAAGAACGTCACTTTCTCGCCCAGTGCTCTCCGTGGACAGCTCGTCGCGCTCGAAGGAGGATGATGTCATAGGGTTTACTGAGAAAGATCTTGAACATATTGTAACACCCCATGGGATAGGAAAAACCTCTGACTGTCCCATGGTGGTTAGTTTAGACGTTCATAACCACACTGTAAACAGGGTTTTATTTGATAGTGGAAGCTCTGTGAACGTTCTCCCGTACTCAACGTTTCAACAAATGAACATAACAAACATCCCCCTCGAACCTCTCAGAACTGCCCTCGTAGGGTTTGGAGGTTCCGAGATCGTCCCTCGCGGACAGATACGCTTGGCCACCTCTTTTGGTCGCGCCCCACAGCGAAAAACTTTGAGCGTCCTCTACACCATCGTTGAAGTGGATCTTCCTTACAACATCATCATTGGGCGCCCAGCCCTCGTGGATTTCAAGGCCGTAATTTCCACCTATCATCAAAAAGTCAAGTTTCCAACCCCCGAGGGTACCGGAGAAATTCTGTGTAACGTCAAAGAAGCTTGGGAATGTTACATACTTTCACTTCGAAGCTACAAGCCCAAGCAGTCCATTCAACCTGGGTCTACTAAGAAGTCCGTTGACTTCCCCGAATTAAACGAAGATGGCCCCGAGCGCAAAAGAGCCAAGCTGTACCGGAAGAAGAATAAAAAGAGGACCCCTGGAGATGTTCAGTGTTCAGAGAATAGGCCACCGGGGGCCGTCGAAGGCTCTTCCTCAGAAAACGAGCGTGATGAGCCCAAGGGTATGCTCACCGGGAAAAAACGAGCGCTAGAGGCGCCAAGGCCGGAGGTCCGGATCGAGCCCACCGAGGAGTGTTTGACCGTTGAATTGGAGCCTGGGAACCCGGATAAAACAACCCAGATTGGCTCGGGCCTGGATGGGCCCTCGCAAGTTTTGATGATCGACTTCCTACGGGAGAACTTGGACGTTTTTGCGTGGAAAGCCTCTGATCTCACCGGAATAGATCCGAGCGTCATTGTCCACAGATTGAACGTGGATCCAACCTTCAAGCCCATCAAACAGAAGAAGAGGGACGTTCATGGCTTTAGGAAACGGGTTATCGAAGAAGAGGTTAGTAAGTTGCTTGATGCTCAATACATCGAGGAAATCTTGTACCCAGAATGGCTTTGCAATGTGGTGCTCGTCCCAAAGAGCGCCAATAAATGGCGTATGTGCAACGACTTCACGGATCTCAACAAAGCGTGCCCCAAAGACCATTACCCACTACCGAGGATCGATCAGTTGGTAGATTCTACAGCCGGGTGTGAACTCATGAGTATGATGGACGCCTTTCAGGGATATTATCAAATCTTTATGGCGCCCGAAGATCGCCCCAAAACTTCGTTTATTGTGCATTTGGGTGTTTACTGTTTCAAAGTCATGCCATTTGGGCTCAAAAACGCGGGAGCGACCTATCAGCGGCTCGTCAATGGAATGTTCGAGCGTGAAATTGGAAAATCTATGGAGGTATATGTAGACGACATGATAGTCAAGAGTGAGCGCCAACGCTCCCATCTGGAGGATCTCAAGCAGACTTTCGACATCCTTCGTCGCTACGGAATGAAGTTGAACCCATCAAAATGCACCTTTGGCGTTCGAGGCGGTAAATTCTTGGGATACATGGTCAGTCAACGTGGCATAGAGGCAAACCCCGAGAAGATTAGAGCAATCCTGGATATACCCTCCCCTCGCAATCTGAGGGAGGTCCAGGTGCTCGTGGGTAAGATCATTTCACTAAATAGGTTCATCTCCCGCTCAGCGGACCGGAATCTACCCTTCTTTAAAATTTTGCGCAACGCTCGCAACTTTACTTGGAACGAGGATTGCGAAAAGGCCCTGCAGAACATGAAACAATACCTGTCGAGCGCGCCTTTGTTGACCAAGCCAATCCCGGGGGAGAACTTGTTTATCTATCTATCAGTTTCTTTGGAAGCCACGAGCGCTGTCCTCGTAGCAATCCGCGAGCGTAAGCATATGCCGGTGTATTACCTGAGCAAGACTCTACAGGGAGCAGAGAAAAGGTACATGGAAATTGAGAAATTTGCCTTTGCGCTCGTTAACGCATCCCGAAGGCTGAGGCCATATTTTCAGGCTCACTCCATCACAGTGCTCACAGATCAACCACTCAAACAAGTGCTATCTAAGCCGGATGTTTCGGGAAGGTTAATTAAATGGGCGATTGAGCTTAGTCAGTTTGATATCTCCTTCGAGCCCCGTACAGCCATACAGGCTCAAGCAGTGGCCGATTTGTTGGTTGAACGTTTCAATCTGGAGACTGTGCCATCGGCGGATGAGGGTTTATGGCTTTTGCATACGGATGGCTCCTCGACCTCACAGGGGGGAGGAGCCGGGGTGACCCTCAGGGATCCCCTTGGGGCAGAAGTCGACTACGCAATCAAGCTGGCGTTTCAAGTCACCAACAACGAAGCTGAGTATGAGGCCCTCATCCAAGGGCTCAGGATTGCGCTCCAAAATGGGGCCACTCGTGTCACAGCATACGTTGATTCGCAGTTGATCGCAAGTCAAATTGACGGTAGTTATGAGGCTCGAGAAGCCACCATGGCACAGTACCTATCGAGCGCCAAGGAGGAGATAGCCAAGTTCAAGGAATTCCATCTTTTGCAAGCTCCGAGGGTAGAAAACGAGCATGCTGACGCTCTTTCGAAGTTTGCATCCGCCCTGGACGGCCATAGTGAACGCGCTGTTACATTTCTGAGAACGGAGGAGCCACTGATATGTAAAGGCGAACCTTCGAAAGAAGTGCACATGATTGACCCCTCCGAACCTTGTTGGCTTGATGAAATTGTCAGATTCCTCCAGGACGGAACCTGCCCGAGCGACAAAGTTGAGGCTCGGAAAATCAAAAGCAAGGCCCCTCGTTTCTCATTGGACTCCGAGGGTCGATTATTCAAGCGATCCTTCCTGGGCCCACCGTTGAGATGTTTGAGACCCTCGCAGGCTAAAGAAGTTTTAGAGCATGTACACAGTGGAAGTTGCGGGAACCACTCAGGCGGACGAATCTTGGCAAAGAAAATCTTAAGGAGTGGGTTCTATTGGCCCTCGGTATTGCAAGATGCCATTAAATATTCCAAGAAATGTCCCAAGTGCCAGTTCCATTCCAACACTCCTCAGTTGCCGGCAGCTCAAATGATTCCTATTGACGTTTCCTGGCCTTTTGATCAGTGGGGCATTGATATCGTGGGACCTCTCCCAATGGCGGTCGGGCAAAAGAAGTTCGTAATACTCGCTGTGGATTATTTCACCAAGTGGGCTGAGGCAGAAGCGGTCGCTAAGATAACGTTCAAGGTTGTGAGGGATTTCATTTGGAAAAATATCATCTGCAGATACGGCATCCCGAGGGTGCTCATCTCGGATAACGGTTCCCAGTTTATCGCTGCTGACACATGGGATTGGTGCTATGAACTAGGGATCGAACAACGATTCACTTCCGTGGGTCATCCTCAAGCTAATGGTCAAGCTGAAGTGACCAATCGAACCATACTCCAGCATCTGAAAACGATGCTCGAGAGTAAGAAGGGAGAATGGGCTGAAGAACTTCAGGGAGCTCTGTGGGCGTACCGTACTACCCCGCGAGCGGCAACGGGGGAAACCCCTTATTCCCTCGTGTATGGCTCCGAGGCCATGATACCTGCGGAAATTGCTCAAGAATCCGCACGCGTTGCCTATTTCGAGCCTGCCACCAACGAGGCCAATCGGGCGCTCGAATTAGACTTGCTGGATGAGAAGAGGAATGCTGCTTGGGCGCGTATTCACAAATACAAAGCAACTGTTGCTCACCAGTACAATAAACGTGTTAAGGAAAGGACTTTCCAGCTAGGGGACTTGGTCCTCAAAAAAGTTGAAGTCTCCAAACACGTAGGTAAGTTGGACCCTAATTGGGAAGGCCCCTTCAAAGTCATCCAGGTACGAGCAAACAACACCTACCTATTGGAAACTTTGCAAGGCGAGCAGCTCCCTAGGCCATGGAATGCATGTAACCTTAGAAGGTTCTACGTGTAGACATCAGTTTCTTTGTAATGGCCCGTTTGTGGCATGAAGGGCTTTCCTTTGACGGAAAGCATGTTGTAACCATTTCCAAAAATGCATTTATATAACAGTAAGTATTTAACTCTTTGTTTTTATTATTTGCTTGCTTTGTTATTTTGATCTAATGATTCGAGCGACAAGGGGCCCACTCCGTGTCGAGCATCCTCCACGTCGAAAAGCCTACGCGAAACTTCAATCGTTCCAAAGCTACACTGTCCAGGTGTTGATAACCATCCACCTATAACAGTTTAAACGTTTTGTAAGATAAAGTCCTAAAAATGAGCGTGTCAGACAACGGGGAGCGCAATGCTCAGTTATAGCCAGCTGAGTGATAACCACTCCAGCTCGCGCTCGCAAAAACCCGAATGACCCTCAACATATTGAGTAAAAATACACTCATAAAATAATGGATTTTAACTGCCCTTCATGTGCTCCTCGAAATAACGCTAACCCTATGGTTACGCTCTATCCTCTCCCGCACTTAGCAAATCCTATTGGTGATTTCTAAAGCGCGTATCACTTATTGGTGTGTCCAAGACAAGGGAGCACGATTGCTAGGCCAATACTTAGGCAAATCTCCAAAAGTTTCCTAAGTTCAAATTCGAGCCTCATTGCGAGTACGGCCAAGGAGTACGCATAAAACGCCCTAACATCCGTATCTACGCCCCTCAAATTACCTGATGCTGTCAAACTTTAAAATGGAGGCACGTTGTGATAAACGCCAGGGTACCCTCAAAGGTAACACCCTCGTGCATATATACACTTATCGCAAACGCTCAAACAGCAGATATCGGTATGAAAGCGGCGAGCACAATGAAATAACATCATTCATCATTCCAAAGTAAAGAACAACGCATTCAAACATCCCAGCAGAAAGAGAAGAATTATAATATATGAGGAAAAAGAGCATAGAGAAATCCAAAACATCCAAGGAAGTAATTCGAAGATTAATTACAGACAATGATTGTTCATAAATATGGCAAGGAATTTAAACCAACAAGGAAAGGAGTCAGTATAAAGAGTTTCACTGGTCTGGAGCATCGGGCTCGGGAAGGGCGGTTGCGAGGGGAACTGGAGCCAACACATTAGCGTCAGAAGTTTGGGCCTCGCCAGGCTCCTCGGCATCCGCTACGTCCATGACGGTGCCCTCATCTTCTATCAGAAGAGGCTCGGGATCTACCCTGTTGGCAGCTATAAACTCCCTTTGGAGTGTTTCCACCAACTCCTGATACTCAGGCTCCGCCAGATCCTTAGTGGGATCCTCCTCCTGGACCATTGGCTCGCAATTCTCATCAAGATCCATGCGTAGACTAGCGTCGGATCGAGCGCTTTCAGGGGCCAGTCCCAACTTCACCATTTGCCCAATCGCTTTATGGAAGAAGCGTCGAGCGTTGTCAAAGCACTGGATTTTGGCCGCAAACACAAAGGCTTTGGAGCGCACGAACTTCTTCACCGCCTCCCAGGATACCTTCGCTTCCAAGCCCTGTACTTTGCTTTGCAAGTCAGCAAAGGCCTTGTTGGCTGCCTCGTTCTGGCGAGTGCTCTCCGCCAGCTGCTCACCTAGCTCCCCATTTTGAGCCCTCAACTGGTCCCGCTCATCCTTCAATTTCCTGTGACGCTCATTTAGCACCAGAAAGGCATCATCAGATTTCCTCAGATTTTCCTTCAACTGAGCGTTTTCAACGTTGGCGGAATTCAGCTGAGCACTGATATGGTTGTAATCCTCCTGCAGTTGGACAGGGTCTGAAATGCGCAGCAACTTCTTGTACTTAGCTTTATGCTCAGAATAGGCTTGCGCTCGCCCTTGCAAGTTTTTCAGCCTCGGGATTACCTCCTGGGAAGTCGTAAACGAAGGTCATAATCCGAACAGGGAATGAAGAAGAGGAGAGTGTTGCAAAAGGCAGAATAGACTTACCGTCAGAAGGGCATGGCAGGCATCATCGGCAACGCGAGCGGCGTCCTGATCGTTCAGCTTGTCATGATCGCCGGAAAATTGGAGTTTTCCAACGATGTCGGAGACAAGGTTGACGGAGTAGGCGCTCTTTTTTAGGAGCACCGGGCCTTCAGTCCGCTGGCGCTTATAACGGGAGTCGCCTTTGCAACCTATCTTCCAAAATTCTTCATCATCAGAAGATGAAGTGTCGCTGCCCTCGCCACGGTGGCCCACGACCACCTCTTTTCCCTTGCCTGAAATAGGGAGGGAGTCCGGCATCCTTTTTCTTTTCCCCTGGCGGTCGGCCCGGAGAATTTCGTGAATATGGACAGGCTCCCCCGAGCGGTTCCGTGACCCGCTTGAACTCAGAGAAATTGGGCCCACGGGGGCCGCCGGCGGAGGAGTGGCCTCGTGGGTACCCTCCAGTGTCAGATCCTCGATAGGGCCCCTGGGAGGAACCTCATTCCCTGCGCCCCCTCGAGCATTGTTTTGCCCTCAGCCCGCTCCTCGTCTGTTTACCCTCCCCCTCGGAGCATTGGGAGGGCGGTTCTGCTGCGGTTGCGGGTGTTGAGGATTGACTGCGGGCGCTTGGACACCCAACATACGGGAAAGGGCTTCAGCATTCATGCCTTGAGATAGTATTTGGATGCCTGCAAGTAAAGGGGAACGAGCGTCAGAAGATTGGTTGTTTGGATCATATAAACAACAAAACAACGATAACTGTAAGTTAGAGAACTATTCTAAAGGTTAGAGATGTTAGTTCCTAGAATCTAACCGTCGAGGGCCATGATGTCAGCTGGAGGGTTGAGTATCATGTCAGGGGGGCAAGATAACCCGTAGCGGAACAATACCCCTTCGTTCTTCACCAATGTCTCCGCCTTAATCCACTTCTTTTCAGCCCTCATCTCGAGGGCTAACCCCATCGCCCAGTCCTCGAAATCCTTATTCCTCATCCTTTCCCTAATCAAAGGACCCTCGCCATGAATCATCCATTGCCGATGAACTCCGAAAATCCCCCCGGGAGCCCCCACGAAAAAGTACTTTTCCTTCCAATGCTCGCCATAGGAGGAAGATGGAGAACCTATCATCTTAAAGCCTGATTTGGCCTGGGCGTAGTAAAATCCGTCTGTAGGCGACGAGCATGGCGAGCGGGCTACTTGTATCAAGCTGTCAAAGTTGACTATCGAGGGTGCTTTGCCCAAGGCCCTCATCGTTATTATGAACGTGTTGATTAGGGCTATGCCATTGGGTAGAATTTGTGGAGGGCAAAGCCCTTCACATTGGTAAATGATGACGGCGTCGTGAGCGATCGAAAACCTCAGACCCCCAGCAAGGACTGCATCCCAATAGACCGTCATCATCCCAGGCGGTGGTCGATTGGCCCTCTCCCCTTCCTCAGGAAGTCGCATGGGAAATATGACTTCATCCCAATACGCTTTTGCTCTCAACTCCTCCAAATCACCGAGGGTCAGAATACTCTCAATTTCGTCCGGAGATCTGTCAGTCTGATGACGGTTGTCTTGCCTTACTCGAGTGGCAGGCTCCCTGCCTCTCCTCTGACGCCTTCTGGAAGGTTCAGCCTCAAATGGACGCCCGGATGGCCCCGCTTCACCCTCGGGAGCCATCATAGCCACTGTGATCCTGTGATCTTGGGGTCTCACAGCGCTGTTCAAAATTGGGAATACTCTCTCCCCTTGTCTCTGCATCTCCATCACATTGTGCATCTCCTCAAAGAGATCCTCTGTCCCTCCGGGTACACGCTCGTTCATCCCTTGAACGACAGCGTCCACCTCTTCCTCCCCGGCGTCAGCCGGAGCCTGGGCCACCGATATCGCCATGGGAATACCTTCACCAGGGTGCGCCCTAATTAGGGGAACAACTATGGGGACATCGCCATGAGGGGAGGAGCTCCCCACCGACATCTCCTCAATCTCCCGTACATAATCATCAGCTTGGTTTCCGGCCATGTTCAATTTTCAATTTTTGGAAACGGGATTTCTAACAGAAAGCTCAAGGGAGGATAAGATTTCTGAAACAAATTCAATGGTAGACAGTGGCTCTTCCCTCAAAGGTTTCACTCACACAACCTAAAACTAATGTTAGCACGGAAAATAAGAAGAAAGGTAAGGAATTTTTACCTAAGATTTGAAGAGAAGAAATTCGCCGGAGCTTGTAGAACTGGCAAAGATTTCTTGCTATGTATATGCTTGAAAGAGTTTGAATGCGTGAAAGAGGTACCAAGGCCCTGCAAACCCCTATTTATAGGGAAGATGATACATGGATTAGGGTTGAAAATTCAAAAGCGCAATCATTTCCCGCCTAGGAAACCCCCCACTTTTGGTAACCGCCTCACGTCTCCCGGAGTGCACGCGCCCACGTTCCCCCTCAGCATTAAATGCGGACTTGACAAGCATTTAATGCGGTGTCAGTTTGTGTCCGTTACAGAAGGCCAGCAGTCTCCTCGCTGGTGATGGCCTGGCCCTCGGATATTCGAAATTCAGGGTTCCTTCTTTATAAATTCTACAGTACGCTCGAAGCGATACTACAGAATTTGGGGGGCAAAATGATGAGGCCTAAAATCAATCTCGAATCAGAGCCGTCCACGTGTCAGCATGTCGCTGACTAAATCCCAGGCGCTCGCCTTGAAGGGCTCGTGGGCCTTCCCAGTCCACTCATTTGCAAGCTAGAATAGACCGTCAAGCCTCGGACGACTATTTCGGTAAAAGTCCAGATCCGACGAGTCTGACGCTCGCGTCTCGGCCCTCAGGGTTCCCCTTCATAGGGAAGCACCTACATTGGGTCCCATGATTGGCACTCGGGATCTTGTCGCTCAAAGGTCATCTATCGTGGGGAGCCCATCCGTGGATTTTCCGAGCGTCATCAACGCTCGGGAATGAGTCTACCCCTCATACGATGGATTCTCGCCTTCAGAAGAAGACATTAGTCCCTCATCCCACTCTACCCTCGTCAACAACCTCTGACACAAAGGTACAGTGCACAGTGCACCTGACACGCCGTCTCCTTTTCTGGAATGTCATTCTCACCCCACCAAAGGCTGCCACGTGTTAGGGCAACACAGGTTTGGGACCACATGGTCAATTTACCCATTTACCCCCATCCCTAATATATAAATATAGGAGAACCCATACATTCTCCCCCAAGTCATCTTCCTCACCAAAAATACCACGTACTGAACTGGGCATTATTTTTCCTCTGCATCTTCTCCAAAGCCTCCTGAATCTCACCCTTTTCTGCATTCTCGCTGCACGATTTCTTGGTGTTATCCTAGCTGGAAGAACCCACGCTCATTGGAAACCCAGTTCCTGAGGCTCTTGTGCCTGTGATGGTCTTCCTTCCTATCTACAAATTCTAAAGTGTTTGGTGTTCAAGTCCTCCACAAGTTTCTGCACCATCAACATCCTTAAGTGGTATCAGAGCTCTAGGTTGCAAAACCGAGCACTAGTGTCGTGTCGAGTCTATCTAGTTGTTACGGCATAGGATAATGTGATTGTATGACTCATTTACTTGAATACTTGTTTGTTTCTAATACTTGTATACATAAACACGTACTAATCCACATGCATCAATATTGCTTGAATCTTTGAATTTCAGGATGCCTCCTAGACGCCGTGACCAAGAGGCTTCACCGGATGCGCCTAATCCGCCTCCGCCACCACCACTGAATGCGGAGAACATTGTTCCGGTACTTCTCAATCAGTTGCAACAAAATCAAAGACAGCAGACACCACTAGTTGATGGTCAGGATGGTACTATCTTAGCTGTGTATAGCGAGTTTCGGAACAACAACCCTCCTAAGTGGTTTGGGGGAGATGATATCAAGGGTAAGGAGTAGTTAGCTGAGATCAGTGGTATTTGGAAGATTTGCCCAGGGAGTTCTCAGGATAAGGTTATTTGTACTGCTCGATTCATTCAGGGACAAGCAGCTAACTGTCTCAAGGGAATTCGATCCAGACTTGAGAGTAGTGGTATGGAGTTCACTTGGGAGACTTTTGTGTATGAGTTCCACGAGAAGTTTATACCTCATAGTGCACGAGAACACAGACTTCAGGAGTTTTCTGAGCTGAAGCAGGGATCCAGATCTATTGAGGACTACATTCTAGAGTTCGAAGACTTGCTCCTTACGCAACCCACATCACTGATATTGATTAACACAGAGGCCGGCACTTCCTTCATGGGCTTCGAGAGGATATTCAAAGAGCTCTTCAAGCTATCAATGTTAGTACTTGGGATAAGGTTACCAAGAGGCCTATTCAGGTGGAGGCCCAGAGACAGAGGTTGAGGCCCCCATCCTTCTCTTCGGGATATGGTTCGGGTTCTGGATCGGGCAAGAAGCCCGCTACTCATGCTTCTACTACTACTACACCAACTTTCTGTCCACAGTGCTTCGTTAACAAGAAGCCCTGACCCGCTGCTCCTACAGGACCACCGGCATTACATGCACTAGCTCCAGCTCGTTGCTCTCACTGTCAGGGTGCCCATCCATCGAATAGGTGTTGGAGGTATTTGGGTAGATGTTTGGGGAGTGGTTCGGCTGAGCACATGAGGGATGCTTGTCCAAAGAGGAGGCCTGTAGTTCAGGCTGGTGCTTATGCTCTGGATGGTGAGGAGGAGGCAGCAGAGATTGATCTGAATGATGTAGTGGAAGGTACAATACATATTCATGGCATATCATTACATGCATTGTTTGATCCTGGGGCTACTCATTCTTTTATTGCCAGGGATATTGTTGCTTCTTTGCCTTTGCTTGCTGAGATATCTGCGCGTGTTTTTGTGGTGAGTTCTCCCTTAGGGGGGAGCTTGTAGACGGATAGAGTGTTTCGTGAGTGTCCGGTGAGTTTTGAGGGTCGAGTTTTTCCTGCTGATCTGATTGTGATGCTGATGGGAAGGTTTAAGGTGATTCTTAGGATGGATTAGCTTTCCCGACATGGTGCAGTTATGGATTGCCGTTTGAAGAGGATTTCTTTTGATTCTGCGATGTTTTCGGGAGAGAGTTGAGGATCCAGCCCGTTTATATCCTTTGTTGAGGCTAGTAAGTTAGTCCGGGATGGTTTCTACAAGTTTTGTGGCTTACCTTCTGAACAAACCCAAGGACCAGGTCAAGCTTGAGGAGACGGAGGTCGTATAGGAGTATCTGGATGTATTCCCAGAGAGTTTGGGGTCCTTACCACCGGATAGGGACATTGCGTTTGTAGTGGATCTCTATCCCGGAGCTGAGCCTTATTCGAAGATCCCATACAGGATGGCTCCTGCCGAGTTAAAGGAGCTGAAGAAGCAGTTGGATGAGCTTTTGGTTAGCGGATACATTCGTCCGACCACTTCGCCGTGGGGTGCTCCCGTCCCGTTTGTTAAGAAGAAAGATGGGACGTTAAGGATGTGTTTAGACTACCGTGAACTGAATAGGATGACAGTTAAGAACAAGTATCCCTTACCCCATATTGAGGAGTTGTTTGATAGCTTACAGGGTTCGCGAGTGTACTCGAAATTGGATTTGAGGCAGGGTTACTATCAGTTGAGGATTAAAGAGGAGGATATCTCTAAGACTAGATTCAACACGAGATACGGGCACTTCGAGTTTGTGGTTATGCCGTTTGGGTTGACGAATGCTCCGGCAGTGTTTATGGATATGATGCACCGGGTGTTTAGATCGTTCCTTGACAAGTTAGTGGTGATCTTTATAGATGACATCTTGGTGTATTCGAGATTAGTTGAGGAGCATGCGCAGCATCTCCGGATTGTATTGGAGACACTTAGAGAGCACAAGCTGTATGATATGTTCAGTAAGTGCGAGTTTTGGATTGATCGAGTCACTTTTCTAGGTCATATCATCTCAGGCGAGGGAATTGAGGTCGACCCCTCTAAGATTGAAACGGTGTTACATTGGGAGAGGCCTAGGAACGCCTCTGAGATACGGAGTTTTATGGGTTTGGCAGGTTATTATAGGAGATTTGTGATGGATTTCTCTAAGATTGCATCCCCGCTAACTAGGTTGACTAAGAAGGAGACCAAGTTTAAATGGGATGATAGTTGTGAGATGAGCTTTCAGACTTTAAAGGAAAGGTTGACTACAGCACCTGTTCTTACCCTACCCGAGGGGGTTGAGTGTTATGCGGTTTATGCAGATGCTTCTAAGGAAGGACTAGGTTGTGTGTTGACGCAGAACGGTCGGGTTGTAGCTTATGCCTCTACAAAGTTGAAGGTGTATGAGCAGAATTACCCCACCCATGATCTAGAACTTGCAGCAGTCGTGTTTGCATTATCTAAGTGGCACCACTATCTCTATGATGCTACATTTGAGATATTCTCAGATCATAAGAGTCTTCAGTAATTTTTCACGCAGAAAGAGCTTAACTTGAGACAGAGGAGATGGGTTGAGTTCTTAGAGGACTACAATTGCACGATTCAGTACCATTCGGGTAAGGCAAATGTGGTTGCCGACGCGTTGAGCAGGAAGGTCAGTATTTCGAGTTTAGTGGCTGGGTTTTCTAAGCAGAGTTCAACTGTTATGGTTTATGTGGCTAGGTTAGCCAACCTCACAGTTCAGTCCCGAGATTCAGAGATTGGTTGCTCATTCGAGAGATGATCCAGAGACTAAGTTTGGGTTTGATGATTCTGGTTTGTTCAGGTTCAAGGCAAGAGTGTGTGTGCCTCACCAGCTCAAGAGGGTAATACTTGAGGAGGCGCACCGTTCCGGTTATTCCATTCACCCGGGAGGTACGAAGATGTACTGGGACTTGAAAGAGTTGTATTGGTGGAGTGGCATGAAGAGGGATGTCGCATTCTTTGTGAAGCGATATCTGATATGCCAGATGGTTAAGGCAGAACATCAGAAACCGGGAAGTACTCTCCAACCACTTCCGATACCGGAGTGGAAGTGGGAGCAGGTGACTATAGACTTTGTGTCCGGCCTACCAAGGTCTAGGAGAGGATTCAATGGGATTTGGGTAGTGATAGACCGTTTGACTAAGTCTGCCCATTTCCTTAAGGTTCGGATGATGGATAAGGTACCTAAGTTGGCTGAATTGTATTGTAATGAGATAGTGAGACTACGTGGAGTTCCGGCTAGCATCATGTCAGATCGGGATCCTCGGTTTACAACTAGTTTTTAGCAGGGTCTTCAGCGGTGCTTTGGTACAAAGCTTAATTTTTAGCACCGCATCACATCCTCAGACTGATGGACAATCAGAGCGGCTGATTAACTATATTGAGGATATGTTAAGGGCATGTGCATTGGATTTTAAGGATAAATGGGATAAGCACTTGACATTGGTGGAGTTCTCTTACAACAACAGCTACCAGGCTTCGATTGGTATGGCCCCTTACGAGGCACTCTATGGGAGGAAGTGTAGGTCGCCACTGTATTGGGATATTGAGGATTGGCGATGGACTAAGGAGGATAAGCTCACGAGAGCAAAGGCCTCGGCTAAGATTGAGAAGATGATTGAGAAGGTTAAGTTGATTCAACAAAGAATGAAAGCAGCTCAGGATAGACAGAAGAGTTATGCAGATAAGAGGAGAAGGCCTCTCGAGTTCGAGGTCGGAGATCGTGTCTTCCTGAAGGCATCTCCTAGGAAGGGCTTTACTCGTATTGGTAGATGTGGGAAGCTTAGCCCTCGATATCTTGGACCGTTTGAGATTCTGGAGAGGATTGGAGAGGTGGTGTATAGGTTGGACCTACCGTCGATTTGACTGAGATTCATAATGTGTTCCACGTTTCAAAGCTTCGGAAGTTCTACCCCGATGAGTCGACCGTTTTACCGGTTGAAGAGGTACAGCTTGAGTCTGATTTGACTATTGTGAAGCACTCGGTTGAGATTCAGGATCAGAAAGTACAAGTGTTGAGGAACAAGCAGATTCCCTTAGTTAAAGTGTTATGGAGAGATCAGAAATCTGAGGAATCGACTTGGGAGACTGAAGAGGAGATGAGAAAGATATATTCGGAGTTATTTCAAGCAGCGAACCTGGGGACAGGTTCACGTAAGGAGGGGAGGTTGTGACGCCCCGTCCGATAGATCGTACAGGTATGCGCGACGAGAGAGTTTACCTTACGCACTTATGTGATTTAATTTCCTTTCTATGTGTTTAATTGCAACTTTGACTGAAAATGTGACTTAATTAACTAAATTGCAAAATTTTAAAATAAGAATTCTTGCATGAGAACTTAAGATTTGAAACTTGGGCGAATTTAAATTAATTGTTGGAGTTGGATTTAAATAGGACTTCGACCTATTGGCGTGTTTGGGCCTAACTTGAGTTAGGTGAGTTTGGGTCATTCGGGACCAATATGAGCTCGAGAATTCAAATTCGAATTCCGACACCACCATTCGACTTGATACGGTGATTCGGGTCCAACAAAATTTACTTTATATTTTTCGGAAACCGTTTAGACCTTAAACCTTTTAGTTTTGACTTATTGGGCCGAAAGTCATTTATTTGAGCCCAAATCCTATTAAAGCCTTTAGCCTCATATTATATCTTGGAAACCCTAGCCTTGACCTAAAACTATTAGCCACCATATAAATAGCTTTATCCCTTTTCATTTCATTCCAAACCACACAAGTTAAACTAAAAAAGAATCATGGAGAAACTTCAAGAGAAGATCAAGACTTGAACCATCTTTCATTCTAAGAGCTCATATTCTTTGATTCCTCATTCCTTCACAAGACAAGGTAAGCTTTGGATCTCTTTTGATGAGTATTTCATTTCTATTCTTAGATTGGAGCATGAAATTGTTAGTATGAACTTGAATGATGAGATCTTGAATTCCTTAAGCAAGCCTTGATGATTTGAATGCTCCTTATGAGTCTTAGTTGTTGGAAATTCATGTATGGAAGACTAGGAATTCATATCTTCATGTTGAAGCTTGAAATTCATGAAAATGGGTGTTTACGATTTTGGCGAAAAACATTCCTAAACTTGAATTAATTGATGTTTTGATGCTAAGCATGATTTATATGACGTTATACCTGAATTTCGTGATATTTTATGGTGGATTTTGCGTTGGATTGATGAATTTGGTGTTCCCCTTCTTCTTCCCGAAACTGTCAAGTTTCTGCTATAGATCCATGGCTGAAACGGTCGTTCCCGTTTGTGCTTTAAGCCCGGAACGGCCCTTCCGGGCTAGGGTTTGGTTTTGGCGGCCGAACATGGGAACGACCGTTCCCATGTGTGCTTGGACTGGGAACGGCCGTTCCCAGTCTCGCTTGGCCTTGGCATGGGAAGGACCGTTCCCATGCTATGTTGTGCATGGGAATGGCCGTTCCCATGCGTCTGTGACCCTTTTACTTGCTTTTTCGTGCGTATTTGATTCGTTTGAGTTGCTACGTGACTTGTATGTTACGATATAACTTGGAGTGCATCTCTGAACCTAAATATCTCATTACTTGCATTATCTACTTGAATATTTGAATTGTCCATTGTGGCCAACTTGATAAGCATCATTCCATTTCGCATGTCATTCATACTTTGTACGCCGTGCGTCTTACATGGTTCATGTAGAGTCTAAGTTTGGGCTTCTGTATGCCTTGTTAAAGAGTTTGGTGGTACCGGTGAGCTCGAGGTTTAAAGTGTTTGGCCCTTCAAACTCTCAGAGTCTATTACCACAAGGTGAGGTTTAGGATTTTATATAGTTATACGACCTATGGCCTTGCGTGCGAGTATACCATACTATAAATAGGTATGTGTTAGATATGATATGTTTATGACCTTATGCGTGAATCCTGCGTGGGTGGGTACCTTCGGGCTATATCCCCGCAGCGTGGGAATGTATGTGCGTGCGTCCTACGTGGGCGGGTGCCTTTAGGCTATATCCCTGCAGCGTAAGAATATTTATAAAAATCCAGTTTTTGAGGCATATGTAAGCTATTTTGGAAAACCAGTTGTGTTCTAATTCTGTTGCGAGATTGCTATGAAAGATTGGCGTATGTTCTGTTTTGTTCGGTTCTGTTGTGGATCCAAGGAGCTATGGGATAGACAGCCCTGGGACGGTATAGGACCGTCAGGGATCAGTCTGTGTGTAGTTCCATTTGAGATATTCTCGCGCGACCCGTGCTGTAGGGAAGGCGTGATATCTTGAGCCCTCGGCTAAGGCCGGGGATGACTTTTGTGGGTTCGGTACCCCTTGAGGTCGAGTCTATTTCGGACGGTTTATTCTTGATGGTTTAGGGACGGTACATCTCCTCTGTCATTGGTGTAGAGGGTGGATTTATTTTGATTTGTGTTCTGAGGAGAAAAGGTTGGAAGCTCGTACTCGCCGAGCATGTGTTCTATTCTGTTATGGAATTATTAATCGGGATAGGGTCTTTCTGGAAATGGTTTCTAAACTTATATCTATATCTATTTGGGTTATTTTGGAATGTTTTGGTATGCAACACCTATCCCCGGTTCATGAGTCCATCCTTTTATTCTGTGCTATGCTCCTTATATATATATTGTGGGTGTGCGTTAGCCCCTTCACTCGATCAAGTGGACTGACCCCTCATTTAACATTTAGTTGCAGATCTGTTGGCGTTTGCTAGGTGGGAGTGAGTCCTTTGAGTTGCACTTCGTCGGTCTAGCCTTTCTAGTTGCATTTGTCCTTCATACATTTTACTTATGCTTTGACTTGTAGACTTGAGATTATACTTTACCTTTCTGTAGCCCTGTGTGGCATTCGTATTCGGTCCTGTGTGGCACTTGATGATTATTACGTTATGTTGATCGGATATTCGAGACTAGGTATCTATGCTAGTTGAACCCGTCACCTGTTATGCTTGTTGATATTCGGGACTAGGTATCTATGCTAGTTGAACCCGTCACTTGTTTTGAATGTTTGAATTGCTTCTGTACTCTGAGTCTGTCGAGTTAGATCCGCCTAGCATAGTGTGTGTGTTTGTCTCCCATTCATTCTAATTCGGATTTGGTCATAGACTTCCATTTCATGATCGGGTCTGGGTCACTGTGCGGGGGATGTGGCATCCTCCATTTGGGGTGTTACAGGAAGTCACACTCGCACGTAAAGGAGCACTTAGATCACATAAGGCACATTTCACGTCAAACGAATCCATAAACTAACCACAAAGCACATAACACATAATTCTAACATATAAAACATCAAAATCAAGTAAATACAAGCAATGGAGCATCCATTCATGCATACAAATAAGCAAACATCACATTGGGATCAAGAACGGGGAGGGAAACGAACAAACAAAGCAAACAAGTGAAGAAAACACACAACCGGGAGCATAGGGGGGTTAACGACCGTTAACCCCCACCCTGCACAATGCCACTAACGGGCGTTAATGGCCATAGGAGCTCCAGGCTGGGGGGTAACGGGCGTTACCCCCAAAAGCGTACAAAACCCTAACGGGCATTAACCTACTCTTGGGCTGAATCCTTCGAGATTCAGACCTGTTCCAACCCCAAAAACACCCAAAACCACATCTAAACTCATGCTAACACATCATACTAAAGTTATGCAGCAATTATTCAAGGATTCATGCCCTAGATCATGCAAAAATCGAAGCTAAAGTCAAGGGAATGGAAGAGATGCATCAACACATTCATGTTCTTCAAGTTTCAAGCAAAAGCAACAATGGTAACTCCATGGATCCTCAACTAAAATGCGTACCTAGTTCATACAACTCTTAAATGATGTCTAAGAAGAAAATATCATGCATCAAGCTCAAAGAAATTGCAAGGAGGCATGCAAGAATTCACAAAAAGCTTCGAACCCTTACTAATCAACATATATGCCATCGAAGGAGCAAATATGGATGAAATCTCATGAAGTTGCACTTAAATGTACCATAATTACATGGAGAATCCAAAAAGAGACTTACCTTTAAAATTTGATAAGAAACGGTGGTTCTAGAAGCTCAAAATCCCAATTGTGCTCAAACCCTCTTCTTCCTCTTCTCTCTTCTTTGTGCTGCACTTGGGGAACCTTTTCTCTCTCCTTTCTTGTGAGGGGTCCGAAATGGGGGTGTGGGAAAGGATTAGTGATGGCTTAGACACATAAAGGTCAAGGATTGGGGCTCATAAGGTGTAAAGTGGGGCCCACAACTTAAGACTAGTCAATAAAAGGGTAGTCTTGGCGCACGGTGCTCATTCCGGTCAAAATACGAGGGTCCAAATGGGCTTAGAAAAATATGAATCTTGATTCCTTGGATTTCTTTCTTCGTTGCAATTCTGATGCATCTTTCGGAATTTGAATCCGAAATCCTGAGCTCAAGTTATGCCTCCCGGAGTACAAGGTGCGTTAAAGCTCGTTAGACCCTTATGTCCCTAACACATAAAACGGTTCCAAAACCATGTCAAACGAACTCAAAACCATGCAACGGGCACAAAGACACACTAATATCACATATAAATCATGTATAGCACATAGTCACATAAATCAAAATGAAAACGGACACAAACGGAGCAAGAATGAAACAAAGAAGGCAAATACACGCATATAAGTCACATACGGTTCAATCAAAAGTTATATAGTTTAATTAAATCACATAAAGAATATAATTAACATATATTTCACATAATTAAATAATTAAAAGCACGGGTAGCACACTCATAAAGGCGTACCTGAAAAGGCTGGACGAGCGGGATGTTACATCGCCACTCCTTTAACCCGATTGATGAAGAAAGAGGTAAAGTTTGTATGGGATGAAGCTTGTGAGAAAAGCTTTAATTTCTTGAAAAAGAAATTGGTTTCTGCTCCGGTATTGGTTTCTACCTCATTTGTTGACCAAATCAAGTGATTCTTGGCCCCACCTTCTCCTCACTTAATCCCCTTCCCCTCCTTTGCCTTTTCATTTCATTTTTCAGCAGAAAAAGGGAGAGAAGCAACTGCCAATCAAGATAGAAGAAGGAAGGAGGAAGAACTATTCCATTTTCACTTTGCAAGCTCGTTTCTCACCCGATTCGGCTCAAATTTGAAAGGTATGTCCGGATTTGTGTCCTCCATCTTCTCCTCTTTCTTTTAAGTCCAATCTTGCTTAATTTCTTGGAGTATTATGCATGCTTTGGCTGACTTGATGAATAGTAAGGGTTATGAATATATTTGATTATTTCTTACCATTCTTTGAGTCAATTCTTGAGTTAAAGCTAGTTTTATGGCCCCAAGGCCTTCTCCTATGTTTTTATGAAGTGAAATTTTGTGATAAGTTGCTGAAAATTAAACCACCATTAATAAATTTTCATGAAGCTTGAGCTTGAAGATGATGTTTGATCCCTTGCCTCTAATCTTGTTTCCTCCTTGTTTGTGGTGTGTGGCTGCTGTTTCGTGTTTATGTTTTCTTCATTTTCATGACCTTTTCATGCCTGGAGTTGCTACTTTGGTGTTGTTACTTTGGCGATGACGAACAGGGGAGAGGGATGCAGATTTCGCGACTATTTTCAGGCGATTTTGGGTCACCGCGGCGACTGAAAAATGGCCTATCATCGATCTGTACCTATGGAGGTTTGGTGTTGCTGGTGGTGGTCGTGGCCGCGACCATTTTCTGCCTGAAATCAGTCACGGTCGTGGCCCTCTTTGAGGCTTAGTTCAAGTTGTTGTTTTGTGTTGCGTGTTTTTCGTGAACTTCTTTATCTTTTTTCACTTCTTATATGTTTTATACGTACCAAACACATATCTAAGTACATATATGTATATATATGTAGTCACATGCGGGCTTAAAATTTAGGTAGGGTTGCACGTCATCTTAACTAAAAACAACGAAACCTTACCTAATCAATTGAAAAATGTTTTATGTGTGCGTAAGATATATTTTTGTTCATTTATTTAGAAAAGGTTGGTGTGTGTCATTTTGAAACTAGTGAGTTATGGCTTTGAAAAATAAGTCTGATTTTGAAAATTTAGAAATTTCGAACAATTTAAACAATTAGAAGGGCCCCGGAGATTTGTGCAAAGGAGCCCCGGGATGGTGTTGGGCCATCGGGTCACTCCCGAGTACAGTCTCCACACTTAGGATCAACCCGGAAGCCACTAGGAGGTTAGTGGGGGATGTAATCCTTGGGCGTGAGTGTCATGAAACTCACGACCCTGACATGAGAACGATGGTTAGGGTAGAACAACCCTTCCATAACCCGGAGAAGAGGTATGTGCATTTGAATTATGTTTTCATTTGAATTTTGATTCCAAATTTGATTATGAAAGAAGTTAGGTGGTTTGAAACTCGTATTCGCCGAGTTGTGTGTTTGATTATGAACTTAATTCGTGAAATGGGAGTGGACTTCTAATTAATAAAATTGATGGATTTTGGCCTTCAGCCTTAAACCTTTTTCTTTATATGTATTATCACGGGCTAAAATTATTTGGAATGCAAAAACCAAGCCCCGGTTCATGAATTTTCATATTTTGAATATACTCTAATTTATGTATATTTACGTGTGAGTGTGTTAGCCCCCTCACCAGTCTTTAGGACTGACCACTCCTCGTTGTTTTGTTTTTCCCCTTTTTGGTTCTTTGAGTTTGCAGGTTCAGGTTCAGGTTCCGGTTCGAGCTTGGCGGTGGTTTTCTTTAGAGTTGTTCAAGTCTAGTTCGGGTCTTTTGCATCTCTACTTTTCTGTATTCGTATTTTGTATGATTATGTTTAAGATTATGATATGAAATTTGAATTATGGAACTTTTATGATCTAGTTGTCCCTGGAGTAGCATAACCTGTATATTTGTAATCGTTTGAGCATGTATAAATGTGTATGTTTGAATCCTGGTAGCTTCCGCATTTTATATTTGTTATTTGGCGCACTCTGATTCAGGGTCTAGACTGCTAGCTATTGTGTGAATTTTGTTTGACACCCGTTCGCCATGGCTTGATGCATGTGCGGAGTCTCTATTTTGTTACATATGTCGGGTTATGGTGTGGGGGATGTAGTACTCTGCACTCTGGGGTGCTACATTCGAAAGTGGTATCAGAGCTCTCGGTTGTAAAACCGGAGCTCTAGTGTCATGTCGGGTCTGTCTAGGTCATTTGACTTAGGATTATGTGTTTGTTTGCATTCACTTTCATCAATTACATGAAATATTTAAATTATTTGCATTATTTATGTTAATTGTTCACAAGAACATGCATTAAAAACGCTCACGCATTGATATTTTGGAATTATTTTCTTATTTTAGGATGTTCTCTTGACATCAACAAGTATCACTGGGAAAGGATAAAGGAAACAAGGGGCTACGATATACAAAGAAGTTTGAAGATTTTGATACTTCGAAGTGGTTTGGTGTTGATGATCTCCAAGTTGAAGAATGGTTATTTGAGATAGTATGATTTTGGCAATTTGTTTGAAAATTCACAAGAGAAAGGAGAAGTATTTCCCGTGTATTTCCAAGGCCGAGTTTGAAGTAGTTCAAGAAGGTGGAACCGAAAATAAAGGGTTCGAAAAAGAGTTCTCTTTGGAGGAATTTTTTGGAGAGAATCGACCTGAGTATCTCTTTTCAAGTGCAATGGTAAGAAGATTTCAAGAATTCTTAAATCATGAACAACAATTGGAAAATATGGAAGATTTTATAGTGGAATTTGAGAAATCGGGAGCCGACAAAGATTTACCATAAAGTACGAAATTACTACAAGGGAATAGAGGTGGAATTCAAGAAGCGTTTCATGCTCAACGGTGTATACTTGATTCGAGGAAATAAGGGATGCGGTTCAAATGGAGATATGTAAATAACAGTTCGAATCTTATACTTCTGATATGGGATGAGAACCCGGTTCAAGTTCTAGTTTGAGAAAGAGACCCGAATTACAAGACAATCTTCGAAGGACTTCAACATGTTAACAATGTTAATAGTAAGAAGATCTTCCACCAAGGATGGAATCGATGCCTCCCCACGGGAATCGATTCAATGCTCTTTTACCGAAGTTCGAATCGTATGGAAGAATTGGATGGACGCTTCAAGTGTGGAAATTAGGATTTTAGTGAGCGGTTGCCGAGACACAAGAGTTTGAGACCATCAAGAACCGTGGCTTCAAGATCCCGGTTCAAGCTTAAGAAAACACTTTGGAAGATAAATATCGACATCAAGCACGAAATTACCACCATGGTGAAAGGTACACTAGAAAATTCATGGCATTCCATACATACATATTTTATCCTCGGGGAAACCCATTTAATTGCTACTATTTTCTTCTTCTTTCTCTTTAGTGGTTGTTTGTTGCTTGCGTTCTTGCTTCTTTTCTTTCGTGTGGACTCTGTTCTCAGAGAGAGTTCGCTAAGGAGAGTGTTCGAGTGTTCGGCGAGTTGTGAGGGCCGAGGTTGCCCAGTGGACTTTTGAAGGCGCCTTGTTCTTGTTGAGGTACGGGGTTACCTTAAGGCATGGGTTGGTTGTTCGAGTGTTGTGCGGAGTTGTTGGTTGCTTTTAGGAGGTCCAGTTGGGGCTCAATGATATTCTTGGGTATTGGATTGAAGGCTAACCCGTTAATATCCTTCGTAGAGGTGGTTAGAAATTCCTGGACGGTTCGAAAAGCTTTGTAGCATGTAGCAATAGACCGCGGGCCACCACATCCCCCACACCAAAACCCGAACCCGCATATGAAATGGGAAGTCCATACGCGAGCCCAAGTCTAAGCGAACGGGAGACCACACACTCACTAGGCTAGGCGGAGCTAAAACGAACCCAGAGCACGCGACAAATTAAACAAATAGCGGAAGCAAGGAGTTCTAGTAATTTAACATTTCAAAATTAACATATACATCAAATGATCAAATATACATATCCATAACAATTCATGTCTCCAAAATACAAATTCGAATAAGATCAATTCATTAAATACAAGACAGAAATGAATGTAATGCACCTAGCACGACCTATACCCAAAAGTGAGACTCGAACGACCCACTACTCCGCCTAGCTCGTGCTCAAAAGACCTGCAAGCTAAAAGTGGGAAAAGGAGAGGTGTCAGTCATATCTCGACTGAGTGAGGGGGCTAACACACACCCACACACTATACATATAAATAGCAAAGCACGAAAAAGATAAAGGTTATGAACCGGAAATAGCTTTTGCAAAGCAAAACATTTTCAAAGAACATTACATACCATATACGTACACATTATATTAATAAAGACTCTATTCCCGTTCCATAATCCAACCATTTCATTAGGCTCGGCTAGTACGAGCATCCACCGTTACTTCTTATTACATTACATTATACATAACAGGAATCACATTCAATCCCCTTCTTCGGTGATGGAAGAGCCTGCAGACCCTAACCGTCCATTAGTAAATTCCTCGAGGGCGGTTAGGCCACACGAGTGCCATTATAAATTCCTCGAGGGGTAGCTAACCCATACGAGTCCTCGTCGGTTCATTCTGAAGGCATCAAGAGCACCACGACTTCCCCAACCTCCCTAGGGTCGTGCGGAGTACCTTGGATAGAGAGTGTACAGGGGTCAATAACCGGCGACCCCGTGGCCGACTCGGGCCCCCCTTACCTACGTTGCCGGGGCCCAACATTACCTTACCTTTCATTGCATTCTCTCTCATTACAAGTCATTGACATTACCAGCATTAGCATTAAACTTTCATAAACATTAATCTTTCACTAAAACATGAGCTCATATATGCTCGTAGATGTAGCCCTTTCGAAAGCCAAAACTTGATAACAAGATCGTAAACATATCGTACATTACACATATTTAACTATATATGTAATATATAGTCGTAGGCGGGCTAGAAAACGAACATTAAAGGGTCTTCGGTCGCTTAACTAAAAAGAAAAGAACCTAAACCTCACCTTTGAGCAAAAGAGTGTCGTGGTGCAAGAAAACGAGCCCAAACAACTTAAACTCCGGGCACGACTCCTCCCGGAAGCACCCCTGTGACAAACAAACGTAATACTGAAGATTTAGACTCAAACATGGACCATATAGATGCCCGGCGATGCAATGAATGTGATGCACGCAAATAAAGTGCAATAAGGTGTCATTTAAAGCGTTCAAATTCACCTCACATAAAATTCTTATCAAATAAATCCATAAAATTAATTTAAGACATTTAAAATATAACATCACTTGTTTTCATAACATATAAGTCATAAGCAATTAAAAGAAGGCACTAAAGAGCATGAAATTAAATACGAAAATCACGCACGGAAGGTCGAATTAATTAAGATCAAAACATATATATAAATTTAATAAAACTATTTCTATAATTAAAATCAAAATATAATATACATTACATTATTTATATAAAGCATATAATATATATATATATATATATATATATATATATATATATATATATACATACAACCTCACATACACACACATGCAAAAATTACATATATATATATATATATACATATTCATTCACACCTTATATATATATAACACTCACACACACACCCTCAATTCATGTATGCACACACTTACACACACACATGCATGCACTAACACAATTAAAATCTATTCACAATTACATATATATATATATATATATATATATATACAATGCACGTTGACACACACACACACATGCGCAATTTATATTACATTTACACATGGATGCAATTTAATTTCCCATGTAAAAATTACCATTCATATACACATGCATGAAAACTTTACATATATTAAAAGTATGAGATCCAAGCCCTATAATATATATAACTTACGTGATATGCATGTAAAATTCACTTTCCTAATTACTATGCACACTCACGCATTACATAAATATATAAACACATGCATTACATGTCCTAAACAACAAACAAATGCATGGGAAATTGAACAAGAGCAACCACCATGCATGGATCCTTTTAAAAACATTTCATGCACGGAACATTCAAGCAACACAACAGCACAACTTTCTACATAAAAGTCCCCGGGTCGGGTACTTTCTTTTGCAATTTCTCCCCGGGCGGGGAGAGCTGTCACCACAGCGGAATAACAGCAGCAGTAGCAGTTCCAAAAGTGTAAAAACAGGGGAAAAATGCAGGGGAACGAAGCAGCAACAATAGGGCAGTCATGGAGTAACAAATCAAGGAAAAAATAGCACAAAGTACGCAGCAACACAGTCACAAACATGCAGCAGAAATGTAGCAAACACAGCAGCTCAAATCATGCTCAAAACAGGGCAAGAAGTAGGGTATGCGCAGCAGCAAGGAAAAGGAAACAGAGGCAAACATTTACAGCAGAAATTAGGCACAAAACGCAGCAAGAACAGGCACAAAACGATCAACTATAAGATCACAACAGCTAGGGAATAAAATCTCAACATATTCATGCTTTAAAGCTTGCAAAATGCGCTGTTTTTCTTTCCTTAACCACAAAACCAACAAAAAGGCAACGAGGAAAAGGAAATAGCAGCAGCTAAGATCAAGAAACCATGCACGAAATCCATACAAAACAGCCACACAATTCACATTTAGTTTAAGCCCTAACTATTCAACATGTACTCTATAACCATGAATTCTTGAACTTAAAACATGATTTACATGGATCAAAATATGCTTAAGAGAGTGGAGAATAAGATTCTTACCTTGTTCTTGAAGATAGAGCAAAGAATCGAAAGTTTGAGCTCAAAAGGTATGAAAATGGAGGTTCTTCCTTGCTGTTGCTTTCTAGCTTCTTTCCTTGCTTTTCCTGGAGTGAATCATGTAGCAGCAGTAATTGGGGGAGAGAGAGAGAGAGGATTTAGGATGTAATAAGTCAAGGAAAACGATGAGGATTACGTTTAATAGCTCCATCATAGGCCATAGGTACGTTTTAGGCGCATGTGGCTGAAATTGTCTTCGTCGAGGTCGAAACGACATCGAAAAATTATAAAACTTGTTCCATTGCGTCCGGGTCGTCGAAAGGAGTTGAACGCCGAAGACGGTGCTCAAAACCGAGTGCCGTAGCTTAAGATATAAATTAAAATGTACACAAGTGTACTAAAATCACTCATTTTCCAAATGAGTCCAAAACTTTCAAAAAGTTACAAATAAGCACAAAACCAAATTTTCAATTAAGTCCCCATATTTTAAAATCAAGCAATTACATCCTTAAATCACGTATTTCACATAATTCACGAAATTAGCATGCTCGGGAATAAAATTCACGTATCATAAATTCATAATTCGCACGAATTCACATCATAGTTCCACTTAAGACATTTTCTTGACATTTAAATCATATATTTCATATAATTTCAAATAATTCATATAATAAACAATTAGAAATAAATATGAATGCATCAAATAAAATGAAAATAAATATAATTACGGAAAATAAACTCACACGTGGTACAAACCTGTATGTGCGAACGAGCGGGGTGTCACAAACTCTCCCCCTTAAAAAGGACCTGTCCTCAGGTCAGGCTTGGGACCTCGAACCACTCCGGATACAACTTCTCATCTATCTCACAAGTTGAATCTTCTATTTTCGATCTCTTGCTTTCTTTGATCATGCACCTCAAATCTTACCTCTTCTCGATGGCTCTAATAAGTTGACAAGGAAAACCCGACCCTCAAGCTCACCGAACACTCCCGTCAAAGAAATCTCACCAAGGACACTCAAAAGAACTCACAACAAAGTCATGCGCAAAAAAGGGCATACAAGAGAGTGAAAACAACAATCACAAGAATGTATCCCAAAAATAAATGAATAAATGGTCTCAGGATCAAGCAATGCATGTGATGTTATGCCATGTATGCAAGTGTACCTTCCACCGCGGCATTTTGATTAACCTCGGCCACTCTTTCTCCTTCTCCACCCAAAGCATACGCCCGAGCTTGAATCGCAGGTCTCGGATTTCCTCCCGGCACATAATCCGGCCTCTTGCGTGGGCATCGATCTAACATATGCTCTGGTGACCCACATCCGAAGCACCTCTTGTGAAGTTTCCAAAAATTCTCTGACAAGTGATTTGTTCGTCGGCATTGCACACACTCGGGACCCTTGATAGCCATAGGAGGATTTGAATTCGCCGGTTTATGTTGCTTGTTTTGAAAATTCGGAAGGGGATGGACTTCGTACACCGGTCTCTTTCCAAGAATTTCTTGTGAAACCGAACTAGAACCTTGGCCGGCATGTGAATTCTTCCTTCTCATAACCACCCGGTCTTCAACTCTCAAGGCCTTGTCCGTCACCTTTGCCCACGTGCTAGTATTGGAAGCTTCTAATGCATCTTTCATATCCTCTTGAAGCACTTGAAGGAATTGTGAGGCCTTACTCTCGTCATCATTGGAAATACTTCGGGCCTAGCGAGAAAGTCTCTCGAACTCATTGATGTAGTCCGTCACCGACATCCCTCCTTGCTTGAGATCCATAAACTCTCTCAAGCATCTATTCCGAGTAGCTTTCGGGACATACTTACTCTTAAACTCTCGAACAAACACCTCCCAAGTAATTTCCTCCCCAAAGGCCTCTAATTTCCCTTGAACACTCGACCACCAATTATATGCTTATCTTTGTATCATGGTGAGGGTGCATTGAAGTTTTTCATCCGATCCACAAGGTATGAGGTTCCATACTCGATTTGTTTGGACCAACGATTCCTCAGCTTGAATGACATTTCCACCAACGAATACCGGTGGGTTTTGACTTTTAAATTCCTTAAGGGTGGATGTAATAAGACCTCCTCCATGAATACCAGCCGGAGGGGCATTGTTTCTTTCTTGGTTCCGTTGCTCTAAGAATATCGTGAGCCTTTCCATAAAGTTCCCCGGATCCATTTGTGGTGGTGGTGGTGGATTGCTATTATCTTGTTGAGGAGAGTGATCCCGCTGATGACGACGCTCGGGGGATCTATCTCGACAATGATGTCTTCTTGGAGGCATATTTCTGTAAAAATTCAAGAAATTCCAGTACATATGCATGCGGGTCAATACATGTTCATGTGCACAATTAACAAAGAGATTAACAAATAAGCAGATGAAGTCACATATCCACATTGTCCTACGCCGTACGACCTAGACTGACTCAACACGACACTAGAACTCCGGTTTTGCAACCCGGAGCTCTGATAGCACTTTAGGATGTAGCACTCGGAGCGCGGGCCACCACATCCCCTGCACCTAAACCCGAACCCGCATATGAAATGGGAAGTCCATACGTGAGCCAGAGTCTAAGCGAACTGGAGGCCACACACTCACTAGGCTAGGCGGAGCTAAAACGAACCCAGAGCACGCGACAAATTAAACAAATAGCGAAAGCAAGGAGTTCTAGTAATTTTACATTTCAAAATTAACACATACATCAAATGATCAAATATACGAAGCCATAACAATTCATGTCTCCGAAACACAAATTCGAATAAGATCAATTCATTAAATACAAGACAGAAATCAATGCAATGCACCTAGCACGACCTATACCCAAAAGTGAGAGTCGAACGACCCACTACTCCGCCTAGCTCGTGCTCAAAAGACCTGCAAGCTAAAAGTGGGAAAAGGAGAGGTGTCAGTCATATCTCGACTGAGTGAGGGGGCTAATGCACACCCACACACTATACATATAAATAGCAAAGCATGAAAAAGAAAAAGGTTATGAACCGGGAATAGGTTTTGCAAAGCAAAACATTTTCAAAGAACATAACATACCATATACGTATACATTATATTAATAAAGACTCTATTCCCGTTCCATAATCCAACCATTTCATTAAGCTCGGCGAGTGCGAACATCCACCGTTACTTCTCATTACATTACATTATACAAAACAGGAATAACATTCAATCCCCTTCTTCGGTGATGGAAGAGCCTGCAGACCCTAACCGTCCATTAGTAAATTCCTCGAGGGCGGTTAGACCACACGAGTGCCATTATAAATTCCTCGAGGAGTAGCTAACCCACACGAGTCCTCCCCGGTTCATTCCGAAGGCATCAAGAGCACCACCACTTCCCCAACCTCCCTAGGGTCGTACGTAGTACCTTGGATGGAGAGTGTACAGGGGGTCAATAACCGGCGACCCCGTAGCCGACCCGGGTCCCGCTTACCCACGTCTCCTGGGCCCAACATTACCATTACATTACCTTACCTTTCATTGTATTCTCGCTCATTACAAATCATTGGCATTACCAACATTAGCATTAAACTTTCATAAACATTAATCTTTCACTAAAACATGAGCTCATATATGCTCGTAGATATAGCCCTTTCAAAAGCCAAAACTTGATAACAAGATCGTAAACATATCGTACATTACACATATTTAACTATATATATAATATATAGTTGCATGCGGGTTAGAAAACGAACATTAAAGGGTCTTAGGTCGCTTAACTAAAAAGAAAATAACCTAAACCTCACCTTTGAGCAAAAGAGTGTCGTGGTGCAAGAAAACGAGCCCAAACAACTTAAACTCCGGCCACGACTCCTCCCGGAAGCACCCCTGTGACAAAAAAACGTAATACTAAAGATTTAGACTCAAGCATGGACCATATAGATGCACGGCGATGCAATGAATGCGATGCATCCAAATAAAGTGCAATAAGGTGTCATTTAAAGCGTTCAAATTCACCTCACATAAAATTCTTATCAAATGAATCCATAAAATTAATTTAAGACATTTAAAATATAACATCACATGTTTTCATAACATATAAGTCATAAGCAATTAAAAGAAGGCATTAAATAGCATGAAATTAAATACGAAAATCACGCACGCGAGGTCGAATTAATTAAGATGAAAACATATATATAAATTTAATAAAAGTATTTCTATAATTAAAATCAAAATATAATATACATTACATTATATATATAAAGCATATAATATCATATATATATATATATATATATATATATATATATACATACAACCTCACGTACACACACATGCACAAATTACATATATATATATATATATATATATATATATATATATATACATATTCATTCACACCTTATATATATATAACACTCTCACACACACCCTCAATTCATGCATGCACACACTTACACACACACATGCATGCACTTACACAGTTAAAATCTATTCACAATTACATATATATATATATATATATATATATATATATATATATATATATATATATATATTTATATACAATGCACGCAGACACACACACACAGGCGCAATTTATATTACATTTACACATGCATGCAATTTAATTTCCCATGCACAAATTATAATTCATATACACATGCATGAAAACTTTACCTATATTAAAAGTATGAAATGCAAGCCATATAATATATATAACTTACGTGATATGCATGCAAAATTCACTTTCCTAATTACTGTGCACACTCATGTATTACATAAATATATAAACGCGTGCATTACATATCCTAAACAACAAACAAATGCATGAGAAGTTGAACAAGAGCAACCACGCTGCACGGATCCTTTTAAAAACATTTCATGGACGGAACATTCAAGCAACACAGCAGCACAACTTCCTGCATAAAAGTCCCCCGGCCGGGTACTTTCTTTTGCAATTTCTCCCCAGTCGGGGAGAGCTGTCACAGCAGCGGAATAACAGCAGCAGTAGCAGTTCTAAAAGCGCAAAAACAGGGGAAAAATGAAGGGGAATAAAGCAGCAACAATAGGGCAGTCATGGAGTAACAAATCAAGGCAAAAATAGCACAAAGTATGTAGCAACACAGTCACAAACACGAAGCAGCAACGCAGCAAACACAGCAGCTCAAATCATGTTGAAAACATGGAAAGAAGCAGGGTCTACACAGAAGCAAGGAAAAGGAAACAGAGGCAAACATTTACAGCAGAAATTAGGCACAAAACGCAGCAAGAACAGGCACAAAACGATCAGCTATAAGATGACAATATCTAGGGAGCAAAACCTCAACATATTCATGCTTTAAAGCTTGCAAAATCCCCTGTTTTTCTTTCCTTAACCACAGCATCAACAAAAAGGCAACAAGGAAAAGGAAATAGCAGCAGCTAAGATCAAGAAACCATGCATGAATTCCATACAAAACAACCACACAATTTATTTATTAAACCGACAAGAAAGAGTTCAAAAGATCAAATTCTTCACATTTAGTTTAAGCCCTAACTATTCAACATGTACTCTATAACCATGAATTCTTGAACTTAAAACGTGATTTACATGGATCAAAATATGCATAAGAGAGTGGAGAATAAGATTCTTACCTTGTTCTTGAAGATAGAGCAAAGAATCGAAAGTTTGAGCTCAAAAGGTATGAAAATGGAGGTTCTTCCTTGTTCTTACTTTCTAGCTTCTTTCCTTGCTTTTCCTAGAGTGAATCGTGTAGCAGCAGCAATTGGGAGAGAGAGAGAGAGGATTTAGGATGTAATAAGTCAAGGAAAATGATGAGGACTAGTTTTAATAGCTCCATCATAGGCCATAGGTACGCTTTAGGCGCGTGTGGCTGAAATTGGCTTCGTCGGGGTCGAAACGACATCGAAAAATTATAAAACTTGTTCCATTGCGTCCAGGTCGTCGAAAGGAGTTGAACGCCGAAGACGGGGCTCGAAACCGAGTGCCGTAGCTCAAGATATAAATTAAAATGTACACAAGTGTACTAAAATCACTCATTTTCCAGATGAGTCCAAAACTTTCAAAAAGTTACAAATAAGCCGAAAGCCAAATTTTCAATTAAGTCCACATATTTTAAAATCAAGCAATTACATCCTTAAATCACGTATTTCACATAATTCACGAAATTAGCATGCTCGGGAATAAAATTCACGTATCATAAATTCATAATTCGCACGAATTCACATCATAGTTCCACTCAAGACATTTTCTTGACATTTAAATCATATATTTCATATAATTTCAAATAATTTATATAAGAAACAATTAGAAATAATTATGAATGCATCAAATAAAATGAAAATAAATATAATTACGGAAAATAAACTCACACGTGGTACAAACCTGTACGTGCAAACGAGCGGGGTGTCACATAGCTTGCCTTTAGGTTAACCGAATGGCCGAGCCAAGCTTGAAGAGACAAAGATCGGAGTAAGGCTCTCTTGATGTTTCCTTGAAGGTTGGAATTCGTTACCACTCGATAGGGACATCGAGATTGTCGTGATCTTTATCCCGAAATTTAATTTTGTTTGAAGACTCCTCGCCGGTTAGTTTTTGCAAGGATGTGGGAGTTCAAAACGTAGTTCGATGAAGCTCTTAGAAGGTGGTTTCATCAGTTCGAGTACTTCTTTGTTGAGTTCTCTAATCCTATCTTAGAAATATGGGATCTTAGGATGAGTATAAACTACCGTGAGCTGCACAGGTTAACTGTGGAAGATTAAATACCCCTTTGATCGCTTCGAGAGTTGCGTATTCTTCTTCAGAGTTTCGTGGTTGGCCCCGAGTTAGGTTTAACAAGGGTATTATCGACTACGTGTTTGGGAAGAAGAATCGAGAATTGTCTCAGATAATAAGTCTCTATTGTTATCGGGATTTGACAAGAGATTCGTCTTTCGAGGGATGGTCATCCCGATGACCTGAACGACAAGGAAGAGGCACGGTTCGAGTAGGAAGAGGTGTTTGACGAGAGAGTTACCTTCGGTACTGGCTTTACTTACCCGAGGGTACTCAAAACTGCACAATTACAATTGAGGCACTAAGGTAAGCTTTGGTTGTGTGTAGCTTTTAGAAGAGTGTAGTCTACACCTTTAGTAGTGCAAGGTCACGGAACTACCCACACATGGTTCGAGAACTTGAAATGCCGGTAAAGATGTTTTGGTGTAAGAAGAAACGTTGTAGACTTCGTATAACAATGTCTAACGGGCAAAAGGTTGAAGGCCAAACATCAAGAATCGGTAAGTTTCTCCAACTACTTTCGAATTCTATTCAGGAGTGGGAGCAAATAGTTGAAGACTTCGTGTCCTGTTTGCTAAGGCTAAGGAGATCTCAGTGAGAATTGAGTGGTGGCTCGTTCCAATGAGTTACCTTAATTTCTCCTAATGTGGTTCGACAAGGCTTCGAGGGCTGGGAGTTTGGAAGAAGGGAAGACCACTAGAGTTCATCGTTTCCTTGAATCAGAGTGGCGCAGTGGAAGTGTAGAGTGGATTTCGTTCTCAGAGTTGCTCAAGACCCTTTAGGACCAGAGGACAGGTCCTTTCGAAGGGGGAGAGGTTGTAACATACCGATTTTTCGGTCGTACAGGTACGCCATATCGAGAGTGTTACGTGCACGTTTAATTAATTATTTATGCCCTTAAATGTTTATTTAATGACTTTTGTACCTATTTGAATCTCTACATGTATTATTTGTTACGCTTTAATACGTATTTGAATGTTTTGCCCCCGTTTGATCCCTTTCTTGATCCGCATGTCTCCGTATTTGCTCTTAATTTGGTGATTATGTGTTATGCATGAAATACGTGTTATAAGAACTTGTTTACATGCTCGTTATGTGTCTTTGAATTTGTTTAACGTGGTCACAGACCATTTTTATGATTTTAGTGATTCGAGGGCCTGACTAGGTTTAGCGCACCTCGTGTTCCGGAAGGCATAACTTGAGCTCGGGAATTCGGATTCAAATTTCGGAAGAAGCATCGGACTCACAATGAAGAAAGGAAGCTAAAGAATCTAATTTTGTATTTTTCTAAGCCCGTCTAGACCCTCGTATTTTTCCCGTATCGAGCCTCGCGTGCATTTTTGACCCATTTGTACTAAAATGACCATCTTCCTCATTTGTTGACCAAATCAAGTGATTCTTGGCCCCACCTTCTCCTCACTTAATCCCCTTCCTCTTCTTTGCCTTTTCATTTCATTTTTCAGCTAAAAAAAGGGACAGAAGCAACAACCAACCGAGATAGAAGAAGGAAGGAGGAAGCATTATTCCATTTTCACTTTGCAAGCTCGTTTCTCACCCGATTTGGCTCAAATTTGAAAGGTAAGTCAGGATTTGTGTCCTCCATCTTCTCCTCTTTCTTTTAAGTCCAATCTTACTGAATTTCTTGGAGTATTTTGCATGCTTTGGCTGACTTGATGAATAGTAAGGGCTATGAATATATTTGATGATTTCTTGCCATTCTTTGAACCAATTCTTGAGTTAAAGCTAGTTTTATGACCCTAAGGCCTTCTCCTATGTTTTTATGAAGTGAAAGTTCATGATAAGTTGCTGAAAATTAAACCACCATTAATGAATTTTCATGAAGCTTGAGCTGGAAGATGATGTTTTATCTTTTGCCTTTAGTCTTGTTTCCTCTTTGTTTGTGGTGTGTGCGGCTGCTGTTTTGTGACTATTTTTTCTTCATTTTCATGCCCTTTTCATGTCTGGAGTTGCTACTTTGGTGTTGTTGCTTTTGAGATGACGAACAGGGGAGAGGGATGCAGATTTCGCGACTGAAAAATGGCCTATCTTCGAGCTGTAACAGTGGAGGCCTGGTGTTGCAGGTGGTGGTCATGGCTGCGACCATTTTCTGCCTGAAATCAGTCACGGCCGCGATACTCTTTGAGGTTTAGTTCGAGTTGCTGTTTTGTGTTACGTTTTTTCGTTTCGTTTGTGTTTTTCGTGATTTTCTTTCTCCTTTTTGACTTCTTATATGTTGTATACTTGATGAATTATGTGATACTTGATTCGTTATAAATTTATTACGTGAATTCGATGTTTTTATACTCATTATATGACAAAATATGCATTATATGCTTACCTATGTGTAAGCATGACTCTAACTTTCGTTTAAGTGCCTCATTTGATAATTTCTTGCCTCTTGTAGGATATGCATGCATCGTTAACTTAGTATATGACGTGTTATATGTGTCATATGAAACTCATGATGTCATTTACCGTAATTTATGAGACTTAAAACTTGTTATGAATTTGCATGCGTTAAATGACATCTCATTGTATTTCTTATGCATCATTTTCATTCATAAGCATATGCTGAGTGTTTAAGTGGTTCATTTTGAGTCTAAGGTTATCTTTTTTTGTTTGTTTTGTCCTTAGGTTCGTTCCGTGGGTGACGAGGAGGTGTTTTAGAAGTGTTTTGGTTCGTAGCGTCCGGTGTGGTTGGCAAGGTGAGATTTTGTTCTTTTTAGTTAATATAACCTACAACCCTACCTGAATTTTAAGCCCGCATGCGACTACGTATATATATATGTGCTTAGATATGTGTTTGGTACGTATTTTGTGGGAATTGACCCTTTTGTTATGAAATCAATTGAAAAACATTTTATATATCCGTAAGATATATTTTCGTTCGTTTATTTTGAAAAGGGTTGGTGTCTGTGATTTTGAAACTAGCGAGTTATGGCTTTGAAAAATAAGTCTGATTTTGAAAATTTAGAACTTTCGAACAATTTGATCAATTAGAAGAGCCCCGGAGATTTGTACAAAGGAGCCCTGGGACGGTGTTGGGCCGTCGGGTCACTCCCAAGTACGATCTCCACACTTAGGATCAACCCGGAACCCACTAGGAGGTTAGTGGGGGATGGAATCCTTGGACATGAGTGTCATGAAACTCACGAACCTGGCATGAGAATGATGGTTAGGGTAGGCACAACCCTTCCATCACCCAGAGAAGAGGTATGTGCGGTTGAATTATGTTTTCGTTTGAATTTTGATTCCGATTTTGATTATGAAAGGAGTTATGTGGTTTGACACTCGTACTCGCCGAGTTGTGTGTTTGATTATGAACTTAATTCGTGAAACGGGAGTGGACTTCTAATTAATAAAATTGATGGATTTTGGCCTTCGGTCTTAAACCTTTTTCTTCATATGGATTATCATGGGCTAAAATGATTTCGAATGCAAAAACCACACCCCAGTTCATGAATTTTCATGTTTTAAATATGCTCTTCTTTATGTATATATACGTGTGAGTGTGTTAGCCCCCTCACCAGTGTAAAAGCCAAAGGTGCTTGTCCCATATCGGTTGGGGAGGGGAACTAAGCCCACTTTATAAGTGGGTGGAAACCTCTCACTGTTGAGGCCTTTTCCCGGATGGTGATCTTAGCCATTAGGAGGAACAAAACCGTGAGGGTGTCGATTTTAGGCACCAAAGTGGACAATATCAACAGGCTGGTTTTCGGGCTATTACAAATGGTATCAAAGCGGGGCCCCGGGCCGGTGTGCCAGCGAGGATGCTGGTCCCTCTTAGGGGGGTGGACTGTAAAATCCAAAGGTGCTTGTTCCACATCGGTTGGGGATGGGAACTAAGCCCACTTTATAAGTGGGTGGAAACCTCCCACTGTTGAGGCCTTTTCCCGGATGGTGATCTTAGCCATTGGGAGGAACAAAACCGTGAGGGTGTCGATTTTAGCCACCAAAGCGGACAATATCAACAGGCGGGTTTTCGGGCGGTTACAACCAGTCTTTTAGGACTGACCCCTCCTCGTTGTTTTGTTTTTCCTCTTTTTGGTTCTTTGAGTTTGTACGTTCAGGTTCCGGTTCAAGCTAGGCGGTGGTTTTATTTAAAGTTGTTCGAGTCTAGTTCGGGTCTTTTGCATCTTTACTTTTCTGCATTAGTATTTTGTATGATTATGTGTAAGATTATGACATGAAATTTGAATTATGGAACTTGTATGATTTATTTGGCCTTGGAGTAGCATAACATGTATATTTGTAATCGTTAGAGCATGTGTAAGTGTGTATATTTGAATCCTGGTTGCTTCTGCATTTGATATTTGTTATTTGGCGCACTCTGATTTAGGGTCTAGACCGCCTAGCTAGTGTGTGAGTTTTCCTTGTCACCCATTCCCCATGGCTTGATGCGTGTGAGGGGTCTCTATTTCGTTACATGTGTCGGGTTTTGGTAAGGGGGATGTAGTACTCTGCGCTCCGGGGTGCTACAGGTTGGACCTACCACCGATCCTTACGGGGATTCAAAATGTATTTCATGTGTCTTAACTAAGGAAAGACTAACCCAATGAAACCCAGATCCTACCCGTTGAAGAAGTGGAATTGGAACCGAATTTAACCTTTGTTCAGAAGCCGGTTAAGATTTTGGATAGAAAATTTCAAGAATTGAGGAATCGGCTAACTCCAATGGTTAAGGTTCTTTGGAGGAGTGATAAGACCGAAGAAGCCCCGTGGGAAACCGAAATCCAGATGAAACGGTTCCGTCCAGAGTTCTTTCCTCCCGAGCAGTGAATTTGGGGACCAGATTCTTTTAAGGGGGGAGGATTGTAACGCCCCAGTTTTTTTTTCCGGATCTTCAGTTAAGCACGCCACGTGTGAGTTTTCGAGAGTTAGGATTTATTTTAATTCTTTCATTTATTAATTTATACATTTCATGACATTATATGAATTACATGTCAACATGTTTAAGTAAAAATATGTGAAATTGTTATTAGATCATGAATTATTGCACGAATTGTATTCGATTGCTACGTGAGTTATTTGTTGGGCATGCCTATTTGATTAATTGTCCTTAATTGATCATTTCCGTAACTTGAGGATTTCATTGCATGGAATTGAATTGGAGTTAATTGACCATATTTCATAAGTTTAGAAGCTAATTACATGAACTTACCAACTTAGAAGGACTAAATTGCAATTTTTAGCAATTGATCTCTTATAAGAGATGCATATCACATAACATTTCCTGTAGCACCCGGATCGCTGAGATGCCACACCCCCGCACTATAAGTTGATCCACATACGAAATGGATAGTCCGTACATGAACCAACCTATAGCGAACGGGTGAAAATTAAAAAAAGATACCACTAGCTAGGTGGGACTAACCCTCAATTAATACCATCATGCATAAACAATAAAACGAAAGCATAATATTCATGCATTTCATTATCACCAATTCAAGTCCATATATACAATCCCAACTATCCAATAACAAGTCATAATTAAGAGATATGCGTCAATAATATACATATGCATTAACAAAATACATGTGACTGTGCTAGACCCAAAATAAAGACCGACTCGATCCCGCCTAGCACTCAACCTGCAAAACCTGAAAATGTGAGGTGTCAGTCTATGAAAGACTGAGTGAGGGGTTTAAATAAATATTAGCATACATATCATGCAAGTTATAGTCTTGGGTAAGGTTTTATAAAAGGAACAATATAAGTTCAATAATAAGATAGATCTCGCCCGAGACTAAAAGTTCCAATTTAACAATATCAATCAATCAATTCACTTTAATTCAATTAGTGGCCCGACGAGTGAGGGCAATTCTCTAACCTTACACCAATAGTGAACATTACCGTGATTAAGTTATAAACGGTTAAGTGATCATGCAATCAATTACAGTATACAAGTAGCAATTTCAATCCCTTCTTCCTCCAGTGATGGTGGGATGGCAAGGCCCCACCACCCAATCACTATGTACGTTAGGAGCATGACTCCTACGTACGGGATTTCTTCCTCCACCAAACCTCCCGGTGGATTCAGACTTGATCCCAAAAGAGTGAGGGTAGTGCAAGAGTTACCCGTCAGCCCTTGCCTCCTCGGTTGGCTCAATACACTACCCTCGGGCCCAAGTGAACACGACATGCTTACTCGCCAAAACACGATCAATCACGATAACACAATCAATTCATAATAGGTTCAATGTTTCATGAAAACCATTTTTGCAAACACTTGAGGTTTTAAGAAACATATAGATATATATATACATTTTGGCCCGAAACATCACATAGGGTTGTACGGGTTCTATATATATATATATATATATATCTAGCAATTAAACCTCACCTGTGCCGAAAAAATAATAAGGATATGGCTATAGAGCTTGCTCCTTGTCAATGGGAAGACAATCTACGTAAAAAGGGATAAGTGTTTGTGAGACACGGCTCGCATGAACCATTTACAATGCACGGAAAAGTTATGATCAATATGTCATGCAATCACAATTAAGGAATATCAAATAAAAGCATAATTATCAATAAGAGAGGTTTTGGTGAAGTTTGGTAAAAACGGATAATTTTAGGAAACGTACAAGCTGAGGGAAAACTGGAATATCTTTAATCCTAGAAGTTGAAATTGAGTTTTGTTTGTTGGAAATGAAACTAGACACAAATACCTTTCCGATGATATATGGATTGTTTTCTAGTTCAAAGCGAGGAGAAAATGGCATGAGCTTGAAGTTAGGCGAGTGTAGTTTGTAGGGAAAATAGCGACACCTAAAACAATGGATTATATCTCACAAATTACAAAATATATTGAGGTAATTATAATTGGAGGTTGTTCTATACTTCAATACGTTTCCAAAGGTTCAAAAATCAGGTCAATCGGAGTTCGTATGAGGGAGAAACGCCCGTTTGAAAATTTGTCTGAAATCAGAAACGGGCGTTTGGAAGCACTCGGGTAATGCAGTAGGTTCCCACACGGGCGTTTGGTATTATAACTAGGACCCCAAACGGGCGTTTGGAAGAGATCTGGGCAAAAATAAGGGGAAAAAACAGGGGCTATGCACGTAAATGGCTCCCAAATCATATAAACACCAAACCAAGGCAAGAATTCAACTTAAAACTATCATATATCATGCATATAACTCATATATATCAATTAGACATCATGTAATCCATGAAACATGCACCAAATCATCAATAATTTATCCACAAAACCCCATATATTTCCATGGTCTCCAACCCTCATTTTATACAAGAATTCATGCAAGCTTTGAAGTCTAAAGATCCTACTCATGCTTATAATCTCAAACACCAAGGAATTACATCAAATTCATCAAACCCTACTTCATATATGCTCAAGAGATTTATACAAATTCTCCATCTATACCTTCAAATAAGAAGAAAGAAAGGATGAAAGGATGATATGGTGATGATGCTCCAATTTATGCAACTTTCCTCCTTGAAATATAGCATGAAATGATGAAATCTCTCCCTTCTCTCTTCTTGGTGTGAAGAATCGATATTTAGTGTGTGTGTGTGTGTGTGTGTGTGAAATTGTTGATGAAATGAAATGAAATGGAATGAGAGAGATGAATGAGATATTTACATAAGTCTTCCACTAACTAAGGTGTGTCATCATATTTTGGATGTTAGTCCCTCAATTACTTAAATGCATGCAAACAAGTTCTATTCCATGGAAAAAGATCACTTACATCCATTCATGTTATAAAATTAAGTTCACAATTTATGAAATGATCAAGTAAACATATAAAGAGCATTTGATCGCATTAGCAATTAATTCACGCAAATTTCATGTTAAAAGAAATTTCACATAAGTTTATGAAAATAAAATGAATAGAATGATATGAAAACTATAATAATAACACATAACGCATAAATGGAAAACCGGGGCGTTACATTTCTTCCTCATTCATACAACATTTCATGCATACACACACTTTGCTTCCATTTTTCACGATCCAAAACTCCAAGAAGGAGAGATTTGATCATTTCCTAGCTATACTTTCCGGTAAATCACAAGCTTTGAAGCTCTAATTGTCCATCTTGGCTTCACTTTCCTTCTTCTCCATTTCTTTGAAGGTAGAGATGATGTGATGATTATGACACCCAGTCTTCTCGGCAATCCAAGTATGGCGTTACGAGAGAGTCTATTTCTGTATTTTCGTGACTTATGTGTTATTCGCATGACTTACATGTCAATTTGTATTTTATTTTTAAGTATGTGCTGATTAGAATTTAACTAATGTACTTGGACTCAATAGTCCGATATTTGCAAATTAGGGACCTAATTATAATTAGGGTGTTTGAGCCTTCGTGGCTACCTAGAATGTAACTCCCCGATTTTTCATTTGTACAAGTATGACGTACGTGTATATTAATTGCGCATTTAAATTAATTAATTATGTCATTAGTTGTTTATTATAATTATTCTTCTCAATATTTTATTCATTGAAAATTTTTTTTTACGAATATTTATTTTTAAAATGGAATTTAATTTTATAATTTATTTATGAAATTTAAATTGATTTTTGAATGTTATGCACTTAAGTGTTTTGATCGCGTGTCGTTCCTATCTTATTTGATTCCGAAATTTTGTGAAAATTTAGTATGTCATAGATTTATGTGTTATGAACATGTCGTTATGCTCGTTTCATATTTTCGATCTTGTTTGGTATGGTAACGAATATTTTGGAGACGGGACCGAAACGGGGGCTAAAGAGCATTTAGCGCACCTCCAGTTCCGGGTGGCATATCTTGAGCTCGGGAACTCGGATTCGAGTTCCGTCACCTCCGCTGGACTCGTATCGAAGGTTTGGGTTCAATGAACCAAACCTCATATTTTTCTAATCATGTTTGAACCTCCGAAATTCACCCAAAAAGTGACTCGTCCGCAAAAACTGCCACACTCAACCATTTTAGCCATAACTTTTACCATACTTGACCAAATTAACCATGCTTTGACTCTATGTAACCCTAGTTTAAGCCACTATCATCTCTTACTCTCCCCATTTCGAACCATAACTGTAACGCCCTAATTTTCACTCATGTGTTATGTTTCATTATATTAAATGTTCATAACATTATATGTAATATATTCTCATGCATTTATATGAATTAATTGATAATGTGACTACTTGTTCATATATCACCTTATTTGATCACTTCTTGAAATTGGTGGACTTAATTGCATAAATTGTATGGACTTAATTAATTATATGCTATGGAATGAAACTTGATTGCATGCACTCAAATATTCCAAGGGCTTAAATGCAAATTACGGTGACTCATGCACATTAGTGGAAGACTTTGATAAATATTTATATCATATTCATCTCTTACATTACATTTGATTTATCCATTTTCATCCAACAATCACACACACTCACACACAAAATCACGTTTCCAACACCAAGAGAAAGAGGAAGGATTTCATCATTTTTCAAGCTAGATTCAAGGGGAAAAATTCATACTTTGAAGCATCACAACTACCATCACTTCATCTCTTCTATCCTTTCTTTCATTCAAGGTATATGTGAGTTATATGTTGGATCTCATGGAAGTAGGGTTTGATGATGTGGATGTGATTTCTTGCTTATAAATGATTAGGAGCATGTTTAGGGTCATTATACTTGAAGACTTGTATGAATCCTTGAGTTTTATGGAAGTTGGGTACACGGAAATATATGGGTTTTGAGTGGTGAATTATTGGTGATTGATGCATGTTTTTATGGTTTATATCATGCCTAATTGATATATATGAGTTATATGCATGTTATGTGTTAGTTTTAAGTTGATTTCTTGCATTGATTTGGTGTTGGAAGGGTATGGGAGCCATTTCCGAGCCTATCCCCTATTTTGCCCCTGTTTTTCGCCCAGATTGTTCCCAAACGGGCATTTGGTCCCTTAGTTATTTTACCAAACGCCCGTGTGAGATGTGTCTGCCTTACCCGAGAGCTTCCAAACTCCCGTTTCTACTTTCAGTTCATTTTTCAAATGAAAGTTTCTCCCTCATCCGAACTCCAAATAACCTGATTTTTGAACCGTTAGAAACGTATTGAAGTATAGAACAATATAAAATTGTAATAATATCGATATCTTTTGTTAAGTGTGAGATATAATAAATTCTTTTAGGTGTCGCCACTTTTCCGGAAAACTACACTCGCCTAACTTCAAGCTTACGTCATTTTCTCCTCGTTTTGAACTAGAAAACGTGCCATATATCATTGGAAAGGTATTTGAGTCTAGTTTCATTCCCAAAAAACAAAAATTAATTCCCACTTCTATAATTGAAGATATTCCAGTTTTCCCTCAGCATGTAAGTTTCCTAAAATTTAAGTTTTTACCAAACTTCACCAAAACCTTCCTTATTGCATTCCTTTCACTCTCTTGGCTCCCATATGTACATTATATGATATATATACTTGATTAATTGATAAGTATGCTCCTACTTGACAACTTCTTTGTACCTAATTGCTCAAACATGATTGTGTGACTCCATGCCTTACATGAATTGAACTTCAATTAATTGAAGGATATGACTACATGATTTCTTGATACTAATTTACTCTCTTAAGTGTTAATTGGTTCTCATACATGTTTAAATGTCCCTTGATTGCTAAATTTTTTGAGTATTAAGGTGTTACATGAGCTTTGTCGTGCGTCATACTTGGTCTCATATTGAGTCTTGTTCCACGAGTTCACGTTATTTCCTTTCTTGTCCAGTTCTTCTCCAGGGCGGAGATCATTGATCGTATGGACACTTTGTTGTATCCTTGTCTTGTTCCGTCGCTCGTCAGGTGATGTTTAATTTCTAGATATATAGAACCCATATAACCCTATGTGACGTTTTAAGCCAAAATGTATCTATATATCTATAGCTTTCCAAACTCTATTGATTTTCAACTGGTTTCACGGATCGAACAGATTGATTGATTGATTGATTGATTGTTTGGCGAGTAAAGCATGTTCACTTGGGCCCGAGGGTAGTGTATTGAGCCAACCGAGGAAGCAAGGGCTGACGGGTAACTCTTGCACTATCCTCACAACTTCGGGATGCCCCCTGAACCCACTAGGAGATTAGTGGGGGAAGGAGACCCGGGCCTAGGGACTCATGAACCCTATGCTCTCCGTTATTGGGTGGTGGGGCCTTGCAATCCCACCATCACCGGAGGAAGAAGGATGGACGGAAATTGCTTATTGTGCACTGTAATAACTTGCATACTCACTTAATCATTGATAATCTAAATATTGGTAATGTTCACTGTCGGAGTAAGGTTGAAGATTTGCCCTCACTCGCCGGGCAACGAATTGATTGTATTGAATTGATTAAATTGATAAATTGAATTAGTTGTAACCTCGGGCGATAGTATCTCTTATTTTACTAAATTGTATTGTTACGTTCCAAAATTATTACCCGAGATTATAACTTGCATGTATGTGCGAATATATTTATCTAAACCCGTCACTCAGTCTTCGGTAGACTGACACCCTCACATTTTCAGTTTTACGGGTTGAGTGCTAGGCGGGATCCAGTCAAGTCTTAAATTTCGGGTCTAGCATAATATCATATATATTATTGATGCATATGATTTATCTTGATACTCTCGTATATTATGATTTGTCTTTGGAAACTGATATTGTATATATGGAGATAATCAAAATGACCTTGAAAGATGTTAAAGACATTAATGTATATTATGCTTCTGTTTTATTGATTATGCATGATCGTATTTAATTGAAGGTTAGTCCCGCCTAGCTAGTGTGTCATTTTTTATTGTCACCCATTCGTCATGAGTCCGGTTCATATATGGACTACCCATTTCATGTGTGATCTAGACTTATGGTGCGGGGATGTGGCATCTCGGCGTTCCGGGTGCTACAATAACTAAATCAAGGGAGAAAAACTCAGCCAAAGTCAGACATTCCAGTTCCATCCCGTCACTATTCCTAATTGGGAGATTTTGAGCTCCAATCTCCATTTTCTTCCATCATCTTCAAGGGGTAAGCTTATATTTGATATCTATATGCTTATGTGATCATTTTCATCCATAATTTTCTAAATTTGAGCCATGTTTGATTGAGATTTCAATTATGAATGAATAGTTAGGTTGTTTGAAGAATATGTGATTTCTTGGAATCCTTTGGTTTAAATCTTGATATGAAGCTTTATATGAAATCCTTGTGCCTCATTTATTGTTGTGTGAACTAGTGTTAAGTGGTGGTTAAGTGTATGATGTTCCACCATTTTTGTACGACTTGAAAGCTTGAAGGTTTTAAGGTTTTTGTTGAATCCCTTTGTTGCCTCATTGCTGTTAGCTGTGTATGTGCGAGTTTGTGCTTGTTTTGCTAAAATTTTCATGCCTTTTCCTGCTGTCGTTGCTTGCCTTGGATCCTCCCCTGCGTTTTGCTACCCTGCTTCCTCTGCGTGTTACTGCTACTGTTGTGTTATTTTCGTCCCTGATCAGTTTTCCCAAGTAGGGAGAATTTAGCTTCAAAAGTCCCCGGCCGGGGACTTACCACCCAAATTTCCAGTAGCTTTTTCCCCAGTCGGGGAGTTGTGAAGAGGAGTTTTTCCCCGGACGGGGAGATCTGTTTGAAATTTTTTTTTTCTGTAACCTTTTTCTTTTGGTGTGTGCTGTGTATATATATATATACATGTATATGATATATATATATAACGTATATATGTATATGTGGTGTGTTGGATAGTATGCTTGAGTTTGGTGTTTTGTGAATGATATATCTATATATATATATAGATTAAATGATTGTATACATATTTATATATATACTTGTGCATGTGAAGTGTGCATATATTATATATATGTGTAATGTAATATATATAATAATTAAGTGCATGTGTGCATGTGTTAGATATATGTATATTGTGCTTGGGTGTATATATGCATGTAATGTACGTGTATATATATATATATATATATATATATATATATATGTATATATTGCCTATTACATGCATGCAATTGTGGCATATATATATATATAGATAATGTAATGCCCCGACGAGGGCATCCACGCCTATTCCGCGCTACGGACCTAGCTTGTATATAGAATTTCTATCCATATACCCGCCGGGACCGAAGCAAGCGGTGACAAACGGACAACCTAGCTAGGTGGTACTAGACTGACAAAGTGAGTAATCAAACACAAGTACGTGGAAGCTTAAATCAAAACGCATTCAAGAGTATCATAAGAACAATACATATCCAACAAGTAATGACCATCACGATCCAGCACGAAATGCCCAAGGTACGGAATGTAAAATCATCCTAAGCGACCGACACGGTCCAACTAACATAATAAGAAATCATACATAATAAATCCATAAATCACGAAACAGAGCATATGTCATAAATAACGAGTATGCCACAAGCATAACGAGTGCAACTAGACGACTAGACAAGACTCCAAAAGACTCTGCCTAGCTTGACTCCAAAACGAAACCTGCGGACACGAAAGTAGAGGGAGTCAGCTCAAAAGGAACGGGTGAGGAGAAGTTTAAATAAATAAATAGCTTAAGGGGTTCAATGCATGCTCACAACAAAGGTGTTCATGATCCAACTCATTTTCAAAGTAAATGCAAGTTTTAGAAAATATGGATCATAAACCACACATAACCGGCTTGGCGAGAACGAGCACTCCATCAGAACTTACCAAACCAAGAAATCAAATCAAACCATCCATTAAATGACGAGGGTGTACATCCCCCGATCATCCATAACATAGAGAATTCGGTCCATGAGACCTAACTCTCTCCAAGAAAACTTCAACCCCGAAACCTCCTCGGAGTCTTAGTAGACTTGTCCACAGTGGGAACTTCGCATGAGGACATCCGTCGGCCCTTGCCTTCCCGGAGTATTACTGACCTCCATCTTTAAGCTAAAATTCGATTTCCCGTAGCAAGCATCCTTGCAAGGTACATCATAACCTCGCTACACAACTCTTACATACAAAATATCCAAATGAAGTCCCGAAACCATTTTGGGTATCTATCCCCTATACCAAAACCCAAGTTTTACTTGTAAACCGTTGTCCATAAGCAAATATCCATAATACGAGCCAAGCTCACAAAACTTGGCGTATAAAGCCTACATATACATTTTGAAAATGGGAGTTTAAATCATCAAATATGATACGCCATATGTGTCCACAGTTTTGAAATCGTTTCAAAAGTATATAACTCCTCACCTTCACCAAGAACTTCGAAGGCCAACCACGAGCAACAAGCTACTCGACCAGAGACTCACCACCTAACAAGACAAAGGTACTAACAAAGGTAAGACTCGACTCAACACCAAATAGGACGACGCACGGCTTCAAGAAAGAGTAAACATGCTCATGAGATGCAATGAATGTCCAAGTATAGCATAAGTTCAGTAATGATGATCAAATAACATCATATAAGTCATATAACAAGCTTTCAAGTCATAAGATAAGCAAATAACAACATGTGAACCATACTTAGCACAATCTTACACATAATCGAAGCATGCAAGACATTACAATGCATAGAAACATGATTCCAAGTCATATATATCATATTAGAGGTGTAACAAGTGTAAAGGAAGTGAAAACGAAGCAAAACGATCAAGATCACAAAAACTAAAAAATTAGACCCGAGAGCACCCAAACGGGCGTTTGGTGTTTGTGAAGGAAGTGCAAACGGGTGTTTGGCCCTGAAAATTCGTGACAGTAGGTTCTCACACAGGGGTTTGGTGTTTCAATGCAATTTCCACACGGACGTTTAACATGCTACTGTTGCAAATCGGATTTAAAAAACATATGCTTGAAAATGGTGAAAATTAAGGTCTGAACATTCTTAAATGATGCCTCAAAGTTTATACACTGTGAATAAACGAAATTAAACATCATAACACATGTCAAATTCATCTAGGAGCAAGTATTCATAAATATATGACATCATCTTCTTCAAGTATTCAAGCTCCAAGCTCATCAATGGTGAAATCTTCAATCATGCAAGAAACTCAAAGGAAATTATGACATTCTTCGTGAATTTACTCAAGGAATAAGAATCTAACATGAAATCAAGCAAAAACATACAAGAACATGAACATGCAAGAATTCTCCAAAAAACTTCAAAGGTCAACAATGGTGGATTTCACATAAGAGCATAAAAGCAAGTAATTCTCATACCAAAATGTTGCCAATATCAAAATAAACACATTTTCAACAAGAAATTCAAATTCAATCCAACACATAAGAACCCTAGTTCAAATTCAAGTTCAAACGCATCAAGAACATAAACCAACAAGGAAGCACATAAACTTCACCTTGAGAGCTGGAAATCGAAGAGAATAACTTGTCTTCTAATTTCGAATTCCCAGCTTCAATCTCCACTCTTCTCTCTTGAAAATGGCTTGAAGGTTTTTGGGTGTTCTTGAGAGAAGGTGAATAGACTTGAGAGAGTTTGCTTGAATCTCTTATGAAATAACGTAAAATGAGGTTTAGGTGTTTAAAATCTGAATTGGTTATGTGGGTCAGCTATTAGGGTGATGGAGCGGGTCATACGGGTCGGATTATAAGTGAAATTGGGTCTCAAATTGGGTTAAATTCGAAATTGGGTCGCGGTCAACTGATTTGGGTTAAAATGGTTAACTTCCGTAAAATGGCCATAACTTCTTCGTCCGAACTCCAAATTGCGCGATTCAAGAACCCAAGAACTCGTAATCGAATTATCTACTCAATTTCATTTGGTTCTATCCAGTTTCAGGATCAGAAAATAAATTTACAACTTAGTCCCTAATTTATGCTTTAATGTCCAAATAAGCACATAATTTTAATTAATCGCGAAACATGCTATAAAAGCTCAATAGGATCAATACGAGCCACATAGTTTACACATCAAATAGTCACGTATTTCATACAAATCATACATTTCACATAAACACGAAACGGTTATCAATTAAGGCATAATCTCACTTAATTCATACAAAGAAAGATGAATCGTTCACTCTCGTATCAAAACTTACCTTGATCGAGAAACGGGGCATCACAACCTCCCCTCCTTAAATAAATCTGGTCCCCAAATTTACCATCGAAAAACAACTCGGGATGAAATCTCCGCATCTTCTCTTCCGTCTCCCAAGTTGCTTCTTCATACTTAAGATCTTTCCAAAGTACCTTAACCAATGGAATTTGTCGATTCCTCAATTCTTGAACCTTCCTATCCAAGATCTTCTCCGGTTTTTGGTTAAATGTCAAGTTCGGATCCAATTGTACCTCTTCAATCGGCATAGTTTCTGTCTCATGCCGAAATACTTCCTCAATTGTGATACATGAAACACATTATGAATTTCGATGAGATTCGGAGGCAAATCCAAGCGATAGGCAACTTCCTCAATACGTTCCACAATCTCAAACGGACCAATGAACCTCGGGTTCAACTTACCACCCATTCCAATTCGTGAGAAACCCTTTCTCGGTGCTGCCTTCAAGAAAACCCGATCACCCACTTCGAATTCCAAATCTTTCCTTCTCCGATCGGCATAACTCTTTCGCCGGTCTTGTGCCGCTTTCATATGTTGCTTAATCTTTTCCACTTTCTCAATTGCTCTCTTAATTAAATCGGGCTCGGTTTCTCGCTCCAAACAATTTTCCTCGGTCCGTTTCCATTCCTCAAGATCCCAATAAAGAGGAGATCTACACTTACGACCATACAAAGCTTCATAGGGTGCCATCTTGATCGAAGATTGGTAACTATTGTTGTAAGCGAATTCGACCAAGGTCAATTCCTTATCCCACTCATCGAAAAAATCCAATACACAAGCCCTTAATAAATCCTCAAGAAACTTAATTACTCGTTAGGATTGTCCATCGGTTTGCGGGTGAAATGCGGCACTAATACTCAACTTCGTTCCCTACAATCTGTTAAGAACCTTCCACAACTTCAAAGTGAAATGAGGATCTCTATCCGAAATGATGCTAGCGGGTATCCCATGTAATCTCACAATTTCTCGGTGATACAACTCCACTAATTTCTCCACTTTATCGGTCGATCGAATCGGTAGAAAGTGTGCAGATTTGGTGAGGCGATCTACGACAACCCAAATTCCATCAAATCCCTTTCGAACCTTCGGAAGCCCGATCACGAATTCCATGGTAACTTGTTCCCATTTCCACTCGGGAATCGGTATCGGTTGTAACTTACCCGCGGGTAATTGATGTTCAGCCTTAACTTGTTGACAAACCCGACATCTCTTAACAAAATTAGACACATCCCGTTTCATTCCATGCCTCCAAAAGTACTTCTTGAGATCCCGGTACATCTTGTTGCCACCCGGATGCATCGTATAGATGGTCCTATGTGCTTCCTCAAGCACTAACCTTTGCAATCCATCCGGTATACATACTCGGCCCTTGTACCTAAAGATCCCCAAATCATCAAATCCAAACTTGGACTTCGGATTAGCTCTTGCCCGAATCACTTTTCTTTGAATCCACTCATCTGTTGATTTAGTATCTAGGATCCTTTGCCTCAAATCCGGTCTTATAGTGATGTTAGCCAACCTCGATTGTGAAACAAGGATCTCGACTTCACCCTTTCCGGAAACGACCTCAAGATTAGCAATCTTTACTTTCCTACTCAAGGCAACCACAACAACATTCACCTTACCCGAATGATATTGTATGACACAATCGTAATCTTCCGAGAATTCCATCAAAGAAGGAACCGAGCCTATAAAAGAATCCCCTGTTCTGCCCTGTTTCACAGATTCTGCAGTGACTTTTCCGCATCTCTTACCCAAGAAAAACATTTTAGAATTGCCTGAATTTGAAACCACTGAAACTACTTTGAGTTTTGGACACTCTCCTTTTTACTTCTTGTCAAAATTCGTTCTGGAGTGTGAGATATGCCCAATACAAAATCGTGTCGCTAGTCTGCCGGAATCCTGCGTTCAGCCAACTTTAAACAATAAACTGTTTTGATCCGCTTTGAATAAAAAATTGAGTTATATATGGTCAGAAAGATGTGTGTGTCTAGTTTCATTTCCAAAAAACGAAACTGAATTTGGACTTCTAAATTTTAAGATATTCTGATTTTCCTACAGCCTGGTCATTTTCGGAAAACTGCCAGCTTTTGCTAGATTTACAACCGAAGCCTCGTTTGAGCTTCTCTTCCATTTCTTTCATGATTTTTCCATACCGAACTTGTTCCTAACATGTTAAATTATGTAATTATGTAGTGTTCAGATTGTGTTGCTATGATATGAGGAGAAAATATGCTCCGTGACTTGCTTCCTCGTAGCCCGGCATGCCTAAATGATATCCTTGCTCACATGCATTTCATTTCTTACGTTCAATTGCATTTATTTTTCGTTTGCCGTGCGTCTAAGTGGTTCATGATCGAGTCTTTCTCATGTTTTGCTCTTTGTTTGTTTAGAGGTGATCCCAGGAGAGTTCGAGCCGGAGGGTTAGGCTCGTTTCCGTGTTCGGTGTTGATCTTTGGATCTCTTTTGTCAAAGGTGAGGTTAGGTGTGTTTTAGTTATGCCCCAATACCCTTATATGATTGTTTCCGGCCAGAATACCTATGTATTAAGGTTATATATGTACGTATACTTCTGATATTTGCACTCTTGAAGGTTTTATTTGATACGTGTATAATTTTGGGCCTATGTATGCCTTGATCTTGAGAAGTGGTAACTCTTGAAAGTGATAAAATGTGATATCTGTACTATTGCGAGATAAGCCATTGAAAGATATGGCAAGTGCATTCCTGATACTTGTGTATGATTCGTGCATTGGGCCCGGAGGCTATGGGTAAGGGAGCCTAGAACGGTATTGGGCCGTCAAGACCGTGCCTTGTGCATAGTCTTCATTTAAGATTACTTGCTTGTTTCCAGGAGGTTTGGTACAGGTCAGTTATCTTGAGCCGGTGGTAACCCCATCGAAGGAGCGGGTAGGAGTCATGAGCCCCCGTCTCGATGTCTATACGTGTTTCTGTAAGGATTGGGGTGCACTCTCTTCCTTTCCATGCGCGGGATTGTGTTTTGATTTCTGTTTTCCCTGTATGTTTGAGGCGTGTTGACGGACGTGGTTTGACAGCTCGTACTCGTCGAGCTCTGTTCTATTTTGAGTTTGTGAAACAAGGATGGACTGAATAGGATTTTGATTTCTTTTGTATACGTATGAATCCTTTTGCTTTTAGAAAATGTGTTTATGTGAAAAAACCATCCTTGGGTTCATGAACATTAGAATTTTGATATGTGCTCTGCTCTGTTATATCTATAGCGTACGTGGGTTAACCCCTCACTCAGTCGTGGACTGATTCCTTGCTTTTGCATCTTTTAGTTTCGCAGGTACATGTATGTTTGGTCGAGTTAGGTGGAGCATTGAGTAGTCATGTTCGTCTAAGTCGAGTCTTTGCATTGTACTTGCATACACTCTACATTTTGTTCATGTACATATTGTGGCCTTACCAGCATAGATGTTAAGTTTTAAATTTCCACTGTCGGGCTGAAACTTTTGGAATAAACTTGGTATATGTTGGATATTTGCTCAGTTATAGCCTGTGATGGGCTCGTGTGTGTAAATCGTTTTGAAATATTACGCTTCCGCATGTGCTTGTAATCTGATACTTAAATGTACATTTCGTAAGGGTTAGAATCCGCCTAGCTTAGGAGTGTTTGTTTGTCTCCCGTTCACTTTGACTTGTGCATGTACACGGATTTCCCGTTTGTATATGTGTCGGGTCAGAGTGCGGGGGATGTGGTGACCCTACGCTCCGGGGTGCTACATCCTTGCGTGGTATCAGAGCTCAAGGTTGCAAAACCAGAGCTCTAGTGTCGTGTCGAGTTGGTCTAGGTCGTACGGCTTAGGATTATGTGCCTCTGTTCCATTCTTTGATGTTATTTTATTTCTTACCTATTTAATTTCTTATTTACTAGCATTCATAAACATACACTAACGAACATGCATCTATTTCTTTTCTCATTTGTGCATTCCAGATATGCCAGACCGTAGACATTATCGTGACAGATCACTAGACCGTAGACATCATCGTAACAGGTTGCCAGACCGTAGACATCATCGTGACAGGTTGCCAGGCCGTAGGAATCATCGGGATCGTTCGCCTCGTCAGCAAGATCCTCTTGCTCCTCCTCTCATAGCTAATGAAGTGGGGCAAATCACTGCTATCTATCGAGAGTTTCGGAACCAGAATCCTCCCCGGTTTGAAGAACGGAATGATATGCAAGCGGAGGAGTGGCTTACTCAAATAGAAAGAATTTGGGAACTCATTCCTTGCAGTTCCCAAGAAAAGGCCCGGTGTACTATCTCACTCATTCAAGGGCAAGCCTATAGTTGGTGGTTGAACATAAAAACAAGGTTGGAGGCCTCGGGCGAATAAATCAATTGGGAGGTGTTCATCCAGGAGTTCAAAAATAAATACATTCCACTGGTGGCTCGGGACCGAAGGTTGAGAGAGTTCATGGACCTGAAGCAAGGCAACCGGACTGTGACAAAGTATATTAATGAGTTTGATAGGTTAGCCCGGTATGCTCCGAACATTTCGAGTGATGATCGACATAAGACAATCCAATTTTATCAAGGCCTTCGAGAAGATATGAAGGATGTTCTTGATGCTGCAAATACAAGCACCTGGATCAAGGTGACTGAGAAAGCTTTGAAGGTTGAAGAAAGAGTTGTGAGTAGAAGAAGGCCATATCATTCGGGACCGGCATCGAGTTCGGGTCACATTGTGAAGTTTGGAAAGAGGCCAGTGTATCAGTCAGCTCCAGCACCTAGACCTCAGGGAAAGAAACCTAGACCCCCAGGGTCTATTCCAATGTCTACCCCAGCTCCACCGGAATGTTCATATTGCCATGGTCCGAATCACACAGTAGAGGAGTGTAGGAAAAGACTCAAGAAATGTTTTAAATGTGGCTCGTTGGACCATATGTTGAATCAGTGCCCTCATAAGAGCCTAGAGTCCAGACCCTCTGGGAACCAAAAGGCCACAATTCATGCACGGGCCTATGCATTGGGAGGTGAAGAGGATGCCGCCGACCCTGATCCTATTGCTGTTGTGGAAGGTACGATCTGCATACATGGCATCACATTACATGCATTGTTTGATCCCGGGGCAACTCATTCATTCATTGCCCTAGATATAGCTACTTCATTATCCTTGCCTGCTTTATGTGTCGAGCATATGTAGGTGGTTAGCTCTCCTCTTGGAGAAAGCTTGGTGACCGATAGAGTTTTTCGTGAGTGCCCGGTGAGTATTGAAGGTAAAACCTATCTGGCGGATTTGATCGAGATGCCAATGAAAAGATATGGTGTAATTTTAGGAATGGATTGGTTACATCCTCATAGAGGTTTCATAGATTGTCATGAGAAGAAGATTTCTTTGGGTTCGATGGTATTTTTGGGTGAAACAGTGAAGCCCGGTCCATTCATTTCATTCATAGAGGCAAATAAGTTAATACGGGATGGAGCAAGAGGTTATGTGGCCTATCTTCTCAACAAACCGAAGGATCAGGATAAACTAGAAGAAACAGAGCTTGTGAAAGAGTTTCCCGATGTGTTCCCTGAGCAGTTAGGTTCTCTACCGCCCAAAAGAGATATTGAGTTTGTTATCGATTTGCATCCCGGTGCAGAACCATTTGCGAATACTCCATATAGAATGGCTCCAGCAGAATTGAAGGAGTTGAAAACGCAGCTGGATGAGCTCTTAGCTTGTGGTCACATTCGAACGAGCATATCCCCATGGGGTGCCCCAGTGTTATTCGTGAAAAAGAAGGACAGGTCATTGCGTATGTGTATCGCTTACCGTGAGCTGAATCGGATGATTATCAAGAACAAGTATCCACTACCACACATTGAGGAGTTGTTTGATCTTTTGCAAGGGTCTAAGGTCTATTCAAATCTTGATCTAAGGCAAGGTTACTATCAGTTGCATATCCGGGAGGAAGACATACGTAAGATGGGATTTAACACCCGTTATGGACATTATGAGTTCATAGTTATGCCTTTTGGACTGACGAATGCTCCAGCGGTATTCATGGGCATGATGCACCGAGTATTCAGGTCGTTTCTTGATAAGTTTGTGGTTATTTTTATTGATGACATCTTAGTGTATTCAAAGTTCGTAGAAGAGCACGCGTAACATTTAAGAAGAGTACTGGAAACCCTCAGAGAGCATCGGTTGTTTCCGAAGTTCAGTAAATGCGAGTTTTGGATCGATAGAGTTGCATTCCTGGGTCATATCATTTTAGGCAATGGAGTGGAAGTTGATCCATCAAAGGTGGAATCCGTTATGCGGTGGGAGAAACCGAGAAATGCCTCTGAAATTCGAAGTTTTCTAGGGCTAGCAGGGTACTATAGGTGATTTGTAAAGGATTTTTCGAAGATCGCAGCCCCATTGACCCGATTAACCAAGAAAGAGACCCAGTTCGAGTGGAGTGATGCATGTGATGGGAGCTTCCAAACCCTGAAAGAAAGATTAACTTCAGCACCTGTTCTTACTTTACCCGAGGGTACCAAAGGCTATGCGGTGTATTGAGATGCTTCTAAGGAAGGGCTTGGATGTGTTCTAATGCAAAACGGTCGAGTAGTGGCTTATGCTTCGAGAAAATTAAAAGAGCATGAGAAGAATTACCCTACCCATGATCTTGAGCTTGCGGCTGTTGTGTTTGCTTTGGCAAAGTGGCGTCACTATCTTTATAGCGCTACGTTTGAAGTCTTTACTGACCATAAAAGTCTCAAGTCTCTCTTCATACAAAAGGAGCTTAACATGAGGCAAAGACGTTGGATGGAATTTCTTGAGGACTATGATTGTACCATTCAGTACCATCCAGGCAAAGCTAATGTGGTCGCTGATGCATTGAGCATGAAAGTGAATATCTCGAGCATCGAGGTTAGTCCGAGAAGTCAGGGTTCCGAGATTTTGATTTCAGAAGTCCGATTAGCAAACATTACCGTGCAACCAGAGTTGAAACAAATGCTATTAGATACTCAAGCCAGAGATCCGTGGATTCAGAGGCAAATTTTACGGGCAAGAAATGATCCAGAGTCAAAACTTGGGGTCAATGATATGGGATTATTTCGGTTTAAGACCAGGGTTTGTGTTCCAGAAGAACTTAGACTTCTCGTTCTTGAAGAGGCACACCGTTCAACCTATTCTATTCATCCCGGAGGAACTAAAATGTTCAGGGATTTGAAGCAGTACTACTGGTGGAACGGTATGAAAAGAGATGTTGCTAACTTTGTAAGGCGTTACCTCACTTGCCAAAAGGTGAACGCCGAGCATCAAAAACCAGGAGGAACTTTACAACCACTTCCTATACCGGTGTGGAAATGGGAACAGGTGACTATGGATTTCATATTTGGTTTACCGAGGGTCAAAGGAGGATTCGACGGGATTTGGGTAGTTGTGGATCGCTTAACCAAATCAGCTCACTTTCTCAAGGTTAGAATGTCTGACAAAGTAGAAAAGTTAGCCAACTTGTATTATAAAGAGATCATGAGACTTCATGGCGTGCCGGTTAGTATCGTATCAGACCGAGATCCTTGCTTTACAGCTAGTTTATGGCAAGATCTACAAAGAAGTTTGGGGACTAAACTCAATTCAGCACAGCATCGCATCCCCAAATGGATGGCCAATCAGAGAGACTTATCAAGTATCTTGAGGACTTGCTCAAAGCATGTGGTTTGGACTTTCAAGAATCTTGGGACGAGCACTTATCCTTAGTGGAATTTTCCTATAACAATAGTTATCAAGCATCAATTAGCATGGCCCCATACGAGGCATTGTACGGAAGAATGTGTAGATCGCCTCTCTTTTGGGATCTGGAAGATTAGCATTGGACTAAGGAAGGTGGTGTTAAACGAGCTAGATCTCCAAAGGTTATTGAAGAAGCCATTGAGAAAATCCAAATAATTCAACTATGCATGAAAGCGGCCCAAGATCGTCAAAAGAGTTACGCCGATCGCCGGAGAAGACCCCTGGAATTCGAAGTCGGAGATAAGGTTTTCTTGAAAGCATCTCCAAGAAAAGGGTTCAGCCGTATTGGTAAAGGTGGAAAGCTCAATCCCCGTTATCTTGGACCTTTTGAAATCCTCGAACGGGTTGGAGAAACTGCATACAAATTGAACTTACCTCCGAACATGACCAGGATTCATAATGTATTCCATGTTTCACAGCTCCTGAAATATTATCCCGATGAATCAACCATACTCCCAATTGAAGATGTACAACTTGAACCGGACCTAACCATCATGAAGAAACCAGTGAGAATCACGGACCGAAAAATGCAAGTGTTAAGAAGTCGGCAGATACCAATGGTTAAAGTGTTATGGAAAGATCAGAAGTCAGAAGGAGCCACTTGGGAAACTGAAGAAAAGATAAGGAAGCTGTATCCGGAGTTATTCAGATCAGAGCAGTGAACCTTGGGACCAGGTTCTTTTAGGGGGGGAGGTTGTGACGCCCCGTTCATCTAAAGGTTTAGGTTAACAAGTGTTAGGGTCGTGGGAAGTTCGAACGAAGAATCAGTTAGAACGAATGTAACCCTAACAAGCTTGTTTCGGGATAACAACGTCAATAGATCACTTTCAATCCCTTTGAATTAACCTAAGTTCAAGATGAGCTTTGTGAGATCCGTCTTAGCCATTAGATTCGTTTTGACGTTTTGAGATGAATGACGTTAATTTCATAATTTTCGAAAACCGTTTGTTATCCCGACGGCCTAAAACCGGTCCACTTCGACCGGTTATCTCTTGGAGTTGAGCCTAGACCATTCACCTACTTGCTTCCACTTTTCCCTTCACATTTAAGCAATGAGAGCAGCCCTTAATTTCAACCTCATCACCTACTTGCTTGCATTTTTCCCCACGTTTGAGCAAGTGGCAGCAACTCCTCACTTCAAATGCATCATCACCTCCTTGCTTCCTTTCCTTCTCACCCTTCTCACGTTAAAACAAAAGAGCAGCAGCCATTCTACACTTAATTCTCTTCTTTTCTGCTCACGTTAAAGGGAGAAGCAGCAGCACAACACCAATTTTTCCCTTTTCTTCCTTCACGTACAGCCCTTTCTTTCTTGCAAAAGGTAAAGATTTCATTGTAGACAAGGGAAGGAGCAATCCTCCATGTCCTTCCATCTTTGGATTTCAGTCAAGGAAGGTAATAAATAGGTCCCTCATCATCTTTATCCTTCCATTTTAGCAAAGTTCAGCTTCTAAGTTGTAGCCATGGAGTTATGAGTTCAGCTATGAGTAGGAATTTGTTAGAAATTTGAAGCTCTTGCATGTTTGCTGAAAGTTGATGACCTTTAAGTGATTTTACATTGTACAAACTGCAAGTACTTGCATAAACTGAAGTTTATTTGCAGCATGTTACCTTACATGAAACTATAGATGCTTTATGTATGAGTTATGGAGCTGATATTCATGTTTTGAGGCCTGGAACAAGAAGGAACCGAGCCTACAAAAGAATCCCCTGTTCTGCCCTGTTTCACAGATTCTGCAGTGGTTTTTCCGCATCTGTTACCCAAGAAAAACATTTTAGATTTGCCTTAATTTGAAACCACTGAGACTACTTTGAGTCTTGGACACTCTCCTTTTTATGTCTTGTCAAAATTCGTTCTGGAGTGGGAGATATGCCCAATACAAAATCGTGTCGCCAGTCTGCCAGAATCCTGCGTTCAGCCAACTTTAAACAATAAACTGTTTTGATGCGCTTTGAGTAAAAAATTGAGCCATATATGGTCAGAAAGATGTGTGTGTCTAGTTTCATTTCGAAAAAACGAAACTGAATTTGGACTTCTAAATTTTAAGATATTCTGATGTTCCTACAGCCTGGTCATTTTCGCAAAACTGCCAGCTTTTGCTAGATTTGCAACCGAAGCCTCGTTTGAGCTTCTCTTCCATTTCTTTCATGATTTTTCCATACCGAACTTGTTCCTAACATGTTAAATTATGTAATTATGTACTGTTCAGATTATGGTGCTATGATATGAGGAGAAAATATGCTCCTTGACTTGCTTCCTCGTAGCCCGACATGCCTAAATGATATCCTTGCTCACATACATTTCATTTCTTGCATTCAATTGCATTCATTTTTCGTTTGCAGTGTGTCTAAGTGGTTCATGATCGAGTCTTTGTCATGTTTTGCTCTTTGTTTGTTCGGAGGTGATCCCAAGAGAGTTCGATCCGGAGGGTTAGGCTCGTTTCCGTGTTCGGTGTTGATCTTTGGATCTCTTTTGTCAAAGGTGAGGTTAGGTGTGTTTTAGTTATGCCCTAATACCCTTATATGATTGTTTCCGGCCTGAATAACTATGTATTAACGTTATATATGTACGTATACTTCTGATATTTGCACTCTTGAAGGTTTTATTTGGTACGTGTATAATTTTGGCCCTATGTATGCCTTGATCTTGAGAAGTGGTAACTCTTGAAAGTGATAAAATGTGATATCTGTACTATTGCGAGATAAGCCATTGAAGGATATGGAATGTGCATTCCTGATACTTGTGTATGATTCGTGCATTGGGCCCGGAGGCTATGGGTAAGGGAGCCTGGAACGGTATTGGGCCGTCAGGACCGTGCCCTGTGCATAGTCTTCATTTAAGATTACTTGGTTGTTTCCAGGAGGTTTGGTATAGGTCAGTTATCTTGAGCCGGTGGTAACCCCATCGAAGGAGTGGGTAGGAGTTATGAGCCCCCGTCTCGATGTGTATACGTGTTTCTGTAAGGATTGCGGTGCACTCCCTTCCTTTCCATGGCGTGATGGCAGGATTGTGTTTTGATTTCTATTTTCCCTGTATGTTTGAGGCGTGTTGACGGACGTGGTTTGACAGCTCGTACTCGCCGAGCTCTATTCTATTTTGAGTTTGTGAAACAAGGATGGACTGAATAGGATTTTGATTTCTTTTGTATACGTATGTATCCTTTTGCTTTTAGAAAATGTGTTTATGTGAAAAAACCATCCTTGGGTTCATGAACATTCGAATTTTGATACGTGCTCTGCTCTGTTATATCTATAGCGTGCGAGGGTTGACCCCTCACTCAGTCGTGGACTGATTCCTTGCTTTTCCATCTTTTAGTTTCGCAAGTACAGGTATGTTTGGTCGAGCTAGTCGGAGCATTGAGTAGTCATGTTCGTCTAAGTCGAGTCTTTGGGTTGTACTTGCATACACTCTACATTTTGTTCATGTACATATTGTGGCCTTACCAGCATAGATGTTAAGTTTTAAATTTCCACTGTCGGGCTGAAACTTTTGGAATAAACTTGGTATATGTTGGATATTTGCTCAGTTATAGCCTGTGATGGGCTCGTGTGTGTAAATCGTTTTGAAATAATACGCTTCCGCATGTGTTTGTAATCTGATACTTGAATGTACATTTCGTAAGGGTAGAATCCGCCTAGCTTAGGAGTGTTTGTTTGTCTCCCGTTCGCTTTGGCTTGTGCATGTATACGGATTTCCCGTTTGTATATATGTGGGTCAGAGTGCGGGGGATGTGGTGACCTTATGCTCCGGGGTGCTACATAACAAGCTTCCAAGTCATAAGATAAACAAATAACAACAAGTGAACCATACTTAGCACAATCTTAGACATAATCGAAGCATGCAAGACATTACAATGCACAAAAACATGATTCCAAGTCATATATATCATACTAGGGGTGTAAGAAGTGTAAAGGAAGTGAAAACGAAGCAAAACGGTCAAGATCACAAAAACTACAAAATTAGACCCGAGAGCACCCAAACGGGCATTTGGTGTTTGTGAAGGAAATGCAAATGGGCGTTTGGCCCTGAAAATTTGTGACTGTAGGTTCTCACACGGGGGTTTGGTGTTTCAATGCAATTTCCACACGGGCGTTTAACATGCTACTGTTGCAAATCGGATTTACGAATATATGCTTGAAAATGGTGAAAATTAAGGTCTAAACACTTTTAAATCATGCATCAAAGTTCATACAACTTGAATAAACGAAATTAAACATCATAACACATGTCAAATGCATCTAGGAGCAAGTATTCATAAAGAAATCCAACAATTAACACATATGAACATCATCTTCTTCAAGTATTCAAGCTCCAAGCTCATCAATGGTGAAATCCTCAATCATGCAAGAAACTCAAAGGAAATTATCACATTCTTCATGAATTTACTCAAGGAACAGGAATCTAACATGAAACCAAGCAAAAACATACAAGAACATGAACATGCAAGAATTCTCCAAAAAGCTTCAAAGGTCAACAATGGTGGATTTCACATAAGAGCATAAAAGCAAGTAATTCTCTTACCAAAATCTTCCCAACATCAAAATAAACACATTTCCAACAGGAAATTCAAATTCAATCCAACACATAAGAACCCTAGTTCAAATTCAAGTTCAAAAGCTTCAAGAACATAAACCCAACAAGGGAGCACATAAACTTGACCTTAAGAGCTGGAAATCGAAGTGAATAACTTGTCTTCGAATCTCAAATTCCCAACTTCAATCTCCACTCTTGTCTCTTCAAAATGGCTTGAAGGTTTTTTGGTGTTCTTGAGAGAAGATGAATAGACTTGAGAGAGTTTGCTTGAATCTCTTATGAAATAACGTAAAATGAGGTTTAGGTGTTTAAAATCTGAATTGGTTATGTGGGTCAGCTATTAGGGTGATGGAGCGGGTCATACGGGTCGGATTATAAGTGAAATTGGGTCTCAAATTGGGTTAAATTCGAAATTGGATCGCGGTCAACTGATTTGGGTTAAAATGGTTGACTTCCGTAAAATAGCCATAACTTCTTCGTCCGAACTCCAAATTACGCGATTCAAGAACCCATGAACTCGTAATCGAATTATCTATTCAATTTCATTAAGTTCTACCTAGTTCGATTATCAGAAAATAAATTTACAATTTAGTCCCTAATTTATGCTTTAATGTCCAAATAAGCACATAGTTTCAATTAATCGCGAAGCATGCTATCAAAGCTCAATAGGAATAATACGAGAACATAATTTACACATCGAATAGTCACGTAGTTCATAAAAATCATACATTTCACATAAACATGAAACGGTTATCAATTAAGGCATAATCTCACATAATTCATGCAAAGAAAGATAAATCGTTCCCTCTCGTATCAAAAGTTACCTTGATCGAGAAACGGGGAGTCACAGAAAAGGTACGTACATAATTTTATATATTGTATGCATGCATGATTATTTTATGTACGTATTTATGTATACTAAATGTTTAATTTGCGTAATTATAATTTTATAAATGTGATATAATATGTGTTTTTGTGTATTTGTGCATGTACATGTGATATGTGTGTGTACGTATGTATATATGTATTATATATATTTATTGTGTGCATGCATGAATATTGTGTACGGTTTTGTGTGAATTAAATGTGGTAATTAGTTGTTTTTAATTTATATATATGATAATAGGTTGATAAATATGTTATATTATGAATTGTTTATCGTATATAAATTTATGGAATTTATTTGACACCTATTTCATGTTCATATCTATCTGAATAATTTAAATGTCTTTGTTTTGTCTATTTTACAAATACGAATTTGTTATATTATATATTATGATTTTAGTATGAAGTCGGTAGATTTAGTTGTTGTGATATATACATGATATGATCAAGAACGAATAGTAATCAGCACCTTTATCACATATTGTTATCTGTTATGCATGTCACATCATGTTAATGCATTGTCGTGCGTTATATATGGTTCATTTGGAGTCTTGAGTCTCACGTGTACACCATGTCGTTTCTTGTACAGTTTTCTCCAGGGTGGAGACTTACTAGGTTCATAGGACACTTTCGAGTCTCCTTTTCTTCTTGGTATTGTTTGGTAAGGTGTAACAGGTGGGTTTCTCTACTATTAGTTATAATTGACCCGATATATCCTATGTGAAAGCTTTAAGCCAAAATATTATATATATATATATATATATATATAACGAGTCTTTTCAAATGAGTCAATGATTTCCAACGTAAAGCCCTTCTTTTATGTATCCCTACCTTATCATTTTGGCGAGAGCATGAATAAACACACGGCCCAAGAACTTAGTGGTTGTGGCTATCTGGGGAGGCAAGGGTCGACGGGGATCCCATGTACTAGTTCTAACCATGAATTATGATGGAACCGACCTCGTTCAGGAGTTTTGACAAGAAAAGGCTAAACAGGCTTTTGAGGGCTTATGAACCTCACTAGCCACCATGTATGGACTGGTGGCCGGGTCTTGCAAGCCCGTCCACCACCCGGAGGAAAAAGGTGTAATTGTTTATTTATGAAAGCATGATAATGAATGAAATGTCATGAACCCATGATTATGAATGTATCTATGTTGCATGAATGATAATAAATGAATGAATAAACTATGCACACACGAGCAGAAGGTTGGAGAATTCGCCCAGTCGCCAGGGCTCACGTCATGACCGCATGTATATGATTATGAATTATTGAAATTGATCGTTGTAATCCCGAGCGTTGTTTTCCTTTGTTTTACCCACTTGGGAAATATCTTAAATACCTCGCACGGGATTATAGCTTGTATGTGTATGTGTTCGAATTCCGCATTATTATTTATGTTATGCCCTGTTTTATACCCACCAGTCTCCTATACACTGACTCGGCTTTCTTTTCAGTTTTCTCTTGCAGGTGTTAGAGTGCTGGGCGGGATCTCGAGTCGATTGTGTCGTGTGGTCGTGTTGGGTCACTTCATACATATTGTAAATTGAATAGGTTATAGATTTATCTATGAATTGTTGATTATATTAATTCGGGACAGGCTTCTAGGAGTAGTTGAACTAGTCTTTTATGATATATCTCTTGATTAAATATATGTTCTGCTTTTGCACTGGCATTTAATTCTTGAGCTTGTTATTTGATTTCGAAGTTCTAGCTCCCGCCTAGCCTAGTGTGTGAGTGGGTCCCCATTCACCGGGATTCGGCTTGTGTTTGGACTCTACATTTCATATGCGGGTCGTGTCTCGGTGCGGGGGATGTGGCGCTTCCCGTTTGGGGTGTTACATCCTTAAGTGGTATCAGAGCCCCAGGTTACAAAACTCGGGCTCTCGTGTCGTGATTGAGTCAGTTTAGGTCGTAAGGGATAGGAGCAACTTGTCAACATGTGCATTGCATTGAATTTTCATTGTTAATTTACATGAATTGTTAGAATTACTTGATATATGTGATTCACTTTCAACTTTATCGTTTTACTTGTTTTATCTTGCATTTAATGTGTGTTTGTTATTATAAATATGTGCCATAAGCATATATTAATCCACATGCATCTATACTTGAGTTGAATCTTTGATTGTAGATCGTTATTATGCTATCAAAGCTGCCGTCCATCCCAACTATAAATTCCTCCAATCAAACCAACAAAGAGGTTATGTAATTAAGGGATTACAAAGTCGTGTGTTGACTCTTCAAGGCTATCAACATAGAGATATATTTCATTACTCAACATCGTGGTAGAAGGTGGGGTTACCTACAAAGATCAGGGGATCGTGGTCTTTTATAAATGGAGCCATGTTCGTTTATGTCCTTACAACGGTTGCTAAAATAGTGGATCATCCATACAAGGGAGAAGTGAAGAAATCTTAAAGATGTTTAGATTCAAGGATTTTATCAATGAGGAGACGAAGACCCTCAAGAGAACTCAAGTTCGGGTAAGGAAGAAGTCAGATTGGAAGGAGTTAGTGAGAATCGATCAATATGGCGATTTCAAGTTCATGGAAAGCCAAGGTGCCAAAGATTTTATCTTCGGTCGGATTGAAGTTTGTTTTCCAGACTTAAGCTGAATTGTCGTGTTGTGAGTTCGAATTGGGAGACATGGAGCAACAAATGGAAATGATAAAGAAAGGCAAAAAGTTATTGACGGGAAATTATGTGCTTAAGTGTAAGAAATTGGAAGATGAGTTCATCCTATCATTGAATTCATAAAGAATAGTAAAGGGAACTTTCAGCAGAGAGATAACTAAGGGTAAGATTTGAAACATCATTTGGGATCAATCTTTGAAGGGAGTCAAGATGCCGATTCCATGGGCATAGGAGAAGTTGGGTTCGAGGGATTTCAATTTCGAATCACGGGAACACATAAGTTGATACAAGGAAACGTTGAAGATTTAGAGGACCGTGGGTAAACAAGTTATGATCGGTAAATCCGAGGCAAGCCTGTGCTTACGAAAGTGAAGAACAAGTTGCCGAGCCAAAGTTTACCACTATGGTGCCAAGTGTATTGCATTCATGGCACGTGCATCATTCGTCGTATTTAAATTCTTTAATCTCTTTTATAGATAGTTGTGTGTATCTCTACCTGATAAATGCTCAAATGTGTTGCATATTAATATGCTCGAAAGTTTGCTATGTGCATGGGCATCTTAATCCAACATGCATGGTTTAATATTTATTTGATAGGGAATTTTCTCCACTTCTTTCATCACCGGGTCTTACCCGAATCCCGACAAGAAGAATGTTGGATTGCAAAACATATGGAACAAAGGGAAAGTAGAATTGGATTTTGGAATAAAGGAATTAGGTTGTGTCCTTACCGTAACTTCAAAGTGAATATGAGAGAGATCACCGGCACATTGCTTGGATAGAATCGCCGCTACTGAGGAAGGTAAATTGGAGAATTGAAAATCTTCGATTTAAGAAGTGATGAAATGAATTTAACGGATGGAAATAGGAACGTTTAAGGGGGAGAGCCGACCGGGAGATGACTTAGGATTTACGGTTGTGCTCGAACGGGCTATGTAGTACCCGCAACGATAGGCACCACATCCCCCACACTACAAGTCTAGTCCACCCATGAAATTGATGATCCAACATTAACCGGACACATAGCGAACGGGTGACACAAAAAAAAAACAACTCCCTGGCTAGGTGGAATCTAACCCTGTACCAATTAATTCAACAACCTGACGAGTGCAACACGGAAGCAATTGATAATAATTTATCCCCACAATAGCTCACAGGCTCAACATAAACAACAATGGGCTACAAGCCCTAAATTCATAAGCATAATTAAATTCAACGTACACCTAACAATGGGTTCAACTAAGCATGCAATCTGTCCCGAATCAATATTCAATAATTTAATAATTCATAAATCATACGTTGGCACACAGGCCTATTAAATACATGATATAATTAAACATAATAAATATAAAATGTGACTCGAGTGTACGAGTGAGACTCGAGACAACCACTAAGACTTGACTCCCACCTAGCAAACCTGCAAGGAGCTGGAAAAGTGGGTAAAAGAGGGATCAGTCTCTAGAAGACTGAGTGAGCAGGAGCTATACATATATATAGAAACATTCACATGCAAGTCATAAATCCCGGGCAAAGGTTTATTTGAAATTAGTTCCTGGGAATGGCAAAAGAATAGCTAATCGTCGCCCGGACTTTACGACTACTTCATTTTAAGTTCATTAAGTTCATAATCCATAATAATCATAATGGCTCGGCGACTGAGTGTGCATAATTCTCCAACCAAACTCCGACCATGTACAATAAGCGTGACATAATACATTTGAATAGGTGATCACGCAATACATACTAATACATGCGAGTCATATACATGAGACATAATCGTTTGGACAACCCGTGTTCCGGCCTTTCCGCACAGTGTCTAATCATAATAACATAATGATAATCATAAAATAATTTCCAACCTTCTACCTCCATGATGGTCGGGCCTGCAGACCCGAACCATCTAATAATACACTATATCAAAACGGGGGCTCATGACTCCTACCCGCTCCTTTGATGGGGTAACACTTTCGGCTCAAGAATAACTCACCTTCCACACTACACAGTCGCATGAGAGATTCTCAATGATTACTTTGTGCAATGGCTTAGTTATACGTCGGCCCGATGCCAAACCGGTCTCCATTCACACATTTCCTCGGGGCCCAATAACATGTGCATGATCAATGTGCATAATCTTGCCAAACATTTCAAGTCATGATCATAAATATCATAATTCATTTCATAAATCTTGAGAAAAGGTTTACTCGATAAAGATTTACTCGATGACTTTACTTTGAAATCAAAATATATATATACTTTAGGTTTTTGGCCAAAGCTTATCACATAAAGCTTGTATGGATTTATTACATAACCAGAACGAAAACACCCTCACATGGAATACCACGAGACAAGGAACATGAGTAATAATGGGTGCCTATTGGATCCGAAAGTCTCCACCCTGGAGATGAACTGTACAAGAGAAGGCATAACGTGTACTCGTGAGAAATGACTCGATATGAAACAAAATAAGACGCACGGCATGGATATGAGGTTTTGTGAAATGATATGACATGCGTCCGACAATTATAGAATGAGATGGTAGGTCATGAGTGTTGGAAAACAGGAATCAGAAAGCAGCAAAAATTTTAAAATTTTCGAACAAAAGGATCGAAAACTCGTAATCATGAATCCAAATTCGTAAGGTAAAGAAACTTACTTTTCAATAATCTTTCATGAAGCGTTTCAAGCCACCCAAGAATGCTCTTCTCGCGGCTTGATCCCCTCTCCTTGGTAAAGCTCGAATCTTTAAAAACTTCTAACTTGAAGCTCTCTAGTGATAGTCCACCAACTTGATTACAATCTATCTAGTAAGGATGTTAGTTCTCTAATTAGTGTTTAGTCTTAACCTAGGGTTTATTTGATCTTGGAGAAAGGATGGTGTTCAACATATGAACCAAAAGAATTGTCAATTAGCCCTAAAGGGTGCTCGAGCTCCCCTATATATAGGAAGGAGAGGGGCGGCCGAAACTTAGTCCTTATGGACTAAGGATTTGGTCCCTCTCTCTCTTATTACTTGATCATCAAGTAATTCCAAAACTTGACTTTGAATTCTAATTCAAATCAACTTTTAAGAGAGCTAAAAATATCCAAACTCCTTTTGGATAATGTTATACTTTATTTATTAATAAATAATAACTTATTTATCTAATTAATTAATTCATAATTAATTAAATAGATTAATTTCTCCAAAGTAAGACTTTCATTTTAATTCAAAATTAAACCAAAGTCTATTAAATAATTAACACATTAATTATTTAATACATACAATATATATACACGTGTGAGACACGTGTCCTAAGGACACGTGCCACTCACGTGACCCACACGTGTGATTCACACGTGTGGAACCCTCTCGGCATGATCAACTCGTTTAATCATTTTAAAGCCTTAACTCATGTAACCAAGTTGTTGTGTGTGACCTTCTAGGTTCTTAATTTAATTAGCAGTGACCCTAATTAATTAATTCACTAGTTAATTAATCAGTCCACAGATTAAACGACCATAGTCTAGCACCAGGTGTTTAGCCCATAGCTGAATTGGAATATCTCGATTCGACAGAACCTTTATGTCATTGATTCATGTGAGATACAATTCTCCTACTTACTATCTCTCAACCAAGATCTAGGGTAAGGGAATAATCAGAACCCTAATATTGGTCTTAAAGCTAAGTGCATTTCATATCCATTTGATCTCAAACCAAAAAACCCTTTTCTTGAAGTCTTGATCTACTGCCTTCGCCAAGGACTCCATATGGCATATGAATGACTTACACAATAAGAGATCACCTTGCAAATGCAAGTGTAGGTCCTTTCTTGATTCTCATTCACTTTCATGAGTCACTTGTGCAGCCCTAGCATAAGCCTTGAATCACTTGTCTAAGGCGACACCCTTTAAATCTTATACCTAAGACTACAGAGTTAACTCATAAGGTGACATGGAACCTGAAGTCTAAGGATCAATTAATCACATCAATGACTCGTGAGATATTTCCTAATCTGGAAGTTTCCATTTCCTGAAATAGAAACTTCCTTTCCCATTTAGGAATCTTCTCATACGGGGCACCTCAGTGAACTTACTTATGGAAGTAAGCACCCTCATGTATCACGCACGTATCAACTATACACTTTGCATCTCCATGAAACAAGGTGGTCCTTCTTAAGGGCGTGATCCCACAAGTAAGCCTTAGAGGAACCAGGTTGACACTCCCACTGTTTGTAGGACTCATCGGCTTGGAGTATTTTACTAATCATGACTTATGTGATATAAGGCTCGTTTCATGAACCATTTCACCTAAATGGTAGAGTCCTAAAGTCATCAGGATTAGGGGAGTTCTCATACATGCACAACTAAAGTAAATGCATACCAAACAAAAGCATATAAAGAAGTGTTGCCTCAATTCGTTAATTTATTCAAAGATTATCTGTGATTACAATAAGGAAAAGTACAAAGCGGATATACAATCGGCTTTCTAGGGCACTATTCCTAACAATGAGAGTGTTCATGTGCATAATTAATGTTCTACGTAATGGGCGATCATACAAAGTCATACCACAACGAACAATCGATCGATAATCAATTAGCAAGCCAAGGACTACAATTAATAAGATAATAGTCAATTAGATATGTATAATATGCATTTAAGTCACATAATAGGTCGGGTAAGTGAAAGGAAAGCGATAAAATGGATTTTGGCAAAGTTTAGCAAAAGTTAGGAATTTTCAGAATTGCGCAAGCTGTAGGAAAATGGATATATCTTGAGTTTGAGATGTGGGAATTGGGTTTTGATTGTTGGATATGAAAGTAGACACACATACCTTTAAAATGATATATATCTCGAATCATGGTTGAAAGCGAGGAGTAAATGGCATAGGTCCGAAGTTGAAGGAGCGCAGATTTCCGGTGAAGTGGCGACATGAAAAAAATTGATTATATTTCACAAAAACAAAAAGATATTGAGGTGATTCCAATTGGACAATATTCTAGACTTCAAGAGGTTTCCGTGGGTTGAAAATTCAGGTTAATCGGAGCTCATATGAGGGAGAAACGGCCATTTGAAAAATGGTCTGAAAGTAGAAACGGGCGTGTGAAGTTCCTCGGGTGAGGCAATAGGTTGCTATACGGGCGTTTGGTGAATGAACTAGGTACCCAAACGCCCGTTTAGGTAGGCTCTAATTGAAAAAACAACAGGGGATTCGAAATAGCTCGAAGGGGTGGTTCCAAAATCACGCCAAAACATCACCCCAACCAAAACAACTGACAAGAACATCAAAACACAAGATAAGCACACCAAACACACATTAAAACAAGTTTAAATCCATGAATTCATCCAACCCACATCAAAACACACATATATGCATACACACATATACATACACGCACACATCAACTAATTCTTGAAATAAAATCATAGATCCTAACATATATTAGCATAATATCATCAAGGAACAAGAATTTAAACTTAAATCATATCAATCTCTATCAAAACACACATTCACACACACACACGCACACACACATATATATATATATATATATATGTATATATACACACCTTGAAATGGAATGAAGGAGATGGAGGTATGAAATGATGGAGCTGATAATGATGATGCCCAGACCTCTTCTTCTCGTTCCTCTTGCTTGATCAAAAGTGTGTGTGTATGAAGAAAATGGAAGAAAAGGGTTTGTGTGTGTTGTAGAGATTTAGTGTGTGTGTTCTTGTGTAATGTGTATATATGATATATGTGATAGAATGTATGTAATGTAATCTAATTATAGATATATAATGTATATATGTATAAAGTCGTAAGTGGAGATATTATATATATTATATGTATATAATTTCTATAGTTCTCTATTAATATATTCACATATAATGCATGTGTGAGTATTAGTGTAGGATGAATTGATGCATATATTTATATATAATGGCATGTCTCATAAATGTAGTATATAAATATTACTCTTATGAAATTAGTTTAAGTATATATATATGTATTAGAAAATATGATCTACTTAGGAATTGTACGAATGAAGAAATGTGTATATGTTATGAAATGGAATGGAAGAAATTAAATCAAGATACTTATACGAGCAATTAAATCACATATTCACATAATTCACATAAACATATTACTCAAATAAGCATGTAAAGGAATTCAAACTCTCAAAACTCACACGTGTGGCGCGCGTACCTGTACGATGAAAACACGGGGCATTGCAACCTCTCCCCCTTAAGAAGGACCTGTCCTCAGGTCCAATGCCTCGAGTTCTAGACTCTAAGCAGAACTTCTCCATGTTCATCCCACGCGGGTTCGCGACTCCCCGTCAGGAATTAGTTCGGAAAAGGTCTTCAAGCAACTAGGGGTCTTGACTCGTTGTTGAGAAGACTCATCCTCGAACTTAATCCGGTGTTTATTGAAACTCAGCTTGCGAATCATCCACAACCCTTGTCTCCCCGATATCTAAACAATAAAAAATCTAAACTGCCGCTAGAACAAGTTGAACAAGTAGTAAACAACGATGAGAGAGCCCCATCTCTCAAACAAATAATGAGAGAACCCCGTCTCTCAAACAAACAGCGAGAGAACCCCGTCTCTCAAACATGAAAAAGAAAGCCCCCAACACAAAAATTAAATAAACAATCATACAAGGAACAGGTAGGAACATCAAATGCATCAAGTATCATTCACACTAAAGTAGTTAATACAACTAACGATCAAAGCACATAACATCATAAAATTATTGGAATTAAAGTAGCATGTTTGCATATGTCATGAATGTTTGGTGTACCATTCACCGTTGTAATAAAATTGATGATGCTCTCATTGCCCGTGCCAATGCATTAACTCGTTGGGTTGTTTCTTGACTTCCTTCTTTTTATCATTATGCACATGCCCGGTCCTCAATCCATCCCATCTTTCAAATAACATCTCGATTCCTTTTCCTCTCTTTCACTTTATCCTTCCAAATTCTTAAGTGTTCTCTTGACCTCAATCCAATCAACTCGTTTTCCTAATGAGTCATATTCGGTACCCTCGGTTGTTTGAGCCATTCTTCCATGAGTTTGAATTATGATTTCTGTAGCGCCCGGAACGGTGGGCCACCACATCCCCCGCACCTAAACCCGAACCCACATATGAAATAGATTTCCATACATGAGCCCAAGTCTAAGCGAACAGGAACCTACACTCACACGCTAGGCTAAGCGGGGCTATAACTCAAACAGAGAGCGCAAACAAACAAATACGAATGCGGAAGCAATAACATAAGGATCGAAAAGAGCTCTATACTAACATATACATCATATACAACGGCCTGACGGCCTAAAATAGGTCAAGTATATACAGCAAAAGTTTATAATTCTCCATAAGACATAATTAGAATTCAAATACAATTCATAAAAGTAATCAAAATGCAACAGGTAGATATGCCGACTCAACCTAAACGCGAAAGTATGACACGACCGACGCACTTCCCCGCCTAGCTCGAGTAACCTCCAACTAAAGTGTTAAAAGGAAGGGGTCAGTCAAAACTCGACTGAGTGAGGGGGCTAACGCACACCCACACCATAAATACATATAGAGCATATAATCAAAAGGGGTCGATCATGAACCGAGCTAGGGTTTTACATATCAAAACATCTTGAAAATATACATATAATATTAAGGAAATCCTAACTCGTTTCACAACCACCAAAGCATAAAAGAAACATAAACGTTCGGCGAGTACGGACCACCCCAACTCCTCATACAAATCATAAATACATAAGACTTCATAAATTCATAACTCCTCAACGCCTTGGTGTTTGGGAATCAAACCCTCTCCACCCATATGGATTCTATATACATACGGGGTAGCTAACCCACGATATGCCTTCCCCGGTCATTCACCGAGGGCTCAAGGTAATAGCGTCTTCTCAACCTCCAAGAGTCGCACGCCACCACCTCAAATGGGAAGTGCACAGGCTTAACCCGACGACCCTTGCCATCCCAGGCGTCCTTACCCACAATCCCTGGGCCCGTATTCAAAAGAAACATACCAATAATCCCATCTTTCAGGGCACATCTCGCTAGAAACACAAAGGAAACGTACATGGGATTCAAAATCATAAGCGCATATATACCCATACTTATACCATTTTTCATAAATTATTAAAGGGGATTCATAAAGTCATAAACGTATCGTAAGCATTCGTATTTAACCATATAATACATATATAGCCACATTCGGGATAGGAAATCAATAACACGAAGGCCATAGGTCTCTTATCTACAAGAAAAGATCCTAAACCTCGCTTTGAAGTAGAACGGAGTGAAGATCGAACAAAAGAAGCAACCGGACACCTAAACCCCTGGCTCGTTAACTTCCTGAAGAGGCTCTGAAACAAAAGAACGCAAGACCCGAGACTTAGACTGAAAAATGTACCACTTAGACGCTCGAAAATGCATATGTATGAAATGAATGCATATGAAATGCAAGAATGCGTCATGTAGGTCATTTAAGTTCATAGCTCATATAAAACGTATCAAATAAATTCATAAACATAATTACTAAAATATAACAAATAATTTAAATCATAAAATCAAATTTATATTACACATTTCATACATAAGAATTCATATAAAACAGTAGGATCACATTTAATTTAAAACTTCAATTTAAATCATTTAAATTCATTTAATTAAACATATAACATAATATATATATTTATATATAAATCATATATTAGATATATTACATATATTCATATACTTACCATGCATCATCCCCACGTCAACCATGCAAGGAGGCAAAATTCCATGCATTAATCACGTACCAAACATTCCTTAAACCTTAAAGTCAATTATCATTCATGTATTGTCCATGCAAAGTTCACAAACATCATGCAAAGTCCATAAATAAACAACCATGCATTGTCACGTAACAACCATGCAAACTAAGGAAAAATAAATGAAGCATTCATGGCAGCATGTTATCTCCCCGCCCAGGGGAAATTTTCTTCTTTAAAGTACCCTCCCGGGTACATTTGATGCAGAATGTTTCTGCATAGCAAGTACCCGGCCGGGTACTTTCAAGAACAAAATCTCCCCGGCCGGTGAGACACTCCAGAGACAGAAAAATGGCGGAAAAAGCCCCTGTTCAGCCCTGCATTTCATACCACTCAAATACCAACTCATTCAAGCATGCTAAGGAAAAAAAAAATAGCAGCAATTCAGCACAAAAACATCCTTAAACCAGCTGGAAACGAACAGCAGCAATTGAGGAAAGGAAATGCAACCAATTCATGCTTATATCTCAACAAAAACTCAAGTACATTAATGGTATCCCACCCATATCACAAATACCACCCAAGTCAGCTAAATTCAACAATAAATGAAGTATAAGAGATCAAGTTTATAGCCTCAATTCAAGAGAAACACCAAAAGAAGTCATGGAATTCAAAAATGGCAATAAAACCTAACTATTCATGTCTTGGGCCAAAACTATATCAAACATGGATGAAAATCAGAATTTCTTGAATGAAAATGACCACTTAATCATGTACATATCAAATACAAGCTTACCCTTTGAAGATGGTGAAGGAAAATGAAGATTGGAGCTCAATCTCTTCAATGGCTGAATAGTGAAGGGAATGGTTTAAGCTGCTCCAAAAAACTGACTTCTCTCCCTTCTATTGTGTGTGGAACGATATGGAAGGAGTATGGTGTGATAAAGGGTTGAGTTAGTGGAGTGTGGGTCCAGGTTTGAGGGCTATTGGCCAAGAATTGAGGGACTTCTATGCAATGTAGTGAAAGGTGGCCATATGACCGCGAGACAAAGTTACGGGCTGATTTCGGGGTATCAAAGAAGGTCGAAAAATTACAAGGCCTGTTTCATTACACTCAAATCGTCGAAATGAGTTCAACGGAGGTGACGGAATTCGAATCCAAATTCCCGAGCTCAAGTTACACTACCCGGAACCCAAGGTGCACTAAGTACACTTTAGCCCCCTATAGGTCATCCCAACAAAACGAGTCCCGAAAACCCAACAAATAAAATCGAAAACATGTAACGAGCACGTATTCAAGTTCACGACTCATAAAACTCCAACATATTAAAAAGGCACGAAATTTCGATCTCAAATCGAACACGAACGCATCTCATTTCAACAAATAGGCATGTTATCAGAATAATAAAAATTCAAATAAAATAAACAAATAAAAATAAAATACTAATTTATACGGATTAAAATTTTAATAAAAAGGCTATTTTTTCAATTAGGTCCAAAACTTTTAAAAAGCGTCAAATAAGTCCAATTCAAATTTTCAATTAAGTCCAATATTAAATAAAATCGCGCAATTAAGTCCTTAACTCATATAAATCACATAATTTACGAGATTACCTTGCTCGGGAATTAAATTCACATATCATAAATTCATAAAATTCATATCATAAATCACTTGAGGCAAATTTTGACATATAATTTAAATATTTCATATAAATTCAAATAATTCATATAAGAATTTCAAATAATAAAATATAAATCAATTAAATGCAACAATTAAATATGAAATTAAAATAAATTAAATTGGGCACATACGTCATACATGTATGGTCGCGGAGTCGGGGTGTCACAATCCTCCCCCCTTAAAAAGGACTTGCCCTCAAGTCCGACTCGAGTCCTCAAACAACTCCGGATATAACCTTCTTATTTTCTCCTCGGTTTCCCAAGTCGATTCCTCGGATTTCTGATCCATCCAAAGTACCCTGACCTAAGGAATCTGCCAGTTTCTCAATTCTTGCATCTTCTGATCCTGAATTGCAACCGGATGCTTTTCTATTGTTAAATCCGGCTCTAACTGAACCTCTTCAACTGGTAGAATTGTTGACTCATCAGGATAATACTTTCGTAGTTGAGAGACGTGAAACATATTATGTATCCTGGTCATACTCGGCGGTAAATCCAATATATATGCCGTTTCTCCGATTCTTTCCAATATCTCAAACGGCCCCAGGTACCGTGGACTAAGCTTTCCACCTTTACCTATATTAGTGAAGTCCTTTCTAGGAGACGCCTTCAAAGGACTCCATCTCCGACTTCGAACTCTGAGGGCCTTCTTCTCTTATCGGCGTAGCTCTTTTGACGGGACTGAGCTGCTATCATCCTTTGTCGAATCTTACGAACCTTTTCAATAGTAACGGCAATCTTTTCGTTAGACTCGGCTCTCTCAAGCTTATTCTCATTAGTCCACCTCCAATCCTCAATATCCCAAAATAGAGGAGACCTACACTTTCTTCCGTAAAGTGCCTCGTACGGAGCTGTAACACCCCGGAGCGTAGGGCGCCACATCCCCCGCACCATAGCCCAACACGGGTACCGAAATGGGAACTTCGTCCCTGTAACACCCCGGAGCAAAAGGCGCCACATCCCCCGCACCATAACCCAACACGTGAAGCGAAATGGGAACTCCGCCCACGTATCAAGCCACGGCGAACGGGTGACAAACAAAATTCAAACCTAAGCTAGGCGGTCTAGACCCTACTCAGAGCACACAATAAAACAAATAATGAATGCGGAAGCACCAGAATCTCATAAAGCAAATAAAAATACTCAAGACATATCAAACTTTCGATTCAATTTATACAAACTTTACAATTTCGAATTGGAGGCATAAGTTATACATAATTCAGGTATAGTCTAAATGCATAAATAAAACGAAAATACAATGCATGAGACTCAAGCTCTTCAAAGCCAAGACTCAAAGACAACCGCCTAGCTCCAACACCTCAGAACGGGTACCTGCAACTCAAATCAAAGGGGAAAAAGATAGAAATAACGAGGGTCAGTCCTAGAGACTGATGAGGGGGCTAACACACGCACCCATACATATACGTAAGAGCAAAGCATATACAAAGCTGAGAGGGGTTCGTGAACCGGGCGTGATTTTTGCATTCTAAGACATTTAACCCGTGGTAATATATGTAAAGAAAGAAGTTTGGAGTCGAAGGCCAAATTCAGTCAAGTTTTAGAGTTTAGAAATTCGCCCGCGTTTCACAACCCCAAACGAAGACATAACGAACTGAAAGCTTAAATCCATCACCCTTAGTTACTCCATACACCAAGGCGAAACGAAAACAAAACAAATCATAACCTAACTCCACCCCAACACCGTTTTGGGGAGAGAGGTGCCCCTCTCAACCCCTACTGAAAGCTGAATGAGACGGGGGATCCACCTGCTCCTTCGACGGGTCACTAAACACACCGCCGGCTCAAGAAGACCCGCCTTCCCCTCGACCTCCCGAGGATGGGCGAAATCTCCCTTTTGTGGAGTCGTGTTGATGAGAGAGCCCGGCGACCCCATGGCCGACCCGGGATCACATACCACTTCTCCGGGGTCCAAACTTACACTTACACTTATACTTGCACTTATCACACTTACCAGGCGAAGCTTATCCACAAATCTTATCACGCTTACAAACACACACATACTTAACAAAGCTTGTCAAAACAAAAGAAAATAGAGCTTATATACTTATAAAAGCGTTTTCAAATTCTTAAGACAAATGGGACAAATCCCACGAAATACGTATCCAAACACAAATATATATATATACATATATAAGTCGCATGCGGGTTCGAAATTCAATTAGGGTCTTAGGTCATCATAACTAAAAGGAAAGAAAACCTCACCTGGACGAGCAAACCAACCAAAATGGACCAAAAGGAGTCAAACGAACCACTTCCTCAACAACGGAACGAACCTAAGAGCAAAACAAAGAGCAAGAGGCAAACTTAGACTCAAATGAACCATATTGACGCTCGGCGAATGCGTATGATTGTATAAAAGATGATATTATGTCATGAACACGTTCATGTGCACTATTAAGGAATTTAAATCATATAATCAAGTCATTCAATCCTTCGCTCACTTTCATTCGAATTCATAATTACACGTTTCCAATCAATTCAAGAAATTCAAGGCACAAGATCTAACATTTAGACAAATAAGAGCATTGAAGTAAATTAAGTTCTACACACATTTAAACGTACTCAATCTTACACAAAACTCTACTACATACACCCTATTACCTCATCTAACATATCTCCAAAGTTTGAAAGCAAGAACTAATCACAAGATGAGGGAAATGGGTTATGGAAATCACAAACGCCACAAAACACACATAAACGGCATTCAACAAAAGCATGCCTAACTCTCATCCAAAAGTTATGAAATTGAACCATAATACTCCCAAAACATAGTAAAACAAGTTCGTAGTTCATCACAAATGAAGATAAAGACAATAAAGAGGTGAAACAAACCAAAAACCGAAAAGGAAAACCAAGGGCTGCGCAGGGGGAGGGACACGGGGGTGTCCCTCAACTTAAGTAAGCTGAGCCACGCCCGTGGCTCAGTCCAGACATGCCCAGGAAGCCTGACACGCCCGTGTCTCACATTTGAAGGCAAATGAGACACGGGGGTGTCTCGGTACAGAACCAAAATCGCATACAAAGTTTGCCGGCAAAACTGACCCTAAACTAAATCAGTCCAAAAGCATACCAAATCAACTCAAAATATTATGAAACTTGATATACAACATATTTAGAATGTTAGGAACATATTTCATTTAGAACTCAAAGGCTGAATCATGCGTTAAGGTCACCTAAATCATGCAGCAACTCTGGAGCACCAAAAACGGACATATGAGCTCAATTGGTTCAATCATGCCATGATCAAGTACTTAGGGGCTGAATAAGAAGCTAACACTTTAGGGGATGAACACTAACATGATAAGCAACTAATATACTCCATGTATATGCAAATTGACACGAATTGGAGCGTATTAGAACCACCAAGAAATCACGAAATGCAACAGCAGCAGTTCGGTTCGCGCATAGCATACAAACAGGCCATCATGCTTCGATTAGGAACTAAAAATGGATCTAAAAACTTACAAGAGCAGGACTAACATATAAACCAATTAGTATACAACATCTCCATGCAAATTCACACGAATTGGAAGTCATTAGCTCAAGCAACGAAGCACAAAACGTCACAGCGGTTCCAAAACAGGGGAGCAGATTTTTGCAACAGTTCTCAAGCTCAAAACTCATCATATAAATCAAGGTTTTCAAGGAAAAACCGAGCATACTCATAAACCAACATGTGTAACACATAACCAAGCATTAACACACGAAATTGGAGGCAAGAATTCATCCATTTGATCTCAAAAACGTGACAGCAGTTTGGTGAAAATGAGCAGATTTGCAGCAGTTCGGTTTTAAAGTTTCATGGCCAAAAACTCAAGGTTTCAATCATGTTATCAAAGAGAAAACAACCCTAACACATATAGCATGAATTATAGATCAAGAATGGAAGCAAAGAAGCTCATATAATCAACAAGGAAGCACCAAATCAGCCACAAACTTAAGCTAAGCCATGGAAGCAACAAATGACCTCTAACCCTAACTATTCATGTAAGCTTCCATATCCTTATTAAATCTGATGCATATCATGAATTTCAAGGATCAAATGAAGCATAGAAGAGAGGAGAATACAGAAATATACTTACCTTTAAGAGTTCATGGAGTATGGAAGAGATTGGCTCCAAAAATCACAAGGTCTTGAAGAGGGCTTTCTTCTTCTCCTCTTCTCTTCTCTCTCGATCTGTTTCAGCACAAATGAGAGGGTTTGGCTCGGTTTTCAGCTGATAAGGGAGAGGGAGAGACTTAACTCAAGTTAAGTTATCAAGGGTTAGGCTTAGGTTGAGTTAAATTGGCCCCACAAGTACAAGACTAGTCAAAGAAGGTGGCTTAAGCACAAGCTGTTCGTTCCGGTCGAAAAACGAGGTTCTAAACGGGCTTAGAAAAATACCAAATCAGGTTCCTTGGCTTCATCTCTTCGTTACGAGTCCAACGCATCTTCCGGAATTCGAATCCGAATTCCCTAGCTCAAGATATGGCCTCCGGAACAAGAGGCGCGCTAAAACTAGTTAGGCCCTCATGTCCCTCGTCAAATACTTAAGGTTTAAAACCTCGATAAACGAACACGAAAACTTAAAACGAGCATGCAAACACATTCATAACTCACGTATATAACGCATACCAAAATTTCACAAAAATCAGAATTGAATTCCGGCACATAACGAGCAAATTACGAGCATGCAAACTTAAACGTTAAAAATCAAAGTTCATAAATATAAACAATTAATTTCATATTAATTCAAATAATCATATAAGCATTAAAATAACATTCAAATACATAATTAAATAATTTAAAGCACATAAAACCCTCACGTTAAAGCGTACCTGGAAATCCGAACGATCGGGATGTTACAAACTCCCCTCCTTCAAAAGGACCTGTCCTCAGGTCCTAAGGAGAATCTTGAACGGCTCCGAAGTCAAGCCCAACTCCACACTTCCACTACGCCACTCTGATCACAAACTTCTCAAGACACTATCTCCTTAAATGGCGAACCGGACACAAAGTCCTAGTCGTTTGCCCCTACTTCCCAGATAAAGATTCGGGAGTAGTTGGAGAATTCTCAACCTGTGGCACATAGACATTACTACACAAAGTCCATAACATCTTTCTTATGCCATAACAAACGGTTTCCTAAAACTCTGAACAACTTCAACCCTGAGTGGGATTAACTCGTGACCTTGCACTCCTTAAGGCGTAGGCTACCGTTCTTCTACGAGCAACACATAACAAAGGCCTTCCTTTATGCCTCGGTTGGAAACAAGGTAGCCTTTTGTACCCTCGGTTAGGCAAGAGCCAATACCGTGGGTAACTCTCTTCAACCGGCTCTTCCCACTCAAAACCGTACCTCTTACTCTGAGGAAATCCTCGGTTCTTCTACGGGAAATACCAACGGGTTAGCGTTCTATCTAATACCCGAAGATATCGTTGAGTCCCTGACGGACCTCCTAAAAGCATCCGCTATCTTCAACGAGAACAAGACGCCTCCAGACAAGCCGACCAAAAGCAGTTCGACCCTCACAACTCACCAAACACTCACGAACACTCCACACCACAAGCTCTCACCAAAAGAAAGTACTAACACAAAAAGGAAAACAAACAAAGCACACAACGAACAAGAGCCAAGAAGGAAAAGAAATACGTAACAAGCAAAACTAGGGAATAAAGGAAGCACACTCTAAGCAAGAGCTAGAAAGGAAAAGAAAAACATAACGAGCAAAACTGAGAAGGGAAGGAAACACATTACAAGCAAGAGTCACAAAGGGAAGGAAACACACAATGAACAAGAACAAGAAGGAAAACAATTACACAACAATTATAATCAAGAACCACCGAAGAACAAGGAATAAAGCGGCAAGCACGTGGGTTCCCCAAGGTTAAAATATGCATGAAATGAGATGCCATGAATGTTTCGTGTACCTTTCACCGAAGTAGGGGGGTTAAGATTAGCTTGCCCTTGGGTTGGGATCGGAATCCCGGAGTTACGGCTCGTTGAAGATCTTAGCTTGAATTGGTATGGGCAACTATTTACCATGTGTCCGATCTCACCACACTTAAAGCAAGCACCTAACTTCTTTCGACATTGCCCTTCCACATGATTCGGACCCTTACAAAAAGAACATCGAATTGGAGCCGTTAGGGTAAGCTCCGGATTCGGTTTCGATTGTCTTGGTTTCTTCTTCTTCTTCTTGGATGGTTTATCATCTTGAGAATCATAGGGCTTCTCTTGTGGCACCGGCCTCTTGCCCAACCTTGAGCTCGAACCGGATCCTTGTCCCAATTGAAGAGTGTGGGATTTCAAATGTTGCTCATCCATCTCGCGTTGAACCACCTTTTTCATTGCCTCCGACCAATGGTTGACCGTTGAAGTAGAGAGGGCTTGTTGAATTTCACCCTTGAGTCCTTGCATGAAATTTTGGGCCTTAAGTCGGTAATTCTCAATAACCGGTGTGGCATACGGGCCCGATCTCTCTAGTTCCTCCAGGTAATTTTTAGCCATCCTTAAGTCTTATTGGAGATCTCAAAATTCTTGAAGTCTCTTTATTCTTGCACTCGAAGGAATGTATTTGTTGTGGAATTCCCGGATAAAATTCTCCCATGTAAACTCTTCCCCGGATCTCTCAAACCACAATCTTGTTTCCTTAAGCCAAATCAAAGCTTGTCCTTTAAGTACATGGGAAGTGCAATTCACTCTACCTTGTGATGTTCCCCATAGAGTATCCCAAATCCATGAAATCTCAGAAATCCATTGCTCGGCTTTCACATCATCGCCTCCAAACCACATAGGAGGGTTGCAATTCCGGAATTCTTGGTATACCAACGGCATTTGTTCTTCACCCAGGGTTGTGTGTTGAGATGACATCCTGAATAAGAACCAAAATTCAAGAAATATCGATACGTGGAAGGGTTTACTGCATGTTCATGTAAACAATTAATACAAATAAAATCATAAAAGTCACAAAATGATGATGGTGAATGCAAATACGCACATAATCCCAAGCCGAACGACCTAGACAAACCGGACACGACATGAGAGCTCCGGTTTTGCAACCTAGAGCTCTGATACCACCTAAGGATGTAACAACCCAGAGCAAAGGGCGCCACATCCCCCGCACCATAACCCAACACGTGAAGCGAAATGGGAACTCCGCCCACGTATCAAGCCACGACGAACGGGTGACAAACAAAATTCAAACCTAAGCTAGGCGGTCTAGACCCTACTCAGAGCACGCAATAAAACAAATAACGAATGTGGAAGCACCAGAATCTCATAAAGAAAATAAAAATACTCAAGACATATCAAACTTTCGATTCAATTTATACAAACTTTACAATTTCGAAATGGAGGCATAACTTATACATAATTCAGGTATAGTCTAAATGCATAAATAAAACGAAAATACAATGCATGAGACTCAAGCTCTTCAAAGCCAAGACTCAAAGACAACCGCCTAGCTCCAACACCTCAGAACGGGTACCTGCAACTCAAATCAAAGGGGGAAAAAGATAGAAATAACGAGGGTCAGTCCTAGAGACTGGTGAGGGGGCTAACACACGCACCCATACATATACGTAAGAGCAAAGCATATACAAAGCTAAGAGGGGTTCGTGAACCGGGCGTGGTTTTTGCATTCTAACACATTTAACCCGTGGTAATATATATAAAGAAAGAAGTTTGGAGTCGAAGGCCAAATTCAGTCAAGTTTTAGAGTTTAGAAATTCGCCCCCGTTTCACAACCCCAAACGAAGACATAACGAACTGAAAGCTTAAATCCATCACCCTTAGTTACTCCATACACCAAGGCGAAACGAAAACAAAACAAATCATAACCCAACTCCGCCCCAACACCGTTTTGGGGAGAGAGGTGCCCCTCTCAACCCCTGCTGAAAGCTGAATGAGACGGGGGATCCACCTGCTCCTTCGACGGGTCACTAAACACACCGCCGGCTCAAGAAGACCCGCCTTCCCCTCGACCTCCCGAGGATGGGCGAAATCTCCCTTATTTGGAGTCGTGTTGATGAGAGAGCCCGGCGACCCCATGGCCGACCCGGGATCACATACCACTTCTCCGGGGTCCAAACTTACACTTACACTTATAATTGCACTTATCACACTTACCAGGCGAAGCTTATCCACAAATCTTATCACGCTTACAAACACACACACACTTAACAAAGCTTGTCAAAACAAAAGAAAATAGAGCTTATATACTTATAAAAGTGTTTTCAAATTCTTAAGACAAACGGGACAAATCCCACGAAATACGTATCCAAACACATATCTATATATATATACATATATAAGTCGCATGCGGTTTCGAAATTCAATTAGGGTCTTAGGTCATCATAACTAAAAGGAAAGAAAACCTCACCTGGACGAGCAAACCAACCAAAACGGACCAAAAGGAGTCAAACGAACCACTTCCTCAACAACGGAACGAACCTAAGAGCAAAACAAAGAGCAAGAGGCAAACTTAGATTCAAATGAACCATATTGACGCTCGGCGAATGCGTATGATTGTATAAAAGATGATATTATGTCATGAACACGTTCATGTGCACTATTAAGGAATTTAAATCATATAATCAAGTCATTCAATCCTTCGCTCACTTTCATTTGAATTCATAATTACACGTTTCCAATCAATTCAAGAAATTCAAGGCACAAGATCTAACATTTAGACAAATAAGAGCATTGAAGTAAATTAAGTTCGACACACATTCAAACGTATTCAATCTTACACAAAACTCTACTACATACACCCTATTACCTCATATAACATATCTCCAAAGTTTGAAAGCAAGAACAAATCACAAGATGAGGGAAATGGGTTATGGAAATCACAAATGCCACAAAACACACATAAACGGCATTCAACAAAAGCATGCCTAACTCTCATCCAAAAGTTATGAAATTGAACCACAATACTCCCAAAACATAGTAAAAGAAGTTCATAGTTCATCACAAATGAAGATAAAGATAATAAAGAGGTGAAACAAACCAAAAACCGAAAAGGAAAACCAAGGGCTGCACAGGGGGAGGGACACGGGGGTGTCCCTCAACTTAACTAAGCTGAGCCACGCCCGTGGCTCAGTCCAGACATGCCCAGGAAGCCTGACACGCCCGTGTCTCACAGTTGAAGGCAAATGAGACACGGGGGTGTCTCGGTACAGAACCAAAATCTCATACAAAGTTTGCCGGCAAAACTGACCCTAAACAAAATCAGTCCAAATATTATGTTGAGGGACACCCAAATACTATGAAACTTGATATACAACATATTTAGGATGTTAGGAACATATTTCATTTAGAACTCAAAGGCTGAATCATGCGTTAAGGTCACCGAAATCATGCAGCAACTCTGGAGCACCAAAAACGGACATATGAGCTCAATTGGTTCAATCATGCCATGATCAAGTACTTAGGGGCTGAATAAGAAGCTAAAACTTTAGGGGATGAACACTAACATGATAAGCAACTAATATAATCCATGTATATGCAAATTGACACGAATTGGAGCATATTAGAACCACCAAGAAATCACAAAATGCAACAGCAGCAGTTCGGTTCGCGCATAGCATACAAACAGGCCATCATGCTTCGATTAGGAACTGAAAATGGATCTAAAAACTTGCAAGAGCAGGACTAACATATAAACCAATTAGTATACAACATCTCCATGCAAATTCACACGAATTAGAAGTCATTAGCTCAAGCAACGAAACACAAAACGTCACAGCGGTTCCAAAACAGGGGAGCAGATTTTTGCAGCAGTTCTCAAGCTCAAAACTCATCATATAAATCAAGGTTTTCAAGTAAAAACCGAGCATACTCATAAAGAAACATGTGTAACACATAACCAAGCTTAAACACACGAAATTGGAGGCAAGAATTCATCCATTTGATCTCAAAAACATGACAGCAGTTTGGTGAAAATGAGCAGATTTGCAGCAGTTCGGTTTTCAAGTTTCATGGCCAAAAACTCAAGGTTTAAATCATGTTATCAAAGAGAAAACAACCCTAAAAATCTAGCATGAAGTATAGATCAAGAATGGAAGCAAAGAAGCTCATATATCAACAAGGAAGCACCAAATCAGCCACAAACTTAAGCTAAGCCATGGAAGCAACAAATGACCTCTAACCCTAACTATTCATGTAAGCTTCCATATCCTTATTAAATCTGATGCATATCATGAATTTCAAGGATCAAATGAAGCATAGAAGAGAGGATAATACATAAATATACTTACCTTTAAGAGTTCATGGAGTATGGAAGAGATTGGCTCTAAAAATCACAAGGTCTTGAAGAGGGCTTTCTTCTTCTCCTCTTCTCTTCTCTCTCGATCTGTTTCAGCACAAATGAGAGGGTTTGTCTCGGTTTTCAGCTGATAAGGGAGAGGGAGAGACTTAACTCAAGTCAAGTTATCAAGGGTTAGGCTTAGGTTGAGTTAAATTGGCCCCACAAGTACAAGACTAGTCAAAGAAGGTGGCTTAAGCACAAGCAGTTCGTTCCGGTCAAAAAACGAGGGTCTAAACGGGCTTAGAAAAATACCAAATCAGGTTACTTGGCTTCATCTCTTTGTTACGAGTCCAACGCATCTTCCGGAATTCGAATCCGAATTCCCTAGCTCAAGATATGGCCTCCGGAACAAGAGGCGCGCTAAAACTGGTTAGGCCCTCATGTCCGTCGTCAAATACGTAAGGTTTAAAACCTCGATAAACGAACACAAAAACTTAAAACGAGCATGCAAACACATTCATAACTCACGTATATCACGCATACCAAAATTTCACAAAAATCGGAATTGAATTCCGGCACATAACGAGCAAATTACGAGGATGCAAACTTAAACGTTAAAAATCAAAGTTCATAAATATAAACAATTAATTTCATATTAATTCAAATAATCATATAAGCATTAAAATAACATTCAAATACATAATTAAATAATTTCAAGCACATAAAACCCTCACGTTAAGGCGTACCTGGAAATCCGAACGATCGGGATGTTACAGTCCCCGCATCGAACCATGGCGAACGGGTGACAAACAAAAATCACCTCTAGGCTAGGCGGTCTAGACCCTGAACAGAGTGCGCAACAAAATAAACCAAAAGAGCGGAAGCTACAGGTTCAACTAACATAACCAAATACAGATGTAAAAGCTGAAAATAACATATACATAGAGCAACATGCTTTGCCCACCCCGGGCTAAAAGAGAATGTTTAGCTTCAAATTACAAAACACAACTTATACTTATTTATACATAGCACAAATATACGTAGTACCAAAGCGGGAAAGTAAATATGCAAATGCAAGGACTCTACAACGACTCGAACAACTCCCAAGACTCGAAAGGCAACCGCCGCCTAGCCAGACTCCCAACCGAGCACCTGCAAAGCTAAAGACAAAAGGGGAAAAAAGAAAAGAAGCAACGAGGGTCAGTCCTAGAGAGTGGTGAGGGGGCTACACACGCACATATACGTATAAGTAGGAGCATAGCATATTCAAATCGAAAGTGCTTATGAACCGGGTGTGGTTTTTGCATTCCAAATGATTTTTAACCCATGATACTATATATACGAAGAAAGGTCTAGGGTCCAAGACCAAAATCAACCAAGTTTTAGAAATTATGAATCCACCCCGTTTCACAAACCGTATCGGATGCAGAAGCAAAAGCAAAATAACACGGCGAGAACGAGTTCTCACACACTTACTCAGATCAAAGTAAAACTCATAAACAATCCCACCTTCACACCATTGGGGAAGAGAGGTGCCCCTCTCAACCCATCACAGAACGAAACAGATGAACCGGGGGATCCCGCCCGATTCCTTCGATGGCCAACCTTAAAGTGCTCCATCGGCATAGGAGAACTAAGTCTCCTGTTGGTGGAGAAGTGCACAGGGGTCGTAATCGGCGACCCCAATGGTCGTCCGGGGTCTCCCTTACCCACAACTCCGGGGCCCAAACAGATCACAAAACTCACACACACATATCTCACAAAGCGTATACTTATCACGAAAAGCTTATCTTGTCAAAACTTAACACGTACACACACCAACCCTTTTCGAAAACGACTAAACAAAACATAACTTATATACATATAAAAGCCTTTTTCAATGGATTTCATAGCAAATGGGCCAATTCCCGCAAAATTCATATCCTACACTTAGTTATACATATATATATTTCGCATGCGGGCTTAAATTACATGTTGGGTTGTAGGTCATAGTAGCTAAAAGAAAGAAACCTCACCTCCGAGAAGCAACTGGAACAAAGGAAGCAAACGAACGTCTAGAAGACAACCTCGTCAGCCAAGGAACGAACCTAAAGGCAAATCAAAGGCAAAAGAGAACCTTAGACTCAATATGAACCACATTAGACGCTCGGCATATGTGTATGTATGTTTATGATGCAAAGAGTATGAAATGAATCCACATTAGGTCATATAGGAGCATTTGAGGCATATAAGGTCCTATCTCAAAATCGAGGGTAAAGAATAAACCATAAATTCACGAGTTCAAGCATAACACATCATACAACAAGTTAATCATGCATACACATCATAAACGAGGCAATAAGAACCAACGAAAAGCAACGAAACGACGAAAGAAACTCCTCCTGGCCAACACCTACTAAGTGGACACGGCCTCGTCCAAAATGCATAGGAATCGGACACGGCCGTGTCCGCTTTAAATAAAATCAGGATCCAAAGTCGAGAGCTTGACACGGCTGTGTCCATTTCCAGTTATAATATGACACGGCCGTGTCATGCGTTCGGGGCTGAAAACTAACGCGGTAATATTTCGGTTTTTCAAGCACAAAACAGGGGATTTCGGTTCTTGGCTTCAAGAAGTCTCTTAGGCATCAAAAACACACAAACCGAGCATGAAATTAACATCAATTCATCATATATTCATGCCATATAAGTAGCAACAACGTCAGGTCCAAAAATTGTAAGAAACAAGGCAAGAAAGGGGAGAGAATATATCAAGCTATATCTTCAAATTCTGAAGCATTCAACAATGGCCAATCACTCATACACCAATTACCATGTAAGAATATGTAATAAACACTTAGAATCATGTCATAGGAGCAACATATTATCACCCAAACTCAAGAGAATCAAGAAGGAAACAAGAATCATCAAATTCATCCAATCTACACTTTTCACATGCTTGCCAAATCTCAAGAACCAACCAATGGAATCATCTCAAATCCACATATAAGAGAGAAGAGAGAGTTTAGTTTACGATTATAAACTTACCTTTCGAATTTGAGAAGCTAAGGTTGTGATTTGAGCTCAAACTTTTCAAAATGGCCAAAGTGGGTTTCTTCTCTTCCTTTTCTCCTTGGGGCTGAACGATATTGAGAGGGAGGGAGAGAATGGATCAGTTTCCCTTGGGTTAAGGGCTGAAAAGGGATGTTAACTCAAGCTATAGATCATGGTTAAGGGTTGGTTAGGGTTTAAGTGGGGTCCACAAAGCTTAATTAAGTCAAAAGGGAGCTCTTAGACGAAAAGGGCTCGTTTCGGTTGAAAAACGGGGAATCAGATGGGCTTAAAAAAATATGAATCTTAATTTTTCGTCTTGCTTTCTTCTTTACGAGTCCAACGCATCTTTCGGAATTCAAATCAGAATTCCCGAGCTCACGTTACGCCTTCCGGAACACAAGGTGCGCTAAAGCTCGTTAGGCCCTTATGTCCCTAAAACATAAAACGGTTTCAAAAACCGTATCAAACAAACTCAAAAACAAGTAACGAACATAAAGACACATTCATAACACATATAAGTCACACATAGCACGTAGTCACAAAAATAAAAAATGAAAACGGACACAAATGGAGGAAGAACAAAACAAATAAGACAAATACGTATAAATAAATCACATAAGGTCAATTAAGTTCATGTAATTCAAATATATCACGTAGAAAGTATAATAAACACATACTCCACATAATTAAATAATTAAAAGCGCACGTAGCTCACCCACGAAGGCGTACCTGGAAAGGTTGGACGAGCGGGATGTTAGAAACTCCCCTCCTTCAAAAGGACCTATCCTCAGGTCCTAAGCGAGACCTAGGAGGACACTTGAACGAACTCAACTCCACACTTCCACTGCGCTACTCTGATCCAAGAGTTGTAGTCTCCTCGGGACATTGCTTCCTTAATAAGAAATAAGGAAGACTTCTCATGTCCCGATAACTCGGTGGTACCCACCAAATCCGAGTGAATCCCCTTCGTTTAGCAAACTTTGGTTTCCTCCCACTTCTGATTAAAATTCAAAAGTAGTTGGGGAAAATTGTCTGTTCATGATATTCGGTCTTCTACCGAAAGCACTTTGGACATTGCTACAATAAGTCTACAATATCTCTTCTTATGCCAACATCATTACCGGCTCTTCAAGTCTCGAACCATGAGTGAAATTTGTCTCGTGACTAAGCACTTCTTGAGACATAGGCCTCAACCTTCCGTTAGCTACGCACGACCGAAGTCTTCCTTAGTACCTCGATCATAACGGAGAAGTTTGAGTAGCCTCGTGTAATCAAGGTAACTCTCTTCAAAAGCCTTATCCACTCGAACCATGCCTCTTCCTTGTCTTTCATGTCATTGGAAGACACTTGCACAACGACAAACCTTCTGTTGACTCCCGATGACACTAGAGACTTAATCTCTGAGGCAATTCTCGGTTCTTCTACCAAAATGCGTAGTCGACCATACCCTTGTTGGAACCACGCTCAGCAAAGACCACAGAACACAGAAGAAAGACTAACGACTCCTCGAAGCAAATTAGAAGGGTATTAATCTTCCATAGTTAACCTATGCAGCTCACGGTAATATACTCATCCAAAATCCCGTCTTCTTCTTGGATGGGACTAAGATACTCCACAAAGAAGTACCCACAAGGATGAAATTACCTTCTAAGAGCTCGTCAACTACGACTTAACTCCAACAACTCGCTAGAGTCCACCGGAAGAGAAACTCCAAACACAAAACAATTCTGGGATAAAGATCACGACAACCTCAATATCCTCATTGGGTGGAAACAAATTCCATCCTCAAAGAAACACCAAGGGTAGCTTACTTCGATCTTTGTCTCCTTAAGCTTGGCTCGACCTCTGAGTTAACTCAAAGGAAAGCCACGAAGCTTATCGCACCATCCCGGTATTACCAACCACTTCTACACAGAACATCAACGGGATAGTCTTCTATCTAACACCCGTAGATGCCGTTGAGCCCCGAATGGACCTCCTACAAGCAACTACCCACGCCTATGGTAACACCGTTACCTTAACAAAACTAGGCGCCTTCAAGAACAACAGTCGGAAGATAACCAACCACCGAACGAGCTTGACCCTCCCAACTCACCAAACACTCGACACTCTCCTCACCAAACTCCCTCAAAAGAAAGAGAGAACACAAAAGAGAAAAGAAAAAGGGAAACCACAAGCAAGCAAGTAATAACAAAGACACGCAAGAACCGAGAGCAACAAGGAAAAGGAAAGTAACACCAATTAAAATAAAATGCAAGTATGTAATGCCATGAATACTTGGTGTACCTTTCACCACGGTGGTAGTGTCGTGCTTGGCATCCCGTTCTCCCTCTTCAATCATATCCACTGGGATTGGACTCGGAGTCTTGGAATTGCAGCTCTTTATAGTGCTTGAATGCTTAGTCTTCGGGCAACTTTTCACCTTATGTCCCGGTTCTCCACACTTGTCACATCTCCCAAGTTTCTTTCGGCAAAATTCTTCGGTGTGGTTAGGGCCTTGACAATAAGAACATTGAATTATCTCTAATGGAAGAGGTATCGAATCCATCATTCGTGGTTGAAGCTTCTTCTTCTTGGTGTAGTCGACATCTTGAAGTTCTTAAGTTTCCTCGCGAAACATACGCCTCTTGCTTAAGTTTAAGCTAAACCCTGGACTATATTCCACCTTAGAAATGTCAAACTTCATCTCTTGCTTATTCACTTCATCTTGAACCACTCTTCTAACTTCCTCGGACCATTCATGCACCGGTGAACCTTGAAAAGCTTATTGAATCTCGTCTCTACGCCTTTGTATATATCCCCGGACCCTGGGGCAATCTTGGTTAGCTCTCGAGCTTTCTAGCTCCCTTACAAGATCATCCATCATCTTCACTTCTTGCTCAAGATCAAGGAATTCTTGAAGTCTTCTAATTAATTCATTGGGAGTGATATACTTATAACAAAATTCTCGGATAAACCTTTCCCAATGAAGCTCTTCCCCGGACTTCTTTAAATGTAATCTTATTTCCTTGAACCATTTTGAAGCTTCACCTTGTAGTAAACGGGAAGTGTATCTTAATTTCTCCTGTGAAGTTCCCGAACAACTTCCCCAAATCCACAATCCTGGATAGCCAGTCCTCGGCTTCAATACTATCGCCCCCAAGCCACTTTGGTGGATTAAAGCCTTCAAACTTCTTTGAGACCGAAGAAACTTGTTTCTCTTGTTTTCCTTTTGATGATGTATGTTGATATGAAGAACTCATCCTGAGATAAGAAAAATGATTCCAAAATAGCGATGCATGCAGGGTTCAGTACATGGTCATGTGAACTATTAACATAATTAAACCAAATAATTCAAGTAATTCACGTAAGAGATGAGAGTGAATGCAAACAATCACACAATCCTAAGCCGATCGACCTAGACAAACCCGACACAACGCTAGAGCTCTGGTTTTGCAACCTAGAGCTCTGATACCACCTACAGATGTAACACCCCGGAGCGGAGGGCGCCACATCCCCCGCACCATAGCCCAACACGGGTACCGAAATGGGAACTCCGTCCCCGCATCGAACAATGGCGAACGGGTGACAAACAAAAATCACCTCTAGGCTAGGCGGTCTAGACCCTGAACAGAGTGCGCAACAAAATAAACCAAAAGAGCAGAAGCTACAGGATCAACTAACATAACCAAATACAGATGTAAAAGCTGAAAATAAGATATACATAGAGCAACATGCTTTGCCCACCCCAGGCTAAAAGAGAATGTTTAGCTTCAAATTACAAAACACAACTTATACTTATTTATACATAGTACCAAATATACGTAGTACCAAAGCGGGAAAGTAAATATGCAAATGCAAGGGCTCTACAACGACTCGAACAACTCCCAAGACTCGAAAGACAACCGTCGCCTAGCCAGACTCCCAACCGAGCACCTGCAAAGCTCAAGAAAAAAGGGGAAAAAAGAAAAGAAGCAACGAGGGTCAGTCCTAGAGACTGGTGAGGGGGCTACACACGCACATATACGTATAAGTAGGAGCATAACATATTCAAATCGAAAGTGCTTATGAACCGGGCGTGGTTTTTGCATTCCAAATGATTTTTATCCCATGGTACTATATATACGAAGAAAGGTTTAGGGTCGAAGACCAAAATCAACCAAGTTTTAGAAATTATGAATCTACCCCATTTCACAAACCGTATCGGATATAGAAGCAAAAGCAAAATAACACGGCAAGAACGAGTTCTCACACACTTACTCAGATCAAAGCAAAACTCATTAACAATCCCACCTTCACACCATTGGCGAAGAGAGGTACCCCTCTCAACCCACCATAGAACGAAACAGTTGAACCGGGGGATCCCACCCGATTCCTTCGATGGCCAACCTTATAGTGCTCCATCAGCATAGGAGAACTAAGTCTCCCGTTGGTGGAGAAGTGCACAGGGATCGTAACCGGTGACCCCAATGGTCATCCCGGGTCTCCCTTACCCACAACTCCGGGGCCCAAACAGATCACAGAACTCACACACACATATCTCACAAAGCGTATACTTATCACGAAAAGCTTATCTTGTCAAAACTTAACACGTACACACACTAACCCTTTTCGAAAATGAGTAAACAAAACATAACTTATATACATATAAAAGCCTTTTTCAATGGATTTCATAGCAAATGGGCCAATTCCCGCAAAATACATATCCTACACATAGTTATACATATATCTATTTCGCATGAGGGCTTAAATTACATGTTGGGTTGTAGGTCATAGTAGCTAAAAGAAATAAACCTCACCTCCGAGAAGCAACGGGAACAAAGGAAGCAAACGAACGTCTAGAAGACAACCTCGTCAACCAACGAACGAGCCTAAAGGCAAAACAAAGGCAAAAGAGAACCTTAGACTCAATATTAACCACATTAGACACTCGGCATATGTGTATGTATGTTTATGATGCAAAGAGTATGAAATAAATCCACATTAGGTCATATAGGAGCAGTCGAGGCATATAAGGTCCTATCTCAAAACCGAGGCCAAAGAATAAACCATAAATTCACGAGTTTAAGCTTAACACATCATACAACAAGTTAATCATGCATACACATCATGAACGAGCCAAGAAGAACCAACGAAAAGTAACGAAACAACGAATGTAGCACCCGAAGCGCAAAGGTGCCACATCCCCCGCACTATAGCTCAGTCCACATATCAAACGGACAATCCATACATGAACTGAGCCATAGTGAACGGGTGAAAAGAAAATAAAGACTAACTAGCTAGGCGGGACTAACCCCAAACCAATTACCACAATGCAAAAAGGAATGAACCTAAGCATGCAATTCACGAGCATTTATCAAGTAATCTAAAACCTAACATTACATATCAATACATTATCATCTCTCAAATACATAACATTTAATATAATCCAAAATAACAATATATATGCAACAAGGTAGAATGGACACGTGCTAGACCCGAAAAGAAAGACTTGACTCGACACCAATCCCGCCTAGCACACCACCTGCAAAACTGAAAGGTGAGGGGTCAGTCTACCACAGACTGAGCGAGGGGCATAATAGATATAAGCGCATATAACATGCAAATCATAACCTCCGGTAAGGTTTTATAATAGAAATCAATATAAGTTCAATAACAACAAAGAGCTCGCCCGAGATTACAACTATCAGATTTAAAAATTAATCAGTTTCAATCAATCAATCAATCAGGGGCCCGGCGAGTGAGGCCTCCAATGATGGTGGGTTTGCAAGGCCCGGTCCATCCACTGTAAACACCGTGTATGTCGGGAACATGACTCCCACGTACGGGACTCCTTCCTCCACCAAACCTCCTAGTGGATTCGGGGTTCATCCCCACGGTTGAGAGGAGTGTAAGAGTTACCCGTCAGCCCATGCTTTCCTGGTTGGCTCAAACACTCACTCTCGGGCCCACAGTGCACGATACATTATACTCGCCCAAAACACGATCAACCAATACAGTACAATTTAGTAAATCAGTTGAAAACCAATAGACTTGGAAAACTATAGATATATATAGATACCTTTTGGCTTAAAACATCACATAGGGTTGTAACGGTCCTATATATCTAGAAATTAAACCTCACCTGTACCGACAAAATAAAGAGAAAGACACGGCCTAAGAAGTCCACTCCACGTCACTGGTGTGCTGGTCTGTGCAACAAAGACAAGTGTACATAAGACACGACTCAATGAACCAATTAGGACGAACGGCGTAACATGACGTGCAATAACAAGAATGGACAATTATCAAATGTCATGATCCTATTTAAGCATAAAACAAGCATATAATAACACGTATAGTGGCATGCAACCAAAATATGCATGAAAACAGAGTGTGACACGCCCGTGTCACAATTATACACTAAACCGTGACACCCCCGTATCACAGTACAGCGGCAAAAAGCATGCGAACAGAAGGTGACACGCCCGTGTCACCAAAACAAAGCAATCCGTGACACCCCAGTGTCACGGTACAGAAAACCCAAGCCCACAACAATGCACCCCCGTGTCACGCTGAAAGAGGGAAATGTGACACGCCCGTGTCACGTACGTAGAAGAGAAAAACAGGGCAGTTATGCAGGGGAAGCACGAAATAAACCACAAAATGATTCAAACACCCAAAATACAACTCCCAAATGATGTAAATCAAGTAATAAACATGCTAGCATGCTTGTAGTTCAATAATATCTCCTACAAACACTTAAATCCATGCTCAATCATCAAGAATCATCAAGATCAAACCCATTCATGAACTCATGCTCCAAGCTTGTAAACTTCATAATATGCACATTAAATCCAAGCTATAACCATATGATCATGCTTTCACCAAGTAAAACACATTTAAGCAAGCTCAAACAATAAACCTAATTCTCATATATATGCAAGGATTCATATAAATCTCCAAGGTTACCTTAAATGAAAGAAATAGAAGAAAAGTGAGGGAGATATGATGATGATGATGCTTCTAATCCATAACTTCATTCATAAATATAGCTTGAAATGGATGAAATCCCTTTTTCTTCATGGGATTTTTGGATGGGTAAAAGGGAGAGAGGGAAGGGATCAAGTGTGCAAATGTTTGTATGTAATCAAATGAGATATATGCTAGATATTATAAGAGTAGGCAAAATTTGCAATTTAATCCCTCCCATTCATAAGTCATGCAATTAAGTTCACACTCATGGAAAATGATCAATTAAGTCCAAGACTATTTCATGCAATTAAGTCCCTAAGCTTATGAAGTGATCAATTAAGGACAATTAGGTAATTAAACAATTAAGTCATAATTGGCAATTATTCCACATTAAGTCACATTTTGCATAATTGAAAGATCGGGGTGTTACAATCACCCCTCCTTAAAAGGACCTGGTCCCCAGGTCCACTACTCGAACTACAAATTAAAACACAAGACGAGAGAACCCCGTCTCCCCGAACAATTAATGAGAAAGCCCCGTTTCTCAACAAACAAGAGAGCACCCCGTCTCTCACACAGAAGAGAGAACCCCGTCTCTCACACAAACACACCACGCACAAACGTAAATAACACTTGCATACACCGTCACATATGGAGCAAGTAGGAAGATCAACATTTCAATTATTCACACAAAGAAAACAAATAGCAAGCACAAGGAATACAAATATACAAAATAAGGAAGCGTATGATGCACGTGATATGCATGTGTAGATGTACCATTCACCTGTTCTTGCCTGTGAAATGGTCGTTGACCCCCGGTGGATAGTTCTTGTCTCTCCGGACATGTATCTATCTGATGCTCAGCACTCCCACAATGGAAACACAAACGTAACCGCTTCCTACACCCATCATAAGTATGGGTGTCATGTCCACAATAAGTGCAGAGAGGTTTTTCTGGAGATGGTGACAAAGCCGGTTTAGGTAGAGTCTTCTGAGTCTATCCCACTCGGGAGGTAGAACTCCTAGCATTTACAGCATCCTCAACTTTCAAAGCTTTGGTAGTAGCTTTGGCCGACGTGCTTGCACAAACTGCATTGCTTTATGAAAGTCATCACTGGCTATATTAGGTGCATAGCGGGATAGCCTCTCATACTCGGCTATATATTCCGAAACTGACATCCTTCCTTGCCTTAATTCAGTGAACTCCTTCAATCTCCTAGTACGCGCTGAGGGAGGAATGAACTTATTCTTAAACTCTCGAGCAAAGACCTCCCAATTAATCTCCTCCACGGTGGCCTCCAACACTATCCTAGTACTTTCCCACTAAGAGTAAGCCTCTCCTTGGATCAATGTAATGGTGCAACGAGCTTTCTCTCGAGACTCACATGGTATAAGCTCCCAAATTCTCTCAACTTCTTTTAACCACATCTCCGCATCGGTATCATTTCTGTGGAAGAATTTAGGAGGGTGTTGATTCTGGAATTCCCGAAGTACAGTTAAGATAGTTGCTTCTAATTGCACCGGTGGAGCAGGCGGTGCGGGAGGAACATGCTCTCTCATCCTCTGATCTATAAGGCCAACCACAGCATTCATGAAGTCCTGTCGTTGAGCTGGACGGGGTGGTGATCTCTCTTGATGATGATGCCGAGGATGTCGATGTCCCTGAGAACGATCACGACGATGACGACCTCGGTGCATCCTGTATTCAAGACACTAAGGATGCATGTGGCATTAGTGAATGCTAATGGTTGCAATTAAGCCCCAAGTCACCAGTAATTCACATAATTCAAAGACTTCAAGTTATTCAAATAATTCAAATAAGTCAAATAATTTCAGTTAAAGATGCAAGACACTCAAGTTGACAATTAATTCCTATGCCGCACGACCTAGACTCGACACGACACGACACTAGAGACCCGGTCTTGCAACCGGGCTCTGATACCACCTTAGGATGTAGCACCTGAAGCGCAAAGGTGCCACATCCCCCGCACTATAGCTCAGTCCACATATGAAACGGACAATCCATACATGAACTGAGCCATAGAAAATGGGTGACAAGAAAATAAAGACTAACTAGCTAGGCGGGACTAACCCCAAACCAATTACCACAATGCAAAAAGGAATAAACCTAAGCCTGCCATTCACGAGCATAGATCAAGTAATCTAAAACCTAACATTACATATGAATACATTGTCATCTCCCAAATACATAACATTTCATATAATCCAAAATAACGATACATATGCAACAAGGTAGAATGGACATGCGCTAGACCCGAAAAGAAAGACTTGATTCGACACCAATCCCGCCTAGCACACCACCTGCAAAACTGAAAGGTGAGGGGTCAGTCTACCACAGACTGAGCGAGGGGCATAATAGATATCAGCACAGATAACATGCAAATCATAACCTCGGGTAAGGCTTTATAACAGAAATCAATATAAGTTCAATAACAACATAGAGCTCGCCCGAGATTACAACTATCAGATTTAACAATTAATCAGTTTCAATCAATCAATCAATCAATGGCCCGGCGAGTGAGGGCAATTCTCTAACCTTACTCCGACAGTGTACAATCACGATACATTTAATTAGTTAATTAAGTGATCATCCAATCAGTTACAGTGCACACGTAGCAGTTTCAGTGACTCCTTCTTCCTCCAATGATGGTGGGTTTGCAAGGCCCGGTCCATCCACGGTAAACACAGTGTACGTCGGGAACATGACTCCCACGTACGGGACTCCTTCCTCCACCAAACCTCCTGGTGGATTCAGGGTTCATCCCCACGGTTGAGACGAGTGTAAGAGTTACCCGTCAGCCCATGCTTTCCCGGTTGGCTCAAACACTCACTCTCGGGCCCACAGTGCACCATACATTATACTCGCCCAAAACACGATCAACCAATACAATACAATTTAGTAAATCAGTTGAAAACCAATAGAGTTGGAAAACCAGAGATATATATAGATACCTTTTGGCTTAAAACATCACATAGGGTTGTAACGGTCCTATATATCTAGAAATTAAACCTCACCTGTACCGACAAAATAAAGAGAAAGACACGGCCTAAGAAGTCCACTCCACGTCACTGGTGTGCTGGTCTGTGCAACAAAGACAAGTCTAGATAAGACACGACTCAATGAACCAATTAGGACGAACGGCGTAACATGACGTGCAATAACAAGAATGGACAATTATCAAATGTCATGATCCTATTTAAGCATAAAACAAGCATATAATAACACGTATAGTAGCATGCAACGAAAATATGCATGAAAACAGAGTGTGACACGCCCGTGTGACAATTATACACTAAGCCGGTCACAGTACAGCGGCAAAAAGCATGCGAACAGAAGGTGACACGCACGTGTCACCAAAATAAAGCAATTCGTGACACCCCAGTGTCACGGTACAGAAAACCCAAGCCAACAATAATGCACCACCGTGTCACGCTGAAAGATGGAAACGTGACACGCCCGTGTCACGTACGCAGAAGAGAAAAACAGGGCAGTTATGCAGGGGAAGCACGAAATAAACCACAAAATCATTCAAACACCCAAAATACAACTCTCAAATCCATGCTCATAGTTCAATCATATCTCCTATAAACACTTAAATCCATGCTCAATCATCAATAATCATCAAGATCAAACCCATTCATGAACTCATGCTCCAAGCTTGTAAACTTGATAATACGCACATTAAATCCAAGCTATAACCATATGATCATGCTTTCACCAAGTAAAACACATTTAAGCAAGCTCAAACAATAAACCTAATTCTCATATATATGCAAGGATTCATATAAATCTCCAAGGTTACCTTAAATAAAAGAAATAGATGAAAAGTGATGGAGATATGATGATGATGATGCTTCTAATCCATAACTTCATTCATAAATATAGCTTGAAATGGATGAAATCCCTTCTTCTTCTTGGGATTTTTGGATCGGTAAAAGGGTGAGAGGGAAAAGATCAAGTGTGCAAATGTTTGTATGTAATCAAATGAGATATATGCTATATATTATAAGAGTAGGCAAAATTTACAATTTAATCCCTCCTATTCATAAGTCATGAAATTAAGCTCACACTCATGGAAAATGATCAATTAAGTCCAAGACTATTTCATGCAATTAAGTCCATAAGCTTATGAAGTGATCAATTAAGGACAATTAGGAAATTAAACAATTAAGCCATAATTGGCAATTATTCCACATTAAGTCACATTTTGCATGATTGAAAGATTGGGGCTTTACAATCACACCTCTTAAAAGGACCTGCTCCCCAGGTCCACTACTCGAACTACAAATTGAAACACAAGACGAGAGAACCCCGTCTCCCCGAACAATTAATGAGAAAGCCCCGTTTCTCAACAAACAAGAGAGCACCCCGTCTCTCACACAGAAGAGAGAACCCCGTCTCTCACACAAACACACCACCCACAAACTTAAATAACACTTGCATACACCGTCACATATGGAGCAAGTAGGAAGATCAACATTTCAATTATTCACACAAAAAAACAAATAGCAAGCACAAGGAATACAAATATACAAAATAAGAAAGCGTATCATGCACGTGATATGCATGTGTAGAGGTACCGTTCACCGTTGTTCTTACCTATGAAATGGTCGTTGACCCCCGGTGGATAGTTCTTGTCGCTCCGGACATGTATCTATCTGATGCTCAGCACTCCCACAACGGAAACACAGACGCAACCGCTTCCTACACCCATCATAAGTGTGGGTGTCATGTCCACAATAAGTGCAGAGAGGTTTTTCTGGAGATAGTGACAAAGCTGGTTTAGGTAGAGTCTTCTGAGTCGATCCCACTCGGGAGGTAGAACTCCTAGCATTTACAGCATCCTCAACTTTCAAAGCTTTGGTAGTAGCTTTGGCCCACGTGCTTGTATTGACCGCTTCTAATGCCTCCTGTATGTCCGGTCGAAGTCCTTGCACAAACTGCATTGCTTTATGAAAGTCATCACTCGCTATATTAGGTGCATAGCGGGATAGCCTCTCATACTCGGCTATATATTCCGAAACTGACATCCTTCCTTGCCTTAATTCCGTGAACTCTTTGAATCTCCTAGTACGCGCTGAGGGAGGAATGAACTTATTCTTAAACTCTCGAGCAAAGACCTCACAATTAGTCTCCTCCCCGGTGGCCTCCAACACTATCCTAGTACTTTCCCACCAAGAGTAAACCTCTCCTTGGATCAATGTAATGGTGCAACGAGCTTTCTCTCGAGACTCACATGGTATAAGCTCCCAAATTCTCTCCACTTCCTTTAACCACATCTCCGCCTTATTATCATTTCCGTGGAAGAATTTAGGAGGGTGTTGATTCTGGAATTCCCGAAGTATAGTTGAGATAGTTGCTTCTAATTGCACCGGTGGAGCAGGCGGTGCAGGAGGAACATGCTCTCTCATCCTCTGATTTATAAGGCCAACCACAACATTCATGAAGTCCTGTCGTTGAGCTGGAGGGGGTGGTGATCTCTCTTGATGATGATGCTGACGATGTCGATGTCCCTGAGAACGATCACGATGATGACGACCTCGGTGCATCCTGTATTCAAGACACTAAGGATGCATGTGGCATTAGTGAATGCTAATGGTTGCAATTAAGTCCCAAGTCACCAGTAATTCACATAATTCAAAGACTTCATGTTATTCAAATAATTCAAATAAGTCAAATAATTTCAGTTAATGATGCAAGACACTCAAGTTGACAATTAATTCCTATGCCGCACGACCTACACTCGACACGACACGACACTAGAGACCCGGTTTTGCAACCGGGCTCTGATACCACCTTAGGATGTAGCACCCGAAGCGCAAAGGTGCCACATCCCCCGCACTATAGCTCAGTCTACATATGAAACGGACAATCCATACATGAACTGAGCCATAGCGAATGGGTGACAAGAAAATAAAGACTAACTAGCTAGGCGGGACTAACCCCAAACCAATTACCACAATTGTAACGCCCCCACCCGTACCAGAACAAAAGGAGAGCGGCGTCTCAACCCCCGCACCGAAGCACCTCTCAAGTAATGGTGTGAGCCATCACTCAAGAAATACTCCAGCGAACGGCTGTCTATCAGAACTATACATGTACAACGATGTGGCTATGCAACGGAAAATCAGAGTATTTTAAAACTTTTCAAAACATGTACGTGATGGCATGTAACAAGCAAGAACATATTGATCGTGTAAGAGAGACTCGGCATATCAGAACATATAACAGATTCACATATAAGTACCGATACAGCAGAGTTCAAAATATCGGTAACAGAGTAGCAGAAAGAGTATAACGAAGATACTCAAGTATTCAGAAACATATACAGAAGTATAAAGTGATGCAGCCATAAAACATAAGCAGGACACAAAAGGAAGTAATACTAAGTCCTGACTGAAACAAAAACGACAATCTAGAGCTTCAAGATACCTCTAGACTGCGGCTGCAAGACCTGAAACCACGAGGCAAGAAAACGGGAGAGGTATTAGTCAAAAGGACTAAGTGAGGGAATACTTTAAAGAAAGTACTGAATTAAAGAACTTGAAGTAAATTTCAAAACTGTTAAATGCAATGCTTTAAAGAAGAACTTGAAACAAGTTCGGTTGATAAAACTCTTTGAATGCGATGTTGTAAAAGAATGCACGTTATAAAACATTTTCATGAATGCTATCACACGCGCACACATATGCTGTTGATGGTTCATAGTTCTTTCATAAAACGGGATAAAGGTAAAGTGAACTTTTCCAGATATGAACCATCCTTTATGAAACAGAATTTTACCCGCAAGCTAGGCTCCTCCATCCTTACTCCAGAAAACATGATTTGGTTGAGCATCGGACCAGGATCAACAATAATTCCACGTATAGTAGAGTATCGGACCAAGATCAACAATAACCCCACATAAAGTAGAGCATTGGACCAAGGTCAACAACAACTCCGCACACAGTAGACTATTGGACCAAGGTCAACAACAGCTCTTACCAACACATACAAACATGCACCATCCTCCACCGGTTGTCACTTCGGGTAGCTAGCCCTAGGCGACCTGTAAACATGTAATGGGAACAGATTTGCTGTCCGTTCCCAGACAAATTGTCCTGACTTAACAAACCTCCTGTTAAAAGTCGGTGTCAATAGTCTAAGTGTGGCGGCCGGTATTGGTGATGTCGTTGGCGCTCACCTCCCGAGCATTACCTCCACACATAACCGTCGGGCCCAAACTGTAAACTGTATGCTTGCATTTAAGATTAGCAGTGACCAGAGTAACACTCCAGTATGCTAACTATAACATGTGAAACTGTAACTGTAACATATGATGCTGTCTGTAAAACATATGATTCTGTCTGAAAACATGTGATTCTGTCTGTAAACTGTACTTTGAAAACATATGCAAAACATGTAACTGTCTTTGAACAAGAATGCAGAACTATGGAAAACATGTACTGTTGATCAAGATATACTATTAAAGTATGAATGATCCTTTCAAGAGAATGTCCCGATAAAAGGGAGTAGTTCAAAACAAGGTTTAGCTTTGAATTTCAAAACATATGATACGATAGTATAATCGTGGTTCCAGTTGGAAAACATTTATAACTTCACCTCACCTAATAGTACCAAAAGGTAGGTAGACAGATTAAGCGGTGCCCTGGGGATCCCAGTGCTCAACTTTAACTCCTGTAGGTGGCGTACTAGAGTGAGCTTAACAACTAAGACCCACTACTAACCAAGATGCATATGAAATGCAAGAAACAAATGAACAAGGAACATGTAACACAAGAGAGTAATACCATTTAAGGTATTCAAGAAAGGTAACACACAAAGGAATACGTCAAAGTGAGTTACTCTTAACGTTAGACTATGATCTTACTATAACCGAGTAAGCTTTAGTCAAATTATGAATCCTATCGCAAACCTTAGGTTAAGAAACAAGTCCACGAAAGAAAACACATTTTGAAAACACATTTTAGACCCTGGATATGGAAACCCTAGGTGCAAATGTCTATAGAGAAAGCACAAGTTTTAATTCATTTTTACTATTCAAAAGCACTATTCAAAAGTACTATTCCAGATTACTATTCAGGATTACTATTCATAGGTTACTATTCACATGTCGGGTCAAAGGGTCGGGTCAAACCCTTACTATACACACACCCATACACACACGGTACACACACACACCATGCACGAACACACACACCCACACGGCATGCACACACACACACCCCCTAATTAAATCATGATCTTGATTATAACCTATAGTTTCAAGTTCATGTTAATATAATCAAGTGTGATCTAGGTTAAAGGTATAACCTATAGTTAAGAGATCCAATTAAGGCATAAGATCAAGTTATGAAACACTATTCTATCTTAGGTTATAACATGTGACACTATTAAAGTGTATAACATATGATCAAGGTACTAATCCGTTAATCTATATCATATCGTAAGCTCAATTCATAATTCAAGAAGCATATAACAATGTGACAACATGTCACAACATATATCATATCATATCATATCATATATCATAAACCTTTGGGCATGTAACATGTAACAATTTAGTTCCAGTATCAACATGTAACAAGTTGTGACATAATTAATTGTAAATCACTATTCCATTAACTAACATGCATGAACATAATTCAAATCCCATAATCATGCATCAATTCTCATAATATAACAACCATATCACATGATCATAGCATATACTAGAGCAATTCATAACATAATCAAGCATATACTAAACAATTAAAACATATAAACAACTATTGAAACATATCACGAAAACTATATAATAAATGCCTAAAATAAAATCCTATATGGCTTAGGGAAGACCCTAAGACCCAACCTAAACATAATATAAACATACCATAACATAAAACATAAACTAAACTAACATAACATAAACAAAACAAACTAACCTAGCTACAAGGGGAGGGGATACCGACGGCAATGAGGGAAAGGAGGGAGAGAAAGGATGTTGTCAACACAACTTTGAGCAAGGAATGAAATGTCATGGGAGGGGTATTTATAGGTGTGAAGAAGCCCCTCACCTTGCAATTAGAGATGGCTTAAGGGTAGGAGAGCAAAATTTGGATAGATTCTCTTGGAAGCTTTAGGCATGTTGAAGCTAAAATGGGACTGCTGGGAGTATTTCTATAATTTCATCCCCCAAGACTCAAGGATAAGTGGCTGGAAGTTTAACCATTCGGACGGCAAGAAAATTAGCTTCGAAACGCATATTCATTCGTCGAAATCGGATTTACCGTTTGAAAGATACATTAGTTTTAGTGAATGAAAGTTTTGAGCTCGAAACTCGACATGAGTGAAAAACGACTTTCTAGAATGATTTTCAAGTCCGGATTGCTTCTAAAATTCAAGAAATAAATCGAGAAGCGTTTTGAGTCCAAAATCGACTATAAAACGTTTTACCGTTAAAAAGTTGAAAACGTAGAGTGAATAGTGAATTCTCACGTACGAACGTACGCTTCAAAATTTCAAGCTAGGGTTTGAATCAAGAGTTGTAAAACATCTCAAAAATCTTGAAATAGCTCAAGAAATGCGAATCCGAAGAGAAAACATTTTTCGAATGAAAACCGTTCATAAAAGGAATAGTAAACTAGGGTTTTCAAAACCGTTTTCAATAAAACAAAGTTCCGGAATGGATTTCCAAGCCAAGAATGATTTCAAAAGACTCGTCTCGACTCAAGGATCGATTCGACAGTAACTTGGGTAGGAAAAGGTATCAGAATCAAAAGATCATTTTCTGATGAATAGGAACTTTGGTCGATAAGTTCCAAAAATACCCTTATGGCTCAAGAAAGACTTTCTGAGTTCGGGAAACCAGTTCAAACGATTGGGAAACATGTGTGATGAACCTGTAGGGTTCGAGTAGCAATATGAACAAAGTAGGCTCGGGTTATGAATAATAAAGTGTATCAAAGGTCAAGAATTCCCCCTTAAAGCATGTCAGAACATATACGAGCACAAAGTTCATGTAAGAATGCAATGCATGATGATTCAAAAAGTTGGATTACGGTCTATAAACGCTTTACCACAGCCTTAACTTACTGTTTTCATCCAGGCCCTGTTTTGGGCTGTTACAACAATGCGAAAAAGAATAAACCTAAGCCTGCCATTCACGAGCATTTATCAAGTAATCTAAAACCTAACATTACATATCAATACATTATCATCTCTCAAATACATAACATTTTATATAATCCAAAATAACAATACATATGCAACAAGGTAGAATGGATACGTGCTAGACCCGAAAAGAAAGACTTGACTCGGCACCAATCCCGCCTAGCGCACCACCTGCAAAATTGAAAGGTGAGGGGTCAGTCTACCACAGACTGAGCGAGGGGCAAAATAGATATAAGCGCAGATAACATGCAAATCATAACCTCGGGTAAGGCTTTATAACAGAAATCAATATAAGTTCAATAACAACGTAGAGCTCGCCCGAGATTACAACTATCAGATTTAACAATTAATCAGTTTCAATCAATCAATCAATCAGTAGCCCGGCGAGTGAGGGCAATTCTCCAACCTTACTCCGACAGTGTACAATCACGATACTTTTAATTAGTTAATTAAGTGATCATGCAATCAGTTACAGTGCACACGTAGCAGTTTCAGTGACTCCTTCTTCCTCCAATGATGGTGGGTTTGCAAGGCCCGGTCCATCCACGGTAAACACGGTGTACGTCGGGAATATGACTCCCACGTACGGGACTCCTTCCTCTACTAAACCTCCTGGTGGATTCAGGGTTCATCCCCACGGTTGAGAGGAGTGTAAGAGTTACCCGTCAGCCCATGCTTTCCCGGTTGGCTCAAACACTCACTCTTGGGCCCACAGTGCACGATACATTATACTCGCCCAAAACATGATCAACCAATACAGTACAATTTAGTAAATCAGTTGAAAACTAATAGAGTTCGAAAACTAAAGATATATATAGATACCTTTTGGGTTAAAACATCACATAGGGTTGTAACGGTCCTATATATCTAGAAATTAAACCTTACCTGTACGGACAAAATAAAGAGGAAGACACGGCCTAAGAAGTCCACTCCACGTCACTGGTGTGCTGGTCTGTGCAACAAAGATTAGTGTACATAAGACACGACTCAATGAACCAATTTGGACGAACGGCGTAACATGATGTGCAATAACAAGAATGGACAATTATCAAATGTCATGATCCTATTTAAGCATTAAACAAGCATATAATAACACGTATAGTAGCATGTAACCAAAATATGCATGAAAACAGAGTGTGACATGCCCGTGTCACAATTATACACAAAGCCGTGACACCCCCGTGTCACAGTACAACGGCAAAAAGCATGCGAACAGAAGGTGACACGCCCGTGTCACCGAAACAAAGCAATCCGTTACACCCCCCGTGTCACGGTACAGAAAACTCAAGCCAACAACAATGCATCCCCGTGTCACGCTGAAAGAGGGAAACGTGACACGCCCGTGTCACGTATGCAGAAGAGAAAAACAGGGCAGTTATGCAGGGGAAGCACGAAATAAACCACAAAATCATTCAAACACCCAAAATACAACTCCCAAATGATGTAAATCAAGTAATACACATACTAGCATGCTTACAGTTCAATAATATCTCCTATAAACACTTAAATCCATGCTCAATCATCAAGAATCATCAAGATCAAACCCATACATGAACTTATGCTCTAAGCTTGTAAACTTCATAATATGTACATTAAATCCAAGCTATAACAATATGATCATGCTTCACCAAGTAAAACACATTTAAGCAAGCTCAAACCATAAACCTAATTCTCATATATATGCAAGGATTCATATAAATCTCCAAGGTTACCTTAAATGAAAGAAATAGAAGAAAAGAGATGGAGATATGATGATGATGATGATTCTAATCCATAACTTCCTTCACAAATATAGCTTGAAATGGATGAAATCCCTTCTTCTTCTTGGGGTTTTTTGGAACGTTAAAAGGGAGAGAGGGAAGGGATCAAGTGTACAAATGTTTGTATGTAATCAAATGAGATATATGCTAGATATTATAAGAGTAGGCAAAATTTGCAATTTAATCCCTCCCATTCATAAGTCATGCAATTAAGTTCACACTCATGGAAAATGATCAATTAAGTCCAAGACTATTTCATGTAATTAAGTCCCTAAGCTTATGAAGTGATCAATTAAGGACAATTAGGCAATTAAACAATTAAGTCATAATTGGCAATTATTCCACATTAAGTCACATTTTGCATAATTGAAAGATTGGTGCGTTACAACGAAAGAAACTCCTCCCGGCCAACACCTACTAAGTGGACACGGTCTCATCCAAAATGCATAGGAATCGGACACGGCCGTGTCCGGTTTAAATAAAATCAGGATCCAAAGTTGAGAGCTTGACATGGCCGTGACCATTTCCAGTTATAACATGACACGTCCGTGTCATGCGTTCGGGGCTGATAAATATTGTAGCAACATTTCGGTTTTTCAAGCACAAAACAGGGGTTTCGGTTCTTGGCTTCAAGGAGCCTCTTAGGCTATAAAAAGCACACAAACCAAGCATGAAATTAACATCAATTCATCATATATTCATTCCATATAAGTAGCAACAACTTCAGCTCCAAAAATTGCAAGAAACAAAGCAACAAAGGGGGGAGAATGCATCAAGCTACCAATCGCTCATACACCAATTACCATGTAAGAATATGTAATAAAAACTTAGAATCATGTCATAGGAGCAACATATTATCACCCAAGCTCAAGAGAATCAAGAAGGAAACAAGAATCATCAAATTCATCCAATCTACACTATTCACAAGCTTGCCAAATCTTAAGAACCTACCAATGGAATCATCTCAAATCCACATATAAGAGAGAAGAGAGAGTGTAGATTATGATCATAAACTTACCTTTCGAATTTGAGAAGCTAAGGTTGTGATTTGAGCTCAAACTCTTCAAAATGGCCAAAGTGGGTTTCTTCTCTTCCTTTTCTCCTTGGGGCTGAACGATATTGCGAGGGAGGGAGAGAATGGATCGGTTTTGCTTGGGTTAAGGGCTGAAAAAGGATGTTAACTCAAGCTATAGATCATGGTTAAGGGTTGGTTAGGGTTTAAGTGGGGTCCACAAAGCTTAATTAAGTCAAAAGGTAGCTCTTCGACCAAAAGGGCTCGCTTCGGTTGAAAAACGGGGAATCAAATGGGCTCAGAAAAATATGAATCTTAATTTTTCATCTTTCTTTCTTTGTTAAGAGTCCAACTCATCTTCCGAAATTCGAATCCGAATTCCCGAGCTCACGTTACGCCTTCCGGAACACAAGGTGCGCTAAAGCTCGTTAGGCCCTTATGTCCCTAAAACATAAAACGGTTTCAAAAACCATATCAAACAAACTCAAAAACAAGTAACGAACATAAAGACACATTCATAACACATATAAGTCACACATACCACGCTAGTCACAAAAATCGAAAACGAAAACGGACACAAACGGAGCAAGAACAAAACAAAGAAGACAAATACATATAAATAAATCACATAAGGTCAATTAAGTTCAAGTAATTCAAATATATCACATAGAAAGTATAATAAACACATACTCCACATAATTAAATAATTAAAAGCGCACATAGCTCACCCATGAAGGCGTACCTCGAAAGGTTGGACGAGCGGAATGTTATAGGAGCCATCCTACTCGAGCCCCGGTAGCTATTGTTATATGTAAACTCTACCAAAGGTAGGTGCTCGTCCCACTTATCTTGGAAATCCAAAGCACGCTCTCTGAGTATATCCTCTAAGCACTGAATTAGCCTTTCAGATTGGCCGTCTGTCTGAGGATGCGAAGCTGTGCTAAACTTGAGCTTAGTGCCCAAACACTTCTGAAGATTCTGCCAAAAGATCGAAGTAAACCGTGGATCCCGATCCGAAACAATACTAGCCAGAACTCCATGTAACCTTACAATCTCCCGAACGTACAACTCGGCTAGCTTTGGGACTTTCTCAGACATCCGAACCTTGAGGAACTGGACAGACTTAGTCAATCTGTCCACAATTACCCATATTTCATCGAACCCTCCTTTAACTCTAGGCAAGCAGGACCCAAAGTCCATAGTCACTTGCTCCCACTACCACTCGGGATTAGGAAGTGGTTGGAGAGTTCCCCCCAGCTTCTGGTGCTCTGCCTTCACCTTTTGACATGTTAGATATCGCTTCACGAAGTTCGCGACGTCCCTTTTCATACCATTCCACCAGAATTTCTCTTTCAGGTCCCAATACATCTTAGTACCTCCCGGATGAATCGAGTACCTCGAGCGATGTGCCTCCTCAAGTATAATCCTCTTGAGCTCTTCTGGGACACATATTCTCGCTTTGAACCTTACCAAACCGAAATCATCAATCCCAAACTTAGAATTCTATTCATCTTTAGAACGAGTTTTCTGCATCAAATGTACCCGGGAGGGACGGTACTTTAAAGAAGAAAATTTCCCCGGCCGGGGAGACACTCCAGAGACGGAAAAATGGCGAAAAAAGCCCCTGTTCAGCCCTGCATTTCATACCACTCAAATACCGACTCATTCAAGCATGCTAAGACAAGAAAAATAGCATCAATTCAGCACAAAAACATCCTTAAACCAGCTGGAAACGAACAACACCAGTTGAGGAAAGGAAATGCAACCAATTCATGCTTATATCTCAAGAAAAACTCAAGTACATTAATGGTATCTTACCCATATCACAACTGCCACCCAAGTCAGCTATATTCAACAATAAATGAAGCATAAGAGAGCAAGTTTATAGCCTCAATTCAAGAGAAACACCAAAAGAAGTAATAGAATTCAAAAATGGCAATAAAACCTAACTATTCATGTCTTGAGCCAAAACAAAATCAAACATTGATGAAAATCAGAATTTCTTAAATGAAAATGACCACCTAATCATTTACATATAATACAAGCTTACCCTTTGAAGATGGTGAAGGAAAATGAAGATTAGAGCTGAATCTCTTCAACGGGTGAATAGTGACAGGAATGGTTTAAGCTGCTCCAAAAAACTGACTTCTCTCCCTTCTCTTGTGTACGAACGATATGGAAGGAGTATGGTGTGATAAAGGGTTGAGTTAGTGGAGTGTGGGTCCAGGTTTGAGGGCAATTGGCCAAGAATTGAGGGACTTATGTGCAACATAGTGAAAGGTGGCCATATGAGCGCGAGACAAAGTTACGGGCTGATTTCGGGGTATCAAAAGAGGTCAAAAAATTACAACGCCTGTTCCATTGAACTCAAATCGTCGAAACAAGTTCAACGGAGGTGACGGAATTCGAAACAGAATTCCCGAGCTCAAGTTACACTACCCGGAACCCAAGGTGCGCTAAGTGCACTTTAGCCCCCTTTACGTCATCCCAACAAAATGAGTCCCGAAAACCCAACAAATGAAACCGAAAACATGTAACGAGCACGTATTCAAGTTCACGACTCATAAAACTCCAACATATTAAAAGTACGAAATTTCGATATCAAATCGAACACGAACGCATCTTATTTCAACAAATAGGCATGTTATTAGAATAATAAAAATTCAAATAAAATAATCAAAAAAAAATAAAATACTAATTTATACGAATTAAAACAAATAAATATTAATAAAAAAGGCTATCTTTCAATTAGGTCCAAAACTTTTAAAAAGCGTCAAATAAGTCCTTAACTCATAGAAATCACATAATTTACGAAATTACCTTCTTCGGGGATTAAATTCACATATCATAAAGTCATAAAATTCATATCATAAATCACTTGAGGCAAATTTTGACATATAATTTAAATATTTCATATAAATTCAAATAATTCATATAAGAATTTCAAATAATAAAATATAAATCAATTAAATGCAACAATTAAATATGAAATTAAAATAAATTAAATTGCGCACATACGTCATACCTGTACGGTCGCGGAGTGGGGGTGTCACAATCCGCCCCCCCCCCCTAAAAAGAATATAACCTTCTCATTTTCTCCTCGATTTCCCATGTCGATTCCTCGGATTTCTGATCCATCCAAAGTACCCTGACCAAAGGAATCTACCGGTTTCTCAATTCTTGCATCTTCCGATCCTGAATTGCAACCGGATGCTTTTCTATTGTTAAATCCGGCTCTAACTGAACCTCTTCAACTGGGAGAATTGTTGACTCATCTGGATAATACTTTCGTAGTTGAGAGACGTGACACACATTATGTATCCCTGACTTACTCGACGGTAAATCCAATATATATGTCGTTTCTTCGATTCTTTCCAATATCTCAAACGGCCCCAGGTACCGTGGACTAAGCTTTCCACCTTTACCTATATTAGTGAAGCCCTTTCTAGGAGACGCCTTCAAAAGACTCTATCTCCTACTTCGAACACTAAGGGCCTTCTTTTCTTATCGGCGTAGATCTTTTGATGGGACTGAGCTGCTCTCATCCTTTGTCGAATCTTATGAACCTTTTCAATAGTAACGGCAATCTTTTCCTTAGACTCGGCTCTCTCAAGCTTATTCTCCTCAGTCCATCTCCAATCCTCAATATCCCAAAATAGAGGAGACCTACACTTTCTTCCGTAAAGTGCCTCGTACGGAGCCATCCTACTCGAGCCCCGGTAGCTGTTGTTATATACAAACTCTACCAAAGGTAGTCGCTCATCCCACTTATCTTGGAAATCCAAAGCACACACTGTAGCGCCCGGAGCGGCGAGCCACCACATCCCCCGCACCTAGTCCCGAACCCACATATGAAATAGAAATCCATACATGAGCCCAAGGCTAAGCGAACGGGAACCTACACACACTCGCTAAGCTAGGTGGAGCTAAGACAGGATCAGAGCGCGTAAAACTAAAAGGAAACAGAAGTATTACAAAATCCAAGAAGATAAATCCACAAAATATACTAAATAGAAATTCATACATAATTCCTTAACCAAATGATAACATATACATAATTCAATTCCCACTATCAAATCATATGCAAAAGCATGACTGAATGCAAATAAGAATGCAACTCGAACTAGAAGACTTGAACCCAACCGACTCAAAACTCCACCTAGCAAGCCCAACCTACAAACTGAAAAGTTGAAAGGAGAGGGTCAGTCAACCGACTGAGTGAGGGGGGCCTAACGCACACCAACACATATAGAGCAAAGCACGTATTAAACAAAACACTATGAACCGGGAATAGGGTTTTACATACCAAAGCCATTTTCCAAAAGAACTCATACTTATTCATATATTCTTAAGTTTGAAAACTCGTAAGGATTCATAGATTGAAGAACGCATATGGATTCATAAATATTCTGGATTCATAAATTCATAAATTCATAAATTCGGAATTTACTCGCATAAGTCACTTATTGAATCGAAATCTCCTATCCCATTTCATAATCATTATAGCAAAAGAATTCAAATACCCGACGAGCACGGGTTTCCAACCTTACCCCTTAAGAAAGATTCATAAGAAAACCATAAGGAAACATAAATACATAAGATTCATAAGACTCGTACTCCCATATTCCATCCTCCTTCAGAAGTCTGCACGCGGGTTATGGGCCCTCATCGTACAACTCTATCTACGTGGGGTAGCGATCCCATAACGTACCTTCTCCCGCCTCAGCCGAAGTCTCAAAGCACCACGCCTTCTCCATCTCCCTCAGAGTTGGGCGTAGGTACTTCAAAGGAGCGTGTGCACAGGGGTGATAACCGGTGACCCCAACAGCCGCACCGGGCCTCCCTTACCCACACCTCCGGGCCCCAGGGATTCATATAGATTCGTATGGATTCATAAGACTCATAAAGAAACATATCGCGAAACCAAGAAACATATGATTCGTACTTAAGAAACATACTATAAGAAACATACCTTACCATGCAACTCGGCATATTCTATACACGTACCTCTCTGTGTCTTCCAAATTCATAAGATGCTAAAGGAGATCCATAGTTCACTTGACACCACACGGTTTGGAGCATAGCCTCGTTGCAAAACCATTTTAAGCTTATATATGCCCATACGTATAATTTCAGAAGAATTCATATAAAATCGAATTAACAATATTCATAACATATTATAAGACACATATTTAATATACATTTAGTATATATTCGCATGCGGGGTGAGAAATCATCATATTAAGGCCATAGGTCGCTTATCTAAAAGAAAAAATCCTAAAACCTCACCTTTACCGAAAGTGCTCACGAACGAGCCTTGGTGACCAAGAAGAAGCTTAGATGGTGGAACCGACTCCTCCGGAACTCAACTCTGAGAAAACGAACACGAACCTACGACATAGACTTATTCACGAACCACTTAGACGCACGGCGATGCATAAGGATGTTAACAAATAAAATGAATACAAATGAAATGCAAGAATGCATCACTTAAGCCATTTAAGTTCAAAACTCGTATAAAGTGTTTCATATCACTTCATAAACACAATTCATAAAATGTAACAAATAATTAAATCACAAAATTACACTTAGAGCTCATGTTTCATACATAAGAATCCAAATAAAAACACAAGACAGCATTCATAGTTTGAACCATATTATATAAGAACTAAATTAAATAAATGAATAATGGAAAATTACTCAATTCATATATATATATATATATATATATATATATATATATATACCAAATGTACACGTTCCTGCTGCCACAATTCATAAGGTTCATAAAAGACATGATTTATTAAAGTGTTTAGAAATTCAAAACATCAAATAATTCCATAGTTAATTAATAAACCATTTGCACACCACATAAAACATTACATGATTAGCATCTTAAAGATGGAATAATAGTAACAGCTAGACATAAGCATGCAACCCCAAAATAAATCAAACAACATGTATTTAATGCATTAAACCTCACATATAAACCATGCAAAAAGGACAAAGTTGAGCAAGTAAAGAGATGGAAACAAATGAACAAAGTTGGTGTAGCCACATCTCCCCTACCGGGGAGATTTCCTTCAGCACTTTCCCCGGCCGGGGAAACATGAAACAAAATACAGAAGCTTCCCCACGCAAAGTCCCCGGTCGGGGACTTCTTCTCTTTAAAATCTCCCCGCCCGGGGAGATATTTCCTGGCACAAAAGTGCAGCAAAACCGTAGCTTTCTCCCCTGCTCGAAGGCAACCCGCAGTAGCAGCAAACAACAAGGTACAAGGCAACAAATAGCAGGTAACAAATGCAGCAAGAACAACACTCCAAGCTCATGCAAATCATTAACAAGAAAAAGGAAACGTAGCAGCCACGAGAGGAAAGGAAAAGCTTGAAACCTTCATGCTCATAAATGGTTATTTCACATACACTCCACATACAACAAATTTAAGAAAATATGCACATAATACCAGCTATAAGGAACACATTTCACGCCTGAAATCGAAGAAAAACGAGCTCAAAGCATGGATTCAAGAAAATGGAGAAAAACCTAACTATTCCTGTAGCAGCCTCAAACATGCTCAAAGGATCATAAAACTCAACAAATATGGACTTAAAATAAATAGGAGAAGATGGAGAATCAAATCACGGACTTACCTTTCAAATTTGAGACGAATCGGATGAGAAACGAGCTTGGAATTGCAAGAATGAATAGTACAGAAAATCCCTTCTCCTTTTCTCTCGGTTCAGCTGCTCTTTTCCTTCTCCTGGCTGGTATTTTCGAAATGAGAGCTTGAGAGAGTGATTAAGGGCTTAACTAGGGTTAAGTTGGCTCAAGAATCAAGGGGTTTGGTTAAGAAATGAGTTAAGTATGGCCAAAATACTCCAAGGTGGCGAATCTGCACGAGCTGCTCGGTTCGGATAAATTTCGGACGCTCAAACGGGCATAGAAAAATGTGAGGCAAGGTTTCTTAGCTTGAAAATCTCGTTATGAGTCCGGCTCCACTTTCGGAATTCGAATCCGAATTCCCGATCTCAAGATATAAACTCCGGAACACAAGGCGCGCTAAAACTAGTTAGGCCCTCGAGTCCCCAAAACAAACAAAAATCGTGCGTTACCATATCAAACACGTCCGAAAGTGAAAAACGAGCACATAAACAAATTCATAACTCAGAAATCTCCAACATATCAGAAAAGCACAAAATTTCGATCTCAAATCAAACACGAACGCAACTCATTTCAACAAATAAGCATATTATTCAAATAATTAAAATTAATTTTCAAGAAATAACAAATAAAATTAAATTAAATTAAAATTAAACGAATTAAATAACTAAAATTTTGTTTAAAAGGAAAATTTCCGATTAGGTCCAAAACTTTCAAAAAGTTGCAATTAAGTCCAAATCCAAGTTTTGAATTAAGTCGACTAATTTTAAAGTCATACAATTACATACTTAAATCACGTATATCACATAAATTCACGAAATTAGCATACTCGGGAACTAAATTTAAAATAGAAAAATTAAATACAAAAGTTAAGACGTGAAAATTAAATAATTAAAGCATATAAATCACTTAAACAATCAATTCAACGAATAAATTAAATCAAAAAAAGAACTAAACGTCGGAAAAACCTCTCGTGACATCATACCTGGCTCGTCAGAGAGACGGGGTGTCACACACGCTCTGAGCATATCCTCTAAGTACTGAATTAGCCTTTCAGATTGGCCATCTGTCCGAGGATGCGAAGCTGTGCTAAACTTGAGCTTAGTGCCCAAACACATCTGAAGATTCTGCCAAAAGATCGAAGTAAACCGTGGATCCCAATCCGAAACAATACTAGCCGGAACTCCATGTAACCTTACAATCTCCCAAACGTACAACTCGGCTAGCTTTGGGACTTTCTCAGACATCCGAACCATGAGGAAATGGGTAGACTTAGTCAATCTATCCCCAATTACCCATATTCCATCGAACCCTCCTTTAACTTTAGGCAAGCCGGACACAAAGTCCATAGTCACTTGTTCCAACTTCCACTCGGGAATAGGAAGTGGTTGGAGAGTTCCCCCCGGTTTCTGGTGCTCTGCCTTCACCTTTTGACATGTTAGACATCGCTTCACGAAGTTCGCGACGTCCCTTTTCATGCCATTCCACCAGAATTTCTCTTTCAGGTCCCGATACATCTTAGTACCTCCCGGATGAATCGAGTACCTCGAGCGATGTGCCTCCTCAAGTATAATCCAATTCTCTCTTCGAAACCTTACCAAACCGAAATCATCAATCCCAAACTTAGAATTCGGATCATCTTTAGAACGAGTTTTCTGCATCAAATGTACCCAGAGACGGAAAAATGGCAGAAAAAACCCCTGTTCAGCCCTGCAATTCATACCACTCAAATACCGAATCATTCAAGCATGCTAAGGCAAGAAAAATAGCAGCAATTCAGCACAAAAACATCATTAAACCAGCTGGAAACGAATAACAGCAGTTGAGGAAAGGAAATGCAACCAATTCATGCTTATATCTCCAGAAAAACTCAAGTACATTAATGGTATCTGACCCATATCACAACTACCACCCAAGTCAACTATATTCAACAATAAATGAAGCATAAGTGATCAAGTTTATAGCCTCAATTCAAGATAAACACCAAAAGAAGTCATGGAATTCAAAAATGGCAATAAAACCTAACTACTCATGTCTTGATCCAAAACTATATCAAACATGGATGAAAATTAGAATTTCTTGAACGAAAATGACTACTTAATCATGTAGATATCAAATACAAGCTTACCCTTTGAAGATGGTGAAGGAAAATGAAAATTAGAGCTCAATCTCTTCAATGGGTGAATAGTGACGGGAATGGTTTAAGCTGCTCCAAAAAACTGACTTCTCTCACTTCTCTTGTGTATGGAACGATATGGAAGGTGTATGGTGTGATAAAGGGTTGAGTTAGTGGAGTGTGGGTCCAGGTTTGAGGGCAATTGGCCAAGAATTGAGGGACTTATGTGCAATATAGTGAAAGGTGGCCATATGAGCGCAAGACAAAGTTACGGGCTGATTTCGGGGTATCAAACGAGGTCGAAAAATGACAAGGCCCGATCCATTGCACTCAAATCGTCGAAATGAGTTCAACGGAGGTGACGGAATTTGAAACAGAATTCCCGAGCTCAAGTTACACTACCCGGAACCTAAGGTGCGCTAAGTACACTTTGGCCCCCTTTAGGTCATCCCAACAAAATGAGTCCCGAAAACCCAACAAATAAAACCGAAAACATGTAACGAGCACGTATTCAAGTTCACGACTCATAAAACTCGAACATATTAAAAAGGCACAAAATTTTGATCTCAAATCGAAGACGAACGCATCTCATTTCAACAAATAGGCATGTTATTAGAATAATAAAAATTCAAATAAAATAAATAAATAAAAATAAAATACTAATTCATACGAATTAAAACAAATAAAATTTTAATAAAAAGGCTATTTTTCAATTAGGTCCAAGACTTTTAAAAAACTGTCAAATAAGTCCAATTCAAATTTTCAATTAAGTCCAATATTAAATAAAATCGCGCAATTAAGTCCTTAACTCATATAAATCACATAAATTACGAAATTACCTTGTTCGGGGATTAAATTCACATATCATAGATTCAAAAAATTCATAAATCACTTGAGGCAAATTTTGACATATAATTCAAATATTTCATATAAATTAAAATAATTCATATAAGAATTTCAAATAATAAAATATAAATCAATTAAATGCAACAATTAAATATGAAATTAAAATAAATTTAATTCCGCGCAGACGTCATACCTGTACGGTCGCTGAGTCGGGGTGTCACAATCCTCCCCCCTTATAAAGGACTTGCCCTCAAGTCCGACTCGAGTCCTCAAACAACTCCGGATGTAACCTTCTCATTTTCTCCTCGGTTTCCCAAGTCAATTCCTCGGATTTCTGACCCCTCCAAAGTACCCTCACCAAAGGAATCTACCGATTTTGTCAATTCTTGCATCTTCCGATCCTGAATTGCAACCGGATGCTTTTCGACTGTTAAATCCGGTTCTAACTGAACCTCTTCAGCTGGGAGAATTGTTGACTCATCGGGATAATACTTTCGTAGTTGAGAGACGTGAAACAAATTATGTATCCCGGTCATACTCGGCGGTAAATCCAATATATATGCCGTTTCTCTGATTATTTCCAATATCTCAAACGGCCCTAGGTACCGTGGACTAAGCTTTCCACGTTTACCTATATTAGTGAAGCCCATTGTAGGAGACGCCTTCAAAAGGTTCTATCTCCGACTTCAAACGCTAAGGGCCTTCTACTCTTATCGGCGTAGCTCTTTTGACGGGACTGAGGTGCTCTCATCCTTTGTCGAATCTTATGAACCTTTTCAATAGTAACGACAATCTTTTCGTTAGACTCGGCTCTCTCAAGCTTATTCTCCTCAGTCCACCTCCAATCCTCAATATCCGAAAATAGAGGAGACCTACACTTTCTTCCGTAAAGTGCCTCGTACGGAGCCATCCTAATCGAGCCCCGGTAGCTGTTGTTATATGCAAACTCTACCAAAGGTAGGTGGTCGTCCCACTTATCTTGGAAATCCAAAGCACACGCTCTGAGCATATCCTCTAAGTACTGAATTAGCCTTTCAGATTGGCCGTCTGTCTGAGGATGTGAAGCTGTGCTAAACTTGAGCTTAGTGCCCAAATACTTCTGAAGATTCTACCAAAAGATCGAAGTAAACGGTGGATCCCGATCCGAAACAATACTAGCCGAAACTCCATGTAACCTTACAATCTCCCGAACGTACAACTTGGCTAGCTTTGGGACTTTCTCAGACATCCGAACCATGAGGAAATGGGCAGACTTAGTCAATCTATCCACAATTACCCATATTCCATCGAACCCTCCTTTAACTCTAGGCAAGCTAGACACAAAGTCCATAGTCACTTGCTCCCACTTCCACTCGGGAATAGGAAGTGGTTGGAGAGTTCCCCCGGCTTCTGGTGCTCTACCTTCACCTTTTGACTTGTTAGACAACGTTTCACGAAGTTCGCGACATCCCTTTTCAAGCCATTCTACCAGAATTTCTCTTTCAGGTCCCGATACATCTTAGTACCTCCCGGATGAATCGAGTACCTCGAGCGATGTGCCTCCTCAAGTATAATCTTCTTGAGCTCTTCTGGGACACATATTCTCGCTTCGAACCTTACCAAACGTAAATCATCAATCCCAAACTTAGAATTCGGATCATCTTTAGAACGAGTTTTCTGTATCAAATGTACCCGGGAGGGTACTTTAAAGAAGAAAATTTCCCGGTCGGGGAGACACTCCAGAGACGAAAAAATAGCGGAAAAAGCCCCTGTTCAGCCCTGCATTTCATACCACTCAAATACCGACTCATTTAAGCATGCTAAGGCAAGAAAAATAGCAGCAATTCAGCACAAAAAAAAACCTTAAACCAGCTGGAAACGAAGAACAGCAGTTGAGGAAGGGAAATGCAACCAATTCATGCTTATATCTCAACAAAAACTCAAGTATATTAATGGTATCTTACCCATATCACAACTACCACCCAAGTCAGCTACATTCAACAATAAATGAAGCATAAGAGATCAAGTTTATAGCCGCAATTCAAGAGAAACACCAAAAGAAGTCATGGAATTCAAAAATGGCAATAAAACCTAACTATTCATGTCTTGAGCCAAAACTATATCAAACATGGATGAAAATCAGAATTTCTTGAATGAAAATGACCACTTAATCATGTACATCTCAAATACAAGCTTACCCTTTGAAGATGGTGAAGGAAAATGAAGATTAGAGCTCAATCTCTTCAATGGGTGAATAGTGACGGGAATGGTTAAAGGTGCTCCAAAAAACTGACTTCTCTCCCTTCTCTTGTGTATGGAACGATATGGAAGGAGTATGGTGTGATAAAGGGTTGAGTTAGTGGAGTGTGGGTCCAGGTTTGAGGGCAATTGGCCGAGAATTGAGGGACTTATGTCAATATAGTGAAAGGTGGCCATATGAGCGCGAGACAAAGTTACGGGCTGATTTCGGGGTATCAAACGAGGTCAAAAAATTACAAGGCCTATTCCATTACACTCAAATCGTCGAAAAAAGTTCAACGGAGGTGACGGAATTCGAATCCGAATTCCCGAGCACAAGTTACACTACCCGGAACCCAAGGTGCGCTAAGTACGCTTTAGCCCCCTTTAGGTCATCCCAACAAAATGAGTCCCGAAAACCCAACAAATAAAACCGAAAACATGTAACGAGCACGTATTCAAGTTCACGACTCATAAAACTCCAACATATTAAAAGTACGAAATTTCGATATCAAATCGAACACGAACACATCTTATTTCAACAAATAGGCATGTTATTAGAATAATAAAAATTCAAATAAAATAATTAAATAAAAATAAAATACTAATTTATACGAATTAAAACAAGTAAAATTTTAATAAAAAGGCTATTTTTCAATTAGGTCCAAAACTTTTAAAAAGCGTCGAATAAGTCCAATTCAAATTTTCAATTAAGTCCAATATTAAATAAAATCGCGCAATTAAGTTCATCACTCATATAAATCACATAATTTACGAAATTACCTTGTTCGGGGATTAAATTCACATATTATAAATTCATAAAATTCAGATCATATATTACTTGAGGCAAATTTTGACATATAATTCGAATATTTCATATAAATTCGAATAATTCATATAAGAATTTCAAATAATAAAATATAAATCAATTAAATGCAACAATTAAATATGAAATTAAAATAAATTAAATTGCGCACATACGTCATACCTGTACGGTCGCGGAGTCGGGGTGTCACAATCCTCACCCCTTAAAAAGGACTTGCCCTCAAGTCCCACTCAAGTCCTCAAACAACTCCGGATGTAACCTTCTCATTTTCTCCTCGGTTTCCCAAGGAGATTCCTCGGATTTCTGATCCCTCCAAAGTACACTGACCAAAGGAATCTGCTGGTTTCTCAATTCTTGCATCTTCCAATCCTGAATTGCAACCGGATGCTTTTCTGTTGTTAAATCCAACTCTAACTGAACCTCTTCAACTAGTAGAATTGTTGACTCGTCGGGATAATACTTTCGTAGTTGAGAGACGTGAAACACATTATGTATCCCGGTCATACTCGGCGGTAAATCCAATATATATGTCGTTTCTCCGATTATTCCCAATATCTCAAACGGCCCCAGGTACCGTGGACTAAGCTTTCCACCTTTACCAATATTAGTGAAGCGCTTTCTAGGAGACGCCTTTAAAAGACTCTATCTCCGACTTTAAACTCTAAGGGCCTTCTTCTCTTATCGGCGTAGCTCATTTGAAGGGACTGAGCTGCTCTCATCCTCTGACGAATCTTATCAACCTTTTCAATAGTAACGATAATCTTTTCGTTACACTCGACTCTCTCAAGCTTATTCTCCTCAGTCCACCTCCAATCCTCAATATCCCAAAATAGAGGAGACCTACACTTTCTTCTATAAAGTGCCTCGTAAAGTGCCATCCTACTCGAGCCCCGGTAGCTGTTGTTATATGTAAACTCTACCAAAGGTAGGTGCTCGTCCCACTTATCTTGGAAATCCAATGCACACGCTCTGAACATATCCTCTAAGTACTGAATTAGCCTTTCAGATTGGCCGTCTGTCTGAGGATGCGAAGCTGTCCTAAACTGGAGCTTAGTGCCGAAACACTTCTGAAGATTTTGCCAAAAGATCGAAGTAAACCGTGGATACCGATCCGAAACAATGCCAGCCGGAACTCCATGTAACCTAAGAATCTCCCGAACGTACAACTCGGCTAGCTTTGGGACTTTCTCAGACATCCGAACCTCGAGGAAATGGGCAGACTTAGTCAATCTGTCTACAATTACCCATATTCCATCGAACCCTCCTTTAACTCTAGGCAAGCTGGACACAAAGTCCTTAGTCACTTGCTCCCACTTCCACTCGGGAATAGCAAGTGGTTGGAGAGTTCCCCCCAGTTTCTGGTGCTCTGCCTTCATCTTTTGACATGTTAGACATCGCTTCATGAAGTTCGCGACGTCCCTTTTCATGCCATTCCACCAGAATTTCTCTTTCAGGTCCTGATACATCTTAGTACCTCCCGGATGAATCGAGTACCTCGAGCGATGTGCCTCCTCAAGTATAATCCTCTTGAGCTCTTATGGGGCACATATTCTCGCTTCGAACCTTAGCAAACCGAAATCATCAATCCAAACACAGAATTCGGATCATCTTTAGAACGAGTTTTCTGCATCAAATGTACCCGGGAGGGTACTTTAAAGAACAAAATTTCCCCGGCCGGGGAGACACTCCAGAGACGGATAAATGGCGGAAAAAACCCCTGTTCAGCCCTGCATTTCATACCACTCAAATACCGACTCATTCAAGCATCCTAAGGCAAGAAAAATCGCAGCAATTCAGCATAAAAACATCCTTAAACCAGCTGGAAACGAACAACAACAGTTGAGGAAAGGAAATGCAACCAATTCATGCTTATATCTCACCAAAAACTCAAGTACATTAATGGTATCTTACCCATATCACAACTACCACCCAAGTCAGCTATATTCAACAATAAATGAAGCATAAGAGATCAAGTTTATAGCCTCAATTCAAGAGAAACACCAAAAGAAGTCATGGAATTCAAAAATGGCAATAAAACCTAACTATTCATGTCTTGAGCCAAAACTATATCAAACATGGATGAAAATCAGAATTTCTTGAATGAAAATGACCACTTAATCATGTACATCTCAAATACAAGCTTACCCTTTGAAGATGGTGAAGGAAAATGAAGATTAGAGCTCAATCTCTTCAATGGGTGAATAGTGACGGGAATGGTTTAAGGTGCTCCAAAAAACTGACTTCTCTCCCTTCTCTTGTGTATGGAACGATATGGAAGGAGTATGGTGTGATAAAGGGTTGAGTTAGTGGAGTGTGGGTCCAGGTTTGAGGGCAATTGGCCGAGAATTGAGGGACTTATGTGCAATATAGTGAAAGGTGGCCATATGAGCGCGAGACAAAGTTACGGGCTGATTTCGGGGTATCAAACGAGGATGAAAAATTACAAGGCCTATTCCATTGCACTCAAATCGTCGAAAAAAGTTCAACGGAGGTGACAGAATTCGAATTCGAATTCCCGAGCTCAAGTTACACTACCAGGAACCCAAGGTGCGCTAAGTACGCTTTAGCCCCCTTTAGGTCATCCCAACAAAATGAGTCCCTCCTGAAAACCCAACAAATAAAACCGAAAACATGTAACGAGCGCGTATTCAAGTTCATGACTCATAAAACTCCAACATATTAAAAAGACACGAAATTTCGATCTCAAATCGAAGACGAACGCATCTCATTTCAACAAATAGGCATGTTATTAGAATAACAAAAATTAAAATAAAATAAATAAATAAAAATGAAATTCTATTTTATACGAATTAAAACAAATAAAATTTTAATAAAAAGGCTATTTTTCAATTAGGTCCCAAACTTTTAAAAAGCGTCAAATAAGTCCAATTCAAATTTTCAATTAAGTCCAATATTAAATAAAATCGTGAAATTAAGTCCTTAACTCATATAAATCACATAATTTACAAAATTACCTTGTTCGGGAATTAAATTCACATATCATAAATTCATAAAATTCATATCATAAATCACTTGAGGCAAATTTCGACATATAATTCAAATATTTCATATAAATTCAAGTAATTTATATAAGAATTTCAAATAATAAAATATAAATCAATTAAATGCAACAATTAAATATGAAATTAAAATAAATTAAATTGTGCACATACGTCATACCTGTACTGTCGCGGAGTCGGGGCGTCACAATCCTCCCCCCTTAAAAAGGACTTGCCCTCAAGTCCCACTTGGGTCCACAAACAACTCCGGATGTAACCTTCTCATTTTCTCCTCGGTTTCCCAAGTCAATTCCTCGGATTTCTGATCCCTCCAAAGTACCCTCACCAAAGGAATCTGCCGATTTTGTCAATTCTTGCATCTTCCGATCCTGAATTGCAACCGGATGCTTTTAGACTGTTAAATCCGGTTCTAACTGAACCTCTTCAACTGGGAGAATTGTTGACTCGTCGGGATAATACTTTCGTAGTTGAGAGACGTGAAACAAATTATGTATGCCGGTCATACTCGGCGGTAAATCCAATATATATGTCGTTTCTCTGATTATTTCCAATATCTCAAACGGCCCTACGTACCGTGGACTAAGCTTTCCACGTTTACCTATATTAGTGAAGCCCATTGTAGGAGACGCCTTCAAAAGGTTCTATCTCCGACTTCAAACGCTAAGGGCCTTCTACTCTTATCGGCATAGCTCTTTTGACGGGACTGAGGTGCTCTCATCCTTTGTCAAATCTTATGAACCTTTTCAATAGTAACGACAATCTTTTCGTTAGACTCGGCTCTCTCAAGCTTATTCTCCTCAGTCCACCTCCAATCCTCAATATCCCAAAATAGAGGAGACCTACACTTTCTTCCGTAAAGTGCCTCGTACGGAGCCATCCTAATCGAGCCCCGGTAGCTATTGTTATATGCAAACTCTACCAAAGGTAGGTGGTCGTCCCACTTATCTTGGAAATCCAAAGCACACGCTCTGAGCATATCCTCTAAGTACTGAATTAGCCTTTCAGATTGGCCGTCTGTCTGAGGATGTGAAGCTGTGCTAAACTTGAGCTTAGTGCCCAAATACTTCTGAAGATTCTACCAAAAGATCGAAGTAAACGGTGGATCCCGATCCGAAACAATACTAGCCGGAACTCCATGTAACCTTACAATCTCCCGAACGTACAACTTGGCTAGCTTTGGGACTTTCTCAGACATCCGAACCATGAGGAAATGGGCAGACTTAGTCAATCTATCCACAATTACCCATATTCCATCGAACCCTCCTTTAACTCTAGGCAAGCTAGACACAAAGTCCATAGTCACTTGCTCCCACTTCCACTCGGGAATAGGAAGTGGTTGGAGAGTTCCCCCGGCTTCTGGTGCTCTACCTTCACCTTTTGACTTGTTAGACAACGTTTCACGAAGTTCGCGACATCCCTTTTCAAGCCATTCCACCAGAATTTCTCTTTCAGGTCCCGATACATCTTAGTACCTCCCAGATGAATCGAGTACCTCGAGCGATGTGCCTCCTCAAGTATAATCTTCTTGAGCTCTTCTGGGACACATATTCTCGCTTCGAACCTTACCAAACGTAAATCATCAATCCCAAACTTAGAATTCGGATCATCTATAGAACGAGTTTTCTGCATCAAATGTACCCGGGAGGGTACTTTAAAGAAGAAAATTTCCCGGCCGGGGAGACACTCCAGAGACGAAAAAATGGCGGAAAAAGCCCCTGTTCAGCCCTGCATTTCATACCACTCAAATACCGACTCATTTAAGCATGCTAAGGCAAGAAAAGTAGCAGCAATTCAGCACAAAAAAAAAACTTAAACTAGCTGGAAACGAAGAACAGCAGTTGAGGAAAGGAAATGCAACCAATTCATGCTTATATCTCAACAAAAACTCAAGTACATTAATGGTATCTTACCCATATCACAACTACCACCCAAGTCAGCTATATTCAACAATAAATGAAGCATAAGAGGTCAAGTTTATAGTTGCAATTCAAGAGAAACACCAAAAGAAGTCATGGAATTCAAAAATGGCAATAAAACATAACTATTCATGTCTTGAGCCAAAACTATATCAAACATGGATGAAAATCAGAATTTCTTGAATGAAAATGACCACTTAATCATGTACATCTCAAATACAAGCTTACCCTTTGAAGATGGTGAAGGAAAATGAAGATTAGAGCTCAATCTCTTCAATGGGTGAATAGTGACGGGAATGGTTAAAGGTGCTCCAAAAAACTGACTTCTCTCCCTTCTCTTGTGTATGGAACGATATGGAAGGAGTATGGTGTGATAAAGGGTTGAGTTAGTGGAGTGTGGGTCCAGGTTTGAGGGCAATTGGCCGAGAATTGAGGGACTTATGTCAATATAGTGAAAGGTGGCCATATGAGCGCGAGACAAAGTTACGGGCTGATTTCGGGGTATCAAACGAGGTCAAAAAATTACAAGGCCTATTCCATTGCACTCAAATCGTCGAAAAAAGTTCAACGGAGGTGACGGAATTCAAATCCGAATTCCCGAGCACAAGTTACACTACCCGGAACCCAAGGTACTCTAAGTACGCTTTAGCCCCTTTTAGGTCATCCCAACAAAATGAGTCCCGAAAACCCAACAAATAAAACCGAAAACATGTAACGAGCACGTATTCAAGTTCACGACTCATAAAACTCCAACATATTAAAAAGACACGAAATTTTGATATCAAATCGAACACGAACACATCTTATTTCAACAGATAGGCATGTTATTAGAATAATAAAAATTCAAATAAAATAATTAAATAAAAATAAAATACTAATTTATACGAATTAAAACAAGTAAAATTTTAATAAAAAGGCTATTTTTCAATTAGGTCCAAAACTTTTAAAAAGCGTCAAATCAGTCCAATTCAAATTTTCAATTTAGTCCAATATTAAATAAAATCGCGCAATTAAGTTCCTCACTCATACAAATCACATAATTTACGAAATTACCTTGTTCGGGGATTAAATTCACATATTATAAATTCATAAAATTCAGATCATATATCACTTGAGGCAAATTTTGACATATAATTCGAATATTTCATATAAATTCGAATAATTCATATAAGAATTTCAAATAATAAAATATAAATCAATTAAATGCAATAATTAAATATGAAATTAAAATAAATTAAATTGCGCACATACGTCATACCTGTACGGTCGCGGAGTCGGGGTGTCACAATCCTCACCCCTTAAAAAGGACTTGCCCTCAAGTCCCACTCAAGTCCTCAAACAACTCCGGATGTAACCTTCTAATTTTGTCCTCGGTTTCCCAAGGCGATTCCTCGGATTTCTGATCCCTCCAAAGTACACTGACCAAAGGAATCTGCTGGTTTCTCAATTCTTGCATCTTCCGATCCTGAATTGCAACCGGATGCTTTTCTATTGTTAAATCCAGCTCTAACTGAACCTCTTCAACTAGTAGAATTGTTGACTCGTCGGGATAATACTTTCGTAGTTGAGAGACGTGAAACACATTATGTATCCCGGTCATACTCGGCGGTAAATCCAATATATATGTCGTTTCTCCGATTATTCCCAATATCTCAAACGGCCCCAGGTACCGTGGACTAAGCTTTCCACCTTTACCAATATTAGTGAAGCGCTTTCTAGGAGACGCCTTTAAAAGACTCTATCTCCAACTTTTAACTCTAAGGGCCTTCTTCTCTTATCGGCGTAGCTCATTTGAAGGGACTGAGCTGCTCTCATCCTCTGACGAATCTTATCAACCTTTTCAATAGTAACGACAATCTTTTCGTTACACTCGACTCTCTCAAGCTTATTCTCCTCAGTCCACCTCCAATCCTCAATATCCCAAAATAGAGGAGACCTACACTTTCTTCTGTAAAGTGCCTCGTAAAGTGCCATCCTACTCGAGCTCCGGTAGCTATTGTTATATGTAAACTCTACCAAAGGTAGGTGCTCGTCCCACTTATCTTGGAAATCCAATGCACACGCTCTGAACATATCCTCTAAGTACTGAATTAGCCTTTCAGATTGGCCGTCTGTCTGAGGATGCGAAGCTGTCCTAAACTGGAGCTTAGTTCCGAAACACTTCTGAAGATTTTGCCAAATGATCGAAGTAAACCGTGGATACCGATCCGAAACAATGCTAGCCGGAACTCCATGTAACCTAAGAATCTCCCGAACGTACAACTCGGCTAGCTTTGGGACTTTCTCAGACATCCGAACCTTGAGGAAATGGGCAGACTTAGTCAATCTGTCTACAATTACCCATATTCCATCGAACCCTCCTTTAACTCTAGGCAAGCTGGACACAAAGTCTATAGTCACTTGCTCCCACTTCCACTCGGGAATAGGAAGTGGTTGGAGAGTTCTCCCCAGTTTCTGGTGCTCTGCCTTCATCTTTTGACATGTTAGACATCGCTTCACGAAGTTCGCGACGTCCCTTTTCATGCCATTCCATCAGAATTTCTCTTTCAGGTCCTGATAGATCTTAGTACCTCCCGGATGAATCGAGTACCTCGAGCGATGTGCCTCCTCAAGTATAATCCTCTTGAGCTCTTATGGCGCACAGATTCTCGCTTCGAACCTTACCAAACCGAAATCATCAATCCAAACACAGAATTCGGATCATCTTTAGAACGAGTTTTCTGCATCAAATGTACCCGGGAGGGTACTTTAAAGAACAAAATTTCCCCGGCCGGGGAGACACTCCAGAGACGGATAAAATGGCGGAAAAAACCCCTGTTCAGCCCTGCATTTCATACCACTCAAATACCGACTCATTCAAGCATGCTAAGGCAAGAAAAATCGCAGCAATTCAGCATAAAAACATCCTTAAACCAGCTGGAAACAAACAACAGCAGTTGAGGAAAGGAAATGCAACCAATTCATGCTTATATCTCACCAAAAACTCAAGTACATTAATGGTATCTTACCCATATCACAACTACCACCCAAGTCATCTATATTCAACAATAAATGAAGCATAAGAGATCAAGTTTATAGCCTCAATTCAAGAGAAACACCAAAAGAAGTCATGGAATTCAAAAATGGCAATAAAACCTAACTATTCATGTCTTGAGCCAAAACTATATCAAACATGGATGAAAATCAGAATTTCTTGAATGAAAATGACCACTTAATCATGTACATCTCAAATACCAGCTTACCCTTTGAAGATGGTGAAGGAAAATGAAGATTAGAGCTCAATCTCTTCAATGGGTGAATAGTGACGGGAATGGTTTAAGGTGCTCCAAAAAACTGACTTCTCTCCCTTCTCTTGTGTATGGAACGATATGGAAGGAGTATGGTGTGATAAAGGGTTGAGTTAGTGGAGTGTGGGTCCGGGTTTGAGGGCAATTGGCCGAGAATTGAGGGACTTATGTGCAATATAGTGAAAGGTGGCCATATGAGCGCGAGACAAAGTTACGGGCTGATTTCGGGGTATCAAACGAGGATGAAAAATTACAAGGCCTATTCCATTGCACTCAAATCGTCGAAAAAAGTTCAACGGAGGTGACAGAATTCGAATCCGAATTCCCGAGCTCAAGTTACACTACCAGGAACCCAAGGTGCGCTAAGTACGCTTTAGCCCCCTTTAGGTCATCCCAACAAAATGAGTCCCTCCCGAAAACCCAACAAATAAAACCGAAAACATGTAACGAGCACGTATTCAAGTTCATGACTCATAAAACTCCAACATATTAAAAAGACACGAAATTTCGATCTCAAATCGAAGACGAACGCATCTCATTTCAACAAATAGGCATGTTATTAGAATAATAAAAATTAAAATAAAATAAATAAATAAAAATGAAATTCTAATTTATACGAATTAAAACAAATAAAATTTTAATAAAAAGGCTATTTTTCAATTAGGTCCCAAACTTTTAAAAAGCCTCAAATAAGTCCAATTCAAATTTTCAATTAAGTCAAATATTAAATAAAATCGTGAAATTAAGTCCTTAACTCATATAAATCACATAATTTACAAAATTACCTTGTTCGGGAATTAAATTCACATATCATAAATTCATAAAATTCATATCATAAATCACTTGAGGCAAATTTTGACATATAATTCAAATATTTCATATAAATTCAAGTAATTCATATAAGAATTTCAAATAATAAAATATAAATCAATTAAATGCAACAATTAAATATGAAATTAAAATAAATTAAATAGTGCACATACGTCATACCTGTACTGTCGCGGAGTCGGGGCATCACAATCCTCCCCCCTTAAAAAGGACTTGCCCTCAAGTCCCACTTGGGTCCACAAACAACTCCGGATGTAACCTTCTCATTTTCTCCTCGGTTTCCCAAGTCGATTCCTCAGATTTCTGATCCCTCCAAAGTACCCTGACCAAAGGAATCTGTCGGTTTCTCAATTCTTGCACCTTTCGATCGTGAATTGCAATCGGATGCTTTTCTATTGTTAAATCCGGCTCTAACTGAACCTCTTCTACTGGGAGAATTGTTGACTCATCGGGATAATACTTTCGTAGTTGAGTGGCGTGAAACACATTATGTATACCGGTCATACTCGGCGGTAAATCCAATTTATATGCCATTTCTCCGATTCTTTCCAATATCTCAAACGGCCTCAGGTGCCGTGGAAGAAGCTCTCCACCTTTACCTATATTAGTGAAGCCCTTTCTAGCAGACGCCTTCAAAAGACTCTATCTCCGATTTTGAACTCTAAGGCCCTTCTTCTCTTATCGGCGTAGCTCTTTTGACGGGACTGAGCTGCTCTCATCCTTTGTCGAATCTTATGAACCTTTTCTATAGTAACGACAATCTTTTCGTTAGACTCGATTCTCTCAAGCTTACTCTCCTCAGTCCACCTCCAATCCTCAATATCCCAAAATAGAGGAGACCTACACTTTCTTCCGTAAAGTGCCTCGTACGGAGCCATACTACTCGAGCCCCGGTAGCTGTTGTTATATGCAAACTCTACCAAAGGTAGGTGCTCGTCCCACTTATCTTCGAAATCTAAAGCACACGCTCTGAGGATATCCTCTAAGTACTGAATTAGCCTTTCAGATTGACCGTCGGTCTGAGGATCCGAATGTAACGCCCCGACTTTTCGGACGTAAAGGTAGGGCGTATGTGTTTACCTATCTGCGCGAATTAATTATTTTACGTGTTTTATATTTAATTTTATTATAAATTATTATTATTATATTATTATACTATATTCTATTTTAATATATTATCAACTCTAATATATATATGTATTTCGTATTATATTTATATATATATATATATATGTTTAATTATTATTATAAATTTAATGATTATACTAATTATATGTTAATCATGTTTTAATTAATTAATTGATTATTCATATTTATATATATATATTTATACGTACTATATATATATTTATGCATGAAATTTTATTTATGCATGCAAATCATATTTATGCATGGGAATTTAATATGCATGGGTTTCATTTCATTTTGCATGAAAATTTGCATGAATTGCATGGAATTTCATAAGTTATGCATGAATTGCATGTATGAGTTTGTTCGTTTATTTTGTGCTTCGTTCTTATATGATATGATTTCAAATTGCTACGAATTTGTAATATGTCGTACATATATGTGTTATGGACATGATTCTATGCTCAATTTACATTTTCGAATTCATTTGATTAGTTAACGAAATTAATTTTAATTGAGGAACCAAAACGGGAGCTAACGAGCACTTAGCGTACCCTTGGTTCCGAATTTAATATCTTGAGCTCGGGAACTCGGATTCGAGTTCCGTCAACTCCCCTGAACTCGTAACGAAAATTCGAGTTTAGTAAACTTAACCTTATATTTTTCCTAATTCATTTGAAACTCCGAAATCCAACCGAAAAACGAAACGGAGACCAACTTGACCTTGTTACACTAATTCAGCCATATCTCATCCAAACCATAACCAAACTAACCATGGTTTGATTCCTTTTAACCCTAACTCAACCATCTATCAGTACATATCAAGCCCTAACCAAGATAATCCTCACACAACCCCCAAACATCAGCCAAAGCTACTGTCTTGCAGTCCAGTCCCGTAACCCTTCATCCCTTGGAGGTTTTGGAGCTCAAATCTCCTCCAAACTTCAACTAATCATCAAGGTAAGTTAGGGGTTGTATTATATGATTAATTCTGATCATTTTCATCCTTTTATTCATGATTTTGAGCATGGTTTCTTCTTCCTGAACTGTTTTACCGAAAAATGGAGTTTTTGTACAAATTCTTGATCCCTTTTGATTCTCAATGGTTTTGATTGATTCCAAGCCTGAGATTAATTGTTTTAACATCCTCATATCAATTATGATCATTGCTTTCGTGCTTGCTGAGAAATATATGAGAGATCATTTTTGAAATTTTCAGAAAATTCCACGGGAAGGTCACGTATGCTTTCTTGCTTTGATTGATCACTTTTGGAACTGATTTCCTTGTTGAATATATGATATTTTGCTGCTTATTTGTTGGCCTTAACTGAGTAAATGGTTGGAGAAGGATTGAATTGTTCTTGCCCTGTTTTTCCCGAAGCTGTGCCCTGTTTTGTTCACGCTGCTGTTGCTGTAAACCGCTGTCAATTCCTTCCCCTTTTTGCTGTCATCTTTCATGGCGTTTTGGTGTGTATTATGGTTGAGTTGTTGCAACAATTTAGACCTTGTAATATTGCTTTTGTTGCCTTCTTTCTTCTTGGAATTGGATGCTCTGTTTCTACACATTTTGCTGCGATTTGAGGCTGCTGCTGCTGCACGTCACGGGCGTGCTGTTCTGCCCGTTCCAGCGAGGAACGGGGGTGCTGTGAGGGCTGGGTTTCTGTACCGAGACACGGGGGTGTCTCGGTCCAGGCTTTAAGGGTAACACGGGGGTGTCACCCCATTTTCTCCGAACTGTTCCTGCGTCTTCTTCTTCCTCCCTGCGTGTGTGTATGCTGCTGTTTTTGCTGCTGTATGTTGTGTGTGTGTGTTGATTGAGAATGGTGTGCATGGTTTTGTGTTGTAATTGCATGCATGTTGTATATAATATATAGTATATATATATTTATGCATGTAATATATATAATAAATATGCATGCATGTTGTGTGTGTGTGTATACGTGAGTGTATAAATATATATGTAAGGTGTGTGTTGTTAATTGTGTGTGCATGCATGTGTGTAATTTATATAGTATATATATATATTGCATGTAATATATAGTATATATGCATGTATGTTTGTGTGTGCTTGTGTACGTAATTATATATAAATATATAATGTATATATATGTTATTATATTATATATTATATATGTTTATTATATATTATATTATATATATTTATTATATATTTTAATTATTAATTGATTTAATTTAATTATTGAAATTAATTGATTTCCATTTCGCGTAATTAAATTACCGACTATTGATTGAACGTTTTATTTATTTTATTCCTAAATGTGAATTTGAGTAATATGTGTTATGATTATTAAATGAAGTTAGATTAATCGATATGCATTATAAATGTTTTGAATGTATGAATTTATGAATACTATGAATTTATGGAAATTATATGAAATTATGAATTTATGAAATTATGAAATTGAATGAAATATATGAACGAAGGATGTGATTATATGATTTAAATTCTTTAATCGTGCACATGAACATTTTAATGATATAACATGTTCATTTATGCATTCATGTCATATGTACTTCATTGCCGAGCGTCATATGTGGTCATTGTGTCTCATACCTTTTCTTTTACACAGGTTCGGGTTTAGTCGGAGACGAGGGCGAGCATTGAGACGCGCTTGCGCCTTTATTTTGCTGTGGTAAAGGTGGGTTTTCTTCTATTAGTTAAAACAACCTTATAAAACCCTTATGTGCAAAGTTTTAAGCCAAAATAATATATTTATATCAATCGAGTCATTTTGGGTAAATGATTTCAAATGTATGACCCCTTTTTAATTATGAAACCCTACCTTATGTTTTGGCGAGACACATTTATTACTTATTATTTAACGGGCCCCGGGACTTAGTATATGTGGCTAACCGAGGAAGCAAGGGCTGACGGGGATCCCATATACTAGTTCCAACCAAACTACGGTGATACCGGCCCTCGCTAGGAGGTTTAGCGAGGAATGGGAGCTGAGTGCCCTTGGGGGATTCATGTACCCCCATTGGCCTAGGATTTAACCGGTGGTCAGGTCTAGCTAACTTGTCCACCACCCGGAGGAAGAAGGTGTATATGTATGATTATGATCATTTATGTATGAGCACGAAAGATATGTATGACAACCAATAATTATGATATGATTACACGAGGAGAAGGTTGGAGATTGTGCACGCTCACTCGCCGAGCTTAAACCCTTATGAACAATTATGAATGAATATGAATGTCGTAATCCCGTTGATGTTTTCTATTGTTTTAACCACTTGGTAAATTCCTTTCAAACTTCACACGGGATTAGGGCTTGCATGTATTTGTTTAAATTACGCGATATTGTATATCTTATGCCCCGTTTTTATACCCACCAGTCTCTTTTAGACTGAACCCGGTTGTTTTCAGCTATTTGTGCAGGTATAGGAGTGCTAGGCGGGAATACAAGTCGTCTAGGTCTTGCATTTATGTTTGGCACTTCTTTTCAGTCTCATATTCATACTCTTGTTACTACTTTTGTATCTGATCCTATTATAGATTGGAGCGTTATGATTTTGTAGGCCGTGAGTGCCGTTGGATATGTGAATGCTCTTGTATATCGATTTTTGGAGCTTGTTAGCTCATTGTATGTATGCTATGAAGTTCTTGCTTCCGCGAATTTTCTTTAACTCTGATTTTATGATTCCTGCACTAATTGGTTTAAGGGTTAGTCCCGCCTAGCATAGCGTGTGTGTTGTGTCCCCGTTCGCCGCAGATTTGGCCTGTGTATGGACTTCCATTTCATATACGGGTCGGGTCTCGGTGCGGGGGATGTGGTACCTTACGCTCGGGTGCTACATCCTTAAGTGGTATCAGAGCTTAGGGTTGCAAAACCCGGGCTCTAGTGTCGTGTTGAGTTAATTAGGTAGTTCGGCTTTAGGAATAACTTGTCAATGTGTTGCATATGCATTGTTTACGTGCTTGTGTGCTTTAAATCTTGAATTTTGATCGAATTAATTGCACTTGCATGCATGAACTAAAAATAGCATGCATTTTAGTGTTTCTTGAACAGGATGCCTCCACGTAAACATAGTGAGAGATCTCCCGGACATCGTCGTCATCATGATCGATCCCCTACACCTCCACCCCAACCACAAGCACCACCGATGGATATGGGGAATTTTATGGAAGCGGTTTTCAACTATGTCGAACATAGAAGGGCTCAAGCTCCCCCACCGCAACAGGCAGAACAACAAGCCCCTCCACCGAATCATAATAACAATAGCGACCCTCATGGGGTGTTTCTGAGTTATAACCCCCCTCGATCTTCTGGTTCTATTGATGATGCTGTTTCGGAGGGTTGGTTGATTCGAGTAGAGAGGATATCTGGAGTCCGACAGTCTACTACACAAGGGAAGGAAATCAAAAAGAAGGATCCGGGTTTTAGAGCTCCAATGGAAAGAGGTTCCGGGTCGAATTCGGGAAAGAGGCCACTGATGGGGCGAGGTTCTGGAACAAGCTCGGGAAAGCGACCTATGGTTCAAGCTAGTCCCCCTCCTAAAGGTCCATTTAAGAAACCTCGGTTTGGAGGACAAGGTTCTAAGGCCGCACTGACTCGACCAAAGGCTCTACCCATGGCACCAACGAGGGATCGACAAGGTCCGAGTGAGGCGAGATTGGCTCAAGCTCCCTGTACACATTGTGGAGGACCAACTCATAATTACCATAACTGTCGGAGGAGGTTGAATTTGTGTTTTATATGTGGAAAAGGCGACCATATGGCGGATGCTTGTCCCTATAAAGTCCCCGGATATCAAAGACGAGTTCAAAGGCCAATGGTCCCGGCTCGTGCTTACGCTCTCGAAGGTGAAGAGCAAGATGGAGAGATCAATCCCACAGCTGTGGTAGAAGGTACCCTATGCATACATAACATGAGCATTCATGCACTCTTTGATTCGGGTGTCACGCATTCTTTTATTTCTTGTGACTTAGTTGTTATTCTGTGCTTGCCTGTTATTTGCTTTTTCTTTTTTTGTGGTGGTTTGGTGAATGCGCCACTGGGTGGTAGTCTTCAGACAGATCAGTTGATTCGGGAGTGTTCAGTTTTGGTTGAAGGGAAAGAATATCCGGCTGATTTGGAAGAATTAAAGGTTCAATTAGAGGTATTACTCAAAGTTGGATATATACGGCCAAGTTCGTCCCATTTGGGGTGCTCCGGCTGCTTTTTGGTATTTGGATAAGTGGTGGTAATCTTCATCGATGACATCTTAGTTTACTCGAGAACTCCGGAGGATTAGGCCAGGCATCTCAGGATTTTGTTGGATACCTTAAGAGAGCATCGGATTGTATGCTAAGTTTAGCAAAGGCGAGTTTTGGATTGATCAGGTAGCATTTCTGGGTCATATTATTTCAAGGAAAGGTTTGGAGGTAGACCCTTCTAAGTTTGAGACGGTTATTCAATGGCAAAGCCCGAAAAATATTTCAGAAGTAAGGAGTTTCTGGAGTTTGGCAGATTACTATCGAAGATTTGTACAGGACTTTCGAAGATTACAGCTCCTTTAACCCGAGTGACTAAGAAGATGGTTAAGTTTGAGTGGGACGAGGCATGTGAGGATAGCTTTCATCTTATAAGGAAAAGTTGACCACCGCTCTTGTATTAGCACTTCCCGAAGGTACAGAAAGATATACGGTTTATACGGACGCCTAAAAAGGAAGGTTTGGGATGTGTGTCCGAAGTGAAAGTGGAAATTGGAGATGAGAATGAGTTGTTCAGACTGAGGACTAGTATTCGGAATAGTACGGTTCGACCAGATCTTATACAGAGGCTATTTGACGCTCAAAGGATTGATCCCGAGGTTCAGAAATTAGCTGGGAAAGCTCGAGCTGATTCAGAATACCCGTTTGGGTTGATGATACGGGACTTCTAAGATTCAAGAATAGAGTTGTTGTCCCGGAAGAATTAAAAAGGATTATTTTTTTAGGAAGCCCATCGGTCAGGGTATTCGATACATCCCGGAGGAAACAAAAGGTATAAGGATCTTAAGCAATTCCATGGGTGGAATGGATTGAGAACGGGATATTATCAACCTTGTGAAACACTGCATGACTTGTCAAGTGATTAAGGCAGAACATCAAAAGCCATCGGGGCTACTTCAACCATTACCTATCCCGGAATGGAAAAAGGAACAAATAACTATGGATTTTGTTTAGGGATTACCAAGAGTGAGAATAGGTTTCGATGGAATTTGGGTTATCATGGACAGGTCGACGAAATCCGCTCATTTTCTTGCTATTGGGATATCTGGTAAAGTGAATAAGTTGGCCAAGAGGTACAATGATGAGATTGTCAGGCTTCATGGTGTACTTGTGATTATTGTCTCGGATCGGGATCCCAGATTTACATCAAGGTTGTGGCAAGGATTACAGAAGTGTTTGGGAACAAGGCTTCAATTCAGCACAGCTTTCCATCCTCAGACCGACGGACAATCAGAAAAGTTGATTAAATATCTGGAGGATTTGTTGAGAGCATGTGCATTGGACTTTCAAAGTTCGTGGAATGAGCAGTTACAGATAAGTGAGTTTGCTTACTACAACAGCTATCAAGCCTCGTTTGAAATGGCCCCTTATGAAGCTCTTTATGGACGCAAATGTCGATCACCGTTGTTCTTGGACTTGGAGGAATGGAATTGGACCAAGCAAGAAGGAATTAAAAGAGGGGAAAAGAAGGAAAAACCCTTTAAGACGGTACAAGAGGCTATTGATAAGGTCCAGATAATTAGACAACGGATGAAGGCTGCTCAGGATCGACGAAAGATTTATACAGGTCTACGGAAGAAGAAATTGGAGGTTGAGATTGGAGATAAGGTTTTCCTAAAGGCTTTCCCACGAAGAGGATTCTCAGGGATTGGACGGAGAGAAAAGTTAAACCCTCGGTATATGGGACCGTATGAGATTTTGGAGAAGATTAGGGATACGGCCTATCGTTTGGACTTGCCTCCGAGTTTAACTGGAATTCATAACGTGTTTCATGTTTCACAGCTCCGAAAGTATTATCGAGATGAGTCCGAGGTTCTACCAGTTGAAGAAGTGGAATTAGAACCGGATCTCACCTTCGTTCAGAAGCCGATTAAGATAGTGGATCGAAAATTTCAGGAACTTCGGAATCGGCGTATTCCACTAGTCAAGGTTCTTTGGAGAAGTGATAAAACCGAAGAGGCTACGTGGGAGACGGAGGACAAGATGTAAAGGTTTCACCCCGAGTCGTTTCCGAGCGAGCAGTGAATCCGAGGACGGATTCTTTTAAGGGGGAGAGATTGTAACGCCCCGACTTTTCGGACGTAAAGGTAGGGCGTATGTGTTTACCTATTTGCGCGAATTAATTGTTTTACGTGTTTTATATTTAATTTTATTATAAATTATTATTATTATATTATTATACTATATTCTATTTTAATATATTATCAATTCTAATGTATATATGTATTTCGTATTATATTTATATATATATATATATATATGTTTAATTATTATTATAAATTTAATGATTATACTAATTATATGTTAATCATGTTTTAATTAATTAATTGATTATTCATATTTATATATATATATTTATACGTACTATATATATATTTATGCATGAAATTTTATTTATGCATGCAAATCATATTTATGCATGGGAATTTAATATGCATGGGTTTCATTTCATTTTGCATGAAAATTTGCATGAATTGCATGGAATTTCATAAGTTATGCATGAATTGCATGTATGAGTTTGTTCGTTTATTTTGTGCTTCGTTCTTATATGATATGATTTCAAATTGCTACGAATTTGTAATATGTCGTACATATATGTGTTATGGACATGATTCTATGCTCAATTTACATTTTCGAATTCATTTGATTAGTTAACGAAATTAATTTTAATTGAGGAACCAAAACGGGAGCTAACGAGCACTTAGCGTACCCTTGGTTCCGAATTTAATATCTTGAGCTCGGGAACTCGGATTCGAGTTCCGTCAACTCCGCTGAACTCGTAACGAAAATTCGAGTTTAGTAAACTTAACCTTATATTTTTCCTAATTCATTTGAAACTCCGAAATCCAACCGAAAAATGAAACGGAGACCAACTTGACCTTGTTACACTAATTCAGCCATATCTCATCCAAACCATAACCAAACTAACCATGGTTTGATTCCTTTTAACCCTAACTCAACCATCTATCAGTACATATCAAGCCCTAACCAAGATAATCCTCACACAACCCCCAAACATCAGCCAAAGCTACTGTCTTGCAGTCCAGTCCCGTAACCCTTCATCCCTTGGAGATTTTGGAGCTCAAATCTCCTCCAAACTTCAACTAATCATCAAGGTAAGTTAGGGGTTGTATTATATGATTAATTCTGATCATTTTCATCCTTTTATTCATGATTTTGAGCATGGTTTCTTCTTCCTGAACTGTTTTACCGAAAAATGGAGTTTTTGTACAAATTCTTGATCCCTTTTGATTCTCAATGGTTTTGATTGATTCCAAGCCTGAGATTAATTGTTTTAACATCCTCATATCAATTATGATCATTGCTTTCGTGCTTGCTGAGAAATATATGAGAGATCATTTTTGAAATTTTCAGAAAATTCCACGAGAAGGTCACGTATGCTTTCTTGCTTTGATTGATCACTTTTGGAACTGATTTCCTTGTTGAATATATGATATTTTGCTGCTTATTTGTTGGCCTTAACTGAGTAAATGGTTGGAGAAGGATTGAATTGTTCTTGCCCTGTTTTTCCCGAAGCTGTGCCCTGTTTTGTTCACGCTGCTGTTGCTGTAAACTGCTGTCAATTCCTTCCCCTTTTTGCTGTCATCTTTCATGGCGTTTTGGTGTGTATTATGGTTGAGTTGTTGCAACAATTTAGACCTTGTAATATTGCTTTTGTTGCCTTCTTTCTTCTTGGAATTGGATGCTCTGTTTCTGCACATTTTGCTGCGATTTGAGGCTGCTGCTGCTGCACGTCACGGGCGTGCTGTTCTGCCCGTTCCAGCGAGGAACGGGGGTGCTGTGAGGGCTGGGTTTCTGTACCGAGACACGGGGGTGTCTCGGTCCAGGCTTTAAGGGTAACACGGGGGTGTCACCCCATTTTCTCCGAACTGTTCCTGCGTCTTCTTCTTCCTCCCTGCGTGTGTGTATGCTGCTGTTTTTGCTGCTGTATGTTGTGTGTGTGTGTTGATTGAGAATGGTGTGCATGGTTTTGTGTTGTAATTGCATGCATGTTGTATATAATATATAGTATATATATATTTCTGCATGTAATATATATAATAAATATGCATGCATGTTGTGTGTGTGTGTATACGTGAGTGTATAAATATATATGTAAGGTGTGTGTTGTTAATTGTGTGTGCATGCATGTGTGTAATTTATATAGTATATATATATATTGCATGTAATATATAGTATATATGCATGTATGTTTGTGTGTGCTTGTGTACGTAATTATATATAAATATATAATGCATATATATGTTATTATATTATATATTATATATGTTTATTATATATTATATTATATATATTTATTATATATTTTAATTATTAATTGATTTAATTTAATTATTGAAATTAATTGATTTCCATTTCGCGTAATTAAATTACCGACTATTGATTGAACGTTTTATTTATTTTATTCCTAAATGTGAATTTGAGTAATATGTGTTATGATTATTAAATGAAGTTAGATTAATCGATATGCATTATAAATGTTTTGAATGTATGAATTTATGAATACTATGAATTTATGGAAATTATATGAAATTATGAATTTATGAAATTATGAAATTGAATGAAATATATGAACGAAGGATGTGATTATATGATTTAAATTCTTTAATCGTGCACATGAACATTTTAATGATATAACATGTTCATTTATGCATTCATGTCATATGTACTTCATTGCCGAGCGTCATATGTGGTCATTGTGTCTCATACCTTTTCTTTTACACAGGTTCGGGTTTAGTCGGAGACGAGGGCGAGCATTGAGACGCGCTTGCGCCTTTATTTTGCTGTGGTAAAGGTGGGTTTTCTTCTATTAGTTAAAACAACCTTATAAATCCCTTATGTGCAAAGTTTTAAGCCAAAATAATATATTTATATCAATCGAGTCATTTTGGGTAAATGATTTCAAATGTATGACCCCTTTTTAATTATGAAACCCTACCTTATGTTTTGGCGAGACACATTTATTACTTATTATTTAACGGGCCCCGGGACTTAGTATATGTGGCTAACCGAGGAAGCAAGGGCTGACGGGGATCCCATATACTAGTTCCAACCAAACTACGGTGATACCGACCCTCGCTAGGAGGTTTAGCGAGGAATGGGAGCTGAGTGCCCTTGGGGGATTCATGTACCCCCATTGGCCTAGGATTTAACCGGTGGTCAGGTCTAGCTAACTTGTCCACCACCCGGAGGAAGAAGGTGTATATGTATGATTATGATCATTTATGTATGAGCACGAAAGATATGTATGACAACCAATAATTATGATATGATTACACGAGGAGAAGGTTGGAGATTGTGCACGCTCACTCGCCGAGCTTAAACCCTTATGAACAATTATGAATGAATATGAATGTCGTAATCCCGTTGATGTTTTCTATTGTTTTAACCACTTGGTAAATTCCTTTCAAACTTCACACGGGATTAGGGCTTGCATGTATTTGTTTAAATTACGCGATATTGTATATCTTATGCCCCGTTTTTATACCCACCAGTCTCTTTTAGACTGAACCCGGTTGTTTTCAGCTATTTGTGCAGGTATAGGAGTGCTAGGCGGGAATACAAGTCGTCTAGGTCTTGCATTTATGTTTGGCACTTCTTTTCAGTCTCATATTCATACTCTTGTTACTACTTTTGTATCTGATCCTATTATAGATTGGAGCGTTATGATTTTGTAGGCCGTGAGTGCCGTTGGATATGTGAATGCTCTTGTATATCGATTTTTGGAGCTTGTTAGCTCATTGTATGTATGCTATGAAGTTCTTGCTTCCACGAATTTTCTTTAACTCTGATTTTATGATTCCTGCACTAATTGGTTTAAGGGTTAGTCCCGCCTAGCATAGCGTGTGTGTTGTGTCCCCGTTCGCCGCAGATTTGGCCTGTGTATGGACTTCCATTTCATATACGGGTCGGGTCTCGGTGCGGGGGATGTGGTACCTTACGCTCGGGTGCTACAGCGAAGCTGTGCTAAACTTGAGCTTAGTGCTCAAACACTTCTGAATATTCTGCCAAAAGAGCGAAGTAAACCGTGGATCCCGATTCGAAACAGTACTAGCCGGAACTCCATGTAACCTTACAATCTCCCGAACGTACAACTCGGCTAGCTTTGAGACTTTCTCAGACATGCAAACCTTGAGGAAATGGGCAGACTTAGTCAATCTATCCACAATTACCCATATTCCATCGAACCCTCCTTTAACTCTAGGCAAGCCGGACACAAAGTCCATAGTCACTTGCTCCCACTTCCACTCGGGAATAGGAAGTGGTTGGAGAGTTCCCCCCGGCTTCTGGTGCTTTGCCTTCACCTTTTGACATGTTAAACATCGCTTCACGAAGTTCGCGACGTCCCTTTTCATGCCATTCCTCCAGAATTTCTCTTTCAGGTCCCGATACATCTTAATACCTCCCGGATGAATCGAGTACCTCGAGGGATGTGCCTCCTCAAGTATAATCCTCTTGAGCTCTTTTGGGACGCGTATTCTCGCTTCGAACCTTACCAAACCAAAATTATCAATCCCAAACTTAGAATTCGGATCATCTTTAGAACTAGTTTTCTGCATCAAATGTACCCGGGAGGGTACTTTAAAGAAGAAATTTTCCCCGGCCGGGGAGACACTCCAGATATAGAAAAATGGCGGAAAAAGCCCCTGTTCAGCCCTGCATTTCATACCACTCAAATACCGACTCATTCAAGCATGCTAAGGCAAGAAAAATAGTAGCAATTAAGCATAAAAACATCCTTAAACCAGCAGGGAACAAACAGCAGCAGTTGAGGAAAGGAAATGCAACCAATTCATGCTTATATCTCAACAAAAACTCAAGTACACTAATGGTATCTTACCCATATCACAACTACCACCCAAGTCAGCTATATTCAACAATAAATGAAGCATAAGAGATCAAGTTTATAGCCTCAATTCAAGAGAAACACCAAAAGAAGTCATGGAATTCAAAAATTGCAATAAAACCTAACTATTCATGTCTTGAGCCAAAACTATATCAAACATGGAAGAAAATCAGAATTTCTTGAATGAAAATGACCACTTAATCATGTACATTTCAAATACAAGCTTACCCTTTGAAGATGGTGAAGGAAAATGAAGATTAGAGCTCAATCTCTTCAATGGGTGAATAGTGATGGGAATGGTTGAAGGTGCTCCAAAAAACTGACTTCTCTCCCTTCTCTTGTGTATGGAACGATATGGAAGGAGTATGGTGTGATAAAGGGTTGAGTTAGGGGAGTGTGGGTCCAGGTTTGAGGGCAATTGGCCGAGAATTGAGGGACTTATGTGCAATATAGTGAAAGGTGGCCATATGAGCGCGAGACAAAGTTACGGGCTGATTTCGGGGTATCAAACGAGGTCAAAAAATTACAGGGCCTATTCCATTGCACTCAAATCGTCGAAAAAAGTTCAACGGAGGTGACGGAATTCGAATCCGAATTCCCGAGCTCAAGTTACACTACCCGGAACCCAAGGTGCGCTAAGTACGCTTTAGCCCCCTTTAGGTCATCCCAACAAAATGAGTCCCGAAAACCCAACAAATAAAACCGAAAACATGTAACGAGCACGTATTCAAGTTCATGACTCATAAAACTCCAACATATTAAAAGTACAAAATTTCGATATCAAATCGAACACGAACACATCTTATTTCAACAAATAGGCATTTTATTAGAATAATAAAAATTCAAATTAAATAATTAGATAAATATAAAATACTAATTTATACGAATTAAAACAAGTAAAATTTTAATAAGAAGGCTATTTTTCAATTAGGTCCAAAACTTTAAAAAAACGTCAAATAAGTCCAATTCAAATTTTCAATTATGTCCAATATTAAATAAAATCGCGCAATTAAGTTCCTCACTCATATAAATCACATAATTTACGAAATTACCTTGTTCGGGGATTAAATTCACATATTATAAATTCATAAAATTCAGATCATATATCACTTGAGGCAAATTTTGACATCTAATTCGAATATTTCATATAAATTCGAATAATTCATATAAGAATTTTAAATAATAAAATATAAATCAATTAAATGCAACAATTAAATATGAAATTAAAATAAATTAAATTGTGCACATACGTCATACCTGTACGGTCGCGGAGTCGGGGTGAGGATTCAAGTCCTCAAACAACTCCGGATGTAACCTTCTCATTTTCTCCTCGGTTTCCCAAGGCGATTCCTCGGATTTCTGATCCCTCCAAAGTACACTGACCAAAGGAATCTGCTGGTTTCTCAATTCTTGCATCTTCCGATCCTGAATTGCAACCGGATGCTTTTCTATTGTTAAATCCAGCTCTAACTGAACCTCCTCAACTAGTAGAACTGTTGACTCGTCGGAATAATACTTTCGTAGTTGAGAGACGTGAAACACATTATGTATCCCGGTCATACTCGGCGGTAAATCCAATATATAAGTCGTTTCTCCGATTATTCCCAATATCTCAAACGGCCCCAGGTACCGTGGACTAAGCTTTCCACCATTACCAATATTAGTGAAGCCCTTTCTAGGAGACGCCTTTAAAAGACTCTATCTCCGACTTTGAACTCTAAGGGCCTTCTTCTCTTATCGGCGTAGCTCATTTGATGGGACTGAGCTGCTCTCATCCTCTGATGAATATTATGAACCTTTTCAATAGTAACGACAATCTTTTAGTTACACTCGGCTCTCTCAAGCTTATTCTCCTCAGTCCACCTCCAATCCTCAATATCCCAAAATAGAGGAGACCTACACTTTCTTCTATAAAGTGCCTCGTAAAGTGCCATCCTACTCGAGCTCCGGTAGCTATTGTTATATGTAAACTCTACCAAAGGTAGGTGCTCGTCCCACTTATCTTGGAAATCCAATGCACACGCTCTGAACATATCCTCTAAGTACTGAATTAGCCTTTCAGATTGGCCGTCTGTCTGAGGATGCGAAGCTGTCCTAAACTTGAGCTTAGTGCCCAAACACTTTTGAATATTCTGCCAAAAGATCGAAGTAAACCGTGGATCCCGATTCGAAACAATACTAGCCGGAACTCCATGTAACCTTACAATCTCCCGAACGTACAACTCGGCTAGCTTTGGGACTTTCTCAGACATCCAAACCTTGAGGAAATGGGCAGACTTAGTCAATCTATCCACAATTACCCATATTCCATCGAACCCTCCTTTAACTCTAGGCAAGCCGGACACAAAGTCCATAGTCACTTGCTCCCACTTCCACTCGGGAATAAGAAGTGGTTGGAGAGTTCCACCCGGCTTCTGGTGCTCTGCCATCACCTTTTGACATGTTAGACATCGCTTCACAAGTTCGCGACGTCCCTTTTCATGCCATTCCACCAGAATTTCTCTTTCAGGTCCCGATACATCTTAGTACCTCCCGGATGAATCGAGTACCTCGAGCGATGTGCCTCCTCAAGTATAATCCTCTTGAGCTCTTTTGGGACGCGTATTCTCGCTTCGAACCTTACCAAACCAAAATTATCAATCCCAAACTTAGATTTCGGATCATCTTTAGAACTAGTTTTCTGCATCAAATGTACCCGGGAAGGTACTTTAAAGAAGAAATTTTCCCCGGCCGGGGAGACACTCCAGAGACAGAAAAATGGCGGAAAAAGCCCCTGTTCAACCCTGCATTTAATACCACTCAAATACCGACTCATTCAAGCATGCTAAGGCAAGAAAAATAGCAGCAATTCAGCATAAAAACATACTTAAACCAGCTGGGAACGAACAGCAGCAGTTGAGGAAAGGAAATGCAACCAATTCATGCTTATATCTCAACAAAAACTCAAGTACATTAATGGTATCTTACCCATATCACAACTACCACCCAAGTCTGCTATATTCAACAATAAATGAAGCATAAGAGATCAAGTTTATAGCCTCAATTCAAGAGAAACACCAAAAGAAGTCATGGAATTCAAAAATGGCAACAAAACCTAACTATTCATGTCTTGAGCCAAAACTATATCAAACATGGATGAAAATCAGAATTTCTTGAATGAAAATGACCACTTAATCATGTACATCTCAAATACAAGCTTACCCTTTGAAGATGGTGAAGGAAAATGAAGATTAGAGCTCAATCTCTTCAATGGGTGAATAGTGACCAGAATGGTTGAAGGTGCTCCAAAAAACTGACTTCTCTCCCTTCTCTTGTGTATGGAACGATATGGAAGGAGTATAGTGTGATAAAGGGTTGAGTTAGTGGAGTGTGGGTCCAGGTTTGAGGGCAATTGGCCGAGAATTGAGGGACTTATGTGCAATATAGTGAAAGGTGGCCATAAGAGCGCGAGACAAAGTTACGGGCTGATTTCGGGGTATCAAACGAGGTCAAAAAATTACAAGGCCTATTCCATTGCACTAAAATCATCGAAAAAAGTTCAACGGAGGTGATGAAATTCAAATCCGAATTCCCGAGCTCAAGTTACACTACCCGGAACCCAAGGTGAGCTAAGTACACTTTAGCCCCCTTTAGGTCATCCCAACAAAATGACTCCCCGAAAACCCAACAAATAAAACCGAAAACATGTAACGAGCAAGTATTCAAGTTCATGACTCATAAAACTCCAACATATTAAAAAGGCACGAAATTTCGATCTCAAATCGAAGACGAACGCATCTCATTTCAACAAATAGGCATGTTATTAGAATAATAAAAATTAAAATAAAATAAATAAATAAAAATGAAATTCTAATTTAGACGAATTAAAACAAATAAAATTTTAATAAAAAGGCTATTTTTCAATTAGGTCCAAAACTTTTAAAAAGCGTCAAATAAGTCCAATTCAAATTTTCAATTAAGTCTAATATTAAATAAAATCGTGCAATTAAGTCCTTAACTCATATAAATCACATAATTTACGAAATTACCTTGTTCGGGAATTAAATTCACATCTCGTAAATTCATAAAATTCATATCATAAATCAGTTGATGAAAATTTTGACATATAATTCAATTATTTCATATAAATTCAAATAATTCATATAAGAATTTCAAATAATAAAATATAAATCAATTAAATGCAACAATTAAATATGCAATTAAAATAAATTAAATTGCGCACATATATCATACCTGTACGGTCGCGGAGTAGGGGTGTCACAATCCCCCTTCCCCCCCTTAAAAAGGACTTGCCCTCAAGTCCGACTCGAGTCCTCAAACAACTCCGGATGTGACCTTCTCATTTTCTCCTCGGTTTCCCAAGTCAATTCCTCGGATTTCTGATCCCTCCAAAGTACCCTCACCAAAGGAATCTGTCGGTTTCTCAATTCTTGCATCTTCCGATCCTGAATTGCAATCGGATGCTTTTCTATTGTTAAATCCGACTCTAACTGAACCTCATCAACTGGGAGAATTGTTGACTCATCGGGATAATACTTTCGTAGTTGAGAGACGTGAAACACATTATGTATCCCGGTCATACTCAGCGGTAAATCCAATATATATGTCGTTTCTTCGATTCTTTCCAATATCTCAAATGGCCCCAGGTACCGTGGACTAAGCTTTCAACCTTTACCTATATTAGTGAAGCCCTTTCTAGGAGACACCTTCAAAAGACTCTATCTCCGACTTCGAACTCTAAGGGCCTTCTTCTCTTATCGGCGTAGCTCTTTTGACGGGACTGAGCTGCTGTCATCCTTTGTCAAATCTTATGAACCTTTTCGATAGTAACGACAGTCTTCTCCTTAGACACGGCTCTCTCAAGCTTATTCTCATTAGTCTACCTCCAATCCTCAATATCCCAAAATAGAGGAGACCTACAGTTTCTTCCGTAAAGTGCCTCGTACGAAGCCATCCTAATCGAGCCCCGGTAGCTGTTGTTATATGCAAACTCTACCAAAGGTAGGTGCTCGTCCCATTTATCTTGGAAATCCAAAGCACACGCTCTGAGCATTTCCTCTAAATACTTAATTAGCCTTTCAGATTGGCCGTCTGTCTGAGGATGCGAAGCTGTGCTAAACTTGAGCTTAGTGCCCGAACACTTCTGAATATTCTGCCAAAAGATCGAAGTAAACCGTAGATCCCGATCCGAAACAATACTAGCCGGAACTCCATGTAACCTTACAAGCTCCCGAAAGTATAACTCGGCTAGCTTTGGGACTTTCTCAGATATCCAAACCTTGAGGAAATGGGCAGACTTAGTCAATCTATCTACAATTACCCATATTCCATCGAACCCTCCTTTAACTCTAGGCAAGCCGGACACAAAGCCCGTAGTCACTTGCTCCCACTTCCACTCGGGAATAAGAAGTGGTTGGAGAGTTCCACCCGGCTTCTGGTGCTCTGCCATCACCTTTTGACATGTTAGACATCGCTTCACAAGTTCGCGACGTCCCTTTTCATGCCATTCCACCAGAATTTCTCTTTCAGGTCCCGATACATCTTAGTACCTCCCGGATGAATTGAGTACCTCGAGCGATGTGCCTCCTCAAGTATAATCCTCTTGAGCTCTTTTGGGACGCTTATTCTCGCTTCGAACCTTACCAAACCAAAATTATCAATCCCAAACTTAGAATTCGGATCATCTTTAGAACTAGTTTTCTGCATCAAATGTACCCGGGAGGGTACTTTAAAGAAGAAATTTTCCCCGGCCGGGGAGATACTCCAGAGACAGAAAAATGGCGGAAAAAGCCCCTGTTCAGCCCTGCATTTCATACCACTCAAATACCGACTCATTCAAGCATGCTAAGGCAAGAAAAATTGCAGCAATTCAGCATAAAAACATCCTTAAACCAGCTGGGAACGAACAGCAGCAGTTGAGGAAAGGAAATGCAACCAATTCATGCTTATATCTCAACAAAAACTCAAGTACATTAATGGTATCTTACCCATATCACAACTACCACCCAAGTCTGCTATATTCAACAATAAATGAAGCATAAGAGATCAAGTTTATAGCCTCAATTCAAGAGAAACACCAAAAGAAGTCATGGAATTCAAAAATGGCAACAAAACCTAACTATTCTTGTCTTGAGCCAAAACTATATCAAACATGGATGAAAATCAGAATTTCTTGAATGAAAATGACCACTTAATCATGTACATCTCAAATACAAGCTTACCCTTTGAAGATGGTGAAGGAAAATGAAGATTAGAGCTCAATCTCTTCAATGGGTGAATAGTGACGAGAATGGTTGAAGGTGCTCCAAAAAACTGACTTCTCTCCCTTCTCTTGTGTATGGAACGATATGGAAGGAGTATAGTGTGATAAAGGGTTGAGTTAGTGGAGTGTGGGTCCAGGTTTGAGGGCAATTGGCCGAGAATTGAGGGACTTATGTGCAATATAGTGAAAGGTGGCCATATGAGCGCGAGACAAAGTTACGGGCTGATTTCGGGGTATCAAACGAGGTCAAAAAATTACAAGGCCTATTCCATTGCACTAAAATCATCGAAAAAAGTTCAACGGAGGTGATGAAATTCAAATCCGAATTCCCGAGCTCAAGTTACACTACCCGGAACCCAAGGTGAGCTAAGTACACTTTAGCCCCCTTTAGGTCATCCCAACAAAACGACTCCCCGAAAACCCAACAAATAAAACCGAAAACATGTAACGAGCACGTATTCAAGTTCATGACTCATAAAACTCCAACATATTAAAAAGACACGAAATTTCGATCTCCAATCGAAGACGAACGCATCTCATTTCAACAAATAGGCATGTTAATATAATAATAAAAATTAAAATAAAATAAATAAATAAAAATGAAATTCTAATTTATACGAATTAAAACAAATAAAATTTTAATAAAATGGTTATTTTTCAATTAGGTCCAAAACTTTTAAAAAGCGTCAAATAAGTCCAATCTAAATTTTCAATTAAGTCCAATATTAAATAAAATCGTGTAATTAAGTCCTTAACTCATATAAATCACATAATTTACGAAATTACCTTGTTCGGGAATTAAATTCACATCTCATAAATTCATAAAATTCATATCATAAATCACTTGAGGAAAATTTTGACATATAATTCAATTATTTCATATAAATTCAAATAATTCATATAAGAATTTCAAATAATAAAATATAAATTAATTAAATGCAACAATTAAATATGCAATTAAAATAAATTAAATTGCGCACATATATCATACCTGTACGGTCGCGGAGTAGGGGTGTCACAATCCCTCCCCCCCCCCCCTTAAAAAGTACTTGCCCTCAAGTCCGACTCGAGTCCTCAAACAACTCCGGATGTGACCTTCTCATTTTCTCCTCGGTTTCCCAAGTCAATTCCTCGGATTTCTGATCCCTCCAAAGTACCCTCACCAAAGGAATCTGTCGGTTTCTCAATTCTTGCATCTTCCGATCCTGAATTGCAATCGGATGCTTTTCTATTGTTAAATCCGACTCTAACTGAACCTCATCAACTGGGAGAATTGTTGACTCATCGGGATAATACTTTCGTAGTTGAGAGACGTGAAACACATTATGTATCCCGGTCATACTCAGCGGTAAATCCAATATATATGTCGTTTCTTCGATTCTTTCCAATATCTCAAATGGCCCCAGGTACCGTGGACTAAGCTTTCAACCTTTACCTATATTGGTGAAGCCCTTTCTAGGAGACACCTTCAAAAGACTCTATCTCCGACTTCGAACTCTAAGGGCCTTCTTCTCTTATCGGCGTAGCTCTTTTGACGGGACTGAGCTGCTGTCATCCTTTGTCAAATCTTATGAACCTTTTCGATAGTAACGACAGTCTTCTCCTTAGACACGGCTCTCTCAAGCTTATTCTCATTAGTCTACCTCCAATCCTCAATATCCCAAAATAGAGGAGACCTACATTTTCTTCCGTAAAGTGCCTCGTACGAAGCCATCCTAATCGAGCCCCGGTAGCTGTTGTTATATGCAAACTCTACCAAAGGTAGGTGCTCGTCCCATTTATCTTGGAAATCCAAAGCACACGCTCTGAGCATTTCCTCTAAATACTTAATTAGCCTTTCAGATTGACCGTCTGTCTGAGGATGCGAACCTGTGCTAAACTTGAGCTTAGTGCCCGAACACTTCTGAATATTCTGCCAAAAGATCGAAGTAAACCGTAGATCCCGATCCGAAACAATACTAGCCGGAACTCCATGTAACCTTACAAGCTCCCGAAAGTATAACTCGGCTAGCTTTGGGACTTTCTCAGATATCCAAACCTTGAGGAAATGGGCAGACTTAGTCAATCTATCTACAATTACCCATATTCCATCGAACCCTCCTTTAACTCTAGGCAAGCCGGACACAAAGTCCGTAGTCACTTGCTCCCACTTCCACTCGGGAATAGAAAGTGGTTGGAGAGTTCCTCCCGGCTTCTGGTGCTCTGCCATCACCTTTTGACATGTTAGACATCGCTTCACAAGTTCGCGACGTCCCTTTTCATGCCATTCCACCAGAATTTCTCTTTCAGGTCCCGATACATCTTAGTACCTCCCGGATGAATTGAGTACCTCGAGCGATGTGCCTCCTCAAGTATAATCCTCTTGAGCTCTTTTGGGACGCTTATTCTCGCTTCGAACCTTACCAAACCAAAATTATCAATCCCAAACTTAGAATTCGGATCATCTTTAGAACTAGTTTTCTGCATCAAATGTACCCGGGAGGGTACTTTAAAGAAGAAATTTTCCCCGGCCGGGGAGATACTCCAGAGACCGAAAAATGGCGGAAAAAGCCCCTGTTCAGCCCTGCATTTCATACCACTCAAATACCGACTCATTCAAGCATGCTAAGGCAAGAAAAATTGCAGCAATTCAGCATAAAAACATCCTTAAACCAGCTGGGAACGAACAGCAGCAGTTGAGGAAAGGAAATGCAACCAATTCATGCTTATACCTCAACAAAAACTCAAGTACATTAATGGTATCTTACCCATATCACAACTACCACCCAAGTCAGCTATATTCAACAATAAATGAAGCATAAGAGATCAAGTTTATAGCCTCAATTCAAGAGAAGCACCAAAAGAAGCCATGGAATTAAAAAATGGCAATAAAACCTAACTATTCATGTCTTGAGCCAAAACTATATCAAACATGGATGAAAATCAGAATTTCTTGAATGAAAATGACCACCTAATCATGTACATCTCAAATACAAGCTTACCCTTTGAAGATGGTGAAGGAAAATGAAGATTAGAGCTCAATCTCTTCAATGGGTGAATAGTGACGGGAATGGTTGAAGGTGCTCCAAAAAACTGACTTCTCTCCCTTCTCTTGTGTATGGAACGATATGGAAGGAGTATGGTGTGATAAAGGGTTGAGTTAGTGGAGTGTGGGTCCAGGTTTGAGGGCAATTGGCCGAGAATTGAGGGACTTATGTGCAATATAGTGGAAGGTGGCCATATGAGCGCGAGACAAAGTTACGGGCTGATTTCGGGGTATCAAACGAGGTCGAAAAATTACAAGGTCTATTCCATTGCACTAAAATCGTCGAAAAAAGTTTAACGGAGGTGACGGAATTCAAATCCGAATTCCCGAGCTCAAGTTACACTACCCAGAACCCAAGGTGCACTAAGTACACTTTAGCCCCCTTTAGGTCATCCCAACAAAACGACTCCCGAAAACCCAACAAATAAAACCGAAAACATGTAACGAGCAAGTATTCAAGTTCATGACTCATAAAACTCCAACATATTAAAAAGGCACGAAATTTCGATCTCAAATCGAAGACGAACGCATCTCATTTCAACAAATAGGCATGTTATTAGAATAATAAAAATTAAAATAAAATAAATAAATAAAAATGAAATTCTAATTTAGACGAATTAAAACAAATAAAATTTTAATAAAAAGGCTATTTTTCAATTAGGTCCAAAACTTTTAAAAAGCGTCAAATAAGTCCAATTCAAATTTTCAATTAAGTCTAATATTAAATAAAATCGTGCAATTAAGTCCTTAACTCATATAAATCACATAATTTACGAAATTACCTTGTTCGGGAATTAAATTCACATCTCGTAAATTCATAAAATTCATATCATAAATCAGTTGATGAAAATTTTGACATATAATTCAATTATTTCATATGAATTCAAATAATTCTTATAAGAATTTCAAATAATAAAATATAAATCAATTAAATGCAACACTTCAATATGAAATTAAAATAAATTAAATTGCGCACATATGTCATATCTGTACGGGCGCGGAGTCGGGGCGTCACAATCCCTCCCCCCCCCCCCCTTAAAAAGGACTTGCCCTCAAGTCCGACTCGAGTCCTCAAACAACTCCGGATGTAACCTTCTCATTTTGTCTTTGGTTTCCCAAGTCAATTCCTCGGATTTCTGATCCCTCCAAAGTACCCTCACCAAAGGAATCTGTCGGTTTCTCAATTCTTGCATCTTCCGATCCTGAATTGCAATCGGATGCTTTTCTATGGTTAAATCCGACTCTAACTGAACCTCATCAACTGGGAGAATTGTTGACTCATCGGGATAATACTTTCGTAGTTGAGAGACGTGAAACACATTATGTATCGGCGGTAAATCCAATATATATGTCGTTTCCCCGATTCTTTCCAATATATCAAAGGGCCCCAGGTACCGTGGACTAAGCTTTCCACCTTTACCTATATTAGTGAAGCCATTTCTAGGAGACGCCTTCAAAAGACTCTATCTCCGACTTTGAACTCTAAGGGCCTTTTTCTCTTATCGGCGTAGCTCTTTTGACGGGACTGAGCTGCTGTCAACCTTTGTCAAATCTTATGAACCTTTTCGATAGTAACGACAATCTTCTCCTTAGACTCGGCTCTCTCAAGCTTATTCTCCTCAGTCTACCTCCAATCCTCAATATCCCAAAATAGAGGAGACCTACACTTTCTTCCGTAAAGTGCCTCGTACAAAGCCATCCTAATCGAGCCCCGGTAGTTGTTGTTATATGCAAACTCTACCAAAGGTAGGTGCTCGTCCCATTTATCTTGGAAATCCAAAGCACACGCTCTGAGCATTTCCTCTAAATACTTAATTAGCCTTTCAGATTGGCCGTCTGTCTGAGGATGCGAAGCTGTGCTAAACTTTAGCTTAGTTCCCGAACACTTCTGAAGATTCTGCCAAAAGATCGAAGTAAACCGTGGATCCCGATCCGAAACAATACTAGCCGGAACTCCATGTAACCTTACAAGCTCCCGAACGTACAACTCGGCTAGCTTTGGGACTTTCTCAGATATCCAAACCTTAAGGAAATGGGCAGACTTAGTCAATCTATCCACAATTACCCATATTCCATCGAACCCTCCTTTAACTCTAGGCAAGCCGGACACAAAGTCCACAGTCACTTGCTCCCACTTCCACTCGAGAATAGGAAGTGGTTGGAGAGTTCCCCCCAACTTCTGGTGCTCTGCCTTCACCTTTTGACATGTTAGACATCGCTTCACGAAGTTCGCGACGTCTCTTTTCATGCTATTCCGCCAGAATTTCTCTTTCAGGTCCCGATATATCTTAGTACCTCCCGGATGAAAAGAGTACCTCGAGCGATGTGCCTCCTCAAGTATAATCCTCTTGAGCTCTTTTGGGACGCGTATTCTCGCTTCGAACCTTACCAAACCAAAATTATCAATCCCAAACTTAGAATTCGGATCATCTTTAGAACTAGTTTTCTGCATCAAATGTACCCGGGAGGGTACTTTAAAGAAGAAATTTTCCCCGGCCGGGGAGACACTCCAGAGACAGAAAAATGGCCGAAAAAGCCCCTATTCTGCCCTGCATTTCATACCACTCAAATACCGACTCATTCAAGCATGCTAAGGCGAGAAAAATAGCAGCAATTCAGCATAAAAACATCCTTAAACCAGCCGGGAACGAACAACAGCAGTTGAGGAAAGGAAATGCAACCAATTCATGCTTATATCTCAACAAAAACTCAAGTACATTAATGGTATCTTACCCATATCACAACTACCACCCAAGTCAGCTATATTCAACAATAAATGAAGTATAAGAGATCAAGTTTATAGCCTCAATTGAAGAGAAACACCAAAAGAAGTCATGGAATTCAAAAATGGCAATAAAACCTATCTATTCATGTCTTGAGCCAAAACTAAATCAAACATGAATGAAAATGACCACTTAATCATTTACATCTCAAATACAAGCTTACCCTTTGAAGATGGTGAAGGAAAATGAAGATTAGAGCTCAATCTCTTCAATGGGTGAATAGTGACGGGAATGGTTGAAGGTGCTCCAAAAAACAGACTTCTCTCCTTTCTCTTGTGTATGGAACGATATGGAAGGAGTATGGTGTGATAAAGGGTTGAGTTAGTGGAGTGTGGGTCCAGGTTTGAGGGCAATTGGCCGAGAATTGAGGGACTTATGTGCAATATAGTGAAAGGTGGCCATATGAGCGCGAGACAAAGTTACGGGCTGATTTCGGGGTATCAAACGAGGCCGAAAAATTACAAGGCCCATTCCATTGCACTAAAATCGTCGAAAAAAGTTCAACGGAGGTGACGGAATTCAAATCCGAATTCCCGAGCTCAAGTTACACTACCCGGAACCCAAGGTGCACTAAGTACACTTTAGCCCCCTTTAGGTCATCCCAACAAAACGACTCCAGAAAACCCAACAAATAAAACCGAAAACATGTAACGAGCACGTATTCAAGTTCATGACTCATAAAACTCCAACATATTAAAAAGGCACGAAATTTCGATCTCAAATCGAAGACGAACGCATCTCATTTCAACAAATAGGCATGTTATTAGAATAATAAAAATTAAAATAAAATAAATAAATAAACATGAAATTCTAATTTATACGAAATAAAACAAATAAAATTTTAATAAAAAGGCTATTTTTCAATTAGGTCCAAAACTTTTAAAAAGCGTCAAATAAGTCCAATTCAAATTTTCAATTAAGTCCAATATTAAATAAAATCGTGCAATTAAGTCCTTAACTCATATAAATCACATAATTTACGAAATTATCTTGTTCGGGAATTAAATTCACATCTCATAAATTCATAAAATTCATATCATAAATCACTTGAGGAAAATTTTGACATATAATTCAATTATTTCATATAAATTCAAATAATTCTTATAAGAATTTCAAATAATAAAATGTAAATCAATTAAATGCAACAATTAAATATGAAATTAAAATAAATTAAATTGCGCACATATGTCATGCCTGTACTGTCGCGGAGTCGGGGTGTCACAAATCCCCCCCCCCCCCCCCCCCTTAAAAAGGACTTGCCCTCAAGTCCGACTCGAGTCCTCAAACAACTCCGGATGTAATCTTCTCATTTTCTCCTCGGTTTCCCAAGTCAATTCCTCGGATTTCTGATCCCTCCAAAGTACCCTCGCCAAAGGAATCTGTCGGTTTCTCAATTCTTGTATCTTTCGATCCTGAATTGCAATCGGATGCTTTTCTATGGTTAAATCCGACTCTAACTGAACCTCATCAACTGTGAGAATTGTTGACTCATCGGGGATAATACTTTCGTAGTTGAGAGACGTGAAACACATTATGTATCCCGGTCATACTCAGCGGTAAATCCAATATGTATGTCGTTTCCCCGATTCTTTCCAATATCTCAAAGGGCCCCAGGTAGCGTGGACTAAGCTTTCCACCTTTACCTATATTAGTGAAGCCCTTTCTAGGAGACGCCTTCAAAAGACTCTATCTCCGACTTCGAACTCTAAGGGCCTTCTTCTCTTATCGGCGTAGCTCTTTTGACGGGACTGAGCTGCTGTCATCCTTTGTCAAATCTTATGAACCTTTTCGATAGTAACGACAATCTTCTCCTTAGACTCGGCTCTCTCAAGCTTATTCTCCTCAGTCTACCTCCAATCCTCAATATCCCAAAAGAGAGGAGACCTACACTTTCTTCCGTAAAGTGCCTCGTACGAAGCTATCCTAATAGAGCCCCGGTAGCTGTTTTTATATGCAAACTCTACCAAAGGTAGGTGCTCGTCCCATTTATCTTGGAAATCCAAAGCACACGCTTTGAGCATTTCCTCTAAATACTTAATTAGCCTTTCAGATTGGCCGTCTGTCTGAGGATGCGAAGCTGTGCTAAACTTGAGCTTAGTGCCCGAACACTTCTGAAGATTCTGCCAAAAGATCGAAGTAAACCGTGGATCCCGATCCGAAACAATACTAGCCGGAACTCCATGTAACCTTACAAGCTCCCGAACGTACAACTCGGCTAGCTTTGGGACTTTCTCAGATATCCAAACCTTGAGGAAATGGGCAGACTTAGTCAATCTATCCACAATTACCCATATTCCATCGAACCCTCCTTTAACTCTAGGCAAGCCGGACACAAAGTCCATAGTCACTTGCTCCCACTTCCACTCGGGAATAGGAAGTGGTTGGAGAGTTCCCCCCGGTTTCTGGTGCTCTGCCTTCACCTTTTGACATGTTAGACATCGCTTCACGGAGTTCGCGACGTCCCTTTTCATGCCATTCCACCAAAATTTCTCTTTCAGGTCCTGATACATCTTAGTACCTCCCGGATGAATCGAGTACCTCGAGCGATGAGCCTCCTCAAGTATAATCCTCTTGAGCTCTTTTGGGACGCGTATTCTCGCTTCGAACCTTACCAAACCAAAATTATCAATCCCAAACTTAGAATTTGGATCATCTTTAGAACTAGTTTTCTGCATCAAATGGACCCGGGAGGGTACTTTAAAGAAGAAATTTTCCCCGGCCGGGGAGACACTCCAGAGACAGAAAAATGGCAGAAAAAGCCCCTGTTCAGCCCTGCATTTCATACCACTCAAATACCGACTCATTCAAGCATGCTAAGGCAAGAAAAGTAGCAGTAATTCAGCATAAAAACATCCTTAAACCAGCTGGGAACGAACAGCAGCAGTTGAGGAAAGGAAATGCAACCAATTGAAGCTTATATCTCAACAAAAACTCAAGTACATTAATGGTATCTTACCCATATCACAACTACCACCCAAGTCAGCTATATTCAACAATAAATGAAGCATAAGAGATCAAGTTTATGGCCTCAATTCAAGAGAAACACCAAAAGAAGTCATGGAATTCAAAAATGGCAATAAAACCTAACTATTCATGTCTTGAGCCAAAACTATATCAAACATGAATGAAAATCAGAATTTCTTGAATGAAAATGACCACTTAATCATGTACATCTCAAATACAAGCTTAGCATTTGAAGATGGTGAAGGAAAATGAAGATTAGAGCTCAATCTCTTCAATGGGTGAATAGTGACGGGAATGGTTGAAGGTGCTCCAAAAAACTGACTTTTCTCCCTTCTCTTGTGTATGGAACGATATGGAAGGAGTATGGTGTGATAAAGGGTTGAGTTATTGGAGTGTGGGTCCAGGTTTGAGGGCAATTGGCCGAGAATTGAGGGACTTATGTGCAATATAGTGAAAGGTGGCCATATGAGCGCGAGACAAAGTTACGGGCTGATTTCGGGGTATCAAACGAGGTCGAAAAATTATAAGGCCTATTCCATTGCACTAAAATCGTCGAAAAAACCTCAACGGAGGTGACGGAATTCAAATCGGAATTCCCGAGCTCAAGTTACACTACCCGGAACCCAAGGTGCGCTAAGTACACTTTAACCCCCTTTAGGTCATCCCAACAAAACGACTCCCGAATACACAATAAATAAAACCAAAAACATGTAACGAGCAGGTATTCAAGTTCATGACTCATAAAACTCCAACATATTAAAAAGGCACGAAATTTCGATCTCAAATCGAAGACGAACGCATCTCATTTCAACAAATAAGCATGTTATTAGAATAATAAAAATTAAAATAAAATAAATAAATAAACATGAAATTCTAATTTATACGAATTAAAACAAATAAAATTTTAATAAAAAGGCTATTTTTCAATTAGGTCCAAAACTTTCAAAAAGCGTCAAATAAGTCCAATTCAAATTTTCAATTAAGTCCAATATTAAATAAAATCGCGCAATTAAGTCCTTAACTCATATAAATCACATAATTTACGAAATTACCTTGTTCGGGAATTAAATTCACATCTCATAAATTCATAAAATCCATATCATAAATCACTTGAGGAAAATTTTGACATATAATTCAATTATTTCATATAAATTCAAATAATTCATATAAGAATTTCAAATAATAAAATATAAATCAATTAATTGCAACAATTAAATATGAAATTAAAATAAATTAAATTGCGCACATATGTCATACCTGTACGGTCGCGGAGTCGGGGTGTGACAATCCCTCCCCCCTTAAAAAGGACTTGCCCTCAAGTCCGACTCGAGTCCTCAAATAACTCCGGATGTAACATTGTCATTTTGTCCTTGGTTTCCCAAGTCAATTCCTCGGATTTCTGATCCCTCCAAAGTACCCTCACCAAAGGAATCTATCGGTTTCTCAATTCTTGCATGTTCCGATCCTGAATTGCAATCGGATGCTTTTCTATGGTTAAATCCGACTGTAACTGAACCTCATCAACTGGGAGAATTGTTAACTCATCGGGATAATACTTTCGTAGTTCAGAGACGTGAAACACATTATGTATCCCGGTCATACTCGGCGATAAATCCAATATATATGTCGTTTCCCCGATTATTTCCAATATCTCAAACGGCCCCAGGTACTGTGGACTAAGCTTTCCACCTTTACCCATATTAGTGAAGCCCTTTCTAGGAGACGACTTCAAAAGACTCTATCTCCGACTTCGAACTCTAAGGGCCTTCTTCTCTTATCGGCATAGCTCTTTTGACGGGACTGAGCTGCTGTCATCCTTTGTTAAATCTTATGAACCTTTTCGATAGTAACGACAATCTTCTCATTTGACTCGTCTCTCTCAAGCTTATTCTCCTCAGTCTACCTCCAATCCTCAATATCCCAAAATAGAGGAGACCTACACTTTCTTTCGTAAAGTGCCTCGTACGAAGCCATCCTAATCGAGCCCCGGTAGCTGTTATTATATGCAAACTCTACCAAAGGTAGGTGCTCGTCCCATTTATCTTGGAAATCCAAAGCACACGCTCTGAGCATTTCCTCTAAATACTTATTTAGCCTTTCAGATTGGCCGTCTGTCTGAGGATCCGAAGCTGTGCTAAACTTGAGCTTAGTGCCCAAACACTTCTGAATATTCTGCCAAAAGATCGAAGTAAACCGTGGATCCCGATCCGAAACAATACTAGCCGGAACTCCATGTAACCTCACAAGCTCCCGAACGTAAAACTCGGCTAGCTTTCGGACTTTCTCAGATATCCAAACCTTGAGGAAATGGGCAGACTTAGTCAATCTATCCACAATTACCCATATTCCATCGAACCCTCTTTTAACTCTAGGCAAGCCGGACACAAAGTCCATAGTCACTTGCTCCCACTTCCATTCGGGAATAGGAAGTGGTTGGAGAGTTCCCCCCGGCTTCTGGTGCTCTGCCTTCACCTTTTGACATGTTAGAGTTCGCTTCACGAAGTTCGCAGTGTCCCTTTTCATGCCATTCGACCAGAATTTCTATTTCAGGTCCCGATACATCTTAGTACCTCCCGGATGAATCGAGTACCTCGAGCGATGTGCCTCCTCAAGTATAATCCTGTTGAGCTCTTTTGGGACACATATTCTCGCTTCGAACCTTACCAAACCAAAATTATCAATCCCAAACTTAGAATTCGGATCATCTTTAGAACTAGTTTTCTGCATCAAATGTACCCGAGAGGGTACTTTAAAGAAGAAATTTTCCCCGGCCGGGGAGACACTCCAGAGACAGAAAAATGGCGGAAAAAGCCCCTGTTCAGCCCTGCATTTCATACCAATCAAATACCGACTCATTCAAGCATGCTAAGGCAAGAAAAATAGCAGCAATTCAGCATAAAAACATCCCTAAACTAGCTGGGAATGAACAGCAGCAGTTGAGGAAAGGAAATGCAACCAATTCATGCTTATATCTCAACAAAAACTCAAGTACATTAATGGTATCTTACCCATATCACAACTACCACCCATGTCAGCTATATTCAACAATAAATGAAGCATAAGAGATCAAGTTTATAGACTCAATTCAAGAGAAACACCAAAAGAAGTCATGGAATTCAAAAATGGTAATAAAACCTAACTATTCATGTCTTGAGCCAAAACTATATCAAACATGGATGAAAATCAGGATTTCTTGAATGAAAATGACCACTTAATCATGTACATCTCAAATACAAGCTTACCCTTTGAAGATGGTGATGGAAAATGAAGATTAGAGCACAATCTCTTCAATGGGTGAGTAGTGACGGGAATGGTTTAAGGTGCTCCAAAAAACTGACTTCTCTCCCTTCTCTTGTGTATGGAACGATATGGAAGGAGTATGGTGTGATTAAGGGTTGAGTTAGTGGAGTGTGGGTCCAGGTTTGAGGGCAATTGGCCGAGAATTGAGGGACTTATGTGCAATATAGTGAAAGGTGGCCATATGAGCGCGAGACAAAGTTACGGGCTGATTTCGGGGTATCAAACGAGGATGAAAAATTACAGGGCCTATTCCATTGCACTCAAATCGTCGAAAAAAGTTCAACGGAGGTGACAGAATTCGAATCCGAATTCCCGAGCTCAAGTTACACTACCAGGAACCCAAGGTGCGCTAAGTACACTTTAGCCCCCTTTAGGTCATCCCAACAAAATGAGTCCCTCCCGAAAACCCAACAAATAAAACCGAAAACATGTAACGAGCACGTATTCAAGTTCATGACTCATAAAACTCCAACATATTAAAAAGACACGAAATTTCGATCTCAAATCGAAGACGAACGCATCTCATTTCAACAAATAGGCATGTTATTAGAATAATAAAAATTAAAATAAAATAAATAAATAAAAATGAAATTCTAATTTATACGAATTAAAACAAATAAAATTTTAATAAAAGGCTATTTTTCAATTAGGTCCCAAACTTTTAAAAAGCGTCAAATAAGTCCAATTCATATTTTCAATTAAGTCCAATATTAAATAAAATCGTGAAATTAAGTCCTTAACTCATATAAATCATATAATTTACAAAATTACCTTGTTCGGGAATTAAATTCACATATCATAAATTCATAAAATTCATATCATAAATCACTTGAGGCAAATTTCGACATATAATTCAAATATTTCATATAAATTAAAGTAATTCATATAAGAATTTCAAATAATAAAATATAAATCAATTAAATGCAACAATTAAATATGAAATTAAAATAAATTAAATAGTGCACATACGTCATACCTGTACTGTCGCGGAGTCGGGGCGTCACAATCCTCCCCCCTTAAAAAGGACTTGCCCTCAAGTCCCACTTGGGTCCACAAACAACTCCGGATGTAACCTTCTCATTTTCTCCTCGGTTTCCCAAGTCAATTCCTCGGATTTCTGATCCCTCCAAAGTACCCTCACCAAAGGAATCTGCCGATTTTATCAATTCTTGCATCTTCCGATCCTGAATTGCAACCGGATGCTTTTCGACTGTTAAATCCGGTTCTAACCGAACCTCTTCAACTGGGAGAATTGTTGACTCATCGGGATAATACTTTCGTAGTTGAGAGACGTGAAACAAATTATGTATCCAGGTCATACTCGGCGGTAAATCCAATATATATGTCGTTTCTCTGATTATTTCCAATATCTCAAACGGCCCTAGGTACCGTGGACTAAGCTTTCCACGTTTACCTATATTAGTGAAGCCCATTGTAGGAGACGCCTTCAAAAGGTTCTATCTCCGACTTCAAACGCTAAGGGCCTTCTACTCTTATCGGCGTAGCTCTTTTGACGGGACTGAGGTGCTCTAATCCTTTGTCAAATCTTATGAACCTTTTCAATAGTAACGACAATCTTTTCGTTAGACTCGGCTCTCTCAAGCTTATTCTCCTCAGTCCACTTCCAATCCTCAATATCCCAAAATAGAGGAGACCTACACTTTCTTCCGTAAAGTGCCTCGTACGGAGCCATCCTAATCGAGCCCCGGTAGCATGCCATTCCACCAGAATTTCTCTTTCAGGTCCCGATACATCTTAGTACCTCCCGGATGAATTGAGTACCTCGAGCGATGTGCCTCCTCAAGTATAATCCTCTTGAGCTCTTTTGGGACGCGTATTCTCGCTTCGAACCTTACCAAACCAAAATTATCAATCCCAAACTTAGAATTCGGATCATCTTTAGAACTAGTTTTCTGCATTTAATGTACCCGGGAGGGTACTTTAAAGAAGAAATTTTCCCCGGCCGGGGAGATACTCCAGAGATAGAAAAATGGCGGAAAAAGCCCCTGTTCAGCCCTGCATTTCATACCACTCAAATACCGACTCATTCACGCATGCTAAGGCAAGAAAAATAGCAGCAATTCAGCATAAAAACATCCTTAAACCAGTTGGGAACGAACAGCAGCAGTTGAGGAAAGGAAATGCAACCAATTCATGCTTATATCTCAACAAAAACTCAAGTACATTAATGGTATCTTACCCATATCACAACTACCACCCAAGTCAGCTATATTCAACAATAAATGAAGCATAAGAGATCAAGTTTATAGACTCAATTTAAGAGAAACACCAAAAGAAGTCATGGAATTCAAAAATGGTAATAAAACCTAACTATTCACGTCTTGAGCCAAAACTATATCAAACATGGATGAAAATCAGAATTTCTTGAATGAAAATGACCACTTAATCATGTACATCTCAAATACAAGCTTACCCTTTGAAGATGGTGATGGAAAATGAAGATTAGAGCACAATCTCTTCAATGGGTTAATAGTGACGGGAATGGTTGAAGGTGCTCCAAAAAACTGACTTCTCTCCCTTCTCTTGTGTATGGAACGATATGGAAGGAGTATGGTGTGATAAAGGGTTGAGTTAGTGGAGTGTGGGTCCAGGTTTCAGGGCAATTGGCCGAGAATTGAGGGACTTATGTGCAATATAGTGAAAGGTGGCCATATGAGCACGAGACAAAGTTGCGGGTTGATTTCGGGGTATCAAAAGAGGTCGAAAAATTACAAGGCCTATTCCATTGCACTCAAAGCGTCGAAAAAAGTTCAACGGAGGTGACGGAACTCAAATCCGAATTCCCGAGCTCAAGTTACACCACCCGGAACCCAAGGTGCGCTAAGTACACTTTAGCCCCCTTTAGGTCATCCCAAAAAAACGACTCCCGAAAACCCAACAAATAAAACCGAAAACATGTAACGAGCACGTATTCAAGTTCATGACTCATAAAACTTCAACATATTAAAAAGGCAATAAATTTCGATCTCAAATCGATGACGAACTCATCTCATTTCAACAAATAGGCATGTTATTAGAATAATAAAAATTAAAATAAAATAAATAAATAAAAATGAAATTCTAATTTATACGAATTAAAACAAATAAAATTTTCATAAAAAGGCTATTTTTCAATTAGGTCCAAAACTTTTAAAAAGCATCAAATAAGTCCAATTCAAATTTTCAATTAAGTGCAATATTAAATAAAATCGTGCAATTAACTCCTTAACTCATATAAATCACATAATTTACGAAATTACCTTGTTCGGGAATTAAATTCACATCTCATAAATTCATAAAATTCATATCATAAATCACTTGAGGAAAATTTTGACATATAAATCAATGAAATGCAACAATTAAATATGAAATTAAAATAAATTAAATTGCGCACATATGTCATACCTGTACGGTCGCGGAGTCAGGGTGTGACAATCCCCCTCCCCCCCCCCCCCTTAAAAAGGACTCGCCCTCAAGTCCGACTCGAGTCCTCAAACAACTCCGGATGTAACCTTCTCATTTTGTCTTTGGTTTCCCAAGTCAATTCCTCGGATTTCTGATCCCTCCAAAGTACCCTCACCAAAGGAATCTGTCGGTTTCTCAATTCTTGCATCTTCCGATCCTGAATTGCAATCGGATGCTTTTCTATGGTTAAATCCGACTCTAACTGAACCTCATCAACTGGGAGAATTGTTGACTCATCGGGATAATACTTTCGTAGTTGAGAGATGTGAAACACATTATGTATCCCGGTCATACTCGGCGGTAAATCCAATATATATGCCGTTTCTCCGATTCTTTCCAATATCTCAAACGGCCCCATGTACCGTGGACTAAGCTTTCCACCTTTACCTATATAGAAACGCCTTCAAAAGACTCTATCTCCGACTTCGAACTCTAAGGGCCTTCTTCTCTTATCGGCGTAGCTCTTTTGACGGGACTGAGTTGCTGTCATCCTTTGTCAAATCTTATGAACCTTTTCGATAGTAACGACAATCTTCACCTTAGACTCGGCTCTCTCAAGCTTATTCTCCTCAGTCTACCTCCAATCCTCAATATACCAAAATAGAGGAGACCTACACTTTCTTCCGTAAAGTGCCTCGTACGAAGCCATCCTAATCGAGCCCCGGTAGCTGTTGTTATATGCAAACTCTACCAAAGGTAGGTACTCGTCCCATTTATCTTGGAAATCCAAAGCACACGCTCTGAGCATTTCCTCTAAATACTTAATTAGCCTTTCAGATTGGCCGTCTGTCTGAGGATGCGAAGCTGTGCTAAACTTGAGCTTAGTGCCCAAACACTTCTGAAGATTCTGCTAAAAGATCGAAGTAAACCGTGGGTCCCGATCCGAAACAATACTTGCCGGAACTCCATGTAACCTTACAAGCTCTCGACCGTACAAATCGGCTAGCTTTGAGACTTTCCCAGACATCCGAACCTTGAGGAAATGGGCAGACTTAGTCAATCTGTCCACAATTACCCATATTCCATCGAACCCTCCTTTAACTCTAGCAAGCCGGACACAAAGTCCATAGTCACTTGCTCCCACTTCCACTCGGGAATAGGAAGTGGTTGGAGAGTTCCCCCTGGCTTCTGGTGCTCTGCCTTCACCTTTTGACATGTTAGACTTCGCTTCACGAAGTTCGCAATGTCCCTTTTCATGCCATTCGACCAGAATTTCTCTTTCAGGTCCCGATACATCTTAGTACCTCCCGGATGAATCGAGTACCTCGAGCGATGTGCCTCCTCAAGTATAATCCTGTTGAGCTCTTTTGGGACACATATTCTCGCTTCGAACCTTACCAAACCAAAATCATCAATCCCAAACATAGAATTCGGATCATCTTTAGAACGAGTATTCTGCATCAAATGTACCCGGGAGGGTACTTTAAAGAAGAAAATTTCCCCGGCCGGGGAGACACTCCAGAGACGGAAAAAGCCCCTGTTCATCCATGCATTTCATACCACTCAAATACTGACTCATTAAAGTATGCTAAGGCAAGAAAAATAGCAGCCCTTCAGCACAAAAACATCCTTAAACCAGCTGGAAACGAACAACAGTAGTTGAGGAAAGGAAATGCAACCAATTCATGCTTATATCTCAACAAAAACTCAAGTACATTAATGGTATCTTACCCATATCACAACTACCACCCAAGTCAGATAAATTCAACAGTAAATGAAGCATAAGAGATCAAGTTTATAGCCTCAATTCAAGAGAAACACCAAAAGAAATGGAATTCAAAAATGGTAATAAAACCTAACTATTCATGTCTTGAGCCAAAACTATATCAAACATGGATGAAAATCAGAATTTCTTGAATGAAAATGAACAATTAATCATGTACATATCAAATACAAGCTTACCCTTTGAAGATGGTGAAGGAAAATGAAGATTAGAGCTCAATCTCTTCAATGGGTGAATAGTGACGGGAATGGTTTAAGCTGCTCCAAAAAACTGACTTCTCTCCCTTCTCTTGTGTATGGAACGATATGGAAGGAGTATGGTGCGATAAAGGGTTGAGTTAGTGGAGTGTGGGTCCAGGTTTGAGGGCAATTGGCTGAGAATTGAGGGACTTACGTGCAATATAGTGAAAGGTGACCATATGAGCGCGAGACAAAGTTATGGGCTGATTTCGTGGTATCAAACGAGGTCGAAAAATTACAAGGCCTATTCCATTGCACACAAATCGTCGAAACGAGTTCAACGGAGGTGACGGAATTCGAATCCGATTTCACGAGCTCGAGTTACACTACCCGGAACCCAAAGTGCGCTAAGTACACTTTAGCCCCCTTTAGGTCATGCCAAGAAAACGAGTCCCGAAAACCCAACAAATAAATCCGAAAACATGTAACGAGCACGTATTCAAGTTCACGACTCATAAAACTCCAACATGTTAAAAAGGCACAAAATTTCGATCTCAAATCGAACACGAACGTATTTTATTTCAACAAATAGGCATGTTATTACAGTAATAAAAATTCAAATAAAATAAATAAATAAAAATAAAATACTAATTTATACTAATTTAAAAAAGTAAAAGTTTAATAAAAAGGCTATTTTCCAATTAGGTCCGAAACTTTTAAAAACCGTCAAATAAGTCCAATTCAAATTTTCAATTAAGTCTAATATTAAATAAAATCGTGCAATAAAGTCCTTAACTCATATAAATCACATAATTTACGAAATTACCTTGTTCGGGAATTAAATTCACATATCATAAATTCATAAAATTCATATCATAAATCACTTGAGGCAAATTTTGACATGTAATTCATATATTTCATACAAATTCAAATAATTCATATAAGAATTGCAAATAATAAAATATAAATCAATTAAATGCAACAATTAAATATGAAATTAAAATAAATTAAATATACGTCATACCTGTATGGTCGCGGAGTCGGGGTGTCACAATCCTCCCCCCTTAAAGAGGACTTGCCCTCAAGTCCGACTTGAGTCCTCGAACAACTCCGGATATAACCTTATCATTTTCTCCTCGGTTTCGCAAGTCGGTTCCTTGAATTTCTGATCCCTCCAAAGTACCTTGACCAAAGGAATCTGTCGGTTTCTCAATTCTTGCATCTTCCGATCCTGAATTGCAATCGGATGCTTTTCTATTGTTAAATCCGGCTCTAACTGAACCTCTTCAACTAGGAGAATTGTTGACTCATCGGGATAAAACTTTCGTAGTTGAGAGACGTGAAACATATTATGTACCCCGGTCATACTCGGCGGTAAATCCAATATATATGTCGTTTCTCCGATTCCTTCCAATATCTCAAACGGCCACAGGTACCGTGGACTAAGCTTTCCACCTTTACCTATATGAGTGATGCCCTTTCCAGGAGACGCCTTCAAAAGACTCTATCTCCGACTTCGAACTCTAAGGGCGTTCTTCTCTTATCGGTGTAACTCTTTTGACGGGCCAGAGCTGCTCTCATCCTTTGTCGAATCTTATGAACCTTTTTAATAGTAACGGCAATCTTTTCCTTAGACTCGACTCTCTCAAGCTTATTCTCCTTAGTCCACCTCCAATCCTCAATATCCCAAAATAGAGGAGACCTACACTTTCTTCCGTAAAGTGCCTCGTACGAAGCCATCCTAACCGAGCCTCGGTAGTTGTTGTTATATACAAACTCAACCAAAGGTAGGTGCTCGTCCCACTTATCTTGGAAATCCAAAGCACACGCTCTGAGCATATCCTCTGAGTACTGAATTGGCCTTTCAGATTCAGCTGTGCTAAACTTGAGCTTAGTGCCCAAACACATCTGAAGATTCTGCAAAAATATCGAAGTAAACCGTGGATCCCAATCAGAAACAACACTAGCCGGAACTCCATGTAACCTTACAATCTCCCGAACGTACAACTCGACTAGCTTTGGGACTTTCTCAGACATTCGAACCTTGAGAAAATGGGCAGACTTAGTCAATCTGTCCACAATTACACATGTTCCATCAAACCCTCCTTTAACTTTAGGTAAGCCGGACACAAAGTCCATAATCACTTGCTCCCACTTCCACTCGGGAATAGGAAGTGGTTGGAGAGTTCCTCCCAGCTTCTGGTGTTCTGCCTTCACCTTTTGACATGTTAGACATCGCTTCACGAAGTCCGCGACGACCCTTTTCATACCATTCCACCAGAATTTCTCTTTCAGGTCCCCAATACATCTTAGTACCTCCCGGATGAATCGAGTACCTCGAGCGATGTGCCTCTTCAAGTATAATCCTCTTGAGGTCTTCTGGGACAGATATTCTCGCTTCGAACCTTACCAAACCGAAATCATCAATTCCAAACTTAGAATTCGGATCAACTTTAGAACGAGTATTCTGCATCAAATGTACCCGGGCAGGTACTTTCAAGAACAAAATCTCCCCGGCCGGGGAGACACTCCAGAGATGGAAAAACGACGGAAAAAGCCCCTGTTCAGCCCTGCATTTCATACCACTGAGATTCCAACTCATTCAAGCATGCTAAGGCAAGAAAAATAGCAGCAACTCAGCATAAAAACATCCTTAAACCAGCTGGAAACGAACAACAGCAGTTAAGGAAAGGAAATGCAACCAATTCATGTTTATATCTCAACAAAAACTCAAGTACATTAATGGTATCTCACCCATATCACAACTACCACCCAAGTCAGCTATATTCAACAATAAGTGAAGTATAAGAGATCAAGTTTATAGCCTCAATTCAAGAGAAACACCAAAAGAAGTCATGGAATTAAAAAATGGCAATAAAACCTAACTATTCGTGTCTTGAGCCAAAACTACATCAAACATGGAAGAAAATCAGAATTTCTTGAATGAAAATGACCACTTAATCATGTATATATCAAATACAAGCTTACCCTTTGAAGATGGTGATGGAAAATGAAGATTAGAGCTCAATCTCTTCAATGGGTTAATAGTGACGGGAATGGTTTAAGCTGCTCCGAAAAACTAACTTCTCTCCCTTCTCTTGTGTATGGAACGATATGGAAGGAGTATGGTGTGATAAACGATTGAGTTAGTGGAGTGTGGGTCCAGGTTTCAGGGCAATTGGCCAAGAATTGATGGACTTATCTGCAATATAGTGAAAGGTGGCCATATGAGAGCGAGACAAAGTTACCGGCTGATTTCGGGGTATCAAACGAGGTCGAAAAATTACAAGGCCTGTTCCATGGCACTTGAATCGTCGAAATAAGTTCAACGGAGGTGACGGAATTCCAATCCGAATTCCCGAGTTTAAGTTACACTACCCGGAACCCAAGGTGGGTTAAGTAAACTTTAGCCCCCTTTAGGTCATCCCAACAAAACGAGTCCCGAAAACCCAACAAATAAACCCGAAAACATGTAACGAGCACGTATTCAAGTTCACGACTCATAAAACTCCAACATATTAAAAAGGTACAAAATTTCGATCTCCAATCGAACACGAACGCATCTCATTTCAACAAATAGGCATGTTATTAGAATAATAAAAATTCAAATAAAATAAATAAATAAAAATAAAATACTAATTTATACGAATTAAAACAAATAAAATTTTAATAAGAAGGCTATTTTTCAATTTGGTCCAAAACTTTTAAAAAGCATCAAATAAGTCCAATTCAAATTTTCAATTAAGTCCAATATTAAATAAAATCGCGTAATTAAGTCCCTAACTCATATAAATCACATAATTTACGAAATTACCTTGTTCGGGAATTAAATTCACATATCATAAATTCATAAAATTCATATCATAAATCACTTGAGGCAAATTTTGACACATAATTCAAATATTTCATATAAATTCAAATAATTCATATAAGAATTTCAAATAATAAAATATAAATCAATTAAATGCAACAATTAAATATGAAATTAAAATAAATTAAATTGCACACATACATCATACCTTTACGGTCGCGGAGTCGGGGTGTCATAATTCCCAACTCTTATGGTGTTCCCGACTTATCATGGGAAACGGTTGACGAACCGGTAAGTCATTTCATCTTAAAGACTCAGTTGAATTGACTCTCGTTTCTTTCATCACGACATACAATAACTTGATTGGGTTTTCCTTTACCCGATATTTTCTCTACCATTTCCATAGTTCTTTCAAGTCCTCATTAATCCTTGATCTCCCAAAACTCACAATATAACCTCAACCCCCGTATCGCTCTTGGGAGATTTAGTTCATACCCGGTCATGATGAGAGATTGGTGACCTTGATTTGCTTGCATCGATCATCCCTTTCCTTCTTATTGATGCTACTTCTCAACATTCCTTGAGCTCACACTTTTATCCACCCAAGTGTCTGTTCCCATGCAACAACTCTTTGAAGCTCTTAATCCTTTTTGGCCTTAATTGTTCCTCGATTACCAAAATTTCCAAATTATTCCTTTTAACTTTGCTAGGGTCCCATGTCTTGTTAATCCTTGTATTTCCGTTGTTCTCATTAGAAGTACTGCTTCATCACTACTTGAATTAAAAATTTTCTCCTACGCTATCCTCTTCCCCTTAAGAATTTCCATCTTAGCTTGTCGAGCTTACTCCATCGTTCCCTTGACTAAAATTCTCGACTTCTTCAAAATTATCTTACTGGAATTGAATAATCCTTTTTCCCATATTCACTTTAAAATGATTGGTGAGGATAGCGACCAACTTCTCTCATTTTCCATTAACCATGTCAATTCCCGACTCCTCAAAGTCTCCATTGAATTCTCGTCTATCTTGCAATCCAAAATGTCAGTCTTGAGCCAAACTCTTCTTGTTTAAGATAGTCCGTGTAGTATGAGGTGAAGAAGACTTCCTATTAAACAAACACTAAACTATGCATGTTGGGTAGGAATGTTTGATGCATGTCACATATTTTCAAAAATTAATGTATGTAACACACTTAGATAATTATTTCAATTAAATGTACACAAATGAAATTAAAATAATTTAGTACAATGTATGATGCACGAGCCATGAATGCAAGTACCGTTCACCAAAGAGGGAAGCTTTTAGCTTGACAATTTGATGCTTTGTCCTCAAGTTCATCGACCACTTCTTGCTTACCCACGGTCTTCTAACTTCCTTAATTCTTCTTGCATCTACCCATGATTCCAAAACCCGAATGCCTTGATGAACTCCCAAATTCTTATACCCTGAACATCTCAATACTTAAATTACTCCCGAACCGGTTCCAAATTCCCTTTTTAATTCTTTGTACCTCTCGTGCGAACCCATGATAACTTCTTTCAAATTCTATGTATTAAACGGTGTGCTCCCGTGACCCAAAATGGCTCGGTCCCTTTAATTCCTTCCTAGGGCCGACTCTTTTCTTATCCAATTCTTTACTGTAATTATTATCTTGACCAAAACCTTCTCGTTCTATCCTGGAAGAATTTTCAACGGTCGAGCAACTTTGCCAACTTTCCAAGATTGAGTCCTTCCAATTCTCCATTCCGAGTCAAATTAATGGATTTAATTATTGGGTAGAATATCTTGGTCTTCCTCTTTGTAATCCCGAGAATGGACCGGTCTCTAGTTTTCTTCCCAATCAACACTAGCCTCATTCCAAAACCCGAAGTATCTCGACGGGTTTGTTTTCTCCAACTTCCTTCTTATTTTAAAAATAATAAAATTTCCCATAATTAAGTTTATCAGTCCTTAGCTTCGATTCGAATCATTCCTTTCACCTCAAGGTTTTCTTCTTTAGTCTTCTAAACCCGGATGTTGAACCTTTGGTACCTTCAAGTTTTTCTTTCACCTCCTTCTTAGATTAAAAGAATCTCATACCCGGTTGATCGACTCCATTTGCGGTATAGAGAGGTATATGTTTATTTTGTGGATATAAACATCACACCCTCGTACTATTACTTCATCCATTCCAAATCTTCACCCAAATTTTAATTCCCTTCTTAAACTCGAACTCTCAACCTGTACCCTTAGCGTAAGAATCACCAATCATCCCAAAGTCTTCTAAATTTCAAAAGCTCTTCTTCAAATCGGCCACACTCGAAAGAGGAACTTGTGCCAAGTGGTTGTGATCGGGCCGTGGTTTAATATCATAGTAATATCATACAATTCACAACTCAATTCAAATATAACGCATGTCGGTTAGTAAATGCATATGGCACATAATTAGCATCAAAAGCACGTATTAATGCAGAATGCAACACATAATTCAACAAAATTTAAATTTCAGCATTTAATTCATCAAATTTACTAATAATACATGCTCATGATCAATGCGGTGTGCACGTTAACACATTTTTCCTAAGCCGTTCGACCTATACTCGACATGACACGATGCTAGAAACCCTGGTTTTGCAACCGGGCTCTGATACCACCTTAAGATGTAGCACCCGCAATGATAGGTACCATATCCCCCGCACTACAACTCTATTCCACACATGAAATTGATGATCCAGCATGAACCGGACACATAGCGAACGGGTGACACAAAAAAAAAAATAACTCCCTGGCTAGGCGGAATCTAACCCTGTACCAATTAATTCAACAACTTGACAAGTGCAATGCGGAAGCAATTAATAATAATTTATCCCCACAATACCTAACAGGCTCAACATAAACAACAATGGGCTACAAGCCCTAAATTCATAAGCATAATTATATTCAACATACACCTAACAACGAGTTCAACTAAGCATGCAATCTGTCCCGAATCAATATTCAATAATTTAATAATTCATAAATCATACGTTGGCACATAGGCCTATTAAATACATGATACAATTAAACATAATAAATATAAAATGTGCTTCGAGTGTACGAGTGAGACTCGAAACAACCACTAAGACTTGACTCCCGCCTAACAAACCTGTAAGGAACTGGAAAAGTGGTAAAAAGAGGGGTCAGTCTCTAGAAGACTGAGTGAGCAGGAGCTATACATATATATAGAAACATGCACATGCAAGTCATAAATCCCGGGCAAAGGTTTATTTGAAATTAGTTCCCGGAAAGGGCAAAAGAATAGATAATCGTTGCCCGGACTTTACGAATAATTCATATTAAATTCATTAAGTTCATAATCCATAATAATCATAATGGCTCGGCGAGTGAGTGTGCATAATTCTCCAACCAAACTCCGACCGTGTACAATAAACATGACATAATACTTTTGAATACGTGATCACGCAATACATACTAATACATGCGAGTCATATACATGAGATATAATCGTTTGGGCAATCCGTGTTCTGGCCTTCCCGCACGATGCCTAATCATAATAACATAATGATAATCATAAAATAATTTCCAACCTTCACCCTCCATTATTGTCGGGCCTGCAGACCCGAACCATCTAATAATATACTATATGGAGATGGGGGCTCATGACTCCTACCCGCTCCTTCGATGGGGTAACACCATCGGCTCAAGAATAACTCACCTTTCACACTACACGGCGCGTGAGAGATTCTCAATGAGTACTTTGTGCAATGGCTTAGTTATACGTCGGCCCGATGCCGAACCGGTCTCCATTCGCACATTTCCTCGGGGCCCAACAACATGTGCATGTCAATGTGCATAATCTCGCCAAACATTTCAAGTCATGATCATAAATATCATAATTCATTTGATAAATCTTGAGAAAAGGTTTACTCGATAAAGATTTACTCGATGACTTTACTTTGAAATCAAAATATATATATATACTTTAGTTTTTTGGCCAAAACTTATCACATAAAGGTTGTATGGATTTAATACGTAACTAGAACGAAAACACCCTGACCTGGAATACCACGAGACAAGGAACATGAGTAATATGGGTGCCTATTGGATGAGGAAATCTCCACCCTAGAGATGAACTGTACAAGAGAAGGCATAACGTGTACTCGTGAGAAATGACTCGATATGATACCAAATGAGACGCACGACATGGATATGAGGTTTCATGAAATGATATGACATGCGTACGTGTAACACCCCCAGAGCGAAGGGTGCCACATCCCCCGCACTAAGGTCCAACACGAGTAACAAAATGGAAGTTCGCACCCGTATCAAACCGTAGCGAACGGGAGACACACAAAACTCACACCCTCACTAGGCGGCCTAGACCCTCAAGAACTGCGAGAAATAAAATCAGAGTAGCGGAAACAATTCATAAGCTAACAAAATTCCCAAGATCATCACATATACATATCAAAATGGGGGAGGGTCAATATTCAAGATACAAGCTAGATTATATACAGAATGTCCAATGCTAACATGGCCAAAATAGCACAAGTGTAAACCGAGTACATAATCTTAAAATACATAAGCAAAAGAAGAAGAAATCCACTACGATGCATGAAGACTCAAGCTATACCACAAGTAGACCCAAAAGACACATGCCTCCTAGCTTGACTCGGAAGAACCTGCAAACTCAAACGAAAGGGAAAAGGGGAAAAACAAGAACAAGGGTTAGTCCTAAAGACTAGTGAGGGGGATAACTCACGCACCCAATATATATATATATAGAGCAAAGCAATTAGTCAAAACGGAAGGATCCTTGCACCGAGAGTGGTTTTGGCAAGCCAAATACATTCTCGTGATATAGATATACATAGGTTAAAGGAAAGGCAAAAAGGAGTAAATCCCAAGTTTTCGGTAATTAGGAATCCACTCTCGTTCCATAGACCATACAAAGCTAAACCAACTCGGCGAGTACGAGCCACACACATCCCAACTTCCACATACGAAGAACAAAGCAAAGCAAAACAAATCATAATCCATCCCCAACACCGGTTGATAGAAGGGTTGATCGGCCTTAACTATCCACATACACAGACGAGACAAGGTTTAACTACTACCTTTAAACCTTCGACGGTTGCCTCCTCCAGCTCAAGAGAAACACCCTTCCTCAATCTCCTAAGGTTGGGTGAGACTCTCAAATAGAGGTGTTGATGGAAGAGCTCGGCGACCCCTCGGTCGACCCGAGATTACCATACCACACTCCGGGGCCCAAACATATCACGAAAGTCACACAAACATACCTCAAAGCTTATCTTTGAAAGCCACATCTCGCTTACACACACACACTTGCACAAAACTAAACTTTTCAAACAAAAGCAAAATAGCTTATGTACTTATACAAAACGTTTTCAAACTCTTATAACAAATGGGAGTAATCCCGCAACATATGTATCATACACTTATTTACCATATATTATACGTATTCCCATGCGAGGTTTCAAATCAAATAGGGTTGTAGGTCGAGTAACTGAAAGAACAAAAACCTCACCTTATCAACGGACGTAGCGGAGATAAAAAGGGGAAACCGGACACCTATGGAGCAAGCTCGTCCTCAACAAGAAGATCCTCTGAACAAGACAAACAACAAGGAACACTCTTAGACTCAATATGAACCACATTGACGCTCGGTACATGCGTATGTATGTTTATAATGCAAATTGTATGAAATGAACCCACATTTAGATCATTTATGAGCATTCAATGCATATTCGGACATATATCATAAACGAGGACGTAAATCAAGTCACAAATTCATAACATAAGGCTTAACACAAAATATAACAAGTTGGTCATGCATATACACCAAAAACGAGGTAAGAAGAATCAACAAGAAGCAACGGAAAGAAAGCAAAACCAAGCAAAGACGAGCGAAAACTAGAGTTCCTAGGGGACACGCCCGTGTCCCCCCGGAAGGGCAAGCTGAGACACCCTCGTGTCTCAGTACAGAAATGGAACAACGGAATCCAAAAGGTGACACGCCCGTGTCACCAACAAAGGGCAAACCGAGACACCCCCGTGACTCGGTACAGAAAAACGCAACCAGTTCAAACAGCAAACTCAGCAACCCAATTAAAACCAAACACTCATACTCCAACTACCAAGCAAGGAAATGTAATAAATGCTAAGAATCAAGTCCTAGGAGCATAATATCATCATCAAATCTCAAGGAAACAAGAATGGAGCAAGAATCCAACAAATTCTCCCAACATCTACTATTCACATGCTTGCCATATCTCATCAATCAACCATGGAGATGAACTCAAGAACACTTAAAAGAGAGAAGAGAGAGAGTAGATGACAACCATGAACTCACATTTCAAATTGGAGAAGCTTGGGTGATGATTTGAGCTCAAAATCAAGAAAATGGACAAAGGGGTTTCTTCTTCCTTCTTACTTCCTTATGCTGATCGGTTTTGGTGGAGTGAGGGAGATGTTTGGCTCGGTTTCCAGTAGAAAAAGGAAAAAGAGGGCTCAACTCAAGGTCTAACTCATGGTTAAGGCTTGGTTAAGGTTTAAGCGGGGTCCACAAAGTCATAGCTAGGTCAAAAGGTAGCTCTCAAGCGACAGGGGCCGTTACGGGTGAAATTCGAAGGTGTAAATGAACTTAGAAAAATGTGAGGCTTGTCCCATTAAACCCGAACCATCGAAACGAGTTCAACGGAGGTGACGAAATTCGAATCCGAATTCTGGAGCTCAAGATACGCGTCTCGGAACCCAAGGCGCGCTAAGTGCTCTTTAGCCTCCTTTAGGTCCCGTCTCCAAAACGAACCCAAAAAGGCAACCAAAACAAATACCAAAACATATAACGAGCATATAAACGAGTCCATAAAGCATAATTAACACATATCACGAATTCACAAAAATCAGAATTAATCATGAATCTAAAACGAGCAAAATACAAAGTGAAGGAAAATTAAACGATCAACTTAAACAAATTCATACCAACGCAATTAAGTTCAAATAACTTCAATTAATCCATGTTAGCAATTAAATATCACATAATCACTTCAAGTAATAAGTAAATAGCGCACATAAGAGGTTACCTGAAAAGTCTGATCGGTCGGGATGTTACAGTACGAGAATTATAGAATAAGATGGTAGGTCATGAGAGTGTTCATGTGCATAATTAATGTTCTATGTAATAGGCGATCATACAAAGTCATACCATAACGAACAATCAACCGATAATCAATTAGCAAGCCAAGGAGTACAATTAACAAGATAATAATCAATTAGATATGTATAATATGTATTTAAGTCACTTAATAGGTCGGGTAAGTGAAAGGAAAGCGATAAAATGGGTTTTGGCAAAGTTTAGCAAAAGTTAGGAATTTTCAGAATTGCGCAAGCTGTAGGAAAATGGATATATCTTGAGTTTGAGAAGTGGGAATTAGGTTTTGATTATTGGATATAAAAGTAGACACACAAGCCTTTTAACTGATATATGGCTCGAATCGTGGTTCAAAGCGATGAGTAAATGGCATAGGTCCAAAGTTGAAGGAGTACAGATTTCCGATAAAGTGGCGACACGAAAAAGAATTGATTATATCTCAAAAAAACAAAAATATATTGAGGTGATTCCAATTAGAGAATATTCTAGACTTCAATAGGTTTCCGTGGGTTCAAAATTTGAAAAATGGGAGAAACGGAGACTTAAATCGGAGCTCGTATGAAGGAGAAACGACTATTTGAAAAATGGTCTGAAAGCAGAAACGGGAGTGTGATGTACCGCAGGTGAGGCAGTGGGTTGCTACACGGGCGTTTGGTGAATGAACTAGGTACCCAAACGCCCGTTTGGGTAGGCTCTGATCGAAAAAACAGTAGGGGAACCAAAATAGCTCGAAGGGGTGGTTCCAAAATCACCCCAAAACATCACCCCAACCAAAAGAACTCACAAGAACATCAAAACACAAGATATAGCACACCAAACACACATTAAAACAAGTTTAAATCCATGCATTCATCCAACCCACATCAAAACACACATATATGCATACACACATATACATACACATACACATCAAGTAATTCTTGAAATAAAATCATATATCCTAACATATATTAGTATAATATCATCAAGGAACAAGAATTTAAACTTAAATCATATCAATCTCTAACAAAACACACATTCACACACATATATATATATATATCTATATACACACCTTGAAATGGAATGAAGGAGATGGAGGTATGAAATGATGGAGATGATGATGATGATGCCTAGACCTCTTCTTCTCCTTCCTCTTGCGTGGTCAAAAGTGTGTGTGTATGAAGAAAATGGAAGAAAAGGGTTTGTGTGTGTTGTAGAGATTTAGTGTGTGTGTTCTTGTGTAATGTGTATATATGATTTATGTGATATAATATATGTAATGTAATGTAATTATAGATATATAATGTATATATGTATAAAGTCATAAGTGGAGATATTATGTATATTATATGTATATAATTTCCATAGTTCTCTATTAATATATTCACATATCATGTGTGAGTATTAGTGTAGGATGAATTTATGCATATATTTATATAGAATGGCATGTCTCATGAATGTTGTATATAAATATTACTCTTATGAAATTAGTTTAAGTATATATATATATGTATTAGAAAATATGATATGCTTAGGAATTGTATGAATGAAGAAATGTGTATATGTTATGAAATGAAATGGATGAAATTAAATCAAGATACTTATATGAGCATTTAAATCACATATTCACATAATTCAAATAAACATATTACTCAAATAAGCATGTAAAGGAATTCAAACTCTCAAAACTCATACGTCTGGCGCGCGTACCTGTACGATGAAAACACGGGGCGTTACAGGCTACTTTTATTAAGAACAATGGAAATGCAAGAATTAACAATTAACAAGACTCTGCAAGAGTGGAAAGAGATAAAATGAGAGATTTAATATACGATGCAATTTCCAAACCGAAATGGATAAAATTTTGAGAATAACATCGGAAGAAATAGGTACTTCAAGAGAGGAGAATATGGATTCAAGGAATGCTTAGGAATTGGAACGATAGGATTATGTATAAGGTGCTCGAGGGTAAATTGGGTTGAAGATTGCTAAGGGGTATTCATAGTACGGGGTTCGGATTTATGAAAATGATGGAATTATGAGGGAGCTTCCGTGGACTTCTAAATCAGCTTTTGTAGAAGGAAACCGAATCAAACTACCATACAATAGGATGGTGTAAAAAAGGGTTATCATTAAAGGACTTATATTAAACTTCAAGAATCATTAGGAATGTTTTATCTCCAATCAGGGAGTCGAATGGGCCGGAAACCGGATGCATACTTAAAGACTTTAAGGGGATGAAGAGATAACCTAAGAAGAAGAAGATGATGGGAAAGGATTCGTATTGAGATAGACCATAAGGATGAATATCTTAGGATAGGGATTGAACTTTCAAGGTTCTCAACGGTAGTTGCATTCGAGAATATGGTAGACTCTGATATGGGTAAAGATAGTGGATTCGAATCTGACATCGGGATGAATATTCTAAAAGAACATGGGAAGGACAACGCTTGGTTACTTAAAAGAGTTGGTGTTGCTGAAGGAAGATTATAGGTGATCGATGAGGGGTCAAAGAAGGTTAGAGGAAGTAAAAGCCCGAATAAAATCATTAAAGGGTCTATCATCTTGTCATCGGACACATTAAGGACACTCTCGACTATGGTGACCTGTACTTAAAGCATTCATGGCATATGCATACATCCAATCTAAATTTAAATGATTTCTTAATGCTATATGCCTTGTAATTGATTATTTTCGTTGTTCCATCTTATGTTTGTAATTGGTGTTTATTATGTGTCCCTGTGTGACCTGCGTGATTATTAATTGTTGTAATTCATGTTTTGAAATCTTTTTCATCTTGGTGTTTACTCTTTGGTGTAATTGTTGTTCGAGAGACGGGGTTCTCTCTTTGTTGCTTTTGAGAGACGGGGTTCTCTCATTGTTGCTTGTGAGGGATGAGGTTCTCTCATTAATTGTTTTTCAGCGAACGGTGAATCCAAGGACGGATTCTTTTAAGGGGGACAGATTGTAACGGCCCGGTTTTTTATTTGTACAAGTATGACGTATGTGTATATTAATTACGCATTTACATTAATTAATTTTTTCATTAGTTGTTTATTATAATTATTCTTTTAATTATTTTATTTTTAATTTGTTGAAAATTATATTTTATGAGTATTTATTTTTAAAATGGAATTTAATTTTATAATTTATTTATGAAATTTAAATTGATTCTTGAATGTTATGCACTTAAGTGTTTTGATCGCGTGTTGTTCCTATCTTATTTGATTCCGAAATTTTGTGAAAATTTAGTATGTCATAGATTTATGTGTTATGAACATGTCGTTATGCTCGTTTCATATTTTCGATCTCGTTTGGTGTGGTAACGAATTTGTATTTTGGAGACGGGACCGAAACGAGGGGATAAAGAGCATTTAGCGCACCTCCGGTTCATGGTGGCATATCTTGAGCTCGGCAACTCAGATTTGAGTTCTGGCACCTCCGCTGAAATCGTATCAAAGATTTAGGTTCAATTAACCAAACCTTATATTTTTCTAATCATGTTTGAAACTCCGAAATTCACCCGAAAAGTGACTCATCTGCCAAAACTTCCACACTCTACCATTTTAGCTATAACTTTTACCATACTTGACCAAATTAACCGTGGTTTGACTCTATGTAACCCTAGTTTTAGCCACTATCATCTCTTACTCCCCCCATTCAAACCATAACCAAATCAAGTGATAAAAACTCAGCCAAAGTCAGATATTCCAGTTCCATCCAATCACTATTCCTAATTGGAAGATTTTGAGCTCCAATCTCCATTTTCTTCCATCATCTTCAAGGGGTAAGCTTGTATTTGATATCTATATGCTTATGCGATCATTTTCATCCATAATTTTCTGAATTTCAGCCATGTTTGATTAAGATTTCGATCATTAATGAATAGTTAGGTTATTTGAAAAATATATGATTTCTTGGAATCCTTTGGTTTAAATCTTGATATGAAGCTTTATATGAAATCCTTGTGCCTCATTTATTGTTGTGTGAACTGGTGTTAAGCTTTATATGGTTTTTGTGGAATCCCTTTGTTGCCTTATTTTTGTCAGCTGTGTATGTGCGAGTTTGTGCCTGTTTTGCTAAAATTTTCATGCCTTTTCCTGCTGTCGTTGCTTGCCTTGGATCCTCCCCTGTGTCTCTGTTTTACTACCCTGCTTCCTCTGTGTGTTACTGCTGCTGCTGTGTTATTTTCGTCCCTGATCAGTCACCCCGGGCGGGGAGAATTTAGCTTCGAAAGTTCCCGACCGGGTACTTACCTCCCAAATTTCCAGTAGCTTTTTCCCCGGTCGAGGAGTTGTAAGGAGGAGTTTTTCCCCGGGCTGGGGAGATCCGTTTGAAAATTTTGTTTGTTGCAACCTTTTTCTTTTGGTGTGTGTTGTGTATATATATATCCATGTATGTGATATATATCTAACGTATATATGTATATGTGGTGTGTTGCATAGTGTGCTTGAGTTTGGTGTTTTGTGCATGATATATATATATATATATATATATATATATATATATATATATATATATATATTTAGATTAAATTTGTGTGTACTTATATATAATATATATACTTGTGCATTTGAAGTGTGTATATATTATATATATGTGTAATGTAATATATGTATTAATTAAGTGCATGTGTGCATGTGTTAGATATATGTATATTGTGCTTGGGTGGTATATGCATGTAATGTACGTATATATATATTTATATATATATATATATACGTACATTACATATATATATAGATATATATTGTATATTGTATGCAATTTTGTGTACGTATTTATGTATACTAAATGTTTAATTTGCGTTTAAGAATATTGCATTTAGAAAGACTAGCAGCATGAAATGCCAAATCGGCTAATAGTGCTTTAGAAGCTAAAAGAAAGACAAAAGAAAGAAGAAAAGAGAAAGACAACTCTTAGTCTAGATACCGATCTCGCCTAATAGAGTAAGGAACCCCTCTTTCTCTTCCATGCACCGGGCCAAACCCCCCTTCTCTTGGGCAATCCTCTGCTTTGGCTACCCCTTTTAGGCTAACTTCACTCTACGAGATTTGTATCTCAAAACTAAGAGGGGATACCGCCTTCTAAACTGTATTTTCTACATGTTTACCAGGCATTGCTGGCTCAGGGAAAGACGGGCTCTCTGAATCATCATTTTTTCTAGGGCCGCCCAGACCTAGTATGTCTGAGCTTGAATGGTGGATCGGGAAAAAGGTTGGGGAAAGAGCAAGGTTCGGGAACTCCGGCGGTATATCAATCAAGCAATATGCGAAGTGGGCAGAAATCAACCAGCGGCTAGGTAATTATAATTTTATAAATGTGATATAATATGTGTTTTTGTGTATTTGTGCATGTACATGTGATATGTGTGTGTACGTATGTATATATGTATTATATATATTTAGTGTGTACATGCATAAATATTGTGTATGGGTGTGTGTGAATTAAATGTGGTAATTCGTTGTTTTTAATTTATATATATGATAATAGGTTGGTAAATATGTGATATTATGAATTGTTTATCCTATATGAATTTATGGAATTTATTTAACACCTATTTCATGTTCATATCTATCTGAATGATTTGAATGTCTTTGTTTTGTCTATTTTATAAATGTGAATTTGTTATATTATATGTTATGATTTTCGTATGAAGTCGGTAGATTTAATTGTTGTGATATATACATGATATGATCAAGAACGAATAGGAAAGAGCACCTTTATCACGCATTTTTATTTGTTATGCATGTCACATCATGTTAATGTATTTCCATGTGTCATATATGGTTCATTTGGAGTCTTGAGTCTCACGTATGCACCATGTCATTTCTTGTACAGTTTTCTCCAGGGCGGAGACTTACCGGGTTCATACGAAACTTTCGAGTCTCCTATTCTTCTTCGTATTGTTCGGTAAGGTGTAACAGGTGGGTTTCTCTACTATCAGTTATAATTGTCCCGATATATCCTATGTGAAAGCTTTAAGCTCAAATATTATATATAATATACAACGAGTCTTTTCAAATGAGTCAATGATTTCCAACGTAAAGCCCTTCTTTTATGTATCCCTACCTTATGATTTTGGCGAGAGCATGAATAAACACACGGGCCAAGGAACTTAGTGCTTGTGGCTATCTGGGGAGGCAAGGGTCGACGGGGATCCCTTGTACTAGTTCCAACCATGAATTACGGTGGAATTGACCTTGTTTAGGAGTTTTGGCGAGGAAAGGCTAACCGGGCTTTTGAGGATTCATGAACCTCAGTAGCCACCATGTATGGACCGGTGGCTGGGTCTTGCAGGCCCGTCCACCACCCGGAGCAAAAAGGTGTAATTGTTTATGTATGAAAGCATGATTATGAATGAAATGTCATGAACGCATGATTATGAATGTATGTATGTTGCATGAACGATAATAAATGAATGAATAAACTATGCACACACGAGGAGAAGGTTAGAGAATTCGCCCACTCGTTAGGGCTCACGTTATGACCGCATGTATGATTATGAATTATTGAAATTGATCGTTGTAATCCCGAGCGTTGTTTTCCTTTGTTTTACCCACTTGGGAAATAACTTAAAAACCTCGCACGGGATTATAACCTGCATGTGTATGTGTTCAAATTCCGCATTATTATTTATGTTATGCCCTGTTTTATACCCACCAGTCTCCTATAGACCGAACCCGGCTTTGTTTTCCGTTTTCTCTTGTAGGTGTTGGAGTGCTAGGCGGGATCTCGAGTCGATTGTGTCATGTGGTCGTGTTGGGTCACTTCATGTATATTGTAAATTGAATAGGTTATAGATTTATGTATGAATTGTTGATTATATTAATCCGGGACAGGCTTCTAGGGGTAGTTGAACCCGTCTTTTATGATATACCTCTTGATTAAATATGTGTTCTGCTTTCGCACTCGCATTTAATTCTTCAGCTTGTTATTTGGTTTCGAAGTTCTAGCTCCCGCCTAGCCTACTCTGTGAGTGGGTCCCCGTTCGCCGGGATTTGGCTTGTGTATGGACTCTCCATTTCATATGCGGGTCGCGTCTCGGTGCGGGGGATGTGGCGCCTCTCGTTTGGGGTGTTACATTGAGCTCGGGAATTCGAATTCGAATTTTGACTTCAGTATTGGATTCATTTCGACTATTCGGGTCTAACGGATCTAGCCTTACCTTTTTCTGAAGCCGTTTGACCTCCCTACCGATTTAATTTCTAACCGATTGAACCGAACCCTTTTCAAACCAAACCGAACCGGTTTTCTTGGCCTTAACAAACCAAACCACTCTCTCTCTCCCTCATTCTTGCTTGCACAGTGAAAAGGGGAAGAATAAAAGAAAAGAGGGGTTTTCCCCATCTTCAACCTTTGACCTCAAGCCCCGTCTCAATTTCTCACCAGATCAACGATCCAAGGTTGTTCAGGTACACCCGGGGTGGTGTTAAGTTAGTTGTATTGATTCCGGGGTGGATCAATCGTCTCGTTCTTGGTTCCTTTAGTGTAAGGTAAGGTTAGGTTATAGTTAAACCCTATGGAATGTGCTTGTTTCTGTGGATGCGAACTATAACCTTAAGTATAAGTAAATATGTGTGAAATATGTATGTTTAGGAATGTGTTAAGCCTTTGCAAGTATGATACGCTATGTACAAGCCTATGTACGCTTGTTTTGATTTGTTATTTATTTGTTCGGGTTGCAACATTGAACTATGCTTCAAACTGTGCACCTCTTATGAGCCGGGAGCTACGATCTATAGATATGCTAAGGACTTGGCACGGAGAGGTATGTATAGCATAATTGTTGCAAGGTGAGATCATTACGTATTGTTATGTTCAGTAGCGGGTTATGTATTGGTCAGTATTCGTATTAGCTAATGGGCCCCGGAGCCTGTGAGTCAGGACTCCTTGTATGACAACGGGCTGTCGGGTTAAGCCTGAGCATAGTCTCCACCTTGATTGGACTAATCCAGAACTCGTCCAGAAGGTTTGGTAAGGGGATGGGATCCTGAGAGTTTGGAGTAGCTTGCACTCCCCTCACATGTATGGATGGTTAGGGCCCGCATAACCCTTCCATCACCGGAGAAGGAGGTTATTCTGTGAGTATGTTATTTGTTTATTTATCTTTGCTTGTTTGTTTTGTCGGAGGAGTCCAGGATGGGACTAGGTACTCATACCCGCCGAGTTTTGTATGTATGCTTTGCTAAGTTCGGAAAATAGGTATAGATTCTTAATTAAGGTAAAATATGACTCTTTTGAAAGTATAAGCTAAGACATGAAATGATTTGATATGAAAAGATATGAATTGAATGTTTGTCACGTATGAATTTTGTAATTTGATTTTGTACCGTTTTGTTTATAAATCCCTATATGTATGTATCACGAACAAATGATTTAGTGTTTAAAAACTATCCCTGTGTTCACGAACCTTGTGTGTTGCATGTGCTCTGCTCTATATATATGTAGCGTGTGTGGGTAGTCCCTCACTCAGTCCGTGGGACTGGCCCCTCTCCCCTTTTGTTTTTAGTGTACAGGTGTCGTGTGGAGTTGTGCTAGGCGGCGTATCGAGTCCTTGGAGTCTGTCGAATCTTTGTTTCATTCGCGTCTATCGCATTTCGTACATGTTGGATTGGTATAAGTATGAACTATTGATTATCTATAAGTTGATATTTTTTGAATTTGATATTTCGGGACAGGCTTCTAGGAAACAGTTTGAACCCGTTTGCATTCATGATTTATGTTAATATTCGAGATTAGGTATCTATGCTAGTTGAACCCGTCACCTGCTACTTGTATCATAAATTGTTATTTGATGATTCGCTTCTGCAAATGCATTTTGTTTGGTGGTTTGTTTTTTTTGGCAGGGTCTACATTCCGCCTAGCTTAGGTGTGTGTCTGTCAGTCTCCCGTTCGCCTCTTCTTGGTTTATGTACGGGTTTCCATCTCGTATGTGGATTGGGCTTAGGTGCGGGGATGTGGTGACCCCCCGTACGGGGTGCTACAATGATTGAATTCTTGGTTGATTGATGAGGCTAGGGTTAGGATTCGGGTTAGATGACTTGGTTAGTTATTATTAGAATCATGATCATGAGTTTTAAACTTGATCTCCATACATAATTCTTGAAGTACATGAAAGTGGATAGCACGAACTTATATGGGTTTTATCTTGAGCATTTTGGTGATTTAAGCATGTTACATGGTGTTATTTGATGTCTGAATGAAGTATGATGTGTGTATACATGTTACAAGTGATTGTCCTATCTTGAGTGTGAGAGCTGCATAACTGGATCGACCCAGTATGTGGATATTGTCCGCTTTGGTACCCATAAAACGGAACACCCTCACGGTTTTGTTCTCGAGCCATCGGGTGACCCAGTCAGCTCAAACCCCGTCCCCAAGGTAAGGTTTCCATCCCCCTTAAGTCCTCCTCCCCAACCGATGTAGGATATTACATCCATCCCCCCTTAGGAGGGAACAACGTCCTCGCTAGCACACCAGCTTCCTGGCACCGACTCTGATACCAACTGTGATAGCTGCGTAACAGGATCGGCCCAGTATGTGGATATTATCCGCTTTGGTGCCCATAAAACGGAACACCCTCACGGTTATGTTCTCGAGCCACCGGGTGACCAAGTCAGCTCAAAACACGTCCACAAGGTAAGGTTTCCATCCCCCTTATAAGGAGGACTTCGTTCTCCTTCCCAACCGATGTGGGATATTACATTGAGAATAGTTTTTGGGTTGATTTGTTTAACCTTCGAAAATGCCCTATTGTTGCCCTGTTTCTCGACCAGAGGCTCCGGCCGGGAACCCTTTTAGTTCAAAAATCATCCTGGCCGGGAACCATTAGAAAATTGCTCTCATTAAAAACGTCCCGACCGGGATCCTTTTTAGCACAAACCTAGTCCTGGTCGGGACTGTCAACTGGAGGCACATGTTGTGTACATTTCATACCTTGAGTTTTGTGACTCGTTTATGTGGTCCTTGGGACATTCGCTGTATACATGAACATATTCATGACATGCCAAAATTTTCAATTCACGTCTTATACTTGCATGATTACACCGTTCGTCTTAATTGGTTAATAAGAGTCGTGTCTCAAGTACACTTGTTTTATGATACAGACTAGCTTTCAGGGGACGAGGAGCAGGCACCTTAGGCTCGTGTCCTTTCTTGTTTTGTCTCTACAGGTGAGGTTTAATTCTAGATACATAGAATCCTTAAAACCCTTATATGGATTTTTGGCCAAAATGTATCTATATATATATAACTTTTCACAAAACCTCAAATGATTGAAAATGCACCATATTATTTTATTGAACCAACCTTATTTTGCCGAGTATATTGTACTGCACTGTGGGCTCGAGGGTTAGTGTATTGAGCTAACCGGGAAAGAAAGGTCTGATGGGTAACTCTTGCACTACCCTCGCCATTTTGGGATGACCGTTGAATCCACTAGGAGATTGGTGGAGGAAGAAGTTCCGGGCATGGGATTCATGTACCCGATGCTCAATAAGACTGGATGGTTTGGGCCTTGCAAACCCAACCATCACCCGGAGGAAAAAGGGTTATTGAAATTGCTATTGATTGATTGCACTGTAATTACTTGCATGTTCACTTAACCAATTGATAACCTAAGTATTGTACACTGTCGGAGTAAAGGTTGGCCACTGATTGACTGAAATTGAATTAATTGTTAAACTTGAAAGTTGTAATCTTGGGCGAAGTTTATATTATTATTGAACTTATATTATCTCTTTTTATAAAACTTTACCCGAAGTTATAACTTGCATGATAATTGCACTTATATTTATTAAACCCCTCGCTCAGTCTTCCATAGACTGACGCCTCTACCTTTCAGTATTTTGTAGGTGCGTGCTAGGCGGGAATTAGAGTCTTTAATTTATGTCTAGCATAGTGCACCTTCATACTCTTTAATTTATGACTTGGTTGTTATATTTTGGAGATTGTACATGTTTTTATAAGTTGGAGATTGCAACTGAGATGTGGATAGTACTTCATCCTTGGTATATATTATACTTCCGCTTAAATTTTTATGCATTGGTTGATTAGTTTGGAATTAGTCCTTCCTAGCTAGAATCGTTTTTTTTATTCTCTCCCATTCGCTATACGTTTGGTTTATGTACGGATTCTCCATTTCGTATGTGGATTGAATTATAGTGCGGGGGATGTGGCATCCTGGCCGATCGGGTGCTACATGGAACAAACGAACCACCCTCGCAAGCCAGGGTTATCGGTGGCGCCCGGATGAATTGCTGGATTTTGCATTCTCACTTAATGGCCCCCCTTCCTCTGTTTCTCCTTCTCTCCCCACCACAAACACCACAAGATCGACGAGAATCTAGCACACTCTCCCATATCTAAAGAAAAAAACACCATCTCGTAGACTCCCCCCGAAAACTTCAAAATGGTAGTGCAAGGGAGGAGCGAGATAGCCCAAACTTAGTGTGCAAACGAGAAACCAAAAAGAGCATGCTTAATATCCTCGGGGTCCTTTCCACAAATCAGATAATTTAACTCAACATAACAGTGACGGGAAACAAGATTCGAGGAGGTCGGGAGAATATCATGAAGCACTCTCCAAACAAAAACGGACTTTAGGGGCCACATGAAACTTCCAAATAGGTTTATTCATGGAGAACGAAGAGGAAGCATGAGCTGCTCCCTCCAACGCAAGAGCCACCCGGTGAGCACTACAGATAGAAAAAGGTGCCATTTTTCTCAAAATGCTAGAGTAGTTTGGCATCACGGTCATCACAACCCAGAGGAATGCTTCGTATAAGAGCTGCGTCAACTACAACAAAAACCACTTATTGTGACACATATATTGTGGCACTTTTAAAAAATGTCTTAATAACCTATATATTGAGGCACCATAATATTAGTGTCAATAAATAATATCATTTAGGATTACTTTTATTAACATTTCATTTGGCGCTTAATACCCAACCCCCCGCCACACCAAATCTGCCGCTAAAAAGCAGCACAATTTCCCCCCAATTTTGCCGCGGAAACCATAACAATTTCCCCCTCATTTCTGCCGCTGAAACCACGACAATTTCCCCTCCCCCCCCCCCCCCCCAATTCTGGCGATGAAACTACGACAATATCCCTCCACTTGGTAACTGAACCTTACCTTTTCTCACAACAATTTTTCACAGACCCAGCTGCTATTTCGCCAGAAAAAATTGAAGCTTCTCTTCCACCAATTTTTCGACAAAATTGAAGCTGCTGGAGTAAGCCTCTCGTTGTCGTCAGGCTTCCTTCACAAATGTATGCTGCTGGATTTGGGGTCGGTCTATTTTGTGACGCTCATTCATTCATTTGTTCGTTGTTTTGAAGGAAATATTTGGCTAAAGGCTCATTTCTGTTTTTACCTTTTTTCCTTCTTTAATTGAGGGTTTCTATGCGTAATGTTGTGTTTTAATTGTTGGGTTGATTTTGGGTCTAAAGTATAGTGAACAAATGGTGGTTATCTAGATCGTAGTTGAGGAAATTTGTGAGAAATTACTGCATTTAAGGTGTAATTTCTGTTTAAAACTCTTCCGTAAGGTTGCAGAGGATGAGAAACATATATCTTTGTTTGAGATATTATCTGAAGACGGTGAGTCAGATATGACCTGGGGTTGTTTTATGCTTGTTTAGAATTTTGCATTTTGTGATGGAACAGCTGAAAGTTCAAAGCTTTGTTGGTCAGTGATGGTATTATGTTTTATTGAAAAATAAAATTTTGGAGTAGATATGTATCCAACTTAATTTCAGACCTGGCTTCCTTTCTACTCTTACTGATTTTATCTTTGCATTGTATTTTTGCTGTACCCTTTTTATGTTATGTTTCATAATTTACAATCAAAAGGCTACATGAGACTACATTTTCAGTATCTTGGGTTTCTTATGTTTCTTGCCTATTCTTTGTAATTTCGTTTCTGGATAGTAAAAATATAACCTTCCAATGGGTATAACTTGGGCATTTCATGGTGATGCTTCAGATTATAACTTGATGTGGTATTTCTAGAATAGTTCATTTCAGTTTATTTGGTGCGAATTAATTGACATATATTGAAAGTATTAACATATAAAATAGTTAGAATAGGATCATAATGAGTGTAGAGTCATAAGAAATTGGACGATTGACATAGCTAAGCTTGAATTGTGAATCGCTGAGACTGTTTGTATGTTGCACTTTGATTAGTACAATATATAGTCAGTTAGAGTTGTGGACTAATCATAACAAAGAATTTGTTTATGTATATATATGATGTGCCCTCGGATGAATTAGTTAACTATGAAGTCATTCTTTTTTCCCTCCGAAAAATGCTTAAACATCTGGTTGGGTAAGGGAAAGTGTGACGCCCCGATATTTCGGCCGTACAGGTATGACGTAATTGTTTACCTAATTGCGTAAAATAATTAATTTTCGTGTTTATATAGTAATTTTATTTTAAATACATTAAATATTATTTAGTTTATTTTATTGTTGTTACTATACTTATCTATTTATCTAATTGTTAATTGTGTGAGTAATTTAATGTTAAGTATTTTGTGAATTCTTTACAACTTGACATTTATTGCATAAATTGAACTTGATTGCAACATGAATTAATTTCCCGAATTTGACTTAATTTCATTGTGGCTTAATTGAGCATTCATGAATTTTGAGGACCTAATTGCATGGATTTAATTGATCACATTTCAAAAGCTTGGGGTTTCACTTGCATGACTTAATTAATGGAGGGATTTAATAGCAATTTGGCCAATTCTTTCTCCTTACCAAGCAGCATACCACGTTCCTTTCTTCCTTTCTTTCATACATTCATCACATACACATTTGCTCCTCCTTCCTTGTTCAACCGAGCCACCCTCCTCAAGCTAAGTGGGAAATTTCAACTTTCAAGCTTCATATTTGTGGGAATTGTGGACAATCAAGCATCATCAACATCATCTCTTCACCTCTTCTTCTATTTCTTTTATTTGAGGTATTTTTGGAACTTTGTTGATTTTCTTGAAATTATGTGAAGCTAGGGCTTTGGTATGTATTGGTTGATTGGTGTAATCGTTACTGGAAGCATGTTTAGCAACTTTGAGCTTAAGTTTCATGCATATGTTGTGAAGTTTAAGAGCTTAGATCATAGGTTGGCTTATGGGTTTTATTTGATAGATTCTTGATGATCAATGCATGATATGAGTATATATGCTAGATTTTATTGTGCTTTAAGTATGGTCACATGATTCTTCAAGTTTTGGGTGGCATTTGTTGGTTGAAGTTGGTGTTTTGGGTTGGTTGTTCTTGCTGTCACGTTAATACTCTGTTGTTCTCTGTTACGCACAGTGACACGGGCGTGTCACTTTTGCCTTGTTCGGCGTGACACGGGGGTGCATGCTTGGTTGGGTTGATTTTCTATACCGTGACACGGGGGTGTCACGGTTTGCCTTGTTTTTGTGACACGGGCGTGTCACCTTATTTTCATGCATGATTTTCCGCTGTACCGTGACACGGGGGTGTCACGGCTTAGTGCATTTCGGTGACACGGGCGTGTCACCCTCTGTTTCTCATGCATTTTTTTTGCATGCTACTGTACATGCATGTGGTTGTATACTTTGGACATGTATTAAGTGTTATTTGATTTAATTGAATATATGTAATTGTTTGTTCCAACTTGAATGTGATTTAATTTGTGCTTCGATTTTATATGAAGTCCGTGAATCACTGTGTTTGAAAGTGTGGAATTATGAGCTAGAATGAATTGAATGACTTGAATATATGACTTAAGTGTATTGATAGTGCACATGAACATAATTTTACCTTTTACATATTCATAGCATGATCATTGCATTGTCGAGCGTCTAATTAGTCATATTGAGTCTCACTTCACTTTTCTTGCACAGATTTTGATCCCGTTGGAGACGAGGCCAGTCAGTGAGGCTCGTGTTTGCTTCTTTTGACGGTTTGAGGTGGGTTTTTCTTCTATGTAGATACAAGACCCTATATATACCTCCAATGTGAAAGTTTTCGACCAAAATTTATATAAATATAGAGAGTCGTTTTAAAGAGTAAATGTTTTCAACGTAAAGCCTTATTTTATCAATCCTACCTAATGTTTTGGCGAGAAATGATCGAATGCACGAATGGGGCCCAGGGACTTAGTGTGAGTGGCTATCCGGGGAGGCACGGGCCGACGGTGATCCCTTACACTAGTTCCACCAATTAACGGCGTAACCGGACCTCGTTAGGAGTTAGCGAGGAATGGACGCTGAGCGCCATCTGGGGAGTCATGTAACCCCTTTTGGTCAATGAATGGGTGGTAGGGCCTTGCAAACCCACCACCAACCCGGAGGAAGAAGGTGTAAATGTTAATGAATGTGCGCAAAAGATTGATTGCATGAAAAGAATAAATGAATGAATGTTTAAATGGTTTACACAAGGTGTTGGTTGGAGATAATGCACGCCCACTCGCCGGGCCAATAATGACCTAATGTTAATGATTCGTTATAATCCCTTTTGATGATTCTTTTCACCCACTTGGGAAAGACTTTAAAACCTCATTTGGGATTGTAGCTTGCATGTGATTGTTTAATTACTGTCATATATTATATCTATGCCCTGTTTAATACCCGCCAGTCCCTTTTGGACTGAACCCGTTTGGTTTTCAGTTATTTTGTGCAGGTGTTGAGGGAGCTAGGCGGGAATATGAGTCCTAGGTCTTGCATTCGCCTCTAGCTCTGTATTTTGAGTCTTACACTTGCATATTACACTTTTGGATTATTGTATATGAATATTATCTTGGAGCGTACATGTTTTGGGCCGTGATGGCAATTATTGATGTATATGAATGATTTTTGGAGTTTGGATGCTCATGATATATATATATGGTATATGTTCGTTCATTGCTTCCACTTTAATGTTTTATGCTGTTATATGGTTTCAAGGGTTAGCCCGTCTAGCTTAGAGTGTGTGTATGTCCCCGTTCGCCGTGATTTGGCTCGAGTATGGATCGTCCATTTCATATTCGTGTCGGGTCTCGGTGCGGGGGATGTGGCACCTTGCGCTCGGGTGTTACAGAAAGTGTTTTATCCAAATCACATATACACCTACAAATGCTTATCTAACTCTAGATTTTATGAATAAAAACATGTACGTCGTTTTGTTTTGTGGATCATTACTTAGTTCTCTTTTCAAATCCATAATAGTTGTTGCTAATTACTTATATGACTTGTAACACCCCGGAGCGAAGGGCGTCACATCCCATGCACCATAGCCCGACACGTGAAACGAAATGGGAACTCCGCCCACACATCAAGCCATGGCGAATTGGTGACAAACAAAACACAACCTAAGCTAGGCGGTCTAGACCCTACTCAGAGTGCGCAATAAAAATACATAACGAATGCGGAAGCACCAGGATTTCAAATAACCAAACATACAAGCTTTCCAACTAAGGGTAACTAAAACAATTAAACATGCCATGCCTAACCCGGGCTAAATTAAGTCATACAATTATCCAAAATCCAAAAATTCTAAAGCATAAGTTCATACATATTTCAAAACTAGTAAAAGACATAAGCAAACAAAAATACAATGCATGGGACTCGAGCTATCCACAACCATGCCACAAGACAACCGCCTAGCTCAACTTCCAAGCACCTGCAACTTAAAAAAGGGGGAAAAAGGGGAAACAACAACGAGGGTCAGTCCTAAAGACTGATGAGGAGGCTAACACATGCACCCATACGTATATACATTAGAACAAAGCATAATCAAATCTGTAGAGGGTTCATGAACCGGGTGTGGTTTTTGCAATCTAAAACATTTTATCCCGTGGTAGTACGTATAAGGAAGAGGGTTTAAGGCCAAAGGCCAAAATCGACCAACTTTTAAAGTTTAGAAATCCACCCCCGTTTCATAACCATAAATAAAGCATAACTAACTCGGCGAGAATGAGTTCCAACCCACTTACTCCATACCATAAGCAAAACTCAGAAATCAATCCCACCTAACACCGTTTGGGGAGAGAGGCGCTACCCCTCAACACCACTTATAAACTTAATGAGACGGGGGATCCGCCCGCTCCTTCGATTGGTCACGTAGCACACTGTCGGCTAAAGAAGACCCGCCTTCCCCTCGACCTCCCAAGGATGGGCTAAGCCTCCATTTTCTGGAGTTGTGTTGATGAGAGAGCCTAGCGACCCTATGGCGGACCCGAGATCACATACCACGCCTCTGGGGCCCAAACTTACACTTACACTTATCACAAAACTTATCTCGCTTTCACACACACACACACTTACCAAAGCTTTTCAAGCGAGCAACGAAAATAGAGTGTATATACGTATAAAAGCATTTTTCAAAGACTCATGACAAAACGGGACAAATCCCACAAAATACTTATTCAACACGTATCTATATATATATATACATCGCATGCGGGTTCAAAATACAAATTAGGGTTGTAGGTCATATTAACAAAAAGAACAAAACCTCACCTTTCCACTTAAGTGGAGCAAAAGGATATGCAACGGACGCAAACGGACGCTTAGGGATCTTTCTTGCTACACACGGGACCAACAGCTGAACAAAAAAACAGACAAGGGATACTCTTACAATCAAAATGTACCAAATATACGCTCGGCAAATGCATATGATGCATATGATTCAAATGGAATGTAACACTTAAGTCATATGAGTTCATATTTCACATATTTCACATTAAACGAATCCATAAATCAAGTACTTGCAAGTTAATATATAAATTAACATATTAGCAATGCATATATAACATAAAGTAACAAGAAGAGATCATATAAGGTGAACAAAGAGAGCAACAACCCAATTATGCACGTAGAGTATCACGTATGTCACATAAGAGCATATATTGCACGTCGAGCAATCAAGTTCATATACATATACAAAAGTTGAAGTCATAACATAAATGCAAAACACAAAGCATATTAGCTCAATCACACACAAATAAAAGATAAACAGGTTGGAAAAGTACAAGCAAAATGGAAGAAAACAGAAAAAGGGTAGCTTCGGGCGAAAAGAGGTTAAAATCTAAAATTCTCAAAATGAACACGTTGTAGAAAACTGAGAATATCTTGTGTTTAAGAAATGGGAATTGAGTTTGGTTAGTTGGATAAGAAACTAGACAGATAGACCTTTAAAATGGTATATGGCTCAAATCATGGTTCAAAGCGAATTGAAAATCGCATAGGCCCGAAGTTGGATGACTGCAGATTTCCGAAGAAGTAGCGACACCAATAAGAGTTGATGATATCTCACAAATGAGAAAATATAATGAGGAAATTCTAATTATAGAATATTCTAGACTTCAAGAGGTTTCCGTCGGTTTAAAAATCAGGTTAATCGGAGTTCGTTTGAGGGGTAAACGAAACAAAACAAACTCAGGCTGAAAACAGAGAAGGATCCACGGCCGTGGATTTCTCCATGTACAAAAATCCAAGCCCATGGATTCTTCTTGCCGAAAATCCCAAGTTTTTGGACAAAAATCCACGGCCGTGGATCAAAATCCACGCCTGTAGATCACTCTCCAATAGCAAAACGAAGCAAAAACATGGCAAGAACGAAGTGGGAGGCCAAAATGAATGAAACCAAGTCAAAACTGAACCAAATGTATACCAAATCAAGTCATAAACTCATGCATACATGAAGATATACAAGGAGGAATGCAAGAGAGATGCATATATTCATATTCATGCCAAAAGTTTCAAAACCCAAAATGAAACCTAATGAATCCAAGACTTTCATGCAAATTCCAACCATACACTTATTATATGATGTCTTAAGACCAATTAGGATGCACAACTTTCAAGAAATATACACAAGATCACTCCAAATTCAACCAAACATGCCAAACCCTTACTATTCAAGTATATCTTCAAACCCTTATCAAATTTGATGCATTTCATGAATTTCATGGATTAAAAGAAGCATAAAAGAGAGGAGAATACACAAATATATTTACCTTTAAGATTTGGAGAAGTATGGAGAAGATTTGCTTCAAAAATCACAAGGCATGAGATGGGGCTTTCTTTCTTCCTCCTCTTCTCTCTCTTTGAGCTGAGTTCTTGTGAAATGGGGGAGGGTTTGGCTCATTTTGGGGCTGAAAAGGGGAAGAAAAGGGACTCAACTTAAGTGCTAAACTCATGGTTAAGGCTTGGTTAGGTTAATGGTGGCCCCACAAGTGAAGACTAGTCAAAGAAGACGGCTTATGGCGCAAGGTGCTTGTTTCGGTCCAAATTCGGAGGTTCAAATGGGCGTAGAAAAAAATAAATCTTGATTCTTTGGTTTCTTTCTTCATTACGAGTCGAACGCCTCTTCCGGAATTCAAATCCGAATTCCCTAGCTCAAGATACGCCGCCCGAAACCCGAGGTGCGCTAAATGCCCTTTAACCATCCTCTAGGTTCCAAAAAACAAAACGAACACAAAGCTAAACCAAACGAACCTAAAAACACAAAACGAGCATAACACTAAGTTAATAACTCACAAAATTCACGCATGCCAAGTTCTCACAAAAATCGGAATTGAAATCGAACGCATATAGATCAAGTTCTTAAGCAAATAGGCATAAACATTCAAATAAATTCAATTAATCAAGAAAACATTAAAACGTCAAATAAGTGCGTAATTAAGTAATTAAATGCGCATATAACACTCTCGATACAACGTACCTGAAGAGCCGGACGAGCGGGATGTTACAAACTCCCCTCCTTCAAAAGGACCTGTCCTCAGGTGCTAAGCGAGATCATGAACGACTTTAAAGACAAACTGAACTCCAAGCTTCCACTACCACCCTCTAACCTCGGAGATCATAGGCTTCTAAGATATTACCTCCTTAATTAGCAAACCAGACACGAAGTCCTAGTCATTCGCTCCCACATCCCAAATTAAAGATTCGGGAGTAGTTGGAGAATCCTCAGCCTTTGACATATAGACATAATAACATCCTTCTCATGCCACTACAACCGATCCCCTAAAACTCGAACAACTTCAAACCATGAGTGGGATTACTCATGACCTTACACTTTCAAGGCGTTGGCTACAACTCTTCTATAAGCAACACAAAACAAAGGCCTTCCTTTATGCCTCGGTTGGAAACGAAGTAGCCTTCGTACCTCCAGTTAGGCAAAAGCCGCTACCGAGGGTAACTCTCTTCAACCGCCTCTTTCCACTGAAAACCGTGCCTCTTAATTGTCCCACATGTCAACGGGTTGGCTTCCTTAAAGAAGATTGCCTAGTATTCCCTACTAACATAATAGACTTCTCGCTTGAGGCAAAACTCGGCTCTTCTACAAGAAATATCAACGGATTACCCTTCAATCTAACACCCGTAGATATCGTTGAGCTCCGAACGGACCTCCCAAAAGCAACTTCCCAACTCAACGGGACCTAAGCACCTCCAAACCGCTCACCGGAAGGAGCTCGACCCTCACAACTCACCACCCTCACGGGCACTCAACTCGCGCTAACCCTGTTCAAGAAGAGAGTTCCACAACAAAAGCAACAACGACAAGCAACAAGCAATAAGAAAAAATTAAGGGAGTCCATTTAAGCAAGTAAGTGTGTTTCCCCAAGATCAAAATATGTGTGCATGAAATGCCATGAATGCTTTTTGTACCTTTCACCGTAGAGGTGGTATCAGTTTCGGCATCCACTTGAGCTTGAATCGGGATCTCAGAACTACGGTTCTTTGGAGGTCTTGGATTGAATTTGTATGGACAACCATTCACCATGTGTCCGATCTCACCACACTTAAAGCAAGCACCTAACTTCTTCCGACATTGCTCTTCCACATGATTCAGACCCTCACAATAAGCACATCGAATTGGAGCCATTGGAGTAAGCTCCGGAGTTGTTTTCAATTGTCGTGGCTTCTTCTTCTTCTTGGAGGGTTTAACATCTTGAGAACCATGAGGCTTTTCTTGTGGTACCCGTCTCTTGCCCAAACTTGAGCCCGAACTGGATCCTTGTCCCAATTGAAAAGTGTTGGATTTCAAATGTTACTTATCCATCTCCCGTTGAACCACCTTTTTCATTGCCTCCGACCAATGGTTGACCGTTAAAGTAGAGAGGGTTTGTTGGATTTCACCCTTGAGTGCTTGCATGAAATTTTGGGCCTTAAGTCGGTAGTTATTAATAACCGGTGTGGCATACGGGCCCAATCTCTCTAGTTCCACCATGTAATTTTCGTCCATCTTTAAATCTTGTTGAAGGTCCAGAAATTCTTGAAATCTCATTACTCTTGCACTCGAAGGAATGTATTTGTTGTGCAATTCTCGGACAAAATTCTCCCATGTCAACTCTTTCCCGGATCTCGTAAACCACAATCTTATTTCCTTAAACTAAATTGAAGCTTGTCCTTGAAGTAAATGGGAAGTGCAATTCACTTTGTCTTGTGATGTTCCCGATAGAGTATCCCAAATCCATGAAATTTCGGTAATCCATTGTTCGGCCTTCACATCATCGCCTGCAAACCATGGAGGAGGGTTGCAATTCCGGAATTCTTGGTATATCGACGACATTTGTTCTTCTCCCATGGTTGTGTGTCGAGATGACATCCTGAATGAGAACCACAATTCAAGAAAATATTGATGTATGAAAGAGTTTAGTGCATGTTCATGTGAACAATTAATATAATTAAAATCAAGTTACATAGGGATGAGAATGAATGCAAACAAACACAAAATCCTAAACCGAACAACCTAGACAAACCCGACACGAGACTAGAGCTCCAGTTTTGTAACCTAGAGCTCTAATACCACGCAAGGTTGTAACACCCCGGAGCGAAGGGCGCCACATCCCCCGCACCATAGCCCGACACGTGAAACGAAATGGGAACTCTGCCCACGCATCAAGCCATGGCTAACGGGTGACAAACAAAACACAACCTAAGCTAGGCGGTCTAGACCCTACTCAGAGTGCGCAATAAAATACATAACGAATGCGGAAGCACCAGGATTTCAAATAACCAAACATGCATGCTTTCCAACTAAGGGTAACTAAAACAATTAAACATGCCATGCCCAACCCGGGCCAAATTAAGTCATACAATTATCTAAAATCCAAAAATTCTAAAGCATAAGTTTATACATATTTCAAAACTAGCAAAGTGCATAACGAAACAAAACTACAATGCATGGGACTCGAGCTATCCATAACCACGACATAAGACAACCACCTAGCTCAACCTCCAAGCACCTGCAACTCAAAAAGTGGGAAAAAGGGGAAACAACAACAAGGGTCAGTCCTAAAGACTGGTGAGGGGGCTAACACATGCACCCATACATATATATATAAGAACAAAACATAATCAAAGCTGGAGGGGGTTCATGAACCGGGTGTGGTTTTTGCAATCTAAAACATTTTATCCAGTGGTAGTACATATAAGGAAGAGGGTTTAAGGCAAAAGGCCAAAATCGACCAAGTTTTAAAGTTTAGAAATCCACCCCCGTTTTGTAACCATAAACAAAGCATAACTAACTCGGCGAGAATAAGTTCCAACCCACTTACTCCATAACATAAGCAAACCTCGTAAATCAATCCCACCTAACACCGTTTGGGGAGAGAGGCGCTACCCCTCAACCCCACTTATAAACTTAATGAGACGGGGGATCCGCCCGCTCCTTCGACGAGTCACGTAGCACACCGTCGGCTCAAGAAGACCCACCTTCCCCTCGACCTCCCGAGGATGGGCTAAACCTCCCTTTTGTGGAGTTGTGTTGATGAGAGAGCCCGGCGACCCCATGGCCGATCCGAGATCACATACCACTCCTCCGGGCGGGCCCCAAACTTACACTTACACTTATCACAAAACTTATCTCGCTTTCACACACACACTTACCAAAGCTTTTCAAGAGAGCAACGAAAATAGAGTGTATATATGTGTTAAAGCGTTTTTCAAAGTCTCATGACAAAACGGAACCAAATCCCACAAAATACTTATTCAACACGTATCTCTATATATATATATATATATATACATCACATGCGGGTTCAAAATACAAATTAGGGTTGTAGGTCATATTAACTAAAAGAACAAAACCTCACATTTCCACGTAAGTGGAGCAAAAGGATATGCAACGGACCCAAACGGACGCTTAGGGAACTTCCTTGCTACTCACGAGACCAAGAGCTGAACAAAAGAAACAACAAGGGATACTCTTAGACTCAAAATGTACCAAATATACGCTCGGCAAACGCATATGATGCAAATGGAATGTAACACTTAAGTCATATGAGTTCATATTTCACATATTTCACATTAAACGAATCCATAAATGAAGTACTTGCAAGTTAATACATAAATTAACATATTTGCAATGCATATATAACATAAAGTAACAAGACGAGATCATACAAGGTGACCAAAGGGAGCAACAACTCAATTATGCACGTAGAGTCACACGTATGTCACATAAGAGCATATATTGCACGTCGAGCGATCAAGTTCTTATACATATACAAAATTTGAAGTCATTGTTGGAAAACACGAATCAGAAAGCAGCGGAATTTAAAAAATTTTTCCCAACAAAAGGACCTTGGACTCGCAATCGTGTAACCAAATTCGTAGAGATAAGAAACTTACTACTCTTTTATTCTTTCTTGAAGCGTTTCAAGCCACCCAAGAACGCTCTTCTCGCGGCTTGATCCCCTCTCCTTGGTAAAGCTCGAATCTTCAAACTTCTAACTTGAAGCTCTCTAGAGATAGTCCACCAACTTGACTACAATCTAACTAGTAAGGATGCTAGTTCTCTAGTTAGTGTTTAGGCTTAAGGTAGGGTTTCGTTTATCTTGGAGAAAGGATGGTGTTGAACACATGAACCAAAAGAATTGCCAATTCCCTCTAAGGGGAGCTCGAGCTCCCCTATTTATAATAAAGGGAGGACCAAAAATCCTAGTCCTTATGGGCTAGGGTTTTGGTCTCTCTCTCCTATTACTTGATCATCAAGTAATTTTAACTTTGACTTTGAATTCAAATTCAAATCAACTTTGAAGAGAGCTAAAATATCCAAACTATTTTTAGATAATTTTATACTTTATTTATTTAAAATAAAATAAATAACTTATTTTATCTAATTAATTAATTCATAATTAATTAACTAGATTATTTTTCTCCAAAATAAGACTTTCTTTTTAATTCAAAATTAAACCAAAGTCTATTAAATAATTAACAACTTAATTATTTAATATTCAATTAAATAGTTGTTGGAAAACACGAATCAGAAAGCAGCGGAATTTAAAAAAAATCCCCAACAAAAGGACCTTGGACTCGCAATAGTGTAACCAAATTCGTAGAGATAGAAAACTTACTTTTCTTTTATTCTTTCTTGAAGCGTTTCAAGCCACCCAAGAACGCTCTTCTCGCGGCTTGACAACCCGTCCCTCGAAAGTCTCTTTCTACTTCGGAATCCATTGTCGGGATAGCAATCCACACCAACCTAGATTCAATTCATGTTAGGGAGGTTCTTAACAATATAACATAAAGAAAGAAACATGAAACGAGAAAAGCATGATTGAAACTCCCTTCGAAACCCAGTTTTGCGAAATCAAAAAACTGCCAGTCACAAAACCCTCGTGAAAAAATTCATCCTTCAGGATATGGACGAACGGTTTTCGCCATCTTCTTTGGTTCGATTTTTTCATTCGTTTCATGTTGGGTTCAGAATCGTTTCATCATCCCTTCTGATCGTTTTGCTTGATCCCCACTTTTTGGTAAAGCTCGAATCTTCAAAACTTCTAACTTGAAGCTCTCTAGAGATAGTCCACCAACTTGGCTACAATCTAACTAGTAAGGATGCTAGTTCTCTAGTTAGTGTTTAGGCTTAACCTAGGGTTTCGTTTGTCTTGGAGAAAGGATGGTGTTCAACACATAAACCAAAAGAATTCTCGATTAGCTCTAAGGGGAGCTCGAGCTCCCCTATATATAGGAAGGGAGTGCCGAAATTCCTAGTCCTTAATGGGCTAGGATTTTGGTCTCTCTCTCTCCTATTACTTGATCATCAAGTAATTTTGACTTTGACTTTGAATTCTAATTCAAATCAACTTTCAAGAGAGCTAAAATATCCAAACTATTTTTGGATAATTTTATACTTTATTTATTTAAAATAAATAACTTATTTTATCTAATTAATTAATTCATAATTAATTAACTAGATTATTTTTCTCCAAAATAAGACTTTCTTTTTAATTCAAAATTAAACCAAAGTCTATTAAATAATTAACAAATTAATTATTTAATATATTATTAAACAATCACGTGTGGCACACGTGTCACAATGACACGTGTCCAATCACGTGACCCACACGTGTGGTTTCACACGTGTGGAACCCTCTAGGCTCGATTAACTCGTTTAATCATTTTAAAGCCTCAACTCATGTAACCAAGTTGTTGTGTGTGACCCTCTAGGTTCTCAATTCAATTAGCACTGACCCTAATTAATTAATTCACTAATTAATTAATCAGTCCACAGATTAAACGACCATAGTCTAGCAACAGGTGTTTAACCCCTAGCTGAATTGGAATGTTCGGATTCGACAGAACCTTTAAGTCATTGATTTATGTGAGATACAATCCTCCTACTTACTATCTCTCAACCAAGATCTAGGGTAAGGGAATAATTAGAACCCTAATAATCTGGTCTTAAAGCTAAGTGCATTTCATATCCATTTGATCTCAATCCAAGAAACCCTTTTCTTGAAGTCTTGATCTACTGCCTTGGCCAAGGACTCCATATGGCATATGAATGACTTACACAATAAGAGATCACCTTGCATATGCAAGTGTAGGTCCTTTCTTGATTCTCATTCACTTTCATGAGTCACTTGTGCAGCCCCAGCATAAGCCTTGAATCAGTTGTCTAAGGTGACACCCTTTAAAGCTTATACCAAAGACTACAGTGTTAACTCATAAAGTGACATGGAACCTCAAGTCTAAGGATCAATTAATCACATCAATAACTCGTGAGATATTTCCTAATCTGGAAGTTTCCATTTCCTGAAATAGAAACTTTCTTTCCCATTTAGGAATCTTCTCACACGGGGCACCTCAGTGAACTTACTTATTGAAGTAAGCACCCACATGTATCACGCACGTATCAACTATACACTTTGCACCTCCATGAAACAAGGTGGTCCTTCTTAAGGGCGTGATCCCACAAGCAAGCCTTAGAGGAGTCAGGTTGACACTCCCACTGTCTGTAGGACTCATCGGCTTGGAGTATTTTACTAATCATGACTTATGTGATATAGGGCTCGTTTCATGAACCATTTCACCTAAATGGTACAGTCCTAAAGTCATCAGGATTAGGGGAGTTCTCATACATGCACAGCTAAAGTAAACGCATACCAAACAAGATCATATAAAGAAGTGTTTGCCTATGATATTAATCAACCGTATATTATTCAAAGATTGTCTGTGATACTAGGAAAGTCCCAAAACGGATTATGGCTAATCGGCTTTCTAGGGCACTATTCCTAACAATCTCCCACTTGCCCGTAAAAGCCATTTAGGTACTCTAAGTCCCATCTTCTCAAGATGCACTTTGAAAGCCTATTGACTTTGGGCGTTTCCAAAGTGGATCTGCTATATTCTCTGCTGATGTGACCCTCTTGTTTACACATCTCTTAGGAAAACACATTTTCCTTATAAAGTAATTCGTAAGCACGTGTTCAGTCTCTTGGTGAGGTCTTGGTTCTCTTACTTGAGCAACCATCCATTTTATCATACAATATGATAAAGGAGTTGTTTCATGCTAGGAACTTCATCTAACCAGTTAGATGGAGTTTCTTACCCAAACACTTAACTTAGCGTTATATAATACGACTAAGTTCTCAATTACGATAGTCGAGTTCTTCAATGTCTGTCCTTGGAACCCCTTTCCAACACATTGCATTACAATTCTGGTGAAAGTCGTATCCTTTCAATGATTTCATAATCATCTATGTTTGATGAACGGTTACATCAAATATCCTTCTAACAACAAGATCTTTTGGGCTCTGTAAACTAATACATATCCTCATTTCTTCTCAAGTACTCAGAGGACATCCTTTACAGAAATCTAATGACCTTCTGTGAGGTCATATTAGGTTCGACCCACTACGCTTAGTGTTGCGCCATATCAAGTCTAGTACATAACATTTCATACATTATGCACCCTTTCACTTAAAGGGATTCTGGACATTCTAACTTTCTCAAAGTTATCTTAGGACACATACTCTTCAAAAGAGATGTTCCATTGTCCATACTAAACTCCTTTTAGTATTATGGTTATGTACTCGTTTTGTGATAATCCTTTTATTCTCTTAGATCTATCTTCTATAGATTTGAATGTCGAGAATTTAGGATAATCACTAAGATCTTTCTTGTCAAATTGTTTCTTAAACAAGAATTGGTAACTTTCACGTCATCCTTGACATTCCTAATGAGAAGGATATCGTTTTTCTAAAGAACCAAAATTGATTCTTACATCACTAACTATCATATGTACACTTTTGAGACTTATTCGACTTTTATCTGTGTCAAACGATTTGATTATCCTATAGAATCGAATTGTCTAACTCCTAGAAGCCTTTATCAATCCACAGATTGACTTTAGGGATTTGCATACCTTATGCATACTCCCACTGAATATGAGACTTCTAGAAATACCTTATTTCAGTCTCTTTCAATCTCATATTGAACAAGATAGTTCTCATATTCATTTATCATATCTCATAGTCAGAATATGAGGATGTTGTAAACACAATCCAAATGGACTTTTGTATTTCAACCGTCAAGAAGGTTGAAATGCTTTCATTCACTCAAAGCTGCACGAGCTTGATCCTATCAGGTGGATCAACCAAGGTCAAAACTTGGTTTGAGTATATGGAATCCATATTGGATTTCAAGGCTTGCTTACACTACTCAGATTCCAAATCTGACAGTGTCTCCTCTTCAAGTAATTCCTTGGCTATCCAGGAACGCGTTCTAAACACGTCTTAAGAGAAGGGCTTCACACGTGAACATACTCTAAAATTTGGCTAAGTTTTATCAGATGGGCTCGTTTCTTCTAAATGTGGCGTGGATATTTATCCTCAAATTTCTTTAAGGTCTGCTTGCTTGCCTTTCTTCTTCTATAGGAATGATTCCTTAAGAAAGATACATTCCTTGAGATAAACAACCTTTGTCTAAGGGAATCGCAGAAATGATATCCAATATTGTTTGTATAAACTTGAACTCATTTCAAGCCTATCTCCCACTATCCTCTTTACTTAAGAGGATTCCACTAAATTCTTGGACAAGAATAATTAGGGAATTTAGTGTGCCACATTGCATAGTGCATCTAAAGGACTGATTTTGGAAGGTGCAAAATTCAAAATCTCTAACTGCATATTCTGGGAGTTTATTCCTAGAATGATTATAAGTTAGTAAAGTTTGCTATGGAATGGACCATATCCTATAAGGTTTCATTCCCTCATTCGGAAACACTAAGGTGTTCTCGAATTAGTTTACTGAGAGATAATCCTATTATTTCTAAGATGACCAAGGAATTAGTTGATAAGATAATGGCTATCTCGATCATATCGATTTGCCTATAACTTATAACTACTTCGGTTCCTAACCTCCTTTTGAAATTCTAAGGATTTCATATAAGCTTCGAATTTGTACTTTAACAAGTATATTCATTCATAATGATTAAATCGACGATTGTATCTAGTGCTTACATTAAGCATCTTACACTCATCAGCATGGATCGAAATCCACTATAATTTTGGAACGTTCCATGTTTCACCTAAACAATGTTCCGGGAACGTTTTCCTTTTGGGATAGGATTCACAAGAAGTCAACTCTATAGGTTCATTTTCATAGAATGATCCTAAGGTGTTTCACTTGCTAATCCTTTTATATCTCAACGTTCCAAAGTAATTCGAAGCTTTGTCATCTCACTTACTTTTGTTATCTCGTTTTATGTTCAGAACATTAGTACCTTGAGTCTTTGCACAACGGATTATGCAGAATTGACTCAAGACTAGTGAATTCTATTCCTAGTAGAATTACTAAACGAGGTAACATTTCAGAGTACTCATACTCTTTGCAGTTCCCTTTCAAAGTCCTTATTTGCTACCATAGAAGCAAACGTCCTATTTGATCTCTAGTGTCTTTTGGCGCACCCCTTACATGCCCCTCCATTGGGCTCTTAAGGGTTTCTTCTTCTTTAGGCGTTCAAGCCTTTAACTTAGGGAGTTTAGAAGAAGAATTAACCATCTCAACCTTTTATTCCTTCTTAAGGATGCTCTCAACCATTATCAACTAAATGATTAACTATGCTACATTAGCATCATTCTAGTTGAGCATAAAGGGTTTGAATGATGGTGGAAGCAATGTAAGCAATCAATGCATAGAGAACTCTTTTCTCGGTTGATGATCGAGACCATAAGATCTTCAAATAAGATCTTTAGACCTTGTTCGTGTGCACTTGTTTCCTCATTTGGAATATTGAATAATTCCATAATATTATACCTTGTTACATTTTATGAGGTGGTTCAATTGCTCTTAAGTGGTTTGGAGAAATCCATTCACCTCAGATTGCTTCTCTTTTGGCCCGGGTCGAATTTTCAAATAAATGAAAATCTCGCCTTATAGAGAACAATTTCTCTTTTCGGATTTTAAAATGAATTTTAGGATCCGAAGCCATTTTAGAGTTAGTTAGGACTTAGTCAACTTGTTTGACTTAAGGATGGATACGAATGGGTTTGCATTTCATATTGTAGAGAATCACAGAACTACAACCTAAATGCTAAGCAGAGAAAATGTGAGCATGCTGAATTATAACGATATACAAAAGATAAGGTCTTTAATCTAATGTACCTCCCACTGTTTTTCAAAGATCTATAATTCCCAAAGATCTAAGAGGAACACGTTTCCCAACGGGTACTAAGATCCTAAGCATTTTACCTCGAACCCACGACTCGCGGACATTCTAAGTAAAATCCTAGGTAGGTACAACTTACCAATTCTAATACCTTTAGAACTCTTAGTAATTGTTTTTGCATCACCTGTCTTTCAATATGGACCCACGACTCGTGCGACATCCATATTTACTTAGGCGTTAAGCCAGACCCATCAATCATAAGATCATGACCAAAACTTAGTTCGAACGACCCACGACTCGCGAACATCGCCCTTGCCAAAATTAACCACGAAATATTGATCATTTAAAATGATCAATTAGGTAACTAAGAACTAATAAGCTCCACTAGCTATCCCACGACTCGCGGACAATAACTAGCTTTACTTACTAAACTTAAAACCTATTGATGGAATGCTAGTAATTTAATTCAAAATTTGCATCTCGAATTAAATACCTATTATTCGAAATGAGCTTAATATTTAATGGGAATTTTCGAATCAACCGAAGAGTTGTTCGGTTCGACCTCACCAACATATATGTTATCCGATTTTATTAGTCTTGATTAATGCAAGTACAACTTAAATGCATTTCAAACAAACACATAAACAGATAACATGTCCTAGCATGATACTAACATGTAATGATCATGGGTTCTACCTATCTTATGCGTGATATGTGGGAGCTACTCCACAATCACAAGTTCTAACATACATGCCACATAAATAGTTTAAATCACATAAGGGAAAGCGGTAACAAAATACGAGCCCTATCTCTATTACATTTAAAAATTGAGATTCCCCTCCCTAACATTTTGAGGGGTCTTCACTTATGGCCTCCTTGTTACTTGAATGTGGTCCATCTTACTCCATGGGTACATTGTCTCCAAAATGAAAATAAAACCTCACCACCTATCTCTACTCTCAAATTACAATAAAAAGAAAAAGACATAAAGTAATCAGGCTCAATCTTCATATTGGCCTTAGACAAATACACGGGGCATACCCCGGCCTAAAAAACAGTAATATGGAAAGCCAGATAATTAATCACATAACAATACACACATAAGTGAGGCTCCGACCTCAATTGAAAAATGCAACTATAGGGCTTCAACCCCAATTTAAACCATCCATGTGCATAAATTAAAACCATACATAAGTCTAAACCCATGATCACCTAACATGCTTAAATTTCAAGAATTTAAATTTAACCAATAAATTAAAATTATCGCTTTAAGCTCTAATAGCTTAAAACACGACTTAGATGCAATTCTTGTTCAAGAGCCTTTTCAATAAAACCCGAAAAACAATAAACTAATAAAATTTCAATTAATTTCTGAAAATTAATAATTTTATTCTTTCAATATTTTCAGAAAATAAAGATTGTAATTTTTCCAAAATTTAAATCGCTTAAAATTTTCAAAATCACAATTTAAACAATTATTTCAAAAATAATTCAAATTTAATAAAATAAATTTTTTCAAAAAATTAAATTGGGATCGGATTGGACTAAACACGAAAAACGAGACAGCTACGGATTGGAGTGCCCGCCACGCCCGCCCAACGGCCCAGGCAGCCCTCACGCGTCGCGCGCGAGCGCGCCCGCACAGCACGCACATGCCAGCAGCAGCGCTGCCGGCTTACGCACGCCTAGCACGCGCCTTCTCGCGCGCATCGCGCGCAGGCGCCTAGGCCATCAGGCCGGCGCTGCGCGGACACCCTCCCGCGCGGATGCGTGAGGCAATGGCGGAAGGCCCCGCACGGTTACGGGGCTGTTGTGCTGGACGCTCCCGCGCGGTTGCGGGAGGGGCTGCCTGGCCAGTCCGGCCGTGCCTAGGACAGGCGCGCGGTGATGGCGGGCCTGGGCGGGCGACATCCTAGCACGCCTAGGCTCACGTTTTCGTAACGGGATTTTCGTGTTTCGTGTTTCAGTTCAAAACCAACAACAATCCAAAATTTTAAATACGATTTAAACAGATTTCAATCAAAACGGTTTTAAAAAACACAATTTAAGAAAACAGTTTCAGAAATTCAAGAAAAATTACAGTTTCGTAATTCAGGCTTTCTAAAAGAACTCATGAATACCTAATTCGCATCTAAGCCTAAGAATTTCTACCAAATTCAGAATAATTGAGACGAATCAGAAACACGATTAACGAGGTGGCTCTGATACCACTTGTTGGAAAACACGAATCACAAAGCAGTGGAATTTAAAAAAATTTCCCAACAAAAGGACCTTGCACTCGCAATCGTGTAACCAAATTCGTAGAGATAGAAAACTTACTTTTCTTTTATTCTTTCTTGAAGCGTTTCAAGCCACCCAAGAACGCTCTTCTCGCGGCTTGACAACCCGTCCCTCGAAAGTCTCTTTCTACTTCAGAATCCATTGTCGGGATAGCAATCCACACCAACCTAGATTCAATTCATGTTAGGGAGGTTCTTAACAATATAACATAAAGAAAGAAACATGAAACGAGAAAAGCATGATTGAAACTCCCTTCGAAACCCAGTTTTGCGAAATCTGAAAACTGCCAGTCACAAAACCCTCGTGAAAAAATTCATCCTTCAGGATATGGACGAACGGTTTTCGCCATCTTCTTTGGTTTGATTTTTTCATTCGTTTCATGTTGGGTTCAGAATCGTTTCATCATCCCTTCTGATCGTTTTGCTTGATCCCCACTTTTTGGTAAAACTCGAATCTTCAAAACTTCTAACTTGAAGCTCTCTAGAGATAGTCCACCAACTTGGCTACAATCTAACTAATAAGGATGCTAGTTCTCTAGTTAGTGTTTAGGCTTAACCTAGGGTTTCGTTTATCTTGGAGAAAGGATGGTGTTCAACACATGAACCAAAAGAATTCTCGATTAGCTCTAAGGGGAGCTCGAGCTCCCCTATATATAGGAAGGGAGTGCCGAAATTCCTAGTCCTTAATGGGCTAGGATTTTGGTCTCTCTCTCTCCTATTACTTGATCATCAAGTAATTTTGACTTTGACTTTGAATTCTAATTCAAATCAACTTTCAAGAGAGCTAAAATATCCAAACTATTTTTGGATAATTTTATTCTTTATTTATTTAAAATAAATAAGTTATTTTATCTAATTAATTAATTCATAATTAATTAACTAGATTATTTTTCTCCAAAATAAGACTTTCTTTTTAATTCAAAATTAAACCAAAGTCTATTAAATAATTAACAAATTAATTATTTAATATATTATTAAACAATCACGTGTGGCACACGTGGCACAATGACACGTGTCCAGTCACGTGACCCACACGTGTGGTTTCACACGTGTGGAGCCCTCTAGGCTCGATTAACTCGTTTAATCATTTTAAAGCCTCAACTCATGTAACCAAGTTGTTGTGTGTGACCCTCTAGGTTCTCAATTCAATTAGCAGTGACCCTAATTAATTAATTCACTAATTAATTAATCAGTCCACAGATTAAACGACCATAGTCTAGCAACAGGTGTTTAACCCCTAGCTGAATTGGAATGTTCGGATTCGACAGAACCTTTAAGTCATTGATTTATGTGAGATACAATCCTCCTACTTACTATCTCTCAATCAAGATCTCGGGTAAGGGAATAATTAGAACCCTAATAATCTGGTCTTAAAGCTAAGTGCATTTCATATCCATTTGATCTCAATCCAAGAAACCCTTTTCTTGATGTCTTGATCTACTGCCTTGGCCAAGGACTCCATATGGCATATGAATGACTTACACAATAAGAGATCACCTTGCATATGCAAGTGTAGGTCCTTTCTTGATTCTCATTCACTTTCATGAGTCACTTGTGCAGCCCCAGCATAAGCCTTGAATCAGTTGTCTAAGGCGACACCCTTTAAAGCTTATACCAAAGACTACAGAGTTAACTCATAAAGTGACATGGAACCTCAAGTCTAAGGATCAATTAATCACATCAATGACTCGTGTGATATTTCCTAATCTGGAAGTTTTCATTTCCTGAAATAGAAACTTCCTTTCCCATTTAGGAATCTTCTCACACGGGGCACCTCAGTGAACTTACTTATTAAAGTAAGCCCCCTCATGTATCACGCACGTATCAACTATACACTTTGCACCTCCATGAAACAAGGTGGTCCTTCCTAAGGGCGTGATCCCACAAGCAAGCCTTAGAGGAGTCAGGTTGACACTTCCACTGTCGATAGGACTCATCGGCTTAGAGTATTTTACTAATCATGACTTATGTGATATAGGACCCGTTTCATGAACCATTTCACCTAAATGGTAGAGTCCTAAAGTCATCAGGATTAGGGGAATTCTTATACATGTACAGATAAAGTAAACGCATACCAAACAAGAGCATATAAAGAAGTTTTGCCTTAATTCGTTATTTCATTCAAAGATTGTCTGTGATTATAATAAGGAAAAGCACAAAGCGGATATATAATCGGCTTTCTAGGGCACTATTCCTAACAATCTCCCACTTGCCCGTCAAAGCCATTCTAAAGCTACTTTAAGTCCCATCTTCTGAAGATGACCTTGGAAAGCTTCTCGACTAACGGGTTTAGTAAGTGGATCTGCAACGTTCTCTGCCGATATGACCATCTCAATTTGCACATCTCCTCTTTTGATAATATCACGGATTAAGTGATACTTCCTCATAATGTGCTTGGTCCGTTGGTGAGATCTTGGTTCTCTTGCTTGAGCAACCACCCCAGTGTTGTCACAAAACACAGAAATGGGGTCTTTCATGCTAGGAACAACATTCAACTCTTGAATGAAGTTTCTAATCCAAACACCTTCCTTAGCTGCATCATTTGTAGCCAAGTGTTCGGCCTCAGTGGTCGAATCTGCATTGGTAATTTGCTTGGAACCCTCCCAACTCACTGCTCCGCCGTTTAGGCGGAAAATGTATCCTGACATTGACTTAAAATCATCTAAGTCAGATGCAAAGCTTGCATCGTAGTATCCTTCGACAGTAAGATCTTTTCAAGTACTTAAGAATATTCTTCACGGCAGCCGAGTGACCATCTCCAGGGTCAGATTGGAAACGACTTGTTACACTAAGTGCATAAGCCACATCCGGTCGAGTACATAACATTGCATACATTATGCTACCTATTGCTGACGCATAAGGTGTATGAGTCATTCTCTCCTTCTCAAGGTTAGTCTTAGGACACATCTTCTTTGAAAGACATGTTCCTACACTCATAGGAAGGTTCTTAACCTTTGCTGACTCCATATTGAATCTCTTCAATACTTTGTCAATGTACATCGACTGTGATAGTCCTATTAACCTTCTAGATCTATCTCGATAGATTTTAATTCCAAGGATATAGGACGCATCACCAAGATCTTTCATCTCGAAATGGTTCGATAACCATAACTTAATCACTTTCATGTCATCCTTCGAATTCCCAATAAAAAGGATGTCATCAACATAAAGTACTAAGAATTGCACTAAGGTCTCCAATTCCTTTCTATACACACATGATTCATTCGAAATTTCAATGAAGCCAAACGTTTTGACTGATTCATCAAATCGAATGTTCCAATTCCTAGAAGCCTGTTTCAATCCATAGATTGATCTTTGGAGTTTGTAAAACTTTTGCTTACTCCCACTGAATGTGAAACCTATGGGTTGCTCCATATAAATGTCTTTATCAATGTCACCATTGAGAAAGGCAGTTTTCACATCCATTTGCCATATCTCAGAGTCATAATATGCAGCAATGGCAAGCATGATCCGAATAGACTTTTGCATTTTAACTGGTGAGAAGGTTTCATCAAAGTCCACGCCGGGTCTTTGAGTGAATCCTTTTGCAACCAGTCTTGCTTTGTATGCGGCAATGCTTCCATCAACTCCAAGCTTTCTCTTAAAGATCCATTTGCAACCTATGAGTTTGACCCCATCAGGCAAATCTACCAAGGTCCAAACATGGTTGGAGTTCAAGGAGTCCATTTCGGATTTCATGGCTTCTATCCACTGTTCAGAGTTAGAATCTGAAAGTGCCTCATCATATGTCAAAGGATCATTATCCTTTTGAGAGATTTCATGGAAGAATCCATACCATCTCTCCGGCTGTCTAGGAGTGCGTTCAGAACGCCTTAGAGGAGATTTACGTGTGTATCGAAATTCGTGTTTGGTTGTTGTTGATCAGAAGGGGACATTTCTTCAGTGGGTGGTGTGGGATCACTTTGTACATCTTCTAATTCTATGATCTTGGCTTTCTTTTCTTTAAGGAACGGTTCCTCCTGAAAAGTGGCATTTCTGGAAACAAACACATTTTGCTCAGATTGATCATAGAAGTAGTATCCTATGGATTCCTTGGGATAACCTACAAAGTAGCATAAGTTAGAACGAGATTCTAACTTATCTCCCACTGTCCTCTTCACGTAAGCAGGACAACCCCAAATTCTTAAGTAAGAATAACTAGGGATTTTACCATGCCACATTTCATAGGGCGTTTTAGGGACTGACTTAGAGGGAACTAGATTCAAAATCTTTGCTGCACTTTCTAGGGCATAACCCCAGAAAGAAGGTGGTAAGTCAGTGAAACTCATCATGGAACGAAACATATCTAGTAGGGTTTGATTCGTTCTCTCAGAAACTCCATTAAGCTGAGGAGTTCCCGGAGGAGTCCACTGAGAGATAATCCCATTATCTTTGAGATGATTAAGGAATTCTTGACTAAGATACTCGTCTCCTCGATCAGATCGAAGTGCTTTGATCTTGTGACCAGTTTGGTTCTCAACCTCCTTTTGAAATTCTAAGAATTTCTGAAAAGCTTCAGAGTTATACTTCATTAAGTATACATAACCATATCGACTAAAGTCATCGGTAAAGGTTATGAAATACTGATGATTGTTTCTTATGCTTACACTAAGCGGTCCACAAACATCAGTATGGATCAAATCCAAAACCTTAATGACACGTTCCACAGTTCCTTTAAAAGGGACTTTGGACATTTTTCCTTTGAGACAGGATTCGCAAGAAGTTAACTCCTTAAGATCATTTTCAGAGAATGATCCTAAAGTGTTTGTCTTGCTAATTCTGTTCTTGGAAATGTGTCCTAATCTAGCGTACCATAAGGGAGCTGAAACTTTGTCATCTCTCTTACGCTTCGTTTCTCGTTGTATATTCATAATATTGATATTCTGAGTTAGATAGGTCCATTACTTAGAGTACCAATGTGAACGGAAGAGTTGTTCCGTTTGATAAAGTATTTACCATTCTTAATAAGCCTTGAATGAGTTGTCTAAGACGACACCCTTTAAAGCTCATACATAAGACTACAGAGTTAACTCATAAATTGACAAGGAACCTCAAGCCTAAGGATCAATTTATGACATCAACGACTCGTGAGATATTTCCTAATCTGGAAGTTTCCATTCCTGAAATAGAAACTTCCTTTCCCATTTAGGAATCTTCTCACACGGGGCACCTCAGTGAACTTACTTATTAAAGTAAGCACCCTCATGTATCACGCACGTATCAACTATACACTTTGCACCTCCATGAAACAAGGTGGTCCTTCTGAAGGGCGTGATCCCACAAGCAAGCCTTAGAGGAGTCAGGTTGACACTCCCACTGTCGGTAGGACTCATCGGCTTGGAGTATTTTACTAATCATGACTTATGTGATATATAGGGCCCGTTTCATGAACCATTTCACCTAAATGGTAGAGTCCTAAAGTCATCAGGATTAGAGGAGTTCTTATACATGTACAGATAAAGTAAACGCATACCAAACAAGAGCATATAAAGAAGTGTTGCCTCAATTTGTTATTTCAATCAAAGATTATCTGTGATTACAATAAGGAAAAGCACAAAGTGGATATACAATCGGCTTTCTAGGGCACTATTCCTAACAGTCATAACATAAATGCAAAAAATAAAGCATATTATCTCAATCACACAAAAATACTAGATAAACAAGTTGGAAAAGTACAAGCAAAATGGAAGAAAACACAAAAAGGGTGGCTCCGGGTGAAAAGAGGTTAAAACTGGAAATTCTCGAAATGAACACGCTATGGAAAACTGAGAATAACTTGTGTTCAAGAAATGGGAATTGAGTTTGGTTGGTTGGACAAGAAACTAGAGAAATAGACCTTTAAAATGGTATATGGCTCAATCATGGTTCAAAGCGAAGTGAAAATGGCATAGGCCCGAAGTTGGATGAGTGCAGATTTCCGAAGAAGTAGCGACACCAAAAAGAGTTGATTATATCTCACAAATGAGGAAATGTAATGAGGAAATTCCAATTGGAGAATATTCGAGACTTCAAGAGGTTTCCTTCGGTTAAAAAATCAGGTCAATCGGACTTCGTTTGAGGGGTACACGAAACAAAACAAACTCAGGCTGAAAACAGATAAGGATCCATGGCCGTGGATTTCTCCATGTACAAAAATCCACGCCCGTGGATTCTTCTTGCCAAAAATCCCAAGTTTCTGGACAAAAATCCACGGCCATGGATCAAAATCCACTCCTGTGGATCACTCTCCAGCAGCAAACCGAAGCAAAAACAAGGCAAGAATGAAGTGGGAGGCCGAAATGCATGAAACCAAGTCAAAGCTCAACCAAATGTATATCAAATCAAGTCATAAACTCATGCATACATGATGATATACAAGGAGGAATGCAAGAGAGATGCGTATATTCATATTCATGCCAAAAGTTTCAAAACCCAAAATGAAACCTAATGAATCCAAGAATTTCATGCAAATTCCAACCATACACTTATTATATGATGTCTTAAGACCAATCAGGATGCACAACTTTCAAGAAATATACACAAGATCACTCCAAATTCAACCAAACATGTCAAACCCTTACTATTCAAGTATATCTTCAAACCCTTATCAAATTTGATGCATTTCATGAATTTCATGGATTAAAAGAAGCATAAAAGAGAGGAGAATACACAAATATATTTACCTTTAAGATTTGGAGAAGTATGGAGAAGACTTGCTTCAAAAATCACAAGGCATGAGATGGGGCTTTCTTTCTTCCTTCTCTTCTCTCTCTTTGAGCTGAGTTCTTGTGAAATGGGGGAGGGTTTGGCTCAGTTTGGGGCTGAAAAGGGGAAGAAAAGGGACTCAACTCAAGTGCTAAACTCATAGTTAAGGCTTGGTTAGGTTAATGGTGGCCCCACTAGTGAAGACTAGTCAAAGAAGAGGGCTTATGGCGCAAGGTGCTTGTTTCGGTCGAAATTCGGAGGTTCAAATGGGTGTAGAAAAATATAAATCTTGATTCTTTGGTTTCTTTCTTCATTACGAGTCCAACGCCTCTTGCGGAATTCAAATCCGAATTCCCTAGCTCAAGATACGCCGCCCGGAACCCGAGGTGCGCTAAATGCCCTTTAGCCATCCTCTAGGTTCCCAAAAACAAAATGAACACAAAGCCAAACCAAACGAACCAAAAAACACAAAACGAGCATAACACCAAGTTAATAACTCACATAATTCTCACAAAAATCGGAATTGAAATCAAACGCATATAGATCAAGTTCTTAAGCAAATAGGCGTAAACATTCAAATAAATTCAAATAATCAAATAAACATTAGAACGTCAAATAAGTGCATAATTAAGTAACTTAAATACGCATATAACACTCTCGTTACAACGTACCCGGAGAGCCGGACCAGCGGGATGTTACATGACTGTTTATGTGATATTGTTTGTTTTTAAATGTCTCAGGTTACAAAGCAGAAGGTGGTGCTAAGGGATTGGAAGTCCCAGAGCTTTGATGTAATCAGAGTATGACCTTTATCTTTTCATTTTAGTTAATTTGGTATTATGTTATCCTTTTCGTATAGCAGCAAAAGGTTTACCTTTTCTGTTATGTGGAACAATGACCCAGCATTGTATTGAATGATTTTCCTAACTCTTGTTGTACTGTATTGATGGCTTGTGAATTGGGAAATGTTTGGAACTGATAGTGCTTTACTATACTCTGTTTTGAAGTCAATCAGTTTAATCATAAATGAAGTAGATGTGTAATTATTTTTATCTAAATGTCATGGGTAATTTTCATGTGATACTCAATGTACTAGCTAAGAGTAAGAGTTGATATAATATATTTTGATAATAAAAGTTCAGGACTTGGGCATGACTTATGAATTTTCTTTAGTAAGTGATGAGAGTTGGTAAGTGAGTCACATTTGATTTTCTGCTTGTCAGCTTTTTATTATTCAAATATTGTATCTTTACCAATGCTTTGTTGATCTTCTTTCAGCTTAGAGGAAGCTTATGATAATTTTTTTAAACTTTCAGGATACAGTGGTCGAGGGCAAGCGTTGCAGGTCAATTATTTACAAAATCATGCAACATTCTCTGTTGGAGTTTGAGTAACATTCATATATTACTTCCAAAGCAAAGCCCCCCAACAAAAAGTTATTTCCAGATTCATTTTGCGTTAAGGTATGCTATTTAACTGTTCAAATCAGCTTACTAAAATTTTGTTGTCATTTATTACTAAACAACTAAAAACAGTTTATATTGTTAAACCTACAAACTATATCAATTATTTATGAGAATTCTAGAACTCTTACGACTAGTAACTTTTTCCAAGTCAAAGTTATTTTTTGTTGACACGTCTACTTTTTAAGGATATATTAGGCAAACACACTTTTTCGAAATAGCAATATGGACAAGTTATGGATGAATCTCCCATGGTGAAGTCTTAAAAATAAAGAAGGAGTCAAGTACTTTCTTGATTTTTCACTAATGAATTCAAAGAATCGCCTCATCTTGTGCCCTTGCAAAAAATGTAAAAATGCTACATGTAGAAAGGCAGATGTTGTGAAAGGGCATTTGCTTTGGGAAGGTTTTTTAGATGGATACACTAAATGGGTTTTTCATGGTGAGTTGTACAGTAAGGGAAACCCGTCATCGTTTGGGTATGGAGGGTTTCTTATTTATACTAGTATGTCGTATTTGTTTATAATTGCGCAATTAAATCATTTAACTATGTGATTAATTATTTATAAGTGTTTTAAATATTTAATTTTAATATAAATTCTTATTAGTTTATTTTTTTTCATTTTATTATTCTATTTTATTACGTTAATTAAAATTTTTAATTTGATAATTAAGTGTTAATGATAATTAATTATATCTTAAATTTTGCTAATATTTTATTTAATCTAATTCGTGACTTTTAAATTTAATTGGAAATGGAATTTAGTTGTTTTCTTTTTATAAGATTAACTATTATTTTATTATATTACATTATACCGTTCAGTTTTTTTTATTTACTCTAATTTTATTTTATTTTATAAATATTTGAATTATTTGAATTTAATTGAATTCTTGAACTATATGCGCATCTGTGACATGTTTGAGTGCCGTTCCTATTCGAATTGAATTCGAAAATTTGTGAAAATTTAGTATATTGTACATTTATGTGTTATAAACATGTCCGTATGCTCGTTTCATGTTTTCGATCTCGTTTGACGTGGTAACGAATTTATTTTGAATTGTGGAACCAATTCGGGGGCTAACGGGCAATTAGCGCAACCTTCGTTCTGTATGTGATATCTTGAGCTCGGGAACTCGGATTCTAGTTTTGCAACTTCTTTGAAATCGTATCAAATATTCGGGTTTAATGAACTCAACCTCGTATTTTTCCAAAATCATTTGAACCTCCGAAATTCAACCGAAAAGTGCTACGTTCGTCAAAACTTCCACAACTCACTAAAATGGCCATAACTTTCTCAAACCTTGACCAAATTAACCATGGTTGGGGGCTATGGAACCCCAGTTACACCCACTATCATCCCATTCCCTTACCTAACTGAACCAACCCTCACACTTAGAGAAATATCAGCCAAAACACCCTGCTCTCCAGAAAATCCTGTTGCCCTTGTGCACCTTGGAGATTCAAGCTCAAATCTCTTCCATCTTCCATCCAATCCACAAGGTAATCTTAGGGTTGTAATATACATCCAATATGTGTCATTTTAAGCTATGCATCCCCAATTTTGAGCATGTTTTCATAGATTTTTGGTTGATTTAGTGAATAGTTAGGTTTTGGGCATATATTTTGATCTCTTTCATTTCTTCAGGAATTTGGTTGATTCCAAGAATGAATATGATTGTCTTGACTCCCTCTTCTCATTTATGATCATTGATTATGTGGTATTTGAAGCATTCATGAGATTTGATTAATGGCACTTTGAGGAAAGTTCATGAAATAAACACATATGCCTTCATCTCACATTTGAGCATTCTTGGGGGCTTATTTGTATGTTGATTTAAAGTTGTTTGGCTGCATATTTGCTGGTCTACCTTACCTGAACATGTTGGGACGAAGTGGACAACTGCTGCTCTGTTTTTTTTCATTCTTTTGCCCTATTTTTGGGCTTATTTTTCCTGCTGTTTGTTCCTGCTCTTTACCTTGCTTAACTGCTGTCAATTATCAGTCATTGTGAGGGTTGTTCATGCTATATTGTTGTTGCATAACTTGCCTTAGGTGTTGCTTTACCTGCTGCTATGTTTCATGCCTAAAAACAGGGGCTTAGCTTTGTGCTGCTGCTGCATTGTCACTCGTATGGATCTCCCCGGGTGGGGAGAATGAATTTGGAATCGTTGTGTTGCTGCTTCATTTTTTCTTTTCCTTCTTGCATTAAATGTTTTGGTTGGTTGCATGTGGGCATGTGAAATAGGTTGCAGGCATGCATGTGATTAATTTTATATGTTTGCAAGCATGTTATTAGGTGTGTGTGTGTATGTTTACATATATATATATATAATTATGTATGCATGCATTTTGTGTTTTGTTAAGTTGCATGCATGAAAATTTTGTTTGTGCATGTTAAATTGCGTGTTATAGTACGTGCTATGATTGTTATTTAACAATCTAAATTCCTTTGATTGATTTGATATGAAGTATGAAATTCATGACTTAAATGATTATGAACGCTTCCTTCAATGAATGAATGGCTTGTTTATATGATTTAAGTGCATTAATTGCGCCCATGAACGTGTTCATTACAAAATATTATCTTTTAGGCATTCATATCATGTTCATTGCATGTCGTGCGTCATATATGGTTCATTTGGAGTCTTGAGTCTCACGAACACGTTACGTTGTCCTTTGTACAGTTTATCTCCCAGGTGGAGAAAGCTTGATCAACTAGGCACTCTGTAACTCGTATCCTTGTTTCGCCATGTTCCAGGTGAGGGTGTTTTCGTTCTAGTTACATACTAAACCGTACAACCTTATGTGATAAGTTTGGCCAAAACCTTATGTATATATGTATATATGTTACTTTTAAAGTAAAATCATCGAGTAAATTATGATCGAGTAAACCCTTTTCTAATGTATTATGAAATATGTTATGTTTCTTAAGAATCAAATGTTTTGGCGAGACTATAATTATGAACATGATTATGAATGCAAGGGCCCAGGGACTTTGTGCAAGTGGCTATCTGGGGAGGCAAGGGCCGACGGTGATCCCTTGTACTAGTCCCACCACATTTATGGTGATATCGGCCCTCGTTAGGAGGTTTAGCGGAGAATGGGAACTGAGTGCCCTTAGGGGATTCATGTACCCCCATTGGCCTATGTATGGACTGGTGGTCAGGGCTTGCTAACCGGTCCACCACCCGAAGAAAGAAGGTTGGAACTTATTTTATGATTATGAGTATGTTATGATTGATAGGCACCGTACGGGAAGGCCGGGACACGGATTGCCCAAACGACTATGTCTTATGATATGATATATGATATGTGTGTATTATGATATATTGCATGATCACCTATTTAATGTATTAATGATATTTGTCGTACACGGTCGGAGTTTGGTTGGAGATAATGCACGCTCACTCGCCGAGCATTTATATTTATATATGAATTATGAACTTAATGAATTTAATATGATCAGTCGTAAAGTCCGAGCATTGCTTAGTTATTCTCTTGCCCTTTTGGGAACTAATTTTAAATAAAACCTTGTTCGGGGTTTATGACTTGCATGTGCATGTTTTTATATATACGTATATCGCTCCTCCTCACTCAGTCTTCTATAGACTAACCCTCTCCCTCCCCAACCTTTTAGTGCACAGGTTTGCCTTTAGAGTTTCGAGCTAGGCGGAGTTGTGTTGAGTCTTGAGTCGGTCAAGTTAGGTTATGAAAGTCTCTGCACTCGCATATGTATTTAAATTATGTATGATTCGACTCTGTAATATTATGAATTTGAATCTTTATGTATTTGTTATTAAATTGCTTTGCTGGGCTTTGTTATGAATTAAAAGAGGCCTGAGGAGCCAAGTCTGCTTGCGGTTCGTGTGTTTAATTTCTGCAGGCCTTTGGCAATGCATGTGTTTGGGTTTTAGTTTTACAATGCATTATGTTTTGTCTCTTGGTTACATTTGCATGGTCTAAGTTCCGCCTAGCTTAGGAGGGTTGTTTATTTGTCTCCCGTCCGCTATGGTTTGATACGGGTGCGGACTTCCCATTTCGTTACTCATGTCGAGCCATAGTGCGGGGGATGTGGTGCCTTACGTGCGGGGTGCTACATGCACGATACATTTAGAATGCAAAATGAGGGTTACTTTGGTGGGAGTGAGTTATCGATTGAGATAGAAAAGCGTAATGAAGAAGCAAAAAAGTTTTGTCGACTAATGAAAGATGCCGATCAAGAGCTATACCCGGGTTGTCATAATTTTTCAAAACTTTCATTCATTGTTAGAATGTTGCAGATCAAACGTCTTGGCCATTGGAGTGATAGATCTTTCACCATGATGCTTAGTTTGTTAAAAGAGTCATTTCCAGAAGGCTCTCAGCTACCTAGAAATTATTATGAAGCTAAAAAGATAATGAAAGATTTGGGTCTCCATTACAACAAAATTGATACATGTAAAAATGACTGCATGCTGTATTGGGGTGTGAATGAAGAAAAAAATAAGTGTGATATTGTGGCGAATCCCATTGGAAGGTTCAAGAGTCTGAAGTTGATTCTTTGGAAGCTTTTTCTTCTAAAAAGAAAGCAAAATCGAAGAAAGGGAGAAAAATACCAAACAAGTTCATGTGGCATTTTCCTTTGAAACCAAGGCTGCAAAGGCTACACATGAATGCCAAAACAGCTTCTCTTATGAGATGGCATGCAGAGGAACTGTAGCACCCCGCACGTGAGGCACCACATCCCCCGCACTATGGCTCAACACGAGTAACGAAACAGTAAATCCGCACCCATATCAAACCATAGCGAACGGGAGACAAACATAAAAACCTTCCTAAGCTAGGCAGAACTAGACCCTGCAATGAAAACCAATCAACAAAATATAATGCATAGCAAAGCCAAAGTTCAATCATACAAACCATAAGCAGAATTTGGGCTCTTCAAGCCTCTTTTAATTCATAGCAAAACCCAGTAAAAACAATTCAATAACAATTACATAAATACTCAAGTTCATGATACTAACGAATCGAATCAGACATAATTCCAATACATGAGTGACTGCAGAGACTCTCCTAACCTAACTTGACCAACTTTAAGACTCCAAACACCTCCGCCTAGCTCGAAACTCCAAAGTCAAACCTGCACACTAAAAGATTGGGGAGGGAGAGGGTCAGTCTCTAGAAGACTGAGTGAGCAGGAGCGATATACATATATAAAAACATGCACATGCAAGTCATAAATTCCGAACAAGGTTTTACTTGAAATTAGTTCCCAAAAAGGGCAAGAGAATGATTAATCAATGCTCAGATTTTATGACTAATCATATTAATTCATTACTTTCATAAATCATACATAAACATAAGGCTCGGCGAGTGAGCGTGCACAATCTCCAACCAAACTCCGACCGTGTACGACAAATATCATTAATATGTTGATTAGGTGTTCATGCAATATATCATAATACATGCAGGTCATATATCATAAATCATATTCGTTTGGGCAATCCGTGTCCCGGCCTTCCCGCACGGTGTATAAACATAACATAACATAACATAACATAATCATAAATCATTTTCCAACCTTCTTCCTCCGGGTGGTGGACGGGTTTGCAAGGCCCGACCACCCAATCATATCAATGCGGCTATGAGGTTCATGAGGCCTCAAAGCCTGATTAGCGTTTCCCTGTCAAAAACTCCTTGACGAAGTCCGTTTCGCCGTAATTGGTTGGGACTAGTATATGGGATCCTCGTCAGCCCTTGCTTCCTCGATTAGCCACATATACTAAGTCCCGGGGCCCATACAATCATAAATCATAAATGTGTCTCGCCAAACATATCAATTCATAAGTACATATCATAATTCATAAATCATTTGCAAAGGGTTTACTCGATCAATATTTACTCGATGACTTTACTTTAAAAGTAACATATATATATATAATCATAAGGTTTTGGCCAAAGCTTTTCACATAAGGGTTGTAGGGTTTGTTACATAGCTAAAACAAAAACACCCTCACCTAGTACAAAACGAAACAAGGATACGAGTTACCAAGTGCCCGAAGGATCAAGATCTCTCCACCCTGGAGATAAACTGTGCAAAAGACAACATGACGTGTTCGTGAGACTCAAGACTCTAAATGAACCATATATGACGCACGACAATGCTCAAGCATGTTATGAAGGCATAAAGATGATATTATGTCATGAAAATGTTCATGTCCATTATTACGGCATTCATATCGTATAACCAAGTCATTCACTCATTCATTCATTTTCATTCAAATTCATCAATTCATATCTCCAATCAATTTAATTCAAGAATTCAAATAGGAGCATAGAACATATTCAAGCTCTCCCAAAATGCTACTACATACTTCATATTACATAAGATAGCATATTTCCAAGTTTTGACAACAAGAAGGAATCATATGATATAGAAAATGAGTTACGCGATTGATAAACGACATATAAACACACACAAACGACATTAAGCAAAAGCATGCCTACACTTCATCCAAATGCCATGAAATTAAACCATAATGCTCCCAACATATAGCAAAACAAGTTCATAGTTCAACACCAAAGGAGATAAAGTCATTAAGAAGGTGAAACAAATCAAAAACCGAAAAGGAAGCAACAAGGACTGCGCAAGGGAAGGGACACGGGGGTGTCACCCTCCTTAGCCGAACTGAGCCACGACCGTGGCTCAGTACAGACCTGCCCAGAAGGTGTGACACGCCCGTGTCTCACACTTAAGTGTAAATGAGACACGGGGGTGTCACGGTACAGAACTAAAACGTTCACAAGGTTTAAACCGGCAAAACTGATCCTATGAAACTTAATATACAACATATTTAGAATGTTAGGAACATATTTCATTTAGAGTTCAAAGGCTAAATCACACATTAAGAGCATCTAAATCGTGAAGCAAAACTGGGTCGCCAAAATCGCACATAAGAGCCCTATTGTTTCAATCAGCCATGACCAAGTACTTAGGGGTTGAATTTGGATCTGAAACCTTGGGGAATGCATGCTAACATACTAAACAACTAATATACATCATGTATATGCAAAATGGCACGAATTAAAGCACATTAGGGTGACCAACAACCACACAATAGCAACAGCAACAAGTCTGTCATAGATCATGCATAAGAACAGGCCATGTCTTTCGGTTTTGAGGCTTAAAATGGATCCAAATACTTAAAACAATGTTAACATATAGAGAAATGAGTGTACATAATATCCATGCAAATTCACATGAAAAGAAGATCATTTGATCAAGCAACAAAGAAAAATGAACAGCAGTTGTTCGAAAAACAGGGGAAGCAGTTTGATCATCAAGTTTGGAGCTCCATATCTCATAATTTTATCAAAGGGTCAAGAGATAAAATCCTCCTAATATCATATATTATCAGTTAGGAAAGAAATAGGCCAAGAAACAAGCTCATATGATCATGTATAAGCAAGAAAATCAGCTACACAAGCAAATAGGTCACAAGAACAAAAATCCCTAAAAGTTCATACCAAACTCATCACTCAAACCCTAATCAAATCTGATCCAAATCATGTATTAAATGGATGAAATCAATCATAATAGAGTATCGAAGACATAAATATTCATACCTTGAAGATTAGAAGAAGAAGGGAGGTGATTTGAGCTCAAAATCACAAGAATGGCCAAGGGTTTTCTTCTCCTTTCTTCTCTCTTTCTTTCTCGATCAGATGCAGCAGCAATGAGGGAGGTTTGGTTCGGTTTTTGCTGCTAAAAGGGAGAGAAAGGGGTTAACTCAAGGTACATAAGTCATGGTTAAGCTTTGGTTAGGTTAGGTTAGGTTGAGTGAAAAGGGTCCCACCATGAAGACTAGTCAACAAAAGGAGCTCTTCTAGCACGAGTTGTCCGTTACGGTTGGATTTCGAAGGTCTTAATGATTTCAAAAAGGTATGAGGCTTGTTCCATTGTCTCCGAATCGTCGATACGAAGGCAACGGAGGTGACGGAATTCGAATCCGAATTCCCGAGCTCAAGATATCACGTACGGAACCAAGGGTGCGCTAATTGCTCGTTAGCCCCCGACTTGGTTCCACAAATCAAATTAAATTTGTTAACACGTCAAATGAATCCGAAAACATAAACCGAGCATATAGGCATGTTCATAACACACATATTTACGACATACTAAATTTCCATACCATTCCGATATCATTACATATAGGAACGAAGTACAAATAGAACACTCATGCGCATGAATGAATTCATAACGTTATAAATTTTTCAATAAAACTTAAATTCCATTTTAATTAAATTAAAGCCAACTAATAACATGTTGAAATTAATTAACGAAATTACCAAAATAGTTAGGGTAACATGAAACATTAATTAAGAAGTTAAACACTAAGTATCAAAGTAAAATAAAATGAATTAAATTAAAGTAACAATAGTTTATAGTTTAAATCAAATATAATCATTTATAAACAATTAATCATATAATTAAATAATTAAATTGCGCAATTATAAACAAATACGCCACATTATTTTAACCGAAAAACTGGGGCGTTACAGAAAAGCCCTAAAGATGGTGTTATGAGACATCCAGTTGACTCACCAGCTTGGCATACTCTTGACTACCACTATCCCGATTTTTCCGAAGATTGTCGCAATGTCAGGTTGGGGTTAGCAACTGATGGTTTTAATCCCTTTAGAACGATGAATGTTGCTCATAGTACATGGCCTATCATTTTAATTCCATATAACTTACCACCCGGGGAGTGTATGAAAAAGTCATTTCTTATGTTATCCATTCTTATACCTGGCCCCAACCAACCGGGTAATGACTTTGATGTGTATTTACCACCACTGCTGGCAGAGTTAAAAGACTTATGGTATGAGGGTGTGAACACTTATGATGCTCTAGCTAAATAGAACTTTCAATTGCGTGCAGCTTTATTATGGACTATTAGTGACTTTCCTGGGCTCGCTACCATATCTGGATGGAGTACGAAATGAGTATATGCTTGTCCGGTTTTTCAGAAGGATACCAACTCAGTATGGCTTGACGGATCTCGAAAGTTTTCTTTTATATGTCATCGTATCTTCCTTCCTCGAGATCATCCATATCGCAAAGAAAAAGGATCATTTGATTGCATTGAAGAGCATCTAAAGGCACCTCTTTACTTAAGTGGCTCTGCAATTCATGACGAAATAAGAGACTTTACAAATAACTTTGTGAAAACAGTGGGTGATTCTAATCTACCGTACGGTTAGAAGAAAACAAGTGTTTTATTTGAGTTACCATATTGGGAGAAGAATTTGGTGTGTCATAATCTCGATGTCATGCATATTGAGAAAAATGTGTGTGATAAGATTTTGCATACATTATTGGACTCTGATAAGTCTGAGGATAACCACAAAGCACGTTTGGATTTGAAGAATATGGGTATAAGGCCGGGACTTCATCCCTTTTATGATGAACATGGGCGAGAATGGATACCAGTCTCTGCATTTGCTTTTGACAAAAAGGAAAAAGAAATATTTTGCAAGGTTTTGAAAGAGGTGAAAGTTCCTGACGGTTACGCAACAAACATTTCAAGGTGGGTTCAAACCAAACCGGTTAAGATTTTTGGGCTTAAAAGCCATGACAGTCACATACTAATGCAACAACTATTACCATTATCATTGCGCAAACTACTGCCCAAGTCAATACGTTCTCCTTTGATTCATCTCTGTCGTTATTATAGAGATTTGTGTTCTAAGTGAATACGTTCTCCTTTGACTTGGATCGGATGGAAAAAAGACATAGCAGTTATCCTCTGTCAATTAGAGAAAATATTTCCTCTAGCATTCTTTGATATTATGGTACATTTGTCTGTACATTTGGTTACTGAGGCAAGGTTAGCTGGGCCTGTTCACTATCATTGGATGTACCCCGTCGAAAGGTAACTGACTATCTCAAATTTTCCCCGTAAATTGATTATATAAACATATTTATAATATTCTAATTTTTTTTTTTTTTTTTTTTGTTGCTTATTCAGGTACTTAAGCACTTTGAAATCCTATGTCCATAGTAAGGGCCGCCCAAAAAGATCAATTGCAGAAGGATATTTAGCTGAGGAGTGTCTGACATTTTGTTCTCTGTATTTGGACAATCACGTTGAAACATCGTTTAACCGCTGTAGCAGAAATGATGAAGGAGCAAAAGATTCTTCCGAAGGTTCAGAAATTTTCTCAATACCGGGTCGTCCATTATGTAAGGGGTGAAGCAACTGTTGTGGATAGGGATGCATTGATAAAAGCTCATCGCTATGTCTTATTTAACTGTGAAGAGATCGCATCATATAGAGAGTAAGTTGTTTATCATTTTACATAGGTTCATTGCTACTTACCAAATTTGTTTCAATATGACGCAGTCAACATGAGGCATTGGTTAGGAGAAAGAAGCATCGCTCCCACGAGCATGAAATTAAGCAAAATCATAGTTAAAACTTTGCTTCTAGGTTTATGAATCATGTGAGTTCAAGTCCAACTATACTTGTAATAATAGTTTGTCATTCATTCATATTAGAGTAGCTGATTTGCTTTGAAGAAAGTAAACTCATATGCCATTTTTTTTTTTGGTATTTTACATTACTCTGGACTATATTACGACTGCCTTTTCTTTAATGTATGCTCTAATGAATTTCATGGCAACTATCTGGAGAACTTGTGATAATCCAAAGTAATGACAGCTATTATAAAGGCAAATATTAATATGTTAGTTATATTATTTGCTAAATTTATGAACTTATATGTATATGTATATTTACAGATTGAATGCTTGGATACCTGTGAAGACGACCATAAGCTTCATGATATAAAAGCTCTTGCAAAGGGACCGCTTCCTCTTGGGATAAGATATAATGGGTACATAGTCAATGGGTTTCGCTTTCATACTGCATAAATTGAGAAAAAGAGAAAAACTCAAAATAGTGGAGTAATGGTCAATGCAACTACGACAAGTTTTGCAAGCAAAAAAGATAAGAGACCTGTTTCAGAAGAGATGGCTTATTTTGGAATGTTGCAAGACATCATTGAGTTAGATTACTCTAATGGGAAAGGGTCGTATTGTTTAAATGTAATTGGGTATCCAAGGGCAAGAGACTAAAAGAAGATGATGATGGATTTACCTTAACCAATTTTGCAAACTTAAAGCACCAGAAGGAGCCATTTTGCTTTGCACCTCAAGTGCAACAGGTCTTTCATGTGGAGGATCCATTTGACAATGATTGGCATGTCGTCATTAAAACCAAAGCAAGAGAGAAATTTTATGATGACCAAGACTTGTCAACCGATGGTGTTGAGAGTATTTTACAAAGTGAAGCCTCAACTTACCACCAACTTAACGAGGATGAAGATATATCTTGGGTTTGAGAGGGGGCCACCAGAATACCAGTAGATAGTTTAGTTTCATAAATTTGGAGTATCTTAGCTTTATCATGAACTTTCAGACTATATATCTTTTTGTTTAGTCTAATTAGATTGCTTTAATGTTTCTATTCCATAAATATCTTCCTTGCACTTGAGCAATATACATCATTATTCTGTTTTGCATATAGTATGTCAGGGAACAATCCACCACTTGACTTGAACTTGATCAGGATGTCTGCTAGTGTGCAACATGGAAATGAAAATAAGTCCTTTTATTGTTGGAGAATATTCTTTTACTTGACTTGAACTTGAGTTTATTCTTTTTTATTGTAATCCTTTGTGTTGCTTATTCAAGAATTTTTATAATGTGCAGATAGTGGCACAGAAAAACAAAATACTAGAGGAGCCACTCATATGCCACGTGTGTGGGCAAGGAGAACCCATAAAGAGGTTAATTTCAACAAGCTGGGGCAGCCTATCAGTATCAACAAAGGGAAATTTGTTGAATTTCTTGGCATAATAGTGAGAAATGGTGCACTAATCCCTTTAGATATAAAAGATTGGCATAAAGCGCCACAGTCACTCAAAAGAGGTGCACTTGATTTGATTAAGGTAATAATCTATATGTAATACCTTATTATGCTTGTTGTATCGGTAGATATAGTTTATTTGTCATAGTTTCATATTATAAGAACTTGTAATATCTTGTGGCTAGGAAAATTTTGATGTTCCCCCTGAAGTGAAAATTTGGAATTTGAAGAGTTTAGGGAAAAAGTGGAGGAGTTATTGATTTTGTGATAATATGCTAAGAAGATAGTTAATCTGCTGTGAAATTTGCTCCAGGAAGTTTATTTGGTCATCATTTGCTATGATATAATGGATTGATGAACTTGATGCAATCAGAAAATTAGCTCATTATTTAGAAAATTATATTTCGACAGAACTGTTTCCAGTTTGATAAAGTATGCAAAACTCGTTATGGGATATGTATAACTATAGAACCAAAAACTAGTATAACCAGCCATTGATGTATATACATGACCATTGTTTGATATTCTGATGCTACTTTCTCTTGTCTATATATAATACTTGATTATGTTTGTTATATCTATAGATGTAGTTTATTTGTCATAATGCGATATTATAAGAACTTGTTATATTTTGTGGCTGCTATACTAGGAAAAGTTTGATCTTCCCCCTAGATTTGAAATCTGGACATTGAAGAGTTTAGGGAAAAAGTGGAGGAGTTGGAAAAGTAGAGTGAAGAGCAAATACTTTGATGAAAAGGCAACGTTTGAGCAAAACATGCGTAAACGGCCTGATTCAGATGATGAAAGAATCTTTTCAATCAATTGAAAAATCTTGTAACAATGTGGACCTCAATGGAAGCTCGGGTAACAAACATTTTTCTTGATTTATAGTCTTAGTTAATTATATTTACTGATTTATTGTCTGACAGTTTCTAATTCCTAAAATTTTAATTCATGTAGACAAAGAGTGTGGAAAATAAAGTATACAGAGCACAAAAGTAGATGAATCACAGCACCGGGAAGAGAGGTTTTGCTGAAATTTTTGATGACATGAAGGTTATAACTTCAGATGGTTATTTTAGTTATTATTGCATATTTGTTAATCATTGTAATTGGTATTGTAGAATACAAAGATAGCCGAAAGAGAACGAGAGCGTGAAATCTGTGATGAAGGCAATAATCAACAAGATGGCATAAGGCTGGATGATATAAGTGATTATGAACCAACAAGAGTTGATCTTTTTGAAAAATGTTACACTAAAGATGGGTGTACATCAAACACACTTGTTTCACAGTCATTGTTAAGTTATTCTATCAACCATTTACAGCAAACATTTATTTGATACTAAAGAGGGGTGTACATTTAGTTTTATTCTATTTCAATATATTTATTTCGTAAGTCATTCAAGACATTACTTTTCCATCTTGCAGATGACCATGAGAGAATTGAGAAAGAACTTATCACAAAGTTTCAGAGATAAAGGTGCAAATGATTCATTTTCTCAAGTATTAAAAGATAAAGACGGAAGAGTACTCATGTATGGCCTCGGCGTATCACCATCTAATATACATGGTGCAATGCCAGCCGAGCAGCTTGCCGAAGAATGAATGTGGAGTACCAGTATCAGATTAAGAAGTTAGTTAAAAGAGCTAATGAGCAAGACAAAGAAATCAATAAATTGAAAAAGATGAGTACAGAGAGATGTTCGAATGATTCTTCATTACAAGTGTCTCAAGGTTCTCCATCTTCATTTGAGCAGTTTTCAACTTCCAGTTATCAATCAACACCAACTACTCACAAAAACACTCTAAAGGTAATTACTATGAACTTTAACAATATTCCAGACTGGTATTTGATTGATCTTTTCATTCTATATGAAAGTGATTAAATTAATTAGAGTTTCATGGATTTGGTGTTTTTATTTGTTTGGTTGCACTGGAAATATAATTCAGTTTATCCTGATTGTTTTACCTACTTTATTGCAATCTATCTGCTGTGTATTGTTGTTTAGTTTATGATCAAGCTGTCATGAAACAAGAATATGTGTACTGTGTAGTGTTTTGCAATCTGGAATAAAAGTAGACATATATATTCTATGGGAATTCTTTGTGTTCTGTATTGTATTACAATCTGGAATACAAAAGGAGTTGTGTATTGTTTTTATGGTATTGCAATCTGGAATAAAAACCAGATTCTCGGTAAAGATGGCTTTAGATTACTGCATTTGCCATTGACATTGCCTCCTTTAATTCTGAAATGTGGCCTTTTGGTTTTTGTTGGTGCAATAATCTATTTTCAGAGGCTAATTTCCAGTTTCTTTCTGGAATGACTCAATTCATGATGATTCACAAGTTATGTTGTTCCCTATATGTAGGTTTGGGCAACCGTCAAGCTAAAAGGCATGTCTGATCCATTAAAAATTATAGCAATTGGGCGTGTTGAAGGTTTAGAACTATCAAAACTAGTTAGGCAAAGAGAGTTGGGAAAGAATTGGTGTGAAGTGAAAGTAAATGTAGTATTGGAGTTGGGTGAAGAGTTGATTCGACCCTTCTTCGAATTCACAACTATTGGGGAAGTTGTGGGCAAATGGTTAGTAGTTTTTACTTTGTTTAGTTTCATAGTATACTAATAACAATAATAATCAATTCATGTTGTAGTTTTTACTTTATTATTAATGTTCTTATTTGATTTCAAACTCTAATTAGTATTTCTCACTTGTTATAGATGGTAATATATGATGATTGGTGATAAAGGTCTAACTACGTATAATGAAGGTACTATAATACTCGGTGATCAAGAAGAATACAGACTTCTACTTTTGATGTTAGTATATATTTTGATGTTAGATAATATTTTGACTTAAGGTACTACAATAGCTAGCTATCTCTATGTTTTGATGTTAGTATATATTTTGACATACCTATCTTTTTCAATATCAGTCACATTGTGTAAATCATATATTATATATTATGAATCAAGTAGTAGAAACGATGCTAGTGATTTATATTTTGGTGTTGTGATGCATGATTAATATATGTTGTGTAAATTGTAACTAGTTGTGTTACATATTTTTTCAATACAAATATAATGTATTAATTATTTTTATGTGGGCACATTTTATATTATGTGACATATGAAAATGTTATAATATATATATTTGTTAAGACATTATAAAGTGACATTAAAGGTTATTTATTGTGACACCATTTAGTATCTAATTGTTTAGGTATTAAGACACTAAACTATGTCTTTAAATCCTACTATCATGACACTAAAAATATGTCTCTAAATCGTACTATCGTGACACTAAAAATATGCCTCTAAATCCAACTATCGTGACACTATTTTGTGTCATGAATGTTGTTCGGTTTTACAGTTGGGAACGTATGACGTGACATTTAAAAGTGTCACAATATGTGCATTATTGTGACATTATGTACTCACACATATTTTTGGTTATTGTGACATTGAAAAGTGTCACGATAATCTTTTGAGGCACTTTCCTACGTGACACTTTTTCCTAGTGTCACGAAAACCAAAATGTCACAATATCCATTTGTTGTGTCACTTTGCGGTGTCACAATATGCATTTTCTTTAGTAGTGGTCGCTAGTGCAAAAGGTTTCATCAATCAGCTTTAAGTTCCAGCCAGCATTATTTGGGAGAATGAGCTGAGAAACACAAGTAATTGTCGGGTCACGTGGCTGTCGAATAAGAGGCTTGAAAGAGTTCGGCCTCGGGATCCATCCATCGTGCTAGATATCAATTGATTGCCCCGTTCCAATTTGCCATCGAGAACCTGCCACCAAGATAGGTTTAGCTGCTAGAATACTCCTCCAGGTAAATGAAGGCGATTGTCCGAATCTCGCACCAAATAAGTCCTAATGAGGGAAGTATCTTGATTTAAGAACTCTAATAAGGAGGCAATCCAGAGATGAGACAATTCTCCAGTCTTGTTTGGTAAGTAGAGCAAGATTAAATGCTTTGAAATTTCTGAATCCATGTACACCATTCTGTTTCTGAAGGCAAAGTTTTTCCCACGCAAGCCAATGAATGCGATTTCGATCTTTGTTATTCCACCAAAAGTTCACCGAGAGAGAATCCAGTTCTTTAATAAAAGAGTTCGGTAACTCAAAACAACTCATAGAGTAGGAAGGAATCGCTTGTACAATTGCTTTAATTAAAATCTCCTTGCCCGTTCAAGACAAGTTCTTCTCCGAGAAACTACTAACTTTCTTCCTAATATGATCCCGAAGCGAGGCAAACAACGTTCTCTTAGATCTTCCGGCCACCGAAGGATAACCCAAATAGAGGTCAAATTTATCAACTTGCTAAACACCCAACCGAACAGCCAAACTCGAGCCAACATGGGGGCTAAAATTTCGACTAAAAGCCAATGAGGACTTTTAAAAGTTGACAACCTGCCTCGAGGCTCTAGAAAACAATTCCAACACACCAGCAATCCCATCAAAAGCCCACTCATCCGCCTGTCCGCAAATAAGAGTATCATCGGCGAACAATAAGTGAGAAATGCTCGGAGCATTCTTGCAAACAGAAACACCTTTTAAGATCCCCCTGTTTTCGAAGTTCTGCAAGCAAAGAGAAAAGGCTTTTGCTCAAAGAAGGAAAAGGTAAGGCGAGAGAGAACCACCCTGGCGGATGCCTGTCTCCGTGGTAATTGCCCCGAACTGGAAGCCATCAAGGATGAACGAAAAGAAAACAATAGAGACACAATTCATAATGAGGTTGATCAGAGAAGGGGGAAAACCTAACCTCTCAAGCATCCGCGCCAGGAACCTCCACTCAACTCTATCATGCTCCTTGCTCAAATCGAGCTTGAGAACGAAGAATCCTTCCTTTCCTTTATTCTAACACTTCAAGGAATGAGTAATCTCAAAGACAATCAAAACATTATCAGTAATGAGACGTTTAGGGACGAAAGCAGATTGTGACACAGAAATAATATCATCAAGAATAGGTTTGATCCGATTGGCAATACATTTCGAAGCAATTTTATAAATCACATCACGCAAGCTGATCGGGCAAAATTGAGTGATTACATCAGGTTTCTGGCATTTAGGAATAAGGACTATATGTGTGAAATTATGTGTTCGAGAGAATATTCCTTTATTCAGAAAATTAAGAATGCAGGCTAAAACATTACGTCCTACTATATGCCAGAATTTCTGAAAGAAGAAGGGAGGGAGCCCATCGGGTCCCAAGGGCTTAAGAGGATATATACTATTGATAGCACACTTAACCTCATCGGTGGTGAAGGGGTAGGTCAGCTCGTCCCTCATAGAATCATTGATTCTCGGGTTAACCAAACGAATGACCTCCTCCAAGTCCTGTCCGAGCAGTTGGTCGACGGAAAAATTCCACCAAAGAAACGTTCAATTATCCCCTGAATTTCCTCTTTTGAAGAACACAAGATACCTCTCTCATCACGCAGTCCATTAATCTGATTATTTCTCGCTCTTGTGGAAGCTTTACTGTGAAAAAACTTAGTGTTCCTATCTCCATCCTTTAGAAGTGTGCCTTAGCACGTTGCTTCTACATGATCTCTGCTTGTTTTGCCAACTCATCAACACATGCCCGTAGCACCTTCTCTTGGGCTTTAGAATCCTTAGTAATATATGCCCTGAGCGCAACTCATTCACTTCGGTTTCAAGCTTTTTAATCTCCTTCTCATGATTAAAAGAGTTATTCTTTCGCCAATTCAGAAAACCAATTCTACAATTCTTTGCACTATCTAAGGCTGGGAACAGTGCTGAGTCTGTTATATCATCTTGCCAACACTTGCTAATGATTTTACTGCAATCCTCCGTGCATGGCCACATAGCTTCAAATCGGAAAGGGCGATTTCTACACCCTATAGTACCATGAGATTTCTTGACCATCTCAACTAGGATGGGGAGATGATCGGAGATAGAATTAGGAACATGTAAAACGCGAGCAGAAGGGAAAAGTGATATCTAGGAGTGGGTAGATACTGCACAGTCGAGCCTTGCTTTAATAGTATGCGGAAACGCCTGATTATTGGCCCACGTAAAATGCCTCCCTTCGAAACTAAGGTCAGATATCCGGTCACATCGAGAGCTTTGTGAAACGTAACGATAAGGCTGGGTGTGTGTAGGGAACCGCCTTGTTTCTCCTTATTGCTTAAAATCTCATTAAAGTCTTCGCTTATAAACCACGAATAATTCAACCTTTTTTCCAACCCAATAAGCAAATCCCAAGAATGACATCACAACTGTTTATTTGGATCGCCATAGAAACCAGTGAATCTCAAGATTGGGGACGATCCAACACTGCCAACTTGCACGTCAATATGGTACTTTGAAAACGACTGAAGGCAAATATCAACATCCTTCTTCCATAGTAGAGCCAAACCTCCACTTTTACCCACACTATCAACACTAACTCCAAACCAATCAAGTGACTCCTTAATTCTCTTAATCTTCCATTTATAGCAACGTGTCTTACAAATGAACATGGGTGAGGGGTTGAAATCCCTGATAAGGGATTGAATTGTCTGAACTTTCCGAGGACCCCCCAAACCCCGAGAGTTCCAAGTAATGAGATTCATCGCTCCTAGGCGGGCTGCGTGGCAGCACCTGCCAATAACAAACAACTATCCATCGAAGAAGAAGAAATCCCTGATTGGGAAATTTTCACCTACTTGGAATGTGGGTGTAAAGGATATCAGGGGACAAGGTGAGGGCTCGTGTAGAGACATTCGTAGATGGGATAAAATCTTGGTTTGAAGAGCATTACTTAGCTCCACACTTCCTGATTTGGCGTTTGGGTTTTACTCGAGTTGCTAACTTGAAATCATTGGGGAAAGTGATTCATTTCTCCATAATGGGTGTAGCCGTGGAGACTGTTTGGAGACTGTTCAAACAAAGATGAGGAAGAAGGGAGATTACTCTTCTTGATTAAATTCATGCCGAGAATAATTTATTTAGAATTACTTTATGATTAAAGTTACATAAAGTGTCATATTTTAAGTTCAATTATGTGTTATGAACATAGAATTTATTAAATATGATCATGAGCTAATGTTCCTGAACCAAGAATGGTGCACGTGTGATAGTGTGTGTGTGTGTGTGTGTGTGTGTGTGTGTGTGTGTGTGTGTTCAATTTTATGTTATAAAGTGTTTAATTCTTAGAAATTTGAATAGTAAATGGTTTCAATAGTAATTTTGACTTTTTGGTCAACATTTGACATTAATATTTCGAAATTAATATAAAAATAATTATAAAATAGGTTTTAAAATTTTTAAAGAAAGATTTTATCCGAATTTTCCGAAAATCAGTAATTTTGTAAATGTTTTCTAAATCATGTCCTACATTGCCAAAATAACCTTAAATTATCATTTCAAATCTTATAATTAGGATCATAATGTGATTAATAAATATTAGATTAGCCAAAGAATTCATAAAACCTACATGAATAAAAAAATTCATTTAAACGGGTAAAATTAGGGTTTACCGAATATTCTCTAACATGTTATAATCTATGTGCTTACTTCATTAGAATAATGAGAACTTAGTCCTAAGCATATAGTAGTTAATACTTTCAGGCGAAATTAGGACCGTAGAAGGGAATCCATGACTACCGGTATTAGGTGAGGGTTAAAACGTTTTCAGCTGGAATCATGCCTATATCTATGTATCTATATAAAATTATTTTCAAACCAACCTATTATTTATGATTTATTGCCCCACATATATAATACCATACTAGTAATTGTGGCACACTCGTTGCGTGTGCAAATTATTTTATTTTTATTTAAATATACTAAAAATAATTTTTATATTAATATATATTATATAATTATTTTTAATATATTTATTAAATTATAATAAATAAATAGCATGAAAAGATAATATACCAAACAACATTATCTTTAAAAAAAGATAAAAATTACATATAAAAGAAAAAAAATAAAAACGAGATAAGAGAAAAGATTAGTTAGAAGTATATTTTTGAAGTGATAAAATAAACAAATAGAGAAAAAAAAGAGAGAAAAGAATGTGAGAGAAGAAAACGGATAAACATAAACAAAGAAAAAATAAGAAAAATTTAAAAATAAGAAAAGAGCACACCAAGAGACCACAATTGGGTCTCGCGCTTAATAATAGAGTATAGATTATCATATCCCTTATTAAAAGGGAAAAATACTTTTATGCCAGAATCAACGTTTTACTAGGACGCTATATATATTTAAGTCCACCTTATCAAAACATTGACTCCTGGAAAGCAAGCAAAATATTTATCTCTTATTGTTATGGGCCCCAGTGCGCAGCCGTGTCGAGTAATTACCCGGAAGGTATAGGGCCGAGGGTATTGTTGTTGAACCGGACCGCCACCAACTCTTGGTAATGGTTTAGCTGGAGGCTAGTTACTCCACGCCAAGAGATAAGGGAGATGTATGACCTCCCAGGGAGTGGTATGAGCTCCCAATTATGGTTATTGCCACTAGGGGTAGCTCCCCAGGGCACTGGAGTTAAAGAGGTATTATCATATTGGTTTTATTAAAGTATCGGTGCCTTGATCAGCCCGGTACTATTTTACCAAATATTTCAAGGAGTAAGGCCGGAGAGGCCTTGCTTGCGGACATTAATGTTATTACTACAAATGGTTCATGTTTCTACAAATATTTCCAAATTACCTCTATCCCTGTTTTAGCATTTATCATGGACCGTTTCATATTTTCTATATCCTATTGTTAATATCTTAGATCAAGATCTTTTTGATCATATAAATCTATATACATCTACATATATTTAAAGGCTATTATACCCCTTCACTTAGTCACTTTGACTAACTCCTTGCCTATTTTAAAATGCATGATTTCAGGAATCAAGGGGACGACCACTAGGTGTATCATGAAGCATTACGGTGTCACACATAGTTGGTCAAAACTGACACTAAGGACATGTAGTTCCGAACATGTTCATATTTTAAATCAACTGTCCTTATGTTTTAAACCCGCATGCCATCATGTTATACTCCCCTTTATGTCAGTTATTTAATAATAATAGCACTAGTTCGTTGTGCAGGTTAGCACCTGTGACGCCCCGCTTCTCGATCAAGGTAGGGTTTGGCACGAGAGTGTACGATTTACCTTTCTATGCATGATTTATGCCTTACTTTGATAGACATTTGGTGCTTATGTGAAAAACATGATTTACATGACTTATGTGGGTATTTGATATGATAAGTATGTGCTCGTATTGTGCTTAAAGAGTTTTGATAGCATGCTTTATGGTTAAACGAAATAATGTGCTTATTTGGATATTAAAGCATAATTTAGGGACTAAATGGTAAATTTATTTTTTCAAGCCTGGAACTGGTTAGAACTTAATGAAATTGAGTAGATAATTCGATTACGAGAATGTGGGTTCTTGAATCGCTCAATTCGGAGTTCGGACGAAGAAGTTATGGCCATTCTATGAAAAATCAACCCTTTTAAGCCTAAATGTTGACCTGCGACCCAATTTCAATTCTGACCCAATTTGAGATCCAATTTCACTTAAATCCGACCCGCATGACCCGATCCATGATCCTGTTCAGCTGACCCAAATCAGATCCTAAACACGAAACATAAGTTACGTTATTTTCCAAGAATCATATTCATTCTCTCCCAACACTTTTTCAAAGTCTATTCATATTCTCTCAAGAACTTCAAGCCACCTTCAAGCCATCTTCAAGAGCCAAGAGTGAAGGTTAAAGCTGGAGATTCAAGACTAAAGAACAAGATTTCTTCTTCGATTTTCAGCTCTCAAGGTAAGCTTATGTGCTCTTTTCATGGGTTTGTGTTCTTGAAGCTTTTAAGCTTGAATATGAATCTAGGGTTCATGTTAGATGGATTAGATCCGAATTTTATGATGGAAATATGTTTATCTTGATGCTAGGAACGATTTGATATAAGAATTTCTTGTTTTCATGTTCATTTGAAGATTTCACCATTAAAGCACTTTGAAGCTTTTCATAAGAACTTATGCATGTTCATGCCCTAGCTTGTTTTAACTTGATTTGATAATGGATTCATGTTCCTTATGTGCTTTTATGAAGAATAGGATAGGTTTCCTTGAGTTTCATGCTTATTTGAAGAATCCACCATTGATGACCTTTGAAGCATTCTTGAGAATTCTTGCATGTTTATGTTCTTGTGTGATTTAACTTGATTTGATGATCAATTCTTGTTCCTTGAGAAGTTCCATGAAGAATGTGATTAATTCCTTTGAGTTTCTTGCATGATTGTTGATTTCACCATTGTTATGCTAAAAGCTTTCATGTAACTTGTAGAAGATGAAGTTCTTGTATGAATTGCTAGGTTTCTTGATGTTTATATGTTTGTAAATGCTTTATTATGTAACTTGATGATTTATGACGCTTACTTGTGGTTTTGGAAGCTTAATTTAATGTTTTGGGGTGTTTTAAACTCATTCCCGTCGAGTTTGAAGTTGCTGTCACGTTTTTTTTAAGTTCTGGGCAGAATCCACTAGGGTGGATTTTTGCTGTGTAAAAATCCATGGGGGTGGATTTAAGGCAGCAGCTTCTGGACCAAATCCGCGAGGGTGGATTTTTTGTGAAGGAAAATCCATGGGGGTGGATTGTCCCCAGCCCTGTTTTCTTGATTCGTTTCACTTGTTTTGCCTCTCGTTTGTTCCTTACTTATTTATATTGTGTCTCTAATGTATTGTGACCTCGTTATATGTTGTGACATCTCATGCATACCTTATATTATGATCTTTATACCTCAATCATGCTTAAGTTATCTTAATTGACTAAGTTATGGGTTTATTTAAAATGTGTTAAGTATGATTCATATGTCGCTTATTACATATGACTTGGGAAATTGATACATGGCTTATACGATGCAACATGATCATAATTGCCAATCTATGCCATCGTTGAACATTCCTGCATATCATTAGCATATTTGCATTCATGTCAAAGCCGTGCGTCGTCTTGTTGGGTTTCGAGTCGAGTCTTACCTTTGTTAGTACATTGTCTTGTTAGGTGGTGAGTCTCTGGACGTGTAACCTTCCTTGTTCGTGCTTGATCTTCGAGGTTCTTGGTAAAGGTGAGGAGTTATATATATATAAAATGTTTTCAAAACTGTGGACACTATAGCCTTTCATATTTATTGGTTTTAAACTCCCGTTTTCAAATGTATATATATATAGGCTTAATAAGCCATGTTTTGTGACCTATGCTCATATACTGGATATTCGCTTATGGTAATGGTTTACAAGTAGAACTTGAGTTTTCGTATATGGGGTAAGTACCCAAAATGCCTTTGGAACTTTTATTTGGATATTATGTATGTGTGAGTTGTGTAGCGAGGTTATGATGTACCTCGCAAGGACGCTTGCTTGGGGCAATCGAATTTGAGCTCGGGGATGGAGGTGAGAGATATTCCGGGAAGGCAAGAGCCGACGGATGTCCTTATCCAAAGTTCCTACTGTGGACAAGACTACTAAGACTCCGGGGAGGTTTCGGGGTTGAAGTTTTCTTGGAGAGAGCTAGGTTGCATGGACCGAATTCTCTACGTTATGGATGCTCGGGGGCTGCACACCCTCGATATCAACGGTGTAAAGGTTGGATTGGTTTGATTTCTTGGTCTGGGAAGATCGGATGGAGTGCTCATTCTCGCCGAGCCGGTTATGTGTGGTTTATGATCCATATTTTTCTAAAACTTGCATTTACTTTGAAAATAAGTTGGATCATGAACACCTTTGTTTTGAGTATGCATTAAACCCTCTTACATCACTTACATTATGTACACTTCTCCTCACCGGTTCCGTTACTGATCTCCTTTACCTTTCGTGTCCGCAGGTTGCTTTTGGAGTCATGCTAGGCGGGAGTATTTCTTGAGAGTCTTGTCTAGTTGTCTAGTTATGTTTGTTGCTTTTACTTTGGTTTTGTTACCTTAGAGTTGTTTTGGATTCAGCATGTACGTTATCGGATTTATTATCTTGTTAGTTGGACCGTGGCGGTCTCTAGGATGATTTACATTCCCGTATTTTGGGCATTTCATGCTGGACCGTGTTGGTCACTTAATTGATGATTTAATCTTTCGCATTTGTTTTCATTTGACTTGAGAAGGTCTGAAGTGGGTATATTGAATTTGAACTCTTATGCATGTGGTATGTTTTAAGCTTCCACGTATTTGTGTTTGTTTTAATTCTCTTGATGTGAGTCTAGTACCGCCTAGCTAGGTTGTCCGTTTGTCACCGCTTGCTTTGGTCCCGGGGGGTATATGGATAGCAATTCCATATAGAAGCTAGGTCTGTAGCGCGGGATAGGCGTGGATGCCCTCGTCGGTGCGTTACAGCACCCTTATTTCGTTGCAAAATTTTAAATATCTATCTTCCGCTGCACTAGGGTGTTCGCTTTTCTTGCGTATTACCTAGACCGTTCGCCGTAGTATTCCTCGAGTGTTAGGTCTAACCTCCACTCGCGGAGTATTGCGGTGCGGGGGTTGTAGTGTTAGGGAAGGTGCTACAGGTTTGACATGGTCGTGCTGGGTTATCTTCTCCGAAAATCAATAGCAAAGGAGTAGGGGTTCGACGGGAAAGGGTCCAAAACCAGCCCAAATCACTTCCGGATCAATTTATACACTAAAATGCATCACAAAGCATCACAATACACATATATACACACAAATCATCACCAAATGATCAATTAATCAACATATATATATATATATATATATATATATATATATACATACATATATACACATTATACCTTGGATAAAAGGAGGAGAAGAGAAGGGAGAAGATGGAGAGCTTCTTTCTCGAGCTTGAGGGAGAAAATTGGAACTTGAAATCCTTGTCTTCCTTGGTCTTGGATGCATTGATTGAAAGAGGGAGAGAATGGTGGGTTGTTGTCTTTGTGTTGAGAATGAAAATGAAAATGAAGAATAAGGCGGAGGGGGAGGGGGGGGGGGGGGGTGTATACATCGTGTAAGACAAGGATTAGAAAAGAAAATTTTGCTCTTTGGCCCTCAAGAAATTTAAGTGCCTCAATTCGGTCCCGAAACTTTGGTAGGTGAGTAATTGGGGTCCAATTGAAAGTTCGATTGAGTCCAAGGATTTCATATAAGTTCAAATACATACATAATTAAAATAAAACATTTATTAGCAAGTAAACATATTAAAATAGAGTTTAAGTGAAATAATCAATTAAGTCATATAGGTTACATAATATCAACCTAATAAAACATACTTTGATATGTTTGCTAAGTCTGCTTGAATTTGAATGTATACTTTGATATATGTATACGTTAAGTTGATAAGTCAGCCTATATATCTATTATCACAGACAAATGTTTTGGCGTGCAAAAATTAATCCCGGATTCACGAACATCTAATTTGAACGTGTAGCCCCCGCACTATAAGTTCAGTCCACATATCATATGGACTAATCCATGCATAAACCAAACTCATAGTGAACGAAAGACAATGAAAAGAATGTCCTAGCTAGGCGGAATCTAACCCTAGAACAAATCAAATGAAACAAAAATGCTGAAGTGAGATGGTTATTCAATCACTATCAATAAAGTAAACGTAATTACAACAAAAAATTAAATACGGGTTCCACTAATCTAATAAACCTATCCGAATCTGTCCCGAATATCATACAAAACAATAAACATAAAATGGGTTCAACTAAATCCAGAATCCTGTCCTAACCTGTCCTGAATCCATTCAATTCAATAAATGGCACACTGGCCCAATAAGTAAATCAATTCGATACAATAAGCAGGGAAATATGCAGTGAGTGTACAAGTGTAGGACTCGAACAAAGACACGACAACTCAATTCAGCTTAGCAACCACCTGTAAAAAACCTGGAGAAAAGAAAAAGAGGGATCAGTCTCCAGAAGTCTGAGTGAGCAGGAGGTATACATATATAGAAAACATGCACATGCAAGCTGTAAATCTCGAGCAAAGGTTTAGGTAAATTAGTTCCTGTGAAGGAAAGAAATCAGTTACTCTATGCTCGGACTTTACAACTATCAATTTATACCATTAGTTGAAATTTTAGGCTATCAGTGGCTCGGCGAGTGAGCGTGCACAATCTCCAACCTTACTCCGACTGTGTACAATAATTAGGTGTCAATTTTAAAGGTGATCATGCAATTCAATCGATACAATACAGTGCAATTAGTGCAATAGTGCAATCAATCAGTGCAATTAGTCAATACAGTAAAGACAATAATAAGTGGGGCAATCCGTGGTGCCGGCCTTCCCGTACGATCTTCTTTTCCCTCCGTTGATGGGAAGGTTAGCTAGCCTTCAACCATCCAGTCTCATTGAGCATCAGGAACATGACTCCTATGCCCGGGACTCCTTAATCGACCAACTCCTAGTGGATTTAGGGTTCATCCCAACAGTATGGGACTCTGTAAGAGTTCACAGTCGGCCCGATACCTCTCCGGCTCGCACAAAATACACAAGTCCCAGGGCCCACGATCAATGTGCAGTACAATATCTCGCCAAAATAGGAAGGGTCAGAAAATAACAATAACAGTAGGTTCAATTTAATAAACATTTACTTGATTACAGTCCTCGAAACAACATAAGTATAAGGATGGTTTTCGGCCAAAACTCTTTCATGCAGGTTTTAGGGTTTATGTACGAAAACACCCTCACCTGAGAGACGACGAAACAAGAACATGAGCTATGCCAGTGCCTATTCGATCACGATTTCTCCGCCCTGGAGAAGAACTATACAAGAAAGGGAGCAATGTGTACTCGTGAGATAAGACTCTATATGAGACCAAATAAGAAGCACGACAATGATATGATATGTTATGAATGTGTACATCTGTACTATTAATGTATTATGTAGAAACAAACTTATGCCACTCAGCTCCTAACTCAATTAAAAATTAAACATCTAATTCAATTAAAACTTATTATATAAAGTATAATATGAATACATATAGTTTAAATAGTTAAAATACCAATTTCATACATACACTAATATATATATCTAGCATTCATGCATACCCAAACCATTTATTACATGCATACACTCATATATATATATATATATATATATATAAATATATCATATATGAACGCACCTACACAACACCTTACACTTAATATACTCAAAAGTCATCCATTACATTGGCAGATGGTACACAACATCTAATTCTTACAATTAAAGCACCCCAAAATTTAACACCTAAACAACATGCACGCACTCCCACTAATAAAATGTTCATTCTAGTATACATATATAATTAGCAGCGCACTGTATGTATTTATATATACATCTGCATAACTTATATATATATACTCACGTATGAAATACACACATGCACACACACCTCTAAAATATTATATCAAATAATCCTAACCACAAAATCTGATATGACATTAGCTAACAGAAATCACATCTTCAATAGGTGCATAGATTAATTCATAGGCATATTAGTTGATAATTTTCTTAACCCAATTCAATTAATTAGCCAACCCACTTAAACACATCAATTGGTCACTATGCAGGTTTTAATTAAACTAATTCATCCATGTTATGCATCATAATTACTCAAGCTTAAACAACCATTTAGTAAATCTACAATACTCGAATTAAGATAAAATCTAAACTAATTTCCAGATTAATCAATTCAACAAGAGTAATGCAATAAATAATTTTTTTATAAGGTGTCTACATTAAATTGTGCACTACAACTTCCAGATTCCCAAGGAATTTGTTAATTCTATAAAACTAATTCACTGCAAATGAAATAAGTCAAACTATAAAATATAACCTTTGCATCCCAATTCAAACCAATACAACATGGTAAACAATTAAAAATGCAAGGAAATTGGCTCAGCTTACAAAAGGAGAACATTGGGTTTCCAGAAAAGCCAAGATTTGAAGTACGCCGGATGAGGTATGGCTAGAAATGCAAGGGAATGGTTGCCGGATGGAGCTGAAATCTGTGATAGCAGTTCTATTGAAGTTGATGATGCCGACGTTAATGGAGGTCGCAAGAGATTAAGAGTGAAGATTGGCCGGCTGAGAAGAAGGTTGCTGGAATCTATGGTGGTGGATCGGAGCTCTAGTGGCTTTGTCCTTATTCCTGATCTGGTAGAGAGAAGAAAGCCTGAGTGGTTAGTTGAAGCTCGAGCTGGGGTCGAGATTCAACGGTGGTGGTTGAGGGAGGTACTGCGCCGGTGTGGCTGTGGTGTCAGTGGACGATGTCAGAAGGGGGAGGGGGTAAAGTGGATCGGTGGTGGAGAAGAAAATTGAATGAAAATGGGGAAAAATAAGAAAGGAAAGGAGGCAGTCTTGGCGTGAGAGAGAGAGAGAGAGAGACAGAGAGAGTGGAGAGGCCCATGGCTAGATATTTTAGTGTTTGGGATATTTTCGGTAAGTTTTAGGCTTGAATTAAAATACGGCTAGAAAAGAAATAGGTTCCAGAATTAAATAAAAAGATAGGCAACGGGGTTCAAAAATTTATGCGGAATAAATGATGAGGCTCGGACAATGCATATGCATGTTTGTGTGTGATATTGCAATTAAACTCAAATAAACACTTAAACACGTACGTCATGTATTTCCAATTAAATCTCACGATTAAATAATTAAATCATGTAACACTTGGCCTGAATCACTCGTGATGTCATACCTGGTCAGTCTTAAAAACATGGGGTGTCACAACCTCTCCCCCTTAAGAAGGACCTGTCCTCAGGTCCGATGCCTCGAGTTCGGAACTATAAGCATAACTTCTCCGTATTCATCCCACGCGGGGTTTGCAACATCCCGATGGGAATTAGTTCGGAAAAGGTCTTCAAGCAACAGGGGTCCTGACTTCGTTGTAGAGAAGAATCATCCTCGAACTTAATCCAGTGTTAAGCGAGTATCTCAGTTGGACTAGTACAACAAGAGGGTCCGAAGGATTCATCTCCTATCGTTTAAGTCCATTACAGCCTGACTCTTGGGGTTCGATTTGAAATGAGTATGGTGCCTTAGACAACCACTAACTCACAACCATGAACCTAACCGAATTCTTCAATGCCTCCAAGTTAGATTCAATATTGGGCGAATCGAACCATTCTTGATCAAGTACTTCGGTGTGTTGTAGAAGGCTCGGCTCCCTGAATAGTCCACAACCCTTCACTTACCGTGAAACCTAAACACTCATGAATTTAAGCTACCTCCAGTGGCAAGCTAGCCAAAAACATGCAAACTCATGCACACGACATGCGCAACGAAATAGGCATCATGCATATGCAATCACTGCTGGGAATCGAACAATAATTAACGATGCATGCATGAATGTGTTATGAATGTTTAATGTACCGTGCACCGAAGAAATGAAATTGGTCATGATGATCTCGTTGCTTGGGTGAATGTACTACCCCATGGTTGAGTTGTTCCTTGAATTCTTTCTTATAGCCTTACCACGTACCCTGTTCTTCATCGATCCCAATTTTTGAATTTCCCAATTCTTGATTACCTTTCTCAAACTCTTGCGCGCTTGCTTGGTCTTGACCTAATCAATTCGTTCTCCTAATGAGTTGTATTTAACGATCTCTTATGCTCGAGTTAACCTTTTAGTGTTCGAGCTATGTTTCCAACCTTAGAGGTGTTCTCGGCTCATCATGGAAAATGACTGACAGGCCGGCAACCCGACTTGTTTATGTCATCTCATCTCAAAGATATCCCACCTTCATTGATGGTTGAATTAGCTCTCACTTTCACCAACACGGAATATGATAGTCTGATCGGGCTTTCCATTATCCGATATTCTCTCCACCATTTCTCGTAGTTCCTTCATGCCTTCATTAACCTCGGTATTTGAAACTTCTAATACGAACTAAATCCTTTCAAGTCTTAGGTGATTGAGTTCGTATCCGACCATAATGAAAGATTAATGACTTTGATTCATTTCCACTGTTCATCCTTCGGCTTGCCCCTTTTCCACTTAGCGTACTCACTTTCTTCTGCATGCCCCTTTAACTTTAACCACCTCGGTCTTAAGATTCATCGAATGCCAAAGCCTTCCAACTTATTCCTTATCGCTTATGTGGAGTCCCGTGACTCGTTAAATCTTGCATTTCCATTGTTCCTACTAAAAGTACCTCCTTAGCACGATCGGAATTTAAATTTATTCCTTAGTCGTGCTCTTTCCCCTTAAGAATTTCCTTCTTTGTTTGACGATCTCGGTCCATCACTCTTTAATCAAAATTTTCGACTTCTTTAGTAATCATTCTTCTTGGAACGATCGGTCCTAATCATGTAATGTGTTTGGTGCCCTTACTCGCATTCAATTTGAAGTGATTGGTTGGAATAGTAACCATACTTCTTTCGTTCCCATTCTTCGGTTCCATTTCCCAAACTTCTCAAGATTCCATTACATTCGTTTTCTTAGCAACCCAAGGATTCTTCCTCTCCTCGACCCACGCATAACTCGGTTGATATAATGCTTGAGGGACTAGATGAAGAATTCTTCCTATCAAGTAAACACTAAACAATGCATGTAGAGTTAATATGTTAAATGCATGTAGAATATTTTCGACAATTAAAGTATGCATCAAAATTGGGATATAAAGCGAGATTAAAATAATTTAATACGATGCATGATGCACATGCCATGAATGCAAGTACCGTTCACCGTAGAGGTAAGCTTAGCCCGACATCTTCTCCTTTGTTTAGGAATTTACGGCTTTGCCTTGAATTTGTTAATCTCTATTTAACTACGGTCTTCCAAATCCCTCGATTTTCCTTGTATCCATCCACGTGTTCCAAAGTCCAGATTTTTTATTTAGTTCCAATTCTTCTACACCCGAACATCTCTATTCTTTAATTTTTCCCAAAACCGATTCCAAGTTTCTTTACTTTATTGTATCTTTTGTACGATACCACGGACTTCCGAATTTCTTTAATTTTTCTTGCATCAAGTTGTGTATTCCCAAGACCCAAGGTTATTATTTGATCCCAATTCTTCCATATTCGAGGGACTCAGTCCCCTTAATTCTTCCCTAGGACAGGTTCTTTATTTGTCCAACTCTTCGCCGTAATTGTTATCTTGATCGAAGTCTTCTTGTTCTAATCTTGATGAGTTCCAACGGTCGAGCAACATCACGTTCATAGTTGAATATCCCCATTTCTCCACTCCAAATCGAATGATGAACTTAAATGTCGATTCGAGTGTCTTGCTTGTCCTCTTTACAAATCCAAAAGTTCAGCAGTCTCTCAATTTTACCCTAAATTCGATCCTCAACTTCATCTAAAATCCATAGTGTTTCTGTTATCTCTTCTTTCCCATTTTGTTACGTCAACCTCAAAAATCCTTCTTCTTCTTACCCCGAACCTAATTCTCGATCATAAGCTCAACCTGAAATATCTTGACTTAGTCCTTCACTCTGACAACTTAATTTCTTGATCTTTAGTTTCAATTCAAATCACTTCATTTAGCCCCTTTCACACCGATAGCTTAAATCGTTTAAAAACTTAATTTAAATCTCCTGGAAATCTCTTGGGTCCTCAAGATTCTTTTCCTTAATCTTATAATCTGAACGTTGAATTTTAGTAACTTCAAAGTTTTTCTTCTCTTCTTTCTTGAATTAAACGAGCCTCTTGAACCCGGTCAATCAACTCCATTTGCGGTATAGGAGCATGTGTTTATCTTGTAGGTTATAACATCATACCTGTCACGCCCCGTTCCTCTAAAGGTTTACCTTAACATGTGTTAGGGTTGTGGGATGTTTGCCCGAAGAATCTGTTGCAACGACCATAACCCTATCAAGCTAGTTTCGGGACAAGAAAGTCAATAGGTCGCTTTGAAACTTCTTTGAATTTGCCTAAGTACGGGATGAGATATTTGAGATCCATTTTGGGCATTGGACTCGTTTTGACGTTTTGAGGTGATTGCTGTAAGTTTCATAATTTTCGCAGATCGTTTGCTACCCCGATGCCCTAAAACCGGTCCACATGAACCGGTTACTCTTGGAATTGAGCCTAGATTATTCACCTACTTGCTTCCATTTTTCCCTCATGTTTAAGCAATGACAGCAGCCCCTAATATCAACCTTATCACCTCCTTGCTTCCAATTTTGTTCACGTTAAAGCAAGTGGCAGCAACTCCTTAACTTCAAGTGCGTCATCACCTACTTGCTTCATTTAATCCTCTTGATTAAGCAAGATATAGCAGCAGCAAAAATCTATTTTCTTCCTTTTCTTTCCCCACGTACAACCCCTTTTATTTCTTCCCAAAAGTTGAAAAGCATAATTAAAGACAAGTGAAGAAACAAGCTATCCCTCTCCTCCCAACTTCGGTTTTCAGTCAACGAAGGTAATAAATAGGTCCCTCATTGTCTTTCTCCTTCCATTTTAGTAAGGTTTAGCTTGTAAGACTTGGTTATGGAGCTCAAGATTCCAGATGTATGTAGAGATATGTGGGAAAGCGAAGACTCTTGAGTATTTCCTGAAAGTTGATGACCGTTGTGTGACTTTTAAGTGTATAAACTGCATAGTTTTTGCATAAACTGAAGTTTATTTACAGCATGTTACCTTATATGAAATTATAGATGCTTTATGTATGATTTATGGACCTGATATTCAAGTTTTGAGGCCTAGAACAGGTAGGAACCGAACCTACAAGAAATCCCCTGTTCTGCCCTGTTTCATAGTTTCCTGCAGTGACTTTCTTACACCTGTTATGCACCCAAACCATCTGAGAACTTCCTGAATTTGTAACCACTGAAACTTTTTTGAGTCTAGGACACTTTCCTTTTTATGGCTTGTCAAAATTGGTTATGGAGAGTGAGATATGCCCAATACAAAATGGTGCCGAGTTTCAGCCAATTTTAAACAATGAACTGTTTTGATCCGCTTTGAATAAAAAATTGAGCCATATATGGTCAGAAAGATCTGTGTATCTAATTTCATTTCCAAAAAACAAAACCAAATTTGGACTTCTCAATTTTGAGATATTCTGATTTTCCTGCAGCCTGGTCATTTTGAAAAAGCTTCAAGCTTTTGATAGATTTCAACCGAAGCCTCGTTTGAGCTTCTCTTCCGTTTCTTTCGTTATTTTTCCATACCGAACTTGTTCATAACATGTTAAATTATGTAATTATGTACTGTTCATACTATGGTGCTATGATATGAGTTGAAAATATGCTCCGTGATTTGTTCTCCGTTGCCCGGCATGCCTAATTGAAATCCTTGCTCACGTGCATTTCATTTCTTTCATTCAATTGCATTATTTTTTTTCATTGCCGTGTGTCTAAGTGGTTCGTGATCGAGTCTATGTTACGTTTTGCTCTTTTTGTTCAGAGGTGATCCCAGGAGAGTTCGAGTCGGAGGGTTAGGCTCGTTTCCGTGTTCGGTATGGTTCTTTGGATCTCTTTTGTCAAAGGTGAGGTTAGGTGTGTTTTAGTTATGCCCTAATACCCCTATATGATTGTTTCCGGCCTGAATAGCTATGTATTAAGGTTATATATGTACGTATACTTTTGATATTTGCACTCTTGAAGGTTTTATTTGATACTTGTATAATTTTGGGCCTATGTGTGCCTTGATTTTGAGAAATGGTAACTCTTGAATTTAAAAGTGATAAAATATGATATCTGTACTCATGCAAGATAAGTCATTGAAATATATGGCAAGTGCATTCCTGATACTGGTGGGCCGTAAGGATCGTGCCCTGTGCATAGTCCTCATTTAAGATTACTTGCTTGCTTCCAGGAGGTTTGGTATAGGTCATTTATCTTGAGCCGGTGGTAACCCCATCGAAGGAGCGAGTAAGAGTCATGAGCCCCCGTCTCGAAGTGTATTCGCGTTTATGAAAGGATTAGGGTGCACTCCCTTCCATTCCATGGCGTGATGGCGGGATTGTGTTTTGATTTCTGTTTTCCTGTATTTTGAGGCGTGTTGACGGATGCGGTTTGAAAGCTCGTAGTCGCCGAGCTCTCTTCTATTTTGAGTTGGTGAAACAAGGATGGACTGAATAAGATTTTGATTCCTTTTGTATAAGTATATATCCTTTTGCTTCTAGAAAGTGTTTTGGTTTGCAAAAACCATCCTTGGGTTCATGAACGTTCGAATTTTGATACGTGCTCTGCTCTGTTATATCTATAGCGTGTGTGGGTTAACCCCTCACTCAGTCGCGGACTGATTCCTCGCTTTTTCCATCTTTTAGTTTCGCAGGTATTGGTATGCTTTGGTCGAGCTAGGCGGAGTATTGAGTCGAGTCCTTGGGTTGTACTTGCATACACTCTCCATTTTGTTCATGTATATATTATGGCCTTACCAGCTTAAATGTTAAGTTTTAAATTGCCCCTATCGGACTTGAACTTTTGGAATAGCTTTTGTAAATGATATATATTTGCTCAGTTATGGCCGGTGATGGGCTCGTGTGTGTGAATCGTCCTGAAATATTACGCTTCCGCATGTGCTTGTAATTTGATATTCGCATGTGCATTTTGTAAGGGTTGGAATCCGCATAGCTTAGCAGTGTTTATCTGTCTCCCGTTCGCTTTGACTTGTGCATGTATACCGATTTCCAGATTAGTAGATGTGTCGGGTCAGAGTGCGGGGGATGTGGTGAGCCTACACTCCGGGGTGCTACATCCTTGCGTGGTATAAGAGCTCAAGGTTGCAAAACCAGAGCTAGTGTCGTACTGAGTTGGTCTAGGTCGTACGGCTTAGGATTATGTGCCTCTGTGCCATTTTTGGATGTCATTTTATTTCTTACCTATTTAATTTCTTATTTTCTAGCATTTATAAACATACACTAATGAACATGCATCTATATCTTTTCTCATTTGTGTATTCCAGATATGCCAGACCGTAGGCATTATCGTGACAGGTCGCTAGACCATAGACACCATCGTGATACGTCACCATACCGTAGACATCATCGTGATAGGTCGAACCGTAGGCATCATCCGGATCATTCGCCTCGTCGTCAAGATCCTCCTGCTCCTCCTCTCATAGCTAATGAAGTAGGACAAATCACTGCCATCTATCGGTAGTTCCGGAACCAGAATCCTTCCTGATTTGAAGAAGGGAATGATATGCAAGCAGAGGAGTGGCTTACTCAAATAGAAAGGATTTGGGAACTCATTCCGTGTAGTTCCCAGGAAAAAGCTCGGTGTACTATCTCACTCATTCAAGGGCAAGCCTATAGTTGCTAGTTGAAAATAAAAACCAGGTTGGAGGCCTAGGGTGAAGAAATCAATTGGGAGGTGTTCATCCTGGAGTTCAAAAATAAATACATTCCACTGGTGTCTCGGGATCGAAGGTTGAAAGAGTTTGTGGACCTGAAGCAAGGCAACCGGACTGTGACAACATATATTAATGAGTTACACAGGTTAGCCCAGTATGCTCCGAACATTGCGAGTGATGATCGACTTAAGGCAATCCAATTTTATCAGGGCCTTGGGGAAGATATGAAGGATGTTCTTGAGGCTGCAAATACAAGCACCTGGGCTAAGGTGATTGCGAAAGCTTTGAAAGTTGAAGAAAGAGTTGTGAGTAGAAGAAGGGCATATCATTCGGGACAGGCATCGAGTTCGGGTCAGATTCTGAAGTTTGGAAAGAGGCCGATGTATCAGTCAGCTCCAGCACCGAGACCCCAAGGAAAGAAACCTAGACCCCCAGGGCCTATTCCAGTGTCTACCCCAGCTCCACCGGAATGTTCATATTGCCATGGTCCGAATCACACAGTAGAGGAGTGTAGGAAAAGACTTAAGAAATGTTTTAAATGTGGCTCGTCGGACCATATGTTGAATCAGTGCCCTCATAAGAGGTTAGAGCCCAGACCCTATGGGAATCAAAAGGCTACCATTCATGCACGGGCCTATGCGTTGGGAGGTGAAGAGGACGCCGCCGACCCTGATCCTATTGCTGTTGTGGAAGGTACGATCTGCATACATGGCATCACATTACATGCATTGTTTGATCCCGGGGCAACTCATTCATTCATTGCCCTGGATATAGTTGCTTCATTATCCTTGCTTGCTTTATGTGTCAAGTATATGTATGTGGTTAGCTCTTCTCTTGGAGGAAGCTTGGTGACCGATAGAGTTTTTCGTGAGTGCCAGTGAGTATTGAAGGTAAAACATATCCGGCGGACTTGATTGAGATGCCGATGAAAAGGTATGGTGTAATTTTAGGAATGGATTGGTGACATTGTCTTAGAGCTTTCATAGATTGTCATTAGAAAAAGATTTCTTTGGGTTCTATGGTATTTTTGATTGAAAGAGTGAAGTCCAGTCCATTCATTTCATTCATGGAGGTAAATAAATTAATACGGGATGGAGCGAGAGGTTATGTGGCCTATCTTCTCAACAAACCGAAGGACCAGGATAAACTAGAAGAAACTGAGGTTGTGAAAGAGTTTCCCGATGTGTTCCCCGAGCAGTTAGGTTCGCTACCGCCCAGAAGAGATATTGAGTTTGTTATCGATTTGCATCCTGGTGTGGAACCATTTGGGAAGGCTCCATATATAATGGCTCCTGCAGAATTGAAGGAGTTGAAAACGCAGCTGGATGAGCTCTTAGCTTGTGGGTATATTCGACCTAGCATATCTCCATGGGGTGCCCCAGTGTTGTTCGTGAAAAAGAAGGACGGGTCATTGCATATGTGTATCGATTACCGTGAGCTGAATGGGATGACTATCAAGAATAAGTATCCACTAACACACATTGAGGATTCGTTTGATCTCTTGCAAGGGTCTAAGGTCTATTCAAAGCTTGATCTGAGGCAAGGTTACTATCAGTTGTGTATCCGGGGAGGAAGACATACCTAAGACGGGATTTAATACACGTCATGGACATTATGAGTTCGTAGTTATGCCTTTTGGATTGACGAATGCTCCAGCGGTATTCATGGACATGATGCATCGAGTATTTAGGTCGTTTCTTGATAAGTTTGTAGTTATTTTCATTGATGACATCTTAGTGTATTCAAAGTCCGTAGAAGAGCATGCGCAACATTTAAGAAGAGTACTGGAAGCCCTCAGAGAGCATCTGTTGTTTGCGAAGTTCAGTAAATGCGAGTTTTCGATCGATAGAGTTGCATTCCTAGTTCATATCATTTCAGGCAATGGAGTGGAAGTTGATCCATCAAAGGTGGAATCTGTTATGCGGTGGGAGAAACCGAGAAATACCTCTGAAATTCGAAGTTTTCTAGGGCTAGCAGGGTACTATAGGCGATTTGTAAAGGATTTTTCGAAGATCGCAGCCCCCATTGACCCGATTAACAAAGAAAGAGACCCGGTTTGAGTGGAGTTATTCTTATTGCCGTACGACCTATTGCCGTACGACCTAGATGACTCGAGACGACTCAAGATCCCGGTTTTGAACCTGGCTCTGATACCAACCAAATAGGGGTGTAACGCCCCGACAAGGGCATCACACGCCTATCCCGTGCTACGGTCCTAGCTTGTATATAGAATTGCTATCCATATACCCGCCAAGAACGAAGCAAGCGGTGACAAACGGACATCCTAGCTAGGAGGTACTAGACTCACAAAGCGAGAATAAAAATAAACACAAGTATGCGGAAGCTCGAATTAAAATACATTCAACAAGGTCTAAGAGAAATATATATTCAAGGAGTAGATGACCGTCATGGTCCAGCACGTAATGCTCAAAATACGAAAAGTAAAATCATCCTAGTGACCAACACGGTCCAAAGCATAATAACATCAAACATTCTAAATCCATAAATCCAAAACATAATCGACATAAATATGAAGTACGTAAAGACACAACGAGTACAAGCTAGACTCGACACAACTCTCAAAGTAAGACCCCGCCTAGCAAGACTGCAAAACGCGACCTGCGGACACGAAAGGTGAAGGAGGTCAGTTCAGACGGAACCGGTGAGGAGAAGATTACATAATATAATTAACATAAGAAGGTTCAATGCATGCTCAAATCAAAGATGTTCATGATCCGAATTCTTTTGGAAAACAATGCAAGTTTTATAAAAATCTAATCATGAACCGAAGCCCCGGCTCGGCGAGTACGAGCACTCCATCCTTACTTCCCAAACCAAAAGAAATGAAACCAATCCATCCTTAACACCGTTGATGTCGAGGGTGTGCACCTCTCCCCCCCCCCCCCCCCCTCCCGATCATCGCAAAAGAACCATGGAGAAGTGGGTCCATGAAACCGACCTTCCCCCAAGCCTACCTTAACCCCGAATCCTCCTCGGAGTCATAGAAAACTTGTCTAAAAGTGGGTACTTCATAAGGGATCAACCGTCCGCCCTTGCGTTCCAGGCATCACCGCTTACTCCGCCCCGAGCGCTATCAAAAGAACCGACCAAGCAAGCGTCCTTGCAAGGTATAACAAAGGCTCGCTACCCAACTCACCCGTACATAATACTCAAATGAAAGTTCCGAAACCATTTTGGGTATCTATCCCATATAGCAAAACTCAAGTTTTACTTGTAAACCGTTTTCCATAAGCAAATATCCATAATACGAGCAAAGCTCACAAAACTTAGCTTATAATGCCTACATATACATTTCGAAAATGGGAGTTTAAAACCAATAAATATGAGAGGCCATATGTGTCCACAGTTTTGAAAACATTTTGATATTATAACTCCTCACCTTTACCAAGAACCTCGAAGATCAAGCACGAACAAGGAGGGTTACACGCATCCGGAGACTCACCACCTAACAAGACAACGTACCAACAAAGGTAAGACTCGACTCGAAACACTACAAGACGACGCACGGCTTTGAAATGAATGCAAATGTGCTAATGATGTGCAAGGAATGTTCGACGATGGTATAGATTGGCAATTAAGATCACATTGCATCATATAAGTCATATATCAAGTTCTCAAGTCATATGTAATAAGCGACCTATGAATCACACTTAACACAATTTAATTAAATGCATAACTTAGTCAATTAAGATAACTTAAGCATGATTGAGGTATAAAGATCATAATATAAGGTATGCATGAGATGTCACATGTAGCACCCGGGACCATAGGCACCACATCCCCCGCACTATGAGTCTAATCCACATATGAAATAGGCAGTCCACACATGAATCAGACTCACAGCCAACGGGTGACAATCAAAAGTACAGTCCTGACTAGGCGGAAGCTAACCCTGGAACCATCAACAAAACCCAAAATGCGGAAGCAAGGAAATCATTCATGTAATATTCATGAAATAATGGAAATCCAATACGAATATAAATATGGGTTCCACTAATCAGTACACCTGTCCTAACCTGTCCCGAATCAATATCAATTCAATTAGGGCACACCGGCCAGCAATAATAAATTAATAATAAATCAATACAGTACTTAAAGACAATATAGTATGCAGTGAGTGTAAATGAGTGAGACTAGAACAATGACTCGACACTCTAACTCCGCCTAGTAACCAACACCTGCAAAAGAAACTGGAAATAGGGAAAGAGGGGTCAGTCTCTAGAAGACTGAGCGAGCAGGAGCGATACATATAATATAGAAACATGCACATGCAAGTCATAAATCCCGAGCAAGGTTTTATTTAAAGTTAGTTCCCAAAAAGGGCAAAAGAATGACTAAGCAATGCTCGGACTTTACGACTATTCATATTAAATTCATTGAGTTTATAAATCATACTCTATCAATAAGGCTCGGCGAGTGAGCATGCACAATCTCCAACCAAACTCCGACCGTGTACGACAAATATCATTAATACATTAAATAGGTGATCATGCAATATATCATAATACACTCAGATCACATGCTATGTCCTAAATATATTTGTTTGGGAAATCCGATTCCCGGCCTTCCCGCACAGTGCCTGTCAATTAATAATCAACCAGTCAATCATTTTCAATCATAAATAAGTTCCAACCTTCTTCCTCCGGGTTGGTGGTGGGTTTGCAAGGCCCGACCACCCAATCATTGACCAATGGGGTTACATGAATTCCCCAATTGGCACTCAGCTCCCATTCCCCGCTAAAACTCCTAGCGAGGGCCGGTATCACCGTAACAATGTGGGACTAGTGTGACGGTTTACCGTCAGCCCTTGCCTCCTCGGGTCCCCACTCACACCAAGCCCCTGGGCCCCATTCTATGCAATCAATCAATCATTCTTTTCTCGCCAAAACATTTGATTCATAAGAATCTTACCATATTTCAAAATCCATTTGAAAAGGGGTTTACTCGATCAATATTTACTCGATCAATCAGTATTTACTCGATGACATTACTTTAAAAGGAACATATATATAATCATAAGGTTTTGGCCAAAGCTTTTCACATAAGGGTTGTAGGGTTTGATATGTAACTAGAACGAAAACACCCTCACCTGGAATACCACGAGACAAGAAACAAGAGCAATACGGGTGCCTATTCAATTTGGAAGTCTCCGCCCTGGAAACAAAGTGTACAAGAGAAGGAACAATGTGTACTGGTGAGAATTGACTCAATATGAAACCACATAGACGCACGGCAATGCTAAACACATGATATGAGATGTATAAGAAGTAAAATGATGTTATGAAGTTACATAATCAAGTACTTCTTTCAAGTACATTCCATACATGAGGGTTTCAAGCCCAAACATTTCATAATTCCTTGCAATCAAGTCATGAACTTCATATAACATTTATAACTCAAGTATATCAAGTTTACAATTATAAAATAAACAAAATAGAGCCATTCAAATCATTTATATCTCACAAAGTCGCATATCAATTCCAACTATATCAATTTTATATAATTCACACTTGGCATACTCAATTCATATATCACTAAACGGATTCAATTACAAGGTTACCTAATTAAATCAAACAATATTCATATTGTTTACAAAATTACACATACACCCCTTCAAGTTGGACAAATAGCTCAAATACGGCATATCGGAGTTCAAATTGTAAATCAAAGCATCAACATATATCATAGATCATTTAATACATGCTTTCGTACACATTGGAATTCATATTGATCGACAAATCAGGCAATTGACAATTCATTGCAATTAAAACAATTAATTTCAATTAAATATAAATACACAAAATAAATCACAACAAATCAACCGGGCATCCGATTGACGAACGGAAAGTGGCGTTGGACTCACCACAACGAAAGGGACCTTCTGTCCGAAAGTCACCGGAATGCCGCTACCGTAGCCGGTCGAATAGCCACCAGCCGCCACCGGAACACCGCCTCCGGTGGTCGAAAAAATCCCCGGAAGGACAGAAACGTGCGTCTCGGCCTCCTCAACAAAAGCCCTCAATCAATTTCAGAAAATGCCAAACACGCCGGACTTCGTTGACGAAAAACCGAACTTAAATCCAAGGACGAAAACTAAAATTAAACGTAAACCGTAAAACCAAAATGAAATCCGAGCATACCGTTGGAAAGCTTGTAACAAGCCCTACAAAAGCCCCAAGTCAAACCGCCGGAAAAACCACCGAAAAATCGGACCGCCGGTCCAGGCCCGGTCCGCCACCGGTCTGTCGCCGCCGGCCGGTTCTCGAAACGCCGTCGATGCCATCCGCTAAGTCTCGTCAATCCAAGCAACTTTCGTGAAGGCTCCACCACCAAAACCTGTCGGGAAGAGGGCCCAATCCACCGCCGAAGTTCAGCCGCTGCGCCACCGCCGATTCGGCCATCTTCGCTGCGATTCGCTCAAAAAGGAGGCCGGAAATGGAACGGGAAGGGTCGAAAACGTGGGGTAGGGTGGTTGTTGGCTGGTGAGGGTCGCCGGAACGCCGTCGGCGTGGAGGTGGCGCAACCCGCCACCGTCGGACCACCTCTGTGCTGCCGCTGGTCACTTTTAGGCTACGAAACTGGTACGGTTGTGACGGGCTCGTCGAGCTGATAAATTTCCACTATCGATTCGTCGAATTCCATCGAGAAACGAGGGAGAACGAGCTACTGTGTGTTTTCACACCTTCACTGTATGTGAACAGTGCTGATCGCTGGAGGAAGACGATGTAGGAAGCTTGTCTGATTTTTGCACGCAAAACGAGGAAACCCGAGTATATATCTCGGATCCTCGTACTCAAAAACGATCGGAAGAATGGGCTAACGAAGCCAGAATGGGGCAAACTTAGAGTCTACGGACTCGTCTCGATGCCCCGGACACGAAGGAGGGGTCAAAGAAGTCAAAATCTCTACCGAACGAGAAGTGACCGGAAAACCCCCCTAATAGAAGAAAATTACAAAAAGGGCCCTAACTCTAAAAGAGTCCAAAAGAGGGCCACACAACGCACCAATCACATAATTAAACACATAAAAAGGTTGAAAGATGACGTACCTTATTTATCGGATGAGCGGGGCGTTACAATCTTCCCTCCTTCAAAAGGACCTGTCCTCAGGTCCTACTGTTGGACCGAATAGTGCAAACTGAAATTGTATCGATCTATTTCCTGAAATTGCTTAGCATCTTAGCCCTGGTTGTGAAGTTTACTCCCCTTATTTGTATCAACCCCTTCAGAGTCTGGTAGTCACAAGGATCTACGCGAACACTTGGCCGTTAGTCACTTCAAAACTCGTTCAACCGCTACTAGTCCATTGCCTCGTCACTTGATAACCTCTGTCTATCCAACCGTAACACAAACACGACAAACAAGAGAGAATCCAATCTCTCAACACACAAGGGAGGAAACCCCGTCCCTCAGCACACACAAGAGAGAGAACCCCGTCTCTCGGGTACAGAATTGAGAGAACCCCGTCTCCCAGCCTAAGTCTGTCAGATTCCACATCTTTTCAGACATTCTAGTTTGAGAAAATCTAGCATTTCTCAAACTCCTAAATCCAAGTGAATCCAACATCCCTCGAATACCTAAGTACAAGAGAATCCAGCATCTCTCGTGCACAGAAAATAGAAAGAATCCAGCATCTTTCTAGCACATAAACAGGGAGAATCCACATCTTCCTGGCACGTAATCAAAGAGAATCAAATCCCCCTTTCACTCAAGCACACAAGCAAAAGCAAGGTTCACAATAATCAACACACACTCCACTGGCCAGGGTATCACATAATAACAAAATTTTAAATATGTAAACGATGCATGTATGCTCATGCAATGGATGCTTAGTGTACCGTTCACCGTAGTAATGGAATTGATATTGTGACTTTACTTCTACGATTGGATAGTCTGGTCTCTAGCTGGCTTGATTGCCAACTTGTCTTTCCTATCTTTAGTAAATGTTTGACTGAGAAAGTCAGACCCTTGGTTGATCCTATTCTCGATTCCATTTGGATCCTTACTTACAGTTATCTTCTGCAATTAACCGAGCACTAGTTTATTCCGCCTACGATCAGAACATTTATCTTTGTACCAGCTTCACTATATTATCTTTGGCCGTACACGAATCTTAAACTTTAACTCCCACTTCATACACTGTCACTAACTGGTTTAATTCTTTGTTGAAGATTTGGTCATCTGGAACTAGTGGACATCCTTCTTAAAAGTGATAAATTTTGACCAATTTCCTTTCTTGAAACTAATTTAGGAATCCATCAGAAGTTCCCTGATAGTATCATCATCCTCACTGTCTGAATCACGTACTTATAAATTCCCAAACGAACCACTCTCTTCGATGCCTTATGAAGATCTTCATCCCGGTTATATTAACTTAACTCAACTCCTTAGACTTTTCTACCACTTCTCGGATCAAAACACCTCAATTTCTTCAACTTAACTTCCTCTGTATAAGCGGTTCTAATCACGCCACTTGTCTCATGATAGTCCTCACATTTCCTTTGAAGCAATTAGTAGGAATGGCAACTTGCTTCTCTCGCTCCCACTTTCGATTCTATTTTCCCAAACCTCAAAATTTTCTATTTCCTTTTTAACCAACCAGTACAACCCAGAATTTCTTCTTTTCTTGATCCCAACAAGAATCAGTCGGAGTATCACTTGATTTATAAGATGTGGGGGATACCTATGAAATAAACACTAAAATGCATGTCGGGTTAGGGTGCCAATGCAGTATCACATTTGTAAACAATTAAAGATGCAACACATTGGAACAATTATACAAATTAGAGATATGCATATAAATAGAGAAATTTAAACAATTAAAGCGATGTATGATGCACGTGCTTATGAATGTATAGAACCTGTCACCGTAGTTGTAAACTTTATCTTGGCATATTTCTTTGTTTCTCAAATTGCAGGTTTGTCTTGAATTAATTGTTCACCTCTTCTTTACCCACGCTCTTTCAAATCTTCAAAGTTCCCGTGTATCAACTTATGGATCTCCCAAGTCCGAGATTGAAATCTCTTGAACCCAAATTCTTCAACACCCATGAAGTTGGTATCTTGACTTCTCTTGAAGAATCAATCTCCAATTGTTTACATTTGAATACATAATTTCCCTCCAATAGTTCTTTGTCTTTCTTTATCGTTTCCATTTGTTGCTCCAAAGCTCTTAATTCAATCTCAGAACTCGACACTTCATCTTGAATTTGGAAGATGAACTCATAACCGGCCGAAGATAAAATCCTTAGCATTCTCATTTTCCATGAACTTATACTTACCACGTCGACTAACTTCCTTTAATTCTTCTCAATTCAACTCCTATCTCATCTCAATTCTGAAGTATGTTAATTCCCTTTTCGTAGTCTCTTCATCCTTTTTCATCGATCTAAATCCCGAGCTATATTATTCTTCATATTTTCTTTCGCCTCTTTCTCAAGTTAAATGGTCTTTACTGCTTCTCAACCACGAACCTACTTTACTTTAATTCTCTTGAAGGTCATCGCCTCCACGTTGATAGAAACCTCAAATCTAAAACATCTTCGAGATTTCTCTTCTTTGGAATCTGGTTGACAAATCTTCGTAGTGTAAACAAACATGTTGATCTCGTGAAACCAAATCATTACACACCACAAATCCCGTCTTAACATGGATTCACCATCGGTAATAGAGCTTGCAAACTTCTCCTTTGAACTGACCCCTTATTCTAAACTTTGTCACTCGAGCCCTAACCTCATTTTAGAAAACGTTTGACTCTTAAATTTCTGTAGAAATCCCCAAGGCATTCCTTACAGCTTCCGAGCTAAAAGAAGAGCTTGTGGTAGCCTGTGGTTGTCGTAAAAATTGGCTGTGGTTTGATATTGTCTTCATATCCTATGAATCACAGCTCATTTTGAAAATAAATGCATGCGCTTAGTAAATGCTCATGCCACATAATTAACACCAAAAGAATAGATTCAATGCAAAATGCAACAAATAATCTAATAAAGTTTGAAAAAATCACAATTCAGTGTTCAAGAATGATGCAATGCACACATTGACAATTAGTTCCTATGCCGTGCGACCTATACTCGAGACAACACAACCCAGAGCACCGGTTCTGAACCTGGTAGCTCGGATACCACCTAAAGATGTAGCACCCGGGACGATAAGCACCACATCCCCCGCACTATGAGTCTAATCCACATATGAAATAGGCAGTCCACACATGAATCGGACTCACAACGAACGGGTGACAATCAAAAGTACAGTCCTGACTAGGCGGAAGCTAACCCTGGAACCATCAACAAAACCCAAAATGCGAAAGCAAGGAAATCATTCATGTAATATTCATGAAATAATGGAAATCCAATACGAATATAAATATGGGCTCCACTAATCAGTACACCTGTCCTAACCTGTCCCGAATCAATACAGTAAAACAACATAACAACGGGTTCAACTGGCTCCAGAACCTGTCCTAACCTGTCCCGAATCAATATCAATTCAATAAGGGCACACCGGCCAGCAATAATAAATTCATAATAAATCAATACAGTACTTAAAGACAATATAGTATGCAGTGAGTGTAAATGAGTGAGACTAGAACAATGACTCGACACTCTAACTCCGCCTAGTAACCAACACCCGCAAAAGAAACTGGAAAGAGGGAAAGAGGGGTCAGTCTCTAGAAGACTGAGCGAGCAGGAGCGATACATACAATAGAAACATGCACATGCAAGTCATAAATCCCGAGCAAGGTTTTATTTAAAGTTAGTTCCCAAAAAGGGCAAAAGAATGACTAAGCAATGCTCGGACTTTACGACTATTCATATTAAATTCAATAAGTTTATAAATCATACTCAATCAATAAGGCTCGGCGAGTGAGCGTGCACAATCTCCAACCAAACTCCGACCGTATACGACAAATATCATTAATACATTAAATAGGTGATCATGCAATATATCATAATACACTCAGATCACATGCCATGTCCTAAATATATTTGTTTGGGCAATCCGATTCTCGGCCTTCCCGCACAGTACCTTTCAATCAATAATCAATCAATCAATCAATCAGTCAATCATTTTCAATCATAAATAAGTTCCAACCTTCTTCCTCCGTCTTGGTGGTGGGTTTGCAAGGCCCGACCACCCAATCATTGACCAATGGGGTTACATGAATTCCCCAATTGGCACTCAGCTCCCATTCCCCGCTAAAACTCCTAGCGAGGGCCGGTATCACCGTAACAATGTGGGACTAGTGTGAGGGTTTACCGTCAGTCCTTGCCTCCTCGGGTCCCCACTCACACCAAGCCCCTAGGCCCCATTCTGTGCAATCAATCAATCATTCTTTTCTCGCCAAAACATTTCATTCATAAGAATCATACCATATTTCATAGTCCATTTGAAAAGCGGTTTACTCGATCAATATTTACTCGATCAATCAGTATTTACTCGATGACGTTACTTTAAAAGTAACATATATATAATCATAAGGTTTTGGCCAAAGCTTTTCACATAAGGGTTGTAGGGTTTGATATGTAACTAGAACGAAAACACCCTCACCTGGAATACCACGAGACAAGAAACAAGAGCAATATGGGTGCCTACTCAATTTGGAAGTCTCCGCCCTGGAAACAAACTGTGCAAGAGAAGGAACAATGTGTACTGGTGAGAATTGACTCAAAATGAAACCACATAGACGCACGGCAATGCTAAACACATGATATGAGATGTATAAGAAGTAAAATGATGTTATGAAGTTACATAATCAAGTACTTCTTTTAAGTACATTCCATACATGAGGGTTTCAAGCCCAAACATTTCATAATTCCTTGCAATCAAGTCATGAACTTCATATAACATTTTTAACTCAAGTATATCAAGTTTACAATTATAAAATAAACAAAATAGTGTCATTCAAATCATTTAAATCTCACAAAGTCGCATATCAATTCCAACTATATCAATTTTATATAATTCACACTTGGCGTACTCAATTCATATATCACTAAACGGATTCAATTACAAGGTTACCTAATTAAATCAAACAATATTCATATTGTTTACAAAATTACACATACACCCCTTCAAGTTAGACAAATAGCTCAAATACTGCATATCGGAGTTCAAATTGTAAATCAAAGCATCAACATATATCATAGATCATTTAATACATGCTTTCGTACACATTGGAATTCATATTGATCGACAAATCAGGCAATTGACAATTCATTGCAATTAAAACAATTAATTTCAATTAAATATAAATACACAAAATAAATCACAACAAATCAACCGGGCATCCGATTGACAAACGGAAAGTGGCGTTGGACTCACCACAACGAAAGGGACCTTCTGTCCGAAACTCACCGGAATGCCGCTACCGTAGCCGGTCGAACAGCCACCGGAACACCGCCTCCGGTTGTCGAAAAAATCCCCGGAAGGACAGAAACGTGGGTCTCAGCCTGCTCAGCAAAAGCCCTCAATCAATTTCAGAAAATGCCAAACACGTCGGACTTCGTTGACGAAAACCCGAACTTAAATCCAAGGACGAAAACTGAAATTAAACGTAAACCGTAAAACCGAAATGAAATCCGAGCATACCGTTGGAAAGCTTGTAACAAGCCCTACAAAAGCCCCAAGTCAAACCGCCAGAAAAACCGCCGAAAAATGGGACCGCCGATCCAGGCCCGGTCCGCCACCGATCCGCCGCCGCCGGTCGGTTCTCGAAACGCCGTCGATGCCATCCGCTAAGTCTCGTCAATCCAAGCAACTTTCGTGAAGGCTCCACCACCAAAACCGGTCGGGAAGAGGGCCCGATCCGCCGCCGAAGTTCAGCCGCTGCGCCACCGCCGATTCGGCCATCTCCGCCGCGATTCGCTAAAAAAGGAGGCCGGAAATGGAACGGGAAGGGTCGAAAACTTGGGGTAGGGTGGTTGTTGGCTGGTGAGGGTCGCCGGAACGCCGCCGGCTTGGAGGTGGCGCAACCCGCCACCGTCGGACCACCGCTGCGCCGCCTCTGGTCACTTTCAGGCCACGAAATTGGTACGGTTGTGACGGGCTCGTCGAGCTGATAAATTTCCACTATCGATTTGTCGAATTCCGTCGAGAAACGAGGGAGAACGAGCTAGTGTGTGTTTTCACACCTTCACTGTGTGTGAACAGTGTTGATTTTTGCAGGAAGACGATGCAGGAAGGTGATCTGATTTTTGCACGCAAAACGAGAAAACCCGAGTATATATCTCGGATCCTCGTACTCAAAAACGATCGGAAGAACGGGCTAACGAAGTCAGAATGGGGCAAACTTAGAGTCTACGGACTCGTCTCGATGTCCCGGACGCGAAGGAGGGGTCAAAGAAGTCAAAATCTCTACGGAACGAGAAGTGACCGGAAAACCCCCCTAAAATAAGAAAATTACAAAAAGGGCCCTAACTCTAAAAGAGTCCAAAATATGGCCACACAACGCACCAATCACATAATTAAACACATAAAAAGGTTGAAAGGTGACGTACCTTATTTATCGGATGAGCGGGGCGTTACATCACAACATATAACAAGGTCACAATACATTAGAGTCATAATATAAATAAGTAAGGAACAAACGAGAAGCAAAACAAGTGAAACGAATCAAGAAAACAAGGCTGGGGAAAATCCACCCCCATGGATTTTCCTTCACAAAAAATCAACCCTAGCGGATTTGGTCCAGAGCTACTGCCTTAAATCCACCCCCATGGATTTTTTACACAACAAAAATCCACCCTAGCGGATTCTGCCCAGAATTTAAAAAAAAATGTGACAGGAACTTCAAACTCGACGGGAATGAGTTTAAAACACCCCAAAACATGAAATTAAGCTTCCAAACCCACAAATAAGCATCATAAAACATCAAGTTACATAATAAAGCATTTAGGAACATTTAAACATCAAGAAATCTAGCAATTCATGCAAGAACTTCATCTTCTACAAGTTTCAAGAAAGCTTCAAGCATAACAATGGTGAAATCAACAATCATTGCAAGAAATTGTTGGAAATCTATCACATTCTCCATAAAAACACATAAGGAACAAGAATCCATCATCAAATCAAGCTAAAACAAGCTAGAACATGAACATGCAAGAATTCTTCATAAAAGCTTCAAAGGTCAACAATGGAGGATTTCCCATAAGAGCATGAAAACATGAAATTCTTACACCAAATCATCCCTAGGAACATAGGAAACATATTTCCATCAACAAATTCGGATTTAATCCATCTAACATGAACCCTACATTCACATTCAAGCTCAAAACCATCAAGAACACAAACCCATGAAAAGAGCACACAAATCTTACCTTGGGAGCTGGAAATCGAATCTTGTTCTCTAGTCTTGAATCTCCAGCTTTAATCTTCGATCTTGGTTATTTAAAATGGTTTGAAGGTCTTGGGTGTTCTTGAGAGAATATGAATGGGTTGGAGAGAAAAGTGAGGGAGAGAGGGTTGAATCTTGTGTTTTAACGTAGAATGAGGTTTTGGGTGTTAAATTCTGATTTAGTAATTTGGGTCAGCTATTTGGGTCATGGGGCGGGTCATACGGGTCGGATTATAAGAGAAATTGGGTCTCAAATTGGGTAATTTCGAAATTGGGTCATAAGTCTTATAAAAAGGTTGACTTTTCGTAGAATGGCCATAACTTATTCGTCCGAACTCCAAATCGAGCGATTTAAAAACCCATGAACTCGTAATCGAATTATCTACTCAATTTCATTAAGTTCTATCCAGTTTCAGGCTTCGAAAATAATTTTACCTTTTAGTCCCTAAATTATGCTTCAATGTCCAAATAAGCACATTGTTTTGTTTAAGCATAAAGCATGCTATCAAAGCACAATAAGAATAATATGAGCACATAATTAACACATCAATTAGTCACGTATTTCATACAAATCATATGTTCCACATAAGTTCAAGCATAACGGTCAATTAAGGCATATTATTCACATAATTCATGCAAAGAAAGGTAAATCGTGCACTCTCGTACCAAACTTTACCTTGACCGAGAAGCAGGGCGTCACACAACCATTCTCCCAATTGATGATGTACAACTTGAACCAAACCTAACCATCAAGAAGAAACCTATGAGAATCATGGATCGAAAAATGCTAGAGTTAAGAAGCTGGAAAATCCCAATGGTTAAAGTGTTATGGAAAGATCAGAAGTTTGAAGAAGCCACCTGGGAAACTGAAGAAAAGTTAAGGAAGCCGTATCCGGAGTTGTTCAGATCAGAGCAATTAACCTAGGGACCAGGTTCTTTTAAAGGGGGAGGTTGTCATGCCCCGTTCGTCTAAAGGTTTAGGTTAACAAATGTTAGGGTTGTGGGAAGTTTTCCCGAAGAATCTGTTGTAATGAACGTAACCCTATCAAGCTAGTTTCGGGATCAGAACGTCAATAGGTCGCTTTGAAACTTCTTTGAATTTTCCTAAGTGCGGGATGAGATATTTGAGATCCGTCTTGGGCATTGGACTCGTTTGACGTTTTGAGGTGATTGCCGTTAGTTTCATAATTTTCGGAGATCGTTTGCTACCCCGACGCCCTAAAACCGGTCCACGTGAACTGGTTACTCTTGGAATTGAGCCTAGATTATTCACCTACTTGCTTCCATTTTTCCCTCATGTTTACGCAATGACAACAACTCCTAATATCAGCCTTATCACCTCCTTGCTCCCAATTTTGCTCATGTTAAAGCAAGTGGCAGCAACTCCTTAACTTCAAGTGCATCGTCACCTACTTACTTCCTTTCCTCCTCACGATTAAGCAAGACAAAGCAGCAGCAAAAATCTAGTTTCATCCTTTTCCTTCCCCACGTACAACCCCATTTCCTTCTTGTAACGCCCCCACCCGTACCAGAACAAGAGGAGAGCGGCGTCTCAACCCCCGCACTGAAGCACCTCTCAAGTAATGGTGTGAGCCATCACTCAAGAAATACTCCAGCGAACGGCTGTCTATCAGAACTATACATGTACAACGATGTGGCTATGCAGCGGAAAATCAGAGTATTTTAAAACTTTTCAAAACATGTGCGTGATGGCATGTAACAAGCAACAACATATTGATCGTGTAAGAGAGACTCGGCATATCATAACATGTAACAGATTCACATATAAGTACCGATATAGCAGAGTTCAATGTATCGGTAACAGAGTAGCAGAAAGAGTATAACAAAGATACTCAAGTATTCAAAAACATATACAGAAGTATAAAGTGATGCAGCCATAAAACATATGCGGGACACAAAAGGAAGTAATACTAAGTCCTGACTGAAACAAAAATGACAATCTAGAGCTTCAAGATACCTCTAGACTGCGGCTGCAAGACCTGAAACCACGAGGCAAGAAAACGGGAGAGGTATTAGTCAAAAGGACTAAGTGAGGGAATACTTTAAAGAAAGTACTGAATGATAAAGAACTTGAAGTAAAGTTCGAAACTGTTAAATGCGATGCTTTAAAGAAGAACTCGAAACAAGTTCGGTTGATAAAACTGTTTGAATGCAATGCTGTAAAAGTATGCACATTTTAAAACACTTTCATGAATGCTATTACACGCGCACACATATGCTGTTGATGGTTCATAGTTCTTTCGTAAAACGGGGTAAGGGTAAAATGAACTTTTCCAGATATGAACCATCCTTTATGAAACAGAATTTTGCCCGCAAGCTAGGCTCCTCCATCCTTACTCCAGAAAAACATGATTCGGTAGAGCATCGGACCAGGATCAACGATAATTCCACGTTTAGTAGAATATCGGACCAAGATCAACAATAACCCTACAAGTAGTAGAGCATCGGACCAAGGTCAACAACAACTCCGCACATAGTAGACTATCGGACCAAGGTCAACAACAACTCTTACCAACGCATACAAACATGCACCATCCTCCACCGGTTGTCACTTCGGGTAGCTAGCCCTAGGCTACCTGTAAACATGTAATGGGAACAGATTTGCTGTCCGTTCCCAGACAGATTATCCTGACTTAACAAACCTCCTGTTAAAAGTCGGTGTCAATAGTCTAAGTGTGGCGGTCGGTATTGGTGATGTCGTTGGCACTCACTTCCCGAGCATCACCTCCACACATAACCGCCGGGCCCAAACTGTAAACTGTATGCTTGCATTTAGGATTTAGCATTGACCAGAGTACCAATCCAGTATGCTAACAATAACATGTGAAACTATAACTGTAACATATGATACTGTTTGTAAATCATATGAAACTGTCTGAAAACATGTGAAACTGTCTGTAAACTGTACTTTGAAAACATATGCAAAACATGTAACTGTCTTTGAACAAGAATGCAGAACTTTGGAAAACATGTGCTGTAGATCAAGGTATACTATTAAAGTATGAATGATCCTTTCAAGAGAATGTCCCGATAAAAGGGATAGTTCAAAACGAGGTTTAGCTTTCAATTTCAAAACATATGATACGATAGTATAATCGTGGTTCCAGTTGGAAAACATTTATAACTTCACCTCACCTATCAGTAACAAAGGTAGGTAGACAGATTATGCGGTGCCCTGGGGATCCCAGTGCTCAACTTTAATTCCTGTAGGTGGTGTACTAGAGTGAGCTTAAGAACTAAGACCCACTACTAACCAAGATGCATATGAAATGCATGAAACAATGAACAAGGAACATGTAAAGAACATGTAACACAAGAGAGTAATACCATTTAAGGTATTCAAGAAAGGTAACACACAAAGGAATACGTCAAAGTGAGTTACTCTTAACGTTAGACTATGATCTTACTATAACCGAGTAAGCTTTAGTCAAATTATGAATCCTATCGCAAACCTTAGGTTAAGAAACAAGTCCACGAAAGAAAACACATTTTGAAAACACATTTCAGACCTTGGATATGGAAACCCTAGGTGCAAATGTCTATTAAGAAAGCACAAGTTTTAATTCATTTTTACTATTCAAAAGCACTATTTAAAAGTACTATTCAAGATTACCATTCATGATTACTATTCACATGTCGGGTCAAAGGGTCGGGTCAAAACCTTACTATACACACACCCACACACACACGGTACACACACACACCATGCACGAACACACACACACACACACGACATGCACACACACACACCCTAATTAAATTATGATCTTGATTATAACCTATAGTTTCAAGTTCATGTTAATATAATCAAGTGTGATCTAGTTTAAAGGTATAACCTATGGTTAAGAGATCTAATTAAGTCATAAGATCAAGTTATGAAACACTATTCTATCTTAGGTTATAACATGTGACACTATTAAAGTGTATAACATATGATCAAGGCACTAATCCATTAATCCATATCATAACATAAGCTCAATTCATAATTCAAGAATCATATAACAATGTGACAACATGTCACAACATATTTCATATCATATCATATATCATGAACCTTTGGGCATGTAACATGTAACAATTTAATTCAATATCAACATGTAACAAGTTGTGACATAATTAATTGTAAGTCACTATTCCATTAGCTAGCATGCATGAACATAATTCAAATTCCATAATCATGCATCAATTCTCATAATATAACAACCATATCACATGATCATAGCATATATTAGAGCAATTCATAACATATTCGAGCATATACTAAACAATTAAAACATATAAACAACTATCAAAACATATCATGAAAACTATATAATAAATGCATAAAATAAAATCCTATATGGCTTAGGGAAGACCCTAAGACCCAACCTAAACATAATATAAACATACCATAACATAAAAACATAAACTAAACTAAACATAACATAAACTAAAGCATAAAAGTAAAACAAACCTAGCTCTAGAGGGGGGGTGGCCGACGGCAAGAGGGTGAGGAGAGGGAGAGAAAGGGTGTTGTTAACACAACTTTGAGCAAGGATTCTAATGGCATGAGAGGGGTATTTATAGGTGTTGGGAAGCCCCTCACCTGGGAAATAAAATGTAAGGAAGGGTAGGAGAGCAAAACAAGAGTTCATCCACTTGTATCTTCTAGAAGCTTTAGGGATTATGAAGGTAAAATGGGACTGCTGGGGGTATTTCTATAATTTCATTGCCCAAGACTCGAGGATAAGTGGCTGGAAGTATAACCATTCCGACGGAAAGAAAATTAGCTTCAAAACGCGTATTCATTCGTCGAAATCGGATTTACCGTTTGAAAGATACATTAGTTTTAGTGAATAAAAGTTTTGAGCTCGAAACTCAACACGAGTGAAAAACGACTTTCTAGAATGATTTTCAAGTCCGGATTGCTTCCAAAATTCAAGAAATAATTCGAGAAGCGTTTTGAGTCCAAAATCGACTATAAAACGTTTTACCGTTAAAAAGTTGAAAACGTAGGATGAATAGTGAATTCTTACGTACATGCGTACGCTTCAAAATTTCAAGCTAGGGTTTGAATCAAGAGTTGTAAAACATCTCAAAAATCTTGAAATAGCTCAAGTAGTGCAAATCCAGAGAGAAAACATTTTCCGAATAAAACCGTTCGTAAAAGGAATAGTAAACTAGGGTTTTCGAAAACGTTTTCAATAAAACAAAGTTCCGGGATGGATTTCCAAGCCAAGAATGATTTCAAAAGACTCGTCTCGACTCAAGGATCGATTCTACTGTAAATTTGGGTAGAAAAGGTATCAGAATCAAAACATCATTTTTTGATGAATAGTAACTTTGGTCGGTAAGTTCCAAAAATACCCTTATGGCTCAAGAAAGACTTTCTGAGTTCGGGAAACAAGTGCAAATGATTGGGAAACATGTGTGATGAACCTCTAGGGTTCGAATAGCAATATGAACAAGGTAGGCTCGGGTTATGAATAGTAAACTGTATCAAAGATCAAGAATTCCCCCTTAAAACATGTCAGAACATATACGAGCACAAAGTTCATGTAAGAATGCAATGCATGATGATTCAAAAAGTTAGATCACGGTCTATAAACGCTTTACCAATGCCCTTAACTTACTGTTTTCATCCAGGCCCTGTTTTGGGCTGTTACAATCACCCCTCCTTAAAGAGAATCTGTCCTCAGATTCTTCCGCTGTAACTGCAAACAACTCGGGGTGATGCTTCTGCATTTTCTCTTCTGTCTCCCAGGTTGCCTCTTTGTCCCATGTCCCTTCCAAAGGACTTTAACCAAAGGAATCTTCCTAGTCCTCAGCTCTTGAAACTTCCTATCAAGAATCTTGGCGGGCTTCAATACATAAGTCAAATCCGGTTCCAACGGTATCTCCTCTACCGGCACAACCTCTGTCTCATCCGAGAAACACTTGCGAAGCTGAGATACATGAAATACGTTGTGGATTCCTGTTAGACCTACAGGCAAATCCAATCTATAAGCTGTCGGTCCGACTCTCTCTAGTATCTCATACGGTCCAACATATCTCGGGTTTAACTTTCCACCTTTCCCAATTCGGGAAAACCCTTTTCTTGGCGATGCCTTCAGAAATACCTTTTCGCCCACTGCGAATTCCAAATCCCTTCTTCGTCGATCAGCATAACTCTTCTGCCTGTCCTGGGCAGCTTTCATTCTCTGGCGAATGATCTGAATCTTCTCCGTCGCTTCTCTTATCCATTTAGCTGAATTCACTCTGATTTGTCATTCCTCAGTACATCTTGATTCATCCAAATCTCAGTACAACGGGGATCTACATTTCCTTCCATACAGAGCTTCATATGGAGCAGCTTTAATAGAAGCTTGATAACTATTATTGTATGCAAACTCCACAAGAGGTAAACACTCTTTCCAGCTTTCCTGGAAGTCCAAAGCGCAAGCTCTTAGCATATCTTCCAAGTACTTAATCATCCTTTCTGATTGTCCATCCATCTGAGGATACGCTGCAGTACTGAAGTTCAACTTTGTTCCCATTAAAGTCTGAATTTCTTTCCACAAGTGCGACGTGAATTTCGGATCTCTATCCGAGACTATACTGTTCGGGACTCCATATAATCTGACAATCTCTTGTTGGTACAGCTTTGCCAACGTGCTGACCTTATCCGTCGTCTTAACTGGAAAAAAGTGCGCTGACTTTGTCAAACGATCAATAATCACCCAGATACTATCTTGTCCTCCTCTGACTTTAGGTAATCCAGTGACAAAATCCATCGTGAATTGCTCCCACTTCCAAGTCGGAATCGGTAATGGTTGCAACTTCCCACTCGGCTTCTGGTGCTCAGCTTTAACTTTCTGACAAGTTAAGCACTTCTTGACATAGTTGGCTATGTCTCTCTTCATTCCATTCCACCAGAATTGCGTCTTAACAGCTTGATACATCTTAGTACCTCCGGGATGTATCGCGTACTTACTCTTGTGCGCTTCGTCGAGGATCTCTTTCCTCAAAACAGTTGGTACGCGTACTCGACCTTTGTACCTCAATATTCCATGTTCATCAACCTTGAACTTGGTCTCATCATCTTTCTCCTTAGATTCGAGACATTTCTTGATCCACTCGTCGTTCTTCTGAGCTTCCAACACTTGTTCTTTCAATGGTGATATCATCACAACGTTCGCGACTCGAGCTTTAGTTATCACTTCCATTCTTTCTCTTTTATCAGTCCCGGGGTTAGCAGAAATCTGTGCTAAACGAACTTTCCTGCTTAGAGCATCTGCTACAACATTCGCCTTTCCTGGATGGTACTGAATAACGCAATCGTAGTCCTCCAGAAATTCCATCCATCTCCTCTGTCGCATATTCAACTCCTTCTAAGTGAATAGATATCGCAGGCTCTTATGATCAGTAAAGATCTCAAACGTAACTCCATACAAGTAATGTCTCCACTTTCCAAGAGCAAAAATTATCGCGGCTAACTCCAAATCATGTGTCGGGTAGTTGACTTCATGCGTTTTGAGTTTCCTTGATGCATACGCAATCACTTTTCCATTCTGCATCAAAACTCCTCCTAGTCCTTCTTTCGAAGTATCGGTGTAGACTGTGTATCCTTCTTTTCCTTCTGGTAACGCTAACACGGGTGCAGTTGTTAGCATCTCTTTCAATCTTTGAAAACTTTGCTCACACTTCTCCATCCATTCACACTTCCCTTCTTTCTTAGTCAACTTAGTGAGAGGTGTAGCTATCTTCGAGAAATCCTTGACAAACCTTCGGTAGTAACCAGCTAATCCCAGAAAACTCCTTACTTCTGAAGGATTCTTCGGTGACTTCCAATCCATGATTGTTTCGATCTTCGAGGGATCTACTTTGATTCCAGATCCTGATATGATGTGTCCGAGAAACGTAACTCTCTCAAGCCAGAACTCACATTTACTGAACTTTGCATATAGCTTGTGATCCGGCAAAGTGCGTAACACGATTCGAAGATGCTCAGCATGTTCCTCCGGTGTCTTCGAAAATACCAATATATCGTCGATGAAGATCACTACAAACTTATCAAGAAACGGCTTGAATATACGATGCATCGTATCCATGAATGCAGCTGGTGCGTTCGTCAAACCAAACGGCATTACCACAAACTCATAATGTTCGTATCGACTGTTGAAAGCAGTCTTCGGAATATCTGCTTCCCTGATCTTCAATTGATAATACCCTTGTCTAAGATCTAATTTGGAGTAGACCTTCGATCCTTGAAGTATATCGAACAGCTCTTCGATATGAGGGAGAGGATACTTATTCTTCATTGTCATCCTGTTCAGCTCCCGATAGTCAATGCATAAACGCAATGATCCATCCTTCTTCTTAACGAAAAGCACAGGTGCTCATCAGTTCGTCCAATTGCTTCCTCAGTTCTTCCAATTCAGCTGGAGCCATTTTGTAAGGTGTCTTGGAGTACGACTCAGCTCCTGATATCGTCTCTATTGTAAACTCCAACTCTCGATCAGGAGGTAACGAATCTAAATGCTCAGGAAACACATCTAAGAATTCGTTCACCACTTCCACTTCTTCGATCGTAAGTTGATCTTTCGGTCTATTCAAAAGATAAGCAACAAATCCAATAGCTCCTTTCTGAATCAACTTCTTAGCTTTAATCGAAGAAATCACTGACAACTTCTCAACTTTCCCTTCTGATGTCCCACTTTCATCTTCTTCCAAGATGATCTCTTTCTTGTAACAATCCAACTTAGCTCGGTACTTAGACAACCAATCCATACCAAGTATAACCTCGTATCTCGTCATCGGCAACTCAATCAGATCGGTCGGGTAACAACGGGTACCAATACATATAGGGCAACGTTTATATACTTGATCCGTAACAAGGTAAGTTCCTAAAGGAGAACTCACTTCAAATTTATATGGCAAGTATTCAAGCGAAAATTGTAAATGCGCACATAATTCAGAAGCAACAAAAGAATGCGTAGCACCAGGGTCATACAAGACCTTAACTGGCGTGTTAAGAATGTGCACAATACCTTCCACCACAGACGAAGGATCAACCTCCTCCTTACCATCCAAAGCATAAGCTCTGCCTCTGACCACCGGTTTGTTCGTTGTACCCACCACTCCTTTTCCTTTATCCTGGACCCCAAATCTCCTGATCCTGTGCGGGCAACTATCCATCTGGTGCTCAGGGGAACCACACGCGAAATACTGTCCATCTTTCTTGCGACAGTTCTCCTCATTGTGTCCCGTTCGGCGACAATATCTGCAAACAATTTCCTCTGGACCTGGCTGAGGTGCTCTCTGCGGTTGGGGCGCCTTCTGATACTGCTGTGGCGCTTTCTGCTTCTGTGCTTGCTGTTTCGGTGGAGCGTTCTGCTGCTGACGTTGTGGTGTTACCATTGGCCTCTTTCCAGTTCCTTGGAGAAAAGATCCGGACGGTCACTTGTTCCCTTGATACGGCTTAGGGTTAGAAGGTCCTTGACGGACAGTAGTTATCTTGATCTCCTTGTGTGCAGCTTCAACCCTTAGCGCTCTATCAACGACACGGTTGTAGGTCTCAATATCCAAAGAAGCAAGTGCCAACCGAAGTTCGGGCTTTAGTCCATCAATAAACCTCTTCGTCTTGCGACGCTCATCATTCAGAATATGAGGCGCATACTTGATCAGCCTCACAAACCTAGCTTTATACTCCATCACATTCATAGTTCCCTGAACCAGACTCATAAACTCAGCCTCTCGTGCATCACGAGTCACTTAAGGCGTGTACTTCTGCTGAAACTCTCTGATAAACTCATCCCAACTTCCCTCAACGTTGTTCTCAATCCGCATATGCTGAACGTGCTTCGACCAATTGTATGCAGCTCCTTCCATAAGAAAAGTAGCATACCGAACTCGTTCACGATCCACTGGGTAGATCTCCATAGCCTCGAAAATCTTCTCAAGACTAGTAATCCAATTCTCAGCCTTTAGGTCGTTCGGTTCTCCATAGAACTTAGGCTGATTCATCCTCAGAAATTTCTCCAATGACATTTCATTAGGAGGGTTATCTCTCGGTGCACAAGCCCTCATAAATTGTCGTAGCACATCCCTTAATTCCGGAGTTCCTACCCGTTCAGGGGGTGGCGTGACATCTCTTTGGGGTGGCAGTGGTGGTACACGATTCCGGGGTGCTCTTCTTGGTGGCATGTTGTTATTGAATTTATAAGCATTCAAATACATATATTCGATGCATGACATATAATGATTCACAGAATCTGTAACCACGTATTCACATTCTCACGTAGTCACACATAAGTATGAGAACAACACATTCCCATAACAACATGTCAGCAAAGATTCAAGATCTCCAAACATATCATATAATCAGAAACAATTGTCAGACAACATATAAACGGGAACAGAAGCTCGGGTAATATATCAACATATCAGAAACATGTACAACATATCCCAAAACATGATCAACATGTAAAACAGGAACATAACGTGTACTGTCATATCAACAAGAACTGTAACATGATCAGAAGCATGATCAATCCAACAACAAGAATATCAGCATGCTATCAATAAATGAAATGGCATGATCCTATCAACGGTCCTAATGGTATCTTGAAGCAACTCTAAGACTCATGCAATGACAGTTATGGAAAGCAGTAAACAGATATCCAACATAAAGCCGAAAGTGTTATAACTATGTAAGGTTTAGTAAAATTTACTACAGGCCACATGTTAACAGTATTAATTCAAAATGGGGAGGACCCGATACTATCGAGTTGACTCCCTTACAGGCCTTACCAATCCGTCCAACCCTGCTGAAAATAACCTAGTAGGTACCAAGTCATCTGAACCGTCATCCGTGGTGCCAAAAGTCGGGGGATCATCTACCAAAGTTATACATCCCCTCATCCAAAAGTCAGTCCTGAACTGTCCCGGCTATACATCCGCCATCCATAGATAGATATATATGCGTCAGTACTATATACAGAAATCTCCCATCAGCAATCAACCCTGATAACTGTGGTCCAAAGAACCCCTGGTGGTGTCATCAGAAACAGCAACGACCTCACCCTGTCCGTGTCCTGCTGGCTCATCTCCGCCATCATCATCATCATCAGACCCTCCATCGCCTCCATCAGACTGATCCTGCATAGGCTCGGGCTCCTGAGAAGCCTGACTGACATCCTAACCCCCGACCTCCTCAACTGCCTGCTCATCGGATAAGTGATAGGTATCATACAGGCGAGCTCTCACGCGGGCACGGTAGTGCTGGTGACACTCCATAGAGGTGTCGCGATCGATGGTCATCTGCATAAGATCAGCCTCCAGCTCACCAATACGAGCAACCCTCTGATCCGCAATATGAGTCATCTCTGCAGCATGCACACGAGCGATGTCCCTATCAATCTGGTACTGTAGTGACTGATCCTGATAGCGCAGAGACTCCAACCTGACCTCACGGGTCCTCTGATACTCCTGAAAGTAACCATCTCTCTCAGACTCGAGATAGTGCACAACTCTGTTAGGATAGGAATACCCAGGCCTGCCACTGTTCCTAGACCTACGCCAAGTGTAGAAACGAGTGCCTCCACGGCGAGAAACTGCCACAGTACGCGGGGCCTCAAACTGCTCAAAGAAAGCCTCATCCATCTGCTGATTAGGATCCTGGTGTGGCTGAACTGCCATAGCTATACAGAAGATACCACAGATATGAAATCCAGATAACAGAACCATGCAATCCCTAAATATCATGTCTCGATGCAATATGAGAATGATCCTGGATGCAATGCGTGAACAATCCATGATGCAACATAAGAGCAATCTAGGTTAAGTCTCTTCTTACTTAACCCGAAGCTCTGATACCACCTCAGAGCTGTAACGTGTTGGAAAACACGAATCAGAAAGCAGCGAAATTTAAAAAATTTTCCCAACAGAAGGACTTTGGACTCGCAATCGTGTAACCAAATTCGTAGAGATAGAAAACTTACTTTTCTTTTGTTCTTTCTTGAAGCGTTTCAAGCCACCCAAGAACGCTATTCTCGCGGCTTGATCCCCTCTCCTTGGTAAAGCTCGAATCTTCAAACTTCTAACTTGAAGTCTCTAGAGAAAGTCCACCAACTTGATCACAATCTAACTAGTGAGGATGCTAGTTCTCTAGTTAGTGTTTAGGCTTAACCTAGGGTTTATTTTATCTTGGAGAGAGGAAGGTGTTCAATACATGAACCAAAAGAATTGCCAATTAGCTCTAAAGGGGAGCTCGAGCTCCCCTATATATAAGAGGGGAGTGCCGATCCAAATCCTTGTTGGGCAAGGATTTGGTTCCTCTCTCTCCTATTACTTGATCATCAAGTATTTTCCAACTTTGACTTTGAATTCTAATTCAAGTCAACTTTTAAGAGAGCTAAAATATCTAAACTATTTTTGGATAATTTTATACTTTATTTATTATAAAATAAATAACTTATTTTTATCTAATTAATTAATTCGTAATTAATTAACTAGATTATTTTCTCCAAAATAAGACTTTCTTTTTAATTCAAAATTAAACCAAAGTCTATTAAATAATTAACTAATTAATTATTTAATATATATAATATATATATATATATTCACGTGTGTGACACGTGTCACAAGGACACGTGTCACTCACGTGACCCACACGTGTGGCTTCACACGTGTGGAACCCTCTTGGCCCGATTAACTCGTTTAATCATTTTAAAGCCTCAACTCATGTAACCAAGTTGTTGTGTGTGACCCTCTAGGTTCTCAATTCAATTAGCAGTGACCCTAATTAATTAATTCACTAATTAATTAATCAGTCCACAGATTAAACGACCATAGTCTAGCAACAGGTGTTTAACCCCTAGCTGAATTGGAATGTTCGGATTCGACAGAACCTCTAAGTCATTGATTCATGTGAGATACAATCCTCCTACTTACTATCTCTCAACCAAGATCTAGGGCAAGGGAATAATCAGAACCCTAATAATCCGGTCTTAAAGCTAAGTGCATTTCATATCCATTTGATCTCAATCCAAGAAACCCTTTTCTTGATGTCTTGATCTACTGCCTTGGCCAAGGACTCCATATGGCATATGAATGACTTACACAATAAGAGATCACCTTGCAAATGCAAGTGTAGGTCCTTTCTTGATTCTCATTCACTTTCATGAATCACTTGTGCAGCCCCATCATAAGCCTTAAATCAGTTGTCTAATGCGACACCCTTTAAAGCTTATACCTAAGACTACAGAGTTAACTCATAAAGTGATAAAGAACCTCAAGTCTAAGGATCAATTAATCACATCAATGACCCGTGAGATATTTCCTAATCTGGAAGTTTCCATTTCCTGAAAGAGAAACTTCCTTTCCCATTTAGGAATGTTCTCACACGGGGCACCTCAGTGAACTTACTTATTAAAGTAAGCACCCTCATGTATCACGCACGTATCAACTATACACTTTGCACCTCCATGAAACAAGGTGGTCCTTCTTAAGGGCGTGATCCCACAAGCAAGCCTTAGAGGAGTCAGGTTGACACTCCCACTGTCTGTAGGACTCATCGGCTTGGAGTATTTTACTAATCATGACTTATGTGATATAGGGCTCGTTTCATGAACCATTTCACCTAAATGGTAGAGTCCTAAAGTCATCAGGATTAGGGGAGTTCTCATACATGCACAGCTAAAGTAAACGCATACCAAACAAAAGCATATAAAGAAGTGTTGCCTCAATTCGTTATTTTATTCAAAGATTGTCTGTGATTACAATAAGGAAAAGCACAAAGCGGATATACAATCGGCTTTAAGGGCACTATTCCTAACATAACGCCCCCACCCGTACCAGAACAAGAGGAGAGCGGCGTCTCAACCCCCACACTGAAGCACCTCTCAAGTAATGGTGTGAGCTATCACTCAAGAAATACTCCAGCGAACGGCTGTCTATCAGAACTATATATGTACAACGATGTGGCTATGCAGCGGAAAATCAGAGTATTTTAAAACTTTTCAAAACATGTGCGTGATGGCATGTAACAAGCAAGAACATATTGATTGTGTAAGAGAGACTCGGCATACCAGAACATGTAATAGATTCACATATAAGTACCGATATAGCAGAGTTCAATGTATCGGTAACAGAGTAGCAGAAAGAGTATAACAAAGATACTCAAGTATTCAAAAACATATACAGAAGTATAAAGTGATGCAGCCATAAAACATATGCAGGACACAAAAGGAAGTAATACTAAGTCCTGACTGAAACTAAAATGACAATCTAGAGCTTCAAGATACCTCTAGACTGCGGCTGCAAGACCTGAAACCACGAGGCAAGAAAACGGGAGAGGTATTAGTCAAAAGGACTAAGTGAGGGAATACTTTAAAGAAAGTACTGAATGATAAAGAACTTGAAGTAAAGTTCGAAACTGTTAAATGCGATGCTTTAAAGAAGAACTCGAAACAAGTTCGGTTGATAAAACTGTTTCAATGCAATGTTGTAATAGTATGCACATTTTAAAACACTTTCATGAATGCTATCACACGCGCACACATATGCTGTTGATGGTTCATAGTTCTTTCATAAAACGGGGTAAGGGTAAAATGAACTTTTCTAGATATGAACCATCCTTTATGAAACAGAATTTTGCCCGCAAGCTAGGCTCCTCCATCCTTACTCCAGAAAAACATGATTCGGTAGAGCATCGGACCAGGATCAACGATAATTCCACGTTTAGTAGAGTATCGGACCAAGATCAACAATAACCCCACATATAGTAGAGCATCGGACCAAGGTCAACAACAACTCCGCACATAGTAGATCATCGGACCAAGGTCAACAACAACTCTAACCAACGCATACAAACATGCACCATCCTCCACCGGTTGTCACTTCGGGTAGCTAGCCCTAGGCGACCTGTAAACATGTAATGGGAACAGATTTACTGTCCGTTCCCAGACAGATTGTCCTGACTTAACAAACCTCCTGTTAAAAGTCGGTGTCAATAGTCTAAGTGTGGCGGCCGGTATTGGTGATGTCGTTGGCGCTCACCTCCCGAGCATCACCTCCACACATAACCGTCGGGCCCAAACTGTAAACTGTATGCTTGCATTTAAGATTTAGCAGTGACCAGAGTACCACTCCAGTATGCTAACAATAACATGTGAAACTGTAACTGTAACATATGATACTGTCTGTAAAACATATGAAACTGTCTGAAAACATGTGAAACTGTCTGTAAACTGTACTTTGAAAACATATGCAAAACATGTAACTGTCTTTGAGCAAGAATGCAGAACTTTGGAAAACATGTGCTGTAGATCAAGGTATACTATTAAAGTATGAATGATCCTTTCAAGAGAATGTCCCAATAAAAGGGATAGTTCAAAATGAGGTTTAGCTTTCAATTTCAAAACATATAATACGATAGTATAATCGTGGTTCCAGTTGGAAAAAATTTATAACTTCACCTCACCTATCAGTAACAAAGGTAGGTAGACAGATTATGCGGTGCACTGGGGATCCCAGTGCTTAACTTTAATTCCTGTAGGTGGTGTACTAGAGTGAGCTTAAGAACTAAGACCCACTACTAACCAAGATACATATGAAATGCATGAAACAATGAACAAGGAACATGTAAAGAACATGTAACACAAGAGAGTAATACCATTTAAGGTATTCAAGAAAGGTAACACACAAAGGAATACGTCAAAGTGAGTTACTCTTAACGTTAGACTATGATCTTACTATAACCGAGTAAGCTTTAGTCAAATTATGAATCCTATCGCAAACCTTAGGTTAAGAAACAAGTCCACGAAAGAAAACACATTTTGAAAACACATTTTAGACCCTGGATATGGAAACCCTAGGTGCAAATGTCTATTAAGAAAGCACAAGTTTTAATTCATTTTTACTATTCAAAAGTACTATTCAAGATTACTATTCATGATTACTATTCACAGGTTACTATTCACATGTCGGGTCAAAGGGTTGGGTCGAACCCTTACTATACACACACCCACACACACACAGTACACACACACACGGCATGCATGAACACACACACACACACGGCATGCACACACACCCACACCCTAATTAAATTATGATCTTCATTATAACATATAGTTTCAAGTTCATGTTAATATAATCAAGTGTGATCTAGGTTAAAGGTATAACCTATGGTTAAGAGATCTAATTAAGGCATAAGATCAAGTTGTGAAACACTATTCTATCTTAGGTTATAACATGTGACACTATTAGAGTGTATAATATATGATCAAGGCACTAATCTATTAATCCATATCATAACATAAGCTCAATTCATAATATAAGAATCATATAACAATGTGACAACATGTCACAACATATTTCATATCATATCATATATCATGAACCTTTGGGCATGTAACATGTAACAATTTAATTCAATATCAACATGTAACAAGTTGTGACATAATTAATTGTAAATCACTATTCCATTAGCTAGCATGCATGAACATAATTGAAATTCCATAATCATGCATCAATTCTCATAATATAACAACCATATCACATGATCATAGCATATATTAGAGCAATTCATAACATATTCGAGCATATACTAAACAATTAAAACATATAAACAACTATCAAAACATATCATGAAAACTATATAATAAATGCATAAAATAAAATCCTATATGGCTTAGGGAAGACCCTAAGACCCAACCTAAACATAATATAAACATACCATAACATAAAAACATAAACTAAACTAAACATAACATAAACTAAAGCATAAAAATAAAACAAACCTAGCTCTAGAGGGGGGGTGGCCGACGGCAAGAGGGGGAGGAGAGGGAGAGAAAGGGTGTTGTTAACACAACTTTGAGCAAGGATTCTAATAGCATGAGAGGGGTATTTATAGGTGTTGGGAAGCCCCTCACCTGGGAAATAAAATGTAAGGAAGGGTAGGAGAGCAAAACAAGAGTTCATCCACTTGTATCTTCTAGAAGCTTTAGGGATTATGAAGGTAAAATGGGACTGCTGGGGGTATTTCTGTAATTTAGTTGCCCAAGACTCAAGGATAAGTGGCTGGAAGTATAACCATTCCGACGGCAAGAAAATTAGCTTCGAAACGCATATTCATTCGTCGAAATCGGATTTACCGTTTGAAAGATACATTAGTTTTAGTGAATAAAAGTTTTGAGCTCGAAACTCAGCACGCGTGAAAAACGACTTTCTAGAATGATTTTGAAGTCCGGATTGCTTCCAAAATTCAAGAAATAATTCGAGAAGCGTTTTGACTCCAAAATCGACTATAAAACGTTTTACCGTTAAAAAGTTGAAAACGTAGGATGAATAGTGAATTCTTACGTACAAGCGTACGCTTCAAAATTTCAAGCTAGGGTTTGAATCAAGAGTTGTAAAACATCTCAAAAATCTTGAAATAGCTCAAGTAGTGCAAATCCAGAGAGAAAACATTTTCCGAATGAAAACCGTTCGTAGAAGGAATAGTGAACTAGGGTTTTCGAAAACGTTTTCAATAAAACAAAGTTCCGGAATGGATTTCCAAGCCAAGAATGATTTCAAAAGACTCGTCTCGACTCAAGGATCGATTCGACTATAAACTTGGGTAGAAAAGGTATCAGAGTCAAAAGATCATTTTCTGATGAATAGTAACTTTGGTCGGTAAGTTCCAAAAATACCCTTATGGCTCAAGAAAGACTTTCTGAGTTCGGGAAACAAGTGCAAATGATTGGGAAACATGTGTGATGAACCTCTAGGGTTCGAATAGCAATATGAACAAGGTAGGCTCGGGTTATGAATAGTAAACTGTATCAAAGATCAAGAATTCCCCCTTAAAACATGTCAGAACATATACGAGCACAAAGTTCATGTAAGAATGCAATGCATGATGATTCAAAAAGTTGGATCACGGTCTATAAACGCTTTACCAATGCCCTTAACTTACTGTTTTCATCCAGGCCCTGTTTTGGGCTGTTACACTTCTTGCCAAAAGTTGAACAACATCATTAAAGACAAGTGAAGAAACAAGCTATCCCTCTACTTCCAACTTCGGTTTTCAGTCAAGGAAGGTAATAAATATGTCCCTCATCGTCTTTCTCCTTCCATTACAGTATGGTTTAGGTTCTAAGACTTGGCTATGGAGTTCAGGATTTCAGATATATGTAGAGATATGTCGGAAAGCGAAGACTCTTGAGTATTTGCTGAAAGTTGATGACCGTTGTGTGACTTTTAAGTGTATAAACTGCATAGTTCTTGCATAAACTGAAGTTTATTTACAGCATGTTACCTTACATGAAATTATAGATGCTTTATGTATGAGTTATGGACCTGATATTCAAGTTTTGAGGCCTGGAACAAGTAGGAACCGAACCTACAAGAAATCCCCTGTTCTGCCCTGTTTCATAGTTTTCTGCAGTGACTTTCTTGCACCTGTTACGCACCCAAACCATCTTAAAATTTCCTGAATTTTTAACCACTGAAACTTCTTTGAGTCTAGGACACTCTCCTTTTTATGGTTTGTCAAAATTCATTCTAGAGAGTGAGATATACCCATTTCAAAATGGTGTCGGCAGTCTGCCCAAATCCTGCGTTTCAGCCAACTTTAAACAATAAACTGTTTTGATCCGCTTTGAATAAAAAATTGAGCTATATATGGTCAGAAAGATCTGTGTATATAATTTCATTTCGAAAAAACAAAACCAAATTTGGACTTCTCAATTTTGAGATATTCTGATTTTCCTGCAGCCTGGTCATTTTGAAAAAGTTGCGAGCTTTTGCCAGATTTCAACCGAAGCCTCATTTGAGCTTCTCTTCCGTTTCTTTCGTGATTTTTCCATACCGAACTTGTTCCTAACATGTTAAATTATGTAATTATGTATTGTTCATATTATGGTGCTATGATATGAGTTGAAAATATGCTCCGTGATTTGTTCTCCGTTGCCCGGCATGCCTAATTGAAATCCTTGCTCACGTGCATTTCATTTCTTTCATTCAATTGCATAATTTTTTTTCATTGTCGTGTGTCTAAGTGGTTCGTGATCGAGTCTATGTTACGTTTTGCTCTTTTTGTTCAGAGGTGATCCCAGGAGAGTTCGAGCCGGAGGGTTAGGCTCGTTTCCGTGTTCGGTATCGTTCTTTGGATCTCTTTTGTCAAAGGTGAGATTAGGCGTGTTTTAGTTTTGCCTTAATACCCATATATGATTGTTTCCTGCCTGAATAGCTATGTATTAAGGTTATATATGTACGTATACTTTTGATATTTGCACTCTTGAAGGTTTTATTTGATACATGTACAATTTTGGGCCTATTTATGCCTTGATTTTTAGAAATGTAACTCTTAAATTTAAAAGTGATAAAATATGATATATGTACTCTTGCGAGATAAGCCATTGAAAGATATAGGAAGTGCATTCCTGATACTGGTGTAGAATTCGTGTATTGGGCCCGGAGGCTATGGGTAAGGGAGCCTGGAATGGTAGTGGGCCGTCAGGATCGTGCCCTGTGCATAGTCCTCATTTAAGATTACTTGCTTGCTTCCAGGAGGTTTGGTATAGGTCAGTTATCTTGAGCCGGTGGTAACCCCATCGAAGGAGAGGGTAAGAGTCATGAACCGCCGTCTCGAAGTGTATTCTTGTTTATGAAAGGATTGGGGTGCACTCCCTTCCTTTCCATGGCATGATGGCAGGATTGTGTTTTGATTTCTGTTTTCCTGTATTTTGAGGCGTGTTAACGGATGTGGTTTGAAAGCTCGTACTCAACGAGCTCTCTTCTATTTTGAGTTGGTGAAACAAGGATGGACTGAATATGATTTTGATTCCTTTTGTATACGTATATATCCTTTTGCTTCTAGAAAATATTTTGGTCTGCAAAAACCATCCTTGGGTTCATGAACACTCGAATTTTGATCAAATTCAATTTAGGTTCATACATTGCATCATAGATTCAAATTCAATTTAGGTAATTAACTTTAATTGGAAAAGTCTCAAATTTAATTATCTAAGGCATAATAAAACAACTTTTACTTCATCAAAATTAGCATAATTGTTTTCAAATGATAAGGTTCAATTAATTCAAGTTATACAAATTTACATTTTCTAAAATTACACAAACACCCATTCTACAAGGGCTATAATAAATCTAATGGCATGAAACGAAACTATTATCAACAACAATCATGAAATCATACATTCATCATTCATTACGTATTTTCAAATACCATATAATGCATATTCATTAATTTATTGAGCATACAAGAGCGAATTACATTTTAAAACAATTAACAACTAATACAATTTCGGTATAACGGGGTTCAATCTACAATTCAAAGCATCAATACATATCACATTTCATTTAACACGTGATTTCGTACACATTGGAATACAATTCGATCGACAATTCAAGCAATTAGCAATCAAAACAATTAATTTCAAATATACAAATTATACAAAATAAATTACAACAAATCAACCGGGCATCCGATTGACGGGCGGAAGGTGGCGTTGGACTCACCACAACGAGGCGGACAAACTTTCTGAAGACCGCCGGAACACCGCCGCCGGAGCCACCGGAACAGTGGGGGGCCGCCGCCGAAGCCTGTTCGAAAAATCCCCAAAATTCACCCGTGCAAGAATTCCTCGTGCTTGTTCCAATTCCTCGATCAATTTCTGGAAATTCCCAGCTAAACTCCTCCAATTTCAGATCTATCAACACGAAACCCTAAAATCTTCAAATCGAAATTACTTGCAAACCGGTGAATGAAAATTGAATCCGAAAGAGGCATTGTCTTACCCGTAATAAGACCTTCAAAACCCGCATAGTGGTCACTGAAAAATATCCCCGGAGCTAGCCCCGCCGTTGCACCGTCACTGCGCCGGCGTGATCCACCACCAACGGTCGATTCGTGAACCGGGACCTACACGAATAGCTCGGCCTCGTCGAAATGTGTAACTTCTCTGAAGGACCCGACACCAAAAACATGCCGGAAAAGCCTCAAATCGCCACCAAACCCGCGACGCTGCTGCCTCGCCGGAACCACCACTTGCGGTGGTTTTCACGCCTAACCGAGGCCGAAAATGGAAAGTAGAGGTCGAAAAACGTAGGGTAGGGTGGTTGTTGGCAGGCGAAGCTCGCCGGATTGTCGCCGGCGATGAGGTGGCGCAACCCGCCACTTTCAGACCACCACTGCGCCGTCGACCATTTTTGGGCCATGAAAATTATATCATCATGTCGGGCTCATCGACCTCTTCGAAATGGACTATTGGTTCGTCAAATCCCGTCTAGTATAGCCCGAGTTTGTAGTTGTGCATGTTCTCATACCTTCACTGTGTGTGCATCGCTGGAGCGGGAAAGAGAAGAGAGCAGGCTGTGGTCTGCTGCGCTTAGCATAAATTACGAGGATCCGAGTATTATATCTCGGGTCCTCATATCTGAAATGATCGAAAGAAGGGTTTAACGACATCAGAAATGGGCAAACTTAGAGTCTTCGGACTCGTTTTGCTGCCCCGAAAGCGAAGCAGGGGTCAGAAAGGTCGAACTCTCGACTGAACGAGAAATGATCGAAAAACCCCTAAAAAGAGAAAATTGCAAACAGGCTCCTAAACACTAAAAGAGTTCAAAGTAGGGCCACACAAAGCACAAAATCACAGAATTAAACACACAAGAAAGTTGAAACGTGGCGTACCTTATTTGTAGGACGAGCGGGGTGTTACATGGTGTCAGCGGACTATGTCAGAAGGGGGAGGGGGTAAAGTGGATCGATGGTATAGAAGAAAATTGAATAAAAATGGGGAAAAATAAGGAAGAAAAAGGGCAGTCTTCGCGTGAGAGAGAGAGAGGGAGAGAGACAGAGAGAGTGGAGGGGTCCACGCTAGATATTTTAGTGTTTGGGATATTTTTGGTAAGTTGTAGGCTTGAATTAAAATACGGCTAGAAAAGAAATAGGTTCCCGAATTAAACAGAAAGATAGGCAACAGGGTTCAAAAATTTACAAGGAATAAAATGACGAGTCTCGGACAATGCATATGCTTGTTTGTGTGTGATATTATAATTAAATCCAAATAAACACTTAAACACGTACGTCACATATTTACAATTAAATCTCACGATTAAATAATTAAATCACGTAACACTCGGCCTGATTCACTCGTGACGTCATACCTGGTCAGTCTTGGAAACACGGGGTGTCACAGAACGTGTTGCGCTCTATGTATATGTAGGTGTGTGTAGGTAGCCCCTCACTCAGTCTTTGGACTAGCCCCTCCCCTCCCTATCTCGGAAATCCCTTTGAGCTTTGGACAAGTCCCCTTCTTGAACCGGGGGAGGGACTGGAGCTGGAGGTGGTGGTGGTGGATTCTCATGGAGCCTTCTCTCAACAAAGTTCATCACCGCTTTCATAAAATTCTCGAGAGTAGCTCGAGGATTTTCCCCTTGAGGTGTGGGGGAACGGTCTCGGTGACGATGACGACTCTATAAATCAAACACTGAGAATGCATGTTTGATCAATTTATGCCCATGAGAGCGAAGAATGCAATACTTAACTAATTCACATGAACAACAAAGGAGCAAGTAAATGCAAGAGTACGTTGACAAGTTGTCCCTAAGCCGTACCACCTAGATAGACTCGACTCGAGGATCCCGATTTTGCAACCGGGCTCTAATACCAATTTAAGATGTGACGCCCTAGCGTGGCCCCCAAATCCCCGCCACTTTAGGATGTGCACCCTAGCGTGGGCCCCACATCCCCCGTACTAGGACCAAGCTCATATACGAATATAGTCCGCACACAAGCCCAATCCTAGCGAACGGGGACACGACACGGACCCTGGCTAGGTAGGAAGCTAAGCCTGTACCAAAAATTCAAATCTCCAACAAACATAAACAAGAGTACAAGCAGCGGATACAAAAGTTTAATCACTACAATACATCTATACCACCTTTAAGTCACGAGTATTTCCAACATAAGAACAGGGTATTTGGCCTACACGGCCTCCGAATATACAAAGAAAAAGAATATATGATCATGAGTGTGTGGTACAAGCCATGAAGTGTGACACAAGCTAGAAACAAAATTACAAAAACTAATACAATTTCCCGTCTAGATATGCCTGCAAGGAACCTGAGGGACAAAGAAGGGAGGGGTCAGTCTCTACAAGACTGAGTGAAAGGCATAAATATAATATAGAAAGCAGTAAAGTTCATGCAAGTCATAATTTTATACAAGGTTTTCAATAAAGCAAGTAAAACACAGGTTATTATTATATGGAATTACAACTATCAAAGTTAATTCAGGATAAGTAATTGTGGCTCGACGAGTGAGCATTCTCCAACCTCACTCCTATAGTGTAAAAGATAATTTGTTAAATGATCATGTATTAATTAAGTCTCACTTTGTTACATAATCAATTTCAAGTGCACAAATACTCATTTTTCCTCCGGGTTGGTGGTTCGGGTAGCTTGCCCTTACCACCCAGGACAATGTGATCAATGGGTACATGAATCCCATTGACCGGAATCCCATCGGTCTATTAAACCTCCTGATGGACGTCCAGGCTGCTCCAAAATGGTGGGACTCATGCAAGAGGTAGCCGTCAGCCTATGCTTTCCCGGTTCCCTCAATACACGAGCCCTTGGGCCCCAGGAAGTGCAGGTTCTCGCCAAGGTGCATTTAAAAACATTTTACTTTTGAAAACAAGTATAAATATAATAGGTTTTTGGCTAAATTGCACATACGATGAACGGAAATGATAAGAATGCACAAAACATGATTATGAAATCACATCATACAAATGGCATGTTCATGTGCCTAATTAAGGTCTCATATAAGAAACGAGCAAGGGTTCATAGGAGAACGAGTTAGCAATAAACCAGAATCAAAATCACAAAATCTAGCTTGCATCCCGGCCGGGAAGGTTTTTACAAAGGTTTTAGTCCCGGACGGGACAACATTACCGGGACCCGCTTGTAACCTATTCCCAGTTGGGATAATTTTTACACTGCCCAGGATCCCGGCCGGGAGGCTGCAATAGACAGCCTTCTGCTAGGCTAATCCCGGCCGGGAACCTCAAAACGCAGAACAGGAGAGTTACGTGGGAAGAAGGAAAAACCAAGAAACTCAAACCAAAACTCAAAATTCCACAAGAAACCAATGCAAACCAAGCATATAACCGTCATATATCACTTAGGCAACATGTAATACACTCAAACATGCTTAGATCATTAATTAGTCAATCAATAAACCCTCAAATAGAAGATATGATCAACCATGCTCCAAGTTCACATAATTCATGATATAATTGCATAAAACCAAATGAAGATCATTAAATATCACAGATAGTTACCTAAGAACTAGAAACAATGTTACGCCCCGACTTTTCGGTCGTACAGGTATGACGTCACGAGTGGGTTTAGACCGAGAGTTAAGTAACCTCTATGTCTTTTAATTGCTAAGTGACTGTTTAATTTAATAATTTCGTGAACTAATTGCTAATATGGCCCTATATGACTTAATTGATTTTGTTACTTAAACTCGTTTTAATATGTTACTTGCTATTAAATTTTTTATTTTGTTTATATATGTATTTGAACTTATATGAAATCCTTGGACTCAACCGAACATTTAATTGGACCCCAATTAACCACCTATCAAACCTTGGGGCCCTAGTTGAAGCACTTAAATTGTTCAAGGACCAAAGTGCAATTTCCCTCCTCTTCCTCCCTTAATTAGATGATCAAGACCCCCACCCCACTTCATTCTTCTTCTTCCAATTTCTCTCCTAACATCAAGTCTTTCCAAACCCTTCCCTTCTCTTCCAAATTGAACCCCAAGCAAGAGAGCAAGAGACAAGGTTATATCTTCCAACTCCAAGCAAGATTTCAAGATCCATCCTCTTCCTCCATCTTTTCTTCCTTCTTCCTTCGAAGGTATATGTGGGTTTGTGTATACATATTAATTATGATGGGGTTTGTGATTCTTACATGATAACTTGGGTCTTGGGGTGTAGATGCTTGAATACATGATAATCTATGAATTCTATGCTTGATTCTTGATTTTTGTTGCAAGAATGTGTATACATATATTATGTGTATATATGTGTATATATATATTTTTTGTATGAGTGTGAAATTGTGTGATTGGTGGTTTGATTTGTGTTTTGGTGTATAATATTTTTATGTTTGTTGTTTGTTGTTGTTGTTGTTTGATTTCGGGTGTTTTCGGAGTCCCGTCGGCCTTCCCGAGCCATTTTTCCGTTTCTACCCTGTTTTTCCCGAAGCCTTTTGCTGTTGCTGGAGTGCAGGTCGGGCCCGCGACCATTTTTGTTACCATTTTGGTCGTGGCCACGACCAACAACCCGAGGGCCTTCTGTCTTGCCATCGCAGCCGCGACTGTTTTTTTTTTTTTTTTGTGTAAGCTTGTCGCGGCCGCGCCCACCTCAAATGAGTCCCGATTGAGCTGATTTTTGAACCGTTGGAAACCTCCTGAATTCTAGAATAACCTCCAATTGGAATAACTTCAATATCGTTTCCCATTAGTGAGATATTATCAATTCTTTTTGGTGTCGCCACTTTACTGAAAATCTGCAATCACCTAACTTCGAGCGTACGCCAATTTCTCTTCATTTTGAACTAGAATACGAGCCATATTTCCTCCGAAAGGTCTATGTGTCTAGTTTCATATCCAACAAGAAAAACCTAATTACAATTTCTAGAACTCAATATATGTTTGATTCTTTGCAGCTTATGTATTCCCAAAAACTGTCAACTGTCACTAAAAGCTTGCTCAATCCATTTTCTTGCTTTCCTTCTACTCCCTCGGACTCCGTATGTGACTTGAATGAATTGTATACTTGATTAATTAATACTATGTGATATATTTTGATATGATTATGAATTTTATGTTGTGAATCCAATGTGTTAACATGGAATGTAAATGTGGACATTTAAATGCTACAATATGACCTTCTTTGCAACTATTGCTTTCTTTATGTGTTAATGGATTTCTTTCACCTTAAATTGATTCATATGAATTGTAAAAATGTTATAACATGTGTTATGAATATTATATAATGCTTATGACTCGATTGATACAAAAAACGAAAGATATGAAACGCGTGATTATGAAACCACCACGTATTGAACATTTTGAATGAATTACTTGATTATATGACCTCATAACATGATTAATGCTTTTTATGCATCTCATATCATGTGTATAACATGCCGAGCGTCTATGTGGTTTCATATTCAGTCAATTCTCACGAGTACACATTATTCCTTCTCTTGTACAGTTCGTTTCCAGGGCGGAGACTTCCGAATTGAATTCGAACCCGTATTACTCATGTCTCTTGTCTCGTGGTATTTCAGGTGAGGGTGTTTTCGTTCTAGTTACGTATGAAACCCTACCACCCTTATGTGATAAGTTTTGGTCAAAAACCTAATGTATATCTGTATAATGTTTTCAAGTGGGGTCATCGAGTAAACTTTTTCTCAAGGATTATGAAATGTATTAATTAAGTTATGAATGTATTATGTTTCCTCGCTAATTGAATGTTTTGGAGAGAGCATGTATTGAACACGGGCCCAGGGACTTAGTGTATGTGGCTATCCGGGGAGGCATCGGGCCGACTGTGATCCCGTACATTAGTCCCACATTGATTAAGGCGAAACGGACTTCATCCGGAGTTTTGACGAGGAAACTCTAACCGGGCTTTTAAGGGTTCATGAACCTCACTAGCCACCATGATTGGATGGCAGGGGCTATCTACCCGAACCATCACCCGGAGGAAGAAGGTTGGAACTTATCTTCATGTTATTGATTATTTTGTTATTGTTAGGCACCGTGCGGGAAGGCCGGGACACGGATTGCCCAAACGATTTTGGCTCATGTTATATGGCTTGCATGTATTATGATGTATTATATGATCGTGTATTCAAAATATTAATTATATGTATCGTACACGGTCGGAGATTGGTTGGAGATTATGCACGCTCACTCGCCGAGCCTTATTGATTATTCATGAATCATGAACCTAATGGAATTAATATGAATTAGTCGTAAAGACCGAGCATTGCTTGTCCTTTTCTTGCCCTTCTCGGGAACTAGCTTTAAATAAAGCTTTGCTCGGGATTTATGACTTGCATGTGCCTGTTTCTATATATATATATATATATATATATATATATATATATATATATATCGCTCCTGCTCACTAAGACTGACCCCTCTTTCCCGCTTTTCCAGATTCTTGCAGGTTTTGCTAGGCACAAATCGAGTCATAGCATTCTTGGTTGAGTCACACTTGTACACTCGAGTGACATTCTAGAATGTTATGACTTATTGTAATTTCTTGATGTATTCGGTCCGGCGTGCCAATTATGATTTATTGTTGGATGTTGATTCGGGACAGGTTGCATGTTTAGTTGAACCCGTTGTTAGGATGCATGTTGAATTTTAATTATCTTATGATCATGTTATATGTTTGGACTATTATCGAAATTTTATATATGGTATTGTTGCTTCCGCACTATGTTTTGGCATTTTGATTGAATTAGTACAGGGTTAGTTTCCGCCTAGCCAGGTTGTTTTTATTTTGGCTCCCGTTCGCTATGAGTCCGGTTCATGCTTGGATCATCCATTTGATGTATGGACTAGACTCGTAGTGCAGGGGATGTGGCACCTATCATCCCGGGTGCTACATCCTTAAGTGGTATCAGAGCTCCAAGTTGCAAAATCGGGGTTTCTTGTGTCACGTCATGTCAAGTCTGTTAGGAATAGTGCCCTAGAAAGCCGATTGTATATCCGCTTTGTACTTTTCCTTGATGTAATCATAGACAATCTTTGAATAAAGTAACGAATTGAGGCAACACTTCTTTATATGCTTTTGTTTGGTATGCGTTTACTTTAGTTGTGCATGTATGAGAACTCCTCTAATCCTGATGACTTTAGGACTCTACCATTTAGGTGAATTGGTTCATGAAACGAGCCCTATATAACATAAGTCATGATTATTAAACTTCTACAAACCGACGAGTCCTACAGACAGTGGGAGTGTCAACCTGACTCCTCTAAGGCTTGCTTGTGGGATCACGCCCTTAAGAAGGACAACCTTCTTTCATGGAGGTGCAAAGTGTATAATTGATACGTGCGTGATACATGAGGGTGCTTACTTCCATAAGTAAGTTCATTGAGGTGCCCCGTGTGAGAAGATTCCTAAATGGGAAAGGAAGTTTCTATTTCAGGAAATGGAAACTTCCTGATTAGGAAATATCTCACGAGTCATTGATGTGATTAATTGGTCCTTAGACTTGAGGTTCCATGTCACTTTATGAGTTAACTCTGTAGTCTTAGGTATAAGATTTAAAGGGTGTCGCCTTAGACAACTGATTCAAGGCTCATGCTAGGGCTGCACAAGTGACTCATGAAAGTGAATGAGAATCAAGAAAGGACCTACACTTGCATTTGCAAGGTGATCTCTTATTGTGTAAGTCATTCATATGCCATATGGAGTCCTTGGCCAAGGCAGTAGATCAAGACATCAAGAAAAGGGTTTCTTAGATTGAGATCAAATGGATATGAAATGCACTTGGCTTTAAGACCAGATTATTAGGGTTCTGATTATTCCCTTACCCTAGATCTTGGTTGAGAGATAGTAAGTAGGAGGATTGTATCTCACATGAATCAATGACTTAAAGGTTCTGTCGAATCGAGACATTCCAATTCAACTACAGGTTAAACACCTGTTGCTAGACTATGGTCATTAAATCTGTGGACTGATTAATTAATTAGTTAATTAATTAATTAGGGTCACTGCTAATTGAATTGAGAACCTAGAGGGTCACACACAGCAACTTGGTTACATGAGTTGAGGATTTGAAATGATTAAAAGAGTTGATCATGCCTAGAGGGTTCCACATGTGTGAATCACACGTGTGGGTCATGCGAGTGACACGTGTCCTTGGGGACAAGTGTGTCACACGTGCATATATATGTATATGTGATTAAATAATTAATGTGTTAATTATTTAATAGACTTTGGTTTAATTTTGAATTAAAAATGAAAGTCTTATTTTGGAGAAATTAATCTATTTAATTAATTATGAATGAATTAATTAGATAAAATAAGTTATTTATTTATTAATAAATAAAGTATAATATTATCCAGAAGGGTTTGGGATATTTTAGCTCTCGTAAAAGTTGATTTGAATTAGAATTCAAAATCAAGGTTAGGAATTACTTGATAATAAAGTAACAAGAGAGTGGGACCAAATCCTTAGTCCAATAGCACTAAGTTTCGGCCGCCCCTCTCCTTCCTATATATAGGGGAGCTCGAGCTCCCCTTAGGAGTGATTGACAATTCTTTTGGTTCATGTGTTGAACATCATCCTTTCTCCAGGATAAAATAAACCCTAGGTTAAGCCTAAACACTAACTAGAGAACTAGCATCCTTACTAGTTAGATTGTAGTCAAGTTGGTGGACTATCTCTAGAGAGCTTCAAGTTAGAAGTTTTAAAGATTCGAGCTTTACCAAGGAGAGGGGATCAAGCCGCGAGAAGAGTGTTCTTGGGTGACTTGAAACGCTTCAAGAAAGATTATTGAAAAGTAAGTTTCTAATCTATACGAATTTGGATTCACTATTGCGAGTTTCGATCCTTTTTGTTGGGAAATTTTTAAATTTCCGCTGCTTTCTGATTCCTATTTCCAACAAAGTCTAGGTCGTACGACATAGGAACAACTTGTCAACGTGTGCACCGCATTGATCATGAGATTTGTTATTGAAACTTGACATGGAATTTTATTGTTAAATGTATTTACTTTAAATTTTGTTGATTTATGTGTTGCATTTTGCATCAAATACGTGCTCTTGGTGCTAATTATGTGTCATATGCACTTACTAACTGACATGCATTTATATTTGAATTGAGTTGTGAAATTGTAGGTTATTATCATAATATCAAACCACGACCAATTTCTAAGATCGTGACAACTTGTCAAGAGCTTTTATTTTGGGTACGGGCGATTTGAAGAAAACTTCGGGCTTAAGATGAATCTGGATAGTTGGAGATTCTTATGATAAGGCTATAAGTTGTGGATTCGGGTTCGCATTAAGCAATGAACTATGCTTGAAAATTAATCATGGGTGACGTACCGGTATGGAGGTGTGGTGTTTAATAACCACAAAAATAAATATACGTTTCTACCCACTAAATGTAATGGATTAACCGAGTTCAAGAGGCCTATTTAATTAAGGAGGAAGTGAAGAAGAGTCTTGAAGGTACTAAGATCAAATCTTCGAATTAAAAGATCAAGGAAGGGGATTTGATAGCTAAATGAAGTGGTTCGAATTCAAGTTAAAAATCGAGAAATCAAGATCGGGTAAGAAGACCATATAATTTCAAAATAGAAGAGATGGGGAAGAAAGAAATAGGTTGGGATATTTTGGATTGCAAGATAAGGTCCTTGTCAGATGAAAGTTGATCAATCGGATTTGAGAGGCATCATCATGTCAAGGACTCGGTGAATGGAAACTTTGAGGGTACCGATATTCAAAGTTTTAATTAATAATCAAAGCGGGGACTTTGGGAGGAATTGAGTAGTTGGAAGGAAGAGGTTAAAGAAGTCAGGGGTCCGTAATGTGACACAATAGATATAAGGAAGAAAGTGTTAGAGAAAATCAATCCAACATGGTGAATGCAAACCTATGGGAGATAACAATGCAAAATGTTTTATCTTTGGCCGGATTCGAGTCTAACTTCTAGATCCAAGCTGAATTGTCGTGTTGTGAGGTTGAATTGGGAGATATGGTGAAGCACCCCGCACGTGAGGCACCACATCCCCCGCACTATGGCTCAACACGAGTAACGAAACTGTAACTCCGCACCCGTATCAAACCATAGCGAACGGGAGACCAACATAAAAACTTTCCTAAGCCAGGCGGAGCTAGACCCTGTAATGAAAACCAATCCACAAAGTATAATGCATAACAAAGCCAAAGTTCAATCATACCAACCATAAGTAGAATTTGGGCTCTTCAGGCCTCTTTTAAAACATAGCAAATCCCAATAAAATCAATTCAATAATAATTTCATAAATATTCAAGTTCAGGATACTATGGAATCGAATCATATATAAATCTAATACATGAATGAGTGCAGAGACTCTTCTAACTTAACTTGACCACTTAAAGACTCCAAAACCTCCGCCTAGCTCGAAACTCCAAAGCCAAACCTGCACACTAAAGTGTTGGGGAGGGAGAGGGTCAGTCTCTAGAAGACTGAGTGAGCAGGAGCGATATACATATACAAAAACATGCATATGCAAGTCTTAAATTCCGAACAAGGTTTTTATTTGAAATTAGTTCCCAAAAAGGGCAAGAGAATGACTAATCAATGCTCGGATTTTAGGACTAAGTCATATTAGTTTTATTACATTCATAAATCATACATAAATATAAGGCTCGACGAGTGAGCGTGCATAATCTCCAACCAAACTCCGACCGTGTACGACAAATATCAATAATATATTGATTAGGCGATCATGCGATATATCATAATACACAGAGACCATAAATCATAAATCATAAATATATTCGTTTGGGCAATCCGTGTCCCGGCCTTCCCGCACGGTGCATAAACATAATAAAACCATAACATAAATCATAAATCATATCCAACCTTCTTCCTCCGGGTGGTGGACGGGCTTGCAAGACCCGACCACCTCAATCATGGGCCAATGGGGTTTCATGACTCCCCCAAGGGCACTCAGCTCCCATTCCCCGCTAAACCTCCTAGCGAGGGCCGGTATCACCGTAGTTGGTTGGGACTAGTATATGGGATCCCCGTCAGCCCTTGCTTCCTCGGTTAGCCACATACACTAAGTCCCGGGGCCCGTACAATCAGAAATCAGAAATGTGTCTCGCCAAACAATCAATTCATAAGTACATATCATAATTCATAAATCATTTGAAAAGGGTTTACTCGATCAATACATACTATAAGAAATCATACCTTACCGTGTAATTCGGCATATGCTATATACGTACCTCTCCGTGTCATCCTATTCCGTAGCTAGCATGAAGACACACGGTTTGGAGCATAGCCTCATTACAAAACCATTTTTAAGCTTATATACGCTCATACATATAATTCAGAAGAATTTACTCGATAACTTCATTTGAAAACCATATATATATAATCATAAGGTTTTCGCCAAAGCTTTTCACATAAGGGTTGTAGGGTTTGTTACATAGCTAAAACGAAAACCACCCTCACCTGAACCGTGACGAAACAAGGATCGAGCACCAAGTGCCTGAACGATCAAAATCTCTCCACCCTGGAGACGAACTGAACAAAGACAACAAGACGTGTTTGTGAGACTCAAGACTCCAATGAACCACATATGACGCTCGGCAATGAAGTGAATATGACATGAATGCATAAATGATCATATTATATCAATAAAATGTTCATGTGCACGATTAAGAAATTTAAAACATATACTCAAATCATTCATTCATATGTTTCATTCAATTTCATGAATTCATAAATTCATAATATTCATAAATTCATAATTTCATATATTCATAACATTCATAATTTTCATAATGCATATCAATTAATCCATGGATTCATTTAATAATCATAACACATAATATTCATATTCACATTTAGGAATAAAATAAATAAAACGTTCAATCAATAATCAGTAAATTAAATACGCGAAATGGAAATCAATTAAATAAAAAAAATTAATTAATTCAAATAATATTTAAAATATATAATATATATACATAATAATAAACATATAATAATTATGTAATAACATATATATATATATATATATATATATATACGTTGAACACATGCATGCAAAAGTTATATTTATATTTACATATATACTACTTATATATATATGTTTACCCATGCATGCATTTAACATCACAACAGTCATGCATGCACAAACATACACACAGTACGTATATATATATACACACAGCAACACATGCATGCAAAATATTCAAACACATTCAAGCATATATATATATATAACTATGCACGTACACACACCCATCCATGCATGCACACACTACAACTTACATTTATACAGACACATACACTCTGCATAATTAGGAACAGCAGCAGCAGTTAAAAGGAAGAAGAAAAAGCAATCCCACACAGGCCTGCAAACGAAGGAGGAAAAACGCAGGCAAGGATTCAAGCAAAACAGGGTGACACCCCCGTGTCACCCTCCAAACCTAGACCGAGACACCCCCGTGTCTCGGTACAGAAATTCCAAACCACAATTGCACCCCCGTTCCCGCTGGAAAGGAAGAAAAAGACACGCCCGTTCCTCGCCTGCGACAGTCCCTGTTTTTACAGCAGAAACGCAGCAGCAACTACATCCATGTACAAGCAAGAAAGACAACAAAAGCCATGCATGAAATGCTGCAAGAACTCAGCTAAAACACTTCCCAACACGCCATGAAAGTTTACAGCAAAAGCACGCAACGCAGCAGCTCAAACCAGTCCCAAAACAGGACAAGAAAGTCACGGAAAAACAGAGCATGGTTAATCCTCTTCAATCCCACATATTCATATCCGTTAAGGCCATCAAATGTGCAGCAAAACAACACAAATTCAACCTATAACTCAGTTCCAAACAAGCTCAACCAAGAGAAGAAAGGATACGTGACTTTCATGAAAATTTTCTCAAGTCTCATAATTGATAACTCATGAATACTCTTACTACCAAGAAATCAATGATCATAAATGATATGAGGATGTTAAAACAATCAATATCAAGCTTGGAATCAATCTAAATCATTGAGAAACGAAGAAGATCAAGAATTTGCCCAAAATCCTAAATTTTCGGTAATTGCCCAGAAAATCATGAAACCATGCTCAAAATCATGAATGGAAGGATGAAAATGATCAGAATTAAACATATAATACAACCCTGAACTTACCTTGATGATTGGTTGAAGTTTGGAGGAGATTTGAGCTCCAAAATCTCCAAGGTTTGAAGGGTTACGGGACTGGAGAGAAAAACAGTAGCTTTGGCTGAGTTTTGGGGATTGTGTGAGGATAATCTTGGTTAGGGCTTGATATGTCATGCTAGGTGGTTGAGTTAGGGATCTAAGAAATCAAACCATGGTTACTTTGGTTATGGTTTGGCCAAGTTATGGCTGAATTAGTGCAACAAGGTCAAGTTGGTCTCCGTTTCGTTTTTCGGTTGGATTTCGGAGTTTCAAATGAATTAGGAAAATTATAAGGCTAAGTTTACTAAACTCGAATTTTTGTTACGAGTTCAGCGGAGTTGACGGAACTCGAATCCGAGTTCCCGAGCTCAAGATATTAAATTCGGAACCAAGGATACGCTAAGTGCTCGTTAGCTCCCGATTTGGTTCCTCAATTAAAATTTAATTCGTTAACAAATCAATTGAATTCGAAAACATAAATTGAGCATAAAATCATGTCCATAACACATATATTTACAACATATTACAAAATCGTGGTAATTTGATATCATATCATATAAGAACGAAGCACAAAATAAACGAACAAACTCATACATGCAATTCATGCATAAGTTATGAAATCCCCATGCACACTTCAACCAAATTCATGCAAAAATTGAAATGAAATTCATGCATATTTAATTCCCATGCAAAAATATGATTTTCATACAAAAATATATTAATTTGCATGCATAAATAAAATCTTCACGCATAATTATATATTGTACGTATAAATATATATATATATATATAATTAACCAATTAATTAATTAAAACATGATTAATTAACGTAACATATAATTAGCATAATCATTAAATTAATAATAAAATAATTAAACATATATATATATATATGATACGAAATATATATTTAAAATTTATAATATTAAAATAAGATAATATAATATAATAAACTAATAACAATTATAATAAAGTTAAATATAAAACACGTAAAAACAATTAATTCGCGCAATTTGGTAAACACATACGTCACATTATTTAAAACTGAAAAACTGGGGCGTTACAATCTCTCCCCCTTAAAAGAATCCGTCCTCGGATTCAAAACACGCTTGAAATTAAACAATGAGAGATTCCCCGTCTCTCGCAAACAACAAGGAGAGAGCCCCGTCTCTCGAGCAACAATGAGAGAACCCCGTCTCTCACAAACAAAGAGAGTACCCCGTCTCTCAAACAAAATAAATAAATCAAGGAAGTCTCCAATACTCCCAAGCAACACACGCAAAACCCAGTTCAAACTCACACAAGCCACCCCAAGGCAAGTAACAGATATCATCCACGTTAATCATCAATTACTTCACGTAGTTTAACTTGATAAGAAAATAAAGCTCCTAACAAAGAAATTAATAATTTGAATTTGCATGAATGTATGCTTCATGAATGCTATAAATACCGTTCACCGTAGGTCACGAAGTTTTAAAATTGTGAGTTGTCGTTGTTCAGTGTATCATCTGTCCAGAAGATAGATTCAGTGCTCAGTTTATCTTTAACCTCTTCAGGATACCCCGATGAAGCAATTAATGAATCCTTCAGGGATTATACTTCTTAGATCCCTCCTGCCTGGTACTGCTCCCAGTCTCTTCTCGAATACCCTTAGACCATCCGTCTTGAAGTTAGGTCCATAACTACTATCTTACCCATATCGGAGCTTGAGATACCCTCGAGGATAACTACTCCTGTCAACCCTGACGATTCAATCCCAACCTTGAGGTGTTCTTCATTAGGATCTACCTTAACACGAATCCTTTTTTTTTTTTTTTTTTTTTTATCTTCCGTTCATATTATCCGTTCATTCTCTTTTAACCCCTTTAAGGTTGTATTCTGCATCTGACCCTACATTTCTTAAATCGAAGATAAAATGTTCTTGATGATTCTCGACGTTTGATGTAAATCCTCCAATGATCATCTTTTCCGGTTTGGTTTCTTCTTAAATTTCCTTCTGAAGTATCGTGGGAATAACCGAAGACTTGATAATATTGTCATTGTTGAACCCCCTTTTGTACCCTATTGGATTACTCGTGATCGCCATCATTCCATCATATGCCAACTTGATTCGACACTCTCTCTTGTCAATTCTGACTTAGGAGTTTCCAGAAGCTTCCTTATAATTCTGTTATCCCCAGATCCATGTTCTATACATAGGGATATTCTCCAAGCCATTTCCGTTATACCTAATGAGGGACTCCAACCCTAATTGAGTAACTTAACTCTCCTCTTAACAATTTAACTATTCAAGCCGTCTTGTTTATTTCTGATCATCACTAATAAGACTCCCAGGTCTTCCTTAATTTGCAATTTCATTATTCTTACTGAAATATTTCTTCGAGCACCCTTTTAATCATCCAATTTGTTCCTCGGTCATGCTCTCTCCCTTAAATTTCTGTTGTCCCGGGTTGAACTCCATCAATTCTTCTTTTGTCGAAAGTCTTGATGAGTAATTCCCATTAAGTGGAGTTTAACTGATATAGAAATCAAAGATTTGGCCTTTCACTCCTTCCCTAGTTCTCTTGATGTCCGAAACTCCTTCCTTAATCTTGTCCGGAACTCTAGTCTCATCTCTCCTTCTGAATTCTTGTTTCCGTTAACCTATCCCTTAATAGAAGTTCTTATTTCCCCCAAATTCACCTTCCTTCTAACATCATCCTATTATTTCTCCTCTCAATAACTCAGATGCTGCTCGGTTGAACTGATATTTGATAGTTGAGGCGAAAGGACTTCCTATCAAGTGAACACTAAAATGCATGTTGGGTTAAAATGACAATGCATGGGTCACATTTACATCACGCAGTTATACAACACATTAGCGCAACGAAACCAATTAGAAATACACGGATAAACATAAAGTCACGAGAATAAATAACTAATGCAAGATATGATGCACGTGCTATGAATGTTTTGGAACCTGTCACCGATGTGGGAAGTTATTAGCTCGGTAGCTTTCCTTGTTCTTCCGATCCCAAGGTTACCTTGACTTGGTGACTATCCCTTGGCTTTCCCACGGTCTTCAAGTTTTCCATGAGTCTTTTTCGCATCACTTGTATCTTCCACTATCCGAGATTGCAATTCCTTAATCCCTAATTCTTCCACGTCCACTGAGTTAGCATCCACACTTCTCCTCGCAATTCGACCTTTACTTCTAATCGTCACCTCGATCAAGAATTCCGCGCTTATCCTTTGTGAATTTAATTCACCTCCAATTGCTTATACTTGAGCGCATGATTTCCTTTGCTTCCCGTTTCCATTTGTTGCTCCATATCTTCCAATTTAACCTCACAACATGACAATTCAACTTGGATTTGAAAAAATGAACTCAAATCCTGTTCTCCATATCGCCACCTTCCCTCTATTCGTGTTTACCCAAATGCTTGCCTTCTAGAACCCGACTTCTAATCACTAGGCTTAGTTCGAAGTCCTTCTTTGTAGACCCTTGATGCATAACCTCTACCGGACCCCTATTATCTCTACTCCTCTTAGTTTCTAGTACCTCTTCCATGATCCAAATCCGGGACCAATATATCTTCAAAGTTTTGTTCCCTTCATTCCTTAGGTTGCAAGATCCCGTTGAATCCAATTAATGCACTTCAAGTAGTGGATTCACATAAGTTGTTCTTCTGAGTCACAACCATCCTTTGATTAACTCCTATTCCTATTTCCCCAAATGTTCCTCTGCCATCGCATCGCCAAGGTCGAACCTACCATTCTGAATCCCAACCGTTAATTGCAACTCAGTCTGTAATGCCACGCGGCTAGCATTCTCCACATTCCTCCTCGGGCATCCTTCCTATCTTCCATGCCTCCGAAGGAATTTGCAATAGGTTGTTGTGATCATAAAATTTGGCCGTGGTTTGATATCATCTTTATAACCTAGAAACCATAACTCATTTCAAAAATGGATGCATGCGATTAGGGCATGCTCATGGCACATATTCAATACGAAAGACAAGAATCCATATAAAATGCAACAAGTAATTCAACAAAATTCTTAAGGAAAACAAATTCCATATTCAAGATCGATGCAATGCACACAATATCACATAGTCCCTATGCCGATCGACTTAGACTGACTCCGACATGACTCAAGAACACCGGTTTTGCAACCGGGCTCTGATACCACTTAAGGATGAAGCACCCCGCACGTGAGGCACCACATCCCCCGCACTATGGCTCAACACGAGTAACGAAACTGTAACTCCGCACCCGTATCAAACCATAGCGAACGGGAGACCAACATAAAAACTTTCCTAAGCCAGGCGGAGCTAGACCCTGTAATGAAAACCAATCCATAAAGTATAATGCATAACAAAGCCAAAGTTCAATCATACCAACCATAAGTAGAATTTGGGCTCTTCAGGCCTCTTTTAAAACATAGCAAATCCCAATAAAATCAATTCAATAATAATTTCATAAATATTCAAGTTCAGGATACTATGGAATCGAATCATACATAAATCTAATACATGAATGAGTACAGAGACTCTTCTAACTTAACTTGACCACTTAAAGACTCCAAAACCTCCGCCTAGCTCGAAACTCCAAAGCCAAACCTGCACACTAAAGTGTTGGGGAGGGAGAGGGTCAGTCTCTAGAAGACTGAGTGAGCAGGAGCGATATACATACACAAAAACATGCACATGCAAGTCTTAAATTCCGAACAAGGTTTTTATTTGAAATTAGTTCCCAAAAAGGGCAAGAGAATGACTAATCAATGCTCGGATTTTAGGACTAAGTCATATTAGTTTTATTACATTCATAAATCATACATAAATATAAGGCTCGACGAGTGAGCATGCACAATCTCCAACCAAACTCCGACCGTGTACGATAAATATCAATAATATATTGATTAGGCGATCATGCGATATATCATAATACACACAGACCATAAATCATAAATCATAAATATATTCGTTTGGGCAATGCGTGTCCCGGCCTTCCCGCATGGTGCATAAACATAATAAAACCATAACATAAATCATAAATCATATCCAACCTTCTTCCTCCGGGTGGTGGACGGGCTTGCAAGACCCGACCACCTCAATCATGGGCCAATGGGGTTTCATGACTCCCCCAAGGGCACTCAGCTCCCATTCCCCGCTAAACCTCCTAGCGAGGGCCGGTATCACCGTAGTTGGTTGGGACTAGTATATGGGATCCCCGTCAGCCCTTGCTTCCTCGGTTAGCCACATATACTAAGTCCCGGGGCCCGTACAATCAGAAATCAGAAATGTGTCTCGCCAAACAATCAATTCATAAGTACATATCATAATTCATAAATCATTTGAAAAGGGTTTACTCGATCAATACATACTATAAGAAATCATACCTTACCGTGTAATTCGGCATATGCTATATACGTACCTCTCCGTGTCATCCTATTCCGTAGCTAGCATGAAGACACACGGTTTGGAGCATAGCCTCATTACAAAACCATTTTTAAGCTTATATACGCTCATACATATAATTCAGAAGAATTTACTCGATAACTTCATTTGAAAACCATATATATATAATCATAAGGTTTTGGCCAAAGCTTTTCACATAAGGGTTGTAGGGTTTGTTACATAGCTAAAACGAAAACCACCCTCACCTGAACCGTGACGAAACAAGGATCGAGCACCAAGTGCCTGAATGATCAAAAGCTCTCCACCCTGGAGACGAACTGAACAAAGACAACAAGACGTGTTTGTGAGACTCAAGACTCCAATGAACCACATATGGCGCTCGGCAATGAAGTGAATATGACATGAATGCATAAATGATCATATTATATCAATAAAATGTTCATGTGCACGATTAAGAAATTTAAAACATATACTCAAATCATTCATTCATATGTTTCATTCAATTTCATGAATTCATAAATTCATAATATTCATAAATTCATAATTTCATATATTCATAACATTTATAATTTTCATAATGCATATCAATTAATCCATGAATTCATTTAATAATCATAACACATAATATTCATATTCACATTTAGGAATAAAATAAATAAAACGTTCAATCAATAATCAGTAAATTAAATATGCGAAATGGAAATCAATTAAATAAAAAAAAATTAATTAATTCAAATAATATTTAAAATATATAATATATATACATAATAATAAACATATAATAATTATGTAATAACATATATATATATATATATATATATATATATATATATACGTTGAACACATGCATGCAAAAGTTATATTTATATTTACATATATACTACTTATATATATATGTTTACCCATGCATGCATTTAACATCACAACAGTCATGCATGCACAAACATACACACAGTACGTATATATATATACACACAGCAACACATGCATGCAAAATATTCAAACACATTCAAGCATATATATATATATATAACTATGCACGTACACACACCCATCCATGCATGCACACACTACAACTTACATTTATAGAGACACATACACTCTGCATAATTAGGAACAGCAGCAGCAGTTAAAAGGAAGAAGAAAAAGCAATCCCACACAGGCCTGCAAACGAAGGAGGAAAAACGCAGGCAAGGATTCAAGCAAAACAGGGTCAAACCCATGTCACCCTCCAAACCTAGACCGAGACACCCCCGTGTCTCGGTACAGAAATTCCAAACCACAATTGCACCCCCGTTCCCGCTGGAAAGGAAGAAAAAGACACGCCCGTTCCTCGCCTGCGACAGTCCCTATTTTTACAGCAGAAACGCAGCAGCAACTACAACCATGTACAAGCAAGAAACACAATAAAAGCCATGCATGAAATGCTGCAAGAACTCAGCTAAAACACTTCCCAACACGCCATGAAAGTTTACAGCAAAAGCACGCAACGCAGCAGCTCAAACCAGTCCCAAAACAGGACAAGAAAGTCACGGAAAAACAGAGCATGGTTAATCCTCTTCAATCCCACATATTCATATCCGTTAAGGCCATCAAATGTGCAGCAAAACAACACAAATTCAACCTATAACTCAGTTCCAAACAAGCTCAACCAAGAGAAGAAAGGATACGTGACTTTCATGAAAATTTTCTCAAGTCTCATAATTGATAACTCATGAATACTCTTACTACCAAGAAATCAATGATCATAAATGATATGAGGATGTTAAAACAATCAATATCAAGCTTGGAATCAATCTAAATCATTGAGAAACGAAGAAGATCAAGAATTTGCCCAAAATCCTAAATTTTCAGTAATTGCCCAGAAAATCATGAAACCATGCTCAAAATCATGAATGGAAGGATGAAAATGATCAGAATTAAACATATAATACAACCCTTAACTTACCTTGATGATTGGTTGAAGTTTGGAGGAGATTTGAGCTCCAAAATCTCCAATGCTTGAAGGGTTACGGGACTGGAGAGAAAAACAGTAGCTTTGGCTGAGTTTTGGGGATTGTGTGAGGATAATCTTGGTTAGGGCTTGATATGTCATGCTAGTTGGTTGAGTTAGGGATCTAAGGAATCAAACCATGGTTACTTTGGTTATGGTTTGGCCAAGTTATGGCTGAATTAGTGCAACAAGGTCAAGTTGGTCTCCGTTTCGTTTTTCGGTTGGATTTTGGAGTTTCAAATGAATTAGGAAAATTATAAGGCTAAGTTTACTAAACTCGAATTTTTGTTACGAGTTCAGCGGAGTTGACGAAACTTGAATCCGAGTTCCCGAGATCAAGATATTAAATTCGGAACCAAGGATACGCTAAGTGCTCGTTAGCTCCCGATTTGGTTCCTCAATTAAAATTTAATTCGTTAACAATTCAATTGAATTCGAAAACATAAATTGAGCATAAAATCATGTCCATAACACATATATTTACAACATATTACAAAATCGTGGTAATTTGATATCATATCATATAAGAACGAAGCACAAAATAAACGAACAAACTCATACATGCAATTCATGCATAAGTTATGAAATCCCCATGCACACTTCAACCAAATTCATGCAAAAATTGAAATGAAATTCATGCATATTTAATTCCCATGCAAAAATATGATTTTCATACAAAAATATATTAATTTGCATGCATAAATAAAATCTTCATGCAAAATTATATATTGTACGTATAAATATATATATATATATAATTAACCAATTAATTAATTAAAACATGATTAATTAACGTAACATATAATTAGCATAATCATTAAATTAATAATAAAATAATTAAACATATATATATATATGATACGAAATATATATTTAAAATTTATAATATTAAAATAAGATAATATAATATAATAAACTAATAACAATTATAATAAAGTTAAATATAAAACACATAAAAACAATTAATTCGCGCAATTTGGTAAACACATACGTCACATTATTTAAAACTGAAAAACTGGGGCGTTACATATGGAACAACAAATGGAAATGATAAAGGAAGGTAAAGAGCTTTTGGAAGAAATTATGAAGTCAAGTTTAAGCAATTGGAGGACGAGTTCATTTCACTCATTTGAACTTATAAAGTATAAGTCAAGGGAACTTCAAACAAAGTGACAACCATGGAGAAGATTCTGATAACAATTGGAAATCCAATTTCGAGAAAGGATCGAAATATCCATTCTGTGACCGTTAAAGACTTTGGAATCAAGAATTACAATATTGGGCCATGGAAACATACCAGTTGATACAAGAACACTTTAAGGATTTAGAAGACCGTGGGTAAACAAGTCATGATCAACAAGTTCGAGTCTTGGGTTGATCTCACACTTCAATCAACCCCTTCGGCAAGCCTATACATAAGAAAATGGAAAGCAAACTTCCGAGCTAAAGCTTACCACCACGGTGACATGTTTAATATATTCATGTCACGTGCATCATACGTCGTACTAAATTATTTAATCTTCTTTATTTACATGTGTGCGTACATTTCTACGTGATAACTGCTCGAATATGTTGCATCTTTAATTGTTTGCTACGTGCATTGGCATGTTAATCCAACATGCATTGTTTAGTGATTAATTGATAGGAAATTTCTCCCACTTCGTTAATCAAGTGCTACTCCGACCGGATCTTATCTGAATCAAGAAAAGAAAGAAATTTTTGGGTTGCAAAGTGTTTATCAAAAGAAAAGAGGGACATTGAGGCTCCGAAAAGTAGAACTGGAAATTAGAACGAAGGAAGTAGGTTGGTATCCCTACCAATCATTTCAAATTGAGTGTGAGTTAGATCACCGGACATGTAACTTGGTTAGAACCACCGATATCGACGAAGCTAAATTGAAGAGGTCGAGAATCTTTGATCCGAGGGGCGGTAGAGCAGGTTCAAAGAGTTAGGATGGAAATTTTAAGGGGGAGAGCCGATCGGGAAATAATTTAAATTTATGGTTATGCCTTAATAGATTACCTCAAGTAGGAACAACAGAATTGGAAGAATCCGCAAGTAACGGGAGTCTACAAAGGCGATAGGAGATGAAATGGAAGGTCTAGCATTCAATGGAATTTCAAGAGCAAGGTGAATGAAGTCTCGAAAGTGGTATTGGAAGAGGCAAGTGCTCCAAGAAATGAAGATGTGGAGTCAAGGAATGCTTGGAAATTGAAACGTTAAGATAGGGTAAAAGAATGATCCTTGGTAACTTCAGTTGAAGAATCAACACGTTGATTTCTTGTTATGAGACTTACAAGTTAAATCTTCCAAGATTAAAAGGATCGTAGATGGTGTAACGTGCCTTCTACTTGGAGACATGGGACTGTGAAGGAATTTCAAGAGTTGGCAAGGAAAGTATGGAAAAAAAAAAAGAAAGCCAATCAGATCATCATATTCCGCGATGGGCAAAGCGAGAGTCAATTCAATCGGGCATTGAGAGTGGAATGACTAGGAGGAATTACAACATGAACAAGAGGGTTACCGGCTCTTGAGTCATTTTCCATGTTGGGGATGCTATTAGAATGGGAAGGATTGGAATTTTGAGTTACTACATGACTAGCTCGACCAACCAAATCAATCGAAAATGAGCCGTGGTGAAGAAAAGTTAATTGGATAAAGGTAAACGCACATTCAAGAGTGGAATTTTGGATCGTGGTTATGTGATAAAAATAAGACAATGGACCGTAGAATAGAGATCGAGTGGTCACCGAAGTACAAACACATTGGGATTCCGAGGCATGACACTATGGTTAGAGAAACCTTCAACATTGCATCAAGTGTTAGGTCAGATCACTACAATGGCGGATTCTCAAACAACGGTGAATGGTACATCAAGCATCCATGGCATATGCATACATGCAACTTTAGTTCGAATAACTTCATGACACTATGTGTGTTTTGATCGTTTATTGTAACAACTTGATCTATTTGATATTTCTTACCTATTCATTGTATGGTATTTGATTGTTTGTTTATTTATTGTTCTCTTGTTGTTGTTTGAGAGACGGGGTTCTCTCATTGTTGTTTGAGAGATGGGGTTCTCTCGTTGTTATTTGGGAGATGGGGTTCTCTCATTGTTGGCCGAAAGACGGGGTTCTTCCGTTGCTTGCTACCTGCTTAGACTTTCGAGTGCTTAGGTTTTAGTGAGTTAAGGGTCGTGACTTAACAGCAATCGAAGACCCTTGTTGCTTGAAGACCTTTTCCGAACTAATTCCCGACGGGGAGTTGCTAACGCGTATGTGATGAACACGGGAAAGTTTACGCAAAGTTCAGAAATCAAGGCAGTGGACATGGGGACCAGGTCCTTTTAAGGGGGAGAGGTTGTAACGGCCCGACTTTTCGATCTTACAGGTATGACGTCACGAGTGGGTTTAGACCGAGAGTTATGTAACCTTTATCTGTTTTAATTGCTAAGTGACTGTTTAATTTAATAATTTTGCGAACTAATTGCTAATATGTGACCTATATGACTTAATTGATTTTGTTACTTAAACTCGTTTCAGTATGTTACTTGCTATTAAATATTTTATTTTGTTTATGTATGTATTTGAACTTATATGAAATCTTTGGACCCAACCGAACATTTAATTGGACCCCAATTAACCACCTATCGAACCTTGGGGCCCTAGTTGAATCACTTAAATTGTTCAAGGACGAAAGTGCAATTTCCCTCCTCCCCACCCCACTCCATTCTTCATCTTCCAATTTCTCTCCGAACATCAAGGCTTTCCAAACCCTTCCCTTCTCTTCCAAATTGAACCCCAAGCAAGAGAGCAAGAGACAAGGTTATATTTCCAACTCCAAGTAAGATTTCAAACTCCATCCTGTTCTTCCATCTTCTCTTCCTTCTTCCTTCCAAGGTATATGTGGGTTTGTGTATATATATTAATTATGATGGGGTTTGTGATTCTTGCATGATAACTTGGGTCTTGGGGTGTAGATGTTTGAATACATGATAATCTATGAATTCTATGCTTGATTCTTGAATTTTCTTGCTAGAATGTGTATACATATATGTGTATGTGAATATATGTGTATATATATATATATTTTGTATGAGTGTGAAATTGTGTGATTGGTGGTTTGATTTGTGTTTTGGTGTATAATATTTGCATGTTTGCTGTTTTTTGTTGTTGTTGTTTGATTTCGGGTGTTTTCGGAGTCCCGTCGGCCTTCCCTAGCCATTTTTCCATTCCTACCCTATTTTTCCCGAAGCCATTTGCTGTTGCTGGACCGTTTTTGTGACCATTTTGGTCGCGGCCGCGACCAACAACCCGAGGGCCTTCAATCTTGCCGTCGTGGGCGCGACTATTTTTCAGTGTAAGATTGTCACGGCCGCGCCCACCTCAAACGAGCTCCGATTAAGCCGATTTTTGAACCGATGGAAACCTATTAAAGTGTAGAATAACCTCCAATTGGAATTACTTCAATATCGTTTCCCATTTGTGAGATATTATCAATTATTTTTGGTGTCGCCACTTTACTGAAAATCTATAATCACCTAAATTCGAGCATACGTCACATTCTCTTCATTTTGAAATAGAATACGAGCCATATATCCTCGGAAAGGTATATGTGTCTAGTTTCATATCCAACAAAAGAAACCTAATTCCAATTTCTAGAACTCAAGATATGTTTGCTTCTTTGCAGCTTATGCATTCCCGAAAACTGTTAGCTCTCACCAAAAGCTTGCTCAATCCATTTTCTTGCTTTGCTTCTACTCCCTCGGACTATATATGTGACTTGAATGAATTGTATGATTGATTAATTGATAATATGTGATATATTTTGATATGATCCAATGTGCTAACGTGGAATGTAAATATGAACATTTAAATGCTACAATATGACCTTCTTTGCAACTATTGCTTTCTTTATGTGTTAATGGATTTCTTTCACCTTAAATTGATTCATATGCATTGTAAACATGTTATAACAAGTGTCATAAATATTGTATAAAGCTTATTGCTCGATTGATACAAAATATGAAAGATATGAAACACGTGGTTATGAAACCACCATGTATTGAACATTTTGAATGAATTACTTGATTATATGACCTCATAACATCATTCACGCTTTTTATGAATCTCATATCATGTGTATAACATGCCGTGCGTCTATGTGGTTTCTTATTCAGTCAATTCTCACGAGTACACATTGTTCCTTCTCTTGTACAGTTCGTTTCCAGGGCGGAGACTTCCGAATTGAATAGGCACCCTTACTACTCATGTCTCTTGTCTCGTGGTATTCCAGGTGAGGGTGCTTTCCTTCTAGTTATGTATCAAACCCTACCACCCTTATGTGGTAAGTTTTGGCCAAAAACCTAATGTATATCTATATATTGTTTTCAAGTGGGGTCATCCAGTAAACTTTTTCTCAAGGATTATGAAATGTATTAATTAAGTTATGAATGTATTATGTTTCTCATTAATTGAATGCTTTGGCGAGAGCACATATTGAACACGGGCCCAGGGACTTAGTGTATGTGGCTATCAGGGGAGGCATCGGGCCGACAGTGATCCCGCACATTAGTCCCACATTGATTACGGTGAAACGGACCTCGTCAGGAGTTTTGACGAGGAAACGCTAACCGAGCTTTTGAGGGGTTTATGAACCTCACTAGCCACCATGATCAGATGGCAAGGGCTAGCTACACAAACCATCACCCGGAGGAAGAAGGTTGGAACTTATTTTCATATTATTGATTATGTTGCTATTGTTAGGCACCGTACGAGAAGGCCGGGACACGGATTGCCCAAACGATTATGGCTAATGTTATATGGCTTGCATGTATTATGATGTATTGCATGATCGCGTATTCAAAATATTAATTATATGTATCGTACACAGTCGGAGATTGGTTGGAGATTATGTACGCTCACTCGCCGAGCCTTATTGATTATTCATGAATCATGAACTTAATGGAATTAATATGAATTAGCCGTAAAGACCGAGTATTGCTTGTCCTTTTCTTGCCCTTCTCGGGAACTAGCTTTAAATGAAACTTTGCTCGGGATTTATGACTTGCATGTGCCTGTTTCTCTATATATATATGTAAAGCCCTAACAAGGGCATCCTACGCCTATCCCGCGTTACGGGCCTAGCTTGTATATATAATTGCTATCCATATACCCGCCAAGATCCAAGCAAGCGGTGACAAACGGATATCCTAGCTAGGCGGTACTAGACTCACACCAAGATAATTAAAACAAACACAAATACGCGGAAGCTTAAAACATACCACATGCATAAGAGTTCAAATTCAATATACCCACTTCAGACCTTCTCAAGTCAAATGAAAACAAATGCGAAAGATTAAATCATCAATTAAGTGACCAACACGGTCCAGTATGAAATGCTCAAAATACGGAAATGTAAATCATCCTAGAGACCGCCACGGTCTAACTAACAAGATAATAAATCCGATAACGTACATGCTAAATCGAAAACAACTCCAAGGTAACAAAACCAAAGTAAAAGCAACAAACATAACTAGACAACTAGACAAGACTCTCAAGAAAGACTCCCGCCTAGCATGACTCCAAAAGCAACCTGCGGACACGAAAGGTAAAGGAGGTCAGTTCAAACGGAACCGGTGAGGAGAAGTATACAAAATATAATTACCATAAAAAGGTTCAATGCATGCTCAAATCAAAGGTGTTCATGATCCGTTAACGTTTTTAGAAAACAATGCAGATTTTATAAAAATACGGATCATAAACCAAAGCACCGGCTCGGCGAGTACGAGCACTCCATCCTTACTTCCCAAACCAAGTGAAATCAAACCAATCCATCCTTAACACCGTTGATGTCGAGGGTGTGCACCCCCCGATAATCGCAAAAGAACCATGGAGAAGTGGGTCCATGAAACCGACCTTCCCCCAAGCCTACCTGAACCCCGAATCCTCCTAGGAGTCTTAGCAAACTTGTCCAAAAGTGGGTACTTCATAAGGGATCAACCGTCCGCCCTTGCGTTCCCGGCATCACCGCTTACTCCGCCCCGAGCGCTATCAAAAGAACCAAGCAAGCAAGCGTCCTTGCAAGGTATAACAAAGGCTCGCTACAGAACTCACACGTACATAATACTCAAATGAAAGTTCCAAAACCATTTTGGGTATCTATCCCATATACCAAAACTCAAGTTTTACTTGTAAACCGTTTTCCATAAGCAAATATCCATAATACGAGCAAAGCTCGCAAAACTTGGCTTATAATGCCTACATATACATTTTGAAAACGGGAGTTTAAAACCAATAATTATGAGAGGCCATATGTGTCCACAGTTTTGAAAACATTTTGATATTATAACTCCTCACCTTTACGAAGAACCTCGAAGATCAAGCACGAACAAGGAAGGTTACACATCCGGAGACTCACCACCTAACAAGACAATGTACCAACAAAGGTAAGACTCGACTCGAAACCCAACAAGACGAAGCACGGCTTGGACATGAATGCAAATATGTTAATGGTGTGCAAGGAATGTTCAACGATGGTATAGATTGGAAATTATGATCATATTGCATCATATAAGTCATATATCAATTTCCCAAGTCATAAGTAATAAGCGACATATGAATCATACTTAACACAATTTAATTAAACAAATAACTTAGTCAATTAAGATAACTTAAGCATGATTGAGGTATAAAGATCATAATATAAGGTATACATGAGATGTCACAACATATAGCGAGGTCACAATACATTAGAGACATAATATAAATAAGTAAGGAACAAACGAGAAGCAAAACAAGTGAAACGAATCAAGAAAACAAGGTTGGGGAAAATCCACCCCCATGGATTTTCCTTCACAAAAAATCCACCCTCGCGGATTTGGTCCAGAGCTACTGCCTCAAATCCACCCCCATGGATTTTTACACTGCAAAAATCCACCCTAGCGGATTTTGCCCAGAACTTAAAAAAAACGTGACAGCAACTACAAACTCGACGGGAATGAGTTCAAAACACCCCAAAACATGAAATTAAGCTTCCAAAACCACAAATAAGCATCATAAACCATCAAGTTACATAATAAAGCATTTAGGAACATTTAAACATCAAGAAATCTAACAATTCATGCAAGAACTTCATCTTCTACAAGTTTCAAGAAAGCTTCAAGCATAACAATGGTGAAATCAACAATCATTGCAAGAAATTGTAGGAAATCTATCACATTCTCCATAAAAACACATAAGGAACAAGAATCCATCATCAAATCAAGCTAAAACAAGCTAGAACATGAACATGCAAGAATTCTTCATAAAAGCTTCAAAGGTCAACAACGGTGGTTTCTTCAAACAAGCATGAAAATGAGAAATTTTTACATCAAATCACTCCCAACATCATAAGAAACATATTTCCATCATAAAATTCGGATTTAGTCCATCTAACCAAGAACCCTAGATTTCAAACCCAAGCTTCAAGTTAAAGAAGAAGACCCACATAAGCATTCAAGCATTTCTTACCTTAAGAGCTGAAAATGGAAGAGGGAATCTTGTTCTTTAGTCTTGAATCTCCAAATTTAGTCTCCACTCTTGGCTCTTGAAGATGGCTTGAAGTTCTTGAGAGAATATGGATGGTCTCTTGAGAAAAGTGAGGGAGAGAGTGTGTTTCAATCTTGAAATAACGTAAGAATGGGTTTTGGTGTGTTAAATCTGATTTTGTAAATTGGGTCAGCCATATAGGGTCATGGACCGGGTCATACGGGTCGGATTTAGGTGAAATTGGGGCTCAAATTGGGTCAGAATTGAAATTGGGTCGCAGGTCAACATTTAAAGGCTTAAAAGGTTGACTTTTCGTAAAATGGCCATAACTTCTTCGTCCGAACTCCAAATCAAGCGATTCAGGAACCCACGAACTCGTAATCAAATTATCTACTCAATTTAATTAAGTTCTAACCAGTTCCAGGCTTGGAAAATAAATTTACCATATAGTCCCTAAATTATGCTTTAATATCCAAATAAGCACATTATTTCGTTTAACCATAAAGCATGCTATCAAAACTCTTTAAGCACAATACGAGCACATACTTATCATATCAAATAGCCACATAAGTCATGTAAATCATGTTTTTCACATAAGCACCAAATGTCTATCAAATTAAGGCATAAATCCACATAAGTCATGCAAGGAAAGGTAAATCGTGCACTCTCGTACCAAACTTTACCTTGATCGAGAAGCGGGGCGTCACAATATATGTATCGCCCCTTCTCACTCAGTCTTCTAGACACTGACCCCTCTTTCCCGCTTTTCCAGATTCTTGCAGGTTTTGCTAGGCGGAAGTCGAGTCATAGCATTCTTGGTTGAGTCACACTTGTACACTCGAGTCACATTCTAGAATGTTATGACTTAATTGTAATTTCTTTATGTATTCGGGCCGGTGTGCCAATTATGATTTATTGTTGAATGTTGATTCGGGACAGGTTGCATGTTTAGTTGAACCCGTTGTTAGGATGCATGTTGAATTTTAATTATCTTATGATCATATTATATGTTTGGACTATTATCAAAATTTTGTATATGGTATTGTTGCTTCCGCACTATGTTTTGGCATGTTGATTTAATTGGTACAGGGTTAGTTTCCACCTAGCCATGTTGTTTTTATTTTATTTCCCGTTCGCTATGAGTTCGGTTCATGCTTGGATCATCCATTTCATGTGTCGACTAGACTTGTAGTGCGAGGGATGTGGAGCCTATCGTCTCGGGTGCTACAAACAATCTAGAAACCCTAAGATTAATCAAAAGTTCTTCAAATTCAAGTACATGCTCCTACCTTGAATGAGAATGAAAATGGAGGAACATGGAGAGAAGAAGAAATGGAGCTTGATTCTTGTTGAAGAGAAGAGAAAATCTTGATCTTATGCTTCCTTGTCCAAACCGAAATGAAGGGAGTGGGAGATGAAGAAGTCTTGCCCTTGTTCTTGTATGAAGAAAATACAATTTTATATGTGTGTGTGTGTGTGTATGTGTGTGTGTGTGTGTGTATCGATATATGTAGGTGAAGAGGAAGAAAAATTGCCACTTAATCCTCTAAGAATTTAAATGTATGAAATATGGTATGTAATTTACAAGTAGGTCCATATCCAATTTTTAATCAAGTCTAAGAATTTCAAGATGTTGTAATTAGAGTCAATTAGACATACGATTCTCAAAAATTGGAAATAATTAAACATATAAACCATACTCAGAAATTAAACGCGAAAATCACCAAATTAAATTCACAAGAAGGAGAATTAAAGAGCATATATCACAAGTACGACGTAAAATAAATTAAATCGTGCAACTAAAGAAACGAAAAAGAATTTAAAAAAATCCTAAACATTAAAACTCTCACATGTGGCGTGCGTACCTGTACGGTCGAGAAGTCGGGGTGTCATAAACCCCGAAGGCTGATCTCGAATCCGAGATCCCGAGCTCAAGATATTCAAAAAACCGTTCAGGGTGGCCTATTATTCAAATGCGTCCCTAAACTTTCAAAAAGTGACAATTAAGCCCAATGCTTATTGTCAATCAAATCCATAACTTTTAAATAAATTACAATTACACCCTCGGTATACATATATCATACAATTTCATAAAATCGATATAGGGTTAATGCAATTCACAATTTTGCAAGTTCGATTATATATCCACATTTGAAATTGGAATACAAATGAAATTTAAATAAATATTTCAAGTTCTAAGTGAATTTAAACAATTAAATGAAAACTAGAATCACATAATTCAAGAAATAAACACACGTATCACTTACCTGCACGTGTGAGAACGAGGGGTGTTACAGTTTATGTGGGATGAAGCTTGTGAAGAGAGCTTTCGTGTGCTTAAGGAGAAATTGACAACAACTCCTGTGTTAACCTTACCCGGAAGGTTCTGATGGGTTTTCAATTTTTACCGATGCATCCAAGGAAGGATTGGGGTGTGTACTTATACAGAATGGTCGGGTGATTGCTTATGCTTCGAGGAAATTGAAGGAGCACGAGCAGAATTACCCAACATATGATCTTGAGTTGGCCACGGTGATATTTGCCTTAGCGAAATGGAGACACTACCTTTGTGGAGTTAGGTTTGAAGTATTCACCGATCACAAGAGTCTTCATTACTTGTTCACACAAAAGGATTTAAACATGAGACAACGTCGGTGGATGGAATTCTTGGAAGACTATGATTGTGTCATACAATATCATCCGAGGAAGGCGAATGAAGTTACGGACGCCTTGAGTCGAAAAGTGAAGATTCTGGAAAGGGGGAAGCCGAGATCCTTGTTTCGCAACCGAAGTTGGCTAACATCACTATACGTCCGAATTTGAGGCAGCGTGTAACGCCCCGGTTTTTCTTTTTACTAATGTGACGTATGTCTTTACTAAATTGCGCGAATTAATTTTTTTACGTATTTTCTATTTAATTTTACTATAAATTGTTATTATTTTATTTTATTATATTTTATTTTAATTTAATATTATTTTAAAATATTACGTTATTTTAAGTATTTATTTTAACATATTGTTAATTTAATGATTAATGTTAATTAAGTAGTTTATGTTAATTATGTTGTTAATTAAATGTTATGCTAATTAATCATGCTTTAATCATATTTACTAATTAATTACTATGATACTCCGTTGACCTTGAATGAATTTAATTTTAGAATTTTATGAATATTTGTATCGTTCTTATATGAAGTGATATCAAAATGTCGTGAAATTGAAGTATGTCGTAAATATATGTGTTATGAGTATGTCTATATGCTCGTTTTGTGTTTTCGAACTCGTTTGATACATTAACAAATTTAATTTGAATGGTGGAAACAAATCGGGGGCTAACGAGCAATTAGCGCACCCTTGGTTCCGTACGTGATATTCTGAGCTCGGGAACTCGGATTCGAGTTCCGTTAACTTCGTTGAACTCGTATCGAAGATTCGGGTTTAATGAATTTAGCCTCATATTTTTCTGAAATCTTTTGAACCTCCGAAATTCAACCGAAAAACGAAACGACATCAAAATGACCACCTTTCACTATAATGCCCATAACTTGTTCAAAACTTAACCAAATTAAATATGGTTAGTGGGATTTTAACCCTAGTTCAACCCTTTACCATTCCTTACCCGCCCCACCTCGATCTAATCCTCACACAAACCAGAAAGTTCAGCCAAAGCTTCTGCATCTCTGTTTTTCCAGTAACTGTGCAATCCTTGAGGTTTTGGAGCTCAAATCTCAATCAACCTTCATCCAATCAACAAGGTGAGTTAGGATTATGTTATATATTCTTCTCTGGCCATTTTGATTTATTCATCTCTCAATTTGAATCAGATTTCATGGGATTCTTAAGCATGTGAAGGAACAGTAAGGGTTTTTGAAGTGTTTGTTGATCTCTTGATCTCTAACTTGTTTTCATGATATGTATATGATTCTTTTACTTCAATTATGGCTATGTATACTTGTATGGGTTGATCGATCACATTGGGAGTCTCTATTCTTTTTCCAGTTTCCTGCCCTGTTTTTTTTCACGCACGAACTGCTGCTTTTCCTCCCAGTTTTTGCTGCGTTGTTGGGGGTTGTTTCCAGGTTGTTTGTTGATCATGTGAAGTCTATTCTTGCCATGATTATTAGCTTGTTTTGGTTGCAAGTTTGTGTGAATATCTGGCCTTGTTTGAACTTCCCTCCTACTCCCCTGTTTTGTTCCTGGCCGCTGTTTCTGTGTTGCGTCTGTAACACTCTCCCCGGCTGGGGAGAGTTTCTTCATGGAGAATACCCGGCCGGGTACTCTTGTTACAGAAAGCTTCTGTAATCCCTACCCGGCCGGGGAGTTTGGAGAAGGTTTGGCTACCCGGGCGGGTAGTTGCTGCGGCAGCTTCTGTACTTCTTTTTCTTCTGTTGCTGCTGCTGTTCTTCTCTTCTTCTTTTCTCTTCTTTCTTCTGTTGCTGCTTCTCTCCCTTCTCTTTGCTTTTCTTGTTCTGCTGTGTGTGTGAATCAGACCTTGGGCTGCTGTTCTTTTTTGGTTCAGAGTGTATGCATGTGCAACTATGTATGCAAGAGTGTTGTGTGTGGTTGCTGTGCAAAATGGTGAAAGCTAAGTGTGTATGCATGTGTATACTACTGTATATAGTTATATATTTTGTGTGTGTTCAAGGGAAGTGTTTTGCATGCATGGCCTTAAAATATCAGTTGCATGCATTTATAATATATATATATATATATATATATATGTATACGTGTGATTATATGTATATATATATATATATATATATTTATTATATATTTTAAATATTATTTGATTTAATTCAATTTTAGAATTTAATTGATAACTATTTCACGTATTTAATTTACCGAGTGTTGCTTGAACGTTTTGTTTATCTAATTTCTAATTGTAAACGTGAAATAGTACGTGCTATGATTATATTTGAATTCTTAGATTAAATTGATATGAATTATGAATTTATGAATTTGAATGAAATGAATGAACGAATGCCTTGGTTATATGTCTTAATTTCCTTAATAGTGCACATGAACATTCTCATGACATAATATCATCTTTGACGCATTCATATCATATTCATTGCATGCCGTGCGTCTTATATAGTTCAATTGAAGTCTCGAGTCTCACGAACCCGTCATGTTGTCTCTTGTATAGTTTATCTCCAGGGTGGAGAATCTTGATCAACTAGGCACTCGGTAACTCGTATCCTTGTATCGCCATGTTCCGGGTGAGGGTGTTTTCGTTTTAGTTACATATTAAACCCTACAACCTTATGTGACAAGTTTTGGCCTAAAACCTTATGTATATATATATGTTATCTTTACAAAGTGGAGTCATTGAGTAAATTCTTCTAAAATTATACGTATGGGCGTATATAAGCTTAAAATGGTTTTGCAATGAGGCTATGCTCCAAATCGTGTGTCTTCATGCTAGCTACGGATTAGGATGACACGGAGAGGTACGTGTATAGCATATGCCGAGTTGCACGGTAAGGTATGTTTTCTTATAGTATGTATCCTAAGTATGATGCAAATGTTTTGGCAAGATTTTGCATGTATGTTATGTTCACGGGCCCAGGAATTTAGTACATGTGGCTATCCGGGGAGGCAAGGGCCGACGGTGTCCCATGTGCTTGTTCCACTATGTCATACGATTTGTGTGTATTATAATATACTTTATGATCACATATTTAATATGTTAATGATATTTGTCGTACACGGTCGGAGTTTGGTTGGAGATGATGCACACTCACTCGCCGAGCCTTTATGTTATGTATGAAATATGAACGTAATGAATTAATATGAATAGTCGTCAAATCTGAGCATTGCTTAGTCTTTCTCTTGCCCTTTTGGGGAACTAATTCAAAATAAAACCTGGCTCGGGATTTATGACGTGCATGTGCATGTTTTATATATATATATATTGCTCCTGCTCACTCAGTCTTCTAGAGACTGACCCTCTCCCTCCCCAACCTTTTAGTGCGCAGGTTTGGCTTTGGAGTTTCGAGCTAGGCGGAGTGTGTTGAGTGTTGGAGTTGGTAAAGTTAAGTTAGAAGAGTCTCTACACTTCCATATGTATCTAAGTTATGTATGATCCAATTCCGTAATATTATGAACTTGCATCTTATGTATTTGTTATTGAATTGCCTTGTCGGGCTTGGTTATGAATTAAAAGAGGCCTGAGGAGCCCAAGTCTGCTTGCGGTTTGTGTGTTTAAATTCTGCAGGCCCGTGGTCAATGCATGTGTTTGGATCTAGTTCTCCGTTGCATTGTGTCTTGTTGATTGGTTTTAATTGTAGGGTCTAAGTTCCGCCTAGCTTAGGTGAGTTATTTTATTTATCTCCCGTTCGCTATGGTTTGATACGGGTGTGGACTTCCCATTTCGTTACTCGTGTTGAGCCATAGTGCGGTGGATGTGGTGCCTCACTTGTGGGGTGCTACATCCTTAAGTGGTATCAGAGCCAGGTTGCAAAACCGGTGTTCTCAAGTCGTGTTTGAGTCAGTCTAGGTCGTACGGCTTAGGAACTATATGACAATGTGTGCATTGCATTGATGTTGGACATGAAATTTGGCTTTCCTTTTGAATTTTGTTGGACTATCTGCTGCATAATTTAGGGATCTTTACCTTTAGTGTTGAAAATGTGTCATGAGCATGCACTAATCGCATGCATATACTCTCGAAGTAAGTTATGATTTACAGGTTATGAAGATAATATCAAACCACGGCCAGGTTCTACGATAAAGACGATCGATTATAAGCTTTTTCTGAGACATGGAAGATAGGAAGGATACACCCGGGAAGAATGTAGAGAATTCGAGATGTGAGGCTTTCTAGATGGAGCTAGAGTTCAAGGGTTAGGATTCGGAATAGGAGTTAATCGCGGGATGATTACGACTCCGAAGATCAATCTATGTGAATCCACTACTTAGGGTACTTTAATTGGATTGAATGGGGATCTTTCATCCTAAGGAATGGAGTGAACAAACCTTGAAGGTGTTTTGGTCCCAGATTCGGATCCTTGAAGAGGTATCAATAAGTAAGAGAAGTCAAGATAAAGTGGGTTCGGTAGGAGTTATGAACCAAGGGTCGACAAAGAAGGATTTCTAACTAAGCCTAGCGATTAGAAATCGAGTTGTTAAAGTCAAGACCGAGAAGAGTTTGATTTGGGTGCTCTGGATTTCGATTAATGATGGGAAACGAGTCTAGAAGGGAATGGTGAGAGGAAAGTAATTGTGTAAATACAAATTTAGAGAAGGTGGCCATATTGAGAACGGGATTTGAGGTTGTTTTTCCAAATCTAAGCTGAATTGTCGTGTGGTGAAGTTGAATTAGAAGGTATGACCCAACAAATGGGAACGATAAACATAGGCGAAGACTGATTGAAGGATGATTCTCGGGGAGAAATTTAGATATTAAATCAATGGATGTAGAAGAAATTAGAGATCGCGAAATTTCAATTCCGGACGGTGGAAGGTACAAGTTGATGTATAAGAATTCTTGGAAAAACATGAAGACCGTGGGAAGGACGAGGCATGATTAGCAAGTCAAAGTAACCTCGGAATTTGAGGAATACGGAAAGCTACCGAGTTCACAACTTACTATATTGGTGACAGGTTCCAAAACATTCATAGCACGTGCATCATACTCCGCATCAAATTATTTAATTGTCTTTACTTATGTACGTGCGCATTTTTTTATTGATCTCGTTGCTTATGTGCTGCATACTTAATTGTCGCAAGTGTGCCCTATGCATCGTCATTTTAACCCAACATGTATTCTAGTGTTTAATTGATAGGAAGTTCTTTCGTCTTACTGTCAAGTATCATTTCAACCGTGCCACATCTGAGTTATGAGGAAAAGAAATAATGGGATGACACGTTATAAGGAAGGTGGCCTCGGGAAATAAAAATTTCAAGTGAGGGATAGGTTGACGGAAATGAGAATTTAGAAGGAGAAACGAGACTAGAGTTGGCTTCGGGGTCTTCGGATCGGATAAGAGTAGGAAAGGGGTTCTGGGCATCAAGAAAATTGGAAAGGAAGTTGAAAGGCAAAACCTTTGGATTGCCATTTGATTAAAATCCTCCCTAATGAAAATTATTCATTAAGAATTTCAATGAAAGAAGGATTAATGGAGTTCGACATGTAAGGGCAAAAATATTTAAGGGGGAGAGCACGACCGAGAGGTAAACGGGAGGATAGAAGTGGAGCTTGAAGAAATATGTTAGTAGCGATAACGGGGATGCAAACTAAGGAGGATCCGGAAGTTCTAAGGGTGGCAATTAGAAATGAATAAGACAACTGTAATGGTTAATTTGCTGAGAGAGAAGCTACGATGCTAAATTCGGGTGAAGATTTTACGAGATATAAGGGAAATGGCTCATTGAACATTTCTGCGTATGGGATCCTGATCTGGAGGTGATGGAATTATAAGGTAGTTCTATGAACTCCTAAGTTAGAATTAACAAGAGAAAATTGAATCAAGTTATCGTATAACGGGATGGTGTCAATCAAGATTAATTCAATGAAGTACGAAGGGGCCAAGACAATAGTATTGAGTTTTTGGTTATATCAACGGTAATCCAGAAGAAAACTTAAGAAGGGACCAAATAGAAAAGGATGATAATTGGAGGACTTACATCAAACTTCAAGAATCATCGAGAACATTCTATCTTTGATTCAAGAAATATGGGGCCAATTACCGAATATAACTTTAAAGGGGTTAAGGAGAATAAACGGATAACATGAACAGAAGATGGGAAAGAATTCATGTTGAGAAAGAAATCATAATAACAAATATCTCGAGATCAGTACTGAACCGTCGGTGTCGCCAGGAGTAGCTATTTTCGAGGATATGTTAAACTTCAATATGTGTAAAGGTAGTAACTATGGATCGGATTCCGGGACGGACGATTTAAGGGTATTCGGGGAGATCAAGCTCGGTTAACTAAAAAATAATTGGTTGATCGAATGAAGATTATGGGAAACGGTGAAGACCGAAAACAGTACAAGTCAGAAGGGATCTAACAGTATAATCCTTAAAGGATTCATCAATTGCTTTACCTTGGTACCCTGAAGAGGTTCAAGACAAGCTGAGCGCTAAGCTTATCATCAGGACAGATCATACGCTGGACAATGACAACTCAAAATTCTAAATTTTGGAACTACGGTGAACGGTACTTATAGCATCCATGATACACGCATTCATCCGAATTTAACTTAAACAATTTTTATGTTAGGTGCTTTGATTCCTTCTCGTGTTAAATTACTTGGAGTAATTGAATTTAACGTGGGCGTCTTACGTGATTTTAATTATGGTTTTACGTGTGTTGCTTGGGAGTATCGGAGACTTCCGTGCTTTACTTTTGGTTGAGAGACGGGGTGGTCTCATTATTTGTAAGAGACGGGGATTCTCTTATTTTGTTCGAGAGACGGGGTGCTCTCTTTGCTTGCGAGAGACGGGGTTCTCTCATTGTTGTTGGAGAGACGGGGTTCTCTCATTGGTGCTCGAGAGACGGGGCTCTTTCCTAGTTGTTTGTTAGAGACGGGGAATCTCTCATTGATTGTTTTAGGCGTGCTGCGAATCCGATGACGGATTCTTTTTAAAGGGGAGAGATTGTAACGGCCCGGTTTTTCTTTTTACTAATGTGACGTATGTGTTTACTAAATTGCACGAATTAATTGTTTTACGTATTTTCTATTTAATTTTACGATAAATTGTTATTATTTTATTTTATTATATTTTATTTTAATTTAATATTATTTTAAAATATTATGTTATTTCAAGTATTTATTTTAATTTATTGTTAATTTAATGATTAATGTTAATTAAGTAGTTTTTGTTAATTATGTTGTTAATTAAATGTTAGGCTAATTAATCATGCTTTAATCATACTTACTAATTAATTACTATGATAATCCGTTGACCTTGAATGTATTTAATTTTAGAATTTCATATGTTAGTCATAACTTATCATGTGTAGAATTTTATGAATATGTGTATCGTTCTTATATGAAATGATATCGAAATGTCGTGAAATTGAAGTATGTCGTCAATATTTGTGTTATGAGCATGTCTATATGCTCGTTTTGTGTTTTCGAACTCGTTTGATACATTAACGAATTTAATTTGAATGGTGGAACCAAATCGGGGGCTAACGAGCAATTAGCGCACCCTTGGTTCCGTACGTGATATTCTGAGCTCGAGAACTCGGATTCGAGTTCCGTCAACTTCGTTGAACTCATATCGAAGATTCGAGTTTAACGAATTTAGCCTCATATTTTTCTGAAATCTTTTGAACCTCCGAAATTCAACCGAAAAATGAAACGACATCAAAATGACCACCTTTGACTATAATGCGCATAACTTGTTCAAAACTTAACAAAATTAACTATGGTTGGTGGAATTTTAACCCTAGTTCATCCCTTTACCATTCCTTACCCACCCCATCTCGATCTAATCCTCACACAAACCAGAAAGTTTAGCCAAAGCTTCTGCATCTCTGTTTTTCCCGTAAATATGCAATCCTTGAGGTTTTGGAGCTCAAATCTCAATCAACCTTCAACCAATCAACAAGGTGAGTTAGGATTATGTTATATATTCTTCTCTGGCCATTTTGATCTATTCATCTCTCAATTTGAATCAAATTTCATGGGATTCTTAAGCATGTGAAGGAACAGTAAGGGTTTTTGAAGTGTTTGTTGATCTCTTCATCTCTAACTTGTTTTCATGATATGTATATGATTCTTTTACTTCAATTATGGTTATGTATGCTTGTATGGGTTGATTGATCACGTTGGGAGTCTCTGTTCTTTTTCCTGTTTCCTGCCCTGTTTTTTTCACTTACGAACTGCTGCTTTTCCTCCCAGTTTTTGCTGCGTTGTTGGGGGTTGTTTCCAGGTTGTTTGTTGATTATTTAAAGCCTATTCTTACCTTGATTATTAGCTTGTTTTGGTTGCAAGTTAGTGTGAATATCTGGCTTGGTTTGAACTTCCCTCCTCCTCCCCTGTTTTGTTCCTGGCCGTTGTTTCTGTGTTGCGTCTGTAACACTCTCCCCGGCCGGGGAGAGTTTCTTCTTGGAGAGTACCCGGCCGGGTACTCCTGTTATAGAAAGCTTCTGTAATCCCTACCCGGCCGGGGAGTTTGGAGAAGGTTTGGCTACCCGGGCGGGTAGCTGCTGCAGCTTCTGTACTTCTTCTTCTTCTGTTGCTGCTGCTGTTCTTCTCTTCTTCTTTTCTCTTCTTTCTTTTGTTGCTGCTTCTCTCCCTTCTCTTTGCTTTTCTTGTTCTGCTGTGTGTGTGAATCAAACCTTGGGCTGCTGTTCTTTTTTGGTTCAGAGTGTGTGCCTGTGTAACTATGTATTCAAGAGTGTTGTGTGTGTTTGCTGTGCAAAATGGTGAAAGCTAAGTGTGCATGCATGTGTATACTACTGCATATAGTTATATATTTTATGTGTGTGCATGGGAAGTGTTTTGCATGCATGGCCTTGAAATATCGGTTACATGCATGTATAATATATATATACATATATATATATATATATATATATATATATATATATATATATATATATATACATATAATCACATGTATACATACATATATATATATATATTTATTATATATTTTAAATATCATTTGATTTAATTCAATTTTAGAATTTAATTGATAACTATTTCACGTATTTAATTTACCAAGTATTGCTTGAACGTTTTATTTATCTAATTTCTAATTGTAAACATGAAATAGTACGTGCTATGATTATATTTGAATTCTTAGATTAAATTGATATGAATTATGAATTTATGAATTTGAATGAAATGAATGAACGAATGCCTTGGTTATATGTCTTAATTTCCTGAATAGTGCACATGAACATTCTCATGACATAATATCATCTTTGACGCATTCATATCATATTCATTGCATGTCGTGCATCTTATATGGTTCAATTGGAGTCTCGAGTCTCACGAACCTGTCATGTTGTCTCTTGTACAGTTTATCTCCAGGGTGGAGAATCTTGATCAACTAGGCACTCGGTAACTCGTATCCTTATATCGCCATGTTCCAGGTGAGGGTGTTTTCGTTTTAGTTACATATTAAACCCTACAACCTTATGTGACCAGTTTTGGCCTAAAACCTTATGTATATATATGTTATCTTTACAAAGTGGAGTCATTGAGTAAATTCTTCTAAAATTATACGTATGGGCGTATATAAGCTTAAAATGGTTTTGCAACGAGGCTATGCTCCAAACCGTGTGCCTTCATGCTAGCTACGGATTAGGATGACACGGAGAGGTACGTGTATAGCATATGCCGAGTTGCACGGTAAGGTATTTTTTTTATAGTATGTATCCTAATTATGAAGCAAATGTTTTGGCGAGATTATGCATGTATGTTATGTTCACGGGCCCAGGAATTTAGTACATGTGGCTATACGGGGAGGCACGGGCCGACGGTGATCCCATGTGGTAGTTCCACTATGTTACGGCGATACCGGCCCTTGCTAGGAGGTTTAGCGGGGAATGGGAGCTGAGTGCCCTTGGGGGAGTCATGAAACCCCATTGGCCTATGTATGAGGTGGTCGGGTCTTGCTAACCCGTCCACCACCCGGAGGAAGAAGGTTGGAACTTGTTTTATGAATATGATTGTATTATGATTGTTATACACCGTGCGGGAAGGCCGGGACACGGATCGCCCAAACGACTATGTTATATGATTTGTGTGTATTATATTATACTGCATGATCACATATTCAATATATTAATGGTATTTGTCGTACACGGTCGGAGTTTGGTTGGAGATGATGCAGGCTCACTCGTCGAGCCTTTATGTTATGTATGAAATATGAACGTAATGAATTAATATGATTAGTCGTAAAATCTGAGCATTGCTTAGTCTTTCTCTTGCCCTTTTTGGGAACTAATTCAAAATAAAACCTTGCTCGGGATTTATGACGTGCATGTGCATGTTTTATATATATATATGTTGCTCCTGCTCACTCAGTCTTCTAGAGACTGACCCTCTCCCTCCCCAACCTTTTAGTGCGCAGGTTTGCCTTTGGAGTTTCAAGCTAGGCGGAGTGTGTTGAGTCTTGGAGTTGGTCAAGTTAAGTTAGAAGAGTCTCTGCACTCGCATATGTATCTAAGTTATGTATGATCCAATTCCGTAATATTATGAACTTGCATCTTCTGTATTTGTTATTGAATTGCCTTGTCGGGCTTGATTATGCATTAAAAGAGGCCTGAGGAGCCCATGTCTGCTTGCGGTTTGTGTGTTTAAATTCTGCAGGCCCGTGGCCAATGCATGTGTTTGGATCTAGTTCTCCGTTGCATTATGTCTCGTTGATTGGTTTTAATTGCAGGGTCTAAGTTCCGCCTAGCTTAGGTGAGTTATTTTATTTGTCTCCCGTTCGCTATGGTTTGATACGGGTGCGGACTTCCCATTTCGTTACTCGTGTTGAGCCATAGTGCGGGGGATGTGGTGCCTCACGTGCGGGGTGCTACACCACGAATCCTAAATGCTCAATCTATGGATGAGTGGATTCAAAGATAAGTGGTTCGGGCAAGAACCAATCGGACGTCCAAGTTTGGCTTCGATGACTTGGGGATCTTTCGGTATAAGAGCTGAGTATGTACATTGGATGGATTGCAAAGGTTAGTGCTTGAAGAGGCACATAGGACCATTTATACGGTGCATCCGGGTGGCAACAAGATGTACCGAGACCTTAAGAAGTACTTTTGGTGGCACAGAATGAAACGAGATGTGGCGAACTTTGTAAAGAGATGTGGGGTTTATCAACAAGTTAAGGCCAAACATCAGCTACCGGTGGGAAAGTTACAACCGATACCGATACCCGAGTGGAAATGGGAGCAAGTCACCATGGATTTCGTGACCAGACTTCCTAGAGTGCAAAAGGGATTTGATAGAATTTGGGTTATTGTGGATCATTTCACCAAATCTGCACACTTTCTACCGATTCGATCGACAGATAAAGTAGAGAAATTAGCGGAGTGTGGAATACAGACCATGCTCTAAACAAAATGCAAACCCGACCCAGACTACCAAGGACTCAAAGACAACAAACCGCTTAGCATAAACCAATGGACCGGAACCTGCAAACTAAAAACAAAAAGAGGGAGGGATCAGTCCAAAGACTGAGTGAGGGGCTACACACGCAAGAGTATATACGTATACAAAGCACAGCATATATCAAAGTGGGGGTTCATGAACCGGGGCATGGTTTTTTCATTCTAAATCATTTTCACACGTCATAATAGATATAGGGAGGAAAAAGAGTTAGGCCGAAGGCCAAAATAGCCAATTTTTAGTAATTAAGAATCCATTCCCGTTTCACGAACTATTTCTTAACCCACTAACACAACGAAAATCAAACATAACACACACACCATCCGTCGACCTAAAATGAGCCGTCCCGGATTCAAAACACACGCACACTTCCATCGACCTAATATGAGCCGTCCCGGATTCAAAACACACGCACACATCCGGAGGATCACAACATAATCAAAATTCATAACGGAGTTGAAATCATACTAATACACTCACCCGGAACATACGCACTCAACACACTTACCATAAACCCACATCACACGCACTTATCACCTGCATACAAACCATATAACCACACGTACATACTTATCACATGCATACATAACATACATACACACATACGTACATATCATACATACACACATACATACCTATCAGATGCATAAGTATCATACATACACACATACATACATATCATACGTACACACATACATACGTATCATACATAGCTTATTATATTTCAAACATAATCTATTTACACACATTCATAATTCACACCTATTTACATATACTAAGGGCTTGTAGTCACATGCATACACAATGGTCATATTTCATCATGGTATATCTATAACCTCACCTCACCTTTCACCGACAAAACCGGGCAAACGGGGATAAAACCAACGCATACGGAGGAACCACGTTACTAAGGGGATACTCCTCTGACCAAGACAAACATTAAAGATAACCTTAGACTCTAAATGAACCATATAAACGCTCTGGAAATGCATATGGATGCAAATGATGTGATGCAAATCATAAATGTTCAAGCCTACACACGTCAAACCAATTATCACGTTATCATATCAATAACATATGAATTTTACTCATAACACATCATATAATAGCATATCAAGAGTATACACGAAGTTAAAACACACAAAGAGGCAAAAGCTATAAAGGAAGCGACAAGAGATAACAATTAGAACATATAAATTCATATCTTGCATATATGAACCAAAATTCCACAAACGACACGTAAATCAAAAACATAGCACGTTAAATAATCACAAATATATCACCTTATATCACAAAACATGCATATTCAAGTTTAAATCACGTAAACAAGGTAAGAGATGCAAAGCAATTTCACACGTAGCACTTAAATGCATATTTATTCAAAACACATTTACACTTGTCAAATGAAGTCATAAAAGTAATATACATAAGAAAACACATCATATAATCACTTATTAACACGTTGGGGTCATAATTGAGGTGGGAGAACACAAATACAATCGAGAATGAAGTGAAAAACGAACAACGAAATGAAATCGAGAGCAAAAGTAACAACAACACACGTACACTCACAAACTGGAGGAGGTAACGGGGGTTACTCCTCCCATGCACAAAGGCGGGTAACCCCCGTTAAGGGAGGCAGATGTCCCAAGCAAGCTCGATTTGTCTCGCACAATGAGAGGGTCTAAACGAGATTCAACACCCACCGTTTGATTCATTTCAAGCTAACTCAAGAGATTAGAGTTACACAAATGGCGTAGTCACCTTACTTCTACCACTCACACCTTCTCACGGTTGTTGATTCGCCTTAGAAGCTCGGGAAGATCACGACCGTCGTCTTACCGAAGAACTAGAGCCCGCGTACACTCAAAGTTGTCCCTCGGGACCATTGAGCAACAATAGGCACAAGCACTAGTAATACAAAGGAAAGAGAAAGGGCCACACGCAAGTAATAGGCACACACACGAAAGAGGCAATTAGACGAGAAGGTGGATTACCCCAAATTCAAACGATGCATGAGATGAGATGCTATGAATGTCTAATGTACCTTGTACCAAGACAGTGGCATTAACCTCAACTTCAACCTCGGCATTAACTTCTTCATCAACCTTCATTAAATTGGTCTCGGAATCAACTTCCATAGTATAAGCTTGGGCTTGTTAGGGGGATCTTGGAGGTATCATATTCAGGGGCATCGGATTCGGATTTGTAGGGCAAAATCTGACCTTGTGTCCCAATTCTCCACAGCCAAAACAAGCTCTCAATTTCTTCCTACAAGTCTCTTCTGTGTGATTCAGTCTTTTACAATAGGAGCATCGAATAGGTGCCGGTGGAGCAGGTATCGGATCCAGAATTCGAAGTTTGGCTTCTTGATAACGTCCAGGAGCTCTTTGGGGTTGAAGATTTGAGGCTCTTCATGCAATATGGGCCTCTTTCCCAAACTTGAACTTAATTGGGATTCTTGCCCCGGGTGGTAGGTTTGGGGCTCCAATCATCGTTGTTGGGCCTCATATTGCATGATGAGCCTCATCATCGTTGTTGTTAGCCCATGTATCCACCGTGACAGCTTGCAAAGCCCGCTGAATATCTTTTCTTAACCCCAACACAAAATTTCGGGCCTTCAAGGTATCATCATCCGTAATATGAGAGGCATAAGGAGAAAGCCTCTCAAACTTGAGGATATAGTCTTCAACAGTCCGATTTCCTTGTTTGAGGTCTGTGGATTCTTGCAATCTTCTCTACCGTGAGCTTTGAGAGATATACTTGTCACGAAACTCGCTCACGAAGCTCTCCCAATTGAGTTCTTCACCATTTCTTTCAAATCGAGCCCTCGTTCCCTTCAACCAATTCAAAGATTATCCTTGAATATATCGAGGGGGGTAAATCTCCCAAATCTCCTAAATCCCCGTGATCTCGTTTAACCATTCTTCCGCCTCAATGTCATTGCTTCCAAGCCACTTTGGAGGATTGTTATCCCGAAATTCCTTATAGGCCGAATTAACAACCCTTCCTTGTCCTTTACCTTGAGGATTTGGTTGTTGTAGATTTCGTTGAACATAATCGAGAAGAGCCCAAACAATACCTTCTGTAGTAGGGGGTGGTGGCGGAGGAGCATTCTCGCGATTTCTTCTCCTTGGAGGCATCTTGAAAAAGCACAAATTCAAAGGAATATCGATGCATGGAGCGGGGGGGGGGGGGGGGGGGGGGTAGTGCATGTTCATGCGAACAATTAATACACTTAAGAGCAAATAATACAATTAAGAGCACATAGGTCACGTTAAAGTGAGAGTGAATGCGAACAAACACGCATATTCCTAAGCCAAACGACCTAGATAAACAGACATGACACGAGGACTCCGGTTTTACAACTTGGAGCTCTGACACCACTTTAGATGTAGCACCCCGAGCGTAGGGCGGTACAATCCCCGCACTTGAACCCAAAACGTGTAACGAAATAGAGAAATCCGTACACCAAGTACTAGAAAATGGGTGACAAACAAAAGACTCTCCTAAGCCAGGCGGTCTAAACCCTCAACTAGAGCACGCAAAACATAAACATACAAGAGCGGAAGTATTAACGAAACAAATATAGGCATAGTGTGAAATTATATAAAACTAAACAAATTAAATACAAACTTGCCTACACGGCTAAAGGTTTACAAATATATAATTCAAAATGTAAAGGATCCAAGTGTATAATACAGACCATGCTCTAAATAAAATGAAGACCCGACCCAGACCACCAAGGCCTCAAAAGACAGTAAACCACCTAGCTCAAACCAACGGACCGGAACCTGCAAACTAAAAACATAAAGAGGGAGGGGTTAGTCCAAAGACTGAGTGAGGGGCTACACACGCAAGCGTATATACGTATGCAGAGCGCAACACATATCAAACAGGGGAATTCATGAACCGGGCATAGTTTTTTCATTTTAAATCATTTTCACACGTGATAATAGATGTAGGATGGAAAAAGAGTTAGGCCGAAGGCCAAAATAACCAATTTTTAGTAATTAAGAATCCACTCCCGTTTCACGAACTATTTCTTAGCCCACTAACACAACGGAAATCAAATATAACACATACACCATCCGTCGACCTAAAATGAGTCGTCCCGGATTCAAAACACATGCACACATCCGTCGGCCTAAAATGAGCCGTCCTGGATTCAAAACACAGGTACAAAACCGAAGGATCACAATATAATCAAAATTCATAACGGAGTCAAAATCATACTAACACACTCACCCGGAACATACACACTCAACACACTTACCATAAACCCACATCACAACACTTATCACCTGCATACAAACCGTACAGCCACACGTACATACTTATCACATGCATACGTAACATACATACACACATACGTACATATCATATATACACACATTCATACCTATCACATGCATACATATCATACATACACACATACATACGTATCATACATAGCTTATTGTATTTCAAACATAATCTAGTCACACACATTCATAATTCACACCTATTTACATATACTAAGGGCTTATAGTCAGATGCATACACAACGGTCATATTTCATTATGGTATATCTATAACCTAACCTCACCTTTCACGATAAAACCGGGTAAACGGGGATAAAACCAATGCATACGAAGCAACCACGTCACCAACGGGATATTCCTCTAAACAATACAAACATTGAAGACAACCTTAGACTCAAAATAAACCATATAAACGCTCAGCAAATGCATATGGATGCAAATGATGCGATGCAAATCATAAACATTCAAACTTAGACACATCAAACCAATTATCATGTTATCATATCAATAACACATGAATCGGACTCATAACACATCATATAATAGCATATAAAGAGAATACACAAAGTTAAAACATACAAAGAGGCAAAAGATATAAAGGAAGCGACAGGAGATAACAATTAGAACATATAAGTTCATATCTTGCACATATGAATCAAATTTCCACAAACGACACGTAAATCAAACACATAGCACATTAAATAATCACAAATATATCACCTTATATCATAACACATGCATATTCAAGTTTAAATGAGGCAAGAGATGCAAAGTAATTTCACACGTAGCACTTAAATGCATATTGATTCAAATCACTTTTACATTTGTCAAATGAAGTCATAAAATTAGAATAAATAAACAAACATATCATATAATCACTTATTAACATGTAGGGGTCATAATTAGGGTGGGAGAATACAAATACAATCGAGAACGAAGTAAGAAATGAAACTGAGAACAAAAAGAACAACAACACATGTACACTTAAAAACTGGAGGAGGTAATGGGGGTTACTCCTCCCATGCACAAAGGGGGGTAACCCCTTTTATGTGAGGCAGACGTCCCAAGCAAGGGAGTAGTAGGCGTTACTCCCTAAAGGCGCAAGTAGGTTAACGGGCGTTACCCTACGCATCAGTCATCTTCCTCGCGAGACTGCTACTCTAAAAAGAAAGGAAAAGCTAAAGGATGCAGGGCAACAATAGAGCATCAACATACACCAATAAATCTTACATCAAACTCTCAGATTTCATGCTTAAAATCATCCCGAATCAACAACAATTCACTTATCCAACCAGGAGCAACCATGGAGTTCATAAATCATTCAAAAAGCTTGGAGAAAATCAAGGTTTAACAATGGAGGAACTTCATACACAACTCATACATCGAATTCATGCTCATATATACACAAAGGAAGGTTGAGTGATCACATTTCATGTCTCAAATTCATGTAAAAACGAACACAAGACATAGATTCAAGGTTGAGGCTTTAACCTAACTATTCATGTAGATAATCATGTCATGGCCAAACATGGATGAAAATACATAAATCATGATTCAACCTAACCTCATAAAGCTGGAGAATAAATCGATGGACTAGCCTTTCGATTTGGAGAAGAAATAGAGCAGTATTGATCACAAAACTTGGAAAGTGAATAGTTCATAATCCTTCTCTAGGTCGGTTTGCAGTAGCTATTTCTCCTTCTCCCTTCATGTGGACGAAATTAGGAGGGTTAGGGATGAAGGAGAATTAAACCATGGTTAGATAGGTTCAAACTTGGGTTAATTCTGTCAAAGAATGAGGGAGTTACATCAAAAACCATTAAAGGTGGCATTTCTCCACGAGCTTCAAGTTTTGGGCGAAATTCGGAGTATCAAACGGGCTTAGAAAAATATGAGGCTAGGTTCTTTGTCTTTCTTTCTTTGAACAAGTCCAGTGTCACTTCCGAAATTCGAATTCGAATTCCCGAGCTCAAGTTACGCCTTCCGGAACACAAGATGCGCTAAAACGAGTTAGGCCCTCATGTCCCTAACAAATAAAACGGTATCAAAACCGTATCAAAGAAACTCTAAAATAATAAACGAGCATATAAACAAGTTTTTAAATCACATAATTCACGTATAACAAGTTGTTAGAAAAATCGAAATTGAAAACAGGGTTAAACGGTTTAAAAACGAGTTGGAAAGGTTCAAAAACATTTAAAACATAAACATACGGCATATTATAATTCTTTAAATATTTAAATAAATTAAATAATTGCATACTTAATTAATTAAATGCACATTTAGCACACTCGTGACGTCATACCTGGAAGGCTGAAGAATCGGGATGTTACACAAGGTTCATTGGTCCATTTGAGATTGTGGAACATATTGGGGGAGTTGCGTATCTTTTGAATTTGCCTCTGAATCTCACGGGAAATCATAATGTGTTTCATCTATTACAATTGAGGAAGTATTTCCAAGATGAGATGGAGACTATGCCGGTAGAGGAGACACAATTGGATCCGGACTTAACGTTTGTGTAACAACCGGTGAAGATATTAGATAGAAAGGTCCAAGAGTTAAGGATTCGACAAATCCCGTTGGTGAAGTTAGTTTGGATAGATCTCAAGTCCGAAGAAGCAACTTGGGAAACGAAAGTGAAGATACGAAGTTTTCACCCTGAGTTATTTTTCGATGGTAAATCTGGGGACCGGATTTCTTTAAGGAGGGGAGGTTGTGACGCCCCGCTTCTCGATCAAGGTAAGTTTTGGTACGAGAGTGCACGATTCACTCTTTTCCTTGCATGAATTATGCGAAATATGCCTTAATTTGATAATCGTTTGGTACCTATGTCAAATGTATGATTCGCATGATATATGTGGCATCTTAATGTGATAATTGTGTGCTCGTATTGTTGTTATTGCACTTTGATAGCATGCTTCGTGATTAATCGACACAAAGTGCTTATTTCGAAATTAAAGCATAAATTAGGGACGAATTGGAAAATTTACATTTTCGAGCCTGGAACTAATTAGAACTTAATGAATTTGGGTAGATAATTTGATAATTCGGAGTTCGGAAGAAGAAATTATAGCCATTTTACGAAAAGTGAACGTTTTAAGCCCAAATTGTTGACCTGCGACCCAATTTCGAATTTCACCCAATTTGAGACCAAATTTCACTTATAATCTACTCCAATTAATAGGTTCGTGACCCTAATAGTTGACCCATGTACCTATCAAATTTTATAACACTAAACTTATTGTTACGTTATTTCAGATGATTCAAACACACTTTCTCTCAACCTATTCATATTCTCTCAAGAACAGCCAAGAACACTTCAAGCCATTTTCAAGAAGCAAGATTGAAGATCAAATTTGGAGATTCAAGTCTAAAGAACAAGATTTCCTCTTCAATTTTTAGCTCTCAAGGTAAGAATTATGTGGTCTTTTCTTGGCTTTGTGTTCTTAAAGGTTTTTAGCTAAGATTTGAACTAGGGTTCTTATTTGTTGGATTAAACTTGAATTTCTTGTTAAAAATATGTTTATCGTGATGATAGGAACGTTTTAGTATAAGAATTTCTTGCTTTCTTGCCTATTTGAAGATTTCACTATTGAAGCACCTTGAAGCTTTCATAAGAATTTGTGCATGTTCACATTCTAGCTTGTTTTAGCTTGATTTGATGATGGATTATTGTTCCTTGAGAAATTCCATGAAGAATGTAATCAATTTCCTTAAGTTTCTTGCATGAATGAGGATTTCACCATTATTGAGTTTGAAGCTTTGAGTACATGAAGAAGATGAAGTTCTTATGTGCAAATTATTGGATTTCTTGATGCATATTCGTTCCTAGATGCTCTTGTTATGATATTGGATGTTCACTTATGATTATTCATATTTTATGACCTTTGGAGCATGATTTTGGAGCTTTTGGAATGCATTTTTCACCATGTTTGAACCTATGTTCGTAATGGAGTTTTGCAACAGCAGCATGTCAAATGGGGGTTTCGATTTTGAACTAAAACCCCAAACCCCCATGGAAATCACATTATAAAGCCAAATGGCTGTTTAGGTACCCTCGGGCTCCAAAAATTGAGTTTTGTGTTTCTTGATCGTTTTGCTTCGTTTTCACTTCTTTTACACTTCTCACACCCCGTAACATGATATATTAGACTTGGAATCATGTTTATATACATTATAATGTCTTGAATGCCTCGATTCTGTGTAAGAATATGCTAAGTATGATTCACATGTTGTTATTTGCATGTCTTATGACTTGAAAGCTTGTTATATGACTCATACGATGTTGTTTGATTGTAATTGCTAAACTTATGCCATCCTTGGACATTCATTGCACATCATTAGCAAATTTACATTCGTTTTAAGCCGTGCGTTGTCTTGATTGGTTTCGAGTCGTGTCTTACCTTGTTGGTACGTTTATCTTCTTTAGGTGGTGAATCTCCGGACGAGTCGACTTAGATGCTCGTGGTGGTTCCCCGGTTGTTTTGTGGTAAAGGTGAGGAGTTATATATATATGAAATGTTTTCAAAACTGTGGACACATATGGCCTATCATGTTTGATGATTTGAACCTCCGTTTTCAAAATATATATGTTTGCATTATAAGCCAAGTTTTGTGAGCGTTGCTCATATTATGAATATTTGTTTATGGAAAAATGGTTTGCAAGTAAAGCTTGAGTTTTGGTATATGGGATAGTTACCCAAAATGCTTTTGGAACCTTCTTTGGATATTATGTATATATGCTTTATGTAGCGAGATGTTTTGGACCATGCTATGAAAGTGGCATGGAGGTTGGTACCTTGCAAGGACGCTTGCATGGTTGAACTTGGATTTGAGAGCTCGGGGATGGTGTAAGTAGGAATACCGGGAAGGCAAGGGCCGATGGTTACCTCTTACAAAGTCCCTAACTTGTAAGAGATACTTATGTTCCGGCGAAGTGTTCGGGACTGAGGTATACTCGAGGGGGAATGTGGAGTTTCATGGACTCGCTTCCCAATGTTTAGGATCGATGTTCGGGGGCGGTACACCCTTGGCATCATGGAGTTTGGGAGGATTGGTTGGTTTTGTTTGGATTCAGAAGCTGGTGGTTGTGCTCGTTCTCGCCGAGCCGGGTGTTTTTTTTTTTATGAACAACCTTTCGTTTTTCATGCATTGAACCCTTGTATTATTGTATAACTCTATAGCATCCCAAGCGGTGGGGCACCACACCCCCGCACTATGACCCGTGTACGAAGTGGAAAGTCCGTACATGCACCAAGTAACAACGAACGGGTGACAAACGACGACACACACACTAGCTAGGCAGTATCTGACCCTGTACAAAAGAAAGAATGCAAAACATGACAGCGGAAGCAGTACGAAATGCCAACTTTTTAAAAACTTTTCATACAATAAGGATGACAACATCAATCATACATCAAAATCAACTACACAGTTTCAACTAATCGATCGAACCTGTCCTATCCTGTCCCAAAAAATTACACAACAAGACGGGTTCAACTGACCCTAGAAACCTGTCCCGAATAATCATATAATCACAACGGGTTCATCTAATCCGTGCACCTGTCCTAACCTGTCCCGATTTCCAAACATTCGATTCAATTGCAAACATGCACATAACATAACTTATACAAAATTTACAAACATAATTCAGAGCAAAAGGCTTAACAAACTCCGATAAACTGACACATACTCTACAAAAACTACACACACTGCTGCTTAGCACGAACTCCAACGATCTCCAAAGCAAAACCTGCAAACTAAAAACATACAGGAGGAGGGGTCAGTCCAAAGACTGAGCGAGGGGCTACCCATACACATCTACATATATATAGAGCACAGCACGTACAAATTAGATGCTCGTAAATCTGGGATTAATTTTTGCACGCCAAAATATTTTTCTCGTGATAATTTATATATAGGGTGACTTATGAAAGCAGAACGAAGAAAAATTAGCTTATACATAACTCAAAACATACGTTCAAACTCATGTAGACTAGCACACGTTCATGCAGACTTAGCACACATACCGGAGCATATTTTATTAGATTGAAAGTATACCAAATTTTTATCTTAATTTAGGAATCTACCCCCGTTTCACGAACTTGAGACTGACAGACCAAAACTTGAAACCAAAATGCAAACGAAAAGCATAAGGTAAACACACATACCTGTCCTTCGGGTGATAGAAGAGTTGTACACACCCTAACCATCCGTACAAATATGTCAGGGGATGAGTTTCATGACACTCACACCCAAGGACTCCATCCCCCACTTTCCACATGGTGGGTTCCGGGTTGATCCTATCTTCGGGGCCCTAGGCATAACGCACAAAGACATAAGGCATAAAGGTAAAATTCATATCCCGCAACAGACAGACAGACAGACAGACATATCCCATGCATATCGTACTTCTTATATCGTACGTACATATCACGCAGACTGAATTCAAAATCATACCAAATCGAAACCAAGCATACATAGGCTCATACATAGCGTTTATACTTTTCAAATCATATCATATGAAAAAACCAGTAGAATACGTACTTTGCACATATCTACATATACATAAGGCTTATAAATCGCACACATTTGAAAACAAGCACATTATAATAGGGTCTAACTATATCCTAACCTCACCTGGTATCCTTCGCCGCGAATATGACAAAAAGGAGGTCGGAAATGGAACCAGGAGCCCGAAAAACCAAGGAAACCATTGGGGGTCGCCTTAAAAGACCATCGGAGGCGGCGGGATAGCGCCGCTATAGTAACTCCGCCGCCCGCCACCCTCTTTGGGTGGCGCGTGCCCCTTCCTCGCCGCCTACACAGAAAGTTACACCGGGAAGTCCTGTAGTCGTCCTTGCGGCGCGTGTCTCAAAAAGGTGGCCGAAAACCACCGCGGAATGCCGGTGAAGTGGTGGCTCCGCCACCCCCTCCAGCCGCGACTGAAAATTCACCATATCTCCACCACCGTTCGTCATTAGGCTACAAATCTGGTATCATCGTAACGGGCCCGTTGAGATCTTCAAAAAGCACTATGGGTTCGTCGAATACCGTCGAGAAACGACCGAGTAATGGTCGAGTGTGTGTCAAAGGTGTACTGTAAGAGAGAGAGAGAGAGAGAGGAGAGGCGGGATAGTAGAGAGAGAGAGAGCTGATCCGTCTAGTACAAATAACGAGGATCCGGGTGTTTTATCCCGGGTCCTCGTGCGTGAAATGAACGGTAGGAGGGGCAAACGATGTCTTAATTGCGTAAACTCAAAGTCTACGCACTCGTCTCGATGCTCCGAATGCGTTAAAGGGGGCCAAGAGGTTGAAATCTCGATCGAACGTTGAATGACCGAAAAACCCCTAAAAAGAGAAAATTGAAAACAGGCCTCTAAACTTTAAAAGAACTCAAAATAGGGCCACAAAAAACACAAAATCACAAAATTAGACACATAGAAGGTTGAAACGTGGCATACCTTATACGTCGGGCGAGCGGGATGGTACAAACTCTGTAGTACCCCAATATGTAAGGATGCCACACCCCCGCACTATAGGTCGATCCACATACGAAACGGGTAATCCGTACATGAACCAACCTATAGCGAACGGGTGACAATGCAAATAAACGACAAGCGAGAGGGAACCAAACTTATACATGCAATAGAATAAAGCAGAAGCATGCTATACTATCGACCAATAGTCACGTGATCCATATTCTGATTTTTCATATCAATACATTATCATCTCCTACGGTACAGAGCAAATAATGTTAACAATAATAACAATTCTTTTAAAACAATAAGTAAAGGCACCGCGCTTGACTCGAATGCAAGGACTAGGGTCGGCTCGATTCGTGTCTCTGGTGTACCTGCAAGGACACTGCACATACATCGATTTCACCAATAACTCCATCACTCCAATAAACCCCATCAGTCCAATAAACACCATCACTCCAATACACTCCATCACTCCAAGACAGTCCATCACACCAATATACTCCATTACTCCAGTACACTCCATCACTCCAGTACACTCCATCACTCCAAGATACTCCATCACTCCATTAACGGGAAGGTTGCGAGCCTTCACCGATCACGGTAACACGATAACACGATAATCACGATGATCACGATACACGCATTGCTTGGCATGGTCATGACATTAACATGATAAACACGATACGCGCATTGCTTGGCATGGCCTGACTTGCTTGCTAACAAGTGACACGATAATTTTTGAATGCATGAACGTGCTCATTGATTCCAATATCTACTCGGTAGAACAACTGGAGAAGAAATAGAAACATTTGTGCCCTCATTAGACCATAACTTGATAACATTACCATAATGTAAAACACGGCATAATCATGTAAAGAGGTAATATGCATTAACAAATGTAGTATGATATACTCATAATCTTGCATGTAATTGATCATATAATAGCATGTATAAGTCATTTAAAGGTAAAGGAATGGAAGTGAAATCTCCATTTTTATGCAGAAACTCACTGCCGCTCCAGAGGCTTGGGAACGGCCGTTCTGGCCCTTAGTGTAAAATGGGAAGGGTCGTTCCCAGCTCCTCGAAGTTGCTCCCCGAAGATGGGAATGGTCGTTCCGACTGTAAGCCAAAACGGGAAGGGTCGTTCCCGTCCTCGCCGCCATGAACACAATTCAAACTATGGGAACGGCCGTTCCCCAAATACAAAGGGAACGGGAAGGGTCGTTCCCGTTACGCAGAAGATGCAGAAATAGAGTAGCAGAACAGGGGAGCTCACGAACCATCATCAAATCTCCTCAAAACCCACATAATTCAACTCTAAATGTTTTAGTTCATGAAATGAAATACATATGCATGCTTAAAGTCTAATAAAACCAATATAATTACTTCCATAACTCATAGATCATCAAGATTTCAAGATTAAACCTCATCAACATATATGCCATGAATCTCCATAAATTCCAAGGTTTATGCATGGAATTCAAGTCTAAAGCTTGTAATCATGCTTCTAACATCATATACACAAGTTATTGCAATCAAATCCTAACCCTAGCTTCAAGAATCATTATCATGAAATCCTACATATTACCTTAAATGAAAAGAGTGATGAATAAGATGGAAATGAGTGATTTAAGCTTCAAACTTCATAATTCCTTCAAAATAATAGCTTGAGAGGATGAAATTCTTCTTCCCTTCTTGGAGGGTTTGGTTCGGTGATGGAGCAAGTAAATATGGAGATGATTTTCGATGAAAAATGAAGTGAAGAATGTGGAAGAGATGCATACACCGTGATATATTTGGAAAAATGTCGTATTTGCAACTAAAACCTCCAAGTTCTATAAGTTATGCAATTAAGTATAGAAAGTTTGGAACATGATCAATTAGGTCCAAGAATATACATGCAATTTAGTCTACTGATTTAAAATAATGATCAATTAAGGACATATAACAATTAAGGTGTAATACCCGAGCGCAAGGTGTAACATCCCCCGCACCGAGACCCGACCCCGCATGGGAAATGGATAATCCACCACACGAGCTAAGTCACGGAGAACGGGGACACACACACACTCTCTAGGCTAGGCGGGAGTAACCCTTAAACCAAAAATTAGAGTAAAACAATAACGCGGAAGCAATAACCGATCATATATATATATATACCATGAGCATTCACGCTCCAAAATAGAATTCAGATACAATATTCACAAGCCAACACGGCTCAAAACATATACGCCCCTTAACAATATTCATACAAAATCATAACCAAATGTATACAAGTGTTCGACAAAATACAAAAGCTAGAAGCGAATGCAAGACCTAACGACCTGAATTCCCGCCTAGCTCCCTGACACCTGCACAAGCAACTGAAAACTAAACGGGTTCAGTCCAAAAGGGACTGGTGGGTATAAAATGGGCATAGTATATAAATATCGTAGAAATTAAAGATATACATGCAAGCTATAAACCCGTAAGATGTTTTAAGAGATTTCCCAAGTGGGTGAGACAAAGAAAGACATCTACAGATTTACAACGGTCATATTCATTCATAATTAGTCATAGGGTTATAAGCTCGGCGAGTGAGCGTGCATAATCTCCAACCTTCTCCTCGTGTAATCATATCATAATTATTGGTTGTCATACATATCTTTCGTGCACATACATAAATGATCATAATCATACATATACACCTTCTTCCTTCGGGTGGTGGAAGGGTTAGCAAGACCCGACCACCTCATACATAATAGCTAGTGAGGTACATGAATCCTCAAAAGCCCGACTAGCATTTCTTCATAAAAACTCCTAACGAGGTCCGTTTCGTCGTTAATAGTTGTTGGAACTACTGTATGGGATCACCGTCGGCCCTTGCCTCCCCGGATTGCCACATACACTTAGTCCCTGTGTAACATCCCGATCGTTCAGACTTTCAGGTATTCGATTATGTGCGCGATTTAATTATTTAATTATGTGATTATTTGATATTTATTAATTGTTTAAGTGCTTAATTGCTAATTATTTGTTTTAAGGAATTGATTTATTTAAACGTTTAACCTTATATTCTTTGTATCTTGTCCGTTTTGCCTCTGATTTCAATTTCGATTTTTGTGAATTTTTGTTATGTGTGAACTACGTGAGTTATGAACGTGTTTATGTGCTCGTTTTATGTTTCGGGACTCGTTTGGTTTGTCTTTTTGATTCATTTTTGGAGACGGAACTTATAGGGCTTTAAACGCTTTTAGCGCGCCTTGGGTTCTGGGCGGCATATCTTGAGCTCGGGAATTCGGATTTGAATTCCGTCACCTCCGTTAGACTCTTTTCGACGATTCGGGTTCAATGGAACAAGCCTCACATTTTTCTAAGTTCATTAAGACCTCCAAAATTCGACCGAAACAAGCATCTCGCACCTAAAAGACATGTTTTGACCTAACCTAGCTTTGTGGGACCCTCTTAACTCAACTCAACCTTAACCTTGATTTTGTATCCATGAGTTAAGCTTTACTCTCCCCCTTAACCTCTAAAAACCGAAACCAAACCCGCCCCTCATTCACGTTTTTCAGCAGCAAGAGAAGAAGGAAAGAGAAGGAAGAAAACCCTTGTTCCCTTTTGTTGATTTTGAGCTCAAATCAGCTCCTTTCTTCATCATTTCATAAAGTTAAGTATATTTTTGTGTTATCCACCCTTCTTTGCATGTTTTAATCCATTTTAATCTTGTTTTGCTTCAGATTTTGTAAGGGTTCGGGAGGTTGTATGAATAGGGACTTAGAAGGGATTTTTGCTCTTTTGACATGATTGATGTTTGTGGCTGTTTTAGGTGCTATAAGCTGAGTATTTGAGCTTATTTCTCTTCCTTTTTGATTCATAACACTTGGTATGTGAGTTAGGAAGGATTTGTCTTTAGAAACCTTTTGGATTTGAGTTGAGTTTGGAGCTTAAAACTTGATTTTAAAATTTGCTCCTTTCTTTCTTTGTTGCTGTCAGGATTTTTGAGCTTTTTGGTTGGTTCTTTCCATTCCATTTTGTGCCTTATGACTTGGTTATGTAGTATTTGGATAGCTTGATATGTTTTCTATGTTTTTCCAAGCTTTTAGCTCTTAATTCAACTCCTAACTTGGTGTTTTTGCTGCTGCTACTTTTGCTCATTCTGCTCCAGTTTTCTGCCAGCTTTGTTTTGATCATTGTGGCTGCGTTTTTATGGCTTGGATTGTATGAATTTGTGCTATTTTAATCCTCCTTTATGTGTTAACTTGATGTTGGTTTGGTTGGCTTTGAGTTTTGGTGACTTTTGGGGCTAAAATTCAAGTTTTTTTAGCTTCTGCCTCAAATCCATGGGGGGGGATTTTCTCTTTGAAAAAAATCCACCGGGGTGGATTTGAGGCAGACACTTCTGGGAGTTTCTGACCCAAACATCCGTGGGGGTGGATTTTCTCTTGGAAAAAAAAATCCACCGGGGTGGATTTAGGTCAGTGACTCCCTTTGGCCCAAACTTTGGTTTTCTTGTTTCGTTTCGCTTTCCCAACCCTAGTTTGTTTTCCCAAGCTCTTCTAACATGTTATATTATGTGTCAAGCTTTATGTTATGAATTCTTGGCTCGTTTTATGATTTCGTTTGTGATATATGATCTTATATGCGATGTATGCTCTTGTAAGACCTAAGTTTGAATTCATTTCATTTCATTTGCATCATAAACCTACATATGCATTTGCCGAGCATATATTTGGTTCATATTGAGTCTAAGTGGATCCCTTGTTGTTTGTTTTGTCGAGTTGACCCTCCGGTTAACGACAAGGTTGATCTTTAGGCGTCCGTTTCACTTCCTTTTGTCACCACTACACATCCGGAAGGTGAGGTTTTGTTCTTTTAGATATTATGACCTAAAACCCTAATTGCTTTGAATCCCGCATGCGAGTTATGTATATTATACATTCAATACGTGTATGATGTGTACTTTGAGGACTTGTTCCATTTATTATAAGACTTTGAAAATGATTGGTATAGGTCTATAAAATATTTTGCCTTCGATTTGAAAACCTTTGATTCGTGTGAGTGTGTACGCGAGAATTTGGCTTTGAAAGATAAGCTTTGTTGGAAAATATGATTTTGAACTATGTTTTGGGCCCGGAGAGTGGTATGGTATCTCGGGACGGCCGAGAGGTCGCCGGGCTCTTCCATCAACATTCTCTTTTGAGAGTCTCGCCTAACTTTAGGAGGTTGAGGAAGGGCGTTTCTCTTGAGCCGACGGAAGTAATCGCCGAAGGTTCAAGGAAGTAATTAAACCTTGATTCGTGAGAGTTTGATCGATAGTTAGGGCCGTTAACCCTTCTATCACCCGGAGAAGATGGTTTATGATTTTGCTATGAATTTGTCTTTGTTTATGGAAGTTGGAGGATTAACTCGTAATTGCCGAGTTATGTGAAATTGTATGATCTATGAAACGAGAATGGATTCTTAAATACTTAAAATTGGTTTTTTTGGCCTTTGGCCTTTAACCCCCTTCTTCTATATATTTATTATCACGGGAAATGATTTAGCTTGCAAAAACCATCCCTGGTTCATGGATCTTTTTATGACTTTCGTTAAGTGCTTTACTCTATACGTATTATTGGGTGCGTGTGTAGCCCCCTCACTAGTCATTGGACTAACCCCCGTTGTTGTTTCTTTTCTTTTCCCTTCTTTGAGTTGCAGGTTTCGTTGGAGTTGAGCTAGGCAGCAAGTTTGTCTTTTGGGTCTTACTTGTGTCTTAGCTCGGGTCTACATTGCATTGTAGTGATTTATTTCCTAGTATTTTTGAATTACAGAATTATGTATTATGAATTTGGAGAAGAATACTTTGATACTTGGATTATTTTTGGCCCGGGTTGGGCATTGTGTAATTGTCGTTGATCTTGTGAACTCCTAACTTTGTGATATGTATGTATGTGATCTTGGGCTTTGATTAGGTGTTGTTTATCGCTTCCGCTATTCTTCTTTGCACTCTGATTGAGGGTTTAGGCCGCCTAGCTAGAGAGTGAGTTTGTTTGTCTCCCGTTCCCTATTGTTTAATACGTGTACGGATTCTCTATTTCGTTACACGTGTCGGACTCTAGTGCGGGGGATGTGCGCCTCTCACTCGGGGTGTCACATCCTGAGGTGGTATCAGAGCTCTCGGTTGCAAAACCGAAGCTCTTGAGTCGTGTCGAGTCTGTCTAGGTCGTTCGGCTTAGGACAATATGATTCTTTGCATTCACTTGCATACTTATGTGAATTATTTGTTTAAATTTGTATTATTTGTTCACATATACATGTACTGAACACCATGCACCGATATATTCTTGAATTGTGATTTTCAGGAATGCCTCCACGAAGGAGAATGGATAGAGAACAAACACCGGATCTGAATCAACCTCCTCCGCAAGCACCACCACCACCGAATACTGAGAATGTAGTTCAAGCTCTTCTGAATCATCTCCAACAGAATCAACAGTTCCAGAATAATTTTGGAGGAGCTCAAGAAGGACATGTTACACCGGTATATCGTGAATTAAAAAACAACAATCCTCCTAAATGTTTTGGGGGAGATGACATTCAAGCAGAGGAGTGGCTATCCGAGATTAATGGAATATGGGAGATTTGTTCGGCCTCTTCTCAAGAGAAAGCAATATGTACCGATCGTTTCATCCAAGGTCAAGCTTCAAGATGGTTGAAGGCTACGAGGGCAAGATTGGAAAGAATGGGCTAGGAATTCAATTGGGAAAACTTTGTTCGAGAATTCTATAGCAAGTACATGCCACCGAGTACACGGGAAAGGAGACTCCAACAATTTTCTGACTTGAAGCAAGGGAATAGGACGGTGGAAGAGTATATCATTGAGTTCGAGAGGTTGGCTCCCTATGCTACCCATATCACCGAGGTGGATTCTTTGAAGGCCCGGAGTTTTATTCACGGTTTGAAAAAGGAAATTCAAGAAGCTTTGGAAGTGGTCTCCGTTGATACTTGGGAGAAAGCTACCCGGAAGGCTTTGAAGGTGGAAGCTCAGAAATTGAGGCTTAGGCCCCCGGTGTTTCCTTCGGACCAAGGTTCGGGTTCAAGCTCTTATTTGGGTAAGTGGCCCTCCGTTCAAAGTGGGTCTCCGATTTTCAAGCCCAAATGTCCTAACAATCTCAACAAGAAACCCCGAGCTCAAGGACAAGCTATGGTACCCGCTCTACCGAAGCCACTTGAGTGCTCCTATTGCAAAGGTCCTAATCATACCGAGGAGACGTGTCGGAAGAAATTAGGAAGATGTTACGGATGTGGTGAGCCCGGTCACATGGTCAACGCGTGTCCTAAGAAGAAAGATCCGAGGCCTCTTAATGATATTCCTCCGAGGGCTCCTATCCAAGCGAGGGCCTATGCACTTGAAGGTGAAGAAGAGGATGCCGAGATCGATGCAAATGCCGTGGTGGAAGGTACTATAAGCATTCATGGCATTCCATTACATGCATCGTTTGATCCGGGAGCAACATATTCATTTATTGCTTCTCGGTTTGTGCCTTTACTCTCTTTGCCTGCTGCTTGTTGTGATACCTCTTTTGTGATAAGTACCCCACTCGGGGGAAATCTGTTGACGAACCGTGTCTTCCGTGGGTGCCCGGTTGTGGTTGAAGATCAAGAGTATTCGGCGGATTTGATTGAGATGCCTATGAAGAGGTATGGTGTAATTTTGGGGATGGACTGGCTGTTCCGACACCGAGCGAAGATGGATTGTTTTGCTAAGAAGATAACTTTGGGTTCTATGGTCTTTTTGGGCGAGAGGTTGAAGACTAGCCCGTTTATTTCGTTTGTGGAAGCAAGGAAATTGTTCCGGACGGTGCAATGGGCTACGTGGCTTATCTTTTGAATAGACCGAAATATCAGGCCAAGCTCGAGGAGACAGAGATTGTTAAGGAATTCCCCGATGTGTTTCCGGAGAGCTTGGGATCTCAACCTCCGGATCGGGAAGTCGAATTTGTGATTGATCTCTATCCCGGAGCAGCACCTTATGCGAAATCACCCAATAGGATGGCTCCAGCAGAGTTGAAGGAGCTGAAGATGCAATTGGATGAGCTCTTAGAATGTGGTTACATTCGTCCGAGTACTTCTCCATGGGGTGCTCCTGTCCTGTTTGTAAAGAAGAAGGATGGGATAATGCGGATGTGTATTGACTACCGTGAGCTGAACCGGTTAATGGTTAAAAATAAATACCCAGTCCCTCACATTGAAGAGTTGTTTGATCTCCTTCAGGGTTCGAGTGTTTATTCCAAGCTGGACTTGAGGCAAGGGTATTATCAATTGCGTATCCGGGAAGAAGATATACCGAAGACGGGTTTCAACTCTCGGTATGGGCATTTCGAGTTCGTGGTGATGCCTTTCCGCCTTACTAATACTCCAGCCGCGTTTATGGATATGATGCACCGAATATTCCGGCCTTACCTCGATAAATTCGTGGTCATCTTTATAGATGATATTCTGGTGTATTCGAGGTCCGTGGAACAGCACGCGCGGCATTTGAGGATTGTCTTGTCTACCATTCGAGAGCACCAATTGTTTGCCAATTTCAGTAAGTGTGAGTTCTGGATAGATCGAGTTTCCTTTTTGGGACACTTCATTTCGGGAAAAGGAGTAGAAGTGGATCCGGCGAAGATAGAAATCGTCATGCTTTGGAAACAACCGAGATAGAAACCGGCGCTTTGTGAAGGATTTCTCGAAGATTGCCTCCCTGTTGACCCGGTTAAAAAAGAAAGAGGTTAAATACGAGTGGGATGAGGCGTGTGAGAAGAGTTTCCAAACTCTTAAGGAAAGGTTGACTATGGCACCGGTTATAACCCTACCCGAGGGTTCAGAAGGCTACTCTGTTTACACCGATGCATCGAAGGAAGGTCTCGGTTGTGTGCTTATGCAGAATGACAAAGTTGTAGCCTATGCCTCTAGAAAGTTAAAAGATCACGAGAAGAACTATCCCACTCACGATTTGGAGCTTGCCGCGGTTGTCTTTGCTTTGATGAAATGGCGTCATTACCTCTTTGGAGTTACTTTTGAGGTGTTCACCGACCACCAAAGCCTTAAGTATTCGTTCACTCAGAAGGATTTGAACGTAAGACAAAGGCGTTGGATGGAGTTGCTTGAGGACTATGATTGCAAGATTCAATTCCATCCGGGGAAAGCTAATGTGGTCGCGGATGCTTTGAGCAGAAAAGCTAGTGTTTCGAGTTTGGAAGCAGGTTCTAGTAGTCAGAGTTCGTAGCACCCCATGCGGTGGGGCACCACACCCCCCGCACTATGACCCGACACGTGGCACGAAATGGAAAGTCCGCACACGTACCAAGTCACAACGAACGGGTAATAAACGAAAAAATCCAACCTAAGCTAGGCGGTTCCTAAACCCTATACAAGCCAAATATGCAAAAACCCGAATGCGGAAGCGATGCAAAATACGAACTAACAAAAACTTTAATTAACAAACATAAATAAACGGGTTCAACTAATTCCACGAACCTCTCCTAACCTGTCCCGAATTCAAACATACAACAAAGACGGGTTCAACTAATCCAAGCCCTGTCCTAACCTGTCCCGAAAATTCATATAATCAAAGCATAAGTATAATCTTATACAGAACATACTATATACATAATTTTCATAAATAATCAGAACAAAATACTTAACAAAATCAAATGGACCGACACAGACTCGACAGACCCGACTCAAAGCCGCCTAGCTCGAACTCCAACAACTTGAACCTGCAAACTAAAACATAGGTGGGGCGAGGGTCAGTCCACTGATTGAGCGAGGGGGCTGAACTCACACACACTATACATAATAAGGAGCAGAGCACGTACAAAAAGAAAGATTATGAACCGGGAATAGGGTTTTGCATACCAAAACCATTTTCAAATCAAACTTACACAATTTTCAAACCAAACTTATACATATCTTATCTTATCTTACCTTATTCAAAACTTAACAAACTGAGCATACTCATACCAAATTTATACTTAATCAAATCATATCAGACTGAACAAACTCGTAACATATCGAAAGAGAAAGCTCCTATCCCGTTTCATAATCAACATAACATATCATATTCATATACCCGGCGAGTACGGGTCTCCCACTTTACTTCCATATCGAATCAGACGTATTATATCAGAAACCAACAAATATCATAAACAATCCAACCCCAACACCATGTAGTTCGGGGAGCAAACCCTCACTACTCATACAGATACAAACACACACGGGGTAGCTAACCCACACTGTGCCTTCCCCGGTTATCCACCGAGGGCTCAAGATATCACGCCTTCCCAACCTCCCTAGGTCGCACTTGAATATCTCAAATGAGAACGTGCACAGGGGTCATAACCGGCGACCCCATTGTCGTCCCGGGTCCCCCTTACCCACGTCTCGGGGCCCAACATATCAAAACAGAGCATATCAGAACAGATCATATCATAACTCGCTACATATCAAACTTATCATATCGAATCAAAATCATACTTACGTACCTTATCGGAGCATACCATACCTTGCAACTTAGTATATGCTATAAACGTACCTCTCCGTATCATCCTAATCCGCAGCCGGTATCAAGACACACGGTTTGGAGCATAGCCTCGTTGCAAAACATTTCAAGCTTACATATGCTCATACATATACAGTTCGAAAATCTTTAATCGTATGACAAATTCATAAACATATCATATAAACACATATCTATTATATAAATATAATAGAATAATCGCATGCAGGCTTGAAAACGAGCACAGAAGGTGGTAGGTCGCTGTAACTAATACAAAAATCCTAAAACCTCACCTTACACCCACGAGAATGGCAAACACAAGCCAAGAAGTCCCCCTGGAACCCAAACAGCTGACAAACACTCCCTGGAAAACCCCTGAACAACTGAACACACACAGACCACAAGATTCAGACTCCAAACATAACCACAAAGACGCACGGCCATGCTCACGAATACAAATGATGCACAATTAGTTCACATTTATCCAAATCAAGTCATTCATATCAAATCACAATCATTTTACACATTAAACGATGCTTAACTTATGGAATCATAACACTAATTACGTAAAATAAATTAAGATATGAAGAATTCAAATCATATTATGCACAAAGTCTCACGAAATTAAGCATGAATTACATAACAATAAATATATAAATTACACATTGGTATATTTCACGATAATAATAACAATTGGCATACTTGATCAATTTATTCAAATTAAATACAACGTATCTTTTCATAATTCATTTCTTACATTTCATGAGATTCCATAATCAATTAATTTCTAAAATTATACTCACACCCCTTAAATAATAATTATTTTCGAATAAATAGGCATATGACGAGGTAATTAAATTCAATGAATTATGAACCATGCTTTCATACAACATAACATATTCTCATATATCAAATAATTCATAATTTCCATTTCAACGTACATAGATTATCGAAATACAGTTTAAATCAATTAACGAAAACAAATACAATAACTTCAAAAATTCATATAAAATCAACCGGACATTCGATTGACGAACGGGAAGTGGCGTTGGACTCACCAAGACGAAAGGAACACGCTGACCGAAAGTCACCGGAATGCCGCCACCGCAGCCGACCGAACAGCCACCGGAATACCACCTCCGGTGGTCGGAAAAATCCCCGGAAGGACAGAAACGTGCGCCTCGGCCTGCTCAATAAAAGCCCTCAACCAATTTCAGAAAATAGCAAACACGCCGGACTTCGTTGACGAAAAACCGAACCAAAATCCTAGTACGAAAACTGAAATTAAATACAAACTGCTAAACAAAAATAAAATCCGGACATACCGTTGGAAAGCCCGTAGCGAGCCCTACGAAAGCCCCATAGCCATATGTCGAAAAAATCATCGGAAAATTGGACCGCCGGTCCAGGGCCGGTCCGCCACCGGTTCGCCGTCGGCGGTCGGTTCTCTGACCGCCACCACCACGAACAGCTCCAACACGTCGTCAGGAATAACTTTTGTGAAGGGAGAACCATCGAAATCGGTCAGAAAATGACCGAACCGCCACCCCAAAGTTGTGCCGCCGCTACCACGCCGGAAAACCCCACCTACGGCCATCGTCTGCTCAAACCACCACCGGAAACGGACTCAGGGGGTCGAAAATGTCCGGAAACCACTAAACCCCGTCGGAAAAAGACGCCGGAGAGCGGCGAAACACGCCGCTACAGTATCACCGCCGCCTGTCGTGAAGTTCAAGCGGCGAGTGCGGCGCCGTCCGTCCACCGTTGGCCACACCGCTTGAACTGGAGTTGCGCCGGGACCTCCTCTTCATGGGTCTGGGACGCGTGTCGACGGAATCCCATCGGAAACCACCGCGAGGGGCGGCGAAGTGGCGGAGGGTCCGTTCCGCCGCCGCTGCTGTGCCGTAGCGCCTCCACCGTTGAGTTTCAGGCCTCAATTCTTGTGTCATCGTGACGGGCTCGTCGAGTTGATAAATTTCCATTATTCACACGTCGAATTCCGTCGAGAAACGAGCGAGAACGAGCTTGTGTGTGTTTTCACACCTTGATTGCGTGAACAGTGTCGTTCGCTGGAGAAAAACGCTGAGGCTGGAGCTGAAGTTCTGGCACGCAAAACGAGGATCCGGGGTATCTATCTCGGGTCCTCGTACGCAAAAACGATCGAACGAACGAGCTAACGACATCCGAATTGGGCAAACATAGAGTCTACAAACTCGTTTCATCGCCCCGAACGCGTTGAAGGGGTCAAAGAGGTCAAAATCTCGACCAAACGAGAAGTGACTGGAAAACCCCTTAAAAGAGAAAATTACAAAAGGGCCCCTAAACTCTTAAAGAGTTTAAAATAGGGCCACGAAAAATATAAAATCACATAATTAAACACATACAAACATTGAAAAGTGACGTACCTTATTTGTAGGACGAGCGGGGTGTTACAGAGTTCGGTGATCTTGGTTTCGGAAGCTCGTTTGGCTAATATTTCGATTCAACCGGATTTGAAGCAAAGATTGACAGAAGCTCAATCTAATGATCCAGAAATTCAGAGATTGGTGGCTAAGGCAAGGATTGATCCGGGAACCAAGTTTGGATTTGATGATTCGGGATTATTTCGGTTTAAGGCTCGGGTGTGTGTTCCAAAAGAATTTAAGTAGTTGGTACTTGACGAAGCACACAAGTCATCTTATACGGTACACCCCGGTACCACCAAGATGTACAACGATCTAAGGACGTTGTATTGGTGGAACATCATGAAGAGAGACGTTGCTAACTACGTTAGAAGATGTCAAACATGCCAAGTGGTGAAAGTAGAACACCAGAAACCGGGAGGAACTCTCCAACCACTTCCAATTCCCGAATGGAAGTGGGAGCAAGTGACAATGGACTTTGTGTCCGGCTTGCCAAGGACCAAAGGAGGTTTTGCTGGAATTTGGGTTGTGATTGATTGGTTCTCCAAGTCTGCACACTTTCTTAAGGTCCGGATGTCCGATAAAGTGCCTAAGTTGGCAAGATTATACCGGAAAGAGATTGTAAGGTTGCATGGTACCCCAGTTAGTATTGTTTCCGATAGAGATCCACGGTTTACCGTGAGCTTTTGGCAAGAATTACAGAAGTGTTTGGGTACGAAGCTTCTTTTTAGTACCGCATCTCACCCATAAACGGATGGACAATCCGAGAGGTTAATAAAGTATCTTGAGGACATGCTTCGTGCTTGTGCCTTAGATTATCAAGACTCATGGGATGAGAACTTGGATTTGGTTGAGTTTGCCTACAACAATAGTTTTCAAGCATCGATTGGTATGTCTCCGTACGAGGCACTGTATGGAAGGAAGTGTCGGTCACCTCTATTTTGGGATATTGTTGAATGGAGATGGACTAAGGATGGTAAGCTCGATAGAGCTAAGAAACCAAAGGAAATTGAGGATACCATTGAGAAAGTAAAGGTGATTGGACAAAGGTTAAAGGCGGCTCAGGATCGGCAGAAAAGTCACTCGAATAAGAGAAGACGACCCTTAGAGTTTGAAGTGGGAGACAAGGTTTTTCTAAAAGCATCTCCTAGAAAAGGGTTTGCTCGGATTGGTAAAGGCGGAAAGCTTAATCCGCACTACTTAGGCCCCTTTGAGATTCTTGAACGAGTTGGGGAAGTAGCATATCGGCTTGATCTACCACCGAGTTTAACTGGGATACACAATGTTTTCCATGTCTCACAACTTCGGAGACATTATCCCGATGAGTTTTCTATACTTCCAGTTGAAGAGGTACAATTGGAGCCGGATTTGACAATTAAGAAGCACCTGGTTAAAGTGTTGGACCGAAAGATGCAAGAGTTAAGAAACCGGCAAATCCCCTTAGTAAAAGTCTTGTGGCGTGATAAGAGATCCGAAGAAGCCACTTGGGAGACCGAGCAGAAAATGAAGCAGTTGTATCCGGAGCTTTTCAAAACCTCGCTTCGGACCTGAGGACAGGTCCTTTTGAAGGAGGGAGGTTTGTAACATCCCAATCGTTCAGACTTTCAGGTATTCGATTATGTGCGCGATTTAATTATTTAATTATGTGATTATTTGATATTTATTAATTTTTTAAGTGCTTAATTGCTAATTATTTGTTTTAAGGAATTGATTTATTTAAACGTTTAACCTTCTATGCTTTGTATCTTTTTCGTTTTGACTCTGATTTCAATTCCGATTTTTGTGAATTTTTGTTATGTGTGAACTACGTGAGTTATGAACGTGTTTATGTGCTCGTTTTATGTTTCGGGACTTGTTTGGTTTGTCTTTTTGATTCGTTTTTGGAGACGGACCTTATAGGGCTTTAAACGCTATTAGCGCACCATGGGTTCCGGGCGGCATATCTTGAGCTCGGGAATTCGGATTCAAATTCCGTCACCTCCGTTGGAATCATTTCGACGATTTGGGTTCAATGGAACAAACCTCACATTTTTCTAAGTTCATTAAGACCTCCGAAATTCGACCGAAACAAGCATCTCGCACCTAAAAGACATGTTTTGACCTAACCTAGCTTTGTGGGACCCTCTTAACTCAACTCAACCTTAACCTTGACTTTGTAGACATGAGTTAAGCTTTCCTCTCCGCCTTAACCTCTGAAAACCGAAACCAACCCCCCCCCCCCCCCCCAATTCACGTTTTTCAGCAGCCAGAAAAGAAGGAAAGAGAAGGAAGAAAACCCTTGTTCCCTTTTGTTGATTTTGAGCTCAAATCAACTCCTTTCTTCATCATTTCTTAAAGGTAAGTATATTTTTGTGTTCTACACCCTTCTTTGCATGTTTTAATCCATTTTAATCTTGTTTTGCTTCAGATTTTGTAAGGGTTTAGGAGGTTGTATGAATAGGGACTTAGAAGGGATTTTTGCTCTTTTGACATGATTGATGTTTGTGGCTGTTTTAGGTGCTATAAACTGAGTATTTTGGCTTATTTCTCTTCCTTTTTGATGAATAACACTTGGTATGTGAGTTAGGAAGGATTTGTCTTTAGAAACCTTTTGGATTTGAGTTGAGTTTGGAGCTTAAAACTTGATTTTAAAATCTGCTCCTTTCTTTCTTTGTTGCTGTCAGGATTTTTGAGCTTTTTGGTTGGTTCTTTCCATTCCATTTCGTGCCTTATGACTTTGTTATGTAGTATTTGGATAGCTTGATATGTTTTCCATGTTTTTTCAAGCTTTTAGCTCTTAATTCAACTCCTCACTTGGTGTTTTTGCTGCTGTTACTTTTACTCATTCTGCTCCAGTTTTCTGCCAGCTTTGTTTTGGTCGTTGTGGCTGCGTTTTTATGGCTTGGATTGTATGAATTTGTGCTATTTTAATCCTCCTTTATGTGTTAACTTGATGTTGGTTTGGTTGGCTTTGAGTTTTGGTGACTTTTGGGGCTGAAATTCAAGTTTTTTTAGCTTATGCCTCAAATCCATGGGGGTGGATTTTCTCTTTGAAAAAAATACACCGGGGTGGATTTGAGGCAGACACTCCTGGGAGTTTCTGACCCAAAAATCCGTGGGGGTGGATTTTCTCTTTGAAAAAAAAAAATCCACCGGGGTGGATTTAGGTGAGTGACTCCCTTTGCCCCAAACTTTGGTTTTCATGTTTCGTTTCGCTTTCCCAACCCTAGTTTGTTTTCCCTTGCTCTTCTAACATGTTATATTATGTGTCAAGCTTTATGTTATGAATTCTTGGCTCGTTTTATGATTTCGTTTGTGATATATGATCTTATATGCTATGTATGCTCTCATATGACCTAAGTTTGAATTCATTTCATTTCATTTGCATCATAAACCTACATATGCATTTGCCAAGCGTATATTTGGTTCATATTGAGTCTAAGTGGATCCCTTGTTGTTCGTTTTGTCCAGTTGACCCTCCGGTTAACGACGAGGTTGATCTTTATGCGTCCGTTTCACTTCTTTTTCTCACCACTACACGTCCGGAAGGTGAGGTTTTGTTCTTTTAGATATTATGACCTAAAACCCTAATTTCTTTGAATCCCGCATGCGAGTTATGTATATTATACATTAAATACGTCTATGATATGTACTTTGCGGACTTGTTCCATTTGTTATAAGACTTTGAAAATGATTGGTATAGGTATATAAAATATTTTGCCTTCGATTTGAAAACCTTTGATTCGTGTGAGTGTGTACGCGAGAATTTAGCTTTGAAAGATAAGCTTTGTTGGAAAATATGATTTTGAACTATGTTTTGGGCCCGAAGAGTGGTATGGTATCTCGGGACGGCCGAGGGGTCGCCGGGCTCTTCCATCAACATTCTCTTTTGAGAGTCTCGCCTAACCTTAGGAGGTTGAGGAAGGGCGTTTCTCTTGAGCCGGCGGAAGTAATCGCCGAAGGTTCAAGGAAGTAATTAAACCTTGATTCGTGAGACTTTGATCGATAGTTAGGGCCGTCAACCCTTCTATCACCCGGAGAAGATGGTTTATAATTTTGCTATGAATTTGTCTTTGTTTATGGAAGTTGGAGGATTAACTCGTACTCGCCGAGTTGTGTGAAATTGTATGATCTATGAAACGGGAATGGATTCTTAAATACTTAAAATTGGTTGTTTTGGCCTTTGGCCTTTAACCCCCTTTTTCTATATATTTATTATCATGGGAAATGATTTACCTTGCAAAAACCATCCCCGGTTCATGGATATTTTTATGACTTTCGTTAAGTGCTTTGCTCTATACGTATTATTGGGTGCGTGTGTAGCCCCCTCACTAGTCATTAGACTAACCCCCGTTGTTGTTTCTTTTCTTTTCCCTTCTTTGACTTGTATGTTTTGTTGGAGTTAAGCTAGGCGGCAAGTTTATCTTTTGGGTCTTACTTGTGTCATAGCTCGGGTCTACATTTGCATTGTAGTGATTTATTTCCTAGTATTTTTGAATTACAGAATTATGTATTATGAATTTGGAGAAGAAAACTTTGATACTTGGATTATTTTTGGCCTGGGTTGGGCATTGTGTAATTGTGGTTGATTTTGTGAACTCCTAACTTTGTGATATGTATGTATGTGATCTTGGGCTTTGATTAGGTGTTGTTTATCGCTTCCGCTATTCTTCTTTGCACTTTGATTGAGGGTTTAGGCCGCCTAGCTAGAGAGTGAGTTTGTTTGTCTCCCGTTCGCTATTGTTTAATGCGTGTACGGATTCTCTATTTCGTTACACGTGTCGGACTCTAGTGCGGGGGATGTGGCGCCTCTCGCTCGGGGTGTTACACCCTGGGCCCGTGAACAGAACATAATCTCGCCAAAATCATAAGGTAGGATTCAAACATAAAAGAAGGCTTACATTTGAAATCATTTACTCATAAAGGACTCGATATATAAATATACTATTTTGGCTCAAATCATTTAACGTAAGGGATATATCGGGTCGTTTTAACTACTAGAAGAGAAACCCACCTTAAACCGACAAAAGAAGAGCACAAGAGCCTCACTGACCGGCCTCGTCTCCCATTGGATCAAAATCTGTGCAAGAAAAGTGAAATGAGATTCAAAATGACCATATAAGACGCTCGGCAATGTAATGATCATGATATGAATGCATAAAAGATGATATTGTGTAATTAACATGTTCATGTGCACTATTAATGCATTTAAATCATATAGACAAGTCATTCATTCGACATTAGAAGCGTTCATATTCATTCAAATTCAATCCTTACACCTTTCATAACAATTTAATTTAAGAATTCAAATAACGGTCATATCAAGTACTATAACACGTTTACAATTATAGAATAGACAAATAATTATATTCAATTTCAAGATTGGAAATTAAAAAGGAACATGGATTATGTAACAATTTAATTCTATAATTCAATTAAATCAAATAATATTTAATATATAATAAACACACACACACACACACACACACATATATATATATATATATATATATATATATATATATACGTACCATTCCATGTGTTACCCATGCATGCAAACAATTAAAATAACACATAATCATGCATGCAAATTTTAAATAATCAAATGCATGCATTTAAATCATGCACAAATATATTTTAAAAATAAACTATATATATATATATATATAAACAAATACGTAACCATGCATGCATATACAATAAAATCAAATTTTACAATGCATGCATGCAACCAAAAACACACACTCCACTAAAAGCATTAGATTAGAGATTCCACAATTGCTACCTTCACCACCATCCCGACTGCTGCTACCTATTCGAATTAAATCCCAATTTCAAAAGTATGACACGGCCATGTTGGTTTTTAGTTCAAAATGGACACGGCCGTGTCCGATTTTATAAAATTCTGGCAGCAAGTCGAAGCATCAACACGGCCTCGCCCATTTTTCATTGAATTTGGGCGTGGCCGTGTTGCTTTCCTTCTCGCAACACGCAGCAGTTTCAGCAGCAAAAATGCAGGGGAAGAGCAGCAGTTTCACGCAGCAACTTAGGCACGAATCAACCAACATATAAAGGTATGAAAAGGCATGAAAGGGTGCAGCAAAAGATCAAGAATCCATCTCCAAAACAACGACCAAACAGCCACAAAGTTTCACGCAGTAGCAGGTTTATGGAAGAGAAGCAGGCTACGGTGGCGGCTTTCCGGCGACTTTCGGACAGTAGGTCCGTTTCGTTGTGGTGAGTCCAACGCCACTTTTCGTTCGTCAATCGGATACCCGGTTGATTTGTTAGGAATTTCTGAAGTTATTGTATTTATTTTCGTTAATTATTTTAATTCTATAATGTGATCATGTATGAACTATAAATTGAATTTATTAGTTGTATGATACTTGGAAATATGTTATGATGTATGAACCCTTGATTCGTGATTTATGGAATTTATTTACCTCATTTTACGCCTATCTATTTGAGAATAATTATTGTTTAAGGGGATGTTAGTGTAATTTTAGAAACCAATTGATTATGAAGTTGTATGAAATATAGGAAATGTATCATGAAAGGATACGTTGTACTTTCATTTTAATGAATTGTTTAAGTATACTATTGTTGGGAATTTTGTAAATTATGCAAATATGTAATTTTAAATAAATTGATATGAGATTTATGTCTTATTCTCGCAAGACTTGGAGCATGATAGGTTTTAAATTATTATGTCTCGATTTATAATTTCCTACCTGATAATATGAATTATATAAGTTATGCATATTCTAATGTGCGAAATGATTGTGATTTGATATAAGTGACTTAATTTGGATAAATGTGAACTAACTCTGCATCATTTGTATTCGTGAGCATAGCCGTGCGTCTTTGTGGTTGTGTTTTGAGTCTGAGTCTTTTGTTCTGTGTGTTCAGTCGATCAGGGTTCTTCCAGGGGGTGTCTGTTAGCTGTTTGGGTTCCAGTGGGACTTCTTGGCTTGTGTTTTCCGTTCTCGTCGGTGTAAGGTAAGGTTTTAGGATTTCTGTTTAGTTAAAGCGACCTACAACCTTATGTGCTCGTTTTCAAGCCTGCATGCGATTATTCTATTATATTTATATAATAGATATGTGTTTATATGATATGTTTATGAATTTGTCATACGATTAAAGTTTTTCGAACTGTATATGTACGAGCATATGTAAGCTTGAAAGGTTTTGCAGCGAGGCTATGCTCCAAACCGTGTATCTTCATACCAGCTGCGGGTTAGGATGACACGAAGAGGTACGTTTATAGCATATGCTAAGTTGCAAGGTATGGTATGCTCCGATAAGGTACCTAAGTATGATTTTGATACGATATGATAAGTTTGGTGTGTAGCGAGTTATGATCTGATATGCTATGTTCTATTTTGTTGGGCCCCGAGACGTGGGTAAGGGAGACCCGGGACGACAATGGGGTCGCCGGTTGTGACCCTTGTGCACGTTCTCATTTGAGATATTCACGTGCGACCTATGGAGGTTGGGAATGTAACTCCCCGAATTTCAGACAGTCAGGTACGCTCGACAAGTGTGAGTTTCGAGCGTTAGGATTTTACTTTATTATTTTTATTTATTCAATTTATACGTGTTATATTAATTTTATAACTTGTGATCTAACATGATTACGTGAAAATATATGAAATGTATGCCAACTTGGTAAGTATGTTACATATCGAATTTATTGTTACGCGAGTTAATTGGCGAATGTATCTTAATTGCTTAATTGCCCTTAATTGTTCATTTACATAAAATAGAGGACTAAATTGCATGTAAAACTTGTGGGCCTAATTGATCATTTTCCAAACTTGATATACTCAATTGCATAACTTATGGAAATTGGAGGATTAAATCATAAATATTGCATATTTTCCCCAATATATCGTTATATGCATTCCTTCCACATTCTTCATTTTCATTTAATCCCTATGTTTGCTTGCTCTTCACCGAAATAAACCATCAAGAAAGGGAAAGGGGATTTCATTGATTTCATCCAAGTTTTCCAAGAAATTCCATGCTTTGGGAGCTCAATCATCTAGTTGCATCATCTTCTTCCTCCTATTTCTTATTCATGGTATATATGAGCATATATGGGATTCCTTGATTATAGTTCTTGACACTAGGGTTCATGATTTGAGCTTGATAATTGATGTATTGGTGCTAGAAGTAGGATTGCATGCTCAAAGCTTGAATTTTATATGTAATTCTTGAGAATTAGGATGAGTGTATATATAAGCCAAAGTTGGGAAATCTTGATGTTGAAAGCATGAGTTGTGTGTTATATTGAGTTTTATTGTACCAAAAGCATGTATACTTATTTCCTTCCATGAATTATAATGTTTGGAATTGAATTATGTGAGTTTGATGAGGATTGGAGGTGGTTCGTGCATGCTCTGTTCTTCTCCCCTGTTTTCTGTATCTTCTGCGTAACGGGAACGACCCTTCCCGTTCCCTTTGTAATTGGGGAACGGCCGTTCCCATTGATTTGAAAATTACGCAGGCAGCGAGGACGGGAACGACCGTTCCCATTTTGGCTTGCGAACCGGAACGGCCATTCCCATCTTCGGGGAGCCCGACAGGCGGGAACGGCCCTTCCCATTTTGAACTAAAGCCTGCAACGGCCGTTCCCAGCCCCCTGGTAGTGCAGAAACTTTCTGCACAAAATTACAATTAGCCCCTCGATCCGATGACTTCTTTGACCCCGAATTGCTATTATATGATTGATTACATGCCAAAACGTGATATTTAGATGCTACATTGTTTATTGCTCGACGTCTCGTACATGATCATGTCGTGCGTCTTATATGAGATAATATGCTTGAATTATGGTCTCATGCACGTACATTGTCCCGTTTCTTGTCCAGTTATTCTCCATGGTGGAGATTGTGGATCATGAGCACGTTCACGCATTCACGAGTCGTGTTTCGCCTGTCAGGTGAGGTTTAATTTCTAGTTAAATAGAACCCGTACTCCTACTATATGATCATTCGGCCAAAGGTATTTATAACTATACTTTCCATGAAATCATTTATCATTTCAAGTCATGTTTCAAGCAAGCAAGCCATGATTGTTCATGTTCAAGATTTCAAGCATGTTTAGGCGAGTAGCATGACCGTTCGTGTTAGGCCCGAGGGTAGTGACTTGAGCCAACCGGGAAAGCACGAGCTGACGGGTAACTCAGGCGATATCCTCACCACATTTGGGGTCACCCCTGAATCCACTAGGAGGTTAGTGGAGGAAGGAGTTCCGGGATTAGGGATTCATGTACCCTCTGCTCAACATGCATGGATGTTGGGGCCTTGCAATCCCATCATCAACCGGAGGAAGAAGGAGACTAGGGACGGGTCCTGCACCACGGATTATCCTCGGGTTATTGCATGATTTCCATTCCATGAACGTGCTATATGATTACACATGCACGATTGCACGATAATTAAATTGCATGATCACTTATTGTTCAACAATCAAGCAAGCATGTTCATGTACATTTGGAGTTCGGCTGGAGACCACCGTTACTCGCCGGGGCCATGAATTGATTGCATGTAAATGAATAAAGTATTTAATATTGATAGTTGTATTCTCGGGCGAAGCTACGTTATTATTAAACTCGTATATTATCTTTTATAAGTCTTTACCCGAGAATATGACTTGCATGTTATCTGCGCTAATATGTATGTAAACCCCTCACTCGGTCTTCACAGACTAACGCCTCCACCTTTCAGGTATTGCAGGTGCACGCTAGGCGGGAAGTGTGTCGAGTCCGGTCCGGGTAGTAGAGTCTTACACGGTGTATTTTATTTACTTGTTTATTTATTGTTCAAGGGATTTATGTTTAATGTTATTAGTTATTATTATTATTTTATTTGAAGATGATAATGTATTGATATGTAAAGTTAGAACATGTTTTAAATTGTTAAATGAGAAATGTCATGATCTGGTAAACGGAAATAATTGATAGAGATATTTGGTAACTGAGAAATATCATGATATGTCAAATTGATACTGTTGAATTATGCTTCCGCTTTATTTTGTCGCATGTATAAGTTATCCCGCCTAGCTTGTCGTGTATTGCATTGTCACCCGTTCGCTGTAGGTTAGTTCATGTAGGGATTGGTCGTTTCGTATGTGGATTAATCTATAGTGCGGAGGTGTGGTACCTCCATGTGTTAAGGGGTGCTACAGGGAAGGCGTGGTATCTTGAGCCCTGGTTGGGTAGCCGGGGAAGGCACAGTGTGGGTTAGCTACCCCGTGTGTGTTTGTATCTGTATGAGTAGTGAGGGTTTGCTCCCCGAACTACATGGTGTTGGGGTTGGATTGTTTATTATATTTGTTGGTTTCTGATATGATACGTATGATTCGATATGGAAGTAAGGTGGGAGACCCGTACTCGCCAGGTATATGAATATGTTATGTTATGTTGATTATGAAACGGGATAGGAGCTTTCTCTTTTGATATGATACGATTAAGCTCAATATGTTATATTTTGGATAAGATAAGATATGGATAAGTTTGGTTCAAAAATTGTGCAAGTATGATTTGAAAATGGTTTTGGTATGCAAAACCCTTCTCCCGGTTCATAATCTTTCTTTTGATACGTGCTCTGCTCCTTATTATGTATACTGTGTGTGAGTTCAGCCCCCTCACTCAGTCAGTGGACTGACCTTCGCCCCACCTATGTTTTAGTTTGCAGGTGCAAGTTGTTGGTGTTCGAGCTAGGCGGCTTTGAGTCGGGTTTGTCAAGTCTGTGTCAGTCCATTTGATTTTTGTCAAGTACTTTGTTCCAAATTATGTATGAAAATTGTGTATATAGTATGTTTTTTACAAGATGATGTTCATGCTTTGATTATATGAATTTTTGGGACAGGTTAGGACAGGGCTTGGATTAGTTGAACCCGTCTTTACTGTATGTTTGAATTCGGGACAGGTTAGGACAGGTTCGTGGAATTAGTTGCACCCGTTTATTTATGTTTGTTGATTAAAGTTTTTGTTAGTTCATATTTTGCATCGCTTCCGCATTCGGGTTTTTGCATATTTTACTTGTACAGGGTTAGGTACCGCCTAGCTTAGGTTGGTTTTTTCGTTTGTCACCCGTTCGCTGTGACTTGGTGCGTGTGCGGACTTTCCATTTCGTACCACGTGTCATAGTGCGGGGGTGTGGTGCCCTACCGCTTGGGGTGCTACATCTTAAGTGGTATCAGAGCTACCAGGTTCAGAACCGGTGCTCTGGAGTCCTGTCATGTCAGTTTAGGTGGTATGGCGTAGGAATACTTGTGCATTGCATTTGTCTGATGTGAAATTTTGACTTCTCTGCATGAATTTGTCTGAGCTTATGTGATTGTGTGCACACTATGATTACGATTTTTGCAAAATTATCACTGTTATACTTTAAATTTTATTAAATTACATGTTGCATCTGCATTAATTAGGTGCTCTTAATTGTTTTCATTACTTGACATACCCACGTACTAACCCACATTCATAGATATTTGATCTATTTGTGAATTGCAGGGCGTTGGCTCGATGAGAAAATTATAATTGATTTTGACGACACTTCCTGCTTCTATAAATTGATGACAGAAGATTCAAAACTACCATGCCCTGATTACTTGAATAAGGGACAAATGGACCTCTGAAAGAATTCGACAATAGCTAGATGCTAATATTAAGGAAACAGGTATCATGCATTCATAGCACGTGCATCATGCATTGGATTAAATTATAATTGTTTCGAACATTTGTTTTACGTGCTTGATTGTCTTCCTTGCTGATTAATGCGTGTATGCCATACACATCCCTAACCCCACATGCATTAGCCTCGTGTTTGTAATTTAGGTGTTCCCCTACCTGATCCACTAAGTGCTGTCTTGGTCGAAGCAACATTGAGATTCGAACCGGGGTTTACCAGAAGATGTATGATCAAGCTAACACAGTCAGGGTATTCGATGGATACAACAAGATATTCGAATATCAGAGAGACAAGAGATCCTTTAACTATCAGGGTGCCCCCAGGATATGTACTTATTACTTGGAGGTGCTCAGGAGTACATGTCTTATAGTTCAAGAGATTCCACGGATCACTATACTCCGAGAATTAAGTGACACGGTCCAAGACCATTTGGGTACCCGAGAATCTGAGGGAATACTAAAGAATGCAAGTTTGAACGAATGGTTGGAACCACTGCCAGTCAAGGATTCGATTATCGTTCCAAATTAAAGAATTGCCAACCTCGACTTCATTTCCACGGTGAACGGTACATTGAGCATTCATGGCATTGGCACCCATACATTTCATAAGTAATTATATTTTTTTTTGCTTGACTAACGTGATAACATGTAATGTTTGATGTTGCTCGATCGTAATAACGTGGCTAACTGCTTTAATTTCCATAACATGAGATTTGTTGTTGTTGTGAATGCTTGTAAACTGAATGGATTACATGCTTGAGTGAATTGTTCGTACTTCAGTGTTTATACTTTCCTTAATGGCTCACTAACCCTTCATGTACATAGATACATATTGCAATTCTTTCTTGCAGTGATTCCATCAGGATATCCGCCTTGAGTTGAGCATGGATGATGAGTCTATACTCTAGGGACACCGATATCAGTTGTGTAAAGGTACACTACACATGCATCGCATGTTTTCCATCCAGTGTTACTCTGGTGTGTGTATATTTGAATGTTGAGTAAGTGAACTTGTGTGCTAGAGAGTTGTTCAGATCTCTCTATTTACGTGTTAGGGAGATGTGGGATTCTCCCTATTTATGTGATAGAAAGATGTTGGATTCTTTCTAATTATGTGAGCAAGGGATGTTGAATTCTCTTGGAATTAGATGTTTGGGAGATGCTGGATTCTCTCGAATCTAGGGTTTGAGAAATACTGGATTTTCTCAAACTAGGATGTTTGGAAGATGTGGAAGTCTGCCAGACTTAGGTTGAGAGACGGGGCTCTCTCGATTATGTGGTTGGGAGACTGGGTTCTCTCAATTTTGTGCCTGAGGGACGGGGTTCTCTCTTTTGATGTGCGGGGAGACGGGGCTCTCTTTCTTGTGTGCTGAGAGATGGGATTCTCTCTTGTTTGCCGCGGCTGAGTTACGGGTGGCCTGTTGTTGGTTTGCAATCGACGAGGAAGCGACGATATCGAGCTTTGGGTGCAGTGGTCTAGTGGGGGATTGAACGAGTTTGAAGCGATCAACGGTCAAGTGTTTGAATAAACCTGTGTGACTACGGAACTCTGAAGGGAGTGGATGCAATCAGTGGGAGTAAACTTCACAGCCAGGGCTATGACTCTACCCGATTTCAGGAGATGAATCGAAGTATTCCAGTTCGAAGCTTTACGACTCAGTAATAGGACCTGAGGACATGTCCTTTTGAAGGAGGGGAGATTGTGACACCCCGTTTGTTCGACGTATAAGGTACGCCACGTTCCAACCTTTTTATGTGATTAATTATGTGATTTTGTGCTTTGCGTGGCCCTATTTTGAACTTTTTTATAGTTTAGGGGCCTGTTTGCAATTTTCTCTTTTTAGGGGTTATTCGGTCATTTCTCGTTCGGTCGAGAGTTCGATCTTTTTGACCCTTGCTTTCCGTTCGGGGCATCGAGACGAGTCCGTAGACTCTGAGTTTGCCCAATTCTGACTTCGTTAACCCCTTCTTCCGTCGTTTTTGTCTACGAGGACCCGAGATATTATACCCCGAATCCTCGTATTTCGTGCAATTCAGCCCAGCTCTTCTCTCTCTTCTCCCACGTCTCTCGTCCCTCTCTCTTCACATACGCTCAAGGTGTAATTACACGCACAAGCTCGTTCTCGCTCGTTTCTCGACGGAATTCGAAGTGTGAGTAGTGGAAATTTATCAGCTCGACGATCCCGTCACGATGGTACAAGAATCGAGGCCCGAAACCCAGTGGTGGTGGTGCTACGGCAAGGTACAGGCAGTGGGAATTACCTCCGCCACTTCGCCGGCGGATTGCGGCGGCTTCCGGCATCGAAATTGCCCGATTTTTGGACGGGCTTGTAACGCGACGTTCCGACCACCATTTCTGGAGCAACGGCACGGCCAACCGACTAGCGACGGAGGCTCACGCGCCACCTGAAAGTCTCTACATTTTTCGACATCCTAAATCCATTTCCGGCCTCAGATTGGAGCAAATCGCGGCTGAGGTGGCTGAACCGGCGATGGCGCAGCGGTAGTTTTTCGATGGCGGATATGGTCCTTTTCCGGTGGGTTTTTGATGGTTGCTCCTTCACGAAAGTTGCTTGGAATGTTGAGACGTAGCTGATAGTGTTGGCCACGACTCGAGAACTGGCTGGCGGCGGCGGACCGGCCCTGGACCGGCGGCTCTCTTTTCCGACGTTATTTCCGGCAAATTGGCTAGGGGCTTTTGAAGGCTTCGTTACAAGCTTTCCAACAGTATGCTCGGATTTTATTTTCGTTTTACGGTTTGCGTTTAATTTCAGTTTTAGTTGGAATTTATTTTGGTTTTTCGTCAACGAAGTCCGACGTGTTTGGTATTTTCTGAAATTGGTTGAGGGCTTTTATCAAGCAGGCCGAGGCGTGCATTTCTGTCCTTCCGGGGATTTTTCCAACCACCGGAGGTGGTGGTCCGGTGGCTGCACGTGGCGGTCCGGCAGGCTACGGTGGCGGCTTTCCGGCGACTTTCGGACAGTAGGTCCGTTTTGTTGTGGTGAGTCCAACGCCACTTTCCGTTCGTCAATCGGATGCCCGGTTGATTTTTTAGGAATTTTTTAAGTTATTATATTTATTTTCGTTAATTGTTTTAATTGTATAATGTGATCATATATGAACTATAAATTGAAATTATGAGTTGTATGATACTTGGAAATATGTTATGATGTATGAACCCTTGATTCGTGATTTATGGAATTTATTTACCTCATTTTACGCCTATCTATTTGAGAATAATTATTGTTTGAGGGGATGTTAGTGTAATTTTAGAAACTAATTGATTATGAAGTTGTACGAAACATAGGAAATGAATCATGAAAGGATACGTTGTACTTTAATTTGGCTGAATTGTTTAAGTATACTATTGTTGGGAATTTTGTAAATTAAGGAAAGAGGTAATTTTAAATAAATTGATATGAGATTTATGTTTTATTCTCGCAAGACTTGGAGCATGATAGGTTTTAAATTATTATGTCTCGATTTATAATTTCCTACCTGATAATATGAATTATATAAGTTATGCATATTCTAATGTGCGAAATGATTGTGATTTGATATGAGTGACTTAATTTGGATAAATGTGAACTAACTCTGCATCATTTGTATTCATGAGCATAGCCGTGCGTCTTTGTGGTTGTGTTTTTAGTTTGAGTCTTGTGTTCTGTGTGTTCAGTCGATCAGGGTTCTTCCAGGGGTATCTGTCAGCTGTTTGGGTTCCAGTTGGACTTTTTGGCTTGTTTTTTCCGTTCTCGTCGGTGTAAGGCGAGGTTTTAGGATTTCTGTTTAGTTAAAGCAACCTACAACCTTCTATGCTCGTTTTCAAGCCTGCATACGATTATTCTATTATATTTATATAATAGATATGTGTTTATATGATATGTTTATGAATTTGTCATACTATTAAAGGTTTTCGAACTGTATATGTACGAGCATATGTAAGCTTGAAATGTTTTGCAACGAGGCTATGCTCCAAACCGCGTATCTTCATACCAGCTGCGGATTAGGATGACACGGAGAGGTACGTTTATAGCATATGCTAAGTTACAAGGTATGGTATGTGTGACGCCCCGTATTCTCGAAGGGCGTACTGACATTAACAAGTAAGTCTCTACACTTGTGTGTGTTTAATTTAAGAGTTCTTGAATTATGTAATTTAATATAAATCCAATTTAATATGTGATCATTTGGATTATTCTAAAATTAATGGTTAAGTTGATTTTAAATCCATCATGTTACTTAACTTGTTTAATTTCGGTTTACTTGAATTCCTTGAGATTAATTATCAATCATATGTTTACGAATTGTCGTTAAATTGTACAAAAGATTTCTAAAATTAAATTGAATTAAACTCTAATTGGTAAATCTCTCGTTTCCATTTTAATTTATAAAAATAATTCGGAGCTTGAATGTTTATTCGTAACTTTACCAATTTTATTTACGATTATTTGTATGCGCTATGTCTCTTTGCTACGCGATAAGGATACCCGGTTGTATATAGCTTCTGTACAAGACATATTTCTCCCAATCTCCTTTCTCTCTATCTCTCTCTCTTCTCTCTCTCTCTCTCCTCTCCCACTCTACCTCCCACGTGTTACTATGCGCGGCTTCGGTTACGAGCCCATAACTCGATCGTTTCTCGACGAAATTCAACAAACGAATAGTCCATTTCGATTATCTCGGCGAGACATACGCAAGAGTACCAATTTCACAGCCTAATGACCTACAGTGTTGGAGTTATGGCCGGATTTCAGTAGCAGCGGCGGAGCTGTCAGACCGCCGCCACTTCCCCGGCCTTTCGCGGCGTTTTTCGGCCACCTCCTTGGTGCACGCGCCTAAGACCCAGTAAGAGGACATCCCGGTGCTTCATTTGACATCGGCGGCATGACCATCGGAGCCGCGACGGTGCCCCACGCGCCGCCTGAAGCTCACGGCGGCGATGCGAGTTACTGTAGCGGCGCGATTCCGCCGCTTCCGGCGGTGTTTTTCGACGGGGCTTGGTGGTTCCCAAGGTTTGTGACCTCCTGAGTCCATATCCGGCATCAATTTCACCAGATCTTGGCCATAGGTGGTGGTTCCGATGACGTGGTCGGCGGCAGAATATTCGGTGGCCAACGGGGGCCTTTTTCGGCCATCTTTTGGCCTCGGGCTCTTCACAAAAGTTGTTCGGAACGACGAGAACTAGTGGCCAGTGATACGCGACTCCAGATTTGGCGGATTAGGTACGGATCGCGGTGGCATAGCGGCGGTGTAACTGCGGCGCTAGCTCCGAGGATTTTTCCGGCGAGCTACCTTAAGGCTTTCGAAGAGCTCGTCATGGGTAAGACAACACCTCTTTCGGATCGCATTTTGGTTCACCGGTTTGGAAGTAATTTGAGTTTGAAGAGTTTAGGGTTTTCGTGTTCTTAGATCTGAAATTGGAGGAGTTGACTTGGAATTTCCAGAAATTGATCGAGGATTCGGAACGGGCACGAAGGCTTCATTCAGGACTGATTTTTCGAGATTTTTCCGGCGACCTTCGGCGGTGGCCCAACCAAATTCCGGCAGCTACAGTGGTGGCGTTCCGGCGACGTCTGGTCAGAATGTTCGTCTCGTTGTGATGAGTTCAACGCCACTTTCCGTTCATTAATCGGACACTCGATCTATTTATTACGAATTATTTTGCGTAATTGTGATTATTTGAATTAATTGTTTTAAGTGCAAATAAATTGGTTATTGTTGGTTTGTTGATCGAGATGTATTCCAATCGTATACGAAAACATGTATTGAATGGATTGTGATATGCATAAATGTTTCGATTTACAATTTCAATCCCGATGTGATGAATTTATGCTATGTGTTTAGATTTGAAGGGGTGTTAGTGTAATATCTAGAAACTAATCTTTTATGTGACTAAATGAACTTGAATGATATTTTAGAAGAACGAACATGTTTGCGATTTCTCTATACGGATTTGAGACGTTCTAAATGTTATGTTTGTTGTAAATTGTGTTTCAAATATAAAAATTGAGATACATGAAAGATGCTTAAACAACTTGAGATTTTATGCATGATAGGAGTTACAATTGTAATATCTTGATTTACTCTTACTACTCGAAAATGGTATATTATGAATTAAGATAAATTGATAATTGTCATGTTTGTAAGTATTTAATTCCTAGTTGAATAATTGTATAAACACTTTAAACGAATAATTATGCTTAGTAATCAACTAAGGGGATGTAAATGTAATATTTATGAAACTATGAATGTGACTTGAGCTTGTATGCCAAACATGTTGTGAAGTTGCAAAGTATGATCTTAAGTGAATTAAATGCACTCTTTATTTGTATCAAGCATGCCATCTACGTACAACAACCTTGTATGTTTATATGATCAAGTTGCTCTTACTTATGCACTTTATAACTCGACATGAACTTGATGCTTAATTGTAATATTATAATTGAACCCTGTGACATTGGATGATTTAATATGCATTTTGTGAATACATTGACTTCCTAAATTGATCTTGCATCTTTGGATATGGAATTACATGTTGGTTGCTTGTAAATATGACCTTGTTGAGCATTGATATGCCTTGAATGACCACGACACCTTATCTAAGCACAACATGAACACTTATGCATAACCACGATCATGTTAAACAATGTCGTGCGTCTTGTTTGGTTCATATAGAGTCTAAGTCTAGGCTTCTGTATGTCTTGTCACAGAGTTTGGTGGTACCGGTGGGCCAGAGGTTTAGAGTGGTTGGCCCTTCACACTCTCAGACTCTACTTTCATGAGGTGAGGTTTAGGATTTTGTATAGTTATGCGACCTATGGCCTTTACATGCTGATTTCTACCCCTGCATGCGAGTATACCTTACAATAGTTATGTATGTGTTGAATATGATATTTTTATGATCTTATGCTTGCACTTCTCCTTGGGCGGGCTATCCCTGCAGCTTGGGAATGTAAGTGTGTGAGTCCTGCGTGGGCGGGCTATTCCTGCAGTGTAGGAATATATATAAAAATCAGTTTTTGAAGCATATGTAAGCTATTTTGGAAAAACAGTTGTGTTGTGATTATGTAGCGAGTTGGCCATAAAATATTGGCATCTGTATGTATGTATGTATGTATGTGGATCCGAGGAGCTATGGGTAAGGAGCCCCCGGGACGGTTAGGGCCGTCGGGGATATACCTGTGCGTGGTTCCATTTGAGATATCTTCACGCGACCCGTGCTGTAGGGAAGGTGTGGTATCTTGAGCCTTCGGCTAAGGCCGGGGAGGACTCTTGTGGGTTCGCTACCCCTTGAGGGTATGTCTGTTATGGATGGTTTGAGGACAGTACATCTCCTCCATCATTGGTGTGACAGTTGGATTGATTTGGTATTTTATGTTTTGATATGTTCTGAGGAGTAAAGGTTGGAAGCTCGTACTCGCCGAGCATGTGATCTGTTATGTCTGGGAATCATGAATCGAGATAGAGTTCTGAAATGTTTTCTAAATCTTGTGTAACTATCTTTTGGGTACTTTTGGAAATGTCTTTGGTATGCAACACCTATCTCCGGTTCATGAGTCCACCCTTCTGATATGTGCTATGCTCTATATATATACGGTGGGTGTGCGTTAGCCCCCCTCACTCAGTTAGTTGACTGATACCTCATTTTATCTTTTAGTTGCAGGTTTCCTTTTGGCTTGAGCTAGGCGGATGTGAGTCTTCTTGGTCACACTTGTCGGTTTAGTTGGTGTTAGGATGCATTTCTCACATACTCTATTTATGTTATGTATTCTTATTTCGCTTTTGGAGATTATGTTTTATGCTCCACTTAAACTTAAACCCGTTGTGTTAGTATGCTAGCATTTGGATGTAATTAGCTATTCTGCTGATACTTAGATTGGTTTATTACGTTGCGATGATTTGAGATTCGGGATATGTATGCTAGTTGAACCCATCACTTTTTGAATGTTGATTTAAATGCTTCCGCTATCTTGTTTTGAATGTCTGAATTGCTTCCGCACTCTGAGTCTGTCGAGTTAGATCCGCCTAGCCTAGTGTGTGAGTTGGTCTCCCGTTCGCTTTGATTTAGATTCGGGCATGAACTTTCCATTTCATGACCGGGTCTGGGTCTTAGTGCGGGGGATGTGGCATCCTCCGTTTGGGGTGTTACAGTATGCTCCGATAAGGTACGTAAGTATGATTTTGATACGATATGATAAGTTTGGTGTGTAGCGAGTTATGATCTGATATGCTATGTTCTATTGTATTGGGCCCCGAGACGTGGGTAAGGGAGACCCGGGACGACCATGGGGTCACCGGTTGTGACCCCTGTGCACGTTCTCATTTGAGATATTCACGTGCGACATATGGAGGTTGGGAAGGCGTGGTATCTTGAGCCCTCGGTGGATAACCGGGGAAGGCACAGTGTGGGTTAGCTACCCCGTGTGTGTTTGTATCTGTATGAGTAGTGAGGGTATGCTCCCCAAACTACATGGTGTTGGGGTTGGATTGTTTATGATATTTGTTGGTTTCTGATATGATACGTATGATTCGATATGGAAGTAAGCTGGGAGACCCGTACTCGCCGGGTATATGAATATGATATGTTATGTTGATTATGAAACGGGATAGGAGCTTTCTCTTTTGATGTGATACGATTAAGCTCAGTATGTTATAATTTGGATAAGATAAGATATGTATAACTTTGGTTTGAAAATTGTGCAAGTATGATTTGAAAATAGTTTTGGTATGCAAAACCCTACTCCCGGTTCATAATCTTTCTTTTGATACGTGCTCTGCTCCTTATTATGTATAGTGTGTGTGAGTTCAGCCCCCTCACTCAGTCAGTGGACTGACCCTCGCCCCACCTTTGTTTTAGTTTGCAGGTGCAAGTTGTTGGTGTTCGAGCTAGGCGGCTCTGAGTCGGGTTTGTCAAGTCTGTGTCAGTCCATTTGATTTTTGTCAAGTACTTTGTTCCAAATTATGTATGAAAATTGTGTATATAGTATGTTTTGTAAAAGATGATGTTTATGCTTTGATTATATGAATCTTCGGGACAGGTTAGGACAGGGCTTGGATTAGTTGAACCCGTCTTTGCTGTATGTTTGAATTCGGGACAGGTTAGGACAGGTTCGTGGAATTAGTTGAACTCGTTTATTTATGTTTATTGATTAAAGTTTTTGTTAGTTCATATTTTGCATCGCTTCCGCATTCGGGTTTTTGCATATTTTACTTGTACAGGGTTAGGTACCGCCTAGCTTAGGTTGGTTTTTTCGTTTGTCACACGTTCGCTGTGACTTGGTGCGTGTGCGGACTTTCCATTTCGTACCACGTGTCGGGTCATAGTGCGGGGGTGTGGTGCCCCACCGCTTGGGGTGCTACATCAAAGATATGGTTTAATTAATATTAAACACTTAATTAACAATTTAAAACATTAAATTAACGAAATAATATGAAAATGAAATGAAATAAAATAAAATAAAATAATATAATAACAATTTATAATAAAATTAAATATTAAAAACATTTATAAACAATTTATTCGCGCAAGTTACTAAACACATACATCATACCTTTACAACTGAAAAGTCGGGGCGCTATAGTCTCTCCCTATTAAAAGAATCGGTCCTCGGATTCACTGATTGCTCGAAAACAGCTCAGGATGGAATCTTCTCATCTTATCCTCCGTTTCCCATGTGGCCTCTTCCGTCTTATCACTTCTCCATAATACCTTAACTAGTGGGATTCGCCGGTTTCTTAATTCTTGGAATTTCCAATCCAAAATCTTAACTGCTTTCTGAATAAAGGTGAGATTTGGCTCAATTTCCACCTCTTCAACGGGTAGGATCTCGGATTCATCCAGGTAATATTTGCGAAGTTGGGTGACATGAAATATATTGTGGATTCCGGTCAAGCTCGGAGGTAGATTCAAACGATAAGCCGTATCTCCAATTTTCTCAAGAATTTCATACGGACCTACATAATGAGGATTCTACTTACCTCCTTTTCCAATCCTCGAAAACCCTTTTCGTGGCGAAGCTTTCAAGAATACCCTATCACCAACTTCGAACTTAAGATTCGTTCTCCGCCGATCAGCATAACTCTTCTGTCTATCTGGAGCTGCTTTCATCCTTTGCTGAATTATCTGAAGCTTATCGATCGCAGCTTGCACGGCCTTAGAAAGCTTCTCTCCCTGTTCCCCTCGTTTCATTCCCTCTTGTTTGGCCCAGTTCCATTCCTCAAGGTCAAAAAATAAGGGAGGTCTACATTTTCATCGGTAGAGAGCTTCATAAGGTGCCATCCCTATCGAAGCTTGGAAACTGTTATTATAAGCGAATTCGATCAAGGATAATTGCTCATTCCACGAACTCGAGAAATCCAATGCACATGCTCTCAACATATCCTCCAAATATTTGATTAACCCCTCCGACTGCCCATCTGTCTAAGGATGGAAAGCTGTGCTGAATTGAAGCCTTGTTCCCAGATTCCTTTGCAATTCTTGCCAAAATCTAGAAGTGAACCTTCAATCTCGATCTGATACAATACTGACTGGTACTCCATGAAGTCGGACAATTTCATCAACATACTTCTTTGCCAACTTAGTTACCTTATCCGACATCCGAATAGCTAGAAAATGTGCCAATTTCGTCAATCGATCCACAATCACCCAAATCCCATCAAGACCACCCTTTACTTTAGGAAGACCTGAAACAAAATCCATTGCCACTTGTTGCCACTTCCATTCTGGGATAGGTAACAATTGATGTAGGCCCGATGGCTTCTGATGCTCTGCTTTCACGATTTGGCAAGTTAAACAATGTCTCACAAAATTGATAACATCCCTCTTAAGACCATTCCACCAATAGAACTGCTTCAAATCCTTGTACATTTTATTACCTCCAGGATGTATCGAATACCCTGATCTGTGAGCTTCTTCTAAAATAATCCTCTTCAATTCATTCGGCACAATAATCCTGTTCTTAAACCTTAGAAGTCCCGTATCATCAAATCCAAAAGGGCATTCAGGATCCACTCTAGCTTTCTGAGCTAATTTCTGAACCTCGGGATCCTTTCTCTGAGCCTCAAATAATCTCTGTTGAAGATCTGGTTGTACCGTAATATTCCGTATACTTGCTCTTAGCTTGAAAGGCTTAGGTTCATCCTCAACTTCCACTTTCACACTAGATACACTAGCCTTCCTGCTAAGCGCATCTGCGACCACATTGGCTTTCCCGGGATGGTATCGGATTGTACACTCATAATCCGATAGAGTCTCCATCCAACACCTTTGTCTCTTGTTTAACTCCTTCTGAGAAAACAAATACTGAAGACTCTTGTGGTCAGAAAAGATCTCGAAAGGAATTCCATATAAGTAGTGTCTCCACTTTCCCAAAGCAAAGATTACTGCCGCTAGCTCGAGATCGTGAGTGGGAAAATTCTGTTCATGGTCCTTCAATTTCCTCGAGGCATAGGCTATCACCCTACCATTCTGCATCAAAACACATCCTAATCCTTCTTTCGAGGCGTCCGTATAAACCATGTATCCTTCGGTGCCCTCGGGAAGTGCTAATACCGGTGTAGTGGTCAACTTCTCCTTCAAGAGTTGGAAACTCGCCTCAGATGCCTCGTCCCATTCAAACTTGACTTCTTTCTTTGTCAACCGAGTTAAAGGAGCTGCGATCTTTGAGAAATCCTTAACAAACCTTCGGTAATACCCAGCAAACCCAAGAAACTTCTGACCTCAGAAGTATTCTTCGGACTCTGCCACTAAATAACCGTTTCAATCTTCGAAGGATCTACTCCCAAACCTTTACTCGAGACAATATGACCTAGAAAAGCAACTCGGTCGGTCCAAAACTGACACTTACTATACTTCGTATACAATCGGTGCTCTCTTAACGTCTCCAATACCAATCTGAGATGCCTGGCATGATCTTCCGTAGTCCTCGAATAAACCAAAATATCATCGATGAAGATTACCACGAATTTATCCAAATAAGGCCGAAAAGTCCAATGCATCATATCCGTGAATGCTGCAAGGGCATTAGTCAAACCGAAGGGCATCACTACGAACTCGTAATACCCATACCGGGTATTAAATCCTGTCTTAGGTATATCCTCTTCCCGGATTTTCAATTGGTAGTAACCTTGCCTTACATCCAATTTCGAATAAACCCCCGAACCTTGCAACATGTCAAATAAATCCTCGAGGTGGGGCAACGGATACTTATTCTTGATAGTCCTCCAATTAAGCTCTCGGTAATCTATACACATCCTCAACGTTCCATCTTTCTTTTTAACAAAGAGAACCGGACCACCCCACGGAGATGAACTCGGCTGAATGTATCCAATCGTAAGAAGTTGTTCAAGCTGAATTTTCAATTCCTTCAACTCTGCTGGAGCCATTCTATAGGGAGTCTTAGAATACGATTTTGATCCCGGATATAAATCAATAACGAATTCAATCTCACGATCCGGTGGCAAAGAACCTAGATTCTTCGGAAACACATCGGAAAATCCTTAACCACTGCAGTCTCCTTGAACTTAATTTGATCCTTTGGTTTATTGAGAAGATATGCAATGAATCCCATAGCCCCGTCTCTTATTAACTTACTAGCTTCCATAAATGATAAGAGCGGTACGTTCTTCGATCCCACTTCTCCAATCAACTCTTCCCCCAATTTAATCTTCTTCTTAAAATAATCAACCTCGGCCCGGTGCCGGTATAACCAATCCATACCGAAGATTACCCCATATCTCTTCATAGATATCACGATGAAGTCGGCCGGATAATCTTTCCCTTCTATCAATACCGAACAACCCCGAACCACTTGATCCGTCTGCAAATTTCCTCCAAGAGGAGAACTCACAAAATAGTACGAATTTACACAGATAACAGGTAGACACAGAGAAACACATAGATCACGAGATATGAAAGAATGAGTAGCACCCGGATCAAATAAAGCATGAATGTTCGTGGTGTGAATTCATATGGTACCTTCCACCACGGCTGTCGGATCAACCTCAGCATCTTGCTCCTCGCCCTCAAGGGCATAAGCACATGCCTGAATCATGGGCCTTTGAACTCCTTTTTTAAATCCCGGATTCTTGTCAAGACATGTATCCGCCATATGGTCAGCTTTTCCACAAATAAGGCATAAGCCCAACCTCTTCCAGCATTTGTGATAGTTGTGAGTTGGCCCTCCACAGCATGTGCATGGTGGCTTAGATAATCGTGCCTCACTTGGAATTTGTCGATCTGAGGATGTCACGGGTAATGCCTTTAGGACCTGTGAAGGTTGTCCTCCCATTCGTAGTTTCTTGAAAGGACCCTTAGTGGAAAAGTAGCTTGAACCATAGGTCTCTTTCCTAGATTTGATCCAAAACCTCATCCTATCGGTGGCCTAAAAATTGGATCTTTCTTTTTAAACTCCTCTTCTTGCTCCATAGCCCTTTGCACCGTGTCCGAAAAGGATATAAAATTATGCCCCGCTTGACCATGTCTCAAATCTTGTCTCAGCCTGGCAATAAACTTCTTCGCCTTCCTCTTTTCATCACGAGTAATATGAGGAGCATACTTCCCAAGTCGGTTAAAAATAGGAATATATTGAGCCACTGTTCGATTTCCTTGCTTAAGATCCATGAATTCCTGCTCTTTTCGCTCTCTAACAACCTCGGGTACAAAGCACTCCCGAAATTCCCGTTTAAAAACTTCCCATGTAATCTCCTCTTCGTCAACTTCTAGTTTTTCCTTGGTTCTCTCCCACCAATCATGAGGCCTACCATCAAGTTGAAATATAGCGAATTGGGCCTTCTCTTGAGTAGTGAACTGTTGGACTTCAAATATTCTTTCTAGTCTTATTAACCAACCATCCGATACCTCATCATCAATGGAACCAGAAAACCGAGGAGGATTGTAGCTCAGAAATACTCCCTGAGGATCCCTATTATTATTGTTGTTGTGTATCGGATTCGGTTGATTTGCTTGTTGTGGTGGGGGAGCTTGAGCCCGTTGATGTTCCACATAATTATAAACCGCTTCCATAAAGTTTCCCATATCCATCGGAGGCGGTTGTGGTTGTTGTTCTTGTGGTGTAGAAGAACGATCACGATGACGGCGTCGCCCTGGAGATCTCTCGCGATGTCTACGAGGAGGCATTCTGTCAAAGAAACACTAAAATGCATGCTTTCTTTATTCCATGCATGAAAGTGCAATTAATTCAATAAAAATTAAAAAATTAGTACACATAAACACATAAAGAATGCATATGCAATCACATTATCAAGTTGTTCCTAAAGCCGAACGACCTAACTGACTCACACGATACAAGAGCCCGGGTTTTGCAACCCGTAGCTCTGATACCACTTAAGGATGTAACGCCCGAGCGCAAGGTGTCACATCCCCCGCACCGAGACCCGACCTGCATGTGAAATGGATAATCCACCACACGAGCTAAGTCACGGCTAACGGGGACACACATACACTCTCTAGGCTAGGCGGGACTAACCCTTAAACCAAAAATCAGAGTAAAACAATAACGCGGAAGCAATAACCGATCATATATATATATATATATATACCATGAGCATTCACGCTCCAAAATAGAATTCATATACAAAATTCACAAGCTAACACGGCTTAAAACATATACGACCCATAACAATATTAATACAAAATCATAACCAAAAGTATGCAAGTGTTCGACAAAATACAAAAGCTAGAAGCGAATGCAAGACCTAACGACCTAAATTCCCGCCTAGCTCCCTGACACCTGCACAAATAATTGAAAACTAAACGGGTTTAGTCCAAAAGGGACTGGTGGGTATAAAACGGGCATAGTATATAAATATCGCAGAAATTAAACATATACATACAAGCTATAAGCCCGTAAGAAGTTTTAAGAGATTTCCCAAGTGGGTGAGACAAAGAAAGACATCTACGGATTTACAACGGTCATATTCATTCATAATTAGTCATAGGGTTATAAGCTCGGCGAGTGAGCGTGCATAATCTCCAACCTTCTCCTCGTGTAACCATATCATAATTATTGGTTGTCATACATATCTTTCGTGCACATACATAAATGATCATAACCATACATATACAGACCACCTCATACATAATGGCTAGTGAGGTACATGAATCCTCAAATGTAATGCCCCGATTTTCACTCATGTGTTATGCTTCATTATATTAATATTTGATAACATTATATGTAATATATTCTCATGCATTTATATGAATTAATTGATAATGTGACTAATTGTTCATATATGACCTTATTTGATCACTTCTTGAAAATTGGTGGACTTAATTGCATAAATTCTTTGGACTTAATTAATTATATGCTATGGAATGAAACTTGATTGCATGCACTCAAATATTCCGAGGGCTTAAATGCAAAATGTGTTGAGTCATGTATATTGTTGGAAGACTTTGATAAATATCTCATTCATCTCTCTCTCATTCCATTTTATTTTATTTCATCAAATTTCCCACACATACTCACACACTAAATACCGATTTTTACACCATGGAAGAGAAGGAGGAGATTTCATTATTCCAAGTTAATTTGAAGGAGGAATTGCATAAGTTTGAGGCATCATCATCATCTCCATAGTTCCTTTCATCTTTCCATTCATTCTTTCAAGGTATATGTATGAATCTCTTGAGCCTATTTGAAGTAGGGTTTGATGAATTTAATGTTATTCCTTGGTTATTTGAGATTATAAGCACGAGTAGGATCGTTAGACTTCAAAGCTTGCATGAATTCTTGTATGAAATGAGAGTTGGAGACCATGGAGATATATGGGATTTTGTGGATAAATTCTTGATGATTTGGTGCATGTTTCATGGATTACTTGACTCCTAATTGATATATATAAGTTATATGCATGATATATGATTGTTTTGGAGCATTTTGGTTGAGTTTGCTTTGGATTTTGATCCCTTTTCTTCCTTCCCCGAAGCTACCCCTGTTTTTGCCCCTTTTTCGAGCTCTGGAGCAGCACCCGGGCGGGTACTTTTTGTGCATAAAAAGTACCCGGGTGGGTACTTTTCCCCCGTAGAGTTTCTGGACTACTCTACCCGGTCGGGGAACTTTTCCCTTCAATTTTACCCGGCCGGGTACTCCCTCATCCGAACTCCAAATGACCTTACTTTTGAACCTTGGAAAGCTCTTGATGTAACACCCGAGCGCAAGGCGTCACATCCCTCTCATCGAGACCCGACCCGAATATGAAATGGACGATCCATACCCGAGCCAAATCACGGCAAACGGGAACAAACACACACTCTAAGCTAGGCGGGCTAACCCTTAAAACAATAAAACAACATGAAACGTTAAAGCGGAAGCAATAAACGAACATATACCATATATATATGTACCATGAGCATCCAAGCTCCAAAAATCATTCATATACATCATCAATTGCCATCACGGCCCAAAAATAAATGCGCTCCAAGATAACATTCATATACAATAATCAAAAGGGACTGGTGGGTATAAAAACAGGGCATAAATAGAATATATGACAGTAATTAAACAATCACATGCAAGCTATAATCCCAAATGGGGGTTTTAAAGAATTTCCCAAGTGGGTGAAATAGAATCATCAAAAGGGATTATAACGAATCAGTAACATTAGGTCATTATTAGCCCGACGAGTGGGCGTGCATTATCTCCAACCAACACCTTGTGTAAACCATTTAAACATTCATTCATTTATTCTTTTCATGCAATCAATCTTTTGTGCACCTTCATTAACATTTACACCTTCTTCCTCCGGGTTGGTGGTGGGTTTGCAAGGCCCGACCACCCATTCATTGACCAAAAGGGGTTACATGACTCCCCAGATGGCGCTCAGCGTCCATTCCTCGCTAACTCCTAACGAGGTCCGGTTACGCCGTTAATTGGTGGAACTAGTGTGAGGGATCACCGTCGGCCCGTGCTTCCCCGGATAGCCACTCACATTAAGTCCCTGGGCCCCATTTTTTGCATCCGATCATTTCTCGCCAAAACGTAGGTAGGGTTCATAAAATAAGGCTTTACGTTGAAAACATTTACTCTTTAAAACGACTCTCTATATGGATTTGAGACGTTCTAAATGTTATGTTTGTTGTAAATTGTGTTTCAAATATAAAAATTGAGATACATGAAAGATGCGTAAACAACTTGAGACTTTATGCATGATAGGAGTTACAATTGTAATATCCTGATTTACTCTTCCTACTCGAAAATGGTATATTATGAATTAAGATAAATTGATAATTGCCATGTTTGTAAGTAATTAATTCCTAGTTGAATAATTGTATAAACACTTTAAATGAACAATTATGCTTAGTAATCAACTAAGGGGATGTAAATGTAATATTTATGAAACTATGAATGTGACTTGAGCTTGTATACCAAACATGTTGTGAAGTTGTAAAGTATGATCTTAAGTGAATTAAATGCACTCTTTATTTGTATCAAGCATGCCATCTACGTACAACAACCTTGTATGTTTATATGATCAAGTTGCTCTTACTTATGCACTTTATAACTCGACATGAACTTGATGCTTAATTGTAATATTATAATTGAACCCTGTGACATTGGATGATTTAATATGCATTTTGTGAATACATTGACTTCCTAAATTGATCTTGCATCTTTGGATATGGAATTGCATATTGGTTGCTTGTAAATATGACCTTGTTGAGCATTGATATGCCCTGAATGACCACGACACCTTTTCCAAGCACAACATGAACACTTATGCATAACCACGATCATGTTGAAGAGTTGGAAACTCGCCTGACATGCCTCGTCCCATTCAAACTTGACTTCTTTCTTTGTCAACCGAGTTAAAGGAGCTGCGATCTTTGAGAAATCCTTAACAAACCTTCAGTAATACCCAGCAAACCCAAGAAACTTCTGACCTCGGAAGTATTCTTTGGACTCTTCCACTAAATAACCGTTTCAATCTTCGAAGGATCTACTTCCAAACCTTTACTCGAGACAATATGACCTAGAAAAGCAACCCGGTCGGTCCAAAACTCACACTTACTATACTTCGTATACAACCGGTGCTCTCTTAACGTCTCCAATACCAATCTGAGATGCCTGGCATGATCTTCCGGAGTCCTCGAATAAACCAAAATATCATCAATGAAGATTACCATGAATTTATCCAAATAAGGCCGAAAAGTCCGATGCATCATATCCGTGAATGCTGCAAGGGCATTAGTCAAACCGAAGGGCATCACTACGAACTCGTAATACCCATACCGGGTATTAAATCCTGTCTTAGGTATATCCTCTTCCCGGATTTTCAATTGGTAGTAACCTTGCCTTAAATCCAATTTCGAATAAACCCCCGAACCTTGAAACATGTCAAATAAATCCTCGATGTGGGGCAATGGATACTTATTCTTTATAGTCCTCCGATTAAGCTCTCGGTAATCTATACACATCCTCAACGTTCCATCTTTCTTTTTAACAAAGAGAACCGGAGCACCCCACGGAGATGAACTCGGCTGAATGTATCCAATCGTAAGTAGTTCTTCAAGCTGAATTTCCAATTCCTTCAACTCTGCCGGAGCCATTCTATAGGGAGTCTTAGAATACGGTTCTGATCCCGGATATAAATCAATAACGAATTCAATCTCATGATCCGGTGGCAAAGAACCTAGATTCTCCGGAAACACATCGGGAAAATCCTTAACCACTGCAGTCTCCTCGAACTTAATTTGATCCTTTGGTTTATTGAGAAGATATGCAACGAATCCCATAGCCTCGTCTCTTATTAACTTACTAGCTTCCATAAATGATAAGAGCGGTACGTTCTTCGATCCCACTTCTCCAATCAACTCTTCCCCCAATTTAATCTTCTTCTTAAAATAATCAACCTCGGCCCGGTGCCGATATAACCAATCCATACCGAAGATTACCCCATATCTCTTCATAGATATCACGCTGAAGTCGGCCGGATAATCTTTCCCTTCTATCAATACCGAACAACCCCGAACCACTTGATCCGTCTGCAAATTTCCTCCAAGAGGAGAACTCACAAAATAGCACGAATTTACATGGATAACAGGTAGACATAGAGAAACACATAGATCACGAGATATGAAAGAATGAGTAGCACCCGGATCAAATAAAGCATGAATGTTCGTGGTGTGAATTCATATGGTACCTTCCACCACGGCTGTGGGATCAACCTCAGCATCTTGCTCCTCGCCCTCAAGGGCATAAGCACATGCCTGAATCATGGGCCTTTGAACTCCTTTTTTAAATCCCGGATTCTTGTCAGGACATGTATCCGCCATATGGTCAGCTTTTCCACAATTAAGGCATAAGCCCAACCTCTTCCGGCATTTGTGATAGTTGTGAGTTGGCCCTCCACAGTATGTGCATAGTGGCATAGATAATCGTGCCTCACTTGGAATTTGTCGACCTGAGGATGTCACGGGTAATGCCTTTAGAACCTGTGAAGGTTGTCCTCCCATTCGTGGTTTCTTGAAAGGACCCTTAGTGGAAAAGTAGCTTGAACCATAGGTCTCTTTCCTAGATTTCATCCAAAACCTCGTCCCATCGGTGGCCTAAAAATTGGATCTTTCTTTTTAAACTCCTCTTCTTGCTCCATCGCCCTTTGCACCGTGTCCGAAAAGGATATAAAATTATGCCCCGCTTGACCATGTCTCAAATCTTGTCTCAGCCTGGCAATAAACTTCTTCGCCTTCCTCTTTTCATCACGAGTAATATGAGGAGCATACTTCCCAAGTCGGTTAAAAATAGCAATATATTGAGCCACTGTTCGATTTCCTTGCTTAAGATCCATGAATTCCTGCTCTTTTCGCTCTCTAACAACCTCGGGTACAAAGCACTCCCGAAATTCCCGTTTAAAAACTTCCCATGTAATCTCCTCTTCGTCAACTTCTAGTTTTTCCTTGGTTCTTTCCCACCAATCATGAGCCCTACCATCAAATTGAAATATAGCGGATTGGGCCTTCTCTTGAGTAGTGAACTGTCGGACTTCAAATATTCTTTCTAGTCTTATTAACCAACCCTCCGATACCTCATCCTCAATGGAACCAGAAAACCGAGGAGGATTGTAGCTCAGAAATACTCCTTGAGGATCCCTATTATTATTGTTGTTGTGTATCGGATTCGGTTGATTTGCGTGTTGTGGTGGGGGAGCTTGAGCCCGTTGATGTTCCACATAATTATAAACCGCTTCCATAAAGTTTCCCATATCCATCGGAGGCGGTTGTGGTTGTTGTTCTTGTGGTGTAGAAGAACGATCACGATGACGGCGTCGCCCTGGAGATCTCTCGCGATGTCTACGAGGAGGCATTCTGTCAAAGAAACACTAAAATGCATGCTCTCTTTAATCCATGCATGAAAGTGCAATTAATTCAATAAAAATTCAAAAATTAGTACACATAAACACATAAAGAATGCATATGCAATCACATTATCAAGTTGTTCCTAAAGCCGAATGACCTATCTGACTCACACGATACAAGAGGCCGGGTTTGCAACCCGTAGCTCTAATACCACTTAAGGATGTAACGCCCCAGCACAAGGTGTCACATCCCCCGCACCGAGACCCGACCTGCATGTGAAATGGATAATCCACCACACGAGCTAAGTCACGGCGAACGGGGACACACATACACTCTCAAAGCTAGGCGGGACTAACCCTTAAACCAAAAATCAGAGTAAAACAATAACGCGGAAGCAATAACCGATCATATATATATATATATATATATATATATATATATATATATATATATACCATGAGCATTCACGCTCCAAAATAGAATTCATATACAATATTCACAAGCTAACACGGCTTAACACATATACGACCCATAACAATATTAATACAAAATCATAACCAAAAGTATGCAAGTGTTCGACAAAATACAAAAGCTAGAAGCGAATGCAAGACCTAACGACCTAAATTCCCGCCTAGCTCCCTGACACCTGCACAAACAACTGAAAACTAAACGGGTTCAGTCCAAAAGGGACTGGTGGGTATAAAACGGGCATAGTATATAAATATCGCAGAAATTAAACATATACATGCAAGCTATAAGCCCGTAAGAAGTTTTAAGAGATTTCCCAAGTGGGAGAGACAAAGAAAGGCATCTACGGATTTACAACGGTCATATTCATTCATAATTAGTCATAGGGTTATAAGCTCGGCGAGTGAGCGTGCATAATCTCCAACCTTCTCCTCGTGTAATCATATCATAATTATTGGTTGTCATACATATCTTTCGTGCACATACATAAATGATCATAATCATACATATACAGACCACCTCATATACAATGGCTAGTGAGGTACATGAATCCTCAAATGTAATGCCCCGATTTTCACTCATGTGTTATGCTTCGTTATATTAATATTTCATAACATTATATGTAATATATTCTCATGCATTTATATGAATTAATTGATAATGTGACTAATTGTTCATATATGACCTTATTTGATCACTTCTTGAAAATTGGTGGACTTAATTGCATAAATTCTTTGGACTTAATTAATTATATGATATGGAATGAAACTTGATTGCATGCACTCAAATATTCCAAGGGCTTAAATGCAAAATGTGTTGAGTCATGTATATTGTTGGAAGACTTTGATAAATATCTCATTCATCTCTCTCTCATTCTATTTTATTTCATTTCATCAAATTTCCCACACATACTCACACACTAAATACCGATTTTTACACCATGGAAGAGAAGGAGGAGATTTCATCATTCCAAGTTAATTTGAAGGAGGAATTGCATGTGTTTGAGGCATCATCATCATCTCCATAGTTCCTTTCATCTTTCCATTCATTCTTTCAAGGTATATGTATGAATTTAATGTAATTCCTTGGTTATTTGAGATTATAAGCACGAGTAGGATCTTTAGACTTCAAAGCTTGCATGAATTCTTGTATGAAAAGAGAGTTGGAGACCATGGAGATATATGGGATTTTGTGGATAAATTCTTGATGATTTGGTGCATGTTTCATGGATTACTTGACTCCTAATTGATATATATGAGTTATATGCATCATGTATGATTGTTTTGGAGCATTTGGTTGAGTTTGCTTTGGATTCTGATCCCTTTTCTTCCTTCCCCGAAGCTACCCCTGTTTTGCCCCTTTTTCGAGCTCTGTAACAGTACCCGGGCGGGTAATTTTTGTGCATAAAAAGTACCCGGGCGGGTACTTTTCCCCCGTAGAGTTTTTGGACTACTCTACCCGGTCGGGGAACTTTTCCCTTCAATTTTACCTGGCCGGGTACTCCTTCATCCGAACTCCAAATGACCTGATTTTTGAACCTTAGAAAGCTCTTGATGTAACACCCGAGCGCACGGCGTCACATCCCCCGCATCGAGACCCGACCCGAACATGAAATGGATGATCCATACCCGAGCCAAATCACGGCGAACGGGGACAAATACACACTCTAAGCTAGGCGGGCTAACCCTTAAAACAATAAAACAACATAAAACATTAAAGCGGAAGCAATAAACGAACATATACCATATATATATGTACCATGAGCATCCAAGCTCCAAAAATCATTCATATACATCATCAATTGCCATCACGGCCCAAAAATAAATACGCTCCAAGATAACATTCATATACAATAATCAAAAGGGTAATATGCAAGTGTAAGACTCAAAATACAGAGCTAGAGACAAATGCAAGACCTAGGACTCGTATTCCCGCCTAGCTCCCTCAACACCTGCACAAAACAACTGAAAACTAAACGGGTTCAGTCCAAAAGGGACTGGTGGGTATAAAAACAGGGCATAAATAGAATATATGACAGTAATTAAACAATCACATGCAAGCTATAATCCCAAATGAGGGTTTTCAAGAATTTCCCAAGTGGGTTAAATAGAATCATCAAAAGGGATTATAACGAATCAGTAACATTAGGTCATTATTAGCCCGGCGAGTGGGCGTGCATTATCTCCAACCAACACATTGTGTAAACCATTTAAACATTCATTCATTTATTCTTTTCATGCAATCAATCTTTTGTGCACATTCATTAACATTTACACCTTCTTCCTCCGGGTTGGTGGTGGGTTTGCAAGGCCCGACCACCCATTTATTGACCAAAAGGGGTTACATGACTCACCAGATGGCGCTCAGCGTCCATTCCTCGCTAACTCCTAACGAGGTCCGGTTACGCAGTTAATTGGTGGAACTAGTGTGAGGGATCACCGTCGGCCCGTGCCTCCCCGGATAGCCACTCACACTAAGTCCCTGGGCCCCATTCGTGCATCCGATCATTTCTCACCAAAACATAGGTAGGGTTCATAAAATAAGGCTTTACGTTGAAAACATTTACTCTTTAAAACGACTCTCTATATGGATTTGAGACGTTCTAAATGTTATGTTTGTTGTAAATTATGTTTCAAATATAAAAATTGAGATACATGAAAGATGCTTAAACAACTTGAGACTTTATGCATGATAGGAGTTACAATTGTAATATCCTGGTTTACTCTTACTACTCGAAAATGGTATATTATGAATTAAGATAAATTGATAATTGTCATGTTTGTAAGTAATTAATTCCTAGTTGAATAATTGAATAAACACTTTAAATGAACAATTTTGCTTAGTAATCAACTAAGGGGATGTAAATGTAATATTTATGAAACTATGAATGTGACTTGAGCTTGTATACCAAACATGTTGTGAGGTTGTAAAGTATGATCTTAAGTGAATTAAATGCACTCTTTATTTGTATCAAGCATGCCATCTACGTACAACAACCTTGTATGTTTATATGATCAAGTTGCTCTTACTTATGCACTTTATAACTCGACATGAACTTGATGCGTAATTGTAATATTGTAATTGAACCCTGTGACATTGGATGATTTAATATGCATTTTGTGAATACATTGACTTCCTAAATTGATCTTGCATCTTTGGATATGGAATTGCATGTTAGTTGCTTGTAAATATGACCTTGTTGAGCATTGATATGCCTTGAATGACCACGACACCTTATCCAAGCACAACATGAACACTTATGCATAACCACGATCATGTTGAACAATGTCATGCGTCTTGTTTGGTTCATATAGAGTCTAAGTCTAGGCTTCTATATGTCTTGTCACAGAGTTTGGTGGTGCCGGTGGGCTAGAGGTTTAGAGTGTTTGGCCCTTCACACTCTCAGACTCTACTTTCATGAGGTGAGGTTTAGGATTTTGTATAGTTATGCGACCTATGGCCTTTACATGCTGATTTCTACCCCTGCATGTGAGTATACCTTACAATAGTTATGTATGTGTTGAATATGGTATTTTTATGATCTTATGCTTGCACTTCTCCGTGGGCGGGCTATCCCTGCAGCGTGGGAATGTAAGTGTGTGAGTCCTGCATGGGCGGGCTATCCCTGCAGTGTAGGAATATATAAAAAAATCAGTTTTTGAAGCATATGTAAGCTATTTTGGAAAAACAGTTGTGTTGTGATTATGTAGCGAGTTGGCCATGAAATATTGGCATCTGTATGTATGTATGTATGTATGTGGATCCGAGGAGCTATGGGTAAGGAGCCCCCGGGACGGTTAGGGTCGTCGGGGATATACATGTGCGTAGTTCCATTTGAGATATCTTCACGCTACCCGTGCTGTAGGGAAGGTGTGGTATCTTGAGCCTTCGGCTAAGGCCGGGGAGGACTCTTGTGGGTTCGCTACCCCTAGAGGGTATGTCTGTTTTGGATGGTTTGAGGACAGTACATCTCCTCCATCATTGGTGTGACGGTTGGATTGATTTGGTATTTTATGTTTTGATATGTTCTGAGGAGTAAAGGTTGGAAGCTCGTACTCGCCGAGCATGTGATCTGTTCTGTCTGGGAATCATGAATCGAGATAGAGTTCTGAAATGTTTTCTAAATCTTATATAACTATCTTTTGGGTACTTTTGGAAATGTCTTTGGTATGCAACACCTATCTCGAGTTCATGAGTCCACCCTTCTGATATGTGCTATGCTCTATATATATACAGTGGGTGTGCGTTAGCCCTCCTCACTCAGTTAGTTGACTGATACCTCATTTTATCTTTTAGTTGCAGGTTTCCTTTTGGCTTGAGCTAGGCGGATGTGAGTCTTCTGGGTCACACTTGTCGATTTAGCTGGTGTTAGGATGCATTTGTCACATACTCTATTTATGTTATGTATTCTTATTTCGCTTTTGGAGATTATGTTTTATGCTCCACTTAAACTTAAACCCGTTGGGTTAGTATGCTAGCATTTGGATGTAATTAGCTATTCTGCTGATGCTTATATTGGTTTATTACGTTGCGATGATTTGAGATTCGGGATATCTATGCTAGTTGAACCCATCACTTGTTTTGAATGTTGATTAAATGCTTCCGCTATCTTGTTTTGAATGTTTGAATTGCTTCCGCACTCTGAGTCTGTCGAGTTAGATCCGCCTAGCCTAGTGTGTGAGTTGGTCTCCCGTTCGCTTTGATTCGGATTCGGGCATGAACTTTCCATTTCATGACCGGGTCTAGGTGTCAGTGCGGGGGATGTGGCATCCTCCGTTTGGGGTGTTACAGTATGCTCCGATAAGGTACGTAAGTATGATTTTGATACGATATGATAAGTTTGGTGTGTAGCGAGTTATGATCTGATATGCTATGTTCTGTTGTATTGGGCCCCGAGACGTAGGTAAGGGAGACCCGGGACGACCATGGGGTCACCGGTTGTGACCCCTGTGCACGTTCTCATTTGTGATATTCACGTGCGACATATGGAGGTTGGGAAGGCGTGGTATCTTGAGCCCTCGGTGGATAACCGGGGAAGGTACAGTGTGGGTTAGCTACCCCGTGTGTGTTTGTATCTGTATGAGTAATGAGGGTATGCTCCCTAAACTACATGGTGTTGGGGTTGGATTGTTTATGATATTTGTTGGTTTCTGATATGATACGTATGGTTCGATATGGAAGTAAGGTGGGAGACCCGTACTCGCCGGGTATATGAATATGATATGTTATGTTGATTATGAAACGGGATAGGAGCTTTCTCTTTTGATATGATACGATTAAGCTCAATATGTTATAATTTGGATAAGATAAGATATGTATAAGTTTGGTTTGAAAATTGTGCAAGTATGATTTGAAAATGGTTTTGGTATGCAAAACCCTACTCCCTGTTCATAATCTTTCTTTTGATACGTGCTCTGCTCCTTATTATGTATAGTGTGTGTGAGTTCAGCCCCCTCACTCAGTCAGTGGACTGACCCTCGCCCCACCTATGTTTTAGTTTGCAGGTGCAAGTTGTTGGTGTTCGAGCTAGGCGGCTTTGAGTCGGGTTTGTCAAGTCTGTGTCAGTCCATTTGATTTTTGTCAAGTACTTTGTTCCAAATTATGTATGAAAATTGTGTATATAGTATGTTTTGTAAAAGATGATGTTTTATGCTTTGATTATATGAATTTTCGGGATAGGTTAGGACAGGGCTTGGATTAGTTGAACCCGTCTTTGCTGTATGTTTGAATTCGGGACAGGTTAGGATAGGTTCGTGGAATTAGTTGAACCCGTTTATTTATGTTTGTTGAATAAAGTTTTTGTTAGTTCATATTTTGCATCGGTTCCGCATTCGGGTTTTTGCATATTTTACTTGTGCAGGGTTAGGTACCGCCTAGCTTAGGTTGGTTTTTTCGTTTGTCACACGTTCGCTGTAACTTGGTGCGTGTGCGGACTTTCCATTTCGTACCACGTGTCGGGTCATAGTGCGGGGGTGTGGTGCCCCACCGCTTGGGATGCTACATCAAAGATATGGTTTAATTAATATTAAACACTTAATTAACAATTTAAAACATTAAATTAACGAAATAATATGAAAATGAAATAAAATAAAATAAAATAAAATAATATAATATCAATTTATAATAAAATTAAATATTTAAAACACTTATAAATAATTTATTCGCGCAAGTTAGTAAACACATACATCATACCTTTACAACTGAAAAGTCGGGGCGCTATAGTCTCTCCCCCTTAAAAGAATCGGTCCTCGGATTCGCTGATTGCTTCGAAACAGCTCAGGATGGAATCTTCTCATCTTATCCTCCGTTTCCCATGTGGCCTCTTCCGTCTTATCACTTCTCCATAATACCTTAACTAGTGGGATTCGCCGGTTTCTTAATTCTTGGAATTTCCAATCCAAAATCTTAACCGCTTTCTGAATAAAGGTGAGATTTGGCTCAATTTCCACCTCTTCAACGGGTAGGATCTCGGATTCATCCGGATAATATTTGCGAAGTTGGGAGACATGAAATACATTGTGGATTCCGGTCAGCCTCGGAGGTAGATTCAAACGATAAGCCGTATCTCCAATTTTCTCAAGAATTTCATACGGACCTAGATAACGAGGATTCTACTTACCTCCTTTTCCAATCCTCAAAAACCCTTTTCGTGGCGAAGCTTTCAAGAATACCCTATCACCAACTTCGAACTTAAGATTCGTTCTCTGCCGATCAGCATAACTCTTCTGTCTATCTTGAGCTGCTTTCATCCTTTGCTGAATTATCTGAACGTTATCGATCGCCGCTTGCACTGCCTTAGAAAGCTTCTCTTCCTATTCCCCTCGTTTCATTCCCTCTTGTTTGGCCCAGTTCCATTCCTCAAGGTCAAAAAATAAGGGAGATCTACATTTTCATCCGTAGAGAGCTTCATAAGGTGCCATCCCTATCGAAGCTTGGAAACTGTTTTTATAAGCGAATTCGATCAAGGATAATTGCTCATTCAACGAACTCGAGAAATCCAATGCACATGCTCTCAACATATCCTCCAAATATTTGATTAACCCCTCCGACTGCCCATCTGTCTGAGGATGGAAAGCTGTGCTGAATTGAAGCCTTGTCCCCAGATTCCTTTGCAATTCTTACCAAAATCTAGAAGTGAACCTTGGATCTCGATCTGATACAATACTGACTGGCACTCCATGAAGTCGGATAATTTCATCAACATACTTCTTTGCCAACTTAGTTACCTTATCCGACATCCGAATAGCTAGAAAATGTGCCGATTTCGTCAATCGATCCACAATCACCCAAATCCCATCAAGACCACCCTTTACTTTAGGAAGACCTGAAACGAAATCCATTGCCACTTGTTGCCACTTCCATTCTGGGATAGGTAACAGTTGATGTAGCCCCGATGGCTTCTGATGCTCTGCTTTCACGATTTGGCAAGTTAAACAATGTTTCACAAAATTGATTACATCCCTTTTAAGACCATTCCACCAATAGAACTGCTTCAAATCCTTGTACATTTTATTATCTCCAGGATGTATCGAATACCCTGATCTGTGAGCTTCTTCTAAAATAATCCTCTTCAATTCATTCCGCACAATAATCCTGTTCTTAAACCTTAGAAGTCCCGTATCATCAAATCCAAAAGGGCATTCAGGATCCACTCTAGCTTTCTCAGCTAATTTCTGAACCTCGGGATCCTTTCTCTGAGCCTCAAATAATCTCTGTTGAAGATCTGGTTGCACCGTAATATTCCGTATACTTGCTCTTAGCTTGAAAGGCTTAGGTTCATCCTCAACTTCCACTTTCACACTAGATACACTAGCCTTCCTGCTAAGCGCATCTGCGACCACATTGGCTTCCCGGGATGGTATCGGATTGTACACTCATAATCCGCTAGAGTCTCCATCCAACGCCTTTGTCTCTTGTTTAACTCCTTCTGAGAAAACAAATACTGAAGACTCTTGTGGTCAGAAAAGATCTCGAAAGGAATTCCATATAAGTAGTGTCTCCACTTACCCAAAGCAAAGATTATTGCCGCTAGCTCGAGATCGTGAGTGGGATAATTTTGTTCATGGTCCTTCAATTTCCTCGAGGCATAGGCTATCACCCTACCATTCTGCATCAAAACACATCCCAATCCTTCTTTCGAGGCGTCCGTATAAACCATGTATCCTTCGGTGCCCTCGGGAAGTGCTAATACCGGTGCAGTGGTCAACTTCTCGTTCAAGAGTTGGAAACTCGCCTCACATGCCTCGTCCCATTCAAACTTGACTTCTTTCTTTGTCAACCGAGTTAAAGGAGCTGCGATCTTTGAGAAATCCTTAACAAACCTTCGGTAATACCCAGCAAACCCAAGAAACTTCTGACCTCGGAAGTATTCTTCGGACTCTGCCACTAAATAACCGTTTCAATCTTCGAAGGATCTACTTCCAAACCTTTACTCGAGACAATATGACCTAGAAAAGCAACCCGGTCGGTCCAAAACTCACACTTACTATACTTCATATACAACCGGTGCTCTCTTAACGTCTCCAATACCAATCTGAGATGCCTGGCATGATCTTCCGGAGTCCTCGAATAAACAAAAATATCATCGATGAAGATTACCACGAATTTATCCAAATAAGGCCGAAAAGTCTGATGCATCATATCCGTGAATGCTGCAAGGGCATTAGTCAAACCGAAGGGCATCACTACGAACTCGTAATACCCATACCGGGTATTAAATCCTGTCTTAGGTATATCCTCTTCCCGGATTTTCAATTGGTAGTAACCTTGCCTTAAATCCAATGTCGAATAAACCCCCGAACCTTGCAACATGTCAAATAAATCCTCGATGTGGGGCAACGGAAACTTATTCTTGATAGTCCTCCGATTAAGCTCTCGGTAATCTATACACATCCTCAACGTTCCATCTTTCTTTTTAACAAAGAGAACCGGAGCACCCCACGGAGACGAACTCGGCTGAATGTATCCAATCGTAAGAAGTTCTTCAAGCTGAATTTTCAATTCCTTCAACTCTGCCGGAGGCATTCTATAGGGATACTTAGAATACGGTTCTGATCCCGGATATAAATCAATAACGAATTCAATCTCACGATCCGGTGGCAAAGAACCTAGATTCTCCGGAAACACATCGGGAAAATCCTTAACCACTGCAGTCTCCTCGAACTTAATTTGATCCTTTGGTTTATTGAGAAGATATGCAACGAATCCCATAGCCCAGTCTCTTATTAACTTACTAGCTTCCATAAATGATAAGAGCGGTACGTTCTTCGATCCCATTTCTCCAATCAACTCTTCCCCCAATTTAATCTTCTTCATTAAATAATCAACCTCGGCCCGGTGCTGATATAACCAATCCATACCAAAGATTACCCCATATCTCTTCATAGATATCACGATGAAGTCGGCCGGATAATCTTTCCCTTCTATCAATACCGAACAACCCCGAACCATTTGATCCGTCTGCAAATTTCCTCCAAGAGGAGAGCTCACAAAATAGCACGAATTTACACAGATAACAGGTAGACACAGAGAAACACATAGATCACGAGATATGAAAGAATGAGTAGCACCCGGATCAAATAATGCATGAATGTTCATGGTGTGAATTCATATGGTACCTTCCACCACGGCTGTCGGATCAACCTCAGCATCTTGCTCCTCGCCCTCAAGGGCATAAGCACATGCCTGAATCATGGGCCTTTAAACTACTTTTTTAAATCCCGGATTCTTGTCAGGACATGTATTCGCCATATGGTCAGCTTTTCCACAAATAAGGCATAAACCCAACCTCTTCCAGCATTTGTGATAGTTGTGAGTTGGCCCTCCACAGTATGTGCATGGTGGCTTAGATAATCGTGCCTCACTTGGAATTTGTCGATGTAAGGATGTCACGGGTAAAGCCTCTAGAACCTGTACAGGTTGTTCTCCTATTCGTGGTTTCTTGAGAGGACCCTTAGTGGAAAAGTAGCTTGAACCATAGGTCTCTTTCCCAGATTTGATCCAAAACCTCGTCCCATCGGTGGCCTAAAAATTGGATCTTTCCTTTTAAACTCCTCTTCTTGCTCCATCGCCCTTTGCACCGTGTCTGAAAAGGATATAAAATTATGCCCCGCTTGACCATGTCTCAAATCTTGTCTCAGCCTGGCAATAAACTTCTTCGCCTTCCTCTTTTCATCACGAGTAATATGAGGAGCATACTTCCCAAGTCGGTTAAAAATAGCAATATATTGAGCCACTGTTCGATTTCCTTGTTTAAGATCCATGAATTCCTGCTCTTTTCGCTCTCTAACAACCTCGGGTACAAAGCACTCCCGAAATTCCCGTTTAAAAACTTCCCATGTAATCTCCTCTTCGTCAACTTCTAGTTTTTCCTTGGTTCTTTCCCACCAATCATGAGCCCTGCCATCAAGTTGAAATATAGCGAATTGGGCCTTCTCTTGAGTAGTGAACTGTCGGACTTCAAATATTCTTTCTAGTCTTATTAACCAACCCTCCGATACCTCATCATCAATGGAACCAGAAAACCGAGGAGGATTGTTGCTGTGTATCGAATTCGGTTGATTTGCTTGTTGTGGTGGGGGAGCTTGAGCCCGTTGATGTTCCACTTAATTATAAACCGCTTCCATAAAGTTTCCCATATCCATCAGAGGCGGTTGTGGTTGTTGTTCTTGTGGTGTAAAAGAACTATCACGATGACGGCGTCGCCCTGGTGATCTCTCACGATGTCTACGAGGAGGCATTCTGTCAAAGAAACACTAAAATGCATGCTCTCTTTAATCCATGCATGAAAGTGCAATTAATTTAATAAAAATTCAAAAATTATTACACATAAACACATAAAGAATGCATATGCAATCACATTATCAAGTTGTTCCTAAAGCCGAACGACCTATCTGACTCACACGATACAAGAGCCCGGGTTTTGTAACCCGTAGCTCTGATACCACTTAAGGATGTAACGCCCGAGCGCAAGGTGTCACATCCCCCGCACCGAGACCCGACCCGCATGTGAAATGGATAATCCACCACACGAACTAAGTCACGACGAACGGGGACACACATACACTCTCTAGGCTAGGTGGGACTAACCCTTAAACCAAAAATCAGAGTAAAACAATAACGCGGAAGCAATAACCGATCATATATATATATATATATATATATACCATGAGCATTCACGCTCCAAAATAGAATTCATATACAATATTCACAAGCTAACACGGCTCAAAACATATACGACCCATAACAATATTAATACAAAATCATAACCAAAAGTATGCAAGTGTTCGAGAAAATACAAAAGCTAGAAGCAAATGCAAGACCTAACGACCTAAATTCCCGCCTAGCTACCTGACACCTGCACAAACAACTGAAAACTAAACGGGTACAGTCCAAAAGGGACTGGTGGGTATAAAACGGGCATAGTATATAAATATCGCAGAAATTAAACATATACATGCAAGCTATAAGCCCGTAAGAAGTTTTAAGAGATTTCCCAAGTGGGAGAGACAAAGAAAGACATCTACGAATTTACAACGGTCATATTCATTCATAATTAGTCATAGGGTTATAAGCTCGGCGAGTGAGCGTGCATAATCTCCAACCTTCTCCTCGTGTAATCATATCATAATTATTGGTTGTCATACATATCTTTTGTGCACATACATAAATGATCATAATCATACATATACAGACCACCTCATACATAATGGCTAGTGAGGTACATGAATCCTCAAATGTAATGCCCCGATTTTCACTCATGTGTTATGCTTCATTATATTAATATTTCATAACATTATATGTAATATATTCTCATGAATTTATATGAATTAATTGATAATGTGACTAATTGTTCATATATGACCTTATTTGATCACTTCTTGAAAATTGGTGGACTTAATTGCATAAATTCTTTGGACTTAATTAATTATATGATATGGAATGAAACTTGATTGCATGCACTCAAATATTCCAAGGGCTTAAATGCAAAATGTGTTGAGTCATGTATATTGTTGGAAGACTTTGATAAATATCTCATTCATCTCTCTCTCATTCCATTTTATTTCATTTCATCAAATTTCCCACACATACTCACACACTAAATACCGATTTTTACACCATGGAAGAGAAGGAGGAGATTTCATCATTCCATGTTAATTTGAAGGAGGAATTGCATGAGTTTGAGGCATCATCATCATCTCCATAGTTCCTTTCATCTTTCCATTCATTCTTTCAAGGTATATGTATGAATTTAATGTAATTCCTTGGTTATTTAAGATTATAAGCACGAGTAGGATCTTTAAACTTCAAAGCTTGCATGAATTCTTGTATGAAATGAGAGTTGGAGACCATGGAGATATATGGGATTTTGTGGATAAATTCTTGATGATTTGGTGCATGTTTCATGGATTACTTCACTCCTAATTGATATATATGAGTTATATGCATCATATATGATTGTTTTGGAGCATTTTGGTTGAGTTTGCTTTGGATTTTGATCCCTTTTCTTCCTTCCCCGAAGCTACCCCTGTTTTGCCCCTTTTTCGAGCTCTGGAACAGTACCCGGGCGGGTAATTTTTGTGCATAAAAAGTACCCGGGCGGGTACTTTTCCCCCGTAGAGTTTCTGGACTACTCTACCCGGTCGGGGAACTTTTCCCTTCAATTTTACCTGGCCGGGTACTCCTTCATCCGAACTCCAAATGACCTGATTTTTGAACCTTAGAAACCTCTTGATGTAACACCCGAGCGCAAGGCGTCACATCCCCAGCATCGAGACCCGACCCGAATATGAAATGGACGATCCATACCCGAGCCAAATCACGGCGAACGGGGACAAACACACACTCTAAGCTAGGCGGGCTAACCCTTAAAACAATAAAACAACATAAAACATTAAAGCAGAAGCAATAAACGAACATATACCATATATATATGTACCATCAGCATCCAAGCTCCAAAAATCATTCATATACATCATCAATTGCCATCACGGCCCAAAAATAAATACGCTCCAAGATAACATTCATATACAATAATTAAAAGGGTAATATGCAAGTGTAAGACTCAAAATACAGAGCTAGAGACGAATGCAAGACCTAGGACTCATATTCCCGCCTAGCTCCCTCATCACCTGCACAAAACAACTGACAACTAAACGGGTTCAGTCCAAAAGGGACTGGTGGGTATAAAAACAGGGCATAAATAGAATATATGGCAGTAATTAAACAATCACATGCAAGCTATAATCCCAAATGAGGGTTTTAAAGAATTTCCCAAGTGGGTGAAATAGAATCATCAAAAGGGATTATAACGAAACAGTAACATTAGGTCATTATTAGCCCGGTAAGTGGGCGTGCATTATCTCCAACCAACACCTTGTGTAAACTATTTAAACATTCATTCATTTATTCTTTTCATGCAATCAATCTTTTGTGCACATTCATTAACATTTACACCTTCTTCCTCCGGGTTGATGGTGGGTTTGCAAGGCCCGACCACCCATTCATTGACCAAAAGGGGTTACATGACTCCCCAGATGGCGCTAAGCGTCCATTCCTCGCTAACTCCTAACGAGGTCCGGTTACGCCGTTAATTGGTGGAACTAGTGTGAGGGATCACCGTCGGCCCGTGCCTCCCCGGATAGCCACTCACATTAAGTCCTTAGGTCTCATTCGTGCATTCGATCATTTCTCGCCAAAACATAGGTAGGGTTCATAAAATAAGGCTTTAAGTTGAAAACATTTACTCTTTAAAACGACTCTCTATATATATATAATTTTGGTCGAAAGCTTTCACATTGAAGGTATATATAGGGTCTTGTATCTACATAGAAGAAAAACCCACCTTAAACCATCAAAAGAAGAAAGCACGAGCCTCACTGACCGGCCTCGTCTCCCACGTGATCAAAATCTGTGCAAGCAAGGTGAAGTGAGACTCAATATGACTAAATAAGACGCTCGGCAATGCAATGATCATGATATAAATGTATAAAAGATAAAATTATGTTATGAAAATGTTCATGTGCACTATTAATACATTTAAATCATAAAATCAAGTCATTCACTTTCATTCACTTTCATAATTTCACATTTTCAATCAAATTAATTCAAGAAATTCAAATAAGGTACAAGTTAAATCACATTTAAATTTAGAACATAAACAATTAAACATATTCAATTGCATTTACAATTAGAAAATAAACAATTAAATACATTCAATTAAATATCCAAAATTAATTAGAACATGAAATAGGTAACAATTAAATTCTAATATTAAATTAAATCAAATACAATTAATATTTAATAGATATATATAATATATATTAAATATATATATATACATACGTATACATATACTATATTATATATATAGACGTATAAATACACATGCAAATATACACACATGCATACAAATAACAAATGCATGAAATTTCCATGCAAATAAGATTCATGCATGCAAAAGTGTAGGTAATTATCCATATATGCATGTACAACATGCATGCAATTAACAACTCATGCAATAGGAAAAAAAAGAAAAGACGCAGGCAACGTTCAGGAATGAAAAACAGGGTGACACTGCCGTGTCACTACTCAAGCCCAAACCGAGACACCCCCGTGTCTCGGTACAGAAAACCCAGGCCACCCGTACCCCCGTTCCGCGCCGGAAAGAAGGACAAAGACACACCCGTGTCACAGCAGGTAGCAGCAGCAACAAAACGCAGAACACCCCTGTTTTTCCTTGCTCAAACGCAGCAACAACTCAAGCAACAATTAGGCCAAATATGTAGCTATAAATGACATGAAATGCAGTAAGAATTCAGCTCAAAACCACCCCAAATCTGACAGCAAAAGAGCAAGAAGATGCAGCAGTTTTGACAGCAACATTACAATCCCAAAACAGGGCAAAACTCACGCGAAAACAGGGTATGGTTGATCTCCATTAATCCCAACACCTTCATATAAGTTAGGCTAACAAATGCGCAGCAAAACACCACAAATTCAACCTATAAATCTGTCCCACAACAGTTTAAACATGAAAGGCAGTCACATGTGACTTTACATGAAGTTTTCTCAGTGTTCCAAAGTTGATATCTCATAAATACTTCAACTACCATGCAATTAATGATCATAAATGAAAAGAAGATATCAAAACAATCATTCTCAAGCTTGGAATCAATCAAATCCAACAAGAATTGGAAGAGATCGATAGAAATGCCCAAAATTGCCTCTATACAAGATCAGCCGAAAAATGCATGAAACCATGATCAAATTTGGGGATGAATGAATGAAAATGATCAGAAATGAACATATAATACAACCGTAAGCTTACCTTGTTGATTGGATGAGATTTGAGCTCCAAAATCTCCAAGGAATGCTAGGTCACGGGAAAAAACTGGAAGACAGTGATTTTAGCAGAGATTTGTGAATTTTGAGTGGGTTGGTTCGGTTAGGGCAAGGTACATCAGGTTAGGTGGTTGAGTTAGGGTTCTATAGCATCAAACCATGGTTAATTTGGTCAACAATTGAATAAGTTATGGCCATTTTAGTGTAACAAGGTCAGTTTCGTCGCTGTTTCATTTTTGGGTTGAATTTCGGAGGTTCAAATGACGTTAGAAAAAAATAAGGCTAAGTTTACTAAACTCAAATTTTCGTTACGAGTTCATCGAAGTTGACGGAACTCGAATCCGAGTTCCCGAGCTCAAGATATTAAATACGGAACCAAGGGTGCGCTAAGTGCTCGTTAGCCCCCGACTTGGATTCCAAAATTCAAATTAAATCCGAAACACAAGCAAATGAACTCGAAAATACAAAACGAACAAATATTCATATACAAGACACGTATAAGTTCAACATATTAAATTCGCACAAAATTCCGGTATCAATTCAAATAGAAACGAAGCACTCATACGCAATGAAACAATAAAATCCTTAACATTAACATAAATAAACAACTAAATTCATGTATAATATATTATAAATATACATGCATGAAATATTAATTTATAAATATACATGCATGCATACGTATATATATATATATATATATATATATATATATATAATTAATTATGCATGCATAATTAAATCCATGCACACGTACACAAATATATATGTATATATATATCATATAAATGTAATTAACATTAATAACATTAAATTAAATAATTAACATTTAATATAATTAAAATAAAATTAAATACATAAAACACGTATAATTAATTATTTCGCGCATTTTGGTAACACTTACATCATACCTGTACGGCCGAAATATCGGGGCGTCACACTTGAAGTCTAGAACAACCTCCAATTGGAATCACCTCAATATATTTTCCCATTTGTGAGATATTATCAATTCTTTTTGGTGTCGATGCTTTCACGACAAACTACATTCACCCAACTTCAAGCTTACGCCATTTTCTCCTTACTTTGAACTAGAAAACCAGTCATATATGTTTGGAAATCCATTTGAGTCTATTTTCATTCCCGACAAAAAAAACTTACTTCCAACTTCTACAACTTAAGATATTTCCATTTTCCTACAACTTGTGCGTTTTCGAAAAATTTCGGGTTTTGCCAAACTTCACCAAAACCCTTCTTATCGCATTCTTTTAACTTCCTTGGCTCCCATATGTGAATTGTATGACTTATATACTTGGTTTATTGATAATTATGCTTTTATTTGACATTCTTTAATTTTTATTGGATGACCTATTGATCATGACTTTGTCGTGCGTCGTAACTGGTTCAATAGAGTCGTATCTCACAAACGCTTGTCCCCTTTTTACACAGATTGTCTTCCCGTTGACAAGGAGCAAGCTTTATAATTATATCCTTATTGTATTGTCGGCACAGGTGAGGTTTAATTACTAGAGATATATAGAACCCGTATAACCCTACGTGATGTTTCGGCCGAAATGTATATATATGTATATATCTTTCTCAAAACCTTTATCGATTGCAAGTGATTTCTCGTGACATATTGAACTTATAGTGATTGATTGATTTTTGGCGAGTAAAGCATGTTCACTTGGGCCCGAGTGTAGTGTATTGAGCCAACCGAGGAAGCAAGGGCTGACGGGTAACTCTTGCACTATCCTCACCAATTTTGGGATCACCTCTAAATCCACCAGGAGGTTTGGTGGAGGAAGAAATCCTGTGCGTGGGAGTCATGTTCCCGACGTACACCGTTCATGGATGGTTGGGCCTTGGTATCCCACCATTACCGGAGGAAGAAGGAGTTCGTGAAATGCTAAGTGTGTACCAATGATCGTATGATACTTATTGAAATAAAACCTAAAGATGGTATTGTTCACTAATTGGAGTAAGGTTGGAGATTTGCCCTCACCCGCCGGGACACGAATTGATTGTGTTGAATTGATTAAATTGATAAATCTGATTAGTTGTAACCTCGGGCGATAGTATCTCTTATTTTACTAAATTGTATTGTTATTTTCCAAAATTATTACCCGAGATTATAACTTGCATGTATGTGCGCATATATTTATCTATACCCCTCACTCAGTCTTTGGTTGACTGACATCTCACACTTTTCAGGTTTTCAAGGGTTGCATGCTAGGCGGGATCGAGTCAGGTCTTTTGTTCTTTGGGGTCTAGCACTTGTCTTCCTCACTTTATTGTACATTATTTATGCATATATGTATTGTTATGTCTCTTGGTACCTATGTATTAAGTATGACCTATTTGGATATCTTTGGAATTAGACTTATGTAAATGATGGAAGGATTATGTTAAAGACATGAATGTATATTATGCTTCCGTTTTATTGATTATGCATGATCCTATTTAATTGAGCGTTAGTCCCGCCTAGCTAGTGTGTCAGTTTTTTTACTGTCACCCGTTCGCCATGAGTCCGGTTCATATATGGACGACCCATTTCATGTGTAATCTAGACTTATGGTGCGGGGGTGTGGCATCTTGGCGTTCCGGGTGCTACATCTTAAGTGGTATCAGAGCCCGGTTGCAAAACCGCAGTTCTAGTATCGTGTTTCGTGATTCTAGGTCGAACGGCATAGGATTATTTATTAATTGTGAGTCTTGCATCCTATTTGAACTTACTTGACTTATTTGAACTAGTTGAATTATGTGAATTATGTGCGTTATTTGTATCTTGGGATTTTAGATGTATTTATTTGCATCCTCTAATCCCTCATGCATATCTAGTGTCTTGATTACAGGATGCCTCGAGGTCACCCTCATCGTGAACGTTCTCTTAGGTTTCCCCCATATCCACCCCATCCGCTTCAACCTCAGGAGTTTTTCGATTCCTTGGTTCGTTTTGTTGATCAGAAGATAAGAGAATATGTTCCTATAGCATCACCACAATCGGCTCAGATTTCTATTGTATTTAAGGAGTTTCAGAATCAACAAAATCCAAAGTCCTTTGAAGGGAATGATATTCAATCCAAGTCGTGGCTCAAGAAAGTTAAAAGAGTTCGGGAACTCATTCCGTGTGACTCTCAAGAGAAGGTTCGCTACATCACTCTTTTGAATACGAGGAGGCCTAATCCTCAACCCGGACAGGCTTTAAGTTCGAAATTAGGACAGAAGTCTAACAAGGGAAAGAGGCTTATCTCTTATCATACATTATCACCTCAAGAAGGGTCTCAGAAGAAGAAGCATCGATCAACTGGATCGAGTTTGGGTGTTTCACCTACCTCAACCTTAATATCACCTTCGGAAAAGCCTCTTTGTGCTTATTGTGGACATAACACACATACATATGAGGATTGTAGAAAGCGCTTGGGTCTATGTTTCCGTTGTGGGAGCACTGAGCATCAAGTAGACGTATGCCCAAGGCGACGAGGGAAGTCTATCGGGGGTAAGAGGCCACTCGTTCAAGATCATTATTATGCTCTAGAAAGAGAGGTGCAAAATGTAAAGGTGGACCCGGCTTTGTTAGGAGAAGGTATCAATTATTTGCATGGTGTAAACAATGGTGACCGGTACATTTAATCATACATACCACGTGCATCATGAATTTTATTAATCTCGTATTTAATTTCTTGTTAGTTGTAATTTAATTATGTATAAATGCTAGTTATGTGATTAATGTGTTTCTAGTTGCCCTATGTGACATTTATATAAATATTTCTCTAAGTGTTTCCTTGAATCTTTATTTGGGGTGTGTTTGAGAGACGGGGTTCTCTCATTTCTTGTTTGAGAGACGGGGTTCTCTCATTTCTTGTTGGAGAGACGGGGTGCTCTCATTTCGTGTTAGGGAGACGGGGCTCTCCCATTACTTGTCTAAGAGACGGGGCTCTCTTATTGGTTGTGCATCATTTTAAAACCCGGCAGTGGACCTGGGGACCAGGTCGTTGGGGAGAATTGTAACGTCCCGATTTTCACTCATGTGTTATGCTTCATTATATTAAAAGTTCATAACATTATATGTAATATATTCTCATGCATTTATATGAATTAATTGATAATGTGACTAATTGTTCATATATGACCTTATTTGACCACTTCTTGAAAATTGGTGGACTTAGTTGCATAAATTCTTTGGACTTAATTAATTATATGCTATGGAATGAAACTTGATTGCATGCACTCAAATATTCCAAGGACTTAAATGCAAAATGTGTGACACCCCGACTCACAGTTGGTACAGGTAAATTATGTGATTTAATATTATTTGCGTTTTAGATTAATTATATATGACTTATATGAATTAATTGAACTTATGTGAATTACTTGTTTAATGGAGTTGGCCTTACTTGAACCTGTATTTGTTGAACCGAACCAACTTGAACCTGAAATCTTGAACCGAACCCCGTGAACCGACCGGTCCAGCCTTAAAGGCTGAACTATTTCTCTCCTCCCTCATTTCACGTAACAACAGCAGTAGCTTTTCCAAGGAAGCCAAGAAAACCCCAAGTTGATCTCTAACCTTCTCAAGCCAAGATCTCCCTCGTTTCTTCATCTTTTCTCGAACTTAAGTATGTTTCGGAAACCTCTCGTCGCGCTTTTCGTTTCTATGTTTTAATTTCTGAGTTTGGAGTGAGTTTTGTATGCCTTAGCTTCCCTACGTGAATAGTAAGGGTTTGGTGTTTTTGTTAAATACTTGTTTTATGCTTGTTATTATTGAATCCTAGCTTCATAAATGAGTGGTATATGTTGTATATGTTACATTTATTGCATATTTTCCCTCGGTAGTTGAGCATTTATGGATGAGCATGATTTTAGCTTGATTCTTGCATCTTTGGATCATGCCTTTAATTCCCTTTTTTCTTGAGTTATTTAAGTGCCAATATGTTAAACATGATTTATGTGAATTATTTGGGCAATTTGAGAAGTTGTGGCAACTTTGAGGTTTGAGATTTTGGCCATTTTCGCAAACTTTGAAGCTTCCCCTGCTTCTGTAATGGCTGATTCTGCTCCAGCTTTTCGAACCAGTCCGGAACAGCCTTTCCCGTCCCAGTTATAAACTGGGAATGGCCCTTCCGGGCCATTTACTGTTCAGTGCCGAGAGTGGGAACGGTCATTCCCAGTTTGCACTGGGAATGAGAAGGGCCGTTCCCATGGCCAAAACCAATTTTTAGTTCAACTTTACAGACACGCGGGGAGAGTTCGGGATTTTTAGGGAACGACCCTTGCCGTCCCCAGTATAAACTGGGAACGGCCATTCCCGTCTTCCAGAAACTTTGAGCGAGTGTGGGAACGGCCGTTCCCTACAGTGAAAGGGCCGTTCCCACCTTTTCCCGAAACCTGGGAGCTGCCACTGCTTCTTTTTGTTTAAATTATGCCATTTTGTGACTTTTATTGCTATTCTTTTGCATGTTAATTGTTATAACTTGATTTTTGTTGCTTAATAAATTGTAAATAAATGTATTGTGCTATAATTTGTGAATTATATGACCTAATTGTATTATTTTATATGTGATCATGAATCATGCATTTTGCCGGGCGTCTTCTTTGGTTCATATAGAGTCTAAGTCTTGGGCTTTCATGTTTTCTTTTCAGAGGAGGTTCCAGTTGATGAGCCGGAGGCATAGGTTGTTCACGTCTGCTCGTATTTATCACTCACAAGGTGAGGTTTAGGACTTTTGTTAGTTAAGTGACCTAAAACCTTATGTGATGTTTTCAAATCCTCGCATGTGGATATATATGGTATATATATAGATAGGTATGTGTGGATTAGAATATGTTTATGACCTTGTGAATACTCTTGCTTTGGAAAGGTACTATATAAGCATATGTAAGCTAAGTTTTGGAAAAATCTTTATGTTTCAAATTAGCGAGATTGCAATGAAAGATTTGGCATATGAGATGATTTGTGTTTGTGGATCCAATTAGCTACGACTAAGGAGCCCTCGGGACGGTTTGGGCCGTCGAGGTTAAGCCTGTGCGTAGTGTCCATCCGATATATCACACGCGACCCCCAGGAGTTAGGGAAGGTGTGGTATTTCGATGCCTTCGGCGTAAAAACCGGGGAGGGCACGATGTGGGCTCGCTACCCCTCGTGAGTCTGTATATGTATTGATGGTTAGAGCCGTCGGTGGCTCTTCCATCATCGGAGTAGAGGTTGATGTGTATGATTTCTATTTTGTTTGTTCTGAGGAGTAAAGGTTGGAAGCTCGTTCTCGCCGAGCATTATGTTGTTGTGTTATGTTTGGGAAGTATGAATTGGGATAGTGTTTATGAAAAGATCTTTTAAAGCATATGTATTTGTTTTGAAAGCTTTAGTTTGTAAAACCTATTCCGGTTCATAATTGCACCTTTGCTATGTGCTTTGCTTTATATATATAGGGTGTGGGTGTACATTAGCCCCCTCACTCAGTCAGTTGACTGACTCCTCGTTTACTCTTTTAGTTGCAGGTTTTGGTGCATGAGTTAGGCGTACAAGTGTGTCTTCTTTTTATGCACTTGTCGGTCTAGGTCTCGTTAGGTGCATTTACATACTTGCACTTTATTATTTTGTACCTGTATAGCTATGGCTTGTAAATACTTATTTGTATTTTGCTTGAGCCGTGATGGCTTTTGTACAGGATTACATGTTGGTACCTATATGTAAATATTATATGGATAGTTATGTGTTGGTACCTATACGTATTTACGTGATGGTATTCTACTTGTTGATTATTTTATTGCTTCAGCGCACTCTGATTCGGTTTGGTTTAGCTCCGCCTAGCCTAGGTTGTATGTTTGGTCTGTCGTTCGCTATGATTCAGATTCGGGTATGAACATTCCAATTCGTATTCGGGTTTAGATTATGGCGCGGGAATGTGGCCCTACGTGTTGGTGCTACATCCTTAAGTGGTATCAGAGCGCGGTTGCAAAATCGGGCTCTAGTGTCGTGTGGGTCAGTCTAGGTCGTACGACTTAGGACAATGTGATTTTGTGATTATGTGTAAGTGTGCCTACATGATTTGAATATGTGATTACTTGACTAATTGATTACTTGATTACTTGATTATTTTCTTAATTGTATACATATTCATACACTAATTTACATGCATCCATGTTGCTTGAATTTGTTAATTTCAGGATGCCTCCAAGGAGACATAATAACCGTGAACGAACCCCTGATTTAAATGAGCCGGCTGTACCGAATGCACCTCCGCCACCGCCTATGAATGCGGAGAATATTTTCCAAGCCCTACTCAATCAACTCCAACAAAATCAAAGGGGCAATGCAAATCCGGGTGAAGGACAAGATATATCCGCCGTGTATAAGGACTTCCGGAACAACAACCCTCCAAAGTGGTATGGAGGTGATGCTATTAAGGCAGAAGAGTGGTTGTCTGAGATTCGAGGAATATGGGAGATCTGTCCGGGGAGTTCCCAAGACAAGGCCGTTTGCATAAGGCCCGAAAGTTTCTTCATGGACTTCGCCGGGATATTCAAGAACCTTTACAAGCCGCCAATGTGAGTACTTGGGCCAAAATTACAAAAAGGGTAATTCAAGTTGAGGCCCAAATGTCTCGGTTTAAGCCTCCACCTTTCTCTTTGACTCGAGGATCGGGATCCGCTTCTAGATCGGGTAAGAGGCCGGTTTCTTACGCTCCACGAGCTCCTATTCCACCGGCTTTTCGTCCCCAGGGCTTAGGGAACAAAAAGCCCCGTATTACCAGACCTGTGGCACCCCCAGTTATTCCAGTTCAACCGGATCCGGCTCAGAGACCACCTGTTTGTGCTCATTGCCAGGGAAGACATCCAGTGGAGAGGTGTTGGAAGCTTCTGGGTAAATACTATGCGTGCGGGTCTTCGGACAACTTGATTGATGCTTGCCCGAACAGAAGGCCGGTTGTGCAGGCTCGCGTATATGCTTTGGAGGGAGAGGAAGAAGCAGCTGATGTCGACCCGACTGCCGTGATAGAAGGTACAATAATCATTCATGGCATATCAGTATATGCATTGTTTGATCCCGGGGCTACGCATTCATTTATTTCCCGGGATATTGTTGCTTCTTTGCCTTTACCTGATGAATTATCTGTGCATGTATATGTGGTGAATACTCCTTTGGGAGGATCTCTGGAAGCTGACAGGGTGTTTCGGGAGTGTCCGGTTTGTTCGAGGGCCGAGTTTTTCCTGCAGATTTGATAGTTCTACCGTTGAAGAAGTATGAGGTTATCCTTGGCATGGATTTTCTTTTCAAATACCGAGCTCAGTTGGATTGTCATCAGAAGAAAGTTTCTTTGGGGTCCGTGGTCTTTACGGGTGAGAGGTTGAAGTACAGCCCGTTTGTGTCTTTTATGGAAGCAAGTAAGCTCCTCCGGGACGGCGCGACAGGTTTTGTGGCTTACCTTATGAATAAACCGAAGGATCAGGCCAAACTTGAGGAGACGGAGGTCGTGAGTGAGTTTCCCGATGTATTCCCTGAGAATTTGGGTTCTTTACCACCTGATAGGGACATCGAGTTTGTGGTCGACCTTTATCCTGGAGCTGAGCCTTTCTCTAAGACACCGTATCGGATGGCTCCTACTGAGTTGAAGGAGTTGAAAACTCAGCTGGATGAGCTCTTGACTTGCGGTTACATCCGCCCGAGTACATCCCCTTGGGGTGCTCCCGTGTTATTTATGAAGAAGAAGGACGGGACTTTGAGGATGTGTATAGACTACCGCGAGTTGAACCGGATGACAGTGAAGAATAAGTATCCTCTACCTCACATGGAAGAGTTGTTTGATATCTTACAAGGGTCGCAGGTGTACTCTAAGTGAGATTTGAGGCAGGGATATTACCAACTTCGTATCCGGGAGGAATATATCTCTAAGACTGCATTCAACACCCGCTATGGACACTTCGAGTTTGTGGTGATGCCGTTTGGGTTGACTAACGCCCCAGCCGTGTTCATGGATCTGATGCACCGAGTGTTTAGACAGTTTCTTGACAAGTTTGTGGTCATTTTTATAGACGACATTTTGGTGTATTCTAAGTCTGCAGAAGAGCACGAATCTCACCTCATGATTGTATTGGAGACACTTAGAGAGCACAAGCTTTATGCCAAGTTTAGCAAGTGCGAGTTCTGGCTCGATAGAGTGGCATTTCTGGGTCATATAATTTCAAGTGAGGGAATTGAAGTTGATCCTTCTAAGATTGAGACTGTGGCACAGTGGGAACGACCGAAGAATGCCTCCGAGATAAGAAGTTTTCTCGGGTTAGCGGGTTACTATAGGAGATTTGTGAAGGACTTCTCCAAGATTGCCTGCCCGTTGACTCGGTTAACCAAGAAGGAGGTAAAATATGAGTGGGATGATGGGTGTGAGAGAAGTTTCCAAGTCTTGAAGGAAAGACTAACTTCGGCACCAGTTCTTACCCTACCCGAGGGATCCGAGGGTTACTCAGTTTTTGCAGATGCTTCTAAGGAAGGACTCGGATGTGTGTTGATGCAAAATGGCCGAGTGGTGGCCTATGCTTCTAGGAAGTTGAAGGAACACGAGAAGAACTACCCCACTCATGATCTTGAGCTTGCAGCGGTTGTGTTTGCTTTGAGGAATTGGCGTCATTACCTCTATGGGATGACTTTTGAGATATTCACAGATCATAAGAGCCTCAAGTATCTTTTTAGTCAGAAGGAGCTTAATAATACACAGAGGCGTTGGATAGAATTCTTAGAGGATTATGACTGCACGATTCAGTACCATCCAGGCAAGGCTAATGTCGTGGCAAATGCTTTGAGGAGGAAAGCAAGTGTTTCAGGTATGAGTGCATGGATTCTCAGGCTTCGGATGCAGAGATTCAGAGATTAGTGGTTCGGTCTAGGATAGACCCCGAGATGAAGTTTGGGTTTGATGATTCCGGTTTGTTCAGGTTTAGGACCAGAGTTTGTGTCCCAGAAGACCTCAAGAGGTTAAAACTTGCGGAAGGGCACCGATCGGGATATTCTATTCACCCCGGTGGTGCTAAGATGTACCGAGATTTGAAGGAATTCTTCTGGTGGAATGGCATGAAGAGAGATGTCGCGAACTTTATGAAGCGATGTCTCACGTGCTAAGTGGTGAAGACGGAACACCAGAAACCGGGAGGAACCCTCCAACCACTTCCAATTCCTGAATGGAAGTGGGAGCAAGTGACTATGGACTTCGTGTCCGGCTTGCCGAGATCGAGAGGAGGTTATGATGGAATTTTGGGTGATAGTCGATCGTTTGGCCAAGTCTGCTCATTTTCTCAAGGTGAAGATGTCTTACAAGAGCCCGAAGTTGGCAGAGTTGTATTGTGATGAGATTGTGAGACTTCATGGAGCGCCTGCTAGTATTGTTTCTGACCATGATCCGAGGTTCACAACTATGTTCTAGCAGGATCTTCAAAGTAGATTGGGCACCAGGCTTAATTTCAACACCGGTTTTCATCCTCAGACGGATGGACAGTCAGAGAGATTGATTAAGTATTTGGAGGATTTGTTACGAGCGTGTGCTTTGGATTTCAAGGAAAAGTGGGACAAATATTTAGCTCTGGTTGAGTTTGCCTATAACAACAGTTATCAGGCCTCTATTGGTATGGCTCCCTACGAGGCACTCTATGGAAGGAAGTGTAGATCGCCTCTCTTTTGGGACATGGAGGATTGGCAGTGGATAGAGGAGAATAAGCTCAAAAGAGCAACACCTCGAGAGAGACTGGATAAGACCACTGCCAAGGTTAAGTTGATTCAGTAGAGAATGAAGGGAGCTCAGGACCGTCAGAAGAGCTATGCAGACAAGAGGAGAAGGCCCCTCGAGTTTGAAGTTGGAGATAAGGTTTTCTTGAAAGCATCCCCAAGAAAGGGATTTTCTCGAATAGGTCGAGGTGGGAAGCTTAACCCAAGATACCTTGGACCCTTTGAAATCCTTGAAAGAGTTGGAGAAGTGGCGTATAGGTTGGACCTACCGCCTAGATTGACCGGGATACATAATGTGTTTCATGTTTCGCAGCTCAGGAAATTTTATCCCGAAGAATCAACTATTCTCCCTGTTGAAGAGGTACAACATGAGTCGGATTTGACGATTGTAAGGCACCCGGTTGAGATTCAAGACCAGAAGATGCAAGTGTTAAGGAATAAACAGATTCCCTTGGTCCGAGTTCTATGGAGAGATCAGAAATCCGAAGAGTCTACTTGGGAGACCGAGGAGAAGATGAGACCATTGTACCCGGAGTTGTTCTCAGGTCAGACAGTGAACCTGGGGACCAGGTTCTCCGAAAGGGGGGAGGTTGTGACACCTCGACTCACAGTTGGTATAGGTAAATTATGTGATTTAATATTATTTGCATTTTAGATTAATTGTATATGACTTATATGAATTAATTGAACTTATTTGAATTACTTGTTTAATGGAGTTGGCCTTACTTGAACCTGTATTTGTTGAACCGAACCAACTTGAACCGGAAATCTTGAACCGAACCCGTGAACCGACCGGTCCAGCCTTAAAGGCTGAACCATTTCTCTCCTCCCTCATTTCACGTAACAACAGCAGTAGCTTTTCCAAGGAAGCCAAGAAAACCCCAAGTTGATCTCCAACCTTCTCAAGCCAAGATCTCCCTCGTTTCTTCATCTTTTCTCGAACTTAAGTATGTTTCGAAATCCTCTCGTCGCGCTTGTCATTTCTATGTTTTAATTTCTGAGTTTGGAGTGAGTTTTGTATGCCTTAGCTTCCCTACGTGAATAGTAAGGGTTTGGTATTTTTCTTAAATACTTGTTTTATGCTTGTTATTATTGAATCCTAGCTTCATAAATGAGTGGTATATGTTGTATATGTTACGTTTATTGCATATTTTCCCTCGGTAGTTGAGCATTTATGGATGAGCATGATTTTAGCTTGATTCTTGCATCTTTGGATCATTCCTTTAATTCCCGTTTTTCTTGAGTTATTTAGGTGCCAATATGTTAAGCATGATTTATGTGAATTATTTGGGCAATTTGAGAAGTTGTGGCAACTTTGAGGTTCGAGATTTTGGCCATTTTGGCAAACTTTGAAGCTTCCCTTGCTTCTGTAATGGCTGATTCTGCTCCAGCTTTGCGAACCAGGCCGGAACTGCCGTTCCCGTCCCAGTTATAAACTTGGAACGGCCCTTCTGGGCCATTTACTGTTCAGTGCTGAGAGTGGGAACGGCCGTTCCCAGTTTGCACTGGGAATGGGAAGGGTCGTTCCCATGGGCAAAACCAATTTTTAGTTCAATATTACAGACGCGCGGGGAGAGTTCGGGATTTTTGGGGAACGACCCTTCCCGTCCCCAGTATAAACTGGGAACGGCCGTTCCCATCTTCCAGAAACTTTGAGTGAGTGTGGGAATGTAACAGCCCGAAACAGGGGCAAGTTGAAAATTACGAAAATACCCCTATAGCTCAAAAATATTCTTACATTTCCCGAAATACTTTCATTACCCAATATTTTAACCAAAAGAATCCTCACATTATTTCGAGGATCGTGATACTCTCCGTAAACCATAATTCCCATCCTAGCTTCCGTAGTATCAAAAACCGGCAAAAACCCTAGCTTATGATTCGATCATCAATAAATCCCTATTCATCTACTTTTTGATATTCAAAATTATAACCAAAACGATCCTTAAATTATTTTATGAATTTTCATGCATTTGCCAAAATCTCGATCTCACCATAGCATATTTTATAAATATTTTCCTTTCTAAAAATCATCATTTTATTTTGAACAAATTAGCTCTTATTCAATAGTCGAAATTATACTTGAAACGATCCTTGAATTTTTCTCTACATTATAGTGATTTTTCCCAACTTTAAACTCTATCATAGCTTCGTTTATATAATTTTCCTATGATTTTCATCATCTTTCATATTCATAATTTATAAACGAAAGCTCTAAATATTTCACCTTTATAATCAAAACAAAGCTCATTTTTCACTCATTCTTTCATTAATTCACTACTTCAATCTTTTACCTCTCGACTCTTGAATAAATTTTATATTATTTTACATTTATTTTTAATCAAAATGACATCATCCATGACCACATGGTCTTCTAGAAGGATTAAACAAATGAATGTAATTTCTCCACATTACTTAGTTAATTACCTAGCATTTGTTTAACATGTAATTTAACCACATCTCCTAATTTATTACCAAGCATTTGTTGAAATCATAAGCAACCACATCTCCCATAAACTCTCATTTATTGCTTAGAAACCCCTCATGACTACCTATAAATACCCCCCTCAAGCCTCATTTATACCTCACAAATCAACACACAAAATCACTCTCTTCCCTCCATTTCTCACGCCATTCTCCCTCTCTCTCTCTAAGGTATGTTTTTCTTTTATTATTTCATGCTTTATATAATGTTCTTAGTATAAAAATAATAGTAGCATGCCTAGGATTAATTAAATTATACTTTAGGAATTTATTTTATGAAATATATGCTATTTATGCTAGTTTAGGAAAAATGTGATAACATATATGCATTTTATTTAATTAAATGCATGAGTTATGATATGATATGATATGAATATGTGTTTAAATAATTATGATCTTGTTTAATTAAATTCATGTCAAGAATAATTTATTTAGAATTATTTTTCATAGAGAATTAATATATTTTGCTATATTATGCTTCAAATTCTATGTTATAAGTATGAATATGATCAAGTGTGTTACATACCTTCTTTGAATATTCAAATAGGCTCAAGAACATGTTCATGTTGTTCTTGAATAATTTTAAGTGCACTTGTGATAGTGTGTGAGTATGTGTGTTCGATTTTGTGTTATAAAGTGTTTAATTCACAAGAAATTGAATAGTAAATGTTTTCAATAGTAACTTTGACTTTTTGGTCAACCCATAAGCTGATAATTTCGAAAATATTATTAAAATAATTATAAAATTAGTTTTGGAATTTTTAAATAAAGATTTTATCCGAATTTTCCAAAAATCGGTAAATTATGGATTATTTTCGAAATATAACCTACATTGTCAAATTAAATTCTAAATTTCATTTCTAATGTTATAATTAAGATTATAATGTGATTAATAAATATTCAAGTGGTTAAAGAATTCATGAAACCTGATTAATTACTTAATTTCCCTTAAACGGTTAAAATTAGAGTTTATCGGGAATTCTCTAACATGATATAGTTTATGTGTTTACTTGATGTAATCCTTTTATGCATGAACATTATGTGTTTTATGTGCTTATTTGATTAATATAAGGAACCTAGTTCTAAGTCTATAGTAGTTATTACTTTCAGGCGCACTGGAATCCACATTACAATGTCTGACTACCGGTATAGGTGAGGGTTAAAATGTTTTCAACTGGAATCATGCTATATATATGTATCTATATAAAAACTATTTTCAAGCCTACCCATCATATTGATTTACTGCCCTACATACATATCATTGTACTACAATATCCCTCTTAAGGGAAAAATACTTTCATGCCGGAATCAAAGTTTAACTAGAACATTATATATATTTCAAGTCCACTTTATCAAAACATCGATTCCGGGTTATGCAAGCAAACTATTGTTCTCGATTCCTGTTATGGGCCCCGGCTGTAGCCGTAGCGAGCAATTACCCGGAAGGTATCGGGCCGAGGGTATTGTTGGTGCTACGGACTGCCACCACCTCTTGGTAGTGGTTTAACTGGAGGTTAGTTACTCCACGCCAAGGGATGAGGAAGAGATAGCTGCCTCCCGAATCTAGTTCGTGGTCTCTAGGGTTTGATTCCCTATTGACATCAAGGAGTAGCGGAGTTAATATTCTTGGTTTTATTGAAGTATCGGAGCCTGATCAGCCCGATACTATTTTACCAAGTGTTTAAGGAGTTATGGGTGGAAAGGCCTAGCTTGCGGGCAATAATGTTCTTGTTACAAACGGTTCATATTTCTACAAATATTCCAAACGACCCCTATCCCTGTTTTACAATTATTATGAACCGTTTCCTATTTGTTATATCCTATTGTTACTATTATAGATCAAGATCTTCTTGATCATATAAATATAAATATATATATACATATATCTATAAACCCTCATACCCCCTTCACTTAGTCACTTTGACTAACCCTCTCGCCTATTTTTAAAATGCATGATTTCAGGAATCAATGAACGACAACTAGAGGTATCTTGAAGCACTACAACCGTAGGTTGGATCCGATTCTAAGAGTACATTGTCTTGAGCCTACTCTCTGCAGAAACAAACCATTCCATACTTTGTCCTTGCATGTCAACCTGTTGTACTCCTCTGTAAACTACTTTGATCAATAATGATAATCCTTGCTCATTGTACGTTATCCTCCCCGTTCATTGGTAAAGTTGAATCTCTTTATCTTCCGCTGCACTGTGTCACATACTCCATTCATATTATCCTGACCGTTCGCCCTAGTATTTCCTGGGTGTTGGGTCTAACCTCCACTCAGGGAGTATTGCGGTACGGGGTTGTAGTGTTGGGGAGGCGCTACAATTAAAGTGGTATCAGAGCCAGGTTGCGGAAATTTGGGGTTCATCATTCATAGAGTCTCATATGTACTCTCGTGTCTTTAGTGCTTAAATTGTGATCAATCACTGTTGGGGCGGCCGACCAGCATGTGATTTGTTACAATTATAAGTACTAAACCCTTCCTCGATCAAGTCAAGCATACAGTCTTAATCCACACCAAAATCCCGAGTTCTATCAAATCCTTCAATTATCAAATTCTTGGTAGATTCGGTTACAAGATCTACATCTCTTTCATCATACTAGTATTCTTAACTCATGGAAACACTTCACTTATACTTTATAATTCGTTCAAATCCTAAGTTATTAGAATTGCTTCAAGATACCAGTAGGACCGAAAACTAACTTATTAATTTCCTATGCCTCTATATATGCTTTATCTTCGCTAAGGATGTTGTGTCTATTAATTGCTATTACTTGGAAATTTTAATTTTGTGATCATCTGCACATCATTCTCAACTACCATGCATTATATTATTTCTATAAGGGTGGTTGCAGTTTAAAATTGTCATCCCCAAAGTTGTTAAAGGTATGCATTCTAAACACGCTAGTTACTAATCCTGGCGCCATGCATTCATTGCATCATTTATGTGCGCATTCAAATTTCTTACTTGAACAATTACCTTATGTGTTTAAAATAAGCCCTCCTTTGGAAACCTGTCTTATCATAAATGGAGGATATCAATATTACTTAAAGTTATTATGAAACATGAGGAGAATCTGAGGACAGATTCTTTTTAAGGGGGAAGGATTGTAACAGCCCGAAACAGGGGCAAGTTGAAAATTACGAAAATACCCCTATAGCTCAAAAATATTCTTACATTTCCCGAAATACTTTCATTACCCAATATTTTAACCAAAAGAATCCTCACATTATTTCGAGGATCGTGATACTCTCCGTAAACCATAATTCCCATCCTAGCTCCCGTAGTATCAAAAACCGGCAAAAACCCTAGCTTATGATTCGATCATCAATAAATCCCTATTCATCTACTTTTTGATATTCAAAATTATAACCAAAACGATCCTTAAATTATTTTATGAATTTTCATGCATTTGCCAAAAACTCGATCTCACCATAGCATATTTTATAAATATTTTCCTTTCTAAAAATCATCATTTTATTTTGAACAAATTAGCTCTTATTCAATAGTCGAAATTATACTTGAAACGATCCTTGAATTTTTCTCTACATTATAGTGATTTTTCCCAACTTTAAACTCTATCATAGCTTCGTTTATATAATTTTCCTATGATTTTCATCATCTTTCATATTCATAATTTATAAACGAAAGCTCTAAATATTTCACCTTTATAATCAAAACAAAGCTCATTTTTCACTCATTCTTTCATTAATTCACTACTTCAATCTTTTACCTCTCGACTCTTGAATAAATTTTATATTATTTTACATTTATTTTTAATCAAAATGACATCATCCATGACCACATGGTCTTCTAGAAGGATTAAACAAATGAATGTAATTTCTCCACATTACTTAATTAATTACCTAGCATTTGTTTAACATGTAATTTAACCACATCTCCTAATTTATTACCAAGCATTTGTTGAAATCATAAGCAACCACATCTCCCATAAACTCTCATTTATTGCTTAGAAACCCCTCATGACTACCTATAAATACCCCCCTCAAGCCTCATTTATACCTCACAAATCAACACACAAAATCACTCTCTTCCCTCCATTTCTCACGCCATTCTCCCTCTCTCTCTCTAAGGTATGTTTTTCTTTTATTATTTCATGCTTTATATAATGTTCTTAGTATAAAAATAATAGTAGCATGCCTAGGATTAATTAAATTATACTTTAGGAATTTATTTTATGAAATATATGCTATTTATGCTAGTTTAGGAAAAATGTGATAACATATATGCATTTTATTTAATTAAATGCATGAGTTATGATATGATATGATATGAATATGTGTTTAAATAATTATGATCTTGTTTAATTAAATTCATGTCAAGAATAATTTATTTAGAATTATTTTTCATAGAGAATTAATATATTTTGCTATATTATGCTTCAAATTCTATGTTATAAGTATGAATATGATCAAGTGTGTTACATACCTTCTTTGAATATTCAAATAGGCTCAAGAACATGTTCATGTTGTTCTTGAATAATTTTAAGTGCACTTGTGATAGTGTGTGAGTATGTGTGTTCGATTTTGTGTTATAAAGTGTTTAATTCACAAGAAATTGAATAGTAAATGTTTTCAATAGTAACTTTGACTTTTTGGTCAACCCATAAGCTGATAATTTCGAAAATATTATTAAAATAATTATAAAATTAGTTTTGGAATTTTTAAATAAAGATTTTATCCGAATTTTCCAAAAATCGGTAAATTATGGATTATTTTCGAAATATAACCTACATTGTCAAATTAAATTCTAAATTTCATTTCTAATGTTATAATTAAGATTATAATGTGATTAATAAATATTCAAGTGGTTAAAGAATTCATGAAACCTGATTAATTACTTAATTTCCCTTAAACGGTTAAAATTAGAGTTTATTGGGAATTCTCTAACATGATATAGTTTATGTGTTTACTTGATGTAATCCTTTTATGCATGAACATTATGTGTTTTATGTGCTTATTTGATTAATATAAGGAACCTAGTTCTAAGTCTATAGTAGTTATTACTTTCAGGCGCACTGGAATCCACATTACAATGTCTGACTACTGGTATAGGTGAGGGTTAAAATGTTTTCAACTGGAATCATGCTATATATATGTATCTATATAAAAACTATTTTCAAGCCTACCCATCATATTGATTTACTGCCCTACATACATATTATTGTACTACAATATCCCTCTTAAGGGAAAAATACTTTCATGCCGGAATCAAAGTTTAACTAGAACATTATATATATTTCAAGTCCACTTTATCAAAACATCGATTCCGGGTTATGCAAGCAAACTATTGTTCTCGATTCCTGTTATGGGCCCCGGCTGTAGCCGTAGCGAGCAATTACCCGGAAGGTATCGGGCCGAGGGTATTGTTGGTGCTACGGACTGCCACCACCTCTTGGTAGTGGTTTAACTGGAGGTTAGTTACTCCACGCCAAGGGATGAGGGAGAGATAGCTGCCTCCCGAATCTAGTTCGTGGTCCCTAGGGTTTGATTCCCTATTGACATCAAGGAGTAGCGGAGTTAATATTCTTGGTTTTATTGAAGTATCGGAGCCTGATCAGCCCGATACTATTTTACCAAGTGTTTAAGGAGTTATGGGTGGAAAGGCCTAGCTTGCGGGCAATAATGTTCTTGTTACAAACGGTTCATATTTCTACAAATATTCCAAACTACCCCTATCCCTGTTTTACAATTATTATGAACCGTTTCCTATTTGTTATATCCTATTGTTACTATTATAGATCAAGATCTTCTTGATCTTATAAATATAAATATATATATACATATATCTATAAACACCCTCATACCCCCTTCACTTAGTCACTTTGACTAACCCTCTCGCCTATTTTTAAAATGCATGATTTCAGGAATCAATGAACGACAACTAGAGGTATCTTGAAGCACTACAACCGTAGGTTGGATCCGATTCTAAGAGTACGTTGTCTTGAGCCTACTCTCTGCAGAAACAAACCATTTCATAGTTTGTCCTTGCATGTCAACCTGTTGTACTCCTCTGTAAACTACTTTGATCAATAATGATAATCCTTGCTCATTGTACGTTATCCTCCCCGTTCATTGGTAAAGTTGAATCTCTTTATCTTCCGCTGCACTGTGTCACATACTCCATTCATATTATCCTGACCGTTCGCCGTAGTATTTCCTGGGTGTTGGGTCTAACCTCCACTCAGGGAGTATTGCGGTACGGGGTTGTAGTGTTGGGGAGGCGCTACAGGGAACAACCGTTCCCTACAGTGAAAGGGCCGTTCCCACCCTTTCCCGAAACCTGGGAGCTGCCACTGCTTCTTTTTGTTTAAATTATGCCATTTTGTGACTTTTATTGCTATTCTTTTGCATGTTAATTGTTATAACTTGATTTTTGTTGCTTAATAAATTGTAAATAAATATGTTGTGCTATAATTTGTGAATTTTATGACCTAATTGTATTATTTTATATGTGATCATGAATCATGCATTTTGCCGGGCGTCTTCTTTGGTTCATATAGAGTCTAAGTCTTGGGCTTTCATGTTTTCTTTTCAGAGGAGGTTCCAGTTGACGAGCTCGAGGCGTAGGTTGTTCACGTCTGCTCGTATTTTGTCACGCACAAGGTGAGGTTTAGGACTTTTGTTAGTTAAGTGACCTAAAACCTTATGTGATGTTTTCGAATCCTCGCATGTGGATATATATGGTATATATATAGATAGGTATGTGTGGATTAGAATATGTTTATGACCTTGTGAATACTCTTGCTTTGGAAAGGTACTATATAAGCATATGTAAGCTAAGTTTTGGAAAAGTCTTTATGTTTCAAGTCAGCGAGATTGCCATGAAAGATTTGGCATATGATATGATTTGTGTTTGTGGATCCAAGGAGCTACGGGTAAGGAGCCCTCGGGACGGTTTGGGTCGTCGAGGTTAAGCCTGTGCGTAGTCTCCATCCGATATACCACACGCGACCCCCGGGAGTTAGGGAAGGTGTGGTATTTCGATGCCTTCGGAGTAAAAACCGGGGAGGGCACGATGTGGGCTCGCTACCCCTCGTGAGTCTATATATGTATGGATGGTTAGAGCCGCGGGTGGTTCTTCCATCATCGGAGTAGAGGTTGATGTGTATGATTTCTGTTTTGTTTGTTCTGAAGAGTAAAGGTTGGAAGCTCGTTCTCGCCGAGCATTATGTTGTTGTGTTATGTTTGGGAAGTACGAATTGGGATAGTGTTTGTGAAAATATCTTTTAAAGTATATGTATTTGTTTTGAAAGCTTTAGTTTGTAAAACCTATTCCGGTTCATAATTCCACCTTTGCTATGTGCTTTGCTTTATATATATAGGGTGTGGGTGTGCGTTAGCCCCCTCACTCAGTCAGTTGACTGACTCCTCGTTTACTCTTTTAGTTGCAGGTTTTGGACCGTGAGCTAGGCGGAGAAGTGTGTCTTCTTTTTAGGCACTTGTCGGTCTAGGTCTCGTTTGGTGCATTTACATACTTGCACTTTATTATTTTGTACCTGTATAGCTATGGCTTGTAAATACTTATTTATATTTTGCTCGAGCCGTAATGGCTTTTGTACAGGATTACATGTTGGTACCTATATGTAAATATTATATGGATAGTTATGTGTTGGTACCTATACGTATTTACGTGATGGTATTCTACTTGCTGTTTATTTTATTGCTTCCGCGCACTCTGATTCGGTTTGGTTTAGCTCCGCCGAGCCTAGGGTGTGTGTTTGGTCTCCCGTTCGCTATGATTCGGATTCGGGTACGAACATTCCAATTCGTATTCGGGTTTGGATTATGGTGCGGGGGATGTGGCCCTACGTGTGGGTGCTACAAAATGTGTTGAGTCATGTATATTGTTGGAAGACTTTGATAAATATCTCATTCATCTCTCTCTCATTCCATTTTATTTCATTTCATCAAATTTCCCACACACACTCACACACAAAATACCGATTTTTACACCATGGAAGAGAAGGAGGAGATTTCATCATTCCAAGTTAATTTCAAGGAGGAATTGTACGAGTTTGAGGCATCATCATCATCTCCATGGTTCCTTTGGTGTCGCTGCTTTCCTGACAAACTGCATTCACCCAACTTCAAGCTTACGCCATTTTCTCCTCACTTTGAACTAGAAAACGAGCCATATATGCTTGGAAAGCCCTTTGTGTCTAGTTTCATTCCCAAGAAACAAAACTTAATTCCAACTTCTACAACTCAAGACATTTCCATTTTCCTACAGCTTGCGCGTTTTTGAAAATTGTTGGGTTTTGCCAAACTTCACCAAAACCCTTCTTATTGCATTCTTTTCACTTCCTTGGCTCCCATATGTGAATTACATGACTTATATACTTGGTTTATTGATAATTATGCTTTTATTTGACATTTAATTGTTATTGGATGACCTACTGATCATGACTTTGTCGTGCGTCGTAATTGGTTCAATAGAGTCGTGTCTCACAAACACTTATCCCCTTTTTACACAGATTGTCTTCCCGTTGACAAGGAGCAAGCTTCATAATTATATCCTTGTTGTATTGTCGGTACAGGTGAGGTTTAATTACTAGATATATATAGAACCCATATAACCCTACGTGATGTTTGGGCCGAAATGTATATATATGTATATATCTTTCTCAAAACCTTTATCGATTGCAAGTGATTTCTCATGACATATTGAACTTATCGTGATTGATTGCTTTTTGGCGAGTAAAGCATGTTCACTTGGGCCCGAGGGTAGTGTATTGAGCCAACCAAGGAAGCAAGGGCTGACGGGTAACTCTTGCACTATCCTCACCAATTTTGGGATCACCTCTGAATCCACCAGGAGGTTTGGCGGAGGAAGAAATCCCGTGCCTGGGAGTCATGTTTCCGACGTTCACCGTTCATGGATGGTTGGGCCTTGCAATCCCACCATCACCGGAGGAATAAGGAGTTCGTGAAATGCTAAGTGTGAACTAATGATCGTATGATAATTATTTAAATAAAACCTAAAGATGGTATTGTTCACTAATTGGAGTAAGGTTGGAGATTTGCCCTCACTCGCCGGGCCACGAATTGATTGTATTGAATTGATTAAATTGATCAATTGGATTAGTTGTAACCTCGGGCGATAGTATCTCTTATTTTACTAAATTTTATTGTTATTTTCCAAAATTATTACCCGAGATTACAACTTGCATGTATGTGCGAATATATTTATCTATACCCCTCACTCAGTCTTTGGTTGACTGACACCTCACAGGTTTCAGGTTTTCAAGGGTTGCATGCTAGGCGGGATCGAGTCAGGTCTTTTGTTCTTTGGGGTCTAGCACTTGTCTTCCTCACTTTATTGTACATTATATATGCATATATGTATTGTTATGTCTCTTAGTACCTATGTATTAAGTATGACCTATTTGGATATCTTTGGAATTGGACTTATGTAAATGATGGAAGGATTATGTTAAAGACATGAATGTATATTATGCTTCTGTTTTATTGATTATGCATGGTCGTATTTAATTGAGGGTTAGTCCCGCCTAGCTAGTGTGTCATTTTTTTTACTTTCACCCGTTCACCATGAGTCCGGTTCATATATGGACTACCCATTTCATGTGTGAGCTAGACTTATGGTGCGGGGGTGTGGCATCTCCACGTTCTCGGTGCTACATCAAAAGCCCGACTAGCATTTCCTCGTCAAAACTCCTAACGAGGTCCGTTTCGTCGTTAATAGTTGTTGGAACTAGTGTATGGGATCACTATCGGCCCTTGCCTCCCCGAATTGCCACATACACTAAGTCCCTGGGCCCGTGAACATAACATAATCTCTCCAAAATCATTAGGTAGGATTCAAATATAAAAGAAGGCTTATATTTGAAATCATTTACTCATAAAGGGCTCGATATATAAATATACTATTTTGGCTCTAATCATTTCACGTAAGAGATATATCGGGCCGTTTTAACTACTAGAAGAGAAACCCACCTTAAACTGACAAAAGAAGAGCACAAGACCCTCACTGACCAGCCTCGTCTCGTACTGGATCAAAATCTGTGCAAGAAAAGTGAAATGAGACTCAAAATGACCATATAAGACGCTCGGCAATCTAATGATCATGATATGAATGCATAAAAGATGATATTGTGTAATGAACATGTTCATGTGCACTATTAATGCATTTAAATCATATAGACAAGTCGTTCATTCGACATTAGAAGCGTTCATATTCATTCAAATTCAATCTGTACACCTTTCATAACAATTTAATCTAAGAATTCAAATAAAGGTCATATCAAGTACTATAACACGTTTACAATTATAGAATAGACAAATAATTATACTCAATTTCAAGATTGGAAATTAAAATGGAACATGGATTATGTAACAATTTAATTCTATAATTCAATTAAATCAAATAATTCTATAATTCTATATATATATATATATATATATATATATATATATATATATATATATATATATACGTACCATTCCATGTGTTACCCATGCATGCAAACAATTAAAATAACACATAATCATGCATGCAAATTTTAAATAATCAAATGTATGCATTTAAATCATGCACAAATATATTTTAAATATAAACTATATATATATAAACAAATACGTAACCCTGCATGCATATACAATAAAATCAAATTTTACAATGCATGCATGGAACCAAAAACACACACTCCACTAAAAGCATTAGATTAGAGATTCCACAATTGCAACCTTCACCACCATCCCGACTACTTCAAAAGTATGACACGCCCGTGTTGGTTTTTAGTTAAAAATGGACACGTCCGTGTCCGATTTTATAAAATTATGGCAGAAAGTCGAAGCATCAACACGGCCTCGCCCATTTTTCATTGAATTTGGGCGCGGCCGTGTTGCCTTCCTTCTCGCAACACGCAACAGTTTCAGCAGCAAAAATGCAGGGGAAGAGCAGCAGTTTCACGCAGCAACTTAGGCACAAATCAACCAACATATAAAGGCATGAAAAGGCATGAAAGGGTGCAGCAAAAGATCAAGAATCCATCTCCAAAACAACCACCAAATAGCCACAAAGTTTCACGCAGTAGCAGGTTTATGGAAGAGCAGCGTTTTGCTTGAAATTTCTCCAATGTCATTAATGGAAACTCAATAAATATTCAACTACCACCTAATATCACACCATAAATGCAAAGAAGGGATCAATACCATCATATTCATGCTTGGAATGAACCAATTACCTCAAGAAATGAAAGAGATCAACCTAAGAGTTCATAACCTACATATACTCCATGGAAGCCATATATCCATGAAACCATGCTCAAAATTAGGGATGAATGGATTAAAATGACTCATATTGGATGCATAATATGTAACACCCCGGAGCGAAGGGCGCCACATCCCCCGCACCATAACCCAACACGTGAAGCGAAATGGGAACTCCGCCCACGTATCAAGCCACGGCGAACGGGTGACAAACAAAATTCAAACCTAAGCTAGGCGGTCTAGACCCTACTCAGAGCACGCAATAAAACAAATAACGAATGCGGAAGCACCAGAATCTCATAAAGCAAATAAACATACTCAAGACATATCAAACTTTCGATTCAAGTTATACAAACTTTACAAATTCGAATTTGGAGGCATAACTTATACATAAATCAGAATTAGCCAAAAAGCATAAAGAAAACGAAAATACAATGCATGAGACTCAAGCTATCCTCAAACCCGACTCAAAGACAACCGCCTAGCTCCCACACCTCAGAACGGGTACCTGCAACTCAAATCAAAGGGGGAAAAAGATAGAAATAACGAGGGTCAGTCCTAAAGACTGGTGAGGGGGCTAACACACGCACCCATACATATACATAAGAGCAAAGCATATACAAAGCTTAAAGGGGTTCATGAACCGGGCACGGTTTTTGCATTCTAAAACATTTAACCCGTGGTAATATATATAAAGAAAGAAGTTCGAGGCCGAAGGCCAAATCCAGTCAAGTTTTAGAGTTTAGAAATCCGCCCCCGTTTCACAACCATAACCGAAACGTAACAAACTGAAAGCTTAAATCCAACTCACTTACTCCATACACCAAGGCGAAACGAAAACAAAACAAATCATATCTCAACTCCACCCCAACACCGTTTTGGGGAGAGAGGTGCCCCTCTCAACCCCTGCTGAAAAACTGAATGAGACGGGGGATCCACCCGCTCCTTCGACGGGTCACTAAGCACACCGCCGGCTCAAGAAGACCCGCCTTCCCCTCGACCTCCCGAGGATGGGCGAAATCTCCCTTTTGTGGAGTCGTGTTGATGAGAGAGCCCGGCGACCCCATGGCCGACCCGGGATCACATACCACTTCTCCGGGGCCCAAACTTACACTTACACTTATACTTATACTTGCACTTATCACACTTACCAGGCGAAGCTTATTCACAGGTCATACCATGCTTATACTCACACACACTTATCAAAGCTCAACAAAGTAAACGAAAATAGATCTTAGATACATATAAAAGCGTTTTCAAAGCCTCTTGACAAACGGGACAAAACCCACAAAATACTTATCAAAACACATATCTACATATATACATATATAAGTCGCATGCGGGTTCGAAATTCAATTAGGGTCTTAGGTCATCATAACTAAAAGGAAAGAAAACCTCACCTGGACGAGCAAACCAACCAAAACGGACCAAGAGGAGTCAAACGAACCACTTCCTCAACAACGGAACGAACCTAAGAGCAAAACAAAATGCAAGAGGCAAACTTAGACTCAAATGAACCATATTGACGCTCGGCGAATGCGTATGAATACATAGGAGATGCTATTATGTCATGAACACGTTCATGTGCACTATTAAGGAATTTAAATCATATAATCAAGTCATTCAATCCTTCGCTCACTTTCATTCGAATTCATAATTTCACGTTTCCAATCGAATCAAGAAATTCAAGGCACAAGCTCCAACATTTAGGCAAATAAGAGCATTGAAGTAAATTAAGTTCGACACATATTCAAACGTATTCAATCTTACACAAAACTCTACTACATACACCCTATTACATAATATAACATATTTCCAAAGTATGAAAACAAGAACAAATCACAAGACAAGGGAAATGGGTTAAGGAAATCACCAACGCCACCAAAACGCACATAAACGGCATTCAACAAAAGCATGTCTAAATCTCACCCAAATGTTATGAAATCGAACCACAATATTCCCAACACATAGTATAACAAGTTCATAGTTCATCACAAATGAAGATAAAGACAATAAAGAGGTGAAACAAACCAAAAACCGAAAAGGAAAACCAAGGGCTGCGCAAGGGGAGGGACACGGGGGTGTCCCTCAACTTAACTAAGCTGAGCCACGCCCAGGAAGCCTGACACGCCCGTGTCTCACCTTTCAAGGCAAATGAGACACGGGGGTGTCATGGTACAGCACAAAAAATGCATAGAAAGTTTGCCGGCAAAACTGACCCTAAACAAAATCAGTCCAAAAGCATAGCAAATCAACTCCAAATATTATGAAACTTGATATACAACATATTTAGCATGTTAGGAACATATTTCATTTAGAACTCAAAGGCTAAATCACGCGTTAAGGTCACCGAAATCATGCAGCAACTCTGGAGCACCAAAAACGGACACATGAGCTCAATCATGCTATGATCAAGTACTTAGGAGCTGAAAATGGATCTAAAAACTTGCAAGAGCAGGGCTAACATATAAACCAATTAGTATACAACATCTCCATGCAAATTCACACGAATTGGAAGTCCTTAACTCAAGCAACGAAGCACAAAACGTCACAGCAGTTTGGTGAAAAATGAGCAGATTTGCAGCAGTTCGGTTTTCAAGTTTCATGGCCAAAAACTCAAGGTTTCAATCATGCTATCAAAGAGAAAACAACCCTAACACATCTAGCATGAAGTAAGAAGCAAGAATGGAAGCAAAGGAGTTCATATAAGCACCAAAGAAGCCTCAAATCAGCCACAAATTCAAGCTAAGGCAAGGAAGCAACAAATGACCTCTAACCCTAACTATTCATGCAAGTCTCCATAACCTTATTAAATCTGATGCAAATCATGAATTTCAAGGATCAAATGAAGCATAGAAGAGAGGAGAATACATAAATATACTTACCTTGAAGGTTTGGAGAAGAAAGATGGTGATTTGAGCTCAAAATCCACAAAAGGGCAAAGTTCTCTTCTCTTCTCCTTTCCTCTCTTTGTCTCGATCAGTTGCTGCTCAAAATGGGGAAGTTTGGATCGGTTTTCAGCTGATAAGGGAGAGGTAGATACTTAACTCAAGTCAAGAAATCAAGGGTTAGGCTTGAGCATGGTTAAAATGGCCCCACAAGTGTAAGACTAGTCAAAGAAGGTGGCTTAAGCACAAGCTGTTCGTTCCGGTCGAAAAACGAGGGTCTAAACGGGCTTAGAAAAATACCAAATCAGGTTCCTTGGTTTCGTCTCTTCGTCACGAGTCCAACGCATCTTCCGGAATTCGAATCCGAATTCCCTAGCTCAAGTTATGGCCTCCGGAACAAGAGACGCGCTAAAACTAGTTAGGCTCTCATGTCCCTCGTCAAATACTTAAGGTTTAAAACCTCGACAAACGAACCCGAAAACATAAAACGATCATGCAAACACCTTCATAACTCACATATATCACGCATACCAAAATTTCACAAAAATCGGAATTGAATTCCGGCACATAACGAGCAAATTACGAGCATGCAAACTTAAACGTTTAAAATCAAAGTTCAAGAATATAAACAATTAATTTCATATTAATTCAAATAATCATATAAGCATTAAAATAACATTCAAATACATAATTAAATAATTTAAAGCACATAAAACCCTCACGTTAGGGCGTACCTGGAAATCCGAACCATCGGGATGTTACAAACTCCCCTCCTTCAAAAGGACCTGTCCTCAGGTCCTAAGGAGAATCTTGAACGGCTTCGAAGACAAGCCCAAAATCCACACTTCCGCTGCGCCACTCTGATCACAAACTTCTCAAGACCCTATCTCCTTAATTGGCGAACCGGACACAAAGTCCTAGTCGTTTGCCCCCACTTCCCAAATAAAGATTCGGGAGTAGTTGGAGAATTCTCAACCTTGGCACGTAGACATTACTACACAAAGTCCATAACGTCTTTCTTATGCCAGAATATCCGGGTCCCAAAACTCCGAACAACCTCAACCCTGAGTGGGATAAACTCGTGACCTTGCACTCTTTAAGGCGTAGGCTACCGTTCTTCTACAAGCAACACACAACAAAGGCCTTCCTTTATGCCTCGGTTGGAAACAAGGTAGCCTTTTGTACCTTTGGTTAGGCGAGAGCCAATACCGTGGGTAACTCTCTTCAACCGCCTCTTCCCACTCAAAACCGTGCCTCTTACTCTGAGACAATCCTCGGTTCTTCTACGGGAAATACCAACGGGTTAGCCTTCTATCTAATACCCGAAGATATCGTTGAGTCCCTGACGGACCTCCTAAAAGCATCCGCTAACACCAACGAAAACAAGGCACCTTCAGACAAGCTGATCAAAAGCGGCTCGACCCTCACAACTCACCAAGCACTCACGAACACTCCACACTACCAGCTCTCACCACAAGAAAGTACTAACACAAAAAGGAAAACAAACAAAGCACACAACGAACAAGAGCCAAGTAGGAAAAGAGACACGTAACAAGCAAAACTAGGAAATAAAGGAAGCACACTTCAAACAAAAACCAAGAAGAGAAAGAATCACACAATAGGCAAGAACCAAGGGTGAAAGCAATTACGCATCAAGCAAAACTGAAAAGGGAAGGAAACACATTACAAGTAAGAGCCACGAAGGGAAAGAAACACTTAACAAGCAAGAACAAGAAGAGGCATAATTACGCAACAAACATAATGAAGACTCACGTAAAAACAAGGAGTAAGACAATAAGCACATGGGTTTCCCCCGAATGTTAAAATATGCGTGAAATGTAATGCCATGAATGCTTCATGTACCGTTCACAATAGGAGTAGCGTTGAGTGTGGTGCCATCTTCTTGTTTTCCGAGAGGATCATCTTGTGCTTGAACCGGGATCTTGAAGTAATAGCATTTCCTTGAAGACCTCAACTTCTTGTTGTTCGATTAACTTTCATCATGCCTTCGCTTCCTCCACAATTGAGTCCTCCCACCACCTTTGGTATTGGAATCTCTCCTTGTTTAACATTGGTGGCCTCATGAGATTCTTGAGTTTCTTCATTCCATGTAATTCGAGTCTCTACCATATATATTAAATTGCTTCCGGTGAGGAGATGTAAAAATCTATCCATCTTCAGTATTTGAATCTTCTTATACTCGGCAACTTTGAAGTCTTAAGTTTTCAAAATTTCTCTTGTCTCTTAGTCTCTCGCCTTGTCTCCCAATTATTTCACCTTGAAATATTTTCCCCAACTCGCGACACTTGAAACAATTCCTAATTCCTCTTGATTTGATCCTTTTACTCCGGTGTTGGAATCTTTCTTTTCTTGACATTGTTGATATCTTGAAGCTTCTCGAAATTTCTTGGAATTTAAATTCCTTGCTTGACCTTCGAACTCCAAACTGATCTTTTCTCCTCATAAGTGTTAGAAAGACTCCCTTCATTAATGGACTATTCCTTCATAGCTCCTTTTATCTTGTATCCTCGGATCACGCACATATTCTTGAAATTTGAAGATTTGATCGAATTTCATGCTTATTTGCTTGAAATCAATTCCGAACCTTAGGACGGTCCTCGAAGATACCCAATCTTTTAAACCTTGTTGGAAATCGTCCATCTACTTTCATTCTCAAATTTGAAACTTTCCTTATCATCAAACTTGAAAGAAAGGTAGTTGTGTGAAGGTCTCTAATAGGACTCCCTCGTGAGAATTCTTCTCGGACTCCTCAAATCTCAACTTCACTCTCGTGATCCCCTAGAAGTTGACCTTGATATCCTCATTTCAAACCGCTTCAAAAGGTAAAAGTCTCTGAACCCCTTATAGCCAGAATATACCTGTCTCCCTTGTCCTTTTCCCGGTAATACTTGTTGATGTCGAAGGAGTATCCTGAAATAAAATACAATTCCAAGAAAGTATCGATGCATGCGGGGTTTCTAGTGCATGTTCATGTGAACTATTAATACAAATAATATCAAATAATATCAAGTAAGTCACATAGGTGATGTAGTGAATGCCAACAAACACGAAATCCTAAGCCGAACGACCTAGACAAACCCGACACGACACGAGAGCTCCGGTTTTGCAACCTAGAGCTCTGATACCACCTATAGATGTAACACCCCGGAGCGAAGGGCGCCACATCCCCCGCACCATAACCCAACACGTGAAGCGAAATGGGAACTCCGCCCACGTATCAAGCCACGGCGAACGGGTGACAAACAAAATTCAAACCTAAGCTAGGCGGTCTAGACCCTACTCAGAGCACGCAATAAAACAAATAACGAATGCGGAAGCACCAGAATCTCATAAAGCAAATAAACATACTCAAGACATATCAAACTTTCGATTCAAGTTATACAAACTTTACAAATTCGAATTTGGAGGCATAACTTATACATAAATCAGAATTAGCCAAAAAGCATAAAGAAAACGAAAATACAATGCATGAGACTCAAGCTATCCTCAAACCCGACTCAAAGACAACCGCCTAGCTCCCACACCTCAGAACGGGTACCTGCAACTCAAATCAAAGGGGGAAAAAGATAGAAATAACGAGGGTCAGTCCTAAAGACTGGTGAGGGGGCTAACACACGCACCCATACATATACATAAGAGCAAAGCATATACAAAGCTTAAAGGGGTTCATGAACCGGGCACGGTTTTTGCATTCTAAAACATTTAACCCGTGGTAATATATATAAAGAAAGAAGTTCGAGGCCGAAGGCCAAATCCAGTCAAGTTTTAGAGTTTAGAAATCCGCCCCCGTTTCACAACCATAACCGAAACGTAACAAACTGAAAGCTTAAATCCAACTCACTTACTCCATACACCAAGGCGAAACGAAAACAAAACAAATCATATCTCAACTCCACCCCAACACCGTTTTGGGGAGAGAGGTGCCCCTCTCAACCCCTGCTGAAAAACTGAATGAGACGGGGGATCCACCCGCTCCTTCGACGGGTCACTAAGCACACCGCCGGCTCAAGAAGACCCGCCTTCCCCTCGACCTCCCGAGGATGGGCAAAATCTCCCTTTTGTGGAGTCGTGTTGATGAGAGAGCCCGGCGACCCCATGGCCGACCCGGGATCACATACCACTTCTCCGGGGCCCAAACTTACACTTACACTTATACTTATACTTGCACTTATCACACTTACCAGGCGAAGCTTATTCACAGGTCATACCATGCTTATACTCACACACACTTATCAAAGCTCAACAAAGTAAACGAAAATAGATCTTAGATACATATAAAAGCGTTTTCAAAGCCTCTTGACAAACGGGACAAAACCCACAAAATACTTATCAAAACACATATCTACATATATACATATATAAGTCGCATGCGGGTTCGAAATTCAATTAGGGTCTTAGGTCATCATAACTAAAAGGAAAGAAAACCTCACCTGGACGAGCAAACCAACCAAAACGGACCAAGAGGAGTCAAACGAACCACTTCCTCAACAACGGAACGAACCTAAGAGCAAAACAAAACGCAAGAGGCAAACTTAGACTCAAATGAACCATATTGACGCTCGGCGAATGCGTATGAATACATAGGAGATGCTATTATGTCATGAACACGTTCATGTGCACTATTAAGGAATTTAAATCATATAATCAAGTCATTCAATCCTTCGCTCACTTTCATTCGAATTCATAATTTCACGTTTCCAATCGAATCAAGAAATTCAAGGCACAAGCTCCAACATTTAGGCAAATAAGAGCATTGAAGTAAATTAAGTTCGACACATATTCAAACGTATTCAATCTTACACAAAACTCTACTACATACACCCTATTACATAATATAACATATTTCCAAAGTATGAAAACAAGAACAAATCACAAGACAAGGGAAATGGGTTAAGGAAATCACCAACGCCACCAAAACGCACATAAACGGCATTCAACAAAAGCATGTCTAAATCTCACCCAAATGTTATGAAATCGAACCACAATATTCCCAACACATAGTATAACAAGTTCATAGTTCATCACAAATGAAGATAAAGACAATAAAGAGGTGAAACAAACCAAAAACCGAAAAGGAAAACCAAGGGCTGCGCAAGGGGAGGGACACGGGGGTGTCCCTCAACTTAACTAAGCTGAGCCACGCCCGTGGCTCAGTCCAGACACGCCCAGGAAGCCTGACACGCCCGTGTCTCACCTTTCAAGGCAAATGAGACACGGGGGTGTCATGGTACAGCACAAAAAATGCATAGAAAGTTTGCCGGCAAAACTGACCCTAAACAAAATCAGTCCAAAAGCATAGCAAATCAACTCCAAATATTATGAAACTTGATATACAACATATTTAGCATGTTAGGAACATATTTCATTTAGAACTCAAAGGCTAAATCACGCGTTAAGGTCACCGAAATCATGCAGCAACTCTGGAGCACCAAAAACGGACACATGAGCTCAATCATGCTATGATCAAGTACTTAGGAGCTGAAAATGGATCTAAAAACTTGCAAGAGCAGGGCTAACATATAAACCAATTAGTATACAACATCTCCATGCAAATTCACACGAATTGGAAGTCCTTAACTCAAGCAACGAAGCACAAAACGTCACAGCAGTTTGGTGAAAAATGAGCAGATTTGCAGCAGTTCGGTTTTCAAGTTTCATGGCCAAAAACTCAAGGTTTCAATCATGCTATCAAAGAGAAAACAACCCTAACACATCTAGCATGAAGTAAGAAGCAAGAATGGAAGCAAAGGAGTTCATATAAGCACCAAAGAAGCCTCAAATCAGCCACAAATTCAAGCTAAGGCAAGGAAGCAACAAATGACCTCTAACCCTAACTATTCATGCAAGTCTCCATAACCTTATTAAATCTGATGCAAATCATGAATTTCAAGGATCAAATGAAGCATAGAAGAGAGGAGAATACATAAATATACTTACCTTGAAGGTTTGGAGAAGAAAGATGGTGATTTGAGCTCAAAATCCACAAAAGGGCAAAGTTCTCTTCTCTTCTCCTTTCCTCTCTTTGTCTCGATCAGTTGCTGCTCAAAATGGGGAAGTTTGGATCGGTTTTCAGCTGATAAGGGAGAGGTAGATACTTAACTCAAGTCAAGAAATCAAGGGTTAGGCTTGAGCATGGTTAAAATGGCCCCACAAGTGTAAGACTAGTCAAAGAAGGTGGCTTAAGCACAAGCTGTTCGTTCCGGTCGAAAAACGAGGGTCTAAACGGGCTTAGAAAAATACCAAATCAGGTTCCTTGGTTTCGTCTCTTCGTCACGAGTCCAACGCATCTTCCGGAATTCGAATCCGAATTCCCTAGCTCAAGTTATGGCCTCCGGAACAAGAGACGCGCTAAAACTAGTTAGGCTCTCATGTCCCTCGTCAAATACTTAAGGTTTAAAACCTCGACAAACGAACCCGAAAACATAAAACGATCATGCAAACACCTTCATAACTCACATATATCACGCATACCAAAATTTCACAAAAATCGGAATTGAATTCCGGCACATAACGAGCAAATTACGAGCATGCAAACTTAAACGTTTAAAATCAAAGTTCAAGAATATAAACAATTAATTTCATATTAATTCAAATAATCATATAAGCATTAAAATAACATTCAAATACATAATTAAATAATTTAAAGCACATAAAACCCTCACGTTAGGGCGTACCTGGAAATCCGAACCATCGGGATGTTACATAATACAACCCTAAGCTTACCTTGTGGATTAACGGAGGTTTGGAAGAGATTTAAGCTTGAATCTCAAAGGGTTGGCTTGAGCTACGGGAAAACTGGAATGCAGGGGAGAAATGGCTGAAATTCTCTAAGTGAGAGAGTGTGGTTCGGTTAGGGAGGATAGTGATCAGCTAGATGGTTGAGTTAGGGTTTCATAGGCTCAAACCATGGTTAATTTGGTTAAGGTTTGAACAAGTTAGGGCAATTTTAGTAAAAGGTGGCAGTTTTGGTGTCATTTCGTTTTTCGGTTGGATTTCAGAGGTTCAAATGATTTCGGAAAAATATGGGGCTAAGTTTATTAAGCCCAAATCTTCGATACGAGTTCAACGAAGTTGACAAAACTCGAATCCGAGTTCCCGAGCTCAAGATATCATTTACGGAACCAAGGGTACGCTAATTGCTCGTTAGCCCCGGATTTGGTTCCACAATTCAAATTAAATTCGTTACCACGTCAAACAAGTTCAAAAACATGAAACGAGCATATAAACATGTTCATAATACATAAATCTACAACATACTAAATTTCCACGACATTTCGATATCAATTCATATAAGAACGAAGCACGAATAAACATTCATGCGCATAACATTAATAAATTCAAAACATTATAAATTAAATACTAAAAATTAAATTCTACTTTTAAATATCACTCAAAGTCAACGAAAATTCAAAATTGATTGACATAATTAAAGATATAGTTTAATTAATATTAAACACTTAATTAACAATTTAAAACATTAAATTAACGAAATAATATGAAAATGAAATAAAATAAAATAAAATAAAATAATATAATATAATAACAATTTATAATAAAATTAAATATTTAAAACAATTATAAACAATTTATTCGTGCAATTTAGTAAACACATACGTCATACCTTTACAACTGAAAAGTCGGGGCGTTACATAAGGCATATTCGGCAATTAATTCACGTACCTGGAAAGCCGGAAATTGGGGCGTTACAAACCCACTCTTTCGTGTAACATCTCGATTCTTCGGCTTTCCAGGTACGAACGTCATGAGTGTGCTAAGTTCACATTTAATTAATTAAGTATACAATTATTTGATTTATTTGAATATTTGAATATTTGTTATATGCTTTATGTTTTAAGTTTTTAAACGTTTTACCCCTTTTTACTCGTTTCAAACCCGTTTAACCCCTTTTTTAATTCTGTTTTTCGTGAAAACTGACCATGCATGAAATATTTGAATTATAAATGTGCGTATCTACTTTATATATGTTTTATAACTTGTTTGGTTGAGTTTTACTTGTTTTGGTGAAACGGAACTTAAAGAGGGCTAAAGAGCATTTAGCGCACCTTGGGTTCCGGGCGGCGTATCTTGAGCTCGGGAATTCAGATTCAAATTCTGACACCTCCATTGGACTCCTTTCGATGATTTGGGTATGATGGAACAATCCTTGTATTTTTCTAACCCCGTTTAGACTCTCGAATTTTGGCCCGAATCGAGCGTCGCGCGAGTGAGGACCACCTTTTACGGTTTTGACCATAACTTGTTCAATTCTTGACCAAATTAGGTGATTCTTGGGTCCACTTGACCCAAACTCAGCCCTATACCCATTACCTCACTCCCATTTCAAGTCACACATGAAGAAAGAGAGGAAATCAGTTGCACAAGAGAGAAGAAAAGAAATCCCATCACTATTCACCATCTCAAGATTTTGAGCTCAAATCTTCTCCATCCTTCATCCAATCTTCAAATTCAGCATATGTTTGTGATTTATATTCAATTTTGGTTCTTTTCATCCATGAATTTTGAATTTTGAGCACGATTTGCTAGGGTTATAGTTAAGAACATGAATAGTGGTAAATAGTAAGGGTTTTGAGTTCTTGCATGAATTAGGTGCCTTTCCTTGAGATTTATTTTGGTTTAATGCATGATAGATGATGAAAAGACCTTCATTTATGTTTCTATGTTCATGAATTAAGTGGTGGTTGAGTTTTCTTGGACATACCATTGATGTTTCAAGCTTGTATGTAATGTATGTATAGGTTTGAATCTCTTGCCTTTGATTCTTGTTGTGCTTCCGTTTTTGCTTGCTTTTAGGCTTTAATTTCATAAGTTTTTGATACCCTAACATGCCAATATGTGTTACCTAGGTTTAGTGTGTGTTTTGGGTGGTTTTGGGAATGATTTGCAAGTTTTAGCTCGAAGGAGACGAAGCAGGGGAGAGCTAACGGCCGTTAGCTCTCTTGGAGGTAACGGCCGTTAGCAGTAGTAGGAGCTTCTGTCCCCACTAACAGCCATTACTGGGTGATAGAAGGGTGGGGATTAATGGCCTTTAGTCCACCCAGTTGACCCGTTTGTGTGTTTTTCTCGTTTGTTTGCTCGTTTTGTTCGTTTCCCTCCACGAGCATGATCCCTTGGTGTTGTGTGCTTACTTTTATGTATGTTTTTCTATGCTATGACTTGTTAATGTGTGATTTTGATATGTTTTATGCATGAATTGTATGTTATGATGTGTATATGTTCGTTTTGGTATGATTTCGAGGCATATTTGTGAGTTGTGAACTTGTTTGCCCTAGGTGCTACGTGTGATGCCTTTTTGAACCTAATTGCTTCCTTATATGTTTCAAGCTTGAGTGTTCTTGAAATATGATATGATATGATGTAATTTGATGAATTATATGTTTGTATAGCATATTGTGTGTTAAATTCAAGTGTCGTTTATGTGATATGTATTAAATGCTCCGACTTTGCCCAAGTGTGAAATGGTTATGACTTACATTGCATCATTCGCATTCTTACGCATTTGTCGAGCTTCTATATGGTTCATTTTGAGTCTAAGTATGTCTTTGATGTTTGTCTTGTTCAGAGGAGTATCCCGTTTATAGCACCTCGGAGCGAAGGGCACCACATCCCCTGCACCATAGCCCGACACGTATAACGAAATGGGAACTCCGTACATATATCAAACTACGGCGAACGGGAGAAAAACAAAGTCTCTCCTATGCTAGGCGGTCTAGACCCTAATACAGAGTGCGCAATAAAAGCATATAACGAATGCAGAAACACCAGGATACAAAATACAAATATACATACTCGAAACATAAACAAGATATATAAAATATGGTGAGTCAAGTTATACAAACACTTACAAGTTCGAATTAAAAGCATAACCTATCCATATATTCTCGAATTCAATTTATATTAGCATATACATAATTCCCAAAAGCTTAAATGTGCAGAATAACTAAATAAAATGCATGAGACTCGCTACAAACTTTAAGACTCGAAAGAGAACCACCGCCTAGCACAAACTCTCCAAACGGGTACCTACGACTCAAAGAACAAAAGGGGAAAAAGAAAACAACAAGGAGGGATCAGTCCTAAAGACTGGTGAGGGGGCTAACACATGCACACGTACATATACGTAAGAGCATAGCATATTTAAAATTAAAGAGTTCATGAGTTGGGGCATGGTTTTGCATTCTAAAACATTTATACCCGTGATAATACATATAAAGAAAGAAGTTTAAGGCCGAAGGCCATAATCAACCAACTTTAGATCCACTCCCATTTCACGAATCATAAGCAGAAGCAAAACACACTAACTCGGCGAGCACGAGTTCTCCCAACCAACCTACTTCATATCATAAGCGAAAATGCAAAGGCAAAGCAAAGTGCATAAATCAATCCAACCTTCTCCGGTTGGGGATGAGGATGCACATCCTCAACCCCGACTCTCGGCAAAATAACTGAGTCTAGGGATCCCGCCCGTTCCTTCGACGGGGTTACCATCGGCACAAGAAGACCTGTCACACCCCGGGTCCGTGGGCCCATTGGACGCGAGCGCAAGTCTCCAAGCCCACCGAGTATAACCTAAAATTGGGCCTAAACCACTGCCCAAAAGGGATATCCATTGGTTATACTTGGACTCTTTAACTTATATACTGAACTTAACATTCATACTTTCCCGATGTGGGAACAAGACCCGCCTTCCCCTCGACCTCCCGAGATTGGGCTAAGTCTCCCTTTTGTTGAGTTGTATTCATGAGAGAGCTCGGCGACCCCATGGCCAACCCAAGATCACATACCACTTATCCGGGGCCCATTGCATAACTGAAAAGCCATAATTCCCAGAAAGCTTAACTTTCAAGATGCATGTGACGCCCGGAGCGGTGGGCCGCTACATCACCCGCATCTAAACCTGAACCCACATATGAAATGGATTTCTATACATGAGTCCAAGTATAATAACGGGGAACCTACACTCACTCCGTAGGCTAAGCGGGGCTAAAACTCGAACAAAGTGCGCAAAACGAACAGATAAATATGCGGAAGCAATAAGTAGGGTCTAAAGAGCTCGAACATAAACGCATATAATCATGTACATGGCCTCACGACCCAAAAGGTCAAGTATATACATCAATTATCCATCAATCTCCAAACTTATACAAGTCATATATCAAATAGATAAGAGCAATATTCAAAAGGTAGGAAATATGAATGCAATTTGACCTAAACTCAAAGTACACGACCAAGATATGAGACAACTTGCAACTGAAGGTAGGGAAAAGGAGGGTCAGTCAAAACTCGATTGAGTGAGGGGGCTAAACGCACACCCACACCTAAATTCATATAAAGCACAACAATTAACAAAGGGGATGGTCATGAACCGAGCTAAGGTTTTCATACCAAAATGTTTAAACATAACATATAATAAATAAAGAAATACCAACTCGATTCACAATCCATCGAACGAAACTTATCATAACATAAGTCCGACGAGAACGGACTATCCCTTACTCCTTCAAACATAATATAAAACGATATTCAAATCACAATTCCAACCCCACATCCATGGTGCATCGGGAATCAAACCCTATCACCTACATTACCAACACATACGGGGTAGCTAAACCACAATATGCCTTCCCCGATTATCCACCGAGGGCTCAAGATACCACGCCTTCCCAACCTCCATAGGTCACACGTGAATATCTCAAATGAGAGCATGCACAGGGGTCATAACGGGCGACCCCATGATCGTCCCGGGTCTCCCTTACCCACGTCTCCGGGGCCCAGCATACCAAAACAAACTAAAATCCCATCTTTCAGGGTTTAACTCGCTCATACATATCATATACGAATAACGAATTTCAAATCATGGCTTAATTTTGCCAATACTTATACTAATTTCTAAAGCGTAAAGCTTATTCACAAAATCAGAACATAGCTTAAGCACTCGTAGCTAATATATATATATATGGTATATATTCGCATACGTTGTGACAAAACAACAGAAAATAGGTCATAGGTCACTTATCTAATACAAACACTCCTAACCTCACCTTTAAGCAAAAGGAAGTGGAAACCGGGTCGAAGAAGCAAATAACCACCTAGACCTGGGGCTCTTGCACGTCCGGAAAAGGCTCTGAAATAAAAAGAAGGCAAGACCCGAGACTTAGACTTAAAAATGTACCAAATAGACGCTTGGCAATGCTTATGAATGGAAATGATGCAATTGAAATGCAAATGAGATGCATATTCATACCACTTAAGTCATAACGAATCATAATTCGAAAATTTCACATATGAATTCAACAAATTACCCAACCAAATCAGTTCATAGATCCATATAATTCAATCACACTCATACCATCCCATAAAGCATCAATTAATACTCAAGGATCAAGCCCAAAACAAGGAAATAACAAATAAACGGAAGGAAAAACAATTAAAGCACTTAAGGGCCTACTCCACATCTACCCTCCCGGGGAGTTTTTCACATAAACGAGGACTTTCATGTGGAAAACATTCTGCAGAAAAGTACCCGGCCTTTTCAAGGGCAAAATCGCCGGGGAGACACTCTAGACGTGAAAAATGGAGTTTTCCTCCCCTGTTCAGCCATGCATGTCAACCAAACCAAATACCAACTCATCTAGGCGTGTAAAGGAACAAAGGAGGCAATAAATTAGGTCTTATTAGCCTACTAAACTGATCAAAACCGAATAGCACGTTGAGGGAAGGAAAAGAGATCAAACTCATGCGTATAACTCAACAAAAGCTCAAGAACAATAATGGTAACTCACTCATGCCTTAACTACCACCAAATTCAGGTATATACATCAATAAATGAAGCATAAGTGATCAATATTCTAGCTCCAATTCAAGCAAAACACCAAGAGAAGTCATATAACTCAAAATAGGGCATAAAATTCATTATTCATGTCATGAAGCAAAACTCAATCAAACAAGGCTCAAATTCAGAATTTCTTGGATTAAAATGATCACTTAAGCATGTACATATCAAATATAAGCTTACTCCTTGAAGATGATGGACGAAAATGGAGATTGGAGCTCAAAATCTCCCTTGGGTGAATAGTGACGGGATTGCTCTTTATTTCTCCAAAATGGCTGAATTCTCTTCCTTTGGTTTGTGTGGATCGGTGTGAAGGAGAGGGAGAAGAAAGAGCACCGAGTTGGGGTCATGTGGGTCCAAGTCTCATGTGAAAGGGTTGGGAGGTGAGGGACTTATGTGCAATTTAGTGAAAGATGGTCCTATGAGTGCGAGACAAAGTTACGGGCTGGTTTCGGGGTACCAAATGATTTTAGAAAAATATGGGGCTTATTCCATTAGACCCGAATCGTCAAAACGAGCCCAAGGAAGTGATGGAATTCAAATCCGAATTCTCGAGCTCAAATTACACTACCAGGAACCCAAGATGCGCTAAGTACATTTTAGCCTCCTTTAGGTTACCTAACAAAACGAGTCCCGAAAACCCAACATATAAACCTGAAAACACATAACGAGCATATATGCAAGTTCATAACTCATAAAAATCTAACATTTCAGAAAGACATGAAATTTCGATCACAAATCAAACTCAAATGAATCAAATTTCAACAAAAGGGCATACTTATTCATATAAGAAATTTCAAACTTCAAAAGATAATAAAATAAGAATTAAAGTAATAAAGAATATGAAATTAAAATAATTTAAATCGTGCACATACATCATACCTGTATGGCCTGAAAGTCTGGGTGTCACAAGGCAAATCTCGCTTACACACACACTCTCTTATCAAAGTTTTTCAAAGTAAACGAACATGGAGCTTATATACGTATAAAACGTTTTTCAAGGTCATATTACAAACGGGACAAATCCCACAAAATACGTATCAAACACGTATCTATATACATATATATGTATATAGGTCACATACGGGCTTAAAATTCATATAGGGTTGTAGGTCATATTAACTAAAAGAAAGAAAACCTCACCTTGTCGACCAAACCGAACGCGAGGAATCGAAAGACTTTTAAAACACCTCCTCGTCACCCACGGAACGAACATAAGGACAAAAAAAATGGCAAAAGACATCCTTAGACTCAAAATGTACCAATTAGACGCTTGGCAATTGCATATGGATGCAAATGATGCATAAAGAATGCAACCATATATCAACTATGACATATAAGTTCATATTAAATCATAACGCATATATTCCAAGTTAAACGAATCCCTAAAATTTATACTACGGGCATAACATATCATATAACACGTATACAATTCATATATTTTGTGACGCCCCGTATTCTCAAAGGGTGTCCTGACGATATTAACAAGTAAGTCTCTACACTTGTGTGTGTTTAATTTAAGAGTTCTTGAATTATGTGATTTAATATAAATCCAATTAAATATGTGATCATTTGGATTATTCTAAGATTAATTGTCAAGTTGATTTAAAACTCATCATATTGCTTAACTTGTTTAATTTCGGTTTAATTTAATTCCTTGAGATTAATTATCAATCATATGTTTACGAAGTGTCGTTAAATTGTACGAAAGGTTTCTAAAGTTAAACTGAATTAAACTCTAATTGGTAAATCTCTCTCTTTCATTTTAATTTATAAAATTAATTCGGGGCTTGAATATTTATTCGTAACTTTACCAATTTTATTTACGATTATTCGTACGCGATATTTCTCTTTGCTACGCGATAAGGTTACCCGGTTGTATATAGCTTGTGCATAAGACATATTTCTCCCAAATCTCCTTTCTCTCTCTCTCTCTCTTCTCTCTCTCTCCTCTCCCACTCTCTCTCCCATAGTCACTATGCACTACTTCGGTTACGAGCCCATAACTCGATCGTCACTCGACGGAATTCAACAAACGAATAGTCCATTTCGATGATCTCGGCGAGACGGATGCAAGAGTACTAATTTCATGGCCTAACGACGAACGGTGGTAGAGTTATCACCGGAATTCAGAAGCAGCGGCGGACGTGTCGGACCACAACCACTTCACCGCCCTTTCGTGGTGGTTTCCGGAGGGGTTCCGGCGACACGCGCCCCAGGCCCATAGAGAGGACTCCTCGGCGCATCGTTTGACATCGGTGGCACCGCCATCCGGGTCGCGACGGCGCCGCGCGCCACCTGAAGCTCGCGGCGGTGGTGCCCGTCACTGTAACGGTGGCGATTTCACCGCTCTGGTGATCTTTTTCGATGAAGGTTGGTGTTTCGTACCCTTTTCCGACCCTCTGAGTCCATTTCCGGCATCGTTTTCATCGAATTTTGGCCGTAGGTGGTGGTTCTGGCGACGTGTACGGTGGCAGAATATTCGGCGGCCAACGGGGGCCTTTTCCGGCCATCTTTTGGCCTCGGGCTCTGCACGAAAGTTGTTCAGAATGACGAGAACTAGTGGTCTTTGATCACACCACTCCTGATTCAGCCAATTGGCGGAGGATCGCGGCGGCACAGTGGCGGTGTAACGGCGGCGCTAGGTCCGAGGATTTTTTCGGCGAGCTACCTTAGGGCTTTCGAAGAGCTCGTCACGGGTAAGACAATACCTTTTACGGATTGCATTTTGGTTCACCGGTTTCGAAGTAATTTGAGTTTGAAGATTTTAGGGTTTTCGTATTCTTGGATCTAAGATCTAGGACGATTGGCTTGGAATTTCCAGAAATTGATCGAGGATTGGGAACGGACACGAAGACTTCATCCAGGACTTATTTTTCAGAATTTTTCCGGCGGCCCGGCCAAATTCCAGTAGCTACGGTAGTGGCCTTCCGGCGGCGTCTGGTCAGAATGTTCTTCTCGACGCGGTGAGTCCAACGCCGCTTTCCGTTCGTTAATCGGACACTTGATCTATTTATTACGAATTATTTTGCGTAATTGTGATTATTTGAATTAATTGTTTTAAGTTCAAATAAATTGGTTATTGTTGGTTTGTTGATCGAGATGTATTCCAATCGTATACGGAAACATGTATTGAATGGATTGTGATATGCATGAATGTTTCGCTTTACAATTTGAATCCCAATGTGATGAATTTATACTGTGTTTAGATATGAAGGGGTGTTAGTGTAATATCTAGAAACTAATCTCTTATGTGACTAAATGAACTTGAATGATATTTTAGAAGAACGAACATGTTGTGATTTCTCTATATGAATTTGAGGCGTTCTTAATGTTATGTTTGATGTAAATTGTGTTTCAAATATAAAATTGAGATGCTTAGTAAACACTTATGCTTATTAATCAACTAAGGGGATGTAAGTGTAATATTTATGTAACTATGAATGTGACTTGAGCTTGTGTGCCAAACATGTTGTGAAGTTGTAAAGTATGATCTTAAGTGAATTAAATGCACTCTTTATTTGTATCAAGCATGCCATCTACGTACAACAACTTTGTATGTTTATATGATCAAGTTGCTCTTACTTATGCACTTTACAACTCGTCATGAACTTGATGCTTAATTCTAATATTATAATTGAACCCTGTGACATTGGATGATTTAATATACATTTTGTGAATACATTGGCTTCCTAAATTGATCTTGCATCTTTGGATATGGAATTGCATGATGGTTGCTTGTAAATATGACCTTGTTGAGCATGATATGCCTTGAATGACCACGACACCTTATCCAAGCACAACATGAACACTTATGCATAACCACGATCATGTTGAGCAACGTCGTGCGTCTTGTTTGGTTCATATAGAGTCTAAGTCTGGGCTTGTGTGTGTATTGTCACAGAGTTTGGTGGTGCCGATGGGCCCGAGGTTTAGAGTGTTTGGCCTTTCACACTCTCAAACTCTACTTTGACGAGGTGAGGTTTAAGATTTTGTATAGTTATGCGACCTATGGCCTTTACATGCGGATTTCTACCCCTGCATGCGAGTATACCTTACAATAGTTATGTATGTGTTGAATATGATATTTTTATGATCTTATGCTTGCACTTCTCCGTGGGTAGGCTATCCCTGCAGCGTGGGAATGTAAGTGTGTGAGTCCTGCGTGGGCGGGCTATCCCTGCAGCGTAGGAATATATATAAAAACCAGTTTTTGAAGCATATGTAAGCTATTTTGGAAAAACAGTTGTGTTGTGATTATGTAGCGAGTTGGCCATGAAATATTGGCATCTGTATGTATGTATGTATGTATGTGGATCCGAGGAGCAATGGGTAAGGAGCCCCCGGGACGGTTAGGGCCGTCGGGGATATACATGTCCGTAGTTCCATTTGAGATGTCTTCACGCGACCCGTACTGTAGGGAAGGTGTGGTATCTTGAGCCTTTGGCTAAGGCCGGGGAGGACTCTTGTGGGTACGCTACCCCTTGAGGTTATGTCTGTTATGGATGGTTTGGGGACGGTACATCTCCTCCATCATTGGTGTGACGGTTGGATTGATTTTTGTATTCTATGATTTGATATGTTCTGAGGAGTAAAGATTGGAAGCCCGTACTCGCCGTGCATGTGATCTGTTTTGTCTGGGAATCATGAATCGAGATAGAGTTTCTGAAATGTTTTCAAAAACTTATACTTATAACTATCTTTTGGGTACTTACGGGAATGTTTTGGTATGCAACACCTATCTCTGGTTCATGAGTCCACCCTTCTGATATGTGCTATGCTCTATATATATACAGTGGGTATGCGTTAGCCCCCTCACTCAGTCAGTTGACTGACACCTCATTTTATCTTTTAGTTGCAGGTTTCTTTTAGCTTGAGCTAGGCGGATGTGAGTCTTCTGGGTCACACTTGTCGGTTTAGTTGGTGTTAAGATGCATTTGTCACATACTCTATTTATGTTATGTATCCTTATTTCGCTTTTGGAGATTATGTTTTATGCTCTACTTAGACTTGAACCCCGTGTGGGGTTAGTATGCTAGCATTTGGACGTAATTAGCTATTCTGCTGATACTTATATTGGTTTATTAGGTTGCGATGATTTGAGATTCGGGACTAGGTATCTATGCTAGTTGAATCCGTCACCTGTTATGTATGCTGATATTCGGGACTAGGTATCTATGCTAGTTGAACCCGTCACTTTTTTTGTACGTTGATTTAATTGCTTCCGCTATCTGATGATAATTGTTTAAATTGCTTCCGCGCTCTGAGTCTGTCGAGTTAGATCCGCCTAGCCTAGTGTGTGAGTTCGTCTCCCGTTCGCTTTGATCCTCCGTTGGGGTGTTACACATTTACCAAAGAGAGCAAATAAATTACATATAAGTCAAATAATCAAAGTATGAAGTCATCTAGACACGTCGAAGCATATAAGATGCACATTTGGTCATATATTGCATGTAAGGGCATCGAATTTACATCAATTAAATTCATAACTTTGACCTAATGATCGAAACATATCATATTATAACATATTATAGCATTCATGCATTGGAATTACATAAACAAGGCAAAGGAAGGCAAGAAGGCATCACACGCACGTTTAAACGCTCATGCACTCAAGCTACGTTCACTCTAATCATACAAGCTTATAACATTAGAATAATTAATCAAACATATCATATACTCACATATAAACATGTTAGGATCATAATTGGGGTGGGAGAAATTAAATAAAATCATAAAAGAAACAAGAAACGAACGACGAAACAAAACTGGATAAACCAAGAACAAAACACACAAACTACACACAAAACTGCAAGGGGTAACGGGGGTTAACCTGCCCAAGAAAAAAGGAGGTAACCCCCGTTAAGGGAGGCAGAAGCATAAGCTTCCAGCAGCCATGGAGGTAACGGGCGTTACTTCCACAAGGCCGAAACGGGGTAACGCCAGTTAACGGGCGTAGCCTGCATCTCCTTCTTCGCGCAGCAGCTCTGTTTCTTCCTTATTCCAAGGCAGCATTAGCAGGGCAATGTATAGCAGCAAGAGCAGTAGTAAAGGGTAGCAAAACAACAACATAACTCAACAAGAACACCCCACAATCATCATATAAACATACAGCAAGAAGAAAGAAGCCATTTCAGTCATAAAGCTTCATGAAACTTCAAGTTCTTCAGTGGTGGATCCAAAAACTCAACATACAACTCAAATTAAAGTTCAAGAATACATAAAGGAAACTAGATTGGTCATATTTCATGCATCAATCTTCAAGAAATCGAAAATTATAGCCATGAATTCAAGATATGGAATCAAGACCTAACTATTCATGTAGCAACCTCAAACATGCTCAAATGATCATGAAGTTCAAAAAATCTGGACTTAAAAGAAAGAGGAGAAGATGGAGATGAAAATTCCAAACTTACCTTTCGAATTTGAGGCGAATCGAAGGTCGAACGAGCAAGAAATCCCCTAAAGTGAATAGTGATAACTTTCCCCTTTCCTTTCTCTTCCTTAGTCTCGGTTGCTGCTCCATTCTCTCTTTCACCTGGGGCTGAAACGAAATGAGGAATATATAGGGTGATTAACGGTTGAATTAGGGTCATAAGGGTTCAAAAACGGGTCGATTCAGGTAAGAAACGGGTCGGTTATGAGCAAAACGGTCGAGGGTCGCAAATCTGACACACGGGTCATGTTTCGGGCAAAATACGAGGTAAAAAATAGGCTTAGAAAAATGTGAGGCCAACTTCTCTAGCTTCCATTCTTCATCACGAGTTTGGTGCCACTTCCAGAATTCGAATCCAAATTCCCGATCTCAAGATACGCCTTCCAGAATCCAAGGTGCGCTAAAACAAGTTAGGCCCTCAAATCCCTAACAAATAAAACGGTTCTAAAAACCGTAACAAACGAACTTAAAAACATGAAACGAGCATGTAACACCCCGTGTTGTTGTCATATAGGTTCGCGCACCACACGTGTGAGTTTGAGAGTTAGAATTCCTTTACATGCTTAATTGAGTAATATGTTTATGTAATTATATGATTTAAATGCTCACATAACTATCTTGATTTAATTTCTTCCATTCCGTTTCATAGCATATACACATTTCCTAATTCATACAATTCCTAAGCATATCATATTTTCATGTATATATATATACTTGAAACTAATTTCATAAAATAAGTGATATTATTTATATGTATTTTATGCCTACATTTGTGAGACAAGCATATTTATATATATTATATATCAAATATCTTCATTACACTTTATACATACATATACATACAAATATATCTTTGACTATTATATCATATATACAATATATTACATACATTATATCTTACATACATATATACACAAGAACACACACAACACACACAAAATCTCTACACACACACTAACCCTTTATTTCTTATTTTCTTCACACACCCACATCTTTGATTCAAGCAAGAGGTAGAGAAGGGGAAGCCAAGCAATCATCATCTTCATCACCTCCATCATTTCATTCCTCTATCTCACTCATCCTATTTCAAGGTGTGTATATAGATATGTGTATATATATGTGTTCATGTGTGTTCATGTGTGTTTTGTTAGAGATTGATATGATTTAAGTTTAGATTCTTTATCCTTATGATATTATGCTAATATATGTTAGGATCTTTGATTTATTTCAAGAATTAGTTGTGTGTGTGTGTGTATGTATATATGTGTGTTGTGATGTGGGTTGGTTGAATTCCTGGATTAAAACTTGTTTTAATGTGTGTTTGGTGTGCTATATCTTGTGTTTTCATGTTCTTGTCAGTGGTTTTGGTTTGGGTGATGATTTGGGATGAATTTGGAGCCATCCATTCGAGCCATATTTGATCCCCTGCTCTTTTTTCGGACAGAACATACCTAAACGGGCGTTTGGGTTCTCAGTTCATTCACCAAACGCCCGTGTAGAAAGCTACTGCCTCATCCGTGCCTTTTCAAACGCCCATTTCTACTTTCAATACATTTTTCAAACGGGCGTTTCTCCCTCATAAGAACTCTGATTGACCTGATTTTTAAACACACGGAAACCTATTGAAGTCTAGAATACTCTCCAATTTGAATAACCTCGTTATCATTTCTAATTTGTGAGATATAATCAATTTTTTTTGGTATCGCCACTTTACCAAAAGTCTGCACTCCTTCAAATTCGGACCTACGCCATTTCCTTCTCGTTTGGAACTAGAATACAAGCAAAGTATCATTTTAAAGGTATACATGTCTACTTTCATATCCAACAAACAGAAACCAATTTTAACTTCTAGAACTTAAGATATTCTTGTTTTACCACAGCATGTGCATTTTCGAAAATTGTCCATTATTGCCAAACTTCACCAAAACCCCTCATATTGCAATCCTTTCACTTCCTTGGCTCCCGTATGTGACTTATATGAATTATATGCTTGATTAATTGATAATTATGCTCTTATTTGACACTCCTTGGACTTTACTTGCTTAAGTTTGATTGTTTGAATCCGTGCTTGATATATGAATTGAATTTGTTTGAGTAATTGAGCATACGAACACGATCACACCATTCCATGACATTCTTATGCTTCATTACATATTGAATTATGTTATGACACGATACTCCACTTCATAAGCATTGTCGTACGTCCTATTTGGTATCATATCGAGTCTTTTCTCACGAGTACACGTTATACCTTCTCTTGTACAGTTCTTTTCCAGGGTGGAGGCTTCCGGATCGAATGTGCACCCATATTATGCATGTTCCTTGTGTCATGGTATTCCAGGTGAGGGTGTTTTCATTCTAGATAAGTATCAAACCCTTTAACCTTTATGTGACAAGCTTTGGCGAAAAACCTAACGTATATATATATATATATTGATTACAAAGTAAAGTCATCAAGTAAATCTTTATCGAGTAAATGTTTTCAAGGAATGAATCATTTGCAAGAAAATGTATTAAAGTGTTCTAACGAATTGAAACGTTTTGGCGAGATAACGAACTTCACGTTCATGTTATTGGGCCCGGGGAAACGTGGTCTTAGATATCGGCACAGCATCGGGCCGTCGGGCAATCCCTTATCACGCAGTACCCTTTGAGATTATCCTCGCGCGACTTTGGTGTCAGGAAGGCAGGATTTTCTGGAGCCAGTGGTTAATCCATCGGAGGAGCGGGTAGGAGTCATGAGCCCCCGTCTCACAACGTAACGTTAAATGGTTAGGTCTGCAGGCCCGACCATTCCGGAGGAAGAAGGTTGGAAATGTTTTTATGATCATGTTCATGTTTACGTTACGCACCATGCGGGAAGGCCGAGTCACGGATTGCCCAAACGATTATGTTTTATGCCCTCATGTATTATTATGTATTGTGTGATCGCGCATTCAATGTATTAAATCATGTCCATTGTACACTGTCGGAGTTTGGTTGGAGATAACACACGCTCACTCGCCGAGCCATAACGATTATTCATGCATTACGAACTTAATGAATTTTAATATGGATTAATCGTAAAGACCGAGCATTGGTAAAGGTTTCATGCCCTTCGTGGGAACTAACTTTAATAAAACATGGCTCGGGATTAGTGACTTGGATGTGCTTGTTTTTATATATATTCGTACAGCTCCTGCTCACTCAGTCTTCTAGAGACTGACCCCTCTTTTCCTACTTTCTCAGTCTTTGCAGGTTTTGCTACGCGGGAGTCACGTCTTAGGGATTATCTCGAGTCTCGTTAGTACACTCGAGTCACATTCTACATTTATTATGTTTATCGGTATCATGTATTTTATAGGCCTGTGTGCCAACGTATGATTTATGAATTATTGATTATTGATTCGGGACAGGTTGCTTGTTTAGTTGAACCCGTTGTTAGGTGCATGTTGGATTTAATTATATTTATGAATTGTTTGGGCTTATAGCCATTAATGGAATTTTATTGTTGGCATGATTGCTTCCTCATTGTAATCGTACTATTTTTGGTTGTTTGGTACAGGGTTAGATTCCGCCTACCTAGGAAAGTTTTTATTTTGTCACCCGTTCGCTATGAGTCTGGTTCATGCTGGATCATCAATTTCATGTGTGGACTAGACCTATAGTGCGGGGGATGTGGTGGCTATCGTTATGGGTGCTACAGAGCACGTAGACAAGTTCATAACATATATAATTCATGCATATCACGTAATCACAAAAGTTGGAAACGAAAACGGGCTCACACGGAATAAAACAGGGCAAATAGAGCTAATACGTTCAAATATTCCATATAAGGTTCAAATAAAACTCAAATATTAAATCAAATAATTCAAGTATTTTACATAAAGAATAAAATAAATAATTTAAATGTGCATGCAGCTCACTCGTAAAGGCGTATCTGTACGGCTAAAAAAATCGGGATGTTAAACCGTTGGTGACGAGGTCTCTCCATAGGCGTCGTTTTGTGCCCTTTTTGCCAGGTTCGTCGGTGTAAGGTGAGGTTAGGTTATAGATATACCGTAATGAAATATGACCGTTGTGTTTGCATGTGAATATAAGCCCTTTGTATATGTATGTATGTGTGAGTTATTTATACGTATGGTTGTGTCTTATGCTATGGAATATGATACGTTAGGCTCTAGAATATGTAAGTTCGATATGTTATGAGTATGTGTAGATTTACGAATATGTTAGGAATCCCGTATGCTATGATTGGGTATATGTTAGGGGCACGTTTACGCTAGGAGTATGACTGTTAGACTTAAGATTATGTTAGAGGTGATTATGAATATGCATGCTAGGTTTGAATATGTTTGAATATGTTAGACTATGATAGAATGTGAATATGTTAGAATTAGAAGTACTTTAGACTATGCATGGTAGATTATGGTTTCGCTTTGTATATGAACGTTAAATATGATTCGTTATGTTTTTATTTTGAATCTGAATATGATACGATTTTGAATACGAGTTTGGATTTGAAGAGGTATGACTTTGTGTAACGCCCAGATGAGGGCATCCACGCCTATCCAGCGCTACGGGCCTAGCTTGTATATAGAATTGCTATCCATACACCCGCCATGCTCGAAGCAAGCGGTGACAAACGGACATCCTATCTAGGCGGCACTAGACTCACAAAGCGAGTAAAACAAACACAAGTATGCGGAAGCTTAAATCAAACCATAACTCATGCAAGATAATTCATTCATCCATCAATTAAAGTGACCTTCACGGTCCAGCACAAAATGCTCATGGTGCGGAATATAATATCATCCTAATGACCAACACGGTCTAAACTAGCATAATAGTGTGATATCATCAACTCCATACATAATAATCCATAAATCCGAAAACATAACATAAAACATAAAGCATGCTGTAAGCATAACGAGTACAAACTAGACACTAAGCAAGACTCTCAAGAAAGACCTCGCCTAGCTTGACTCCAAAACGTGACCTGCGGACATGAAGGTAAATGTGGTCAGTTCAAAAGGAACCGATGAAGAGAAGTTTACATAATATAAGTGATATAAGTAGGTTCAATGCATGCTCAAAATAAAAACGTTCATGATCCAACTCATTTTCAAAGTAAATGCAAGGTTTATAAAACGAATCATGCACCAAAGCACCGGCTCGACGAGTACGAGCACTCCATCCTTACTTCCCAAACCAATCGAAATCAAACCAATCCATCCTTACACAGTTGATGTCGAGTGTGTACAACCCCCGAACATCCTTACCATATGAAGAGACGGGCCCATGGAACCAGCCTCTCCCTTGCAAACCTTGACCCCGAAACCTCCTCGGAGTTTTAGTTAACAAGTCCTTACATGTGGGAGCTTTTGAATGAGGACATCCGTCGGCCCTTTTCCATCCCTGAATATCACTCACCTTGGCTCCTGAGCGCTATAACATCCAACCAAGCAAGCATCCTTGCATGGGGCAACAAACCTCGCTACACAACTTACACTTCCAAAGGATACTTATTCAAAGTTCGAAAGTATTTTGGGTACTTATCCCATATACCAAAATTCAAACTTTACTTGCAAAACGTCTTCAATAAGCAATTAACCATAATAAGAGCAAAGCTCACAACTTAGCTTATTAGGCCTACGTATACATTTTGAAAACGGGAGTTTAAAACCATCAAACATGATAGGCTATAGGTGTCCACAGTTTTGAAAACATTTTTACATGATAGCTCCTCACCTTTACCAAGAACTCCGAAGGCCAACCACGAGCAAACAAGGTACTCGACCGGAGACTCACCACCTAACAAGACAAACGTACTAACAAGGGTAAGACACGATTCGAAACCAATTAAGATGACGCACAGCTTCAAGGTAAATGCAAATATGCTAATGATGTGCTATGAATGTCCAAAGATAGCATACGTGTAGGAATTACAATCAAACAACATCATGAGTCATATAACAAGCTTTCAAGTCGTAAGGCATGCAATTAGCAACATGTGAATCACACTTAGCACATCCTTACACATAATCGAGGCATACAAGATATTACAATATATATAAACATGATTCCAAGTCATATATATAATGCTAGGGGTGTAGGACGTGTAATGGAAGTGAAAACAAAGCAAGGAAATAACGAAACAAGTGAACGAAAAACAAAACGAACAGCGGTTACACAAAAGAGGTGAGACATGGCCATATCTCCCCCACAGTGTAAAGTGAGACACAGCTGTGTCTCGGTACAGAACCAAAATGGTTCGAAATCAACCTTGAGATACGAGCGTGTCTCTCCCTAAGCCAAAATTGAGATATGGTCGTGTCTCGGTACAGAGATCGTGCAAAACCTCAAATACAAATATATGCTCAAAAATGATAAAAATGCATTCTAAATACTCCAAAATCATGCTTTGAAACTTATGCAACATGAATAAACATCAATTAACATCGAATAACATGTCAAGGACAGCTTAGAACAATTTGCACATATGAACTTCATCTTCTTTAAGTATTCAAGGTTCAAACTCAACAATGGTGAAATCCTCAATCATGCAAGAAACTTAAGGAAATTAATCATATTCTTCGTGATATTGCTCAAGGAAGAAGAATCCAACACGAAATCAAGCAAAACCATACAAGAACATAAACATGCAAGAATTCTCATAAAAGCTTCAAAGGTCAACAATGGTGGATTTCATATAAGAGCATAAAAGCAAGAAATTCTTATACTAAAATGTTCCCAACATCAATATAAACACATTTCCAACTAGAAATTTGAATTCAATCCAACAACAAGAACCCTACATTCAAATCTTAGTTCAAAACCTTTAAGAACATAAACCCATGAAAATAGCACATAAACCTCACCTTGAGAGCTGAAAATCGGAGACGATATCGTGTTCTTGAACCTCGAATCTCCAGCTTCAATCCCCAATCTTGTCTCTTGAAAATGGCTTGAGATGTTCTTGCTGTTCTTGGGAGAATATGAATGGGTTTAGGAGAGAATGTGTAGCACCCCTACACGTGGAGATACTACACCCCCGCACTATAGGCCGATCCACATACGAAATGGACAATCCGTACATGAACTAACCTATAGCGAACGGATGACAAGTAAAAGAAACAGGCTAGCTAGGCGGGACTATACCCCAAAGCAATACAAACTCAGGACATAAAACTTAAAAGCGGAAACATTATATCATTAATACATATAGGTACCATATTTACATCAACGATATAAATACTAATAAATATCAATACATTATCATCTCCTATATATCATATAGATAAAAGTTTCCAAACTATACGAGAACTATAACATACTAACTCTGGATATACAAAAGCAATACCATGGAAATGAGTGAAGTGCTAGACCCATCTGGACGACAAGACACGACTCTGACTCCCGCCTAGCACACGACCGCGACAACCTGAAAGGTGGGGCGTCAGTCCATAGAAGACTGAGTGAGGGGCAATAAACATATATTAGCGCAGTTAACATGCGAGTTATAACCTCGGGTAAGGTTTTATAATTAAGAGTATTATAAGTTCATAATAACATGGAGCTCGCCCGAGATTACAACTATCAATATTAAATACTCGAATCATTTTCATGCATTCAATACGTGCAATACGTGGCCCGGCGAGTGAGGGCATTTCTCCAACCTTCCTCCAACTGTGTACAGTACATGCATGCTTTGTTAACCAATACGTGATCATGCAATTCAATTATCGTGCAATCGTGCATGTGTATTCAGGCAATACAATCAATAAGTGCAATCATGACAATAACCCGAGGACAATCCGTGGTGCCGGACCCGTCCCCAGTCTCCTTCTTCCTCCGGTTGATGATAGGATTGCAAGGCCCTATCATCCATGCTCATTGAGCAGAGGGTACATGAATCCCTAAGCCCGGAACTCCTTCCTCCACTAATCTCCTAGTGGATTCAGGGGTCATCCCAGTGTGGTGAGGATAACATTCGAGTTACCCGTCAGCCCATGCTTTCCCGGTTGGCTCAAATAACTATCCTCGGGCCCAACGCGACATGCTTTACTCGCCAAAACACGATCAATCAATAAATCACAATACATGACTTGCTTTTCATGAACATTGCTTGCTAGCCATTGTTATAAGTTTAGAAATCAGTATAAATAGATATACATACCTTTTGGCTTGAAATTTAACATAATGGTTATACGGGTTCTATATAACTAACAATTAAACCTCACCTTTACCGACAAAAGACGAGTAGGATATGGTCTACGGGGCTTGCTCCTCGTCCCGATGAAGTTGGTTTGTGCAAGATAGATGTGTACACGTGAGACATGACTCTAAATGGACCAAATATGACGAACTTCGAAAATGCTACGAGAAGACGAGCAAGATACAATGTAGCATGATAACAACTTGTTTTGGCACATAATTAATCATATAATAGCAATTTGGGGTCAAAGAAGTCATCGGATCATGGGGCTAAAAATGTAATTTTATGCAGAAACTTTTATTCTGTCAGACCCTCGGGAACGGCCGTTCCAGCTTTCCTTTGAAAATAGGAAGGGCCGTTCCCGTGGCCCTTCAAAACACGGTAACGATTTTCAATTTAAAACGCGCCTTTAGCTGGGAACGGCCCTTCCGGCACTCAGGCCAAAATGGGAACGGCCGTTCCCATGCTCGGCCGCCTATTTTGGTTTTAAAAGAGCGGGAACGCCCGTTCCCACAATGCCTTGAGGCTGGGAACGGTCATTACCAGTTTCTGCAACTGAAAACAGAGCAGAAAGAGGGGAAGGCTACGGGAATCACACAAAAGCCACAAAAACCCAAGTTATAGCTCATCAAGTTCATGAATTTTGGGTAAGATGATGCACATATTTTCAATGAATGATAAAATAACACTTAAACATATAAATCATGAAATATCACCAAGATTTCCAAGTTTCATGTTCATGCCCATACGAATCACTCAAGCTCAATTCTTCCAAGAATTCCATGAATTAATCATGCTATGATCACATATTTATGCCTTGATCACTAAATAATCCCTTTATGCGATAATTCTCAAACCCTAGCTCACATATATTTGATCAAGAACTATGAATTCATGTAAAACACCCACCTTGAAATTAAAGAAATGAAGAAGGAAGAAGATGATGATGATCAAACTTCAATCTTGGAAGTTTTCTTGAAAATCTTGATGGAGTGATGAAATCTCTTCTCTCTTTTCTTGGCTTATGGTTCGATGATGAAAGAGAGCAAATACCGATGGATTTTTGGGATGAAAATGGACAAGGAAGCTTGGAGATGTAAATATCGTGATTCATCAAATTTTGAATTGTGTGAAATATTCAATTTCCCATTTAATCCTCAAAGTATTTAAGTCATACAATCAAGTATGTATAGTTTTGAAATATGATCAATTAAGTCCTAGAAAATGTTATGCAATTCGGTCCCGAAATTTAAAAGAATGAACACATAGGGACAAGTTGACAATTAAATCATATTCGATAATTATTTCACGAAATAAATATTTCCAAGTTATGAAATAAATTCTCAATTTAATATGAATTCATGAAATTGCATGAAAGTTTGATAAAATATAATTTATAAAATTATTTTAAGACATAAGATATCAATAAATGAAAATCGAGGCGTTACAGAATGAGTTTGAATCTCTTATTTTAACGTAAAATGGGTTTAGAATTGTTTAAAATATGATTTAGAAAATTGGGTCAGCTATTTAGGTCGCGAACTGGGTCAATTGGAGTGGGTTATAAGTGAAATTGGGTCTCAAATTGGGTTAAATTCGAAATTGGGTTGCAGATCAACAATTGAGGCTTAAAAGGTTGACTTTTCATAAAATGGCCATAACTTCTTCGTCCGAACTCCGAATTGAGTGATTCAAGAACCCACGAACTCATAATCAAATTATCTACCCAAATTCATTAAGTTCTGACCAGTTCCAGGTTCAAAAATATAAATTTACCAATTTGTCCTTAATTATACTTTAAATGTCCAAATAAGCACATAGTTTCGTTTAATCTTGAAGCATGCTATCAAAGCTCAACAAGGTCAATACGAGCACATAATTAACATATCAAAAAGTCACATATACCATGAAAATCATATATTTCACACAAGCACAAATACGATGATCAGATTAAGGCATAATTTCACATACTTCATGCATAAAAAGGTAAATCATTCACTCAAGTATCAAAACTTACCTTGATCGAGAAATCGGGCGTCACACTTTGAATATCGTAAGACTCTAATTTTGACTCTAATTCTGAATATGACTGGGGCCCGGTGATTATAGAAAATGGAAACTCGGGGCAACGAGTATTACTCTTGTGTATAATCATCGGGATGTGGGTAGGGGAGATCCGGGACGGATAATATCCCTGTGCACATTTCCCCGTTTGCTTTGAAGTTTGAGTTGTGTGTGCATTTTTGTTATGCTAGCTTGTTAGAAATAGTTCAAGAAACGGGAGTGGATTCTTAATTACATAAAAAATGATTGTTTTGGCCTTTGGCCTAACTCTTTTAATCCCTATATCTAGTATCACGTGTGAAAATGTTTTACAATGTAAAAACCACGCCCGGGTTCATGAATTCCCTCCTATGATATGTGTTGTGCTCCTTATACATATATATGTGTGCGTGTGTAGCCCTTCACTCAATCAGTGTGACTGACCCCTCCCTCTTTATGTTTTTACTTTGCAGGTTCCGGTCGGTTGGTCTGAGCTTGGCGGCTTGTGGTTTTCTTCGGAGTCTCTAGCTTCGTTTGAGGCTGCATTCTCATATCTATTTTGTTTGCATTTGTAACTGTGCAGTATTTGTAATATGAAGAGTTCGGTTTTGTACTTGTTAAGCTTTGGCCCTTTGTGGTAAATAGGTATATAAATTATTTTAAGTTTTGTATAACTTCACTATATGTCTATGTTTGTTTCGTTAATGCTTCAGCTTTTTGTATGTTGGTTTTATGCGCGCTTTGTTTAAGGGTTTAGACCGCCTAACTTAGGAGGGTTTTTTATTTGTCACCCATTCGCTAGTACTTGGTGCGTGTACGGATTCTCCATTTCGTTACATGTGTCGGTCACTAGCGTGGGGGATGTGGCGCCTTACGCTCGGGGTGCTACATCTAAAGTGGTATCAGAGCCCCAGGTTGCAAAATCGGGGTTCTCGTGTCGTGTCTGTTTGTCTTGGTCGTTCGGCTTAGGATTATGTGTGTGTTTGTCTGCATCCACTCTCACTTTAATGTGACTTATGTGCTCTTAATTGTATTATTTGTTGTTAAATGTATTAATTGTTCATATGAACATGCACTAAACCCCCATGCATCTATATTTCTTTGAATTTGTGCTTTTTCAGGATGCCTCCAAGAAGAAGAGATCGCAATAATGCTCCTCCACCACCACCACCAACTGCAGAGGGTATTGTACGAGCCCTCCTCGACTACCTTCAACAAAATCCACCACAACCGATTCCGCAAGGTGAAGGACAAGAAAGAAGTGTCAATTCGGTCTACAAAGAATTCCGGGATAATAACCCTCCAAAATAGCTTGGAGGTAATGACATTGAAGCAGAAGAATGGCTAACCGAAATCACGGGGATTTGGGAGATTTGCCCTGCTTCTTCACAAGATAAAGCTGCAAGTACTGTTCGATACATTCAGGGACAAGCTTCAAATTGGTTGAAGGGAACAAGAGTGTTAGGAATAGTGCCCTTAAAGCAGATGTTTGCTTTACTATTTCCTTGTGAAATCACGAACAGTCTTTGAATCATAAATGAAATGATTTTGTTCATAGGCAATCACTTCTTTATGTGCTTATTTATGTCTGTTTGGGTTGACTATGCTTTGCATGTATTGAACTCCCCTAATCCGATGAGGCCATTAAGAACTTTATCGTTATGGGAACGACACATGAAACAAGTTCTTAACTCCGTAGGCGAGGATTAGAAACTTCTCAAAGTCAATGAGTCCGACAGACAGTGGGAGTGTCGACCTTGAGTCTACTGAGGCTTGCTTATGTGATTATGTCCTTTTGAAGGATCACTCAGTTTCATGGAGTGATAAGTGCATACGTTGATGTGTTCATAATACAGAAATGTGATTATTATAAGAACTTCATCACTGAGATGTCCCGCGTGAGAACATTCCTAAATGGGAAAGGAAGTTTCCTGAAACTTCGAGATTAGGAAATACCTCACAGGTCAATGACGTGATTCATTAATGCTTAGACTTGAGATTCTGTAATGTCTCATATGAGCAAACTCTGTAATCTTTGACATAGGCTCAAAAGGGTGTCGACATACTGACACCTGAACCACGGCCTCTGTTAGGATTACACAAGTGGCATATGTAGAATTAGTAGAATCAATAAATGACCTACACTTGTTACAATAACAATAATGATCTCTTACTGATTGAGTTGTTCGTAGTCCATTAGACATTAAACCCTTGGCCAAGGTGTATAAAGATCAAGACATCTAGAAAGTGGGGTTTTCTAGGATTGAGATCAAAATGCATATGAAACGAACTTAACTTTAAAGATCAAGAATATTTAGGCTCTGAGAATATTCCGATGCTTTAGTTCTTGATTGAGAGATAGAGGTGTAGGAGGATCGTATTTCACTGATTGTCATTGACTAAAAGGTTCTTTGATTCATTTTGTTATTCGGCTAGGGGTAACACACCCATTGCTAGATTACGGTAGTGAGATCTGCGAATTGATTAATTAATTAGGGAATTAATTAATTGCTTTCACTGCTAATTGAATAATGAACCTAAATGGTCACACACAAATACCAGAACATGAGAGTTATGGTAGGATTTTAATATGATTAACGAAGGATCAAATTGTTGATAAAAAATAGAGATTGTAACACGTGGGCATTACCACGTGTCAAGGACATGTGACTGCCACGTGTCATGCACACGTGGCACGTACGAGGTTCCATTTGTGTAATTATGTGACACGTGCATTCTTTTCTATAATTAATTAATTAAATTATAATTAATTAATTTTAGTCGTTTAATTAATTATTGAATTAATTGTTAAAACTATTCTCAAATAAACTTAACCCAATAAATAATTAATTGGGAATTAATTTATTTATTGAATACTGGCTTTTAACTTTAGGAAAGTTGAAAAGTCCAACTTCCTAGTTGGGAACTTATTTTCTCTAATTAAATTAAAGAATTAATTAGTTAATTAGTGAGCACGAAAACAATCCAATTGGTTCTTGGAAACTCTAGGGGTTCGAGCCAACCAAGTATTTATACTAGTGGTGGTGTTTTTCTTATTTTTTAAACCAAGACTCACGAAGTGTTAAGTTTTTAAGAAAAATTAAAAGAAAAGTTTTTAAAGCAAAAAAAATATTATCCTAGACATTAACACAATCTATAGAACTAGCATTCTAACTTGCTTGATCGTGTTCTATGACTGGTGTGGATACGCTTTGGGGGCCTTCTACTTTGGAGTCTAAATCGAAGGACCGTTCGAGGGACTTTCTGCTTAAAGGGTGTTTGTTAGGCGGTAACGACATCACAAGAAAGCTTCAATTAAAGTGAGTTTCCTGTTATTGCCAACATTACAGTACGAAAATTGCAAGACAACGATTAAACTTGTGGAAAAATTTTAAATTTCTGCTGCTTACTCTTTCATGTTTTCCAACAAGTGGTATCAGAGCCACCTTGCAATGTTTGTATTGTATCTTTATTACTTTTGGAATTTTGATGAAAATTCTTGAATTTGGATATTGGTTGTGTATTCTTGGTTTTTGTTTAAAAATGAATCTGTCTGATCATTACTGTTTCTTGAAATTTTGCGAAAATTATTTCCTGAATAAATCTGGTTTTAAGCTGTTTTGATTCAGATTTATTTGAACTGTTTTAATTCGAAATTGGATTTGTAACACCCGAAGCACCAAGGTGTCACATCCCCCGCACTATAGCCCAGTCCACATATGAAACGGACAATCCATACATGAACTAAGCCATAGCGAACGGGTGATAAGAAAATAAATGCTAACTAGCTAGGCCGGACTAACCCCAAACCAATTACCACAACACAAAAAGGTATAAGCACAAGCATGCTATTCACGAGCATTTATCAAGTAAACCAAATCCTAACTTTACATATCAATACATTATCATCTCTCAAATACATAACATTTCATAAAACAGTAGATAACAATACATATGCAACAAAGTAGGATGGACACGTGCTAGACCCGAAATGAAAGACTGGACTCGACACCAATCCCGGCTAGCACACAACCTGCAAAACTAAAAGGCGAGGTGTCAGTCTACCACAGACTGAGCGAGGGGCATAATAGATATAAGCGCAGATAACATGCAAGTCATAACCTCGGGTAAGGTTTTATAACCGAAAACAATATAAGTTCAATAACGACAGAGAACTCGCCCGAGATTACAACTATCAGATTTAACAATTAATCATTTTCAATCAATCAATCAATCAGTGGCCCGGCGAGTGAGGGTAATTCCCCAACCTTACTCCGACAGTGTACAATCACGATATTTTTAATTAATTAAGTGATCATGCAATCTGTTACAGTGCACAGGTAGTAGTTTCAATGACCCCTTCTTCCTCCAATGATGGTGGGTTTGCAAGGCCCGATCCATCCACGGTAAACACGGTGTACGCCGGGAATATGACTCCCACGCACGGGACTCCTTCCTCCACCAAACCTCCTGGTGGATTCAGGGTTCATCCCTACGGTTGAGAGGAGTGTAAGAGTTACCCGTCAGCCCATGCTTTCCCGGTTGGCTCAAACACTAACTCTCGGGCCCACAGTGCACAGTACAATATACTCGCCCAAAACACGATCAATCAATACAATACGCTTCAGTAAATCAGTTGGAAATCAATTGAGTTTGGAAACTATAGATATATATGTACCTTTTGGCTTAAAACATCACATAGGGTTGTAATGGTTCTAGATATCTAGCAATTAAACCTCACCTGAACCGATAAATAAAGAGAAAGACACGGCCTAAGAAGCCCACTCCACGTCACTGGTGTGCTGGTCTGTGCAACAAAGACAAGTGTACATAAGACACGACTCAAATGAACCAATTAGGACGAACGGCGTAACATGACGTGCAATAACGAGAATGGAGATTTATCAAATGTCATGATCATATTTAATCATAAAACAAGCATATAATAACACGTATCAATCATTTAAGGCGTTAAAAACGGGTTTGGAAAATACAATTTTATACAGTGAGTTATGAACACATTCTGGAGCCTGGGAACGGCCGTTCCGGTTCCCCTTTGAAAATGGGAAGGGCCGTTCCCATGGCCCTTCAGAAACGCGCCAGCGTTTTCAAAAGGGAAAGCGTTTTAGCTGGGAACGGCCATTCCGGTACACAGGCCAAAATGGGAACGGTCGTTCCCAGTCTCGCTGGCCTTGCTGACTCAGAATCATGGGAACGACCGTTCCAGTTTTGAACTGAGGCTGGGAAGGGCCGTTCCCAAAATACGAAAGCAGCAGAAGATGCAGAACAGAAGCAGAGTAGCAACGAAGCAACAACAACAACAACCCAAAAGAATTTAAACCAAGCTTAAACGCATAATTATCAAGAAATACACATACTAGCTTACTTATAGTTCAATAACAACTCCAATAAACACTTAAATTCATGCTTAATCATCAAGAATCATCAAGATCAAACCCATATAGAATCATCAAGATCAAACCCATATACTAACTCATGCCCCAAGCTTGTAACCTTCATAACATGTACATTAAATTCAAGCTATAACCAAGTATTCATGCTTCCACCAAGTAAAACATAACAAAACAAGCTTAAACCATAATCTCTAGTTACTACTTAAGATTCAAGAATTCATATAAATCTACAAGGTTACCTTACATGAAAGAAGTAGAAGAAAAGAGATGGAGATATGATGATGATGATGATGCTTCTAATCCCAACTTCCTCCACAAATAAAGCTTGAATGGTTGAAATCCCTTCTCTTCTTGGTAGTGTTTTTGAATCGGTAGAAGAAAGGAAGCAAGGAGAGTAATGCTAGAATGAAATGAGCTCAAGGAAGAGATACATACTATATATTATAACTAAGCACAATTTGCAATCTAATCCCTCCAATTTGTAAGTTATGCAATTAGGTTCAATCTCATGGGAAATGATCAATTAAGTCCAAGACTATTTCATGCAATTAAGTCCCTAAGCTTATGAAGTGATCAATTAAGTAATTAAACAATTAAGTCATAATTGGCAATTATTTCACATTAAATCACATATTGCATAATTGAAAGATTGGGGCGTTACAGGATTACTTGAATTTCCTGAAATTACGAGATGAGAACAAAGAGGAACGGGTTTACTAGCACGCACCCAGCACGTACGCGCATGGGGCGGCGAGTTGACCAGCGCGCGGCAGACGCCGGGCATGGCTAGGCGCTGCAGCTGTGCTGTTTCCCTCCCCGCCCGCGTGCGGGCATTCGTGTAGGCCAGCACGCGGCTGTGCGCAGCTGTTGCAGGTCCGTCTTGGGATTTTAGTTTTGTTTCGTGTTTTCCAAGTTTCGTAAAATCCTGTTTTGTAAAATCTGATTTTATTTTAAATTTGATTTTAATTTATAAGATTATTTTTTTAAAATAATTATAAAATTTGGGATTTTAGTGAATTAAAGTCAAGTTCTTATTTTTTGAGAAAATTACGAATATCACTTTGAATGATATTTTAGACAAAAATTTAATTTTGAATTAATTGTTGTTTTGTCTAGAGCCGGTGACTCCATTTTGAATAAATTCTTGAAGTCAAGGAAACTTTAAATTTAGTTGGTAAATTTAAATTCAAGCGGAAGCATGCTAGTTTAGGTGATCACGGGTTAGTCTTATGTATGGTTTTAAATTCTGCACATGGATGATTTCAATTGGTGTTGGAGCCCCATAGTTGCATGTTTTCAATTGGGGTTGGAGCCCTACTTATATGCGTACTGTTATGTGTTTATTATGTGGCTTTCCTTATTATTATTTTGGGCCAGGGTATGCCCCGTGTACTTGTCTATGGTCAATATGAAAATTGAACCATATTACTTTATGTAAAAAGAGTAGAACTTAGGAAGTGAGGTATTATTTTTCATTTTGGAGACAAGCACCCATGGAATAAGAAGGATCCACAAGGACCACTTGAAGAGTGGTGGCCATAAGAAGACCCCCTCAAAATGTTTAGAAGGGTTTCTATTAAATGTAATAGATAGGGTGTTTTTCCATTAAATTCTGTACCCCTATGTGATATGAATTGTCTTATGTGGCATGAATGTTAGAACTAGTGAGTTTGGAGTGGCTTCCAAAATCACATATAAGATAGGATACCTATGATCATCACATAATTAGTATCATGCTAGGACATGTTATCTGCAATTGCTTCTGTGATGCACTTTCTGTGAAACTGCATTAACAAGACAATTAAAATTTGGATAACATTATATGTTGATGAGGTCATTCGAAAATTCCATTTAAATATTGAGCAAAATTCGAATAAATAGGTATTTTATCACGGTAATAAAATTCGTAGCATTCCATGAATAGGATTTAGGACTTAATAAGTGAAACTAATTGTTGTCTCACGAGTCGTGGGGTAATTAGTGTAGCTTATTAACTCTTAGTTTCCTGATTAATTATTTTAAATAATTAATTTTTCTTGACCATTTTAGAATGGACGATGTCTCACGAGTCGTGGGTTGTTCCTGACTAAGTTTGGTTGAGATGTTATGATTGATGGGTCCTGCTCAACACTAAAGTCGATGTGGATGTCTCACGACTCATGGGTCCATGATTGAAGGATTAGTGATGCAAAAATATTACTAGGAATTCCATGGAGATGGAATCGGCAATTACTACCTACCTAAAGATTCTTAGACCTTTGGATGTCTCACGAGTCGTGGGTCCAAAACTAAGAATGCTTGGGATCCTAGTACCCAATTAGAAAATAAGTTTCTTCTAAAGTCGTTGGGATTTCTAGACTTTCTAAAAATAGTGGGAGAACATATTTCTAAAGACCTTGTTTGACACCCCGTTTCTTCGGCAAGCCAGGTATGACGTCACTTGAGGGTTTACCGACGTTTTATTTCCTTTTCGATTTAATTTATATGTTCATTTAATGGTTTAAGTGATTTATATGCCTTAAACGTTTGAGTTTTACGTTTTAATTTCCGTATCTAATTCCTTTAACTTGGTTTATAATTTCCGAACTTCGTGAATATGTGATATACTTGAATTAAATGATTCTTTAACTCCTTATGTGTTTATTTTATTTGTTTATACGTGTTTAAATTGGTCGGGGACCATTTCTTTATTTTGGGGATTCGAGGGCCTGATGAGCTTTAGCGCACCTAGGATTCTGGAAACCATATCTTGAGCTCGGGGAATTCGGATTCGAATTCGGGAAGTGGTGCCGGACTCATAACGAGATTTTCAAGCTAAGAAACCTATCCTCATATTTTTCTAAGCCCATTTGATACTTCGAAATTTGCCCGGAAATTTGACTCGCGCACATATGACCCCCTTTCAGTAATTTGCACATAAGTCCCTCAACTTTTAGTCTTTTCACTTGATTCTTGGACCCACAACTCACCAAATCAATGCTTTATCATCCCTTTCCTCCCTAATCTCGGTTTTTGAAAGGAAAAGAGGAGAAATATCTGAGCTTTGGAGCAGCAACAGTTCCATTCCCGTCACTTTGGACCCAAGGAGATTTTTGAGCTTCAATCTTTTTTTCCCTCCATGATCTTCAAGGGTTTAGTACATATTTCATATCTCCATACTTATGTGGTCTTTTTCATCCATAAATTCAAGAATTTGAGCCATGTATGATTGAGTTTTTCCCCATGACTTGAATAGTTGGAATTTTGCCCTAACTTGAATTCCATGACTTCCTTTGGGTACTTCTTGAATTGGTGCTAGAATATTGATCATTTGACCTTCATTTAGTGTTGTATAAACCTAACTTTGATGGTAGTTGAAGTACGCGAGAGTTTTCTTTCGTGATCATGGAGTTTTAATGTAACGCCCCGGTTTCCGGAGGAACAGGTAAGCACGCCACGTGTGCGTTTTGAGCGTAGGTTTATTTTATTTCTTTAATTTATAATATATTCTTACGTGGCATTCATATTTTATAAAATTCATGAAACCTTGTTTATATAAATCATTTGATTTCATAACATTGAAAATATAATTTCATGACACGAAAAATATTTCTTGCATGAAATTAATACCGAGAGTGGTTTAAATTACCAAATTATCCCTAGTTAAATATTCTCCAAAATTCTAGGGACTTAATTGCTAATCCTTTAAGGACTTAATTCATCTTATTTTAAAACCTCGTATACTCAATCGCTTAGATTGAATTCTTGGAGGATTTATTGGCAATTAGCTTATTTCACAAAAATCAAGAATGGCATGTAACGGTATAAGGCTTCCCAAAGCTTCCTTGATCAAATTTCATCCTAAAATCTCCCAACCACTTTGCTTCTTCATTCTCGGTTCATCAAGGAAAAGGGATGGAGTGATTTTCCATCAATCATCAAGATTTCAAGAAATCTTTCAAGGAAATTGGGAGTGATCATCATCATCTTCTTCTTCTTCTTCATTTCTTTCTTCATCAAGGTTGGTTTGCATGGAATTGATGTTTCTTGATCATATTTTCCTAAGCTAGGGTTTGGGTGAGATATGCTAGATGATTGAATTAGAATTGGAAGCATGATTATTTGATGATAGCATGAATTATGGCATGATTCTTTCATGGATTTATTGGAAAAATTGAACTTGATTGATTAAGTTGGCCATGAACATGATACCTTGAAACTTTGATGATATTGCATGTTTTATAGGTTTAAATGTTATATTATCATTTATTGAAGCTGTATGCTTCATATTACCAGAAATTATTGCATTTGGGGTTCAAAAATGGATTTTTGTTCCTTTGTTGCTTCCTTCCCGAGAGCATGCTCTGTTTTTGCTCTGTTTTCCAGTTGCAGAAGCTGGGAACGACCGTTCCCAGCCCCAAGGCATTGCGGGAACGGGCGTTCCCATTCCTTTTCAAAATTTGGGCGGCCGAGCATGGGAACGGCCGTTCCCATTTTGGCCTTGCGCCAGAAGGGCCGTTCCCAGCTCAAAGGCGCGTTTTTAAAAAGGGGAAAACGTTGCCGCGTTTTCTGGGCAACGGGAACGACCGTTCCCATTTTACAAAGGGACCCGGAACGGCCGTTCCCACCTGTTATGCAGAACAAAAGTTTCTGCATAAATTTACGAAAATAGCCCCTCGACCCAACGACTTCTTTGACCCCGAATTGCTATACTATGTGTTAATATGATGTGAAACGAAATGTTATGATACCGCATTGCATTTTCATGGTCGTCTCGACACATTTCCGCCGTTCGTCATATTTTGGTCATATTAGGTCGTGTCTCACGAATGTACATCGTATTTGCACAGGTCACGAGGGCGTGGACGGGGAGCAAGCTCCTTAGAACATTGCTTTATTATATTTTGCAAGAAAAGGTGAGGTTTTAGGTTATGTTATAGAACCCTACCACCCTTACGTGCTATTTTCGGCCAAAACCTATTATAATTATAAACGTTTTCAAACTTATAAACCTTTCCAAGCAAGAAAGTATTGATTATCATGATTTCAAGCATTTTTGGCGAGTACATGATTGCACGTGGGCCCGAGGGTAATTCTTGAGCCAACCGGGAAAGCAAGGGCTGACGGGTAACTCCTGAATTATCCTCACATTGTTGGGATCACCCCCGAAGCCACTAGGAGATTAGTGGTGGAAGGAGTTCCGTGTCTAGAGGGTCATGTCCTCTACACACACCATGTCGTGGATAGTCGAGCCTTGCAAACTCGCTATCACCCGGAGGAAGAAGGAGACTGGGGATTAATCCGGCATGTCGGGTTATCCTCGGGTTATTGCATGATTTCAAGCATGAAATTGTTTATGTGAGCACTAAGTAAATTGCATGATCACGTATTTATCAAGCAAGCAAGCATGTTCACGTATTGTTCACGATTGGGAGTTCGGTTGGAGATTGCCCTTACTCGCCGGGGCCACATGTTCATGACATTGACAAGCAGGATTAAATAAACGTGTTAAAATGATTGGTTGTAATCTCGGGCAAAGACTAACTCCTTGAATTACATATCTATTTATTTTATGCTAAAGTCTTCACCCGAGACTACAACTTGCATGTGATGTGTGATATATATATTATTGCCCCTCACTCAGTCTTCGGTGGACTGATACTTCACTTTTCAGGTACCCTTTGAGCGTGGTCGTGCTAGGCGGGCGTTGTTCGAGTCTTTTGCATCTTCACGAGTCTAGCACCTTTCATGTATAGTACTTTGAGACATTTCATGTTATGATAGTTAGTGTCACGTTTTGAATACTTAATGATGTATCTTATTTAGATATGATAAATGTATTGATAGTTAATGGGTACCTATATGTATCTGTGTAATAAATATGGTACCTATATATATGAATGACTTTATTGCTTCCGTTTTTCTAATCATGTTTGATTTGAGTAATTATGTTGGGGAGAGTGTCCCGCCTAGCGCGTCATTTTTATTGTCACCCGTTCGCTGTGGTCTTGGTTTATGTATGAACTGTCCATTTCATACGTGGATCGAGGCTATAGTGCGGGGGATGTTGCGCCTTGGGGTTTAGGGTGCTACATCTACAGGTGGTATCAGAGCCCGGTTGCAAAACCGAGGTTCTCGAGTCGTGTCAAGTCAGTCTAGGTCGCACGGCATAGGATTATGTGGTATTTGGGAGTCTACATTTGGTTGACTTACCTGAATTACTTATTTCCTTGCATTAATTGAGCTACGTGATCTTTCTTGAACATGTGCTACTTGATATCATGGAAATTATATGCACACATTTGCATTCATTGATCAAGCCACGCATGTTTAGTGATCTAATTTCAGGATGGAGCACGACAGACGTTCCAGTGACCGATCCTCGAGGCACAGGCATCATCATCGCCGACATCATCGCCGCGAGAGATCACCACCTCCTCCACCTGCTCAGGCACAGCCCCAGGATTTTATGAATGCAGTAGTGGGGCTAATTGATCAGAGGTTACAGGAACGGGTACCTCCACCACCACCACCAGCGCAGGTAGCACCTCCGGAGAATCCCATTTCTGCTATCTTGCGAGAGTTTCAGAATCAGCGTCCCCCGAAGTTCTATAAGGGAGACGACATACAGGCAGAGATGTGGTTAAAGGAGATTGAGAGGATATGGCAGCTTATCCCTTGTGACAGTCAGGAGAAGGCCCGCTGTACCCTCACTCTTATTCAGGGCGAGGCCTACTCCTGGTGGGAAAGCACACAGATTGTTTTGGAGGCAGCCGGGACCGAGATTACCTGGGAGGTCTTCGTACGGGAGTTCAGAAACAAGTACATTCCTCCAGCTTCCCGTACCCGTAGGTTGAGGGAGTTTACAGAATTAAAGCAGGGAGGCAGGTCCGTGGGCCAGTATATCGCCGAGTTCGAGAGGCTTTCTCGCTATGCACCTAACATAGCGAACGATGACTTTCCCAAGGCGATGCAGTTCGTTCAGGGGTTGAGGCCGGACATCCAGGATGCACTGAAAGCGGCTAATACCAGTACCTGGGCAAAAGCTACTGCAAAGGCCCTGAAGGTTGAGGATTCTGATATAGCTAGAAGAGCTACTCAGCGAGCAGGACAGGCTTCGGGCTCGAGAGCAGGTCAGGGATCGAGCTCAGGAAAAAGGCCGATGGTTTACTCTGCACCTCCAGCACAGAGGGACTCTGGGAAGAAGTTTAAGATTACAGGATCGTCACAGAAGGGTGCAGGGCCATTACCGAGAGGTCCGAGAGCTACATGATGATGATGATGCTTCTAATCCCAACTTCCTCCACAAATAAAGCTTGAATGGTTGAAATCCCTTCTCTTCTTGGTAGTGTTTTTGAATCGGTAGAAGAAAGGAAGCAAGGAGAGTAATGCTAGAATGAAATGAGCTCAAGGAAGAGATACATACTATATATTATAACTAAGCACAATTTGCAATCTAATCCCTCCAATTTGTAAGTTATGCAATTAGGTTCAATCTCATGGGAAATGATCAATTAAGTCCAAGACTATTTCATGCAATTAAGTCCCTAAGCTTATGAAGTGATCAATTAAGTAATTAAACAATTAAGTCATAATTGGCAATTATTTCACATTAAATCACATATTGCATAATTGAAAGATTGGGGCGTTACAGGATTACTTGAATTTCCTGAAATTACGAGATGAGAACAAAGAGGAACGGGTTTACTAGCACGCACCCAGCACGTACGCGCATGGGGCGGCGAGTTGACCAGCGCGCGGCAGACGCCGGGCATGGCTAGGCGCTGCAGCTGTGCTGTTTCCCTCCCCGCCCGCGTGCGGGCATTCGTGTAGGCCAGCACGCGGCTGTGCGCAGCTGTTGCAGGTCCGTCTTGGGATTTTAGTTTTGTTTCGTGTTTTCCAAGTTTCGTAAAATCCTGTTTTGTAAAATCTGATTTTATTTTAAATTTGATTTTAATTTATAAAATTATTTTTTTAAAATAATTATAAAATTTGGGATTTTAGTGAATTAAAGTCAAGTTCTTATTTTTTGAGAAAATTACGAATATCACTTTGAATGATATTTTAGACAAAAATTTAATTTTGAATTAATTGTCGTTTTGTCTAGAGCCGGTGACTCCATTTTGAATAAATTCTTGAAGTCAAGGAAACTTTAAATTTAGTTGGTAAATTTAAATTCAAGCGGAAGCATGCTAGTTTAGGTGATCACGGGTTAGTCTTATGTATGGTTTTAAATTCTGCACATGGATGATTTCAATTGGTGTTGGAGCCCCAAAGTTGCATGTTTTCAATTGGGGTTGGAGCCCTACTTATATGCGTACTGTTATGTGTTTATTATGTGGCTTTCCTTATTATTATTTTGGGCCAGGGTATGCCCCGTGTACTTGTCTATGGTCAATATGAAAATTGAACCATATTACTTTATGTAAAAAGAGTAGAACTTAGGAAGTGAGGTATTATTTTTCATTTTGGAGACAAGCACCCATGGAATAAGAAGGATCCACAAGGACCACTTGAAGAGTGGTGGCCATAAGAAGACCCCCTCAAAATGTTTAGAAGGGTTTCTATTAAATGTAATAGATAGGGTGTTTTTCCATTAAATTCTGTACCCCTATGTGATATGAATTGTCTTATGTGGCATGAATGTTAGAACTAGTGAGTTTGGAGTGGCTTCCAAAATCACATATAAGATAGGATACCTATGATCATCACATAATTAGTATCATGCTAGGACATGTTATCTGCTAATTGCTTCTGTGATGCACTTTATGTGAAACTGCATTAACAAGACAATTAAAACTTGGATAACATTATATGTTGATGAGGTCATTCGAAAATTCCATTTAAATATTGAGCAAAATTCGAATAAATAGGTATTTTATCACGGTAATAAAATTCGTAGCATTCCATGAATAGGATTTAGGACTTAATAAGTGAAACTAATTGTTGTCTCACGAGTCGTGGGGTAATTAGTGTAGCTTATTAACTCTTAGTTTCCTGATTAATTATTTTAAATAATTAATTTTTCTTGACCATTTTAGAATGGACGATGTCTCACGAGTCGTGGGTTGTTCCTGACTAAGTTTGGTTGAGATGTTATGATTGATGGGTCCTGCTCAACACTAAAGTCGATGTGGATGTCTCACGACTCATGGGTCCATGATTGAAGGATTAGTGATGCAAAAATATTACTAGGAATTCCATGGAGATGGAATCGGCAATTACTACCTACCTAAAGATTCTTAGACCTTTGGATGTCTCACGAGTCGTGGGTCCAAAACTAAGAATGCTTGGGATCCTAGTACCCAATTAGAAAATAAGTTTCTTCTAAAGTCGTTGGGATTTCTAGACTTTCTAAAAATAGTGGGAGAACATATTTCTAAAGACCTTGTTTGACACCCCGTTTCTTCGGCAAGCCAGGTATGACGTCACTTGAGGGTTTACCGACGTTTTATTTCCTTTTCGATTTAATTTATATGTTCATTTAATGGTTTAAGTGATTTATATGCCTTAAACGTTTGAGTTTTACGTTTTAATTTCCGTATCTAATTCCTTTAACTTGGTTTATAATTTCCGAACTTCGTGAATATGTGATATACTTGAATTATATGATTCTTTAACTCCTTATGTGTTTATTTTATTTGTTTATACGTGTTTAAATTGGTCGGGGACCATTTCTTTATTTTGGGGATTCGAGGGCCTGATGAGCTTTAGCGCACCTAGGATTCTGGAAACCATATCTTGAGCTCGGGGAATTCGGATTCGAATTCGGGAAGTGGTGCCGGACTCATAACGAGATTTTCAAGCTAAGAAACCTATCCTCATATTTTTCTAAGCCCGTTTGATACTTCGAAATTTGCCCGGAAATTTGACTCGCGCACATATGACCCCCTTTCAGTAATTTGCACATAAGTCCCTCAACTTTTAGTCTTTTCACTTGATTCTTGGACCCACAACTCACCAAATCAATGCTTTATCATCCCTTTCCTCCCTAATCTCGGTTTTTGAAAGGAAAAGAGGAGAAATATCTGAGCTTTGGAGCAGCAACAGTTCCATTCCCGTCACTTTGGACCCAAGGAGATTTTTGAGCTTCAATCTTTTTTTCCCTCCATGATCTTCAAGGGTTTAGTACATATTTCATATCTCCATACTTATGTGGTCTTTTTCATCCATAAATTCAAGAATTTGAGCCATGTATGATTGAGTTTTTCCCCATGACTTGAATAGTTGGAATTTTGCCCTAACTTGAATTCCATGACTTCCTTTGGGTACTTCTTCAATTGGTGCTAGAATATTGATCATTTGACCTTCATTTAGTGTTGTATAAACCTAACTTTGATGGTAGTTGAAGTACGCAAGAGTTTTCTTTCGTGATCATGGAGTTTTAATGTAACGCCCCGGTTTCCGGAGGAACAGGTAAGCACGCCACGTGTGCGTTTTGAGCGTAGGTTAATTTTATTTCTTTAATTTATAATATATTCTTACGTGGCATTCATATTTTATAAAATTCATGAAACCTTGTTTATATAAATCATTTGATTTCATAACATTGAAAATATAATTTCATGACACGAAAAATATTTCTTGCATGAAATTAATACCGAGAGTGGTTTAAATTACCAAATTATCCCTAGTTAAATATTCTCCAAAATTCTAGGGACTTAATTGCTAATCCTTTAAGGACTTAATTCATCTTATTTTAAAACCTCGTATACTCAATCGCTTAGATTGAATTCTTGGAGGATTTATTGGCAATTAGCTTATTTCACAAAAATCAAGAATGGCATGTAACGGTATAAGGCTTCCCAAAGCTTCCTTGATCAAATTTCATCCTAAAATCTCCCAACCACTTTGCTTCTTCATTCTAGGTTCATCAAGGAAAAGGGAAGGAGTGATTTTCCATCAATCATCAAGATTTCAAGAAATCTTTCAAGGAAATTGGGAGTGATCATCATCATCTTCTTCTTCTTCTTCATTTCTTTCTTCATCAAGGTTGGTTTGCATGGAATTGATGTTTCTTGATCATATTTTCCTAAGCTAGGGTTTGGGTGAGATATGCTAGATGATTGAATTAGAATTGGAAGCATGATTATTTGATGATAGCATGAATTATGGCATGATTCTTTCATGGATTTATTGGAAAAATTGAACTTGATTGATTAAGTTGGCCATGAACATGATACCTTGAAACTTTGATGATATTGCATGTTTTATAGGTTTAAATGTTATATTATCATTTATTGAAGTTGTATGCTTCATATTACCAGAAATTATTGCATTTGGGGTTCAAAAATGGATTTTTGTTCCTTTGTTGCTTCCTTCCCGAGAGCATGCTCTGTTTTTGCTCTGTTTTCCAGTTGCAGAAGCTGGGAACGACCGTTCCCAGCCCCAAGGCATTGCGGGAACGGGCGTTCCCATTCCTTTTCAAAATTTGGGCGGCCGAGCATGGGAACGGCCGTTCCCATTTTGGCCTTGCGCCAGAAGGGCCGTTCCCAGCTCAAAGGCGCGTTTTTAAAAAGGGGAAAACGTTGCCGCGTTTTCTGGGCAACGGGAACGACCGTTCCCATTTTACAAAGGGACCCGGAACGGCCGTTCCCACCTGTTATGCAGAACAAAAGTTTCTGCATAAATTTACGAAAATAGCCCCTCGACCCAACGACTTCTTTGACCCCGAATTGCTATACTATGTGTTAATATGATGTGAAACGAAATGTTATGATACCACATTGCATTTTCATGGTCGTCTCGACACATTTCCGCCGTTCGTCATATTTTGGTCATATTAGGTCGTGTCTCACGAATGTACATCGTATTTGCACAGGTCACGAGGGCGTGGACGGGGAGCAAGCTCCTTAGAACATTGCTTTTGTTATATTTTGCAAGAAAAGGTGAGGTTTTAGGTTATGTTATAGAACCCTACCACCCTTACGTGCTATTTTCGGCCAAAACCTATTATAATTATAAACGTTTTCAAACTTATAAACCTTTCCAAGCAAGAAAGTATTGATTATCATGATTTCAAGCATTTTTGGCGAGTACATGATTGCACGTGGGCCCGAGGGTAATTCTTGAGCCAACCGGGAAAGCAAGGGCTGACGGGTAACTCCTGAATTATCCTCACATTGTTGGGATCACCCCCGAAGCCACTAGGAGATTAGTGGTGGAAGGAGTTCCGTGTCTAGAGGGTCATGTCCTCTACACACACCATGTCGTGGATAGTCGAGCCTTGCAAACTCGCTATCACCCGGAGGAAGAAGGAGACTGGGGATTAATCCGGCATGTCGGGTTATCCTCGGGTTATTGCATGATTTCAAGCATGAAATTGTTTATGTGAGCACTAAGTAAATTGCATGATCACGTATTTATCAAGCAAGCAAGCATGTTCACGTATTGTTCACGATTGGGAGTTCGGTTGGAGATTGCCCTTACTCGCCGGGGCCACATGTTCATGACATTGACAAGCAGGATTAAATAAACGTGTTAAAATGATTGGTTGTAATCTCGGGCAAAGACTAACTCCTTGAATTACATATCTATTTATTTTATGCTAAAGTCTTCACCCGAGACTACAACTTGCATGTGATGTGTGATATATATATTATTGCCCCTCACTCAGTCTTCGGTGGACTGATACTTCACTTTTCAGGTACCCTTTGAGCGTGGTCGTGCTAGGCGGGCGTTGTTCGAGTCTTTTGCATCTTCACGAGTCTAGCACCTTTCATGTATAGTACTTTGAGACATTTCATGTTATGATAGTTAGTGTCACGTTTTGAATACTTAATGATGTATCTTATTTAGATATGATAAATGTATTGATAGTTAATGGGTACCTATATGTATCTGTGTAATAAATATGGTACCTATATATATGAATGACTTTATTGCTTCCGTTTTTCTAATCATGTTTGATTTGAGTAATTATGTTGGGGAGAGTGTCCCGCCTAGCGCGTCATTTTTATTGTCACCCGTTCGCTGTGGTCTTGGTTTATGTATGAACTGTCCATTTCATACGTGGATCGAGGCTATAGTGCGGGGGATGTGGCGCCTTGGGGTTTAGGGTGCTACATCTACAGGTGGTATCAGAGCCCGGTTGCAAAACCGAGGTTCTCGAGTCGTGTCAAGTCAGTCTAGGTCGCACGGCATAGGATTATGTGGTATTTGGGAGTCTACATTTGGTTGACTTACCTGAATTACTTATTTCCTTGCATTAATTGAGCTACGTGATCTTTCTTGAACATGTGCTACTTGATATCATGGAAATTATATGCACACATTTGCATTCATTGATCAAGCCACGCATGTTTAGTGATCTAATTTCAGGATGGAGCACGACAGACGTTCCAGTGACCGATCCTCGAGGCACAGGCATCATCATCGCCGACATCATCGCCGCGAGAGATCACCACCTCCTCCACCTGCTCAGGCACAGCCCCAGGATTTTATGAATGCAGTAGTGGGGCTAATTGATCAGAGGTTACAGGAACGGGTACCTCCACCACCACCACCAGCGCAGGTAGCACCTCCGGAGAATCCCATTTCTGCTATCTTGCGAGAGTTTCAGAATCAGCGTCCCCCGAAGTTCTATAAGGGAGACGACATACAGGCAGAGATGTGGTTAAAGGAGATTGAGAGGATATGGCAGCTTATCCCTTGTGACAGTCAGGAGAAGGCCCGCTGTACCCTCACTCTTATTCAGGGCGAGGCCTACTCCTGGTGGGAAAGCACACAGATTGTTTTGGAGGCAGCCGGGACCGAGATTACCTGGGAGGTCTTCGTACGGGAGTTCAGAAACAAGTACATTCCTCCAGCTTCCCGTACCCGTAGGTTGAGGGAGTTTACAGAATTAAAGCAGGGAGGCAGGTCCGTGGGCCAGTATATCGCCGAGTTCGAGAGGCTTTCTCGCTATGCACCTAACATAGCGAACGATGACTTTCCCAAGGCGATGCAGTTCGTTCAGGGGTTGAGGCCGGACATCCAGGATGCACTGAAAGCGGCTAATACCAGTACCTGGGCAAAAGCTACTGCAAAGGCCCTGAAGGTTGAGGATTCTGATATAGCTAGAAGAGCTACTCAGCGAGCAGGACAGGCTTCGGGCTCGAGAGCAGTCAGGGATCGAGCTCAGGAAAAAGGCCGATGGTTTACTCTGCACCTCCAGCACAGAGGGACTCTGGGAAGAAGTTTAAGATTACAGGATCGTCACAGAAGGGTGCAGGGCCATTACCGAGAGGTCCGAGAGCTACGTGATGATGATGATGTTTCTAATCCCAACTTCCTCCACAAATAAAGCTTGAATGGTTGAAATCCCTTCTCTTCTTGGTAGTGTTTTTGAATCGGTAGAAGAAAGGAAGCAAGGAGAGTAATGCTAGAATGAAATGAGCTCAAGGAAGAGATACATACTATATATTATAACTAAGCACAATTTGCAATCTAATCCCTCCAATTTGTAAGTTATGCAATTAGGTTCAATCTCATGGGAAATGATCAATTAAGTCTAAGACTATTTCATGCAATTAAGTCCCTAAGCTTATGAAGTGATCAATTAAGTAATTAAACAATTAAGTCATAATTGGCAATTATTTCACATTAAATGACATATTGCATAATTGAAAGATTGGGGCGTTACAGGATTACTTGAATTTCCTGAAATTACGAGATGAGAACAAAGAGGAACGGGTTTACTAGCACGCACCCAGCACGTACGCGCATGGGGCGGCGAGTTGACCAGCGCGCGGCAGACGCCGGGCATGGCTAGGCGCTGCAGCTGTGCTGTTTCCCTCCCCGCCCGCGTACGGCCATTCGTGTAGGCCAGCACGCGGCTGTGCGCAGCTGTTGCAGGTCCGTCTTGGGATTTTAGTTTTGTTTCGTGTTTTCCAAGTTTCGTAAAATCCTGTTTTGTAAAATCTGATTTTATTTTAAATTTGATTTTAATTTATAAAATTATTTTTTTAAAATAATTATAAAATTTGGGATTTTAGTGAATTAAAGTCAAGTTCTTATTTTTTGAGAAAATTACGAATATCACTTTGAATGATATTTTAGACAAAAATTTAATTTTGAATTAATTGTTGTTTTGTCTAGAGCCGGTGACTCCATTTTGAATAAATTCTTGAAGTCAAGGAAACTTTAAATTTAGTTGGTAAATTTAAATTCAAGCGGAAGCATGCTAGTTTAGGTGATCACGGGTTAGTCTTATGTATGGTTTTAAATTCTGCACATGGATGATTTCAATTGGTGTTGGAGCCCCATAGTTGCATGTTTTCAATTGGGGTTGGAGCCCTACTTATATGCGTACTGTTATGTGTTTATTATGTGGCTTTCCTTATTATTATTTTGGGCCAGGGTATGCCCCGTGTACTTGTCTATGGTCAATATGAAAATTGAACCATATTACTTTATGTAAAAAGAGTAGAACTTAGGAAGTGAGGTATTATTTTTCATTTTGGAGACAAGCACCCATGGAATAAGAAGGATCCACAAGGACCACTTGAAGAGTGGTGGCCATAAGAAGACCCCCTCAAAATGTTTAGAAGGGTTTCTATTAAATGTAATAGATAGGGTGTTTTTCAATTAAATTCTGTACCCCTATGTGATATGAATTGTCTTATGTGGCATGAATGTTAGAACTAGTGAGTTTGGAGTGGCTTCCAAAATCACATATAAGATAGGATACCTATGATCATCACATAATTAGTATCATGCTAGGACATGTTATCTGCTAATTGCTTCTGTGATGCACTTTATGTGAAACTGCATTAACAAGACAATTAAAATTTGGATAACATTATATGTTGATGAGGTCATTCGAAAATTCCATTTAAATATTGAGCAAAATTCGAATAAATAGGTATTTTATCACGGTAATAAAATTCGTAGCATTCCATGAATAGGATTTAGGACTTAATAAGTGAAACTAATTGTTGTCTCACGAGTCGTGGGGTAATTAGTGTAGCTTATTAACTCTTAGTTTCCTGATTAATTATTTTAAATAATTAATTTTTCTTGACCATTTTAGAATGGACGATGTCTCACGAGTCGTGGGTTGTTCCTGACTAAGTTTGGTTGAGATGTTATGATTGATGGGTCCTGCTCAACACTAAAGTCGATGTGGATGTCTCACGACTCATGGGTCCATGATTGAAGGATTAGTGATGCAAAAATATTACTAGGAATTCCATGGAGATGGAATCGGCAATTACTACCTACCTAAAGATTCTTAGACCTTTGGATGTCTCACGAGTCGTGGGTCCAAAACTAAGAATGCTTGGGATCCTAGTACCCAATTAGAAAATAAGTTTCTTCTAAAGTCGTTGGGATTTCTAGACTTTCTAAAAATAGTGGGAGAACATATTTCTAAAGACCTTGTTTGACACCCCGTTTCTTCGGCAAGCCAGGTATGACGTCACTTGAGGGTTTACCGACGTTTTATTTCCTTTTCGATTTAATTTATATGTTCATTTAATGGTTTAAGTGATTTATATGCCTTAAACGTTTGAGTTTTACGTTTTAATTTCCGTATCTAATTCCTTTAACTTGGTTTATAATTTCCGAACTTCGTGAATATGTGATATACTTGAATTATATGATTCTTTAACTCCTTATGTGTTTATTTTATTTGTTTATACGTGTTTAAATTGGTCGGGGACCATTTCTTTATTTTGGGGATTCGAGGGCCTGATGAGCTTTAGCGCACCTAGGATTCTGGAAACCATATCTTGAGCTCGGGGAATTCGGATTCGAATTCGGGAAGTGGTGCCGAACTCATAACGAGATTTTCAAGCTAAGAAACCTATCCTCATATTTTTCTAAGCCCGTTTGATACTTCGAAATTTGCCCGGAAATTTGACTCGCGCACATATGACCCCCTTTCAGTAATTTGCACATAAGTCCCTCAACTTTTAGTCTTTTCACTTGATTCTTGGACCCACAACTCACCAAATCAATGCTTTATCATCCCTTTCCTCCCTAATCTCGGTTTTTGAAAGGAAAAGAGGAGAAATATCTGAGCTTTGGAGCAGCAACAGTTCCATTCCCGTCACTTTGGACCCAAGGAGATTTTTGAGCTTCAATCTTTTTTTCCCTCCATGATCTTCAAGGGTTTAGTACATATTTCATATCTCCATACTTATGTGGTCTTTTTCATCCATAAATTCAAGAATTTGAGCCATGTATGATTGAGTTTTTCCCCATGACTTGAATAGTTGGAATTTTGCCCTAACTTGAATTCCATGACTTCCTTTGGGTACTTCTTCAATTGGTGCTAGAATATTGATCATTTGACCTTCATTTAGTGTTGTATAAACCTAACTTTGATGGTAGTTGAAGTACGCGAGAGTTTTCTTTCGTGATCATGGAGTTTTAATGTAACGCCCCGGTTTCCGGAGGAACAGGTAAGCACGCCACGTGTGCGTTTTGAGCGTAGGTTTATTTTATTTCTTTAATTTATAATATATTCTTACGTGGCATTCATATTTTATAAAATTCATGAAACATTGTTTATATAAATCATTTGATTTCATAACATTGAAAATATAATTTCATGACACGAAAAATATTTCTTGCATGAAATTAATACCGAGAGTGGTTTAAATTACCAAATTGTCCCTAGTTAAATATTCTCCAAAATTCTAGGGACTTAATTGCCAATCCTTTAAGGACTTAATTGATCTTATTTTAAAACCTCGTATACTCAATCGCTTAGATTGAATTCTTGGAGGATTTATTGGCAATTAGCTTATTTCACAAAAATCAAGAATGGCATGTAACGGTATAAGGCTTCCCAAAGCTTCCTTGATCAAATTTCATCCTAAAATCTCCCAACCACTTTGCTTCTTCATTCTCGGTTCATCAAGGAAAAGGGAAGGAGTGATTTTCCATCAATCATCAAGATTTCAAGAAATCTTTCAAGGAAATTGGGAGTGATCATCATCATCATCTTCTTCTTCTTCATTTCTTTCTTCATCAAGGTTGGTTTGCATGGAATTGATGTTTCTTGATCATATTTTCCTAAGCTAGGGTTTGGGTGAGATATGCTAGATGATTGAATTAGAATTGGAAGCATGATTATTTGATGATAGCATGAATTATGGCATGATTCTTTCATGGATTTATTGGAAAAATTGAACTTGATTGATTAAGTTGGCCATGAACATGATACCTTGAAACTTTGATGATATTGCATGTTTTATAGGTTTAAATGTTATATTATCATTTATTGAAGTTGTATGCATCATATTACCAGAAATTATTGCATTTGGGGTTCAAAAATGGATTTTTGTTGCTTTGTTGCTTCCTTCCCGAGAGCATGCTCTGTTTTTGCTCTGTTTTCCAGTTGCAGAAGCTCGGAACGACCGTTCCCAGCCCCAAGGCATTGCGGGAACGGGCGTTCCCATTCCTTTTCAAAATTTGGGCGGCCGAGCATGGGAACGGTCGTTCCCATTTTGGCCTTGCGCCGGAAGGGCCATTCCCAGCTCAAAGGCGCGTTTTTAAAAAGGGGAAAACGTTGCCGCGTTTTCTGGGCAACGGGAACGACCGTTCCCATTTTACAAAGGGACCCGGAACGGCCGTTCCCACCTGTTATGCAGAACAAAAGTTTCTGCATAAATTTACGAAAATAGCCCCTCGACCCAACGACTTCTTTGACCCCGAATTGCTATAATATGTGTTAATATGATGTGAAACGAAATGTTATGATACCACATTGCATTTTCATGGTCGTCTCGACACATTTCCGCCGTTCGTCATATTTTGGTCATATTAGGTCGTGTCTCACGAATGTACATCGTATTTGCACAGGTCACGAGGGCGTGGACGGGGAGCAAGCTCCTTAGAACATTGCTTTATTATATTTTGCAAGAAAAGGTGAGGTTTTAGGTTATGTTATAGAACCCTACCACCCTTACGTGCTATTTTCGGCCAAAACCTATTATAATTATAAACGTTTTCAAACTTATAAACCTTTCCAAGCAAGAAAGTATTGATTATCATGATTTCAAGCATGTTTGGCGAGTACATGATTGCACGTGGGCCCGAGGGTAATTCTTGAGCCAACCGGGAAAGCAAGGGCTGACGGGTAACTCCTGAATTATCCTCACATTGTTGGGATCACCCCCGAAGCCACTAGGAGATTAGTGGTGGAAGGAGTTCCGTGTCTAGAGGGTCATGTCCTCTACACACACCATGTCGTGGATAGTCGAGCCTTGCAAACTCGCTATCACCCGGAGGAAGAAGGAGACTGGGGATTAATCCGGCATGTCGGGTTATCCTCGGGTTATTGCATGATTTCAAGCATGAAATTGTTTATGTGAGCACTAAGTAAATTGCATGATCACGTATTTATCAAGCAAGCAAGCATGTTCACGTATTGTTCACGATTGGGAGTTCGGTTGGAGATTGCCCTTACTCGCCGGGGCCACATGTTCATGACATTGACAAGCAGGATTAAATAAACGTGTTAAAATGATTGGTTGTAATCTCGGGCAAAGACTAACTCCTTGAATTACATATCTATTTATTTTATGCTAAAGTCTTCACCCGAGACTACAACTTGCATGTGATGTGTGATATATATATTATTGCCCCTCACTCAGTCTTCGGTAGACTGATACTTCACTTTTCAGGTACCCTTTGAGTGTGGTCGTGCTAGGCGGGCGTTGTTCGAGTCTTTTGCATCTTCACGAGTCTAGAACCTTTCATGTATAGTACTTTGAGACATTTCATGTTATGATAGTTAGTGTCACGTTTTGAATACTTAATGATGTATCTTATTTAGATATGATAAATGTATTGATAGTTAATGGGTACCTATATGTATCTGTGTAATAAATATGGTACCTATATATATGAATGACTTTATTGCTTCCGTTTTTCTAATCATGTTTGATTTGAGTAATTATGTTGGGGAGAGTGTCCCGCCTAGCGCGTCATTTTTATTGTCACCCGTTCGCTGTGGTCTTGGTTTATGTATGAACTGTCCATTTCATACGTGGATCGAGGCTATAGTGCGGGGGATGTGGCGCCTTGGGGTTTAGGGTGCTACATCTACAGGTGGTATCAGAGCCCGGTTGCAAAACCGAGGTTCTCGAGTCGTGTCAAGTCAGTCTAGGTCGCACGGCATAGGATTATGTGGTATTTGGGAGTCTACATTTGGTTGACTTACCTGAATTACTTATTTCCTTGCATTAATTGAGCTACGTGATCTTTCTTGAACATGTGCTACTTGATATCATGGAAATTATATGCACACATTTGCATTCATTGATCAAGCCACGCATGTTTAGTGATCTAATTTCAGGATGGAGCACGACAGACGTTCCAGTGACCGATCCTCGAGGCACAGGCATCATCATCGCCGACATCATCGCCGCGAGAGATCACCACCTCCTCCACCTGCTCAGGCACAGCCCCAGGATTTTATGAATGCAGTAGTGGGGCTAATTGATCAGAGGTTACAGGAACGGGTACCTCCACCACCACCACCAGCGCAGGTAGCACCTCCGGAGAATCCCATTTCTGCTATCTTGCGAGAGTTTCAGAATCAGCGTCCCCCGAAGTTCTATAAGGGAGACGACATACAGGCAGAGATGTGGTTAAAGGAGATTGAGAGGATATGGCAGCTTATCCCTTGTGACAGTCAGGAGAAGGCCCGCTGTACCCTCACTCTTATTCAGGGCGAGGCCTACTCCTGGTGGGAAAGCACACAGATTGTTTTGGAGGCAGCCGGGACCGAGATTACCTGGGAGGTCTTCGTACGGGAGTTCAGAAACAAGTACATTCCTCCAGCTTCCCGTACCCGTAGGTTGAGGGAGTTTACAGAATTAAAGCAGGGAGGCAGGTCCGTGGGCCAGTATATCGCCGAGTTCGAGAGGCTTTCTCGCTATGCACCTAACATAGCGAACGATGACTTTCCCAAGGCGATGCAGTTCGTTCAGGGGTTGAGGCCGGACATCCAGGATGCACTGAAAGCGGCTAATACCAGTACCTGGGCAAAAGCTACTGCAAAGGCCCTGAAGGTTGAGGATTCTGATATAGCTAGAAGAGCTACTCAGCGAGCAGGACAGGCTTCGGGCTCGAGAGCAGGTCAGGGATCGAGCTCAGGAAAAAGGCCGATGGTTTACTCTGCACCTCCAGCACAGAGGGACTCTGGGAAGAAGTTTAAGATTACAGGATCGTCACAGAAGGGTGCAGGGCCATTACCGAGAGGTCCGAGAGCTACATGATGATGATGATGCTTCTAATCCCAACTTCCTCCACAAATAAAGCTTGAATGGTTGAAATCCCTTCTCTTCTTGGTAGTGTTTTTGAATCGGTAGAAGAAAGGAAGCAAGGAGAGTAATGCTAGAATGAAATGAGCTCAAGGAAGAGATACATACTATATATTATAACTAAGCACAATTTGCAATCTAATCCCTCCAATTTGTAAGTTATGCAATTAGGTTCAATCTCATGGGAAATGATCAATTAAGTCCAAGACTATTTCATGCAATTAAGTCCCTAAGCTTATGAAGTGATCAATTAAGTAATTAAACAATTAAGTCATAATTGGCAATTATTTCACATTAAATCACATATTGCATAATTGAAAGATTGGGGCGTTACAGGATTACTTGAATTTCCTGAAATTACGAGATGAGAACAAAGAGGAACGGGTTTACTAGCACGCACCCAGCACGTACGCGCATGGGGCGGCGAGTTGACCAGCGCGCGGCAGACGCCGGGCATGGCTAGGCGCTGCAGCTGTGCTGTTTCCCTCCCCGCCCGCGTGCGGCCATTCGTGTAGGCCAGCACGCGGCTGTGCGCAGCTGTTGCAGGTCCGTCTTGGGATTTTAGTTTTGTTTCGTGTTTTCCAAGTTTCGTAAAATCCTGTTTTGTAAAATCTGATTTTATTTTAAATTTGATTTTAATTTATAAAATTATTTTTTTAAAATAATTATAAAATTTGGGATTTTAGTGAATTAAAGTCAAGTTCTTATTTTTTGAGAAAATTACGAATATCACTTTGAATGATATTTTAGACAAAAATTTAATTTTGAATTAATTGTCGTTTTGTCTAGAGCCGGTGACTCCATTTTGAATAAATTCTTGAAGTCAAGGAAACTTTAAATTTAGTTGGTAAATTTAAATTCAAGCGGAAGCATGCTAGTTTAGGTGATCACGGGTTAGTCTTATGTATGGTTTTAAATTCTGCACATGGATGATTTCAATTGGTGTTGGAGCCCCATAGTTGCATGTTTTCAATTGGGGTTGGAGCCCTACTTATATGCGTACTGTTATGTGTTTATTATGTGGCTTTCCTTATTATTATTTTGGGCCAGGGTATGCCCCGTGTACTTGTCTATGGTCAATATGAAAATTGAACCATATTACTTTATGTAAAAAGAGTAGAACTTAGGAAGTGAGGTATTATTTTTCATTTTGGAGACAAGCACCCATGGAATAAGAAGGATCCACAAGGACCACTTGAAGAGTGGTGGCCATAAGAAGACCCCCTCAAAATGTTTAGAAGGGTTTCTATTAAATGTAATAGATAGGGTGTTTTTCCATTAAATTCTGTACCCCTATGTGATATGAATTGTCTTATGTGGCATGAATGTTAGAACTAGTGAGTTTGGAGTGGCTTCCAAAATCACATATAAGATAGGATACCTATGATCATCACATAATTAGTATCATGCTAGGACATGTTATCTGCTAATTGCTTCTGTGATGCACTTTATGTGAAACTGCATTAACAAGACAATTAAAATTTGGATAACATTATATGTTGATGAGGTCATTCGAAAATTCCATTTAAATATTGAGCAAAATTCGAATAAATAGGTATTTTATCACGGTAATAAAATTCGTAGCATTCCATGAATAGGATTTAGGACTTAATAAGTGAAGCTAATTGTTGTCTCACGAGTCGTGGGGTAATTAGTGTAGCTTATTAACTCTTAGTTTCCTGATTAATTATTTTAAATAATTAATTTTTCTTGACCATTTTAGAATGGACGATGTCTCACGAGTCGTGGGTTGTTCCTGACTAAGTTTGGTTGAGATGTTATGATTGATGGGTCCTGCTCAACACTAAAGTCGATGTGGATGTCTCACGACTCATGGGTCCATGATTGAAGGATTAGTGATGCAAAAATATTACTAGGAATTCCATGGAGATGGAATCGGCAATTACTACCTACCTAAAGATTCTTAGACCTTTGGATGTCTCACGAGTCGTGGGTCCAAAACTAAGAATGCTTGGGATCCTAGTACCCAATTAGAAAATAAGTTTCTTCTAAAGTCGTTGGGATTTCTAGACTTTCTAAAAATAGTGGGAGAACATATTTCTAAAGACCTTGTTTGACACCCCGTTTCTTCGGCAAGCCAGGTATGACGTCACTTGAGGGTTTACCGACGTTTTATTTCCTTTTCGATTTAATTTATATGTTCATTTAATGGTTTAAGTGATTTATATGCCTTAAACGTTTGAGTTTTACGTTTTAATTTCCGTATCTAATTCCTTTAACTTGGTTTATAATTTCCGAACTTCGTGAATATGTGATATACTTGAATTATATGATTCTTTAACTCCTTATGTGTTTATTTTATTTGTTTATACGTGTTTAAATTGGTCGGGGACCATTTCTTTATTTTGGGGATTCGAGGGCCTGATGAGCTTTAGCGCACCTAGGATTCTGGAACCATATCTTGAGCTCGGGGAATTCGGATTCGAATTCGGGAAATGGTGCCGGACTCATAACGAGATTTTCAAGCTAAGAAACCTATCCTCATATTTTTCTAAGCCCGTTTGATACTTCGAAATTTGCCCGGAAATTTGACTCGCGCACATATGACCCCCTTTCAGTAATTTGCACATAAGTCCCTCAACTTTTAGTCTTTTCACTTGATTCTTGGACCCACAACTCACCAAATCAATGCTTTATCATCCCTCTCCTCCCTAATCTCGGTTTTTGAAAGGAAAAGAGGAGAAATATCTGAGCTTTGGAGCAGCAACAGTTCCATTCCCGTCACTTTGGACCCAAGGAGATTTTTGAGCTTCAATCTTTTTTTCCCTCCATGATCTTCAAGGGTTTAGTACATATTTCATATCTCCATACTTATGTGGTCTTTTTCATCCATAAATTCAAGAATTTGAGCCATGCATGATTGAGTTTTTCCCCATGACTTGAATAGTTGGAATTTTGCCCTAACTTGAATTCCATGACTTCCTTTGGGTACTTCTTGAATTGGTGCTAGAATATTGATCATTTGACCTTCATTTAGTGTTGTATAAACCTAACTTTGATGGTAGTTGAAGTACGCGAGAGTTTTCTTTCGTGATCATGGAGTTTTAATGTAACGCCCCGGTTTCCGGAGGAACAGGTAAGCACGCCACGTGTGCGTTTTGAGCGTAGGTTTATTTTATTTCTTTAATTTATAATATATTCTTACGTGGCATTCATATTTTATAAAATTCATGAAACATTGTTTATATAAATCATTTGATTTCATAACATTGAAAATATAATTTCATGACACGAAAAATATTTCTTGCATGAAATTAATACCGAGAGTGGTTTAAATTACCAAATTGTCCCTAGTTAAATATTCTCCAAAATTCTAGGGACTTAATTGCCAATCCTTTAAGGACTTAATTGATCTTATTTTAAAACCTCGTATACTCAATCGCTTAGATTGAATTCTTGGAGGATTTATTGGCAATTAGCTTATTTCACAAAAATCAAGAATGGCATGTAACGGTATAAGGCTTCCCAAAGCTTCCTTGATCAAATTTCATCCTAAAATCTCCCAACCACTTTGCTTCTTCATTCTCGGTTCATCAAGGAAAAGGGAAGGAGTGATTTTCCATCAATCATCAAGATTTCAAGAAATCTTTCAAGGAAATTGGGAGTGATCATCATCATCATCTTCTTCTTCTTCATTTCTTTCTTCATCAAGGTTGGTTTGCATGGAATTGATGTTTCTTGATCATATTTTCCTAAGCTAGGGTTTGGGTGAGATAGGCTAGATGATTGAATTAGAATTGGAAGCATGATTATTTGATGATAGCATGAATTATGGCATGATTCTTTCATGGATTTATTGGAAAAATTGAACTTGATTGATTAAGTTGGCCATGAACATGATACCTTGAAACTTTGATGATATTGCATGTTTTATAGGTTTAAATGTTATATTATCATTTATTGAAGTTGTATGCATCATATTACCAGAAATTATTGCATTTGGGGTTCAAAAATGGATTTTTGTTGCTTTGTTGCTTCCTTCCCGAGAGCATGCTCTGTTTTTGCTCTGTTTTCCAGTTGCAGAAGCTGGGAACGACCGTTCCCAGCCCCAAGGCATTGCGGGAACGGGCGTTCCCATTCCTTTTCAAAATTTGGGCGGCCGAGCATGGGAACGGCCGTTCCCATTTTGGCCTTGCGCCGGAAGGGCCGTTCCCAGCTCAAAGGCGCGTTTTTAAAAAGGGGAAAACGTTGCCGCGTTTTCTGGGCAACGGGAACGACCGTTCCCATTTTACAAAGGGACCCGGAACGGTCGTTCCCACCTGTTATGCAGAACAAAAGTTTCTGCATAAATTTACGAAAATAGCCCCTCGACCCAACGACTTCTTTAACCCCGAATTGCTATAATATGTGTTAATATGATGTGAAACGAAATGTTATGATACCACATTGCATTTTCATGGTCGTCTCGACACATTTCTGCCGTTCGTCATATTTTGGTCATATTAGGTCGTGTCTCACGAATGTACATCGTATTTGCACAGGTCACGAGGGCGTGGACGGGGAGCAAGCTCCTTAGAACATTGCTTTATTATATTTTGCAAGAAAAGGTGAGGTTTTAGGTTATGTTATAGAACCCTACCACCCTTACGTGCTATTTTCGGCCAAAACCTATTATAATTATAAACGTTTTCAAACTTATAAACCTTTCCAAGCAAGAAAGTATTGATTATCATGATTTCAAGCATGTTTGGCGAGTACATGATTGCACGTGGGCCCGAGGGTAATTCTTGAGCCAACCGGGAAAGCAAGGGCTGACGGGTAACTCCTGAATTATCCTCACATTGTTGGGATCACCCCCGAAGCCACTAGGAGATTAGTGGTGGAAGGAGTTCCGTGTCTAGAGGGTCATGTCCTCTACACACACCATGTCGTGGATAGTCGAGCCTTGTAAACTCGCTATCACCCGGAGGAAGAAGGAGACTGGGGATTAATCCGGCATGTCGGGTTATCCTCGGTTATTGCATGATTTCAAGCATGAAATTGTTTATGTGAGCACTAAGTAAATTGCATGATCACGTATTTATCAAGCAAGCAAGCATGTTCACGTATTGTTCACGATTGGGAGTTCGGTTGGAGATTGCCCTTACTCGCCGGGGCCACATGTTCATGACATTGACAAGCAGGATTAAATAAACGTGTTAAAATGATTGGTTGTAATCTCGGGCAAAGACTAACTCCTTGAATTACATATCTATTTATTTTATGCTAAAGTCTTCACCCGAGACTACAACTTGCATGTGATGTGTGATATATATATTATTGCCCCTCACTCAGTCTTCGGTAGACTGATACTTCACTTTTCAGGTACCCTTTGAGCGTGGTCGTGCTAGGCGGGCGTTGTTCGAGTCTTTTGCATCTTCACGAGTCTAGCACCTTTCATGTATAGTACTTTGAGACATTTCATGTTATGATAGTTAGTGTCACGTTTTGAATACTTAATGATGTATCTTATTTAGATATGATAAATGTATTGATAGTTAATGGGTACCTATATGTATCTGTGTAATAAATATGGTACCTATATATATGAATGACTTTATTGCTTCCGTTTTTCTAATCATGTTTGATTTGAGTAATTATGTTGGGGAGAGTGTCCCGCCTAGCGCTTCATTTTTATTGTCACCCGTTCGCTGTGGTCTTGGTTTATGTATGAACTGTCCATTTCATACGTGGATCGAGACTATAGTGTGGGGGATGTGGCGCCTTGGGGTTTAGGGTGCTACATTTAAAAAGTATATGCATGAGTTCGGTCCCATTTTCGATACCTTCACTTGTTGTTCGATCTTAGCTTGTTTTCTTGGTGAATATGGGCTGGATTGCTTTCATTTCTCATGCCATTACATGCCTATATGAGTAGATTAAGGGTTAGGGGGAGATGTAGGGCTGAACAGGGGTGTTTTGAGCTTTTTCCGCGCCTGAACTAGTCTCCCCTGGCGGGAAGATTTTTGCCTTGATAGTCCCCGGGCGGGTACCTTGTGTGCAGAATGTTTCTGGACTGTTTTACCCAGCCGGGTAAATTTCTGCTTTGTTTCTCCCCAGCCGGGTACCCCCTCTTATGACCTCCGATTGACCTGATTTTTGGACACAATCGACCTTTTGAGTCTAGAACACTCTCCAATTGGATTCATCTCAAAATTCGTTCTAGATTGTGAGATATAATCATTTTATTTTGGTGTCGCCACTTCACCGAAATTCTGCACTCGTTCAACTTCAAACCTCTGCCATTTTCAGATCCCCTTGAACCACGATTCGTACTATATATTATTGGAAAGCCCTATGTGTCTAGTTTCATTCCCAAGAAACAAAACTTGATTCCCATTTCTCAAACTCAAGTTATGCCCGATTTCCTACAACTTGTTTGTTTCGGTAAAAATGTCAGCTTTGACCTATTTGTACTCGGAGCCCTATTTTGCATTTGTATTCCATTTTTCCCATACCTTCTCACCCCGATTGTGATCCTAATATGTTAATATGTTATGTTTCATTAATTATTTTAAGTTTATGACCATGTTTGCTAAGTGTAATTTTGAAGTGGATTCATGATCGATATATGAATGTTTAATGCTTTCTTGCACCTCTTGCTTTCTTGTTGCACTTTAAGCTTATGAATGCACATGATATGCTATAGTATGACAGGTTATGAGTTATTTAATATGTTATGAGTTTAATTCTTGAATTCGTTATGTGATATCTTGTTAATTGCCCCAATATGCCTAAATATGAATCTATAGGACACACATTGCATCCATTTGCATTCCTATGCATTGCCGTGTATCTAATTGGTTCATGATCGAGTCTAAGTCTTGAGTATGTGTTTGTTTATCTCAGATTTGAGTTCGGGAGGTGTCGGATCCACCATTTAGCCTCTTCTTGGTCTTCAACACTCTTTCGGGTGCTCTTTTGGTAAAAGGTGAGGTTTAGGACCTTTTTGTTTAGATAAGCGACCTATGGCCTAAATGTGATGATTTCTTACCCGCATGCAAATATAATATATATCTACATATTGTACGTGCCTTATGATGCGTTTATGACCTTATCTTACGATTAAAACGTTTTGAAATATAAGTATGAGCGTATATAAGCTTGAAAATGTTTTGCAATGAGGCTATGCTCCAAAACGTGTGTTGTCACGCAAGCTAGGATCTATCTCAACATCTTATGATTAAGGAAGACACGGAGAGGTACGCGTATAGCATATACCGAGTTGCAAGGTAAGGTATGTTCGATAGGCTACATAAGTTATTTTAAGTTCTGTACCGAGTTAAGTACGTTAATGAGTTAATTTGTAATGTATTGATTCGTATTGGTAATATTGGGCCCCAGAGCCTGCGAGCCAGGACAGCCGGTACGGCACGGGCCGTCGGGTTAAGCCTGGGCGTAGTCTCCACTCTGATAGGATTACCCCTGAACTTACCAGGAGGTTAGGTCAGGGATGGATATCCTGAGGGTTGAGAAGCTTGCACTCCCCTCGACCGTAATGGATGGTTAGGGTCGCGCAGCCCTTCCATCGCTGGAGAAGAAGGTTAATGTGTAAGTTTGCTATACGCTTGATTTTATTTGCTTGTGTGATTAGTCGGAGTAGCCCAGGATGGGACTAGGTGCTCGTACTCACCGCGCTTTTGTACGATTCGTTGATAATGAAACGGGATAGGATCTTCCTTGGAACTCTAATACGTTTGATTTAATTATGTATTGTCTAAGTTTTTTTTTGAAAATGATTTCGCATACAAAACCCTTTCCCGGTTCATAATCTTTTGGTTAATATGTGCTCTGCTTTATACTTATTTTGTGTGTGGGTGTGCGTTAGCCCCCTCACTCTGTCGGTGGACTGACCCTCTCCTTTCAACTTTTCAGTTTGCAGGTTGGGCGTGCTAGGTGGTGTCTTGAGTCGGTCGAGTTCAAGTCTTCTAGTTCGAGTTGCATTTTCATTTGCATTCAATCATGCTTTTGTATATGATTCGATTGTGGTAATTGAAGTATGTATATGTTAATGAATTATGTATGAATTTCTATTTTGTATATTTTGTGGATTTATCTTCTTGGATTTTGTTATATGCTTCCATTTTCTTATTCTTGCGCGCTCTAGTCCTGTCTTAGCTCCGCCTGGCCTAGCGAGTGAGTGTAGGTTCCCGTTCGCTTAGTCTTGGGCTCATGTATGGATTTTTATTTCATATATGGGTTCGGGGCTAGGTGCGGGGGATGTGGTGGCTTGCTGCTCCAGGCGCTACACCTTGATAATATGTAATCGTTATCATTCAGCATGCTCATGATTTCTCTATTTTTTTCCATTTAGGTTGTAGTTCTGTGATTCTCTACAATTGAAATGGCAACCAAAAACCCTTTGGTATCCATCTTCGAATCGAACAAGTTGACGGGGCCCAATTATTCTGATTGGCTTCGCAATCTAAAGATAGTTTTAGATTCTGAAGAGAGAAGATATGCTATCTTCTAGGGGGAGACTGTCGTTGAAGGTGAGGCTCCGACTCGGGCCGAAAGGGATGCGATTGCAAAATGGTCTGAAGATAATCTTGAAGCTCGTTGCCTCATGTTGGCCACCATGTCTCCAGACATGTAGAGGCAACACGAGTAAATGGACAACGCTCGGGAGATTTACGACTATCTCGAGCAATTGTACCGCCCCAAAGAGCGTTTTCTAAGGTACAACACCTCTAAGGAGCTCTTTCATCTTAGAATGAAAGAAGGTACAAGTGTCCATGAGCACAGTCTTAAGTTTCTTGTTTTGAACGAGAAACTGGCCTCCATGGAAATGCCATTGAGTGAAGAACTCGATGTGGACTTGTTGCTCGCATCTCTTCCACCATCATTTAATCATTTTCGTGTTAAACTTCAACATGAATCATCCTCATGCTACTGTAGCTGAGTTGATTAGTCAGCTTGTGACTGCTGAAGACATGATCAAGAAGGATCGCAAAGTAATGATGGTCACCCCATCTTCTGGGCCTTCTAAAGGCAAAGGGAAGAAAGGTCCCAAGAAGAAGGGATCTCTTAAACCCGAAGGAGGGGTTAAAAAGAGAAAGGCCAGGAAGAGAAAAGATCAATTAGAGGACGTTTGCCATCATTGTGGCAAGAAAGGGCATTGGAAGAGGAACTACCAAGTGTATAAGGATACTCCAGAAAAAGGTGCATTTATTGTTGAAGCAAATCTAATCCATTGATTCTAATTTTTGGGTACTTGATACCGACTGTGGAGCTCATATCTGAAATGATGTACAGATGCTAAATGAGGTCCAGCAGCTTGAAGAAGGAGAATGCTTCTTGAAGGTTGGGAATGGATCAAGCGTTCAAGCCCAAGCCATTGGGACGTCTAGATTAGATTTAGGTGTCTTTACTTTAGTTTTGAACAGAGTCATTTATGTACCTTCTATTATTCCTAATAGCATTTCCATTCCAATACTTGATTGTGAAGGTTATGAGACTTTTTCTAGCAATGGAAACTTTTATCTTAAGAAGAATAAAACTTCTGTTTTGCTTGGTACAATATCTAATGGACTTTATACAACTAAAGACACGACTATTCTGAATATACAACAATTAAACAAACGCAAAAGAGATGACAAGATCTCAGCTTCTTTATGGCACGCACGTTTAGGGTATATTTATAAAGATATGATTGTTAAGTTAACCAATCTAGGATCATTCTATGATAATGAACTCAAGGGGTTAACTCATTTTGAATCATATCTTAAAGGAAAGATGGCCAAAACTCCCTTTAATGGTAAAGTGGAACGTGCCACTAAAGTGTTGTATTTAATCCATACTGATGTCTATGGATCACTTAGTGTAAGTAAGAGAAACAATCATCAGTATTTCATAACCTTCATAAACGACTTTAGTCATTTTGGTTATGTGTACTTAATGAAGTATAAATCCGAAGCCTTTGAGAAATTCTTGAAATTTCAAAAGGAGGTTGAGAACCAAACTGGTCACAAGATTAAGACACTTCGATCTAATCGAGGTGGCAAGTATCTAGGTGACGAATTCCTTAGTCATCTCAGAGATAACGGAATTATCTCTCAGTGGACTCCTCCGGGAACTCCTCAATTAAATGGAGTTTCGGAGAGAAGGAACAGAACCTTACTTGATATGGTTCATTCCATGATGAGCTTCACTGAATTGCCACCTTCATTCTGGGGTTATGCCTTAGAAACAGTAGTTAAGATTCTGAATCTTGTTCCCTCCAAATCTGTAGTGGCCCAAACGGAAGGCACCACGTTCCCCGCACCGTGACCTGACCCGCATATGAAATGGGAAGTCCATACACGTGCCAAGTCACGGCGAACGAGGACCACTCACTCGCTATTCTATGCGGGAACTAACTCCGAAACCAAATAAACAATTCAAAAGAATAAAGTGCAAGGGCGGAAGCAAAACATATAATCAATCATAAACACAATTAGCAAATGACGGGTTCAACCATCCCCAGAAGCCTGTCTTGAGTCAAAATAATATAATCATAACAATGTATACATAATTATATAACTTATTCAATTTACAAAATGCATATGAACAGACTCCAACTTGATCAAGAGACTCGACAGACTCGACTTCCCGCCTAGCGCTCCAAAACCTGTAAAAGAATTGAAAACAAAGTCGGGTTCAGTCTATAGGAGACTGGTGGGTATAAAACAGAGAATAATATCATAATATTATGATAATTAGAAGCACACACACATGCGAGTCATAATCCCGTGTGAAGTTTTAAGAACATTTCTTAAGTGGGTGAAAACAAAGAAAAGCATCCACGAGATTATAACTGTCATATTCATTCATTTCATCCATAGGGTTTCATGGCTCGGCGAGGGGGCGTGCATAATCTCCTACCTTCTCCTCGTGTGTGCATATTAATTCAATCTTTTCATTAGTGATCATACACATTCATACATATTCGTTCAACATCAATCATAGCCATATCATTCATAATCATACCAATTACACCTTTTTCCTCCGGGTGGTGGACAGGATTGCAAGGCCTGCCCACCTAAACATATCAATGTGGCTAGTGAGGTTCATGAATCCTCAAAGCCCGGTTAGCCTTTCCTCGTCAAAACTCCTTAACGAGGTCTGTTTCGTCATAAATTTGGTTGGAACTAGTGTATGGGATCACCATCGGCCCTTACCTCCCCGGATAGCCACATACACTAAGTCCCTGGGCCAGTGTTCATTTCATATCTGCACTCGCCAAAATCATGGGTAGGATTACATAAAAGGAGGATTATACGTTGGAAATCATTTACTCTTGAAAAGACTTGATATACGTATAATGTAAATTTTGGCTTAAAACTTTGCACGTTGGATGTGTATAGGGACGTTTTAACTAATAGAAGAGAAACCCACCTGTTACATCTCTTACCGAACAATACTAAGAACAAAAGGAGACTCGAAAGTGTCCTATGAACCCGATAAGTCTCCGTCCTGGAGAAAACTGTACAAAAGACAATGTAATGTACTCGTGAGACTCAAGACTCCAGATGAACCACATATGACGCACGACAATGAAATGAACGTGGTATAATATGCATGACCAAAAGTGATGAGCTATGAGGGTGTTCATGTGTAAGTAAATAAATGCTCAATTCATTCAAGTACTCTCAATACATAAAGGTTTCATGTTCATTAATTCCATATCTTTCATGAACCATAACAATTGGAGCCATAATCTTCATATAGTACTCATAACACATACTTAGACATGTTTACAATTCACATAATAAGTATAGGAGCAAGAGAAATCACTTAAGACATTAACATATTGCTAGAAGGCACTTAAAGTTTCTCGCATTAGCACGTAAGCCATATAATATCAAGGTTATAATTATAAATTAAACAAAACAAAGACATTCAAATCATTAAAATAGGTAAGAACGTGAAATAGATAATAAATCAAATTCCATATAAATTAACTAATACATAATATATATAATATACATAAGTATATATATATATATATATATAGCACCCCAACCGGAAGGCACCACATCCCCCGCACTATGAGCCCGATCCACCCATGAAATGGAAAGTCCATACATTAACCTAGCTCACAGCGAACGGGGACCCACTAACTCCATAGGCTAGGCGGGAACTAAAACTTTCGCGACCTAATAAAATAATTTAATAAGATAAAAGCAATTACAGAAGTGGGATATATATTCCAAAGAGTATATCAATCATAAAGACGGGTTCCACTAACATAGGCACCTACTCCCGAAATTTCAACATAAACGTAAATCATAAAACATCAATTACGGATTCATGGTAGTAGTAAGAATCAATACAAGTCTTACATTCATCAACTTAAACAAATCATAGTAGAAGATGCATATGAACCGACTCCGACTTGACCAAAAGACTTAACTTCCCGCCTAGCACTGCAAACCTGTAAGAAAACTGAAAACAAACCGGGTTCAGTCTATAGGAGACTGGTGGGTAAAAAATGGGGCATATTAATATAATACTGCAAAATTTAAACACCCACGCATGCAAGCTATAATCCCGCGCGAGGTTTTTAGAATATTTCCCAAGTGGGTGAAAACAAAATAAAACAACGCTCGGGATTACAACAATCAATTTAATTCAATCAATCAATCGGTCAAAACGTGAGCCCGGGGAGGGGGGTAAAATCTCCAACCTACACCTCATGTGGGCAAAACATTATTCATTAGAGATCATGCAACAGTCATTTCATTCATTCGATCATTCAATCATTATCATTCGTTCATGCATTAATAATTACACCTTCTTCCTCTGGGTGGTGGACGGGTTAGCAAGACCCTGCCACCCAATCATTGACTAATGGGGTTACATGAATTTCCCAATTGGCACTCAACTCCCATTCCTCGCTAAAACTCCTAGCGAGGGCCGTATCACCGCTAAGATATGGGACTAGCACAAGGGATCACCATCGGCCCTTGCCTCCCCGGATAACCACATGTACCAAGTCCCTGGGCCCGTGCAATCAATCATGTCCTCGCCAAAACAATCGATAAGTATTCATAAAAGAAAAAGGGTTTCACAATCAAAATCATAGACTCCTTGAAACGACTCGATATATATATAGTACCTTTGGCTTGAAATATACATATTGGGATATATCGGGTCTGTTTTATCCAATAGAAGAGAAATCTACCTTTTACACCTTACCAAAACCAAGAAGACAAGAGGACTTGAGGAAACCTAGGAACCCGGCATCTCCGCCCTGGAGAAAACTGTACCAAGGACAATGCAATGAATTCATGAGACTCAAGACTCCTATTGAACCATATAGGACGCACGACATGTCATGCACGTGATTTTAGATGTATAATAAGCAACATGATGTCATGAAGTCATATAATCAAGTTATTCATCACATCGTTCAATACGGGGTGATTTCATATTCACGCGTTTGCTATCTTTCAAATCTTGCATCAATTTGAGCCATACACTATATATGACAAGTATATCATAGGTTATGAATGCACAAGAGATGGTATGATGTCAAGGAAATGTTCATGCACACAATTAATATTTCAAGTACATTTAAGCGTTCAACACATTCATTTCAAGAATCGTTCAAATTCATTTAAGTTCATCACTTTCATAAATCCTACCAATTAATCCAAGGAATTCAAATAATACGTATGACATATAGTATACCATGTATACAATTAATATAAGCTATTAAAAGAAGCAAGATGTCACTTATGGTTCAAACATGAAGTATCAAGGCATATATGTATCATTTAAATTCGTTTAAGTTCATATCAGGCCAAATCAATCCAAGAATTCCAAATAACGAGCATAACACGTCATGTAACATCTATACATATCATACAAGTCATAAAATAAGAGATAAGAAGCAATTAGGGTTCATCTTAGGAGCAAAAGATCCATGCATGCACACATTAGGAGCATTAAAGACATATTGACACATAACTCGGAAAATATTTGATAAAAACTCACCAAACTTCATAACACACAAGATAACACATTATATGACATGCTAATGAAGTGTATGAATGAAAAATGAGCAAAAGAAACTGTAGTGCCCGGAGCAGCGAGCCACCACATCCGCCGCACGAAGCCCCGAACCCACATATGAAATAGAAATCCATAAATGAGCCTAAGACTAAGCGAACGGGAACCTACACACACTCGCTAAGCCAGGCGGAGCTAAGACAGGACCAGAGCATGCAAAACTACAAGAAAACGGAAGCATATAACGGAATCTAAGAAGATAAATCCACCAAATATACAAAATAGAAATTCATACAGAATTCATTAACCATATGATAACATATACATACTTCAATTTCCACAATCGAATCCTATACAAAAGCATGACTGAATGCAAATGAAAATGCAACTTGAACTAGATGACTTAAACCCGACCGTCTCAAGACTCTGCCTAGCAAGCCCGACCTGCAAATTGAAAAGTTGAAAGGAGAGGGTCAGTCCACCGACTGAGTGAGGGGGCTAACGCACACTCACACACATATATATACAGAGCAAAGCACGTATTAAACGAAAGACTATGAACTGAGAATAGGGTTTTACACACCAAAGCTATTTTCCAAAAGAACTCATACTTATTCATATATTCGCAAGGATTCATAGATTCCGAAAACGCATATAGATTCATATTAAAACTCATAGGGATTCAAATAGATTCAGACCGATTCATAACTTAGCCTAGAAATCTCATATTGAAAACAAACTCTCCTATCCCGTTTCATAATCAACATAACAAAAGAATTCAAATACCCGATGAGTACGGGGTCTCCAACCTTTCTCCTTAATCAAAAGACTCAAAAGATTCATAAGGAAGCATAAACTCATAAATTCATAAGATTCATAAATTCAAAGATTCATATTCCCGTATTCCAACCTTCTCCGGAAGTCTGCACGCGGGTTATGGGCCCACATCGTGCAACTCAATATACGTGGGGTCGCGAACCCACAACGTATGTTCTCCAGCCTCAGCCGAAGGCTCAAAGCACCACGCCTTCTCCATCTCCCTCAGAGTCGCGCGTATGTACTTCAAAGAAGCGTGTGTACAGGGGTGATAACCGGCGACCCCAACAGCCGCACCGGGTCTCCCTTACCCACACCTCCGGGGCCCAGAGATTCATAAGATTCGTAAGAAATATAAGACTCATAAGAAACATACCTAACTTACGAACCCCAGAAACATACGATTCATACTTAAGAAACATACCATACCGTGCAACTCGGCATATGCTATACACATACCTCACCGTGTCTTCCTAATTCATAATATGCTGAGGGAAATCCATAGTTTGCTTGACGATACATGGTTTGGAGCATAGCCTCGTTGCAAAACCAATTTTAAGCTTATATATGCCCATTAGTATAATTTCAAAAGAATTCATATGAAATTGAATAACTAGATTCACAACATATCATATGACAAATATTTAATATACATATAGTATATACTCGCATGCGGGCTTGAAAACGAGCATATAGGGTCATAGGTCGCATTAACTAAAAAGAAACAAATCTAAACCTCACCTTTTACCGAAAGATCTCCCGAAAGAGCGTTGACGACCAACAAGAAGTTAAATGGTGGAACCGACATCTCCCGAACCACGCTCTAGGACAAGCAAACATTAACTTAAGACTTAGACTCAATCATAAACCAATAAGACGCACGGCGATGCATAAGAATGCAAATGGAGGCAAATGAAATGCAAGAAAGTGCCACTTAAAATGTTCTAAGTTCAAATCATGTAAAACTCCTATCAAATTAATCCATAAAATTACTACAAGACATTTAACTTATAGTATATAACATGTTCACTTAGCATATAAGTCATAAACGAATAAGAAAAGGCATTAGAAAGCACAAAACGAAACACGGAGGTCATGCGTGCAAGATCGAATTATATGAGATTAAATCACATGAAACTAAATCAAATAAATTAATAGTTAAATATGTAACATACAATATATATAAAAATAGACATATATAGTTACGTGTGCATGCAAAAATCATGCAAAAGTCATGCCATTTAATTCAACACTTAATGCATAATATATATATTTATACACATGCATACCTACGTACACTATATATATATCACCTATATACACATACATGCACTCTAGATTACATAACATATCATACAGGGAACAAATGCATGGAAAGAAGTTTTAAACCAAGTATAGCAGGCATGCAATTCTCTCATCAAACCAAATTATATTCCATGCAAGATATGTAATTTATGCAGCACACAAAAGAGAGGAACAACATGCATTTAAGCTAACCACATGTACCTAAAAGAAAGAAACAAACATCAAGGCAAACACCATCTCCCCTCCCGGGGAGATTTAATTCACAAAACTCCCCTGTCGGGGAGTTTTATGCAGTAGCTTCTGTAAAGGGAAGTCCCCGCCCGGGGACAAAACAAGAACAAACTCTCCCCGCACGGGGAGAGTTGTGCAGCTGTGGAAAAAGCTCCAAACACCCCTGTTCAGCCCTGAGAAACATCCCAAACAAATACCAATCTATAGAGACACGATAAGGTATGAAAATAGGTAGAAAAACTGGTCAAAAACTCCAATAATTAGGGCTGAAAACGAACAGCAGCTTGGGGAAGAAGAAAGGCATCAAATTCATACATGAACTCATTAAGAAATGCAAGATCATGAATGGTAAACTCCTTCATGCTTCAACCACCAACAAGATCAGGTATAAATAACAACTAATGATGCATAAGTGATCAAGTTTCAGCACCAATTCAAGAAGGAACAACAAGGAAGTCATATTGTTCAAACTAGGGCATAAATCACATTATTCAAGTCGTAGTTCAAATCTCAATCAATCAGGGCTTAAAATATGAATTTGATCAATTAAAATGATCATATAAGCATGTAGATGCCAAATATGTACTTACCCCTTGAAGATGATGGAAGAAAATGGAGATTGGAGCTCAAAAACATACTTGGGTGCAAAGTGACGGAATGGACTGTTGCTGCTCCAAAACTCAGATATTTCTCCTCCTCTTCTTGAACCAACCGAAATAGGCAAGCAAGGGTTGATAATATATTGATTTGGTGAAACGTGGGTCCAAGTTTGAAGTGAAAAGGTTAACATATGAGGGACTTATGTGCAATTTAGGGAAAGGTGGCCAAACAAGCGCGAGTCAGTATTTCGGTCGAATTTCGGAGAATCAAACGGGCTTATAAAAATATAGGGATAGGTTCCTTAGCTTGAAAATCTCGTTACAAGTCCGGCGCCACTTTCGGAATTCAAATCCGAATTCCCGAGCTCAAGATATAAATTCCGGAACACAAGGTGCGCTAAAACTAGTTAGGCCCTCGAGTCCCCAAAACAAATAAATGACGCGTTACCATTTCAAACATGTCCGAAAATGTAAAATGAACACGTAAGCGAATTCATAACTCGCAAATCTCGAACATATCAGAAAAGCACGAAATTTCGATCTCAAATCGAACACAAACGCAACAAATTTCTACAACTAAGCATATTATTCAAATAATTAAAATTAATTTTTCAAGAAATAACAAATAAAATTAAATTAAATTAAAATTAAACGAATTAAATAAATAAAATTTTGTTAAAAAGGAAAATTTTCAATTAGGTCCAAAGCTTTCAAAAAGTTGCAATTAAGTCCAAATCCAAGTTTTCAATTACGTCCACTAATTTTAAAGTCATACAGTTACATAGTTAAATCATGTATTGTGATGCCCCGATATTTCGGCAGTACAGGTATGACATAAGTGTTTACCAAATTGCGCGAAATAATTAATTATACGTGCTTTATGTATTTAATTTTACTTTAATTATATTAAATGTTAATTACTTTATTTTAATGTTATTAATATCAAATATATTTATATAAATATATATAGACATATGTTTATTGTGCACGTATTGTTTAATATATTTGCATGAACTCATGCAATTCATGTTAATTAATAATTATGCATGCATGTATTTATTATGCATTTGAATTTTTATATTATTTGGAAATATTATGAATTTTATTGTTACATTGCGTATGAGTAACATATACGTGCTTCGTTTCTATTTAAATTGATACCGAAATTTCGTGCAAATTTAATATGTTGGACTTATATGTGTTATGAATATGATTATATGTTCGTTTCATGATTTCGGTTACATTTGATTGAGTTTCGAATTTATTTTGTTTGTGGAATCCAAAACGGGCATTAACGAGCAATTAGCGCACCATTGGTTCCTTATGTGATAACTTGAGCTAGGAAACTCAGAATCGAGTTTCGTCACCTTCGTTGAACTCATGTCGAAGATTCAGGTTTAATAAACTTAGCCTTATATTTTTCTAACGTCACTTGAACCTCCGAAAGTCAACCGAAATACGGAACAAGAACAAAACTGCCACCATTTACCAAATAAGTCATAACTTATTCATTTACTGACCAAATTAACCATGGTTTAAGTTTTTGGAACCCTAACTCAACCCTTTATTCAGCCATTAACCCCCAAACCGAGATAACCCTTCCCACTTGGAGTAAATTGGCCAAACATCCTCTGTTCTCCAGTTTCACCCGTAGCTCAAGCCAAACCTTGAGATTCAAGCTCCAATCTTCTTCCAAACCTCCATTAATCCACAAGGTAAGCTTAGATATGTTATATACAGTCAATATGAGTCATTTTCAGTCATTCATCCCTAATTTTTATCATGATTTCATGGATATATGGCTGCCTTGAGTAGATCTTTAGGTTTTGAGCATTTTGGTTGATCTCTTCCAATTCTTGAGATTTTTGAATGATTCCAAGCATAAAAATGATTGTTTTGATATCCTCTTTACAATTATGGTGATGTATTAGTTGTTAGTTGAGGCATTTATGAGCCACCATTAATGAGTTATTGAAGCTTTGGCATGAATTGATCACTACACACTACATCTCACGTTTTAAGGTTTAGGGAGCATGATTGGGAGTTGTTTCTAAGTTGTTTCATTGCATTTTTGGTTATCTTTTGTTGGCTGAATGTGTTGAGAAGGTCCTGCCTTGATTGTGCTCTGTTTTTATGCTGAGTTTTTTCTTTTGCTGCGTGTGTGACACGGGCGTGTCAACTTTTCCTTTTCAGCATGACATGGGGGTGCAAGTTTGTCTGATCTCGCTGTACCGAGACACGGGGGTGTCCCTGTTTGCTTTATAATGGTGACACGGGCGTGTCACCTTCTGAATTTCTTGCATGTGTGTACGTTGCATGCATGTGGTGTATATATATATATATATTTATTATATATTTATATATGTTTATTAAATATTAAATGTTATTTGATTTAATTGAATTATAGAATTTAATTGTTACCTATTTCATGTTTTATTTAATTTCCAATTTTAAATTGAATGTGTTTAATTGTTTATTTTCTAATTTTAAATGTGATTGAATACGTGTTATGCTCCTATTTGAATTAATTTGATTGGAAATGTGAATTATGAATTCGAATGAAAGTGAACGAAAGATCGAATGACTTGATTATATGATTTAAATTTATTTATATTGCACATGAACATTTTCATAACATAATCTTTTTTTTTTTACATATTCATATCATGATCATTACATTGCCGAGCGTCTTATTTGGTCATATTGAGTCTCACTTCACCTTTCTTGCACAAATTTTGATTCCGTTGGAGACGAGGCCGGTCAGTGAGGCTCATGTTTGCTCCTTTTTGCCGTTTGAGGTGGGTTTCTCTTCTATGTAGATATAAGACCCTATATATACCTTCAATGTGGAAGTTTTCGACCAAAATTATATATATATATATATAGAGTCATTTTAAAGAGTAAATGTTTTCAACGTAAAGCCTTGTTTTATGAACCCTACCTAATGTTTTGGCGAGAAATGAACGATTGCACGAATGGGGCCCAGGAACTTAGTGTGAGTGGCTATCCGGGGAGGCACGGGCCGACGGTGATGGCTCACACTAGTTCCACCAATGAACGGCGCAACCGGACCTCGTTAGAAGTTAGCGAGGAATGGACGCTGAGCGCCATCTGGGGAGTCATGTAACCCCTTTTGGTCAATGAATGGGTGGTCGGGCCTTGCAAACCCGCCAGCAACCCGGAGGAAGAAGGTGTAAATGTCATTGAATGTGCACGAAAGAATGATATGCATGAAAAGAACGAATGAATGAATGTTTACATGGTTTACACAAGGTGTTGGTTGGAGATAATGCACGCCCACTCGCCGGGCCAATAATGACCTAATGTAATTGAATCGTTATAATCCCTTTTGATGATTTCTATTCACCCACTTGGGAAATTCTTCAAAAACTTCACTTGGGATTATAACCTGCAAGTGAATGTTTAATTACCGCTGTATATTATAATTATGCCCTGTTTTATACCCACCAGTCCCTTTTGGACTGAAACCGTTTGGTTTTCAGCTGTGTCGTGCAGGTGTCAAGGGAGCTAGGTGGGAATACGAGCCATAGGTCTTGCATTCGTCTCTAGCTCTGTATTTTAGGTTTTACACTTGCATACACTAATTATGATTTGGTATATGAGTACTCTACTTTTGATCCTTGTATATGGATGTTATTATGGAGCGTACTTGTTTTGAGCCGTGACGGCAATTGATGATGTATATGACTTATTTTTGGAGCTATGATGCTCATTGTATATATATATGATATATGTTTGCTTATTGCTTCCGCTTTAATGTTTTATGCTAATTTTATGGTTTAAGGGTTAGCCCGCCTAGCTTAGAGCGTGTGTTTGTCCCCGTTCGCTGTGATTTAGCTCGAGTATGGATCGTCCATTTCATATTCGGGTCGGGTCTCGGTGCGGGGGATGTGGTACCTTGCGCTCGGGTGCTACACGTATATCACATAAATTCTCGAAATTAGCATACTCGGGAATTAAATTCAAAATAGAAAAAATTAAATACCAAAGTTAAGACGTGAAAATTAAACAATTAGAGCATATAAATCACTTAAACAATTAATTCAACGAATAAATTAAATCAAAATAAGAAATAAAACGTCAGAAAAACCTCTCGTGATGTCATACCTGGCTCGTCGGAGAGACGGGGTGTCATAGAAACCATGCAAATAATGTTTGAAATCTGAAATTCCATGCAACATGTGTGAGGGTCGCGGCCCCGACCCATTTCCTTCATGAAATGGTAGCGGCCGCTACCCATGAAAATTCCGGATTTTAATCAATTTTACAAGAACTCGAAACTTGGCCAATTTAGGGTGTTGGCCGCGACCAAAAATACATACAATTCAGGTCGCGGGCGCGACCTGAAGACTTCCAAAAATGTGAGGGAGTCGCGGCCGCTACAAAATTTGTTCTTGGTTCGGTCGGGGCCGCGACCCTGCTCGTTCCAACAACAAAACGCCATGAAAACAGAGCAGAATCCATGCCAAACTCCAACCAACAAGTTCAAGTATGAAATGGCAACATATATGCAATATAACAACTCCAACTCAACATATAAACAAGCTCCCAAAGTGCTAAACCGTGAGATGAAGGATGAAGTGATCAATTCATGCATTTTCTACAAAATCTCATTAATGGCAACTCACAAATCCTTCAACTAACAGATAATACATGACCATAATTGAAAAGAGGGAGTTTAGGCAACCATATTCATGCTTTAAAACAAGAAAAGCCATAAAGGAATGCATAAGATCAAAGTATGGCTACAAAACCTAACTATTCATGTATATCCACAAAACTCAATGAATATGAGCTTATATTTACGGATGATAGGCTTAAAATGAACCTTAATAAATTTGTATTACAACCCTATGCTCACCTTGTGACACCCTATCCCACATCGGGAAAGTATGAGAGTTAAGTTCAGTTTATAAGTTAAAGAGTCCAAGTATAACCAATGGATATCCCTTTTGGACAGTGGTTTAGGCCAAATTTCAGGTTATACTCGGTGGACTTGGAGGCTTGCGCTCGCGTCCAATAGGCCCGCGGACCCGGGGCGTGACAGATGGTATCAGAGCCACTCGTTAGCCGCAGGAGCTAAGTGCTATACGGGGCAAAGTGCTACGCACATGGGAGCCACCTCTTGAGGCTGCGGGGTAAAGTGCTACATGTGTGGGAGCCACCTCTTGAACCCGTAGGAGCCACCTCTAGAGTCCCAACGCAGACGAGTCGGTCATGGGCTATATGTCATGCCACGACGAGGACGTCGCGATTCTGAAGGAGGGGTAATTGTGATACCCCTGTCCCACATCGGGAAAGTATGAGAGTTAAGTTCAGTTTATAAGTTAAAGAGTCCAAGTATAACCAATGGATATCCCTTTTCGGCAGTGGTTTAGGCCCAATTTCAGGTTATACTCGGTGGACTTGGAGACTTACGCTCGCGTCCAACAGGCCCACGGACCCGGGGCGTGACAGATTTAAGATGTAACACCCCAAACGAAGGATGCCACATCCCCCTTACTAAGACCCAGACCTGGTCATGAAATGGGAGTCCATGCCCGAATCCGAATCAGAGCGAACGACAAACAAACGCACACGCTATGCTAGGCGGATCTAACTCGACAAACTCAAAGTGCGGAAGCAATTCAAACATTCAAAACAAGATAGTGGAAGCATTTAAATCAACATTCAAAACAAGTGATGGGTTCAACTAGCATAGATACCTAGTCCAGAATATCAACAAGCATAACAGGTGACGGGTTCAACTACCGTAAATACCTAGTCCCGAATATCCGATCAACATAACACAATAATCATCAAGTGCCGCACAGGGCCGAACACGAATGCCACAGAGGGCTACAGAAAGGTAAAATATAATCTCAAGTCTACAAGTCATGACATAATTAAGGTGTATGAAAGACAAATGCAACTAGAAAGGCTAGATCGACGAAGTGCAACTCAAAGGACTCACTCCCGCCTAGCAAATGCCAACAGACCTGCAACTAAAAGTTTAAATGAGGGGTCAGTCAACTTGACCGAGTGAGGGGGCTAACGCAAACCCACAATATATATATAAAGAGCATAGCACAGAATAAAAGGAAGGACTCATGAA